>JAPCWY010000010.1:35240000-36708125 GCA_028455895.1 Rhodomyrtus tomentosa
GGACGGGGCAGAAATGACCGGGGTCAGGGCGGAGCTCAGACAACATCCTGATTTTCATCTCCTCCCTATCTCTCTCGACCCATTCATCGGAGTATGTTGGGCTGGAATGCCTCCATTCCCATCCCATCCTTTATGATCTCTGGGCCTTCTTATCTTATCCCCTGATTTTATAACGGCAACCTCGTGGCTTTTTTTAAGCAAAACATGTGAAAGCGCCATGATTGCCCTGATTTTATCATCCACGAGGTTGCCCTGAACTAAAATTATAAAAATCGGACTTCTACTTTTATTCCAAAAAGTAGAAGTCCCATGATTGTTCCAGATTTCTAGTAGGTCGGGTAGCTTCTGCCCGACCTACTAGATCCTTTACATAAAAATAAGGGTAAAAAGAAATTTTATCCATCTCTGAATGTACACCCAATGGATTATTTGATCCATATTGATGCAATGCGGCGGAGGAAAAACCGCCCATTTCATAGCGCCTCCCCGGGTGAATGCGTAAATTAGATTCTTCCCTCCAAAGGCGGGGGATCTGCTAGATAGACATTATCGAATAGCCGACGACGAGTCGCTTCTACCCTTCTCTACTCTCTCTGGCAGAGAAAGCTCGTCGAAGCGAAGGAGTCACAAACCTTCAACTCATCGAGGCCGGCCATACGGATAGGGAAGTCCAAGGAGCTTTTTCTTTGTGGAGGTTTCACATCACATTAGTCATTCCATTCAAAGCCATTTGAACGTAGCGGATAACAGCGGGGCCTGTCAAACTGTGTCAGGCGGGAGACAGAAAGAATATTCAGCCGATTCCTTTCCAATGACATTGTTCGAGGAACCCTAGATGCTGTCGGAGTAAAGGATCGTCGAAAAAACCAGTGTAAGTGAAGATCCGGTTATAAACGACACCAAAACATGGCTGGCCCGTCGTCTGCTCCAATTGAAGCAACCATACATGAAGGGGGAATTGTGCATTTTCTACGGGATCCCGAAACCACCAGCCACCCCGACTTTTTGTGTTTACGAGCTAAAGTTTTAACACAACAAACGAAGTATTCCCCAATTGAGATGAAACTTGGTCCCCGATTCTAATCAATAATTAATTTCAAGATATAAGGCTTTCCTATTATAACGGGTTGTTCAAAAGGATCTCCCGTTCTTCCATCAAATATTCTGCTTTTTCAAATCCCGGGAAGGAGGCGGGCGTTTGTCTATCAAAAATGACGGACAATTTATTATATATCAAAGTCTAAATATTTCTTTGACTGGTGGGATTTCGTTCAATAATTTTTATTTAAAGCAAGGGAAATATAGGATGTATGAATTACTCTCGGAGATCTTTTTAGAGATGATATAAATAAGAGGAGAAATTGACGGAAAGATCTGGTTAAAGAATCTCTTTCTAGTTGCTCTGGAAAAATTAGGAGATTGTCCGGATCTCCTGCGGGAATGATTTGGAAGATCCAAAACTGTGAAAAATGTCGACTGATCCGTAGGAGGGGATGGCGTCGGCTGATTCACGCTGGGTTCGGAGCTTTCCCCCATCGTCCTTTCTTTTCAGATCTTTTCTGAATAGGAGCTAAGTGGAACCTTCCAAAAAAATAAGAGTTGGGCCATGCGGGTTCTCCGTAATAATTATGACCCATCCCTTTAGCCAATTTAGCCACAACACAAGAAAGTCTACCACTGCAAGTCTCACTACCGCGGGCTTTACGCAATCGATCGGATCATATAGATATCGAGAGGCCACAATTACCGCGAGCAACCATATTAATGACGAGGAACGCATTTTTGCGATCGTCAACAAGGGCGTTCTAGTGCGTTGTAGATTCTTATCCAAGACTTGTATCATTTGATGATACCATGTGAATCGCTAGGATCTTTTTTAATTGATTCTTTTATCACATCCTATCCTATTCTTTTTTTATTCTCGCTTTATGAAGAAGAATCAACTAGATGAAAACATCCGACTTTTCGATGGAAGTGGCACGAAATGGTTTCACGGGATTCAGCCGATTGTCTTGATCGTGGGCAGAGGGAATTTCCGGTGGAGCGGTGAAATGCGTAGAGATGTGAATCCGCCTGTCCAACGGATTTTTTGAGCGTTCGAGTTTATTTATGGCATGAAACAACTCGCATTTTAGAGTGCAGTCCAGCGCTTCGGAGTTCAAAAAAGAATTTATTTATCTTATTATTAATCAAGGATTTCGTATATAGCTAGAACGACCCTCACAAATTGGGAGGCGACCTTCTGGCCACGAAGAAAAGAAAAGAGGATCCTTTCGATTGGCTAGAATCCGTTACTTGAACAATGATGTCATGCTTGCTTTTGGTACTCCAGAGCAGAGGAGGAAGGGTGGGCAGAAGGTACCACGAGCCCTCGGATATCATTGAGAAATAGGAATCCGTGTTATCGAGTCGTAACAAGGTAGCCGTACTGGAAGGTGCGGCTGGATCAAAAGGATCACCCTAAGATGATCATCTCATGGCTATTGAGAAGCACCATGCCGAATCTCTCTACCATTTCCTTCTCTTCCACTTTGGCCAATATGAGTTCACCTGGTACTAGCAGCTTCTTTGGATTCAAAAAAAAGTAAGGGATCCAGAATTTCAAAAACAAGAATTGGGGGGTCCCCCCCGGACCGCCCGGATCCCACGAGTGAATAGGTAAATTTACCAAGGGCTATAGTCATAGTGATCCTCCTATTCAACTACTTCAACCATTTCCGAACACCTCATGGCATTTTCAGGGCGTTTGAGTCCTGGATTGATATCGATCCCAATGGTAATGAAAAATCGAGATCCGGTGATATAACCCAGGGTCTTCCAAAAGTGGAACAAGTGTTAGACTTTTTGGGGAATATGAGTCGAAGCAATAACAAGAATATTTTGAGTCGAACAAAAGTCTCGTCTCTAACTATCGTGCCTCTGAAGATGAAGAATCAGCAAATAGAGAGGAAGGGGATCCAGAGAAACCATGTCTTCATCCATAGGATCCCAAGTACCTGGATCAATCGAAAGTTCGATTCGATCTGTCGAAAACTATCAATCATCCATTTTGAGCTTCAGATGACCATATCAAAAAAAAGAAAAGTCTCTGATCTAGCGAAACCAAGAATAAAGCAGCTGATTCAGTAGCACGGGCTGCGGTGAAATGGTAGACACGCGAGACTCAAAATCTCGTGCTAAAGAGCGTGGAGGTTCTAATACTCCATCCGAGAGTTATCAGTATTTATCAAATCTGTTCCTATCTAACGGAAGGCTATTGGATCAAATGACAAAGACATTGTTGAGAAAAAGATGGCTTTTCCCGGATGAAATGAAAATCGGATGCGATAGAGGCGGTAAGAAAAGAGGATAGCCGACTGATTTGAAAGGCATTATGGCATTAAGATTTCCAAGGTTTAGACGATAAACCTAATACAAATTATAGAGCTACGACACAATCAAACCCGAACGAACAAAATGTTGAATTGAATCGTACCAGTCTCTACTGGGGGTTATTACTCATTTTTGTACTTGCTGTTTTATTTTCCAATTATTTCTTCAATTAAGAGAAGCATCCGTCGACAAAAGGATCACCCTAAGATGACATTTTTATTATGGTTTGAAAAACCAAGAAAGGAATGCTCCCCTATCTCTGAAAAGGGAGCGGTACCTGGATGATCGAAATCAATTCGGTTATTTGTTCCTATTTTTAATAAGCACCAGAACCTTGAGGCAGGGCGGCACAGCCCCCAACCAAGGGAGTTCCACTGATTAGGCGGGGGCAGGATTCGAACCTGCAATCTTCAGTAGGAGTTCCCGTCGAAGGGCAAATGATTCATTTAGGAAAGATCAGATGCGGATAAAAGTCTGTTTGAAAGGGGGGAAGCCTTTTTCTGAATCCGCCACTCACTCTCTTTCGAATAGGGTGAAGTCGGACGGGAAGTGGTGTTTCCAGTGGCGGACGGGTGAGTAACACGGATTCCTATTTCTCAATGATATCCCACTAGATATTATTCTTACAATAATTTATTGTAATGTAACAAGTTGTACT
This sequence comes from Rhodomyrtus tomentosa, assembly GCA_028455895.1. Classification (NCBI taxonomy): domain Eukaryota; kingdom Viridiplantae; phylum Streptophyta; class Magnoliopsida; order Myrtales; family Myrtaceae; genus Rhodomyrtus; species Rhodomyrtus tomentosa. The sequence goes on from JAPCWY010000010.1 coordinate 35,244,031, forward strand.
GATTATTAACATGCTTTTCCAGCCCATATCTTCCCACCTCCGGTCACATGAGCTTTCGAGAGCCCGGTCCAGATTTTTTGTTGCCGTTGGAAAAAGTAGAAGTCCCATAATTTCGAGCCCGACCTTTACATGTGAAAGCGCCAAAAAAGTTCCCAATTTTATCATCCACGAAGTTACTCTAGAAATCAAAACATGTGAAAGCGCCGCTTACATGATGGAATCATCCAAGATTTGACCTTTTCGAACCCTGTCTGTAACTCACTATAGGCTCGGGAAACAAAGAGAAGATGGGTACGAACGATATATGTAGCAACAAGAAGAAGGAAAAGGAACAAGTATCGAATGCAGCCCGGACATTCATTCTGGAAGACTAGATTCTCTCTGACAGACTATCTAATCGACCTCGGCTCACTGGATTTCTTTCAGCCCCTACCAAAATACCCAACAAGCATTAGCTCTCCCTGAAAAGGAGGTGATCCCCTTGTTTCACTCCGATAGTATCAGAAATCAGGTGGATGCCCGAGTGTGTTCTGGGATGGTAACCTTCCCTCAAGTAGACAGGCAAGTCTGACGTGCTACTGATATTCAAGAAAAGAGTATTCTAGAAAAATTCATAGAATTGGGCTTAAAGGCATTCCGAGAATCCGCGCTACCAAGCTGCGCTACATCCCTTTCAATTGGTCTACAGTGTCATTTTATAGAATCCCTGTCTTATTTCAAAATCCTTATTTTATCCACTGGACATACGAGTCACAGCCGGCCGGACTCGAATACCCTTTCTGCTTCTATTCATCACTGTAGGAATTGGGTTCGATCACAGGGCGGATCGTCATTCTTAGATCCATTCTCCAGATAAGCATAAGTCCGGTCTCGTGTGGTACCAATCTATAGGTCCAAAAGGGGCACATCCAGATCATGAATGTTTGGAATCCATATTATGCAAGGATGTCTAGCCAATCAGAGGAGTTGTTGCACAGCGTCCAGGGGCTTCCACGCCAGGAAAGAGTTACTTGAACGAAACTAGATCTTGTAGAATCATATTGAATATTTGACGCATCACAATAGCTGAATACATCACAAGTGAGGAATACCCCACAAAGAGCAATTGGAATTGGTAACCAGAAAATGACACTTTTCCAAATTTTGACAAACGGTGAACAGCTGCCAAAAAGAAAAACCGCCTGATTTCGAGTAAGTGTTTACATAATCTTCTCCTGTCCGAAGAAATGATTCATCGAAATAATGAGTCACCATTCGGAGATGGGAGATTGCCGGGTTTTGGTTCTGGTGCTTATTAAAAATAGGAACAAATAACCGAATTGATGACCCCTCCCGCGAATTCTTTCGGGTTGTGAGAGAAAAAGAATCAATGTGTAGATTCCAGCCCTCTTTCTTTTTTTTTCATAGCAGGGCCCTTTTCTAATCAAGAGCTTCGAAAGGTGACTGATGGGATGGGAGCTGTCGGCCTTCTTTGTTCGCACAAATTCTTATTTTTTTGCTAAAAATCGACCAAGTGTGATTTCTATGTTATGTATGGCCGTGTGCCCCTCATTCTTCGAGAATTAGAAAGATCCTTTTCAAGTTTGAATTTGTTCATTTGAAATCTGGGTTCTTCTACTTCATTTTTATGGTTTGTTTATTCCTTATCCCCAAAATCCTATTTCAATCTGATCCACCTGTGTCCGCGTTCCCGAAGGCACACCTCTCTTTCAAGAGGATTCAGTAACAAAGTCTCTTTTTTGATTGTATTGGCCTTGTAATCTACGGCTCTTAAGGGATACAAATTTGACCCTAATCAACCGACTTTATCGAGAAAGATTACTTTTTTTAGGCCACAAATTCCATCCCCAAAAACCATATTTGGACTGGGCCTCGTTTTTTTGAACATGAAAAGATAAAGAAGCCATTGCAATTTACCATGGCGAGTCTTTGTGAAATAACCCCGATGAGAAGAAGAAGAAAAAAGAAGGCGTTTCATTTCTTCTGGAACAATCACAAACACTTTTTTGATTATGGCTTCATCTTTGGATTCCTATCTAATGATCCAGGACGTAATCCTGGACGTGAAGAATAAAAAGGCCTTTCTTTTTATTTGCTAAATTTTTCAACTTTCAAGAGACATTCTATAAAGATAGCTGTCCTAGCTCTACCGTATCTTTTGTTTCATTTCTTCTGGAACAATCACAAACACTTTTTTGATTATGGATCTACTACCAGTAGAATATGGCGGTTTCCTCCGAACATAAGACTGGTAATTCCTTCGACATGGCTAAGTGACCCTACTCACATTGGACCTAGTGCCCAGGTGGTTTGGCCAAAGGGAGGCCAGCGGAAAAGATAAGGAGGAGTAGGAGGAGTCAGTGTACCGCACCGAAGCTTGTGGAGCCTATGCGAAGCAAGCGGGTAGAAGATGGCTCCGTATCAAGGTCACGATCAATATCGTCACGGGGGGAAGGGGATCCTCGAAGGGGAGAGTCCGTGAATAACTCTGTTTCGATTTCTTTTCTGGATTATTATATGATGATTTTTTAACTTGGAGTTCCACGAATATGCAGGCTAGAAAGATCTTATTTGCTGTAAGCTCGGAAGAGAGCAAAAGTAAAGGGCTAGCAGGTTCCTTTGCTACCGCGGGCTTTACGCAATCGATCGGACCGCATACTCAACAACAGAAGATGAAGCTCCGGCTTGAGAAATATATCAACAGATTGATAAATCGCGTTAAGCCGGGTCTTTCCCTGTTGTTCTGTTCCCGCCTCTTTCAGTTATTTACTTTGCTCCTCGATGAACTCTGGAACCCATATGTTCATCAAAATCAACTTATTCCTTCCATCATAGCTTCTTTTTTGGCTTGTGCTTAACGTTTTCCGATTCTACCAGGTGTTTTGCCCGTAGCTTCTGGGGGTATTCACGTTTGGCATATGCCTGCTCTGACCGAGATCTTTGGAGATGATTCTGTACTACAATTCGGCGGAGGAACTTTAGGACAGCCGGCGACCGAAGCCCCGGTGCAAGTCACATATTGCGTTGCGCACTTACTTTACCACTAATGTTGGTGTTGTATTAATGGGTGACCGAGCAAAAGGAGAGAGAGGGATTCGAACCCTCGATAGTAGCAAAGAAAGGAACTTCATAGAAGTCAAAATATGAAGAAATAGATATGCCTCCCTGTTCCGGTCATGGAACAGATGAAATAAATCAAAAAATGTATGGAATCGAAGAGTGCATAACCTTTCAGTTGATCCAATACAAAAAATGGAAACCATTATTATTGGATGATCATGATACTTCCCAAAAATCGAAATTATGGATCAATGGAGGAGAAAAATTAGGAGATTTTCTAGAAGAAATACGGGGTTCTGGACTAGCAAACATGCTACCGTTAACCATGCTACCAGGCCGTAGCCCATCCCTAACCCACACCCTCAAGGTAGGAAAATAGGAATATTTGGCAATTCACGAGTTTACCCCTTGGATTTCGGACAACCGCTATTTCCCGAGGCAATCCACATCGATGTAATGGAAGTGAGGGTCCTACGTTAGTCATTGAATAAATGAAACTTTCATGAATAACTAATTGATTTCCTTTCTTTCAGTTATTCTCAATCTTTCTGACTTGCTCCTACGGAACCAAGGTCGAAAAGATTGAGAGCTACGATGTCCTTAAAGCCTATATGCGATGAGCTCCGTATCAAGGTCACGATCAATATCGTCACGGGGGGAAGGGGATCCTCGAAGGGGAGAGTCCGTGAATAACTCTGTTTCGATTTCTTTTCTGGATTATTATATGATGATTTTTTAACTTGGAGTTCCACGAATATGCAGGCTAGAAAGATCTTATTTGCTGTAAGCTCGGAAGAGAGCAAAAGTAAAGGGCTAGCAGGTTCCTTTGCTACCGCGGGCTTTACGCAATCGATCGGACCGCATACTCAACAACAGAAGATGAAGCTCCGGCTTGAGAAATATATCAACAGATTGATAAATCGCGTTAAGCCGGGTCTTTCCCTGTTGTTCTGTTCCCGCCTCTTTCAGTTATTTACTTTGCTCCTCGATGAACTCTGGAACCCATATGTTCATCAAAATCAACTTATTCCTTCCATCATAGCTTCTTTTTTGGCTTGTGCTTAACGTTTTCCGATTCTACCAGGTGTTTTGCCCGTAGCTTCTGGGGGTATTCACGTTTGGCATATGCCTGCTCTGACCGAGATCTTTGGAGATGATTCTGTACTACAATTCGGCGGAGGAACTTTAGGACAGCCGGCGACCGAAGCCCCGGTGCAAGTCACATATTGCGTTGCGCACTTACTTTACCACTAATGTTGGTGTTGTATTAATGGGTGACCGAGCAAAAGGAGAGAGAGGGATTCGAACCCTCGATAGTAGCAAAGAAAGGAACTTCATAGAAGTCAAAATATGAAGAAATAGATATGCCCCCCTGTTCGCTGACTGAATCCATCCATAAACCTAGACCCCGGTAACCTTCGTAACCAAAGCGTCACCCAGAAAAAGAGAATTCGGGCTCTCTGGAGGAGGACTTATTCAATCACATAGTTTGGGCTCCTAGAATATGGCGCCCCAAGGGCGCCATTTTTTCCACAATTGAATTCGATGCGAAATTTAAAAAATCTCCTTTTCAGAAAAGATAATCATAGGTTCTTCTCTCCATCTTATGATCGTCACGAATTGAATTATAATCAAATCGCGAGGAATTGCCCTATTGACTAATGGGAAGCGGGCTAGTCCCCGAAAATGAAATAGAAGGAATACGAAGTAACGATCCTGGGGAATGGGTCGAGTAAACTCCCCTGGGCCGGAGCCGGTTGTTCAATTGGAGCAGACGACGGGGGCAATGCAACAAGAAGATAGCCCTAAGTGCTGGGCTAGAGTCAAATGTTTTGGCATTTCCTCATGGGGGGATGAATCAAGAAAATTTTGAATCATAGCTCTCGATTTTCATAAGAAAAGAAAGCTGTTAACGTAGGTCGGATCCTAGCGTCGATAAATGCTTTCCGACTTGAATGATCGATCGAAGACTACTTGAAAACGGCTCTTCGATGTTACCTACCAAATAAAAGGCTTGTTCGGGAAGACCATCTAATTCTCCGGAAAGGATCAATTTATACTGATACAAGTTCTTCCCTTCTGAATCAGATAGATTCATATCTGAAATTTCATTAACTGATCGAAATATCAGTTAGTCCGCCATCTTTTTTCTTGCCAATAAGGAGATGGCTCAAACCTGCCCTATCCCTTGTTGCCCCGGGTCTTTTGTCGAAATTAAATGGCCTTCCTTTTTTCTTTTTATTTATTATTTCTCATTAAGGGCTGGAGAGCCCTTGAGGTGCTGAAGGAATAATGGGACCCTTCAAGGCTTACCACTAATTCCGAAAAATATAATTGGCCTAAGCGTTCCAGAGAAAATTCCTATTGATTGAGTCTGCTAATCTTACAGTTCCGACCTTCACAACTGAACTGAGGGGAAACTATGCGTTTTTGGGATCTGCGTGCTCCCTGGTTAGAACCTCTAAGGGGTCCAAATGGATTGGACTTGAGTAGGCTGAAAAAGGCTGAAGTGACAATAGTCACATTGAACCTTCTAATATGTTCGAAGATCTCGAAATGATCTTCCAGTTCCGGGGAAAATTCGCAAAACTCCGTTTCCATAAATCCAGGACTCAAACGCCTTGAGAACAACGAGACTAGCCGCGAGCAATCCGTCTTTGAGAACAATATGAATATACCACATCAATTCGTTAGTTCGATCGTGGAATTTCTTTCTTTCTGCGAAGCCGGGAAGAGTTCAAGTTCGATCCTTTGCCATGGATGGAAAAAAATCCTTATATATATAGTGTTCCGTGAGTGGTAGCTGTTGTCGTTGTGATCCTCAAGTTCAAGTCGCCAGTGACTCCTTGCGATGGTCCGGGACGAGGCGGTACTCATTGGGCAGATATACGTACCGGAACTGATAATATTGTCGGGCTATATTTTTAGCTATTATCAACGAAGGTAATAGAATATATTTTCTAAATGGTAGTAGATCCATAATCAAAAAAGTGTTTGTGATTGTTCCAGAAGAAATGAAACAAAAGATACGGTAGAGGCAACTTCTGTATTTATTATTGCCTTCATTGCTGCTCCTCCGGTAGATATTGATGGTATTCGTGAACCTGTTTCTGATCTTCTGATCAATCTAGAGATCATTTCGATTCCATTAGTAATGAGGATTCGGAATATCACACATTGATCATGACATTAAGGTAGATATTCCAGAATTTGAAGGAAGAATGCAACCGAGGCATTCTGGCGGGCGCGTGCGTGTAGGAAGGCCAAAAAAGGATCTTTCGTGTATAATCCTGCATAATCTCGAATGTTATCAGTTCCGGTACGTAGACCAAATAATACAATGCAAGCAAAAGTTCCTAGATTCATGGAGATATAGAACAGCATAATTGAAAACTCCTCCACTAGACCTACTTTCTAGAGTCGTATATCTGCGCTAACTATGGATATGATGCCGCCGCCAGAAGCAGAACCCCGTATTTCTTCTAGAAAATCTCCTAATTTTTCCAGAGCAACTAGAAAGAGATTCTTTAACCGAGTCATTTTCCTTTGTCGAGATCCAATACATGAACCGTCGCTGGAATTGAGATCTCATTCAAAGAGAAAGATATCAAATATCTGTGAAAGTTCTAGTTACAGTAATGCTAATCGTTCTAAGTGGCAAGATCAATCAAACAAAATTGGATCAAGAGGTCCGGAACTAGTAGACCCAGAAGATGTTGAGTCACGACTTCACCCCAGTCGAAGACCCCACCGTGGTATGCGCCAATAAGACCACCAAAAGCCTTTGTGGCACTCGTGGTAGCAAAAGCAATGTCTCCTTGCATAATATGGATTCCAAACATTCATGATCTGGATGTGAATGAGTCGAATTACTTATCCCTCGGTCTATTAGTGAACTATCTCTCCCTTCTTTCTGGAATAGAATCGTAAAAATCGAAGAAATGAAAGTCTTCCAAAAGTGGAACAAGTGTTTGTGATACATTCTCGAAGAGCCGTATATTCTTCTTGTTGATCAACGAGAATTACAATATCAGGTAACAACGCACTAGAACGCCCTTGTTGACGATCCTTTATTACTTCTTATTTTTTTATTTCTTTTTTCGCGAGCCGAAGAACACCATGCATTGATGGGTGGTGAGGATGAATACTATATTATTCGGATTTTAAGCCAAAAGAACAAAAAATTCCCAATCATGGTCCTTGCATAAATGAGGTATACGTAATGGAATGTTTGCTTCTCCCCCACCTTTTAGCGTTCTGGGCCCCTGAAAAAAGAAAGCAACCCAATTGCAAGAGCGGAGCTCTACCAACTGAGCTATATCCCCCCGAGCCAAGTGGAGCATGAAAAGGGACGATTCAAATAGCATCCACTCCAGCTCTCGGCGACCGACAAAAAGCCTAGTGAATTCTTTTCCGGGTCTTCATGATGGATGCTCTTTCTCATCCTGATCGAGATGTGCTTTCAGCGCCCAAGCTCATGGAATTGATTTTTTTATATATATTCTATCCAAAACTCCATAGGTCTAAGTGGCCGACTGGCGACGGGCTGGGCTGGTGGTCAAATCTGCACTAAGAAATTCGATCGAATTCCACTCAGCAGAATATGGAGGTACTTATGGCAGAACCCGGGGCACCATAGCATGTCGGGAGAAAAAAAATCGATTGAATTAGAGAATAGAAATCAAGAAGAAAAAGAATCCGCAAGTCGAGATAATCTTGAATCAGATGCACAAAATCAGGGGATAAGATAAGAATGCCTTTCACGTTCTAGGGCATTCTTCCACGAAATTGCCCGGTCCGATTTTTATTTAGTTCAGGGCAACCTCGTGGCTTTTTTTTTTTCGTATATTGATTTCAAAATATAACAACTGTTTTTTTTTTCCCATTACGTCCTCTTCCTTTGAATCAAATGTGACCTACGTGTCAGTCACTTTTCCACCTCCATTAAAAAAAAAAAGGGTTAGTGCTGTAAAATTTTTCAAACTCATACACATGTGATAAATTTACCTCAAGTTATTTTTTTACCACGAAAATTTTCGAGCTGGTACAGTTGTGATAAATTTACCCGAAATTTTTTTTACCACAAAAACCTTAAATCGGTGCATCTATGATAAATTTATATTGAATTAATTTATTTGACTGTGAAAAACCTTAAACTAATATACCTGTGATAAATTTACCCTCCGTTAAATTAATTTAATACCCTAAAAAATTTCAAACTAATACATTTGTGACAAACAAAGAGTCAAAACTTCAAGCTGGTACATTCTTTAATTGCCACGTATCATACAACTCAGTCTTTAATGATTATATTTAACGAAAACTTATGGATGGTAAATTTATCACATATGTGCCAGTCTTGGATAAAATTATCACAAGTGTATCAGTTTGAGGTTTTTTGTAGTTAAAAATTAGTTTGAAGTAAATTTATCACAGATATATCAGTTTAAGATTTTATGTACTATTAACCTTTAGAAAAAAAAACTCGTTGAAAAAAAAGGACTTGTCTTAGCCATTTTAAAATCAATTTAGTCATTTTTTTCATGAGAGAGGAAAAATCAACACCAACATTATACAGAAAAACCAAAATATATGAAAAATATCTGGCAGGGAAAAAATTATGGAGGGGCAAAAAGAGAAAACGAAATAGCTTGCGAAGACCTTTTGCTAAATTTACACCATCGCTACGCGTCATCGACGCTCTTTTCGACGAACATAAATCGCTCGTCTTGTCCGAATATGTCGATCCTCTCTCTCTAGAAGCCTCTCTCTCCATCTCTTCTGTCGTTTTGATTTAGAAACACAGGGTGATAAGTAGGAGGAGCAAGGAGAAGAACTCGCTTCGCCCGAACGAGATCTTGGAGAGAGAAGATGGCGGATCAGCTCACCGATGACCAGATCTCCGAGTTCAAGGAGGCCTTCAGCTTGTTCGACAAGGATGGCGATGGTTTGATCTCTCTCTCTCTCTCTGGTCTTCCTGTTGTTTGATTCGAGTTAGCTGCGTCGTCGTACATGTACTTTGTCCGATGCTAGTTTTGTGTGTGATTCATGCGCGATCGGGTAAAGGGCGTCTTCATTCGCTTCGATTGCGATTAGCCGCTTTTACCTGCGAATTCTCTGCTGATTGGCTCGGGGTCGATTGCGTCTTGTGGTGGCTGCTAATTCTCCAGACTGTTTCCTTCCTGTTGATTGTCAGAATATCTTCTTATGCTATGGGGGGGCGGAAGAAATTGCAGGATGTTTGTCTTTGATCGCATTTGGGGCTGGATTTTTGTCATGCTTCAGAAATGGTGGATGCATAACACGTAACAACGTCAACAACGACTTTGTCCCAAAGTAGTCGGTTGCTTAACACATAAATGATTCGAAAATTTCTAACTTGGACGTTGTGAACGAGTGGCGTGTTACGCTACTCTTGATACAGAAATATTTTGTATTAATTTTTTTATGTCCGATGCATTTGTTCCGGATAACACGAGGGAGACAGGGCATCGGAAATTACCATCTTTTTACATTTGGATGTGCAGTTAGGTCGCATTTGGAGCTAGGTCGTCCATATTCCTGAAATCTAGTTGCTCTGTTTTCAAGTTAAATTCCATTGAAGGATCTTTCATTGTCGTGCTTATTTGACGTTTGACTTGTTTATAAAGTCAGTTGAGGCGGGATTTTAAGATATATAACTCATTGACTTTATGAAGCAGCCAATGCGCTTCTTGGTTTTTGTACAACTATTGGTGGATGTTATCGTATCAGGGAGTATTTAACGGAACTCCTCCGGAAACATCTTGATCATGATATAGCAATATTATCTTCTAGGTGTCATAATTTCTTCATACTAGGATGTGTAAAAACTATGTGTTCTTATAAGCATCAAAGCATTGTCATCTTTCCATGAGGTTAACGATATAAGGTCAACATGTTGCATATTTGTTGCAAAGCTATTGGATCTTGGTCTAAAACTAGTTCGTATTTTTCTTAAAGTGTTAAAATCTTTCTTCTGCCTTATTTTTTTTAAGTTTGTCGATTTCAGCCAACATGTTCTGGGATACTGGTCATGCTCATGAGGTAACAAACCTTTCGTTTGACATGGGGCTCTTATAATTTTTTCCAAGTTTGTGTGTCTTTTGAATATTGTATGTGATGACTTGAATTGTCTTAGTCATTGAATGCACCAACTGAATAAGCATCAATTAAAACTCCATATGTGATCAAATGAGATTTAGATGTCCTGGTCAGTGACATATAGCTTTTCATATTTGATGTGAAAATTGCTTTAGTCATGGTAGCTTGTCAAATTGTTATTGATTTCCTTAAGAATGGCAAATTATTTGTCGCTCCTGTTATTCTTCAGGTTGTATCACAACCAAAGAGCTTGGAACTGTCATGAGGTCGCTGGGGCAGAATCCTACTGAGGCAGAGCTTCAGGACATGATCAATGAGGTAGATGCTGATGGCAACGGGACTATCGACTTCCCGGAGTTCCTAAACCTGATGGCTAGGAAGATGAAAGACACCGACTCCGAAGAAGAGCTGAAAGAGGCATTCAGAGTTTTTGACAAGGATCAGAACGGGTTCATATCTGCTGCCGAGCTCCGCCATGTGATGACCAATCTCGGGGAGAAGCTCACCGACGAAGAGGTCGACGAGATGATTAGGGAGGCTGACGTAGATGGAGATGGCCAGATAAACTATGAGGAGTTTGTGAAGGTGATGATGGCCAAGTGATTCGCCTCAGCCGAGCGAAACTCACAAGAGAATGAAAAGAAAGGATTGGAATAACTAATGTACAAGATTCTTGCTTTTCCTCTTGCAATGTCTGTGAATGTTATGAATTTAAACCTCGAAAGAGAGCAAGTAGTCTTCTCTTTGGTGATCCTGATTGGCTGACGGAATGTTTTCTGTAGGGGTACCGTCTTCGTTAATGTCCCCTTGATTGGCTTATGAATGTCAGCTTGGTTTGTCCGGTTTCGTTTAGGGAGCATAAGGATCAATTGGTTTCATGTGTATTGTTACTATTGTACACCACTATCCCGGCCTGCGTTCGACCTTCGGTTCCCTTAATTTGGGAACTCAAGTCGAGCTGAAAAGCCGGTAGGGAACCCAAGTCGAGCTGAAAAGCCGGTAACTGATTATTCATTCGCGGCAAGCGACGTGACATATTTGATAATGACGCCAAATGCTTTCATCTGAACGTTCCTTGGACATACCTATGACAACTTTAGTCAGACTGAATTCAGAGATGCGCCCAGGGGACGATGCATCACGCTTGAGGTTTGCAGTTCCGTCGACCCATATCCTTCATTTCAGCCTCCTCAACGCATCTGTTTCATCGGCCATGTATGGTTTAATTCTAAAAACTGATTATGTTTCTAGGACAATCTTTTTGGTTGCAATCTCCTCCAAGTTCTTGGATTCATTTAAATTTGCATTTCATGGGGAAAATCTCAATTTGGCTTAGGCGATTGCGTTGGCATTGAGCCTAGTGATTAGGTTAGTCAAAGCAGGAAGGGAAAAACTTGATCATCTGGTCCGAGTTACCGAACCGGAATCCACGTGCATCAACGACCACCAAAAGCAGAGGGAGGAGGGTAGTTGGCGCCATTAGATGTGTGGACGGTAGGTATCAAATACCCGTCAAGACCCCAACCCTTTACTGGAAGTTTTCCTCCTCGCCTCTCTTTAATTAGCCTGCATTGGTCTCTGTTTCAGTTGCGGTGAGAGTGCTTTCATTCAAGGAAGGAGCCAAGTGTAACAAAGAAAGACTATGGAGGTTGCACAGGAGAAGGAGAAGAAGAAGATGAAGATACTCTGCCTCCATGGGTTCAGAACCAGTGGCGGCTTCTTGAAGAAGCAAGTCAGTAAATGGGATCCTTCCATTTTCGCTCACTTCGACATGGTAACATCGGAGTTTCTTTCGACCCTCTCCTCTCTTTTCTGTCATCATCGAAGTAGGGATCAGTAGCTTCGTGTTGCTAGGTTGACAATTTGGTCGAAAGCATTTGGAGTCGGGTGAATAGGGAAGTGTTATCAAGCGATCGTCGTGGGTTTTGACTCAACGAGCCCTGCCAGGGTAATGAGCGGTCAGCATAGCTTTTCCACAAGTGAAGGGAGGGGTGAACCACTGCTTGTCCTTTTCGAGTGAAGACGGCTAACGCTGTCGATCATCGAAAAAATTTGGTCGATTTGACATTTTGACTCGAATTTATCTTCATTGTCATCAGATGAGGTATCGATAGAGCCACGGAGCAATCATTTGAGATGCATGCAGTGACTGACTTGAAGTCTAAGACTGCATGAGCCGTCTCCCGAAACTAATATAGGCTCGGAATATTATCTGAATGAGCTAAAAAAAGGGAAGTTCATACTGTGATTACAAGAGCAGGATCCTTTGGATGGCATGTTTCCGTCTTGGACATGGGGATTTTCCTAGGCCTTTAAATATCTCTATCACGGAGAAATGTAAATTTTATTTGATGATCTTTCAAGGCGAGAAAGTTGTGCTAAGTAACACACTCATGAAAGCGATCCCAATCAGGCTATCGGCTGGCCCCGATTGAGCAGACTGATTCTGCAACCGATGGCCTAGAGAAGTAGATGCAGTCATGATTGATGAGTATTTTTCATGTTAAATACTATGTGTTTGCAGTTTTTTCGTGTCTATGATGCATTTCCGTCGTCGAGCAATGGAAGCGAATTTGCCCATGTCTACTCTTGCGTGGAACGTGGGGTTCTGACGATGCTGTTTATCCTCTACGGTTCTCCAGCACTTGGAAGGAGAATTTAGATTCCATAACAGGCCCTGAAATAATTCCGATGTTAGAAAATCCGCAAGATCGATACCAGTTAGAATTTCGCCACATACACATAGTGACCGGAAGCACTGCATCTCTTTCTTATAGGATTTCCCGGACGGGTTATTTCCCGCAGGAGGCAAATCCGACATCGAAGGCATCTTTCCGCCGCCCTACTTTGAGTGGTTCCAGTTTGAAAAGGTGAGTTAGCCCATCTATTCTGGATCTCAAATCCACGATGAGTGTACCGTCTTTTGTTCACGATTTCCGACTGAGGAGGCGATTTTCTTTGTAACACTTGAACTGATCAGGATTTCACGGTGTACACGAACTTGGAAGAATGCGTCAAGTATCTGTGCGAGTATATTACGAGCAAAGGCCCCTTCGATGGTCTACTTGGATTCTCTCAGGTACGCTTCACTGTCGCCGTGACTAATTTAATTTCGTTCGGGTGCTCATGATTTAATAGATTCAGATGCAAAACGCAGTTAAGCCGATGGTCCCGGTCAAAAGTTCGCTGATGAAGTCCAGTAGAACAATTCTGCTAAGACTGGTCTTATGTTCTCACACTTAATTTTCTCGTTTGTTCAGGGCGCCACACTCTCGGCTCTTTTGCTGGGTTACCAAGCACAGGCAAGCCAAATAGAATCTTCTATTTTTATCGTGCTCTTGTGCGACATTTTCAGTCGGGAAGTGGCGATTGATATGGCTGATGTATCTTTTTGGAAGCAGGGGAAGGTATTGAAGGATCACCCGCCGCTGAAGTTCTTCATATCTGTATCGGGATCGAAGTTTAGGACTCCAGACATATGTGATGTTGCCTACAAGGACCCCATCGAGGTGAAGTCGGTCCATTTCATTGGAGACAAGGATTGGCTGAAATTGCCGTCGCAGGATCTGGCGGCCGCATTCGACAATCCCCTGATCATCAGACATCCCCAAGGCCACACCGTCCCGAGGCTAGGTGAGTGTGATTATATGCCTATTCTTAAACTGCTTCTGTCGCCAATCAAATAGAAAACCACATACAAATCCCGGGATAGCGCCCTGTCCTGTCCTGTCTATCATTTATCTTGGAAGCTCTTAGTCAGACTTGACATTCTATTCGTGACTCTGCCATTAGATGAGACCGCAACCGCTCAACTGCGCGGTTGGACTGCTGAAATTCTCCTCCAATACGGCGGCGGGAACCTTGAAGTCGGAAAGACCGACCCCAGCGACACTCTGAAGAAGGTCCAGAATGCAGCAACGAACGGGAAGATCGACAGGGAGGTCGAGGAGATCGTGGAGGCAGCGAAAGCCTGAAGAACCTGGAAGGGAAAAATTAGTCAGCCTCCCTTTATCTTTATCGCCGTGGGGAAAGCCTAATTCAAATCATTGATTTTCGAGGTCGTGTGAACTTCTATAAGAGATGGTAATGGGCAGTGTGCTTTGCTCATAATGATGGCAATAAATTTAGTATACACATCGAGTGCCTTCTGTGGAGCTTGTCGTGTCTTCTTCTGCACTTCTTGAATGAAGAATCCACAACTCATCTCCTGACACGTGTAACGGCCCGAACTTTCGAACCACCTGCTCCGATGCCGCTCAAGACAGAGCTGTCATGTCTACTAATCTGAAAAAAAAAAAGAAAGAAAAAAAACAGAGAGTAAACAACGCAATGGTGAGCTCACTAGCTTAGCAAGAAATGCATCCAACCCTGTCGTACTAAGCCAAGATGTTTGCATGTTCGGCTAAACGGAAAAGGAACGCCAATTGGAATTGTTTGTACATGAATTAAAGTTCATGAAGAATTCATTAAACACCAAAAAATTTTCGCATCACTCGATAAAAGAAACTCTGCGTGTTCCCATACGCACGGAACGCCTGAACATGGACAGTTTACTGTCAAGGAAGGAAATCCCGTTGTTTTCGCATTTCCGCTCGCTTGACGCCTCGACTTAAACATCACTTTCAATTTCAAATAAGCCTCATTATTTTCGTATACGGTTTTTACTAATGAAGTATCGTTCAACATTATTATTATTATTATTATTATTATTATTATTATTATTTGATTAACACATTGCGATTGAATAATAAATAGACAAAACAATAAAATAAAATCGGACATCAAATGTATGTGGTTCGGTCGTAGAGACCTACGTTCACGGGGAGAGCGGCAACGAATTTCACTATAGAAGAAGCGGTGTACAAAGGTTACAAGCTACACTCGAATCGCTCAAACACTCTCAGTGTTTCACAAGTTTCAATTACATCGAAAAACGCATACGGTGTTTAGCTCTCAATTCATATTGAAATAATTTCTCAATCTCGAAACATAATAATTATACTCAAGTCCTTACCGTAAGAATTTTTCGGATCAAACACTAACGTTATTGACACAATTATACGAAGAATAACATGGCAAGCACTCGTTTATCGAATGTCGCTTCAAGCCTTCGTCGGATCAACCACGGGCTATCCGGAGCATGAAGAGAGGAAGTTTATGTATCTATCCTCTTAACCTTCATCGAATCAAACAAGGAAATATATTCCTAGTTTATTTGTTTTCACCTCTAACCCATAGAGCTTATCCACAGTTTTCCTTTCTTTTTTTTTTGTTTCTTTTGAGATTTTGTATTCGCGGTCAAAGTCCATCATCAGATTGCACTCCAAAGTGGAAAGAAGAGACCGACTCCAATTCTTATAAAGAAATACATGAGCTTTTTTTTTTTTTTTAAAAGAAAAATTCTATTCATTAACATTCGATAGATGAGCTAGTTGGCTCTCCTCCTCCCTGAGAAAATGCAGCCGCGACGCTAACGCTAGAGAGGAAAGGGAGGACGACGAAGAGAGGGGGATTGGGCCTGCGGTCAAAATCCATGCACTCGCTTTGCTTTGCTCAAGATCGAACATCCAGAATCTCCAACTTTTGGACTATTCCTTAATTAATTAGGTTCACGCAGCATTATCTTATGTCACGTTTCGTTCACGAATTAAAACTCGAGACATAAATTCTAACACGTAGAAATAAATCTACACAGTGGGTGGCTATAATTATTACTATTGACGGGTCAGATGTTTTTTTTTTTTTTTGGGGGGGGGGGGGGGGGGTCAAAAAACGGGTCAGATGTTACATGGTACGAAATAACTCCCAACTGAGTTTCGGAAACGATGGACTTACGATCAACATCGGACAGCTCGTTGAAACAGGGAAAGTTCGTTTGGGCCCCCACCGTTTTTCTAAGAACAATTTGTCTTTTCATTGTTTTTCTTCGGGGAAATTTGGCCTTTCGGCCGTCGTGTGCGTCAACTTCCAAACCGGAAAACAGACAGGATCGGTGCCCCCCTATCTGGAGGGAGCCTGAGAGACCGTTGAATCGTAGATCAGAGTGAGCTAGGAGGTAGCGTCAATGGGGGCGACTCGCTTGCTGGTTTACGATTTCGTCATCTCCTTCATGTGGTTGTGGTCGGGGGCTCTGATAAAGATCTTCGTGTACGAGGTCCTAGGGTTGGGGCATGGACTCTGGGGAGAGATTGTCAAGTCCTCGCTCTACATCGTCAACATGTTCTTCTTCGCGTTCCTGGGTAAGCTCACCAAGGGCGGCTCGTATAATCCTCTCACCGTGTTGGCCTCTGGCGTTTCTGGGGATTTCAGCGGCTTCCTCTTTACCGTCGGCGCTCGCATCCCTGCCCAGGTTCGTTCGCGCGGTTCTCACCTTTGCATTTGCTTGTTTCAGACCAGTTAATTTGATTTCCTTGCCTGGTAAATGTAAGCCTTTTATGATTGGCATGTGTTCTTGGAAAAAGCTTTTCGATTCTAAAATGCTTCCGGGTTACCAGCTATATTGCAACTTATGTGTTTTATAATTGTTAAAAAGAGAGTTTTTCTAAGTGGTGGTGTTCTTGCCATGTGATCAATTCAGTTTACTCATTTTCGCTGTCATAAAAATACGGACTTGCTATCAGCAGTATGGCTTGACAATGTCTTGGGCACGTTAAGAAAAAGACCTGAGGAACATGGATATGGGTAACAGCTTTAGTTAACTGGGCTTGGGAATATGGTGTTGGGGAAAGTTAGGGCCTTCATTAGGGGGAAGTGGAAGCCTAGAAGGTTTGGTTCGATTTTCTTTTGAGGGACTGATGAGGCTATAATGTAGTTTGAACTGATGGGTTCTATTTAGCTGAGCTTGAGGGCTCTCTTCTGGCTCATTTGAGTGAAAGATCGGTTCCTTCGTTTAGCAAGTCCCTTATTAAATTTGAGCTGCCAGTGAAAATTGAGAATTGTTGTTGCATATGCTGCATTTTTGGTAGCTTTCTGGAGTTTGCTTATGCAGAAGTGTATTCAATTAATTCGTGGTCAGAGACGCATATCCAATTTTTTCCCACATTTTTTCAACTAAGATATGTACGTATGACTGCAGCTTGAGCTTGGGACTTTTTACCTCGCGTTTATACTTTACAGCTTATATTCCAAGGTTATATTGTATGATCACTGGACAAACCCACATCAGTGATTAATCAAAAGGAAAATAAATAAACCTGTCGCGACTTCATCACTTCTAGAGAAAGGTCTCCTCGTATTGTTGTTAAATGGTTCAGAGCTATCCATCTTCTTGCGCAGTTATCACCATAATGTAGATGACAATCCTTTGAGCTGATAGAACTGCAAGAGAATCTTGGTTATAACGAGTCAACAAGATAATTTCGGCAGAATCAAAGTGCTAATATAAAGTGTGGCTAGGATACTGCAGAAGTGCAACTCTCTATTTCGCATAGACACAAGTTGTGAATTTTGCATTCTGTCTCAATTTGAGTCATTTTCTCTCAACATATGAAATCTTATTGGACAGGTTAGTAGAATGAGAGGATTAGTTCCCATTGTCTCCAAAAAGTTCCATGTTAGACTGAATGCCGTCAAAATTCATCCCTCATCTTCAATGCCTTTTAGGTGCTTTTTTTTTTTTAATTGTTGAGTTTGTATTGTGTAAGTCTCAGCCTATGCATTTTCTTTTTCTGTCGTGAGCTAGAGCACCTGATATCAAAGTGATACCATGCTTGGTATCATCATGCAAGAATACCAGTAGTCCCTCACGTTTCTCAGTGACAAGTTGCTGATTATTCACCGACTCTGCATAGATGGATTTTAGTTTTGCTAGGAACTGAAGAATTGTTGGGGGCTCTATTTAGTTTAGCAAGGTGCAGAACTATATGTTGAGTGTAAACTTTGAACATTAGTTGACTGTTCTGTCTGCAATTGCTATTTGTAGGTGATATTATCTGCTCTCACTTTCACAATCTCCCGTCTGCTCCGTCGATTGATTAGCTCTGTACACCTTAATTCAAGAAAAGTTTGATACTTAAATATGAAAAAGTCTCGTGGAAGGATGGGATTATAGATGTGCACATAAACAACGAGAGGCAGTGCCAGCATCATGGGTTGGACAGAATTTTGTTTCCTGACATGCCTTAGTATGGAATAGTTTGACAAGTAAACTGAAATTATTAGCCTTCAGTGAAGGGACTTGCCATCAGAGATAAGATTTTTATCTAAAATATGATGGCTGTCGCTCTTCACGCTTTCAGCTTCTTCTTGTGGTGCATCGCACTCTTAAAATGATATCATTTAGTCTGTTGATTCTTTTCTCCAGGCAGTTGGTTCTATTACTGGGGTTAGGCTCATCATTGAGACCTTTCCTCACCTATGGCTTGGACCACATTTGAGCGTTGACATTCATCGAGGGGCACTAACTGAAGGACTCTTAGCATTTGTGATTGTCATCATCTCACTGGGACTTGGTAGAAAGATTCCTGGAAGTTTTTATACAAAGAATTGGATATCAAGCCTCTCTAAGCTGACTCTGCAAATACTTGGTTCTGATCTAACCGGTGGATGTATGAACCCAGCTTCTGTAAGTACTTATGAAATTCTGAGTGCTTTTCTTTCCTTTTTAGAGGAAACCAATGGTGGATGTTCCCTCAGAATCACCCATACTTGGATTTAAAACTTGTTAAATACTGTAGGCAATGGGATGGGCCTATGCTCATGGGGATCATATAACCAAGGAACACGTGCTTGTTTACTGGCTTGCACCGGTAGAGGCCACCCTGCTGGCAGTGTGGATATTTAGACTGCTCGTGGGGCCGCTAAAAGAGCAGGAAGCAAAGAAGAAAAAATCAGAGTGAGGAATGGCATTCAAGTTTTGTTTGGTGTCTACTGGATGATCTGAAGACCGGGAGCACATGTCATCCCAAGGCATGAGATGTGCTTTAACTTCTAATCTTATGTCCGGTGTGGCAGTCTGCATAGTATGTTGTGGTTCGTCTAACCCTTGTATTAGACAATACCCTTGTCATTTGCTTTATTCGTAGGCAATTGGCAATATATTATGTAAATCATGTTGGGCTGCAATCACGGTGTAGGTCTCACTGGGCAATCTGTATGTATGATGGGTTCCCCAATTTTCATCATTTCTTCGAAAACAAGCTCTCTCTAAACTCTGTATCCAACTACCTCGTTTCTTCAATATTAAGCTCTCTCTCTCTCTCTACGTGTGTGTGTGCGCGCGCGCGCGCGCGCGGGCGTGCATGAAGATTGCTGCTTTCAGGGCAGTTACCATGTGCAATTTGCTCAAACATTCACCCAGATAGTTCTTCTTCATACAAGCACAAGCTTGAGATTACTGGCAAGGGATGAGCTCATGAGGAAAATTGTCTGAAATCATTTGAGACTGCCAAAACTAGAAGAGAAACCGTATCTGCGGACTAAATCCAAGAACAGCTTCAGAAATATTTATTATTCTCTTACGGTGCTTGGGATGGTGAAGATTAAAAAAAAACATCAACAACTCCTTTATCCCAAACTAGTTGGGGTCGGAGGTCGATGAACTCTAAAGAATCATAAAAATAAAAACAGAATCAATCGAGTTAAAAGAGATAAATGTGTAAAAAAAAATATATATATACACACCCAGGCATATGCACTCGTACATTACCCTTCCACAACACTAATATCTTTACTCCATTCCGTGTTAAGATAAACCGTACACAATTTATTTCTCACTTCATTAAATTTTATTTTACTGCTTTTCTCCAAGTGAGCTTCGGCCGATCTTTTGCTTTCTTCGTGTTATGCTCTCGATAGCAAACTTCCGTTTGTACTGGTGCATCTAAGGATATTCGGAGTATATGCTCAAACCATCTCAATTTATGCTCTCTCATCTTTTTTTCTACCTGTTTTATTCCAAATTTTCGTCGAATATCTTCATTTATTGTCTTATTTATCCTTATATGGCCACACATCCACCTTAACATCCTCATTTTCGCTACTCTCATTTTATGCTCATGTTTCCTTTATATTGGCCAACATTCAGCTATGTATAACATAGCAGGTCTGACTGTTGTTCTATAAAATTTTCCTTTTAACCTAAGAGGAATTTTGCGATTACACAAAAATTCCGATACACGGCGTCATTTCATCCAACCTGCTCTGATTCTATGGCTTACATCCTCATCAATCTCTCTCTCGTTTTGCAATATTGATCTCAGATATCTAAATATATCTTTCTTGGGTACCTCAGTTCCGAGCATATTTACGGCTTCTTAATTCCCTCTTCCTGCCCTGTCAAACTCACACTTCAAGTATTCCGTCTTACTTCGATTTAGCGTAAATCCTTTAGACTCTAACGTGCTTATATATACTTATAACTTAACGTTAACCCCAGCTCTGGTCTCATCAATAAGCACAATATGTCTGCAAATAGCATACACCACGGCACCTCATCTTGAATATTTTTTGTTAGCTCATCCATAATCAGGGCAAAAATGTAAGGACTAAAGTCGAACCTTGTTGTAAGCCTACTGTGATTAAAAAATAACTTGATGTGTCATTACAAACATTCACACATGTAGTAACATGATCATACATGTCCTTGATTGACTCTACATACTTTGAAAGTATTTTTTTCTTCTCAAGAATTCACCGCAGAATCTTTTTTGAAACCCTATCATACGCCTTTTCGAGATCAATAAACACCGTATGGAGTACCTTCTTTTTTTCTCAATTGAGAAGGCGTATGATAGGAAATGGTACCGCTGAAATGTAAACCTCGTCGTTTCATTAATATTAATGTAAGCATAGCTGCTGAAATTATAAACATAAAGAAGCAGTGTCAAAGAGAAGACATGCTTTGTCTTCGGAGAGAAGCTCTAATCCTGAATGTAAGTACAAACAAATCTTCCTTCTACAAGTGATTGCTCAATGTGACAGTTCTCTTAATGACACACCGTCTGAAGTACTAAAGATTAACAATTTCACATGGAAGTTGTGGACAGGACTTAATACACAAGTTGAGGCTCGAATTCTGCAAAATCGACGGAACCAGACTCGATTGGTGGCATCAAATATGCAGCCAAGAGTTCGGAGGCCAGTGCGGCAATGAGGGGAATCCTCTTCAAGTTCTTAACCAGCAGAATATCCTCAGTTTCCCCGACCGCGATGAGCTTCTTGTTTATTACCACCATCCGGTCCAGCTTCCTCTTGAATTCAGGGTTCTCTACGTCCAGCACGGCAGGAAAAATCCTAGCTGTGGTGCGGTTTGTCTGCATGAAGAAATTTTCAATCATTATTCAGTCTAGGAATCAAAATATTCGAAGTACGGTACTAATATTAGAACTCATCAACAGCATGCGGCGGCAACATAAATGATGTACTTTTCCAATGCAGAGTATGAATGTACCCATTCACCTCTATAATAACATGCATGTCAAATTCCTTGGTGTTGAGACCGATGCCTTCATAGAAAGCAGTCCGCTGGCAATCGTTGAGGTACATTGTCACGTACACCTGAGGAACAAAGCATAGGAAGGTTATTGCAAAAACAAGGGGACTTCTGCAGCATCAGCAGAGAAGCTGTGAATAATTTTCTTGGCAGAACTCATATGTTGGACGTGAGAACTAATTATTACCGAAAGGCAGAAGAACCGGGACCATAGTTTTGCCTTCCAGTCATTGAGAAACTGGGGTTGGGCTTTCATCAACGCTGAGAAGAAATCACCGTGCCGGTTCTCGTCCTGGCACCAATTCTCGAAATACTTGAAGATAGGATAAAGTCGGTACTCTGGATTCTCCTTGAGATGTCTGTAGATCGTGATGTATCGCCAGTATCCAATCTTCTCAGACAAGTAGGTCGCGTAGAAAATGAACTTGGGCTTGAAGAATGTGTATTTCCTAGCCTTTGTCAGGAAGCCTAAGTCCAATGCCAAGTTGAAATCGGACAACCCTTTGTTCAGGAATCTGCATACGGTCGAAGTAAATTTATCGTGCTCTTTGCTTTGTAATATGATATTAATAATCGCTCAGATTGCAAATAGAAGTTAAAGGGTGGCACCCTACATACCCAGCATGTCTGGCTTCATCCCTGGACATCAGGGAGAATATCTCAGCTACCACTGGGTTGGTTTTCTGTTAGCAAATAACTCAAACAGTTAGTCAGTTGAATCAATCGACTTCAGAGTTCCTATCTTCCAGCACGAAATGTACTATCAAAACAGTGATGCTGGCAGAAATTTGAAGTATTGGGTAGTAAGTGACGCGACAAGCTTGAACCCATTTCATATATTCTTTCAGACAAATAACCAATCGTACCAAGAAAAGCAAAGATCCAAACAAACCCAAGTACCTTGAGCCTCCTTCCCAGCTCCTTGTAGAGAAGGAACCCAGAGAACTCAGCAGTGCAGGACCTCTCCAAGAACTCCACGAAGATCTGCCTGAGCGGGCCCTGGATTTTGTCCGCGGCCTCCTTGAACTCCTTGTTCCTCACGAAGTGCGTCTGGTTATAATCAGTCTTGAACTCCTGAAGCAGAGCCTCGAATTCAGCTTGGTTCAGGTTCTTGTTGATCTCCGTATTGAATAGCTGCTCCATCTCGTCGAAATCGGTGGTGTAGAACCTCGGGGCCAAGAGGGTCTCCTTGATGGCTTGCTTCTTGGCCTTCTCGGTGGGCTTCTTGGGAGCGGTGGGCTGAGCGGTGGCCGACATTCTGACGGTGGTGAACCTGGAGAGCGAGGGCGCTCTGGGCTTGGTCAACCTCGGGGTGTTGGCGAATTTCGAGATGGGTTTAAGGAGAGCCATATCTGTTGCCATTTCTTGGAGCTAGAGAGTGAGCTGTGCGGGATTCAGCAGGGCACTGATTTTCTTGAGAGTGGGAGGGAACGAGAGATTATATGGTGGAAGAGTGACTTAGGAGAGAGGTGGAGGGTGGGATAAGGTGTCAGCATGGTGCAATTGGCTGATGGTGATTATGTGTGTGATCCAATGGAAATCTGTGGGGTTGAGCAAGGGGTGACACGTGGCGGGTGGCCATAGGCCTGTCTGATTACTTGTCTGGTGGTGATAATGCCACTTAGGCAGCCCAGTTTCGTGGTTGTGGCCTGGGCTCCCTTTTGCTCAAGCTCGATTCTTGTTCGAGGGTCCCTGGAGAATTTTCTTGGGTGAAATTTCAAGTTCAAGATTTTGTCCAGTCTGAAGCAAAACTGTTCAGTAGGATAACAGGCCACTTCAATCAATTTTTCAATAGCCCCATGCATAGGCCCACTAAGGACTTACATCTTTATTGGGCCTAAGGCCCAAACAAGTAATGCTCACTAAGATATCCAGGTAAGATCATTGGCTTCAAGCATGCCCATATACTTGTTCTTTCTTAAACTCATAATCCATAAACAAGCACTCTTTTCCATTAAAACTCATTGAACTGCCCATAAAATTTAAAGTCTGGGTACTTCGTCTACTGTGATTTGAAAATTTCAATCTTGGTATTATGATATGTTATGGGGTTGAGTAGCTAGAGCTCCTAGTTCCATGTTGAGCGACGCGAGGTCATGAATTAACACGCTTAACTAGACAGTTTCAGGTGATAACTTTGATGAGGAGAGGATTTTGGGCTAAGGCATTTAAGATGCTAGTCTATGGCCTGCATTACTTAGCCCATATAGATGTCTTGAAGAATTTCCTTAGCATATACATGAAAGAAGGCATTTTCACTTTCACATCTTTATTCATGATGAATTTCAATCTTTCTTTCCTAGATTAATGTTGGCCGTGTCACGCAGCATGTCTAAAACTTGGTCTTCCATTAAGCTGAGCAGGAAACCGAAAAGGCCCTCGAAGTAACGAGAGGATGAACCTCATGAACCTGTTTTGGTACATCAGTTTTCACGCTACGAATGTGCTTCGTTCCTTCCGTGCTCCAAAAAAAAAGGGGGGGTTATGTCACATTTAGGCAACCTTCCTTCTTTCTCACAGTTCCTTCTATTTTATCAAATTGTGAAGGCAGCCGAACAATCCACCTTGTAGACCCAAAAGACCCGCCGAGATCTTTTTGACAGCTGCAGACCTCCTTTTTCTTTCCTTTGCTTATGATCTGAGCTTATCCTTTTGCATTCGTGGACATATAACCTCTGCAAAGCAAACCATTGTCCTCACGTTCAAGGAAGGCCGTTGAAATGAGTCACTTGTCACTAGATTTTTGGGGAACAGCTATTACTTGCCATGACTTGTTTGTCTTCTGTCTTGAAGTGAACGCAAGGCATCGTAGGATAACACTCCAATCCTTTTTTTTTCTTGTTCTGGATTTTGCCCGCCTTTTCAATTTTGCTCTCATTCGTCACCGCGGCTCATGTGCGGGATGGACAATGCAACGCCTTCTTGATGTTTGTTTGTCATGACTAGATTGCATGGGCAATGTTGTGTGGATGAAGAAAACCGTGGTTTCGTGTGAATGATTTGTATCTTTTCGACATGTTTTTTCAGCCCGCTCCAAAGGAACAATTAGATCATGTAAGATCCACATGGGACTCAGATGGGATCGAAAGTGTCCCAAGAGATACGAATAAGTAAGAAAATATTATCCCTTACAATGTTTGGATCGTATTAAATTACGCACAAGCTCTAAGCATAACTCTTCGTATTAAACCATCCGAAGGCCATATGACCAATTCGACCACACATATTTGTACATCGCTAGAGTATATGTTTTTCAGCAACTTCATTGGTTTATTTTCTTTTGAAATGCTTAATTCGAGCTTCATCAACTGGGCATATTTAAATTTCGCAACATCAGGTTTTTGTTATTTTTCCCTCTTTCGTAGCTTGCATGATTCAGGACATAACTAATCATTCTATACTGAGGAATTAAGACTTGCAGATTGAATTTTGATGTCCGGATATAAATTCAAGAATTTTGCTATATCCTATTCGAAGATTTTTCGTATCCTATCATTTTTTTTTTCATATGAATATTATACTAGTGTAGATGCATGAACGAAAATAGTAAAAACCTCTCATAATTCAGTGATAAAGAAACTAGAAATGCACAAACGGAGGCAATTATAAGATAGGAAATACATCCAAGGATTTTGCTATATCTTATTCGTTATTTTGTGAATTATAGTGATAGGGCCGGTTATTTTTTATGTATTTTTGGTAGAAACTTTGTTAAAATCTCACACAAGAAGCTGGAAAAGTATAAAGGGAGGCAATTATAAGATAAGAAATATATCCAATAACTTTATTATGTTTTATCTGTTGTCTGGTGAATCACACTAATGGAAGTGTATTTTCAAATTCCATGTCTATTGTTTGAATTGACATGAATTGTGTATCAGTGTAAACACACAAACGAAAATTCCAATAAAAATTACATAAACAAAAATGGAAATACTGATAAACAGACGGAGAATGCTCTAATAAGGACGACCAACGTCGACTCTCTCGCCGCATTGTTAAGTTTCGACTCGATTCTCTTGCTACTATGGTGAAGGTCCGTCATGCACCAAAGAGCGACGACATAGGAGAAGGAGCTTCAACGGTAAACAATGGAGATTTTGATTTGGGATTCATGCGTCCCGCATGTCAATAAAAAGGTCATTTGCGCATCAATTTCGTTTATTGAACTCTTGATCGGAATGGAGGAGAAAGCCCTTTAAACTTGATAAGGCAAGTTAGTGGCAAAACATCTATCAGCTGAGACAATTTTCTTAAACCGCTTTGAGATGTTTCTCTATAGTCCTTACAGATTGTCGTTGCGACGACTATTCTTTGGCTGTTGTACCAAGCGAACTTTTTTATTAAACTGAAAAAAAAAAGTCGCAATCTCTTTCCCAAATGAATAACCAGAACCCTTTTCATCCGGGAATATATATTGTGGTTTCGTAATTAGGGGGAGATGGAAGCTAAGCAGAACGGTAGAGCGACGGAAGCAGCTCGAAAACCGACACTTCCATGTGCGTCGTAGAAGCGGCCGAATCCAGAGAAGCGCACACGAAGTACAAGACACGCCTCGTACTTGTCGATGCGCGGCGCGGCGCGGCCCAGCGCGTGCAGACGCGACGCGCCTCCTCCGCAGCCGGCGGAGGCCGATTCGCCGGCTCGTCATCGCCGGTCCCACAAGCAGGAAATCTTCAAACGGGCCCGGCAGGAGAGTGTTGCTTCTAATCCAAAGCCAAAACGGGATGAGACTCTTCCGTGAAAGCAAGGGAAAAGACAAAAAAAAAAAACCCAAGTTTTTGCCGCAATAAGAATCGGCACTCTGCCCCTCCGCATTGAGTGAGTCAACTCGCAGTGGAGCTCCTAATCACTTATAAATTCTCTCTGTTTCACCAAAAAACGCAATCTTTTCCTCAACTTTTCTTTCTTTTTGTTTAACTACCGGTCCTGCTTATCCCCACTTCTTCATTGACTCTGTCTGTCACCGGCTTCTTGTCGTTCGGGCATTTCAGGTACATGATCGTTTTCACCAGACGAATATCTTGTAAACGAGAGAGGCCGAAGTATTTGTTCTTTTTTCTCTGTCATCCAGTTCTAACCGAGGTTCGATCTCTGCTTAGATTCGGAGTGTTGAAGGATTACCTTTAGCGATTGTTCCGTCTGTTTCTTTGATGTGAATCTTGTTTGTGGCTCTGTACTGTTTGCTTCTTATGTGCTCCAAAATTTGGAATTGTCTCTGTGGGTGATGAAAAGCTTGGAATTTGCTGTTGTTACCTCGTCGTCTGTATCAGCATCAGTTGTCTCAATGCGTCCAGATAGTGACAACATGTTGTGACAAGGTTTTTACAGAAGGTTATAAGTAATTGGTTTTCTATGTTTTGGGCAGGATTAGATGACCTCTACAAAGCCAAGTCGTGATGATCTTGACTTTATTTTCTTTTCTATGATATCAATCTTATCGATCGTGGCATGACTGAGTTTTCTACTGAACTTCCCCTTCATTAGGGCGTGCTGAAATCGAATGTGGTAGAGGAGTCACAATGCGGGTTTGCAAAGCAGTTCCTAGCAGTGCCCTTCTGCTATTCCTCTTCATCAGCCTTTCTTCTGTATGGGAATGTTTTGCTCTTGATGTCGAGGCAAATCAGACTTCGCTGCTGCTCGTTAATGCTTCCACGGGTCTGCCGATACCTGAAACGCTTTTCGGTGTATTCTTTGAGGTCTGTTCGGGACCCTAAGAGAGTTCATTCTTCTATTCTGTCGATGTTCTTTGTTGCAATTATTTGTACCCTCGTGTGAACTTGCCTACGGAGAACTTTCAGTGAACTGATAGACTTATGTTCACGATCATCTGTTTGACCTTTTGATGCCATGTTGAGATGGCCCCGAGTTTCTGTGTGTAGCAACACTCTTGCGAGTCTATTTGTTTTTAATTGTCCGCTGCATTACTAACTTGCCTATGGAGATGAACAGAAAAAGTACCATTATTTCCTCAGTTACTCTTGAACGTCCATTCTACTGGTCGATGCATCTCAACGACTTGACTTGATTTCTAATTTTTGCTGTGCCTTATTTCGTTGATGGTGGATGTGCCTTATATAAAGTGTCATCATTGCAGGAGATCAACCATGCTGGGGCTGGAGGATTGTGGGCGGAGCTTGTAAGCAACAGAGGTAATCTGAGGATTCGTTAATTTCTTCAAACAAGAACGGGGATGTAGTGTGCTTATGTAATTTATATTTCAGACTACTCTGCTAAGTTGTTGTTGGAATTGGATGCGTCCCTGCTCCTATAGGTTTGGTCGGAATGGATTGCCAAATTATTTCTTAGATATCTGGTATACAGGGGGAATTAGTTGCTTATGCATTTAGACTCA
Organism: Rhodomyrtus tomentosa; assembly: GCA_028455895.1. Taxonomy (NCBI): domain Eukaryota; kingdom Viridiplantae; phylum Streptophyta; class Magnoliopsida; order Myrtales; family Myrtaceae; genus Rhodomyrtus; species Rhodomyrtus tomentosa. The sequence goes on from JAPCWY010000010.1 coordinate 35,271,999, forward strand.
TCTGTGCATGATTGAGCCCGTTATTAGGATGCTTTCTTGTTATAACACTTTACTCTTCGAGAGAATGTTTCATTCTCTATCATCCGGTGGTTAAGGGACATAGTAGAATCTGTTTGTTTTTTGTGTCCAGTCTACCTCTCATCTTCTCATGAACTTCATATTTTAAAGAATCGGCAGTTTTTTATGTTAACTCCTGCACTATGACGGTGCCATCACCTGAGCTAATTTCCTGACTCATTCTAACTCCAGGATTTGAAGCTGGGGGCCCTAATACACCCTCAAACATTGACCCTTGGTCAATAATTGGGGACGAGTCGTCTTTGGTTGTTTCAACCGACCGGTCATCATGCTTTGAACGCAATAAAATTGCACTTAAGATGGATGTGCTTTGTGACAGCCAAGGTGATAATATGTGTCCAGCTGGTGGTGTCGGTGTGTTTAACCCAGGATTCTGGGGCATGGTGAGTAATAATGACTGTTTGATGTTTATTTCCTAAACAATCATTGTTTTCCTTATGCTCTGATCTTCCATGAATAATATTAAACATGGCTTCAAGTTCTCATCTCTATCGGTTGGATTCCAGTTTTTCATTTTCCAAAACATGTCAGATCTCCTCAACATTTCTTTCTACTTCATGGATCTATTTTTGAATGCTTGGATGATTTTGTCTTCTTTCCATCTTCTCTTGAATATATTTTTTTGCACCTCAAATCCTATGTTTTGTGTCTCTTCAGAATATAGAAGCAGAGAAGAAGTACAAAGTGGTCCTTTATGTTCGCTCATCAGGATCAATTAATGTATCCGTATCTTTGACGGGCTCAAGTGGGACACCAACTCTGGCTGCTGCGAACATAATGTAAGTACCATTTAAGTGCTTGTAGAAGCCCAGATATCTAATGTTAATCAGAAAATGTGGTATCCTTGGGGACCATTGAATTTCATTCTGCACTCACTCTAGTCTATCTTATTGCCTTTCTGGGGTAGCTTCTTTCCTTTTTGATTGAAAGTAGTATGCATGAGGAATTATGAAGAGTCTTAATAGAGTGATGCCAGGAGAGAGGATCTACTGGATCAGCATAATGATGTTTGAAAGGCTTAATGCAGAGCTTCTGCTTCTGACGTATCAAACTGGACAAAGATGGAGGTTCTTTTGCAAGCCAAGGAATCAAATACCAATTCTAGACTTCAGTTGACGACCACAAATAAGGGAATGATATGGTTTGATCAAGTCTCAGCTATGCCTTTGGACACGTACAAGGTATCGACTTTTTTTCTTTGTGGAGTTGCTGAAGCATGGGATGTGAATCTACGTGCTTTGAGTTGAAGCACGAGAACTTGACTATAGGTGCTTTTAGTGCTGCAGTTATTTGCTTTCTGCAAAAAATGATGCGTTATTAGTTGCTTTTCTAAACGTCCCTTGATGTTCTTCCAAAAACTTACCTTGCACAGGGACGTGGTTTCAGAACTGAGCTTGTTGAAATGCTTGAAGATATTAAACCTCAATTCATCAGATTCCCGGGTATATAATTTTGCTTTTACCTTTTACCTCGTTGTACACTAAAGTGATATGAGGTGGACCGTCTGCATCTAGACTGAATATGGGTGATCTCGTATGCTAATTTTCCCGAGTTTCATCTAATGCATATATCTACACTAAGCTGATCTGTAAATTTTGGGATTTGATATCATCTACTAAAATGACTCAAACCTGCAATGTGGAGGACAACAAATATGGAATATTCGATATGGAAGGATTAATGAACGAGAAAACCTTTGAGCATTTAATCATTCTTTTGTGTTCTCACTCATAGTTGGCTGCAGGTTTGTAGGTGCTTATGCATGCGTGCGTAGGAGTGTACGTAATACATATTTCAGTTGCTTCATTTACTCCAGTGCGATTTGGCCTTTTAGTTTTGTTTTAAATTTGTCTACTGGAGGATAGAATTAGTTTCATTTTATCTAACCACTTTCTAAACGTGAGTATCCACCATCTAATCTTGACGGACCAAATTCAGATGTAAAGACTCGATTTCCAAGTCCATTGTACTTGCAGAATTGCTGCTCTGAACTTCATTTAATGCAGCATCAATTTGTTAAAGGGGCGTTTTAGATGTCACTGTTCACCACAGGGAAGAGTTTCATGAAATTATACTCGTTGACTTAAACTGTTTCAACTAAGCTTTATTTGGAAAAATTGGCTATAAATCAATTTTTTCAATACTGTGGTTATTACTTCTTCTTATAGCAGTAAGAGTTATGTCAACCAAGCTACATGGAGACTATTCTCTCCTTTTATTAATATGAACTCCAAACTAGTACATGTGTGACAAATTTACTTCAAACTAATTTTTAGGTGCCAAAAACCCCAAGCTGGTACACCCATGACATATTTAGTATCCATTAGCTCCCATTAAATTTTACCGTGAAATTGTTGTGCTGGATGACACATGATAATAACTCAATTGACATGGCAAGTTCACGTGGAAATCCATGTCACTTTGGGGTAAATTATCACAGGTGTAACATTTTGGGGAGTAAATTAACACAAATGTACCAGTTTGGGGTTTTTCGTGGTATTAACCCATTTTCTGAAGCCCTGCCTTTTGTATTTTCTTCTCTCATCAAAAATTTTTCCCTGACCCAAGTTTTGCATGTCTCTAATCATCAATAGGCATTGCAATAGATATCCACAGAACTGCTCACAATTAGCTTGATAAGTTACTCATGCTTCTCTGCTCATGAAGCGTTTTTTCTTCATTTTTCCTCTAGGTGGCTGTTTTGTTGAAGGTGAATGGTTAAGAAATGCATTTCGCTGGAAAGAAACTGTTGGACCATGGGAAGAGAGACCTGGCCACTTTGGTGACGTGTGGATGTATTGGACCGATGATGGTCTTGGTTACTTTGAGTTCCTTCAGGTCAGTATTCATGCTTTTGGTTGCAACTTTTTATTCTCGTAAAAGTACTTCTGGGACTTTGAAGTTCTAAATTTTTGTTTTGGTTGTATAATGGCATGGTTATTTTCTTTACAGCTTGCAGAGGACCTGAAAACTCGGCCAATTTGGGTTTTTAACAACGGTACTTTAGCATCTTGATGCTATGTCACTTTTTAATCCTTGTTTACCATATTCTGCTGATCTTTCTTTCATACTCTGTAACTTTTCTCTTTCTGCAGGAATCAGCCACAACGATCAAGTAGACACTTCTGTTGTCTCGCCTTTTGTACAGGTGAGTCCAAATACCGTCCAATCTAGCCAATTGATGGCGCATTGACATCAATCAGTTAATGAGCAATGGTAGGCTTACACGATTTGTCTATATGTATGTCTTGTCATCTCTGAAGCAGAATTGGACAGTATCAATGTGCCCTGATAGATTACTGCATTTAATGCCCCCATATAGTGTGGAATGCCTCCTTGAATATATTCCATCAGTATGCAATTACTTCGGCACAAGTTTTCATTGTGAGTAAATGACTTCTACTTTTAGAAAGCATGACGATAAAATATTGAGTGAAGTTGATGCGCTCATCTGGGCACAGCATTCCTTTTCAGTGGAGCCTGATTTATTTCGGCCATAGCATCTTTTAGCTGCCTTTTCTTTTGTTCAACACTTTAGGTGGTTAGCATGGATGAGACTCATGGATCTTGATCATTTGGTTGTGTAAATATCGTCTCAATTAAGTTATATGAAAACATTGTAGCTGCTCTTTTAGTAAAGTGTGAACCACTAGTTTCTTATCTGGACATTTATTAGCTTCTCTTTTTGAAAGTGTTAGTCCTTTGGTTTATACGAATATTCTTTTTGATGTTATGTCGACGGTTTGCAGCACTTCCTCATGAGATAAATTTTTCACCATCTGTCCATTCGAAGTTTTTGTTTGTTTTTGTTTCTTCTGGTAATGAGGTTTATCTCAAAGTCAATGACCTTTAACTTAACTCCAGGAAGCACTTGACGGCATAGAGTTTGCTAGAGGGGATCCCAATTCTACATGGGGTTCCTTGAGAGCTGAAATGGGACACCCCGAGCCTTTTGACCTACGATATGTTGCTATCGGGAATGAAGACTGTGGCAAGAAGAATTACCTAGGTTGGTTTGTGACTGTCGTCCCTTTTCTCCTGATGTTATATCTTAACTTAGATTGTAGGACTGATCCGGTAAGATCTACCTTTTGTAACAAACTGACCAGGGAATTACCTCAAGTTTCATAGCGCTATTAAAAGTGCCTATCCAGACATTAACATGATTTCCAACTGCGATGGCTCTTCTCAACCGTTAGATCACCCAGCTGATTTCTACGATTATCACGTAAGTCGAACATTGACATCTTTAGCACTGCAATTGCCTGTTGGTGCAGATTTCTTTGTGTTATATTCCATATTATATTATTTTTTATGATTCTTTGAGGTTCATCGACCGCCGACCCCAACTAGTTTGGGATAAAGGTGTTGTTGATGATATTCCATATTATATTACTGATGAATACCTTGGCTTCTTGCTTAGGTCTATACATCTGCCAATAATCTATTTTCTTTGGCTCATAAGTTTGATAAGACGTCTCGTGCTGGTCCGAAGGTGCAGTCTGATGTGTCTACTCGTAACTAATATGCACATCCAAACGTGCAACCCTGTTGATCTTGTGATCTACTGTGTTCAGGCTTTTGTGAGTGAATATGCTGTGACTGGGAAAGATGCAGGCACAGGAAGTCTATTAGCAGGCTTGGCTGAAGCTGGCTTCCTTATTGGGCTAGAAAAGAACAGGTGTGCTCTCTGTTTCCATATGAGTGTGCGCGCGCGCGCGCGCGTAAAGAGGTGATTGATATAACTAACTAATCAGTTTCACATTGGGGGAATCCTTTGAACTCAAAGATGTAGCTCTGATTTTCTTTTGAATTCATCCTTTGCAGATGAATTAAAGAAAAGCTGATCATTTTTATCTTATCTTTGCAGTGATATCGTTGAGATGGCAAGCTATGCACCACTCTTTGTCAATTCAAACGATAGGAGGTACTTCCATGATGCCCGTTTTGAATATCGATCCGGTGGACACTTTTAGCATTAAGCAGGATTTTTTAAGTTCTGGCTAAGGTTTGACAAATCTTCCATCCCCAGGTGGAATCCAGATGCAATCGTTTTTGATTCATCACATTACTATGGAACTCCAAGTTACTGGGTCCAACGGTTTTTCGCCGAGTCAAGTGGAGCAACTCTTCTTGATTCAACAATTCAAGCAAATTCCTCCAGCTTACTTCTCGCCTCAGCAATCACATGGACAAATTCAGAAGATAAAAAAAGCTACATAAAGATTAAGGTCTGTGTTAGGGTGCTATACCTTGATTTTGTGTACTGTTTGTGCTCTAATCCCAGTTCACATTCGATTTTGGGGTGGATGGGTTTCCTTTTTTCCAGATGCCAGATATGACTATAGCAGGAAATAAGTGCAGTGTGGCCCTCACAAAATAAATGCTGCAAGATTTACTTTGGTGTGCCTTATCCATACGTAAATGTGCCTTGCTTGGTTGGGTAACCTGGTAATTTTTTGCAGATTGTGAACTTCGGTAGCAGTTCAGTAAATCTAAGTATTTCCATTAGCGGACTGGATCAAAATTCGATACAAAAGTCTGGATCCTCAAAGACGGTATTGACATCTGCTAACTTGATGGATGAGAACTCCTTTTCCGAGCCGAACAAGGTCAGAACATCGCATCTTTCCTATTTCCCCCATGATGTCTTATTCCACTTCGAACTTTAATGCGGACATAATGTTTGCCGTGCTGGCAAGCGTAAAAGGATGCATTAGTTAATCCGAATTGATTTTATGCGATTCAAGTTGAAGATACGATAAGAAATGCAATTGAGCGAACGCAGGCTTAATGATGCGGAAGGGTATTTTCTCATCTCACCTTCCAACATGTGTTCTTGGCCGATGCAATGCAGGTGGTGCCAATCCAAAGTCTACTCGAAAACGCAGGCAAAAATATGGATGTCGTTATCCTGCCCTATTCCTTCACTTCCTTTGATTTGTTAAAAGAATCGACAAGCATCCGGATTAAGGGAGATGATTACTCTTCTAGATCTTCTATCTAATTTATATAACCGATGGTTGTAATTTATATGGAATAATCTCATAAGTCAGGATGTTATCGCCCTCAATCCAAGTTATGTTGATCTTTGTGGCTGTAAAATGTACTTCTTGCTTAGCTGCTGTTACGTGCTATTGAACAGGAAATTAACTTAGATATATATGCTGTCAAGGGAGCCGTTCTCTTCTTGTTAACTTATCATGCATATTGTCCTTGTTTCGCGGGATCTGGCCAATTCGGATTGCGAGTCGGTATTGAGCAAGGAGTAGAATCCGTGTTGTCAAAAGGCTTTCTTGTGATCATTTACGGGGTATGGAATAAGTCAATCGCACTTTTGAAGTGGTGTCTCATCGAACATGGTAGCGGTAGTGTTCCCCGGTCGATCAACGGTTTCTTTTGCCCTTCTTTTTCGGATATATTCGATGTCGTCTATATTAAAACTAAAGTCTGCGGAATAGGCAATTGCCTATCACTGTGGCAGACTTGGATTGCTAATTATTTAGGGGTGGACATTTGATACTATAATTATTATCATTATCCTAAGTTTTGTAGCTATTTCCATTATTTGCTTATAGTAATGCACCTGTACACCTTTGATATATTCTGGGCTACTTTCTATTCGGGTACATATTTTCAATGTAAATCGAACCTTTTGATTAGAACTTGGACAGTTGGAACATTAAACAACATTTGTCGGTGATGTCGTATGGAATAACACCTTCCATAAAGTAGCCGTAGATAGTTAAGCATGAATCCCCAACTAAATTAATTCAAGTACTGTGCTGATTATATTAGGGGGGTTTTACATGTTAAACAGCCATTGATGTCTGCACACCAACAATTTTGTCCTTCCAAATTCTAACGTTCGTTATCCCTCTTGGCGGGAAATTATCTGATCAATTCAAATATGTTGTACGGATGTGAATTTAGTTGATAAAATTGAAAGTAAAATTTTCAATTTGATCAAGTTAGTCCTAAATTGCGCAAATCTCTAATACAATCGTTTTTGACTAATTTCCGTAGACAATTTCTAGTACGGCGGTGTGCCACGTAAGGCGGACGGCCTGATTGGACCAATGCATCATCGTTTCCAGCGAAAATTGACCGGAAGAATTAGGTTGGAAGTTCGAGCAAAGGCTTATAATTAAATTAGCGAAATTAAAAAGTTTATGATTGAATTGACATACGCACAACAAATTTTTGTGTTATTTTCCCTCGAGTCCATGATTAGCGGTCCTTCTTCTTAAATTCAGACTAATTACGAAATCCCTCAAATTTTACATTTAGATGAGAGCTAATTCTTGTGCTGAATTAAGTCGTTTTAATAAAGGAGAACATGTTCCTACCGTTATTCATTCTAGGTTACAATTAAGACGAAATATGGGAGGGTTTACCAAGAGACAACTGCAGCAATAAAAACCCCTAAAACAACAAAAGACCAAACTTTGAAGATTTCGACCAAACAAGCAATAATTTGAAGATGACAAACAAGTCCCCCAAAAAACAAAAAATTAATGTACAGTCTGTGTTTTCATGTCTGTCAGCCCCCAACTCCCTCAGATCAATCGATGCAAAATGATTAAATTAATTTAATTCACATCAGCCATCGATACGAAATGCTAATCCGTCCACGTCACCTATCCAACGAAGGAAAATGTTGTCTTCTTCATCCATTCTTTAGTTGTATCGGGCGGGCTTATCTCTTTTCATAGCGTAAGTCAATTGCAAACATGCAAAATTTCTCATTGCCCATCTCAAATAAGTAAGACCGAGTGAATCGGGTCGGATTTGAATTGATCGAAAACTATCAAACCCAAATGAATTCCATTTTTTGACCATTTCTATGCAATAGAAATCTAGTGACTTATGTCCGACCCTTATTCCTAAAATACTTTTGTATTTAATCAAATCTAGAAAAATCCGTACTTAAATCGACATAATAGTGTAGAGCGAATGAGTGCGAGAGAGAATGAAGAGATAATCATAAAATTGAATTGGGTCTAAGCATGTTATAGACTCATTTACAATCTATTTAACACTCATATTATGTTTAAACTTTATTTGTGACCCTTTTATTAAATATAACTAACACATAGAGAGCATAACATGGTGTCTGATTGGATAGCCAAGACGCAAAGAAAGAAAAAATTACCTCAAAACTGGGCATACCTCTCCACCCCAAACTCTCTGAAATCTACTATGTAATGAAGCTCATCTCTTGGACATTCCATCTTGATCATTATCAATGAAAATATCTCCTCTAGCAACAAAAAAAAAAAAAAACTAACATACATGATTTATTCGGTCCATTGTGTATGGGATATGAGATGAATTTATGACCCGTTTTGATAGGTCTACGAATAATATAGAAATCAAAAGTTCGGATGGCTAATCCATGCACGAAACGTTTTTGGACTCGGGCGTGTAGCGCGTCGAATTTGCGTCGTTGCATCTAATGCAGAGGGTAATGTTTTTCTTTGACCCCACCAACCGACCCCAAAAGGGTTAATACAAAATTAAAACCGTTTTGTTTATGAAAAATAGATGGATAGTTAGAAGTTTGTCCATTAACCTTACTTTTTTTTTGTTTCCACAGTGGAGCGATTTCTTATCAGTCCATTTATATGATTACTACTTGACTAGTACCACCATCATCAAATTGATCAGCAATGCCGCATATCAACCTCGTGTATTCGACTCCACTAGTTTGGATCCATCCGTCCCGATCGCTATAAATCACGGGTCATTATTATCCGGTTGCCATTATCATCCAATCTATCTTGACGAGAAATTGGTCCATTTCTAATTTCAAAGCCCGTTTTTTTTTTCCTCCTCTACGGAAATATCATTATTTCATAATTAAAGATGGAGGGGAATACAAAAAGGAAGGAATTTTATAAGTAATGAATTCTCCAACTATACACATCGAGAATAGGCAAATGGTGTGATAATGAGGAGTTTTGAATTGAATGTTAATCCTAATTAAAGAGTTGGGCATTGGTGAGGGGAAAAGATGGCGTTTGGCATTCTCCACAGTTTTCCCACGAGACAAAAGACGAACAGCGACTCCCAGCCTCCTCCGCTCTCCCACCCTCCCAGTCCAAAACCCAAACCACTCCTCCACCAGCTCCTCCCCTACCCAGTAACGACCACCACCACCTAAACTCCATCTCTCTCTCTCTCTCTCTCTCTCTCTCTCTCTCTCTCTCGCTCCCTCTCTAGACACAGGCACGCATACTCTTGCACGGACAAAGGTCGCATCTTTCCTCTGTTTTCCCCATTCTCTGTCGCCCAACTCCAAGACCCATAGATGGATGACCCAGAAGACCCCTTGCATGGCGGCCCCGGCGGCGGCGGCAACGATCCGCTGCTCCGCCGCCACACCCCCGCGACCTCCTCCCCCTCCCGCTTCGCTCGCCTGATCAGGACCCGCCACCGCTCCTTCCTCCTCGGGGACTGCGACGGCGGCGGCGGCGGCGGCCGATCGGGCGGCGACGTCGAGGAGTCTGCCTCGAGCGCCTTCGGCGAGGGGCTCGCCGCGTGCTCGAGGCCGATCGTGGTCCTCGACTTTGTGTGGAACCTGGCCTTCGTGGTGGTCGCGGTGGTCGTGCTCCTGTCCGCCTTCAAGGAGAGGCCGTCCACTCCTCTTAGGCTGTGGCTCTGCGGGTACGCTGTGCAGTGTCTATTCCATGTGGGCTTCGTTTGCGCTGACTATCGGCGGAGGGACGAGGACGACGAGCTCGTGGGTGTGAGCGGGCTGTCACGGTCGCCAGGTCGCAGCAGGTGAGCCTCAATTCATGTCTTCTGAGATGTTACATTGGTGTATTGCCCGTGATGTTGCTGTTCCTAGCCGAAATATTGAAGCTTTATGGGTTGTAAGGACTCGTTTAGTTGTTATTGTGGTGTCATTGTGATCGATCAGTGAGTTTTATGAGGTGATCGATCTATTTTGATGATGGTAGTAGTTGGCTAAGGGACGTGTGATCAAAGGCATTTAGTTCGGGGAGGAAAGGTAACAAGATGGTGACATTTAATCGTAAGACTAAGTTCATTCACATGGAAAGTTGAACGGGCGTTGGTGAATTGACCGGGAATTATGAAGTAGTGTATCTTAACTGCACAGATAATTTTGACTGCTCTTGATTCTCAAACTGCAAACTGATTTAGCTAGACGAGAACCACAAGGGCAGGTTATTGTGTTAGTAATCAGGACGAGTGTTGTAAGATTTAACAGCTCAAGGCTGAGCTAAGTTCTTTCCTTCACTTTTGTAGGTTATTCTTTTAAACACCATTCATATTATGAAATAGTTATAATCATAGATGTAAGAAAGGTACTGATTGTTGAAGCAGTTCGCTGTGTTCCTTATCAATGTTTTGCAGGATGCTGAAAAGGTTGGAATCCTTGAATACATTAATATCGTCGGTATGGTGGGTCTTTGGTTTCTATTGGATTGTTGTGGGTGGACAACCACTTCTTCAAGATGCGCCGCGTCTATACTGGTGAGTGTCGTTTCTTTAATGTGCATCTTGAATCGCTTTCTTTCAGGATCGGAGTCCGGTTTTCTATGCTTAGTGATACATTGATACATAAGTCGATTGCTTTACCTACTTCCTCACAGTCATGTTACTGTGGGAGCTATTGGAACCTGCTTTAGAAATCATTTTAAAGTGGGGCATCAGTATGTCTTGAATGACCACCAATTACTTTCTGGTTTATACTTTGCGATGGCCATGCACAGTTATTGTTTCTGTTCTCTTCCACGGTTTGATGAAGTGTAACAAACATACATGAAACCTGATTTTGTTTACTTGCTGGAATTAATTGCAGGTTGACAGTTGTTTTTCTTGCTTTCGATGTCTTCTTCGTGATCTTCTGCATTGGTATGGCTTTCGTGGTCTTCTTGGCTCTCTTTTGCTGCATCCCCATATTGGCAATTGCCTATGCTGTTGCAAGCACTGAAGGGGCATCCGAAGATATTATCAGGAGTCTTCCTAAGTATAGGTACCGCCCAGCTAGTGTGCTTAGCTCGTTCAACAATCTTGGGATGGAAGAAGTACTTGGGGCAAGGTCAGGATTGGGAAACGATGGTTCAAGTGGTGAACTTTTTCTTCATTCGGAAGATTCAGTAAGTGAGCATATCTTTGGAACTCCTTCTCATGTACTTATGCTTATCTTCCTTGATTATGCTTTGCAAAAGTCCTACGGATGTCCAAGATCCAACAGAAGGGGAAGTTGCGTCTGATGGAAGATAGTTCTTCCAGCATATACCAAAGTTTTTTTAAATGATTTTATAAGCTTTACAAATTCGTGATGTCAAATGATTACAGTTGCTTTAGAAAAAATCTCCATGAGGTCTTTAATTACGGACTAGCAGATGATAAGATGTAGTCCAAGCTAAGTCCGCATGGACGTTGATTTGCCGATACGATTAAAAAGGGTCCCTTGTGACTTTCCTCAGATTATGATATCTCATTACTAGCAGTAGCTCCACAAAAACCTCTGCTTGTCCAACTTATAAGCTTTCTATTGTGACTTGCAGGAATGCTGCATATGCCTCTCGACATATGTAGATGGGGCGGAGCTTTATGCTCTTCCATGCAATCACCATTTCCACTGCTCATGCATTAGCAAGTGGCTCCTGATAAATGCGACTTGTCCCCTCTGCAAATTTAACATTCTCAAGGGAGACATGCTTGTCTAAACAGTCAGCGTGACCAACTGAAGGAGACCGCATAGCTCCAGATTAGAACAGGAAGGGGAATTCTAGCTCGTCATGCTCTTGGTGCTACACTGACGCCAATGGCTAATGAAAGTGAAGATGAAAAGACAATTGGGTTTCTCTCTTACACCGATTCCTGTTTGTAGCTATTTATGTATGGTCGGCTCCGAATTTTGTAAATAGAATTCATGTTAGAGTTCATGTCAGAGTTCATGTCAGCCTTGATTTGTCATGCTGTGCTTTTCCGAGATGCTCTTGATTGATTCGTGACGGTATGATCTCAATATCCAAATGATGATATGCTAAGAACCTGATCCAAATGAAGTCATTCCCTGTGAATGTCCTCGCTCCAACCTGTTGGAAGTTAAGGAAAACGAAGCCTCTACTATGCAGGAATAAGAGCTCGATGGAGCATGTCGATTCTTGTTGGTAAAGCGCGATAAAACGATTAGTTTGTAAAGCGCGATAAAATGATTTAGAGTGACTAGTTTCGTCGTTTTAGTTTGTCATCACTTCAAACTGAGTCGCTCAAAAAGCTGCTATAGACTTCATTAGGTACTTAGTGCAGGTAGGCAAATAGAGGGCAAGAACCTGCAGTTGCAAAAAACATGAACAAGTGAAAGGAATTTGCACTTAAGGCTCCTTACTAGTGTCCTCAAGGAATACGAGAACTGATGCTCTGGTATGCATCAAGCCCGAATGACAGGGCGAAGGGGCTTGATGCACCCGGAACACTTTCAGTCCTGAAGCAAATTCAAACGGTAACCAGAGCCATAGAAACTCGTCATGCATTCAAGCATTAAGTATCAGAAGCGGTATTTCTCATGACGAAACAGGCCCTTACACCGTAGGCAGAATGAAATAGCGTGTAAAAAGAGCCGAAAGTTAGTGAAAGACGGCTCTTTGTTCCCTCAAGTCCTACGCATAGTTTTGCTTACTTGGTTGAGTACATGAGTGCGCTCAACAAAACCTTAAGAGTCAAATAAAAAGGCAGCGGCGTTGTGGCAACCTTCTATTTGCAACAATTTTGGTGATGGCAGAAATCATGCTTCCTCATCAGTCTCTTCATCTACCATCACCATATAAGCAATAACTAGTTACAATGTCTGAGACACAGACTGAATGTAGAGTAGTGAAGAGGTTCCCTGCAACTCTCGGCGGCAACTTGGTGGTTCATTGGGTAAAGAAGGGCCAGAAAACCCTGGTTGTGGAAACAATGGAGAGAGAGAGAGAGAGGGGATTTCGACAATGGTATACAAGGGATAGATCTAACTCAATTGACAGTTGACAATAATTGCTGCCTAGTCTTTGGGTTATTGCAGTCAGGTAATTTAGTGAATTCATGCTCCCCTATGCCAGTTTCATAGATAGACATTTCATTCTATCTCGTCGCAAGGGCAAACTCGCTGATTAGTCCCATGATGTTGTTAACATCTGAACCTCATTCCAAACCAAAATTCCATCAGAGGATTTGAACCATCAAAAACCAGCAGAACTTGAAGATCACAAATGACTCATGATCGACAACCAGCAGGAGTGAGGTTGACAAACACCAATCACCCAACCTTTGAAGCCGAACTCTAACCCAAAAAATGAAAATATATTCCTCTAAATCTTTGCCTTACAGGAAGCAGTCAGATCCACATGAATCAGATTAATGAACACAGATCTCCATCCAAAATGGCAAGTTCAAAAAAGGATGTCAAAACAAAACCTGCCAGGCATCTTGAGGTATGCAGCTCAGACATTCTTCAATTTCTTCACCTTCGAAGGCGGCCATCGGCCCTTCTTCCTCAGCCTTCGCTTCCTAACGAGCCGCTTCCTCCGGAGCCTTATCTTCTTCGCCAATTTCATCCTCAACTTCTGTTCCGCCTTCTCCTGCAGCTTCGACTCCAAGGGCAGCTTGTCAACTGGCGTGGCCCCTTCCTTGTTCTGCGACGGAGCCTCACCACCATCAGCTGGCCCTGGTCCCTCGGCGTTGGAATCAGCCCTCATAATTAGTGAACCCCTCTTCTCATTTGGATAGCTAATTGCACCGAAAGAATTTGAGGGCAGAGTGATTGGTTTGATGCGCAACCTGGAAGCTGAAATACAAGTTCAGAAAACGTCACGACGCGTGAAAATAAAACACAAGCAATGCATCCTTCTTATTTCCACATCCACATTAGGATTGAATACGAGACGCCCTCAAACAACTCTAGCACGCAACAACTCATATTACACAGCCGCTCGGAAGGGAAACACGAAACGGATATGAAGTGTACGAAGGGAAGCCCAACGGAGAAATTCAAACGGACAAGAACATTATGCTATTCACCTCATTTTACTTCTCTTGAACAATACTAGAACACCACCAAGGTCGAGTTTTTCTGTCCTCTCTCATCCCCCAGTGAGAAACCCAGGATTCAGTGCAACCAAACACGAGGAAAACTAAAAGACCCGAGAAAGAGTTAATACCCGCTTTCGCTGTGAGCAGCAGAGACGACGACGACGACGACGACGACGACGAGAGTGGAGAGGGAGGAGGCGAAGAGAAAGCGACGACGGGACTGTAGCAGTAGAGCAGAGCCATTTTCTTTCTTTCACATATCACAACGCGTATCAACGAATGATGTCCCTCGCTCGCTCGCTTGATGCGTTTTGGTTTTGGGGATAGGCAACCGAAGAGAGCTTCTACTGTGTGTGCCGAATTCTGTTTCACGCGGTGGAGTTAGCGGATAGAAGTGGATAACGGGGACGGCCAGGAAGCGACGAACGGCGGGTCGTTGAGGGGATGGATGAATCCTTGTGGGCTGGGCTTGAGCTTGGCCCTATCAACTGAGGCCTTTGCCTTGTGCTATCTAACCACGCAAGCCGACCCGACTAAGATATATGCTCTAGCCCAACATCGGAAAAAATAATCGAAGTACCTTTGCTTTTTCTTAGGTCGACACAAACATGACGAATTTTAAAATATTTTTTCAAAAAATAATCGATTGTTTTTTTTTATAAAGATGAGGAAAGAAAAAAAAATTCATCTCCCATCAAAATGTTTAGATATATGTTCTTATCGATTATGGAAATATACTTTCATTTACTAATTATTTCAAGCAATGCAATGAATTATTTATATCAAAATATTTTTCAAATCTTTCGCTTTTTGCAAACTAAGTGGAGCTTTTAAAATGTAGATGGACAAGGAAGAACGGTTCTCATCACTCGATTCAAGGGACTCTTGAATTCCCCCAAGAGATAAGAGAAATCGAGCACCGCAGGTAGGCACAGCCCAAGGGTGGGATTGATTTAGGTGGGGGCGCAGATCGCAACGATAGTTGGAAGAAGGGAAAAAAAGGAAAAGAAGAATGGTTAACCATTCAATTTTTGCTCTCGATAAACCTTTTGCAAAGTTGCCCTGATTGTGTAAGACTTACCGCATGGGAACTAGTTAGTCTTCGAAGTATTGACCTTTGCAATATATTTTTATTTAATCTTTTCTCATTCTTTTTAGCGAGCATAATGTTGTGAATTGAGCTTTAAAGAATTGAATATGTCAAAAAAAGAAAAGAAAAAAAGGAACCCTCCAAATGGTTACATTTTCTTAGTCTCAAAAGTGCATCGTTGGTGAGTCACTCTTGACCTAATGAAACTATGGCTCATACGCATTTTAGGTTCGATCGTGTCACGATGTAAAACAATTCAATCTCTTCTCTCACTAATATTGTCGTGGAGCGACCGTGACAATCTCGTTCAAAATGAGCATTAGTCATGACTTGAATATTCTTTGTTATGAACTTTGAACTCCTACGATAACGCTTAGGAGGGTCGCCGATTTCCACTCTTTTCACTCACTAAACAAAACTTTTGATTATTAAAAGAAAAAAGGAGGGGGAAAAAAAGCAGCTTTCATCCTGGATAAGGGACTAATTCCGGCGTGCAAAGAGAAAACAAACAAGTAAAATGGGAAAAAAGAGAGGGGGTCGGAGGATCATGACCGGGTGCGAGCGTAAGCATGAAGTAGTGTGGGCGGAGGTGGATGCCTCCCCAAGTCCCAACAAAGCACGCAAAGTCCGGTCAAACTGGAGGCTGACACATGGACGGTGACCGATGAATGGCCACAGGACACGTGGCGATAGCTGTTGTTATGCCTTGACTCTCTAGCTTAGTCTCTACCCATGACCCCAAAAGTCAACACCGTCCCCTCTGCCACCCCTGCCTCGCTGCCCCTGTGATCTTTGAAAAGTACAAGGACCAATAATGGTTGGGCACGGTTCGGACAGCCAAAGTATCATTTCAATCGAGCTCTAATGGACCTAAACGGAAAATCCTTTTTTTCCATACAATAGAACGATTTTTATTACGACCGACATTTGTCGGTGTATGTTTCTGTAGGATGTTTCGGGTGCAAATGACAGCTGTTATGTTTTTCTGTTTATCTTCCAACGGGGTTTGAAATTGTTCGGTTACATTTTTTTTTTTTTGGAAACATAAATTCATTTTAGAAATATCTTCGAAACGAAAACGAAAATAAAAAAAATCATGATTTTTTATTAAGTATAAGAGCTATTCTCATCGCTCATTTCTTTTTTTCCCGCGTCCTTATCACCGGTCGCTATCCATCGTCCATCGATCGCCTCTGACGCTAGCCGTCCGCCGACCTAGCCACTACAGTAATTTTATGATGTTATCAAGTAAATTTTTTTCTTATGAAAATACTAATTTTATGTCGTCGCTTTTCTAAGAAACCATGTCATTAAGAGACTTTTTGAAGAGTTAAAAAAAAAAAGACTATTGGGAGAATAGGAAGTAATGTGGGGCCTAATAAAAAAAGGAGATGGGAAAAAACAAAATTGGGTGAAATGACTTAATTCATATTTTTATGTTGGAAGGAGAAAATTAATCTCATCTCAAACTGATTTTTTTTTTTTTGGTGGAGCATCTCAAATTAATTGAAAGGGATCAACATTTTGTCACGAGCAAAAGGATTATACCACCGCATTTGGACATACAAGTATCACAAAACTGGGTGTATCTTCAAAAAAAATTTATGTCCCTTTTTCCCCTTTTTTTCTCGATCGTTTAGTTGGTTGCATTAACATAAATAGTCCTTAAATTTTGATCCAAATTATAATATCGTGCATTTGAGCTGCTCATTACCATCGTGAACTTTTATACGAGTTCAATTTAGCCTCTGGACAACATAAATATGTTTAACGATGTCTTTGAACTTGGAGTTAATGTAATTGAAGGACACATCTCATATTTTCATAGAATTTAGAAACGACAGACCATCTTTGTAATATATATTTTTTTAAATAATTATTTGCGTGTGAGTGTTTCCTCCCCAAAACCATTGGCAACCGGTCACCCACTTAAACATTCAGAGTGATGGATGGAGGGCTCGGATTTAATGGAATTAATCCGAGGGTGCACATTTCGAAAATAAACTCTCATTTTCAATCAAAGTCATCGCACAATTCGGATCGTCTAAAATTACTTAGAAAGTTAGGCATCTAATCTTGCAATTTGGACCGTCTATTTTTGAACGGACGGTCCAAATCTTCGATTTTTATGGGACAATATTTTAATTTTTTTTAAATATTTTTATTAGTTATAATCTGGGACGTACATTCATAACACAAACTGCCCAGATTGAAAATTTAAGACCTAAACTTCTAAGTAAAGTTTAGACGGTCTATTTCCTCGCACAATGTCCACTCTCCCGCTCCCGGGTACGTGCATGATCCTTATTTGCTCTGGATCGAGGGTTCTAAAATTCTATGGTTTAGATATACAGTCAAAGACTCAAGAGTGATACGGCAAGAACACTGATCGTGTTCCTGCTAGACGGCAATATTCAAAGCGAGTCGCCGATGTTGCTGTAAATAATCCACATGGTGGGTGTAATGGGAGGAACGAAGGTGATTCTGGGTTGAGACTTGAGAGAGAGAGCAGGGGAACGAACCATCATTGCCACTCTCCCTAGCGTTCTTCCCGGCTGAGCTTGAGAATCAAAGCACAAGTACAGGCCCGTAACATCCGATGCTGGAGTTTTGTTTCGTGGAACCACCGAGGTCGGTGGCGCCATTGATAGCAACAACGGTGGTGGTCGCTGCTCTGAGATGACCACCCTCCGTCCCTCCCTCCCTCTCCCTCCCTCCCTCCCTCTCTCTCTCTCTCTCTCTCTCTCTCTCTCTCTCTCTCTAAGTGCTCGCGCGTGTGAGAAGCATCGCAACATAGGCGAGGACCCGGTGGCCGAGTATGGTGTCTGTTAACTAACTCTACCAAGATCTAATCCAAGTCGAAGTTTTTCTTGTTGGCCGAGATATAATTTAGGTGGAGACCTCGCCCTTGTATCATGGAGATATCACCTCTGAAGTTATTACGAGGATTCACAATAGTTGTTGAACATTCAGGTCCAGTCATAAAATACCGTCTACCGTGTTCGCGAACCCATTAGGGTAATTTTATGCTTGATCTTGTAATTTGGCGTTTTTCTAGATAAAATTAGGGATCCAAAAAATCTAAAACTGCTCAATCTTATCCGACCTTTTTTTTTTATCCGACTACCAAATACAAAACTTTTTACCTTGTCCTCTTTTCCATTACGTTCCTCTTATTGGGTTGTTGGAATAGATGGGAATCGTGAAATGACCGAACCGAAAACTACAATAAAATTCCTGGACACGAATAACGTCTCTCGTTATCAGGTCGCATGTCGTCTCGGCTTTTTTCGACCTAGCGAATCAAAAAATGATGTCATTCCCGCCGTGATAATCACAAGGTCGAGACATAGATCCTCCTCCTTTTTTTTTTTCCTTGCAGGAACCAACCAATATTGACATCGAATTGGGCTATTTTCAATGTCCGGGCAGAGTCATTACAGACTCGAAAAGACCCCCCCAAAAAAAAAACCATTTTCTTAAAAAGACGACACGTGATTCATCCAATGAAAAAAGTCCAACGATCATGTCACTTTGCATTTTCAGAGCGGTCGCTGTGATTTTCCCCTGCCAAGCCAATATAACGTCAGGAAGAAGGGATAAAAAAACTATATCCATCAATCTCGACAGCGACTCCCGTTTGACCGATTCCTACCACCCATCGCCCAGCAAGCTTTGGGTGGATCCATACCGTATTACGATCGATTCTCATTTTATTCACGTCTTTTCCAATCGCGTCCTACAAATTTAATCGGCTCCAATCGATTTATGTCTTCCTAAGGAATGGATCCATTATGCATAATTATAGCCAACGTATGATCATTTGAGTTTATGTTGGCGATTTCTAGTGAATTAGGCGACGATCGAAAGAGATTAAAAAAAAAAAGGGACTCAGAGAGCCGCTACAGTACCAATCAAAAAGACAATTGACGTGAGTCCTCAACCCACAACAGATAGAGGATGACTTATTCAAACACATACAAAAAGGTAAGATTTATGTTTTTTGCAGCGCGGGCAAAAGAAAGAGGGGGCTACAGGCCCTCTTCCGTTGTCGTTACCATTGATGTTGCCGTTACCGTTACCGAATCACCCATTTCTAAACCAACAAAATTGAAAAGTTTATGATTGAATCAACATTCGTTTAGTGAATTTAAGATTGTATCGGGTGATTTTTTGTATTGTATCGTCGTGATTAATTATCTATATAATCGAGTGTTTTCAGCCGTGACCCTCCGAAACAATTAACTGGAGGCATTTATTGCACATCACTTCCCTAAAGAAATGATTTATTATGCATCACCACCAAAGCATGGCTTCCTTTTTCAAATGCACGATCAGCACTCACATTCTCGTATGTAAATACAAACTCCAAAAGTAAAGTGAAGTAATAGAGAGACTGGAGTCAACCACGCGATCACCTAACCCCATATGTACACGATCTTTTTCATTATGATTTCTTGACTTGAGCGGACCCGTGTACCATTATCGCCATTATTGTTTAGTTAATTCCAATGTTTCATGTGTCATAAGTTATTAAGTTGGCCTAATAGGGTCGAATCCCACCGAAGCATCTTTTGCCTTGTAAATTGCTTTCAATGTCGATGGGCATACGGGCCTGGTAAGAGATTGGGGCTGCAGCCGCTGGTATCGTAGGTATGTGGTTTGACTATCGCACTCTACAAAGAGGCGGAGTAAAAACCAGAGAGATGAAAAGTTAGAAATAACACGGACGAGAAAAGACTTGATTTCCTTGAATGGCCTATCGGGTTGGCGGATTTAGTGTTTTATAGGGCGAGGTTAACAAATTTACAAGTTGAGAGCCGAGTTTCGAAGTGAATTTGCGAATAGTTCGCTTCTCCAAGAATTGTCGGCCGATCGAAAAAGAGAGTTCAGACTTCAGATTGGTGAACAACTAGACCTGCCCTTTGCTCTAAGCTGTCGATGCTTAGCTTGCTCTTACTGTGGGCAGACTTAAAAATGCCGAATAATAGAGCTTGATAATACTGTGTAACCAGAAGCGAGATCGATTTCTCTGAAAAGAATAACTATCGATATGGAAACTCCACCTTGAGATAATAACAATGAAAGATAGATCATCGCTCTACAAAGTACGAACAGCTCGTTTCGAACGATAGTGCAACGGATGCTATTTGGAATAACTAGTGTAATTCCGGGGTCGAACCTCGATGACAAGTCCGGTAATGCTCAAGGTGCTAAATATAGAAAACATCGGCAATCATCTCGGATGGGAAAACTCAGTACTCATAGCCATTTATGTATTTACTAAACTCAGGTGATTTTTCCTACTTTAAATATATGCGCTTTCTCCAGATGAGACTGACATGCATAACCTTCATTTCTAGTGCCCAGCATATTATCAGCAGTTAAGTAAAGACAAGGATAAAAATTAACACTGATTATAGAAAAGGCCAAAACAACAGAGCTATCAATCCTTGATCAGATGAGTTTCCATGAATCCAGAGTGGGAAAGCACGCGTATGAATCAAAGCCCATCCCACCGGCGCCGCCGCCATCTGTCCCCGCCATCGCCGCCGCGGGGAAACAGAGTGGGCCCTCGGTGCCACCGCCCCCAACACCACGGACCAACGACGACGACGGCGTGTCCAGACTCGGCAGCAGACCTCCGCCGCCTGGGAAACGGCAACCGGCTCTCTGCTGCGGCTCCGGCTTCAAGACCGGCGGCGCGAGAGCGATGGGCCCGCCGAACTTGATGCCGGTCACCTGCTGCACCATCCGGCGGAAGTTGGCCGGGTCCGCCGCGATGAACGTCGTCTGGGACCGGTTCGAAGAGCGCGACTTGCGCTTCTTGCGGGAGGGACCCGCGGTCCGGGTTCGCTTCCGCGCCGTCTCGGGGTCGAAGCTCGAGGCGGCGGCGGCGGAGGCGGGGGCGGGTGCCGTCGGTTTGGGGTCGAAGAAGAAGGCGTTCGGGGTGGCGACCGTGGGGGGCGCTTCGGGCTCGGAGAGAGATCGAAGGAGGGACATGGTGAGCGTCTCGGCATCGCGAGAGAGGAGCCAGCTGGGGTCGACGGAGAAGGAGGGGCGGAAGTCGGAGGCGTCGAGGCTGGCGATGGGGTCCGATGAAGACGCCATGTTTCCTTTGTTTCTCTCTGGTCAGACTCAGAGCATGTGGGGAACAGATGAGAGAGAGAAAGAGAGAGAGAGAGAAGACTTTCAGAGCATTCCCAAGAGAGGCTATCAAGGAATGAGTCGATATATTGAACCGGGGATGGTCAGATGGGAGCGTCGACAGTCAGGTTAAAGGATATTCTCTCTCTCTCTCTGTCTCGCTGTCATCAGAAGAAGACGCAGAGGAAGAAGAAGATGGAAATGGAAGGGAGATGGAGGAGTGGCGACTTGCAACTTGCCGTGGAATTTAAACAGGAGACCGGAGAGAGAGAGAGAGAGAGAGAGAGAGGGAGCGACTAGGGTGAGTGAAAAAGATGGGCAAAATCATTTTTAGGTGTCGATTTCACGGTCCATGTTTTTTTTCTTCTTTGGCAATTTTACATTATCCGACTTTTTATAAAGTACGAAAAATTTCCAACGTTTGTCCTAAAGACGAGAAGGATTTGGGTTTGGAGGGTCATGCCCTCCGCCTTTTACACCGTCTCCTTTCCAAATTTCAATTGATTGAGATTTGAATTTATATAGCACTTAACAAATGAAGTTCTCTCTCTCTCTCTCCCCACACTTTCTGTTTCACTAGCGTTCTCTTTGAAGCTCCCTTTTTCTTTTTTTGGCACTTTCAACAAAGGCACGTTATGTCCGACCAAAAAAAAAAAAACGAAGGCATTTTGTGTATTATGTGTCGTCTCCTTCGCAAGTATATGCTTTTTTTTTTCAAGGATTAATATCATGAAAAATATCAAACTGATATACTTGTGATAAATTTATTTTTCATTAATTTTTGCTAAATTTTATATTCAAATTAGTAAATTTGATGATACATAACAGTTTTCTTTTTTCTCAAAGACACGTGGCAGTTGACTGGTGTATCGATTTAGGATTTTTACTCTCTTTTTTCCTCAAGTGTATTATTTTGGGATTTTTTTTTGTATTAATCCAATTTAACCGAAAAGATAAATTTATCGCGCGTGTAGAGTTTGAGATTTTTTGGCAAATAATTAATTTGGGTAAATTTGTCACAGATGTTCCGTTTTTAGATTTTTCATGGTATCGATCCTATTTTTTGGTAAATCATTTTTAAGATTTCAATTAGGCAAAAGAAAGGTACGATTTAAAGAAGTCTATTAGTCTTGCGGTGGAGCGAAAACGAGGGGACACGTGAAATTCATATTAACGGATCGATATTTTCATCTCCTAAGACTGTTCGTGATGCGTATTTGTTTTGTATGGACTTAAACTTAATTTGCTATTCTTCATCTTCGTTTCAAGAAAACTTTATTCAATCGTTATTTTGATTGCATTGCCCAATGTTGCTTCTTTTTAAGTGAACGATCTTGTACGGTTGATATAGTGGTTTTCGAAATATAAACTATAATATAATTAAAGAAAAAAATTAATATATCCGATTCACCGCTTTATTTTATTCCTTTTGACTTGTTCTCTTATCACGTCTCAAATTCGCTCAAAACTTGCTTCCCACTCTTTTTTTCGCTAAAAAAAAAATACGATCGTATCGTGTTGACTCGATCAAATCCACTTTGGTTAAACTCATTCTTATTAAATCGACATGCAGTAGGTGAATGTGAATCCCTCAAGATTATTTTTCGTCCTTTTCACCCCAACCCCAATTATCTTCTCCCCTAATTAACCTTATCAAAGCGGAGGCTCGATAGTCAACATTGTCCTCCCGTTGCTTATTAGTAAATCTCTCGAAACTCCAATTTTAAAAGGGGGTTTTTTCTTACTGCTCCTTTGGAAAAAAACAAATTATTGTTTGGGAGAAGGATCCCCCTCAAACTAATGATCAAATTCACAATGCCAATCGCACGCTTGTCATATTATATGATGTACTTAACTCGACAATGGTGATTTATAGAATCTCACCTAAATTATTCTTGAGGGCCTGGCTCGAGATTTGAACCGAATTGAAAAATCAAGAGTCTATGCTGCCAAACTGGCAATATAATGAGTCTACGGTCGTGAGGATTTGATCGTGGGGCGATTATTACATTTGAATTGACTGATGACCCAGGCAAAAGTCTTCCCCGCAGTACATCGGCCATGTATATAAAATCTCGTGCTTCGACTGTCGAACGTTGACTCATCCAACGTTTGTCTGTCCCATGCCCGAGTCGCTGCTGTTTTTTATTTTTCTTTTTTTCAATTTTCCCGCCAAAATTGCAGGAGAAAAAACGCAAGAGAAAGAAAAAGAAAGTTGTGGAGAGCGTGTCTTTACTGCTGGTGTACCGACGAGCGTGACGTCAGACGTGGGCTAGGATTTCCTACCCTGGTAGGAAATCCTAGCCCTTAGGGTCCTTGTATCTTCCCCCTAATCAAGGGCTCGTGATTTTATATGGGTCTTATTTTAGTTCTTTGATGAACAGTTGAACTCACTGTGTCCCACGCCTTTTAAAATGTGCGTTATAATATGGCTTGTGCATTATGTAAGTTTACTTTATTTAAGGAATTAAATTTTTGAGTTTGACATTCTAACGGGATATCGAAACGCTCGAAAAAAAAATTCAAATTTCAATACCCCTTTCAAACTACTTATCCATTTTTGAAGCGGATCCCCTGCCCTGTTGCAATGGGGGCAGGGGTGCCTTGATGACATCTGGACTGTCCATTCAAAATCATTCTTTAAAATAAAACCCCCCAAATCTTTCTCCTTATTTTAAGGATGTGGACCGTCTATTTTTTAATGGACGGTCCAGATCATCAAGGCACCCCTGACTGTGACAGGGCAGGGGATTCGAATCCATCCGTTTTTTGTTTTATAACAACTTGCTTGCGCGGCAAGAGTTGGACCCATTCCATAAGACTGGCTGAGTCGAGCACAAGGGAGGGGGTTGCTTTATTACGTTGGAGGTGAGTGATTAGTGTAACCTAGCATCGACTAAAGACGCAATCATAAATATGCCTTGTATATGCGTAGTCTTGGTGCGCCTAAAAAATTTAAAGTTATTGGTTGAACATTTTGATTCAAATTATCGATGATGATGGAAATTATGATACCGTGAAGGTTTAGTATCATAAAAAAATTCAAATTAGTACATTTATAACAAATTTATTCAAAGTTATTTTTTTATCTGCAAAATCCCAAATTGATATATTTATGATAAATATACTCAAATTTATATTTTTACGACAAAAAAACTCCAAACTGGTACATCTCCGATAAATTTACTCTCGATTAATTGTCATTAAATTTTCTTGTCAAATTGTTGAGTTTGATAGCATTTAACAGTTGATAAGTATATTGGTTTGAGACTTTTACCATCTATTTGTGGTATCAACCTAATCAAGGGATACTAATTGTGACTAACTTTGTCACAGATGTATCAGTTTGATATTTTTTATGGTAAAAAAAATATCATGGAATAAATTCGGCACTCATGTACCAGTTTGAGATTTTTCGTAGTTAAAAAAATAATTTGAAGTAAATTTGTTATAGGCATACCACTTTAGAATTTTTGTCACACGTATACAATTTTGGGATTTTTTTAGGTCAAAAAAATCATTTTGGGTAAATTCGTTATAAATATATAGTTTATAATTTTTTGCTGTATTAATACTATTATGAATGATGATATTTTTCTTCAAGAGAGTAAGTAAATTTTAAAAAAGAAATAGATAAATATTACGACTAATTATGTGTTTTTTCAAGAGAGTAAATCTTTCGACCAAAAAAAAGGGTAAATTGAAAAATTGACATGAAACTCATCGAGAGATTGAAAGGCGGCAAGTAAGGGCTTGCATGAAATCACTTCAAAATTTTTATTTCCTTGCCAGATCTGGTAGGAAAATTCGTTTGATAAACTTACTACTGAAGTAGAAATGAGTTTGGTAAAAAAAATTAATTTATGATTAGATTTTCCACTTATGATCAAATTTTTCTCAAATTTTGAGAAGCTAAAAATTTTTACTTCTCAGTTTCAAAATCATTTCTTCGATCACATGAATCTTGATCGATCGTCGTTGCCACTCGCGGCTGCCGACCTCCGCCGTTGCCGCTGCCGCCTCCGTTGCCGATCGATGACAAATATTTTGTTAATATTATTTTAAAAATTGAAAATTTTTATTGTTACCAAACGGATTTCTTTGATCAGAATTCAATCTGAAGTGGAAGTGAAAAAATCAACTTATGCTATTGAAGAGAATAGATAAATCAATTTTTAACCAGAAGTTAAAAAGTTGGCCAGAATTGTTACGACGCAGGGCGTAATACGGCAAACTTAAGGGAGTATGGACATAGAAATTTGTGTGATGTGACCGTAAGAAAATGGAAAAATAAATGAATAGATAAAGAAAGGAGAAGAAGATAAAAGGTCGCGGATAAGAATCCAACGGCCACAAGTGGTCCCGCATAAATCCACGTGTACGCATCCAATGAGGGGTAGATTTGTAAAAAAGGAATACGAAAGTGACACTTCATTTCTCGAAGGCGAATCTCGTAATCTTTGGAAGAGGTCAGAGCGCCAGCAGTGACGTCATGGGTCACGTCGCATTATTAAGGAGGTCCGTCCCATGAGAAGAAATTATTTGTCATTACCTTAAGTTAGACAAACATAAGATGCGAAACAATAGTCGCAAGATGTGTCTTTTCATCTTTTAGCGTTTTATCCACATAAAGTATAAAGAGAAAAACTCAACCTTAGAAGCTTAAATGATGTTTCGTGATTCGAGTGCGTACGCCATAATGGTGCGACTTTTACAAAACGATAGTCAAAAGGACCAATTAGTGAGAATAGCATCTCATGATAATTTTAGAGAAAAAAAAAAAGAGTATAAAAGAACAACTCAATCGCTTTCTTAATGCAAAAGGGGAAAATGCAAGTGTGTGCACAGTAAACCAGTTTATTAATAGTTCTTTGGTTAGCGAATGAGTGATTTTTTTTTATTTATAAAAGGATACATAAATACAGATCTCGCACCAAACCAATATAAACAAAAACGAATCGAAAATAAGGAAATCAAAAATCAAAACTTAAAGTGTGCCGGTAACACTTTTACATCAGAAGTCAACTTCTGGCTAGAAGTCGATTTTTCTATTTCTCCTCATAATCAAAAGTTGAATTTTATACTTATATAGAGAAATTTGTTAGATGACGGTTGACATTTTATACTTTCGAAACATTATTAGCATAAAATATTCTATGAAAAATTATTATCGGGGATAGAAAAAGTTTTACTTCATTTTTGAAATTTTTAAATTTCTTTTAAAAAAATTAATTATTTAAATATTATTTATTTTGTTTACGTCGACGGTGACTCGGCGGTGGTGATCGGCGCGGTGGCCAACGGTTGGTGGTGGGGGTGGCAGTCGCGGCTAGCAAATATCCATAGTGGACGGCGGTTGGTGGTCAGTAGTCGTGGGTGGCGGCTAGTGAAAGTTTGTAATGGGTGATGGTTGGCTATTGGGTGCGGTAGGCGTGTAGCGATGGTGGGCAAGGGTAGGCGATGATAAGCGGTTAGCGATGGTTGTGGGCGGTGGTTGGTGGAGGTAGGCAATGGGCGGCAACAGAGGTCAGTAGAAGTGAATATGATCAAAAGAGGGCGAGGGCGTAATGAAACAATCATGAGGCGAGAAGTGTTTCTTGAGTTGGAGAAGTTATTTTTTTAACTTCTCAAAATGGGGGAAAAACAACTTCAAAAGTGGAAATTTCCTTCAGATATATTTTTTTTTAACAAACGAATTTCTTATTTAGAAGTTACATTATGAAACTGCTTTCTGCTTTAGAAGTGCTTCTGAAGCAAAAATTCACTTTCAGAAATGTTATCATGCGCATCCTTAAACTCCTTTTATTTCGCAGCAAATGAATAACACATATTTCTAAAAGCGATCGCTTGTATCTCTTGCAAAAATGATTAAATTAAAACAGGTCCATTGTGCATAAGAATACTTGAACGTAGATTAATATCGACTTTAAGGACGTTCGTTGCAATAATTATGCTCTATAAATCAACTTATGGCCAAAAGTAAATATTTTCACTCCTACTCCTGATCAGAAGTTGATTTATTTGCTTCGAGAGAAAAATATATTTTTTCTTATTTCTTCAAGTGGTTTTGAAATTCCTCTTAGAGCCAAAAAAAAAAATCCATAAATAAAAAGATGAAGTTGCGTAAGTAGATGAATTCGCTTTTGGAGCAGAAATTCTGCTTTAGGACTGTTATTGTGCGCATCCTAAGCTACGTAAGATATTATTTTTAGGAAAATAATTTTCAAGTCATTCATTTTTCACAAAATGAAGGTTAACTTACAATTCTTTTGTAGATGCACGTGCAATTGTGACGAGACTACTATCGATCAGCTTTTTTGGCTCATCGTTAGTGCTTTGATCAAAGAAAGAATGTAAAAATTTTAAATAACTAATAGAAATAAAGACCAAACGAGAAAAAAAAAATCCATACTAAAATTTAGGCAAGAGAAAAGAGGAAAATACCGAAACGGCCCTCTCAATAATCCATGCGCATCTCTCTGGCTTTTCTCGAGAAATTTTTAACATTATTACGAGGAATCAGTTGTCGATAGGAAAAATATTTTTTTATCGATTAATTATTTCGAGATATCATTTTTTTAATGAAATGTCTTTTGATTCATTATTTTTTTTGGGAAATAAATGGAACCTTTGTTGACTTATTTTCTTTCCAAATAAATATTATATTAATTACCGAAAAAGTATAGGAATGCAATCAAGATATAGGGCTCCGACCAAAAAAACTAAATAAATCAAGATAGGGCTCCAAAACAAAAAACAATAACCAATGCCTCATTTGACTTGCTAGGCAGAACAAGCCAATCGGTTGAGGTATACCTAAGGCAAAGGATACTTTCTACTCGTAATACTTTGACTTATCCTTTGATCCAATTCGCGAGTTGCCAATAAAGCAACCATTGTCGAAAGCGAATGAAAAATGCATTGTACGTTGGTCCATCACAAAACGAAAAGTTATAGAAAGGGTATTTCACGAACACATTATATACTTTCTAGAAATTAAAGTACATCACGGTTAATCATGAAGAAGCGTGATTGACTTACTATAGCTTTAGTATTTGCTAGTTTTGTCTCTCGACGTTGTGCTAGTGAACATTTATTTATCTGCGCGGTGTTAATCAAGCTGCTGCTCTTTTACGCTTTAAACATTTGTGTTTATAGCACGAAGCAAGCTATACATTGAGTACTATAGAAAATGTAATTAGAGTAAGCGAAAAATATGACATGACGGAATTGATTTCGCCCATAACTTGGAAGAAGCTACGCGGGTGAGCTTCGAGACTAACGCGAGCATTTTTCATATTTGGGCCACGTTTCGGCCCAATAAGATGATCGACTCCGGCCCGAACCTTAAACCGGGCCGTGCCAGCCAGAAATATGGCGCAAAGGAGATTTGTTTGGCCACGCGGTTAAACATATTCTCCCACCTGAATAGCGCTCTCTTTCGCCGTGAAGAAGAGAAGACAGACGCCGACTCAATGTGAACACGCGGGAAGGGAACGAAAGGAAGAAGGAAGAACGCCCTTCCACTGCTCGACGATCTGGCGAAGTTCAGGTGAGTCGTCCTCTTCATTCACTCTCGTTCCTTCGTTGAAGCGCTTCCCGTGGCCACTCGCGATTTCAGCTTGTTTCACGACGCTCTGGTTCTAGTACGCTTGGTAAATGACACGGAATCGGTTCTCGTCGACCTGATTATTGCGCGTGATTGTTGAAATTGGGCGTGAAAATCAGCCCGGCATATGATTTAGCCTTTAGAAGCAACCATGACAGCTAAAGACCGAGTTCTTTAGCGGGAGGAGTTGAGTCTGATTTTCTCTTTTACGAAACTTCAAAGTCGGCGCATTTTGTAGAAGCAAGATGAGGGATATGGAGGCTTTGCCATGGCTTGTGTAGTGCTACTGCTGTTGTCTATCACGGAGCTCGGCTGCATAATTATTGAGTTTGAAGAGATGAAGAGTCTCCACCTTTTACTTACCAAAAAAAAAAAAAGAGTCTCCACCTTTAGGAGACCATAAAACGTGGAACTGAGACTCAGGTAGAAAGTGCTCTAGGAGAGGCACACAAGTGCTTTAGCGTGGACAGTGACTGCGAATTCAGGTTGCCGTTAGGGAGATTTCTAGGGTGTGCTTGTGTGTGTGTGTGTGTTTTTTTTTTTTTTTTTTTTTGTTCTCTTCCAATGTTATCGGAACCTAGTAAATTTTGCGAGTCAGGCCATGAAAATGATATTTCAGCATGATGCTCCTTGCTTCCTCCTGCTTTTCTACCGAATTCATGACTTTAATCACGGTGTGATTAGCATTTGCTCAAGTTATTTTTCCTTCTAATCTTTTCCCTTTTTGGAATGCTTTGCTCCTGCCATTGTTGTTGTTGCTGAACAGATATCACGATACAAATGGGTGCTCATCGCTTATTTTTTTCCTCATGCAACGCAGGTGCTCCACAGTTTTCGCCACTGTTGTTTGGCAACTCAGATGCTCTATGGTTTTCTCACCGTCGTTTGACAATAAGCACCATCTTCAGCTGCTCTATTCTTGGCAATATCTTCTAGTTTGAGCGTACACTTGACCAAAGCGGTGCTTATCATGGATAATTATAATGCTCAGCCGCTCCCTCCAGGAGTTCAATCATATACTAAAAATTCACCTAACCAACCTCCTAGGCCATACACTTCAGCTCCTTTTTATCATTCTGAGAATGCTGTGCGACCTCACTATCAATTTGGCGGATTTGGAAACCACTCGTTGCCTCTTTCTTCTAATTTTGTTCAAAACACGAACACTCAAATCTTTTACCCTTATGCTGCGACACCTCAGACTTGTTTTTCTCAATATCCTCCAAATTTGTCGGGCCAGAACCCTTATGGAATTCAACATGTCAATGAATCTCACTCTAACATCCTTGCTGATCCAAATTTAACTCCCAAATCCTACGGCTCTTCGAATCCAGACGTTTCTATCTACAGTGTGGTGTCAAGCCCTGATGTTCACTGTAATTCTTCATTCCATAGTAGTCACTCTGATGGCGAACATACTTCACATCTGCCAAAGCAAAATCCTGTAGTTTCTATGGAAGTGCAAGAGAAAATGAATTCTGGGGAAGTAAATTGCTGTCAGATAAGTGAAGTTAGGACTTCTCAACAGGTCAATGCTCAGCAAGGTGACTCATTGCCTTTAATATCGAATGGCCCTGAGGAGCA
This sequence comes from Rhodomyrtus tomentosa, assembly GCA_028455895.1. Classification (NCBI taxonomy): domain Eukaryota; kingdom Viridiplantae; phylum Streptophyta; class Magnoliopsida; order Myrtales; family Myrtaceae; genus Rhodomyrtus; species Rhodomyrtus tomentosa. The sequence goes on from JAPCWY010000010.1 coordinate 35,302,559, forward strand.
GGTGCCTCAAGAACTAAATTTAAAGGATGCAGAGATACCCCAGCGTATTGAGAGTTCAACGCATCAAGAGACAGGCTTGCTTGATGCAAAGATTGGGAGGGATGGTGATACTGCGTTCTCAGTTACTCAAGACTCTGGTATGAAAAACCTGTCTGAAGAATCCAATGGACCGCCAGATAATTCCACTGCATCTCTTGTCTATGCGAGCACTTTTATTGAAAGTGCTCAGGATATTGAGACTGCTGCTCAAAATGCAGTGCTCCGAGAACAAGTATATCTTTTCCGTTCATTATTCTTTTCCATTTCATGTTTCACTTTTTCTTCCTGTTTGCTTCTTCTTTATCCTTATGGAGCATTGTTGTGATCGAATTATCAGGAAGTTGCGACACGAAATGTTATACGCAATCAAAGGCGAGCACTCAGCACAACGAGATATCTATATTGTCAACTCAAAACTGTTCTGCAGCTAATATTCTGTTTATTTAGGGAGGCGAATGTTGCAACTCGACCCCCTGATGACGATGCAGACATCTTCACAGATCGTCGTGACCCGAATGCTTTAAAAGTAAGCATAATTCAAGAGTTTGTAGTAGTTTTTTTTTGGTAAGAAAGAGTTTGTAGTAGTTTGTCTTTTATTTATCAAAAAGAAATTCAAGACTCTGTATGATCTACATTTAGCATTTTGGTTAATTGGCCTGGCACCTACTTGCATGGTTTCTGATGCACACCATCATAATCTTTGAATAAATGCGAATGTGTCAGGAACATTTACTGAGGATGGCTTCTGAGCATCGCGCAGAGATGGCTTTAAAGCGCGGGAAGGCTTCCTTTCCTGAAAATGGTAGATGATTTTTTTTTTCGGGGTTAAGATATTCTAGATTTTTCCTTCTTACAGTAAAAAGATCCTATTTCATCTTTTTATCATTTAAAGCTCCACAAAGGCACTATCTATAGCATAAACAGAGTTTCATGTTTGTGCTTATCTGAATAGTACGTGTTTGTTTATGAAAAGAATGGGCATAAACAGAGTGAGAACTAAGAGGTAGTGAAAAGGTGAGTTAAGGAAGAGTGGGATGGAAAAGGAAGCTATTATATCTTCCTCTTCTTTTGGCAAGTTAAACATTGGTTGATACTCATTTGGGTTTTCATTGGGGGGAATAAGTTTGGCCATCTAAGTTCATGAGGAAATGCGGAGTGTCCTTTCTTGACGTATCCTCAACCTTGAGGTGCTACCAAAGACAGTAACAGTAATTAAACCCCAGATTAGATAATTGACAGGATGACCAGTCCCGTTAATGAGCTGCTTGCTAAGGGTTTGTATTTAACTGGTGCTGTTTCACCTGTTTATGGGACAAATGTCGACTTTCATACTATATGATTGAATATTGTTTAGGTTATTTGTGGATCAATAAGATGGAGTTGACCTCTTTGTTATTAGTTACAATCATTTAGCTGTTTGGTACCTGTTGTAAATGTTGGATATAGATCTACTCCTAATTAAGCTTTCTTTCGATGATGACCAGAAATCCCATTTTTCCTTTGTCCATTTAAAAAAAAAGACATGGTGTGAAATATCATAGTTGCATGTTGAGTTGGTAATGTTTATCTTTGTATTTAAGAGTTAGAACCATGGGTTACAGGTAATTTAGAAATTGGAAATGGATATGGCGTACCTGGAGGAGGGGCTTACGCTATTGCTCCGAGGCCTGATGGTATTATGACCAGTAAGATTAAACAGCCTAACCTTTTTGAGTGCAATTCTTTGTTTATGCTGAAGCAGGTCATATATGTTTTTTTTTTGTTATACTTCAGGATGTTTTGAGAATGAAGAATTGCCTGCTGCAAAAGAATTGCCAGAGTATCTTAAGCAGAAGTTGAAAGCACGTGGCATATTAAAGAATAATAAGGCCGATAAGGATTCTATTGCAACTGTGAATGTAGGCTGCTGTACTTGTGGAGTTCTTTTAGTATTTCCATTTGCACTTGTTTGCGGATGGAGAATTTCATCTGCTTGTCTCTTTTAGGAATTGATTATTTTCTTTCTGCATGTCTTTGTTGGTTGAGTGTCATGAAGTCGTCTATCTTTTTTGATAAAAAGTGCCAAGATGAATTCTGTATTCACACCTCCTGTTTTCAAATATATCTTATTGCGTATCCTTGAAAAGTTAAGGATTCGCGACAGGACACTATCTTGATGTGGGAGTGTTAGGCTCTCTTTAACAATTTGTTTTTATTTTGACCTTCAGAAGTTGGACATACCGTCAGCTCAGATCTCACAGAGTGGAAGGTTGCCTCCTGGATGGGTGGGTAGCAGTTAACCTGTTTATATCCTCTCTCTTGTGATCATTTGTTTAAATTAAGAGCTAAGAAGATGTTCGATGCACATAGAATTTAGTTGATGTAGGATAATCTGGGCAGTGGTTACAAGCACAAACTATTGAATGCAGTTTGATATTATTGGAAGTACAGCATGGCATTTTTTTCTCTTTTCTGATTGGCCATATAGTCTATAAAGAAAAAGGAAAAATGCTTATGCTCATATAATTGCAAGTTGACTGTCAATGATCCATGATTTGGCAAAAGTCTCTTATATCTAATGGCTAAAACTCTTGCATTATCGGGTGCTTTGGACAATTGCGCCAGCCTTCGTCATGTTGTTGTCTACATATGCCTGAGACTTTTGAAACTGATTCCCTGAATCCGATGAATGTTTGTGTAAATTCCAAATGCTAGACAGAGGTTTTCTGGAAAGTTTTGTGATTCTCTGTTAACTTTACAATAATCTGCTCTCCATGCTTAAAAGAATGTTCCAGTGATCACTGGTAAAGATCTCCAAGTCTTGATAAAATGCATTTATGTATCCCACAATCCCTCAGAGCTTATTTTCTAGTCAGCATGGTTTGACAGATACGAAATGCCGCATAATTTCAGCAAAGGTGTAGGTCATGTTGTCATGTATATACAGCTCAAGAATGCAAGCTAGCAAGGTAAAAACGATATGATGGAGTGCAGCTAGACTAGAATGTTTTCATTTGGATTGAAGAAACACCATTATTTCTGAGGAGACTGATGGGTGTTGCTGATTGATTATCTCTAAATGTTTTGGGATTGTTAATGTAATGTTGATTTGTCCTCTATTGATCAATAAAATATTCAATTAGTATAATCTCGGCTTCAAAAACACTCAGTTGACTGCCTCTTATTTCCCTGTTTGATGGTGTTTGGCATAGAGTTGTAGATTAGTAAGTACAGATCTTGGTAATGTGATCTTGTATCAAGGCCACACTATCATCATTGCATAGCATGTAGCAGTCATTTTAGAAGTTTCTGGTTCTGCTAATTACTCACTGATTTATGTAGATTGAGGCTAGAGACCACGCAACTGGTGCTCCATACTATCATAATCAAAGCACTGGGAAGAGTCAGTGGGAAATTCCTCAACAAATTTCTTCTGCTGCCTGCTCTCCATCATCATTGTCCCTTCCAGAAAATTGGGTTGAGGCGTTTGATGAGGCGTCAGGTACTTCACAAAATCATCTGGCTGTCAAATTGTGGGTTCCTGAAAAGTGTACTATTGATATGGATCTGTAGAACACAATTGTTATTTAGTCATGACTTTCTTTGTGATTTCTATACCTAATGGTGGATCATACAAAGGGGGAAATATTTTGTAATATGTTCATTCTACTCAGAGATCTGGATTACAATTGGTTATGACATTATATTGTTCTAGCTTATCTCTTGTTAGTCACCATGCATGGGTCAGATTCCTGGCCCGTTGATAAACGTGTTGGAATGCAAACATCTGCAAATCTGGTTGTCACTTGCTGTTGTTTTCAGGTTATCTGAATCTTTCTTTATAGGTCATAAATACTATTATAATACGGCGACACATGTATCACAATGGGAGCATCCTAGTTCATCTCAGCAGGTTGCTTCACAGTATCATGAAAGCTCGGTGTCTCGAAGTGCAGCTAACAAAAATTTTGACGATCAGCCATCTCATCCAATGAGATGCATGGAATGCGGTGGCTGGGGAGTGGGGCTTGTTCAGTCTTGGGGATACTGCAACCATTGCACTCGGTAATTCAATAGTTCATGATCACTGTATTTATTGTGATCTTGCTTTTGTTACGTTGTACTGCTGGACAAAAAGAGTTACTTTGGATGAGAGCCTAAGGGGCAAGTTTACTGATGTGGTTTGAAAAGAGCAACACATTTCTCTCCGACGTCACCCCTTTCTTGACTTATTTGACCGTTTTTAACTTCAATCTGCAAGCTGGGAGCTCATCCATTGGAGCTTTAGGAAACAAAATTGTTGCTTTTATAGTTTAACACGCCTCTGAATTTTCTTGATGGCTAAAAAAATCTGTTGATCTATCTTCTATGGGAGCTAAATGTAATTAAGGCTCCTTCGTTAATAGTTGGAAGGAAAATGGATTAACTGAGTAAAACCTCCAAGTAATATATCAGTTTTTCTATTGAGACCTCATAGTTCCAAAGTTCCTCTTTAAAGTTCAGATTCGTGATCCTCTTGAAGGATGGCGTCTCTGACTGCTTTGAAGAGACCAATTCTTTTTAAGCGTGGACGCTTTTATGCTATTGAAGCCGAGGTGTGGCCCAATGGTTCCTGCATAAACGTACTTGAGGGTCTGAAAGATTCCTCTATACTCTTTTGAAACTTTTACTAGTCTTATGTTGCATGCTTGTTTTACTTATCTGGAGCGCTAGCTGCTTCTTCCTACTTATGCCTATTTTGTTTAAATGCATCAGTTCTTTCACACAGTTTGCTTACATACCTCATGCACTGTATTTTGTATGTGAAGTGTTTTATGCACTGCATTTTGTATGTGAAGTTTGAAATGAAATCTCTCTAAATGATGTGAACCGCAGAGTTCTTAATCTTCCTCAGAGCCAGTACATATCAAACATTTCTGATAACTATCAGCAGATCAGCATTAATGCAAAAGGAGATGAGGGAAAGTCCTCCAGGGACAGGTAATTTGAAATTAGTAGACAAGCTGTGACTGATTCTCATGAGAGTTGCATCATGTTTATACTGATATCGAACCTTCCCCTTCTCCCAAAATAAAAAATAAAATCTTCCCCTTCCTTCTGAGACAGGGCACCAAACAGATGACATTCTTTGTCATTCTTGTGCATATGAACTTGAGCTAACGAATTAGTATCTCATGGTTAAGAAAATGAACCGCACTATGTCAATTGAAGCTGGTATTTTTGTTAGGTATATTCTGTGAATAACATCATGTGCTGTCATGATGAGATCTTACTAGTCTCTTCCCTCTCCCCTCACCCCCTTTCTCTTCTCGCCAATATTCTACTTGCACATTTGCGTTTTTTTGGAGCTCTTGCAGCATTACATTAGCTGTAGTTTTGGCACCCATGTGCTTGAATATCAAAGTATAAGCAGCTCTTACCACTATGAGATTTATGCGAATGTTGTTTCACCGGAGAAGTAACCAATACCAATTTGGACCGTCAGGTCTGGCTGGAGACCTCCTATAGGAAAGAAAAATAAAAAAGATAGCAGGAAGCGTGCCTATTCAGAGGATGATGAGTTGGATCCCATGGACCCTAGCTCTTATTCAGATGCTCCTCGTGGAGGATGGTACGTCTTACATTGGTTCTTTATGTCTGAAAGTGTGGTCATGGGGGTGTGGCTAATTTTCCTTGATTTGATTTCTTGTTTATGATCCGGTTTTTTACATATGCCTTATTGACTTAAGAAATTGCTGATCTACTTCAGGGTCGTAGGCTTGAAAGGAGTACAACCACGTGCAGCTGATACCACAGCTACGGTAAGCTACATTATCAACGTCAATGCGTTTACTTTTATTCTGGTAGATGAATGCATTTCGCATTAAGGCCAAATATGGAAACTTTTTCTAAGCAGATACTGGAAATGGAAATAGTAGAAATTATTGTCACTTTCTTCTTTGTGGTTAGACCCGAGGCGAGGTTATTTTCAACTGATTAAATAGAAGAGTTTTGACCAGAAAAAGAAGAAGAAGAAACTGGAAATTACATTTTTTGCTGTCTTTTCATATCCGTGAAAAGAGACATGATCAGGCAAATGTCAAGAATGTTATGCGGCCTGTGAGGAATGATGATTTCATTCATTTGATGTTTTCACCTGCTGGAGATAGTGACTTGTGTTTTGGTGAATTTCAGGGTCCTCTGTTTCAACAGCGTCCATACCCGTCTCCTGGAGCTGTCTTAAGGAAGAATGCGGAAATCGCTTCACAAAGCAAGAAACTCAACTCTCGTTATGCACCTATAACAAAGAGAGGGGATGGCAGTGATGGACTAGGCGATGCTGACTAGACTCGGGACAGAGTCTTGATCAGTAATTAAGTGGTGAAAAAATCCTCAATGCTGCTACGTTTTTTGTGTTGCGACTGATGCTTTGGGCGTGCATGCTTCCCGCCTTCAGATGCACTGGACATGGTTCGGATGACATACTGGTGGAGGAACTTTCCTGAGGGTATGTTGCTAAGAGGAGGAAATATACGCCCCTTTACTTTCCCAATACAGAAGGCTGCAAACGTGTCGAGCACGTGCAAAATTGAGGAGGCTCTATTTGAAATGATTTGTTTCATGTCATAATGCAAGTATAGCCTAGATCAATTGTCTAGAGTTTGCATTTGAGGGTTTGCTTGTGAGACCAACTGGTTTTCCATGTAGTTTGCGGCCTGTCCCATACTTTTTAAGTTTTGATAGCTTCAGAGAATATGTTGTATACAACTGTCAACTTACGAGATCAGGGGCAAGTCAGAATTGGGATGAAAGCTCCAAGTACAGTCTTTTTAGAGGTTCTAAAAACTAGGAAGAATTTGTTTTGGATGGCGATTCATCCTTAGGAAGGGAATGACACCATGACATAGGGGGATGTCCGTGCCAATTTTTGCAAGCTCTATTCAGTTTCCAAGTAACTCGTTCGTGTAGGTAGTCGATGGATTTCAACTAGCTAGATTTTAGCTTTGCAAGCATTTGCCAGCTGCCAATTCTGTCACTGCCGCCACCACAAGTCATTGTTGCCGGTGCCACCCCAGTACTAGCTGCCGGTGCGGTGATTTCCACTGAAGCCGTGGCCGTCCTTGGTGGTTGCAGCTGTCGCTTGAAACACTGGTTTTCTATTGCTCACACTATTTCATAAGGGTTACTACGTACGTGTCCAATTATCACCATCATGGAAGTAATCTACGGTCATTTTCAAACATTAAAAGACGTTATCTTGTAAAAGGGCCATTACTTTAAAATGGCTCAAAAAGATAATAGGAATGCTTATAAACGATTTTCAAAATTCATAAATAAGTACACGTTTCCTGAAATCAAGCCGAATCAATCCGGGAAAGTTCCATTTTATGTGCGTACTCAACGTGTTTGAACTTGGTAGGGGATGATTTGGCTGCTAGTCAAACATTCAGCTTGGCCTCTGGCTGATTCGTGCTTATATATTTATGATTGCATCTTTCTTTCCAATGCGTAGAAATTCCATCATACTGTTCTCATTCTCAGCGCCTTTAGTCAGGAATGAAGCCAACCGTTTAGAAGAGAGGGTCGATCCTCTGTGACAGTCCATCGGGCCAAGGGTTCTTTCTTTACTTCCCTGCCCTTTTGCATTTTGTCCTCTACTTCTCGTTCTGGGTATCAAATGAGCCGCCCGACTACCTTCCACAGTTGAAAGCAAGACACGGGCAGTTGTGGAGGGAAAGGGGCAAGTCATCTTTACAAGAGTCAGTGAGAGAGGGAGAGAGAGGCCGCACGTGGAAGTGACTCAAAGAGGCGACTTGATTGTTCAGTCCCGTTCTCACTGTTGCTGCTGCTACTGTTAGCTTTCAGTACATAAGATATTATAAAGAAAGAAGGGACAAAAGATACAACTGGGCCGACCATTGAGCATCAAGCACAGTGGGAAAACTAATAAAGAAGAAGAAAGAAAGAAAAAAAAAGGACGAGCCTTTCTTTCTTGTTCTTCGCTTCAATCGATCCCGGAGTTCCCCTGATCTGATCCCCATTAACGTTAACCGATCGAACTCCATCAATTTCAGTGCCCCAATTTGCCTCCCATCATTCCCCTTCCAACGGTTTACCGACCCCATTGATCACCCGAGGGTTCGAAGGATCTTTATCAGCTCCTTCCTCCTCCTCTTCTTCTTCTTCTTGTCCTCTCTCCTCGTCCACTCGGGTCCTCTCCCTCTCCTCCCGCACCTGACCGCAGAAATTGAAAGACCCGAACTTGGGGGTGAACTCGGGAGAGCAAGCGTTGAACTTGATGTCGAAGGTGAAGGAGTGGTGGTTCTGATGGTGGCGATCCGGCCGAGCCAGCTCCTGTACACTGTCGAGAGCTTTCGGGCAGTTCTTTCGCCGCTTGGTCTCTCGCAAGTCGTCCTGCTCGTCCTTTCCGGGGCACTCGGGGGTCGGAATTCGCGGGGTCTCGCCTGAATCCGAATGGGGCCGCGCCGGCGACGGGCTGGCGGTCTCTGACTCCGAGTCCGCCATTTTCAGGTCTCGGAAAGGGAAAAGAGTACGAAGAGCCACCAAGGTTAACTGAGGAGAGAGAGAGTCTCTTTTTTACGTTTGGGCGGCCATTAAATATAATGGGGAAGTATCTGCTTCCTCACCAAAAAAAAAAAAAAAAAATTGCTCCCGTCTGTTTTCTTTTGTTTATTCTCTCGGATTAATCGCATGCGGCTCCCTTTGTTTATCTCTTAATTTTAGCCTCTTTCTAGGTTAAAATTAAGGTTGTCCAAGTGGCAAATAATGAGGTCACGGCTAACCACACATTGGAAAACGTCTCAGTTTGGGGATGGGAGTCAAGAATTGCTAAGAGTAAGACAAGAGGTAGGGGCCCCACCCTTCCTGCCTACCCCTCCTGAAGATTCCCTTTACTAAGATTAATTAAGACCGTCCCACGCACGGATCAACTTTATGTTTCCAACTTGTACTAGTGGGTTTTTCATTTGAGGATGCTGATCAGTATTTACTAAGAGCACCAATCCTGCTCTTGATCCAAAAGTAGCCGCACCCGAACGCACGGATCACTCTCCGAACCTTGCGGAACTCAAATTTTTTTATTGTAGTGGATAGTTGTCCAAAAAGTCTTATATCTAGTTTATGTCGCTAATTCGGCCCTAATTTTTTTTAAATTTTGTCGATTACATTGACAAATCATTAAAAAGTTTATGAGACTAAATTGAAAAAAATTTAAAAAAATTTAGAACTAAATTACTGTTGTACAATAAGTTCATGATTTTTTTGGGCAAATTTCCCTTTATCCTCGTATATCATGCAATGTTGGGAGGCTGTCACAATCATCGGCTCTGTATTGATACATGAATATGGCCACTCAACCTTTATGATCCTTGGTAACTTCCAACACTCACCCTAATGATCTCATCGATTGATATCGTTGCCGGTGTCTGCCGACAGTTGGTTTGGAGAGCTTATTAAAAAGGAAAGAGCTTATTCTTCTTGCGTGCGCCTAGAACATCAAAAGACACGATTCTACAAATAAAAAGGAGCTAGACTAGGGTTTTGAATCATGTTAGGTACTACGAAAATAAGACCTAGCATGAACACATTGAATCACGCCAATGCTGGTCCGGAGTAGGAAAAACTGCAAATGAGCTTAATGTAACTGTCAAAATTCCATTTTTAAGTTCCTTTGCATACTAACAATTTTCAATTAAAGGGCTTTTCCTCCCCCAATGTATAAGTGAGCTTCTCTAGAGGAGTACGGATTTGCAATTTTTTGATGTTGTTGTCTTAACTTGGATTAAATAGGTTACAGAAAGACAACACTATTTCATCAAGTATTATTTTTCCCAGATTTGACTAATGAATAAGTGCCACTCGTTTTTTTTTTGGGGGGTCCAAAGTGGCACTCGTTGGATGAGGTAGTTTTTTGTTTTTTTGGTCATAGGATGAGGTTTTTTTTTTTTTTTTTTTTTTTTTTTTTTTTTTTAAGGATGAGGTAGTTTGTTTTTTGGGTCAAAAAAAGGATGAGGTAGTTCTTTTTTTTTTTTTGCATGATATATCACTTATTGTTGGAAAGTAGTGCATGTGATTGAGTCCAAAAAACTATTGCATGCTGATCCTTTTGATCAGAGGAGAGCAGTTGACACATGATATTCTATTGAGTAGAGAGGCATATATACACATTTCAATGCGAAGAGCTTGATGAATGCAATTTAACTTGCCATTGAATTGGTTGGGGAAAATTATCCAAAAAGTCCTAAATTTATTATGCGATGGCCAATTCGATAATAAACATTTTAATTGTGTCAATTTTTTTTGTCAAAGTAGCATTTTTTTTCATACCCGCAATAAAACAGAGAAACATTGCAGTCCAACTCCTACAACTTTAAAGCAAAACAACATCCAGATAAAAAATTAAATCATACGTACTAAAAAACTATATATGAGTTTTTCAAACAAAAATCGGTGGCCAATCATCGAATCCGTCTTCCATAATGAGCACACATTGATATCTTTATTTGTTACTAAGGCTTTGTCTTATGGTGGTATGTGCCTAAGTTCAGCGTTCCTAACACCATCGCCATGCAGAATAGAAAGGTTGAACGAAGATAAATCTGACGAAACTCCTATGATCTCCTTTGAAATTAGACTAGTATGATAACGAAATTCGAGGGAAATGAAACTCCAAAAGCATACACTAAAAGGCTAGCTTTCATATCTAGACTAGAAATGGAAGAAAAAAGCTTCACAAATGGGGAGGAAGGCAAGCAAAAGAAACAAACAACTAAATCAGTTAATGAAGAGGGGAGGGAGATATCTAGCTCAAACCCTCCCCTCCGTAGAAAGAAGAAAGAACTTGTGTGGAGATGAGAGGAGGTGGCGGGTAGGGGTTGGAGAGGAGATAGAGATGGCGAGTTACGTGAAAATATCGTGCGAATTGCATCATAAATTTTTTGACGATTTATCAATTTCATAAACCTTTCAATTATGATAAGTTAGAACGCATGTGTAAAATTTCATTTAGACTGGCGGTATATTTCTATTATTTGGAAATCACGGTCTTTTCTTAAATGGGTATCTCATAAGTATTTTACGGGTCTCTTTTAGATAAAATTGATAAAATTTGGTACATGCGTTGATAAAAACATTGTGTGTAGAGTAAGTTTCACATTGGCAGAGGCACGTTTCCTACTCGCCGTGGTAATGATCGCTTGGCAGAACTTCAGAATCCAAGTATAATTTTCTTCTTCTATCTATCAATTGACACAAATCATGCGGACGAATTAGATCAACTCATTCTCTCTTTATCAAAGTAAGCAGCTGCTGCATGGTTAATGAAGTTAAAGTCGATGGAGAAAGGAAATCACTATCAGGACTTACTGCCGAGCTCAGTCTGCAATGTGCTGATCCGGCCCAGTGTCGCCTCTGGAACCCATGAAAATTCCATCGTGGGTCTCGCTCCCATTCGTTTCGTTGAGCGTTGCGCAGATTTCTCGGAAGCGATGTCGACTTCCGAGACTTTTCCTTAACACCCACGTTATCCGTAACTACCATTCAAGAAGACCCCTCCCCTTCCTTAAAGTCACCCGCAGATGTTCGTGATCCATTTCTCTATCGTTTAAAAACAAGACAAGAATTTGCAGGGAAATCCATCTCTTGCGGCGGGGGAGGAGAAAGATCTCTTTTTCACAGGAGTCCCGATGAAGCTCAACAGGTTCTGCGTCGCTTTGGCGATTGTGGCGGTGGTTCTGTGCGCGTCGAGCGAAGTGGGTCTGTGCAGAGAAGAGCAGATCATAAGGATGAAGCCTGGAGGGGTTCACAACTGCAAGGGTAATCAGAACAGCGCCCAGATCGAAGGCCTTGCTCGTTTCGCTGTTGAGGAGCACAATAAAAACGAGGTCTTTCTATTTTTTCCCCCTTTTGATTTCTTCTCCTTCTTTGGTTCTTGCCCTTTTTACGTTTCCTTTGATTAAGCTCTGGTTGATCTCGTATGGGCATGTTTTTCTTTGATGAAGTAATCTGGTGGGGGCATATCTTGACTTTAGTTATCAATTTTTCGAGTGATTTGTTTGGATTTGTATCTGGGATTACCCTGTTCTCAAGGTGCTGAATAATTGTGCCGCTTTGATGTTTGGTAATGGAAGCATCATTTAGACTTTACTTGTAGCCTAATTGTTCATTTTGCCTGATTGTTGCATTTGATTTCCTCTTTGACTCTAAAGTTGTGCCATTTGATTCATCGCAGAATGCGCTTCTCGAGTTTGCTCGAGTGTTGAAGGCCAAAGAGCAGGTAGTTGCCGGGACGATGTACCATCTCACTCTTGAGGCTGTTGATGCCGGCAAGAAGAAGATCTACGAGGCCAAAGTGTGGGTGAAGCCGTGGATGAACTTCAAGAAGCTGCAGGAGTTCAAGTATGCTCAGGATGTGCCTGCATTCCCGGCTGCTGACCTCGGAGTTGAACGAGGTACCGGGCTAAAGCACAAATGGACTTTTTATCCATGACTTTACTTGGTAGTTGCATGTATCTTGGGTTCATTGACCGCCGATTCCAAGTAGTTGCATCATTCATTGGTCGTTTCCAGGAAACCAATTTAAAATCAACAAAGAAGAAAAGATTTATTGGTCATTGTGACATTAGCATGAAAGCTGGTTGATGTGGAATATTTAACTTGATTTCGTGAGGGGTTTTACTGTGCATAAAGTTTACAGAATGTGGTGTATCATACAGTTAAATCCAAGATGCAAAGAAAGCCTTGAATTTGGTTGGTGATTTCAAGAATTGGATAATTCTCTATGATGTGGCTATTGTAAGTCGTAATTAGTTTAGAGGCTTGAGATTCCTCCTTTTGCTCCTCAGCCTACGGGGTATTAGCAGCCGTTTTCAGCTGTTGTTCCCCTCCCAAGGGCAGGTCCTTTTGCTCCTCAGCCATAAGATGAATATTCAAGTTCATCTTATGGCTTCAGAGAACTATTTCAAATTTAACCGCATATTCTCATCTCCATCTTTCTCTGCTCACTCTTTATTTGAATATGAAACTTGAAAAATAGGGTAACGAACGAGTACTCATATCTATGTACCTGGACAATGCCAAATGTCATTCCGCAACTCATCAGCATTCCTATCTGTTTTACTATGTCATCCTCTGTCGATTTTAAATTACGTGCAATCAAATCATGGCTTTTTATAAGGACTAGATAGACATTTTGTATGATTTTCCCAGCCCTAAAACTCCTAGCTCTTAATAATGTTCCCCAAGATGAAGATGAACTCTAGCTTTCTTCTTTAGAAGTATTTCTTGGTTTTCTGTTTAACCTCGATACAGTGTTTGCGGTTGGGAGATTTTTCTAGTGGCGAACTAGGCCAGTCCTCTAGTGACTATTGGTGAAGCTCACGAGGTAAGTGAATGCTAGCAGTTGCATGCGAAGGTTAATCACATAAGGAAAACAATAAGACAATAAACACAGCCCGGAGCAGTGTTCTTTGCTGTTCTGTTGATGGGTATCAGATTGTTGAAACCTTTGCTTAACGTGTAGGTCACTGAGAGTTCTGCCAGATCTCATTAGCTTCTGAAGGTGAGGAAGGAAAGCAAGGAGAAATATCAGACTTTATCTATATCAATGGGTGGAGCAGAAGATCCATTCCTTGTTAAAATAATTGTGAGGTATGTGTAAAAGAATTTGTGGACGCGTATCGAGTCTATATACAGAAGAGCTGCGCTAGCTAGCTCTTTGACGTTTGAGACATCACGTCGAGTTTGGGGAAATAGTACCGATTCAGTGACTATGTACATATAAAGTTAATACTTTGACTATGTCCATATGAAGTTACTACTTTCTATGATGTTGCATATATAGTTCTTTTGTATGGCTTTGCTTCCTTCTGGTGTATCTGATCTATCAACTGTTTCAAATGAAGCTTCGTCCTGACTCCTAAAAGGGAAGTCATCATCTATGATATACGAAGACTTAAGAAAAAGGGAAGAGAACATCCTTTTAGAATACATTACTATTTCGAGTCCTGTATAAAGAGAACTTTAGTTTTGAACTTTATGATTTAAGAGAGTTAGTTTTCTCTGTCGAGGGCGACCTTATCCCGGCGAGAATTGGTTTCAACTAGGCGAACGTTGGATCACGAATTGGTGCAGACATTTTGCTAACTAATACATCGGACATACACCACCTACAAAGATGTCTTGTATAGAACTTGGTTTCTTCACACACAATTTTCAATCTCGTTCACTCCTACTCCGCGATCCTGAACTGTCAAAACTAGCGAGAGGTTCTCTCTTCACATACAGTTGTGTTCTACGATGAAGAAATCGACATTTGGGTCACTGATGAGCCCTTGGTAGTGGCCCGTTGGACCAACGAGGTTGAGCACCTCTCTGCTGTGACCGTCGACGAGTCGTCGCGGGATTAAATCATGTGATGGTGCCTTCGGGTTAAAAACTACTTTGATTATTGGAAGATTCTGCCCTCCTCTTCTTTATGAAAAAGGATCAGTGAGAAATACTGCAAAGCGAATGACTGTTTTTTTCACTTCTCGTTGAAGACCATGTGTTTGCCTTTACATTTTGGAGTTGATCATCAGCATTTTTACCTCCTGATCAGACTGCTATTAAGTACGGATATGTCCCTCCTACCAAGAAAGTTTAATCCATTTAAAAATCTATAACCCCCTCTAAATAACCACGCTTTAAAACGGTAAGCAAGAAGGAACTCTCTTGCAAACGCTCCTCAAAAGATTCGATTTCCAGCATGCCGCGGAGGATTTGACAGTGGCGGCTGGAATTGTCTGCTCCACTTGCAAGGGTCCATTTAACTGCCGCAATCGTTTGATCATCTCACCGGTGCTGTCGGGGGCGGATCGTACTTTTGCTCACAACTTGTGTTATTAGTAGGTGCTCAGTTTTCTATGATGCCAAACTATTTAATGTCCCGTTTCATAACGCCATACTTCGATTCATATGATGATCACCTTTCGATGGAGTTTCCAATGTCCTTGCACACCTCTTGCTTTTCCCAGATCATTAACTATAATCCTTGTAAATGGTAAGAAGGAACTCTTGCCTTGTGCGAACGAAATTTTTTTCACCCTAGTTTAGAGAAAGAGACCATTTTCTCATTAGCCCAAAAGAGTTGATTTCCGGCATCTCCCCGTTCATTTGACGCAGCCGCCACAACTGTTGGCTCCACTCGCAAGCAACCATTTAACCGCTGCAATCATCCGATCATCTCTCCAACAGGGTCGGGTCAGATCATGCTTCTGCTTAGGACCTGTATTATTCGTAGTTGCTGAGTTCCCATGAGGCCAAACTTTCAATGCCCCGTTTCATCATGCCATACTTTGGCATTCGCCGTCTGTTTTGCTGGTAATTCTCTGTCGGAGTTCATGCCATGCTTACCATGATATGCTTCGAACGGCCGACCTAGTCTTATGATTCATACGAGGATCACCTTTGGACGGAGTTTCTGATTTTCTTGCGTAACTCTTGCTTTTCCCAGATTGTGAATCAAGTTATTCAAACCATCTTCAGGTTCATGAACTGGCGACGATGACGACTTCCAAATTACAAGCTTCTCAGAAAGTTCAAAAATCCCGAAAATCTAAAACAGTTAAAAAGATGGGAAATTACATTTCGTATGGCACGCGATTGTACAGTTCCGAGGGTAGTCTAGGCGTGGCCACGGCTTGCAAAGGAGTCCTCATGTACGTGACCAGCCCGGGGTTTTCGGACATGTCGATCTCCTCCGGCTTCGTCCCTTGCGGTGGAGTCCAGTCAAAGTGGTGCAACAGGTGGCCCAGCATGGACGTGACCAGGTTGATCCCGAGCTGCGCGCCGGGGCACACTCGCCTGCCCGCGCCGAACGGGAGCAGCCTGAAGTCGTGGCCCTTCATGTCCACATCTTCCTCGAGGAACCGCTCGGGCCTGAACTCGAGCGGGCTCTTCCAGACAGCCGGGTCGCGGGCGATGGCCCACACGTTCACATGGACGTTCGACCCCTTGGGGATGTCATAGCCGCCGATCTTGACATGGGCGTTGGACCGGTGGGGGAGCATCAGCGGGGTCGGAGGGTGCAGCCGGAGCGCCTCCTTGGCAACGGACTGGAGGTAAGGGAGGCTCGAGAAGTCGGACTCGGTCATCACGCGCTCGAACCCCACGACCCGGTCGAGCTCCTCTTGGGCCTTCTGTTGAACCCTCGGGTTCTTGATCAGCTCGGCCATCGCCCACTCCACCGAAATAGCAGTCGTGTCCATCCCTGCTGTGATCATGTCCTGCATATGGGATGGACTATGGAGTTGAGTTCTAATGTGAAGGAAATTCGCTAAGTTCGCAATAGAAAATTTTGGTTTAGGACTAAACGGGTCCGAGTCTGCTGTTAAAACTTACCCAGAGGAGTCCTATAATGGTGTCTTCGCTGAGGTCGTATTTGTCCTTGAGGGTGAGCAGCGCGTCGACGAAGTGCTGCTTCGCCCCGCTCTTCTGGCGGGCGATCGTGTGCTCCTCCATGATGGCCCGGGTGAGGCGGTCCCTCCTCGCGCCGTGCTTGGCGAAGGCCTCTTCCTCCAGGGGGAACATCCAGCGGAGCCACGGGATGTGCTCCGACATGGCGAGGGACGCGCCAAGCTTCAGCCCGTTAGACACGATCGCCTTGAACTCGAGGCCCTGCTCGTCCATCACGCCCTCGGCGTTCACGAACCTCTTCCCGAACGCTAACCTCGTTATGTTGTTGAAGGCGACCGCCCCCAAGTACTTCTTCACCAGCAGGCTCTTCCCTCCATTATCTGCAACCGCGTCGCAAACCGTCGCCGTTCTTAATAAAACCAAGCGCAAAATTCAGGGCTAAAGACGTCGAAATCAAGCGAGGACCGCTAATTCCGGCTCAGAGTAATTCATCGTATCAGACATAATCAGTTACTCAACAAAGCGGAAGCAGCCAGATTTCCTAAGAAGAAAGAGTTACAATGCACTAATGATGTTGAAGAAGATCACAAACAAATTGGCACCATACTCAAGCAATCTCAATTCCATGAAACGATGCGGAAATATTAGGTCAAAATGAAAACAGGATCAACATGGCCCTCGATGCGGCCAAGCCATTATCCCCGTAATCCAAACGTTTAAGGGCACGTGGGAGTCTAGGCGCCGATTTACTCTTAAATCTTGCTAATATAGTCATAAATCTTTTTATGATTTGCCAATTTTGTTTTAGAAATTTTAAAATTTATCAATACAGTCATTTCAGCCAATTATTCAAAAGACTAAATTGACAAATTATAAACAAAGATAATATTAAATTGGTACAGCTAAAAAATTTAGGACTAAATTGGCAAATCGTCCAAATAGTTAGGACTAAATTTATGTAATTAAAATATTTACAATTGAATTGATTTAGAATATCTTAAGTTTATAATTTTTTTTTTCAGACAACTATCGCCTCTCTCAGCGTCATAACTGTTGTTTTCTTCCTTTCTTTTTTGCCTTTAGACACTCAGCATCATAAATGGAAGAGATAGCCTGTCGTATCTGCAACTACAAGTTTAAAAGGGACTGCTCATCTTCTTTAGATGCGACAAGCTGTCTTAAATTCACACACCAAAGGAGAAGTTGGCAAGAGCGACCTAGGCTGTACACAATCATTCGATTTTCCGTATCGCATGATATAGAAAATTTTCGTGTTTGGATGTCCGTCATCTCCGATGCATTAGATTAGTAAGGTATTCATTATAATTGAGCATAATGGATCGACCGAGCTAAGAGTCGTCTGAACCGGACCAAATCAGCTGATTGTGTCTAGGTTCGAGGGCACCTGCTTGGTTCCCAGCTTAATAAAATTGGAACACTAGACCAGACCAAATAATATTCATATTTTAAAAAAGACAATTCTAAATGTAAATCTAAACTTAAAATGAAACTGCTTAGGACGCTTAATAAAATTCTCAGGTTTAGCGACAACACAATACAATTGAAGGGCCGGTGAATAGGTCGTTAATGAGAAGAATTTAACGACAAAACACAAAAAAGAAAAAAAGAGAAAATCGGTTCAATATCAGGATTTATCGGTACTTGAAACTAGAAATCAGTACTTTCGATCCAATTCTTGATTTTTCAAAGTGGAATCGAATCAGGTCAAGAGCTGATCACCCTCAGCATTCACGCACTCGATTTAGTGGTACTTGCCAAGAAATTGAGAATCAAGCCATCTTCTTGCTGTCCTAACGCTAAAGTCAATGTCTCGGCAGACAAATTCCTTCCCCCCCTCGCCCCCCCCCCCCCCCCTGTGTTTTTCTTCGCCACAATTATGCCAGGGCGGCGGCGGTTAGTGGCCACCAACCCTTTAATTTTCACATTCATTGAGAAGGCCCCTATAATAAAATTAACGGTCCACATCTATCTTCTTCTATTACTATTTTTTTTTTGTTGGGTCCAATCAATCATCAGCAAATTCGGGCAAGACTTAACCGCAGCTAGTAAAGAATAAAAAAAATTAATACTTAAAATACATTGGTTGTGCATAACACGTGGCAAAACCCTGCTTTAAAAGTTGATGAAATTCTTGATTTTTTTTTTTTAAAGTACACAACGCGTTATATTTTGTTAAACGACGTGGACAAGACAACTCCAAACGTAACATGAATGAAGTGCCAACTGCCAAGTAACCCCGATCGAATCATCCTCGTTTCTGACACCCGGTCGAGGTTGAATTTGTCAGATTATCTTACCCGATCAGAATAATACTTTAAAAACTTTTATTTTCTCACGACCGGAGAAATGAGAAATACTCAAAATTTGAAAAACAGTTTTTCGAAAGAGAATTGATTATATTGTTTAGAAAAGTTGGCCGACTTAAAATGTTATTATCGATAATAATGTATGACTAATTATTTCGGTGTCATTCATATCCGTAAACGAGATAAGCGATTATTTTCATGGATATATTTTTCAAAACCTTAAATTTTTCATGAAACAAGCCTACAAAAAAAAATTGAGAAGAAGAGTTGATTGGTTCAACTACGTGACATCGTCATCTAAAGGATCTAAGACTCCTTCACAAACCTATTTTTTTTTACAGCGACGACCTACCCGCATTGAAGTCAGCTTCAAGCGAGACTTGCTATAAATTTATGGAACAAACTGAGTCGAGAGCCTTTCCTTTTGCTGCTGTACCTGAAAACGGATCGGCAACTTAAATCTCACCTAAGAATTCATTAAGAACCGTTAAATGATAATCGTTCTGTAGATCGCGGTTTCTCCCGCATTACCGACGGATCGAGTCGTTGGATCAGCCTTCCATTTGACGCGGAAGAGAAAATGGATGAAAATGCCGAGAGAAGAAGGAAGAGGAGAGGGTTACCGGGGTTGGTGCAGTCCTTGAAGATGGACTCGACCATGGCAGTGACCTCATCCTCCCGGATGGGGCGGAGGGCCTCGAGCCGCTTGGGGGAGAAGAGCTCCAGCGTGCACACCTTCCTCACCTTCACGTAGTGTGGCCCGTAGTCGGCCCATATGAGGTCCTGGCCGTCCCTGCTGAACTTGGCCGCCGAACGGCTCCGGTGCCGGTCCGCTAGCTGATGGTCGTGCTCCTTGAGCACCTCCTTGGCCAGCTCCGAGCTGGACACGACCACGTTCAGGGTGGACCCGAACCAGACCGATAAGATCGGCCCGTAGGCCCCGGACCACTCCGCGAAGCACCTGAACCGCACGGGCTTGATGTCGTAGAGGTTGCCGACGACCGGCCAGGCCCGCGGACCCGGCGGGAGCTTGAACCGCAGCCTTTGGAAGAGCTGGCGGGCGAGGAGGAAGAGGAGGAGGAGGAGGGGGATCGATACGAGAATCAGTGGGAGAGCCATTGGTGATGTTTGGGTGGAGACAGAAGAGAGATGGGTCGGATTTAGGATGAAGGTTGATAATATATGAATCAGGATGTCCTAAAATACGAGAGGGGAGTTGGTGAAATGGATATATACGCCCTTAATTTTCTTTATTTTCCTTAACCATGATTAGGCCAATTCACTTTCAATATTGAAAGAATGTGACGTCACTTTGTATAATTCAATTATTTTTTTAAAAAATAAAAAATATTGGGTATGCATATTCTCTCAACATGTTCTTGGTGCAAAATTATAATAATCATTATTATTATTATTTAAAAGAAATGTGTTTTTTTGGGGGGGGGGGGTATTTGAAAGAAATGTATTTCTCGATCGTCTAATTACATTTTTTTTTGTCCTTCCTGGCCATAAAAGACTAATTACTTCTTGTTGCACTCACGTGGTACTAATCAATGTTCACAACCTTCACCTACTTACCTTTAAGGAGGAGCGAATAATCCCTGGCATTCGGCGCTAAACCAGTTCTGTTAATCCTCCAGTGGAAAACTCTCGCTTGCAATGGACACGACCCACGACATCTGCCACCATCCACGGCGGCGCGTGGCTTTGTATGGGACAAACGAGACACATGATCTCCCCCAACTTAATCCTGGTGTGCAATGTCGTATTGGGATTTTCAATTCATTCGACGCGGGTCATGATTTTTAGTCAAATGTGCGATGTGGTCAATAAATATTATAAAGCTTTCATATAATTTAAGGGTGTCATCAAAAGTCCGGGGACGATATCGCATGTCAGTCCGTTGCACAAATTAAAAGTTTGGGACAACATTTCACGTTTGTTAACCAAAATTTTGAGGATCCATTTTTGCGCTGTCAACCCGAAAATTTAAATTCCGGTGGGCTTTCTTGAGGAGGTGGTTGGTGGGTGAGCCACTTTCTGGGAAAAGAGCAACTGGAAACGAAGGTTGGTGAGACTGCTTTTGTATTGCCGCAATGCCGGAAAAACAAATCAGAATAATAATTAAATTTCAATTAGCCTCCGAATATCGCCCCGCGTTAATTACTCGTCGCGTACTAATACACACACGTACCACGCGTACGCGACGAGTAATGTGTATTCGTACGTGTATTCAGGGAAACCGTGGGTGACTCCCAAGTCGTTCCCGTGGGCAATACACGCGAGTACGAGGGGAACTTAGTTTTGCCGGTGGGTTTGGGTTGGACTCGGACTTAAAAAAGTCCAATCATCGATCATTAAGGTTGTCCTTGAATTGTTGCACTTGCACACGCTTTAATTTTCGCGTCGTGGATGGTTTTGGGACAAAAGGCGGGTTTGCTACCCAATGGCAAAATTTTGCGGAGGTGTCTAAATTCTGTTTTTCCAAGAATGAATTTATGATTTATCAAACGGAAATTTCAAGGAGAAATTTTTAAATAACGACTTGAAGTGATCTTATTTATTTAGGAGTAGAATTTATTTCGAATAATAATATGAAGTACCCACTTTATTTTAAAGAATGATTTGATCAAAGGTATCACCGTCAATAACGATTTTTAAAGTTTTATGAATTTGTGATTTTCTTTTTCTTAAGAGAGAGAGAGAGAGAGAATAAGAGGACTTTGGGTGGTCAAGTTGTGGTGGATCGAGCAGGGAAAGATGGTGGGCATGCGAAGGTGGGTGAAGACCTGGTGTTGGCGTGTGAAAGTGGGGCCAGCCACGGTGGGTTGGTGGGACCCATCAAGGGGGTTGGTAAAGCCCCGGGGTTGGTGAGATAGAGAAATTTCTTTTTTTCCTTTTTATTGCTATTAAATAATTTATTAAAATAAATATTTTTATTATTTACGTCTGCCAAATCATTACAACCACAAGGCGACACTTCCTTCCTCCGCTTATCTTTGGGTGACCAAACTCATTTACACCCTTCTTCTCTAATTTTTCTTGTTCTTTTTCAGGACCAAACTCACCAACTTTTGATGTCGACTAGGTGACCAAATCCAACGTCAAAGTTCAACTTGTTTCCATCTTTCGATTTTCTTTTTGTTTTTTTTTTCTAGATTCTTGTTGGAATTCTTACCTCTCAGGTGTAATCATGGTAGGTGCTCTGCATAAGGAAAAATTATTAGCCACCCTCGATTTATGTCGATTCAGTTTACACAAATTGTTGGGTCGTGCGGATCTGTCAGCTCAAGAAAGAGCCGGATGTCATCATCTTTGCGAGGCAATTCGTTTACCCTTTCTTGTCGTGTCGACGTTCACGTGAGAGCTCAATTGGATCCAGATATACAAATCAGACGCATTTGTAATATATTAAATTATAAGTCTAACATGAGGATCATTGACAGTGAAGTCGTGAGCGACCTGGTTCTCGATTGACCTCATCTAGATAAAATATTTGACTCTCGACTAAGGTATGGACGGTCGCCGACCCATTTTAGACGAAAATTATAAATACGTTTCCTTGGACCAATCTATGTGCCGATAAATCTGAGAGGCGTTTTCTTTCGCTACACAATGCTCCAAATCTTTGCTCTTTTTTTGGGGCCGTTTGACCATTTTGATTGAAGAAATATGCTTCATCGTCTCATGTAATAATAAGCCCCGCATGTATCAAGAAGGAAGAAGAGAGTACAGTCCAAGTGCATGGCAGAAGAAATTCTTTGTCTCGAAGAATGTTGTCAGATATAAATCAAGCTGAATAAAGGCGACAAAATCCAGATTTTCGAGTCGATCCGGTTCGATACCCACGATTCTTCTAATCATCCGGTTCACATTGGCTTTGAACCTTCTCCCACCGGGGTATCAGTCATCTTTTGTTCATCGAACGGACTGGACAATTAGGCAGACTCAATGATCCTAAGGCCCGAAAATCTTAGGCCCACGACTCTGTTGGATCTTCAGAAGTGGTGTTAATAAGATTTGATTGATTTCCAAAGTCCATCATTTCCAATGAAATGGATCCCCTACCTTTAAGGTATGGATGACTTAAAATCTGAGCCGTTCAATTCAAAATGAACAGTTTAGGTCAGTCCATAAATAATGGATGGCCCAAATCATTCTACATCATTTCTCATTGTAGACTGATCTGGGCCGTCCAAAAATGGACGGCCCAAATAGATTAAGTCACCTATACCTTAAAGGTAGGAGATCCAAATCCCCTTTCCAGGACCTTTTGTTTTCCCTTGTCCCCCCCACCCCCCTTTTTTTTTTTGGGTTAACGCCAGCTTTTGAAGTTGGAAACGGAATCGAATAAGTCGATCTTTCCAAGATTAGCCCTAACCTGATGAACATTAGATGATCGTCTTCAATAACAATCGACGTGAAGTAGCCGGGAGCCCCAATCCCTCGCGATGTAGCACAGAAGTATACTAGTTGCCAGGCCCAACCAACTCAGCAGAGTAAAGCCCACTGAAAGGGTAAGCCCGCTTTCAAGTCGGTGAAAATGTTCAAAATTGGAAGTGCAGCCCAAATTGATTGTATACACCTGTTTTGGCTATATCCACCAGACTTTGATTGGCATTAGTTTGGCCAACAAGGGACGATTGATATGTGCAGGAGTGACATTGGCCAATGTTGGCACCAAAGTTTGACATTGCCTGGCATGGATGGCTTGTATCAAAGAGTGGAAACGAAGATTGACACGTTATAAGCGGTTGGACATACGTGGGGCGCAAACTACAAAGTAGTCGGTCAGGAGTCTTAGAACGTGAAATTGAGATCCTAGATAGTACAATCCAAAACTTGGGGCAACGGGTATAGAGCTTGGTGTAACAAGTCTTAGAAGGTGGAAGTGAGATCCTAGAGGTTCATGACTGTAAGAAGACAAGAAACCATCTTATGAAGGACACACACACTCGACCCAGATTGCAAAATCTCTCTCATCGCAACGACCTTATTGAAATGTCGTAACATCTCTTTCATAGTTACATTTGGTATGGGCAAATCGAATCAAATCGAATCAACACCGTATGATCTATCACGGAGCAATCGTGTTTTAGCATAGCGACACCATGCTTAAGAAGCACTATGTTCGATCCACATTCGACCACATCATCTCTTTTTCAATCCAGTACATTTTGATGCCATTTACATGGGGAGATAGAGAGAGAGGTCAAAAGGAAAACAAAAGAATTTAAAGGTGTTGGCCACTCTTCAGGTGGTCAAAATTTCAACAATGGTGTTCCGAGCCATCATTTCGTTTTTTGTTTTCTCATGACATCATGGATGGATAAGGTTCAACCCTAGGTCAGCATACTTGACAGATTATACTCTCTCTCTCTCTCTCTCTCTCTCTCTCTATTATACAGTACTCTCTGGCGGCTTTGCTCGACTCTCTTAATTAAGACCTCATCTAACGTAAGCTGATCATTAACTGCTTTTATAAAATGAACCTCAGATCTCTAAATCTCCAGTTAGGTTTGGCAAACAGGAGGTTGTCGAACCAAACGGAGCGAAACGAGGGTTCAAGGTTCGATTTTTTCCGAGCAACATCTTGGATTCTCCTCATTTTCTGGTGGTGCTGCGAAATGTGGCTTTGCTTCAATGATCAATCTAGGGACAAGAAAAGTCTACCGCAAGTGAACAACTGACAACGCCCATTATGACAATAATGGGAGTAATTTAAGTACGTGGAAAGACTGTATTATGAGGACATTTGTGGGGGGGTTAAACAATATTATTGGGTTGGATTTGGTCGAGTGACTCCTGGCAGCAGGACAAGAGGATCTTGATCTAGTGCTTAAGCAGAGACAGCGAGGCAGATATGAGGAGGAAGCAAAAGGATATGTGGAGAATCGGAGACGCATAAGCTCTTGTCCGAAACTTCCTAGTGATTTCCATGCAGATTAAGCATTAACTTGCTCTTCCAGAGGTATCTTATACCAGTATTCCTCTGAAAGTGCTTATCAGCTTATCGATGTACAGTGGCGGCGATCACGATCGTCCACAGTCCCGACCAACGTTCATGGAAGTTGCGCGATCGGCGAGGCTCACTAAAGTTCAGGGTGCTCGGTGGGGATGGTGCGATTGGCTTCGAAATTGGCTAGATTGGTGGCCACCGTCGCTTGTTAGACACTAAGACATTTCGTTGTTCTTGGCGTGGCAGAACGTGTTGCTCTCTTGCATGTGGAGATCAATTCTTCTGGAGGGGGTGGTGGTGTTCCAATAATTGCGAATCAGATAGTCAAGAGTGCCATGATAATCATAATTTTTAATTTCCATGGATGGTGATGGGCACGAGGAGTGTGATCTCCAGTTTTTGCTCTTTGAGCCCTTGTCAAATTGTGTCCGGAAACGACTAGATTAGGCTGTCAATATTAACTATGATGTCCACCGGTAAAACCGTCATTCTTCACTTCTTTCCATTGTCCTTATGTCAACTTATTGGTCCTAGAACTTTCACGTTATTTTCCGTAGTTTTTAAACTTTTAATTTGTTCAGTCAAGACCTTAAATTTTCAAGTCCTTCTCACTTGAACGTCGAGCTAATTATTGCCGAAATGTGCTTCCTACCGAGGAAAGTATGGTGCGCAAAATATTTATACACCGTGGATTGTCATCTAACTCGTGGGACAACAAACTCAAAAGATGAAGCCCACGAAAAGACCTTGAGCAGTAAAATCTCATCACTAGCGATCACTCGAGCTTTATGTGTTGTAATTGGAAAAAGTCCTAAAACTATTGCATTGGTGCTAATTCAATCCTAAACGTTTCAATTGTACAATCTTAGTTTTAAACATTTTGTATTCCTGCAAATTGAGTCACTCCGACCAATTTTTACTGAAAATAGATGACGTGAACATTGCCCTTCCTATGTAGCGTGATTGACATTGACGTCGACATTTTTTTTTAAAAAAAAATCGAAACTTTGAATTTTTTTTCTTTAATTTTGGTTCGTGACCCTCGTTGGCTACTGCTGAGAGTCGTGAAGGTCCACTGTGGCCAAAACGAAAGTAAGAGATGATTAATTTTTTAATTTTTTTTAAAAAAATAATTAAAAAAATATGCACATCAGTGTCATGCTACATAAGACGACTTGCATCCATTCCAGCTATTTCTCCGGCCAAAATTAGTCGAACTTGTATTCAATTGACATAAATACAAAATGTTAAAGATTAAATTGACACAATTGAAAGGTTTATGACCGAATTGACATCAATGTAATAGGTTTAGGACTATTTTTATACTTTTCCTTTCGTAATTATTACAAGCTCCAATAACAAGGTTAGTTTGAACCGACTGCATGCAAAGTCTAGAGGGGCTCGATGTATGAAAAAGTTAAATGCAAGTTCAAGGAGTTTTGATCAGGAAAAAAAACAAGAGTTTTGGTAGGAAGAAACTGCGCAAGTTAACCAAAAGCGGACTCCTAGCACGACCTAACTACGCGTAATGACGTTAAAAATAATTGGTGTCTTGATAAATCTGCGTAATACGGAGAGTTCGTCATATATAGGGTAGACTTCGCCATCGAGGACTAACAAGGAGGGATGGCCCTAGCGGGTGTTTTCAATTGCGTTTTTTTTTTTTTAGGGGGTCTAGCTATAGCTTTTACGCAGCAAACGTAATCTTCATTAAAAGAAGAATGCCACATTTGTAACAAATGATTTGTCGAACAAAAATTCTCGGCGGCATTTCAACGAAACGCGTAAATCTTGTTCCGTGCAGCACATGAGACGTGACAACTAGATTGAAACACCGTACGTTGCTGTCGTTTCTATTATTATTATTATGGAACGTTGCCAAAAAACTGAGGTGAGCCGACATGAGCGTTCCCCTTCCCCCCCATATAGATATTTACTTGCTCGCGGAAGCAAGATAAACCGTGTGAATCGACTAAGCAATTTGTGTTTCCAGACGCATGAACGAATATCTCAGGAAAGTAAGTAGAAATCGCCCTTCCTCGTACGAAACTTCAACGCCCCCAAGCTTGTTCCGCCCGATCGAACATGAGCGCTTGTCCATTTCATACACGAGGTGGTAGATGTCCATAGGCGGAGGGATTAAGGTTAATAATGTTCATTGACCCAATAAAGGCAGATGAATCGTGCGCAGACCATAAGGAAATTAAAGGCGATGGGGACATACGAATTTGGCGAAAAAGAAAGTGGTGGCCGTGTCCCTAACAACGACCTCTACAACGACCTCTTTCCTTTTCATAGATATTCTGATGATGGTCATGGTTCAAGGTTACGAGAGAGGATATCCGATTGCTCCAAGAAGTCGGTGGATCTAATTTAGGGCAATTTGTACTCAATCGATGATATTCGAACGAATGATCTCCGACATTCCGAGTTTTAAAAAAAAAAAAATCTTTCCGACGTCTTATCCGATCGCACCCACCTCTAGGGTCAAGAACAACCCCGTTCACCCTACGTTTTCGCGAGACATTTGACTTTGAATGCCAATGCTAGTTCGAATGTAAGGGACTTCATTCTTTTACTCCTTTTTTAAATTGTGGAAGCTAAGATTAGCATCAAATTAGAAAATGAGATGATGGATCTATGAAGATTCGATCACGAGCCGGCCCGGCCAAGAGTTTCTAATGGGAATCTATATGCAAGTCCAGGTCACTAGGCTCTGGATTGGAATCTGCATCACACGTCAGCAATTCCGACACGTGTGCCGAGGAGATTCCTGGAAATTATCCGTAGCGACAAAATACATAGTCCAATGCAAAAACACTCATCTAAAAAAAAAAAACAAAAACAAAAAAAAAAACAAAAAACAAAAAGAGAAGAAATTAAACAAAGTGCAGTTCGCATTCTCAATTTTTTTCGGGTTCATCATAGTGTTACAGAGCGCCAAAGGCCCGTCGACGTCAGTAATCTCAAAAAAGAAGAAGAAGAAGAAGAAGAAGATTTCAAAAAGCCCTCCCTCTCTTCCCTCCTCTTATTCTCATTTCATTACTAAGCTCTTCAGTTTTCTCTCGATGTCAAGTTGCCGGAGAGATCAGTTGGGCTTTGGGGCCTTCACGGCGACCATGGGAGGCTGAATGATCGGGCCGGTCACGGTCACGGTCTCCGCCGCCGCAGCAGAGAAGACGTGGTTCGGCAACTCGAGACCGTTGTTATGAGCAGCTTCAAGGTCATGCGTGTGGCCGTTCTGATGGTCTTTGATCGGCTCAGGGATTTCCTCTGTCTCCTTCTCCTGGAACTCCTTGTACTTGCCCCACAACACCGAGTAGAGCCCGGCCACTATCAGGACAGCACCAAGAACCCTGCACCACGTATCGAATGCTATATATTAAACAGAGCACAGAGCAGGCATTCGATCACGGTTCCCCGTCGATGGGGACAAATATTAAGAGAACGACATTTGTGAGGGCGAACAGAGGAATTTACCCGCCGAGATAGATTTTCTCCGCGAGGATGAAGGAGCCCATGACGGCCACGATTATCATCATCAGGGGGCTGAAGGCGGTGACGAACACCGGTCCTCGTTTCTTCATCACCAACCCTTGAACGTAGTATGCGATGCTCGATGACACTATCCCCTGTTCGACGTGGGAAAACGATATTGGTCATCATGATACAGACGAAAGTTGTGCTGTTCATCTCTCTTTTTCAAATGAAATTTCCCTTACAGCGTAGGCAGCGGCGAGAAGGTTCATGTCCCAGCCGATAGACCAGACGTCAGCCCTGTGCTCCATCACAAACGTCACGGCAATGGACTGAAGCGTGCCCATGAACACCACCAAGGCCGTCAGTGAAAGATGTGCTGGGTATCTCTTCAAGGTCACTGCCTGTAATTTCAAATGTTTTCGAATGAGTCCGCGTCGTGTTCATAAGTTGAAAATAATTAAAACAAAAACAAGTGGTTAGCTGCATGTATGGATTTGTGTGTATTCTGTTAAGTTACCTGGAGGATGAAGAAAGAGGCCCAAGCGAGGGTGGCGATGATGAGGAAGATGGAGCCCTTGGCCCAGTCCTTGTCGGTGGGTTCCGGCGCCTCGGGGCCGTTCGAAGCGTGGCCGTGGGCGTGTGCGGACCACGGGAAGTTGAGGACATTTCCCTTGTACAGCGTCATCAGCATGGCGCCGCCCACCGTCACTACCGTCCCCACCACCTTCGCCACGCACCTCACTTTCTTCATATCCACCTTTTCCATCCTGTAACGTCGTCGGACCATAAGCATGTCATCGGATGCTTAAGAAAGGATAAAGTCTATAATACGGTGCTTAGCATATCGATTTGTGGTGCGGTACCTGCAGAGAACCGCCATGACGAAAGTCATTGCGGGGAGCATGTTGCTCATGGCGCAGGAGAAGGTCGGAGACGTGAATTTCAGACCCGCGTAGTAAAGGTTCTGGTCGATCACCGGCCTGAGCAACAGGGAACAAGAAGGGAAAACACAGCATAAGAAATCACCATAAACCATATAGTTTCTCGAAGCGGGTCGAGATAATAAAAACTGCAGCGTTTTTCCATTGGCACATACCCGAGAAGGCCGAGCACAAAGATTTGCATGAACACGGCGAATGTCATCTTCGGCCTCACCTTCCTGCAAATCGTACCATATTAGTTAACCCCGCGTGCTCTTCGTTCCTCGGAAACGATTGCTCCGGCGCTTATTATTTATATACATATACGTGAGATGTACCTCTCGAGGATGAGGGCGAAGGGGGCGATGACGACGGTGGCAAAGGCATGGCGGTAGACGACGAGGACGTAGTGGCTCATGCCGCGGTTGAGGGAGACCTTGGTGATGATGTTCATGCCGGCGTACCCGAACTGCAGCGACACCATGGCAATGTATGGCCTCGCCCTCTGCATGAAGTCACTCCACCTTCCTGCTTTTCCGTCCATTTTTGTTTTTCTCTCCCTGTGCTTGCCTTAAGGAACTTAGAAGCGAAGAGAAGGTGAAAGGGAGGGAAGGGGCTGGTGAGGATTGCAGAGGAAGGGACAGTTTGAAAGAGGAGCTCGTGTGTTGTCTCCCAAGTACGAATTGGTGGAGACGGGGTCCGGTATTTATAGGCCTTTGGGGTTCCTTCTTTATCCACTACAGTAGAGTGTTCCTTGGGGGTGGTACGTGCGAGAGATTCTTGGCCTCGCACGTGGGACTGTTCGTTCCTTTCTGCATCTCTTGTTTGAATATTCTTTCGAGAGAGAGAGAGAGAGAGATAATCACCCTGTGACTATGCTGTGTGTTCAATTGAATCTGAATTAATTAAACCTGAAGGGCTCCTGTGAAACTCGTCGCTTTAATGGTCTAAATTCAATTTAGGCTCCATTTACTTTATCAAAAAATCGAATGTTTTGGTCATGAATAACAATTCAAGTCTCGATATTTCGTGGCATTCATTTTCAGGAAAACGTTTTTTTTCATGAAACAATCGGAGCCTCAGTTCAGGTTTATGGCTTGTCCTTAGGCTCAAAGATGCTTTTTTTTTTTGAGTTCTGCTTGATAATTCCAATTTATAATATAAATAAAATTCTTATCCAGACCTAAAAAAAAATTGGAGCCTTAGTATTAAATGTAGACAGAGTGATGTGGGATGCACTAGTTAGGATTTAACCTAGTGGATTTTGTTTTTTTGTTTTTTTTAAGGAAATGAAAGAAAGAGGGCATGTTGGTGGTTGCTGATGCAAGAAGAGGAGAGGAGTTGTATAATTTGGTGGGGTTGGCCCACACACATCCCCTACGCGGCGGTCTGATGCATCACATATATTCTTTTTCAAAACATTTATTAGTCATTAACTCCACTTAATTATGTAACGAAGGGAAGGGGATTGATTGGGAGTATGGATAGACTTTCAGTCCAGGATTCGATGTGGTTACCTGTTCAAATCCCGCAAACGACTTCGGGTCGGAGCCACCTCCATAAACCGAAAGCCCGAACTCAACCAAACCGTGGTGCGGATCGGTCATTACAAGGGCTCCAAGCAGCCGGTCTTTTTTCTCGTCCCTAGTCTCCTACTGAGTAACCAAAAAAAAAAAAAAAAAGACTAACTGTTATTTGCACGAAAATAGTTGAAAAAAAAAAACAGTTCACAAGACGAGAAATGAAAATTGATGTGTGATGTCTCATTTTGAAGTATTGAGCGAGAACTTTCAAGGTAACATATCTCAAAGTAGCTATAGCTGATGGCCACCACAATCAATGAGAGACTTCATTCTTTTGAAGCCGAGATCAAGATCTCGCGTTGGTTCCAATTGGGAAATGTCCGCGTTCGTTGCGTAAGGGATAATTGTAAAAAAAAAAAAAGCCTTAATCTCGTTGCACGGTGATCAAGTCAGTCATAAACTTTTTAGTCGTGCCAATTTAATCGTACAACTTTCGACGATATGTTAGTTTTGTCCTAAACTTTTCAATTGCATCATCTTGGACCCAAACCTTTCGGGAAGTTTGCCAATCCAACTACGAGTCAATTATTTGGATATTTGGTCGGAAGGACTACATTGGCAACTCGTAAAAAAAAGTTTAGAATCTACTTGGCGAAATCGTCAAGCAAGCTTTAGGACTAAATTTGCACAACCGAAAAGTTTTAGGACTGAAGATAGCTTATCCTTAACTAGTTCGCCTCCATGAGAATCCTTAGTTCTTATAATCGATCGAGCATCGATCGTGCGGTAATAAGAGCTTTTACATTTCGTTTTGCGCTCACCTTTTAGTTATTCGCATTTTTGAGTGAGAAAATTGGAAAGGAAATCAAAGATGTTCCCTTCACTTTGTAGACAACACGTTGGGTAAGATTAGACTTAAAGAGGTTTTAAGGCGTGCATTCCGTCTCTATGGGAATTGATTCTCTTTGTAGCTTAATGTGGATAAATCCAAATGACTTTCAAGCGACAAAAAATGGAGAAATGTACCAAAGCTGGGCATCTAACTAATGACGCTGTCAACAAAAAAGAATTGGATGTCCTAACAAATTAGAAGTGCTTGCGCTGGAAAATCTAAGTTTCATAAGTGATGCTTTAATGTGTAACAAAGTTTTCTTGGTGTTCACATTCACATCGAACGTTGCTAAGTTGCTTGTCCAAAATAAAAATAAATAAAGCGACATATGACTTATGAGTACGATATTATTATTTTGTGTCAGCTGTTGTGGCTAGCGTCCCTTCCTCCTTTTCGATTAATTATTTATTGCATTCGTCTTCCTTTCAACACAATCACTTTAGCGATATAAAAGAATGAGGAGAGAATTCTTAAACAAATACATTTAGTTTCAGAAGGAAGACAGTTCGCTTATTTTATAAGCCATTGTGCCTAGCTTTGGCCAAATTCCGCACAACTGTGATGAGACAAGAAGCTGATCAATTGCAAGTATCATGTGTCACAGCAAGGAGTGGTGGAGGAATATTCAGGCCAAAGATTTTTGCGACCAGACGAAACCGGTTTTAGCCCGTCTCGAACCGAGTGCCATCTTACTGACGAAATTCTCAACTTATATAATTCGCTCTCGCGCATTTATGTCTTGACTTGCTTCTCGCCATATTCGCACAATACGTCTTGGTCGGAAAACGCAAATCGAATCGTCAACGCCGACTAGAAAGACGGTCGGCTCGATCTATCCCTCAAAACTGTAGTAATAGTTGTTGAGCTACAACACAAACCCTAATTCGGATTCCCATACCATATTTGAATCACATGGCTATTTTTTAGGGCACTAGTTTTGCGGTATTCGAGCACATTTAGGGAGGCATTACGAATTATTCGATACCATTTGCCAACTTATATTCTTTATCCACTTCATTTTGTCATGGCCACTTTATGCAGATATGAACAATTGTTGTTAAAGATGGAGAATATATGGTGCACTTCTGAGATCCGACCCGACTAATGGGAATGGCCCACGATCACGTAACCCAAAAGAACAAGGGCGATCAATATCATCACGTCCGTTTTATATCCTCCAAATGCGACGATGCGTTTCGGTAGGAAATCGATTTCGTTTATCTACACAAACTTGTCTAAACCAATTTTTCTGGGGTATTAAGAATCTGGTGACGCAGCATCCAGCAATATGCCTAGCTAGATAAGGATGACATCAATATGCGCTTCTAGGTTCACGATGTTTCTTGTCACATCCTTTCTCGTTTCATGTCATGACACGAGCTCACTCCGACCCCTTATATCGGCCTTCTTTATCAGGGTGGAATATGAAAAACAGAGAAAAATACCAAAAAAATTCATAAACTTATCGCTTTGGTATTCATTAAGTCATAAGTTCTTTCAGTTGAAACAATTTAGTTCTAAACCTTTTTGTATTTGTGTCAATTCAGTTTATCCATCCGTCTTACATGGAACAACCGACGCTCACATGGACAAACTTCACAAAATTTCCATTTTATTTTCGATTTTTCATTTTGGCCAGCCATTGCCATCCATGGCTAAAGACCGCCAAGCCCTCGACGGCCAAAAAGAAAAAGAAAATGAAAAGAAAACACATTTTAAATATTTAAAAATCATAAAACTTGTCCATGTTAGTGCTAATCGTGTCACTCGGGATGTCCGGTGTCTATGTCAGCGATTTTCGATCAAAATTGGTCGGTGATCTGGATTGACATAAAAACAAAGGGTGTGGGAAAGGTTCCCATATAATTGGTTTAGGACTTTTTTTGGTACTTTTCCTAATGGAAAATCTTGTGTACTTGCCATGAATAAAAAGTACTTTGAATAACACTAGATATATAGAAAACGATCGTACGAACCATAAAAATAGTACATCGATCAATGGATGGAGTTTATTCCATGTGGAATACGAATTAGATTCAATGTGAAATCACCTACTCATATCCGAAGAAGGTTATGACTATAAACATCCAGATGTTCACATGAAAGGACAAGAGCCTTCCAGCAATTTGAGGACATTTTGGCTGTACATGTTGAGTTGCTCCGATGAACAGCTTCCCAGGCTTAGATGCAAACTATGTCTAATCGACAGCTCAAAATATACATTTCAAAGTGGATGAAGAGCCCCCCCCCCCCAACCCATCAAAGCTAGAGGGCCTCTGCCTTTTAGTTTGTGCCAATTATGATACTTTTGGAATTGTAAATGGAATCGCATGCGTTCCCTACTTGCTTTGCTGATGTCGTCTTCGTTGCTTTTTAAGCGAGTCATTTGTATTGTAGCATTATCCAAAGAGCCGAGTCGAGAAGCACCTCAAATTGAGATTTATGGACAGAAGGCAGTCTCGTACGTATACCCCACGAGAGAATGAGATGGCTCTACTACCGAATTATGTCAGGAAAAAATAGAAAACCAAAGGACAAAAGGTTCCATCTTAGAACATGCAATTTCCGAGAATGATTGATTTGAGGCAACATACGCATGCAAAGAATCTAATATAATATAACCTCGACATGAGCGCTCCACTTTGATATCGCTCCATTTGATCCCGTGCTCTCTTTCTGTATATGGAATATAATCAGTATGTAAGACCCTTTTCTTATGAATTTTACTTACGACGTTTTCGTAAATTCGAATGGGCATATCGTTCAAACCCTAATTTCCTGAGCTTGCCATTCGATTCAAACATATCAGCAACAATGAAAAGCCAATCGTATAGCCGAATTAACATTCTCGAGATAAGCTAGATCTAAAGTGGCCACCAATTCAAATGAAAAGAAGTGGCGGAAACGAAAAAGGGAAACCCTAATTTCTTTTCTCTGTCACGTCACAAAAGGCAAGCAACAGTCCCCAAAAACAGTTCGACCCATTCGGGCCAAGTGGAGCACCGGGTCTAGCAAATGGGCTCCTAATCACCCCCCAGTCATACCGACAACGCCGCGTCATACGACGTCGGATCGGCCCTCATTCCCCACAGTTACCTTGGTCACGAATGCAAAGTTTTCTTGGCCCCTCATCATGGTTGTTCATGTCCCAACCATCCATGATCGGGGGAATAATTTCGTGGTGGAGATTTTTGGTGGACATTGGAAAGTTGGGGGCATTACTGTTTTCTAGAACAGCATTCGGACACTGTCCTACAAAAGAATGCGAATTGCAACGGGGAAGGACAAAAAGGGAAACAAAAGGTCGTAAGATCATTGTTGGAAGAGTGCCTTCTTGCAAGCGTCTCGTGTTGGAAATTTCCTAGGCAATTCCTGGAGATACATTGGCGACGCGAGTCGTTGATTCCTCCGCGTGCCTTAGCTCATTTTCTCTTAGGAGCGCAAACATCAGAACAATGTCCTCGAGGTAACTTGGTTACCTCGGTCATACGACGAACCGAGGCAATATTACCAAACCCATAAAGTATTTATTTGGTTTTTTAGAGTTGCGCCGCTTTGATTCATACTCATGTGAAATTTTACGATGATACTCAAAAAAATTCTCAATGATGCGTTGCTATCAAGTTTAGTGATAGAAAGGCTTCACGGAATTGTATGATATGTTGCATGACGGATTCGAAAAGTAGTAACTAGTGTGGGATATTCCACAGAGAATGCGAGGCTATTTGAACGTGCTCAGCACAGTTTTCTTGAGGTCCCAATTTTTGCCAAATGCTTCTAATGGTGAAAATTTTCAATTCAATTCTTGCTTTGTCTTTTCTTAGGTGAAGTTAAAGGTTAGGTCAAGATTGGTTGATGGGTAGATCAAGTTAAAAGGTGTTCCCTTTATGTCACAATATAGATTGAGAATACTATCAAATAAATCTTCAACTTACTGCACAAAAATCAATTCAGTCCTAAGTTTTTAATTTGATAAATTTAGTCCTAAACATTTTGATAATCTTTCTATGTAGTCCTTCCAGCCCATTCTGACTTACGTGGACGGCGATCTACGTGGCATGGCCACATCCTACTTTTAATAGTCAACAGTTTTTGGCCAAATTTTCTCAACTTTTCTATTGAGTCACCAGCTATTTTTCTTTTGTCTTGCTTATTAGCCCGCTAACTTTATCAATCTCTTTAGAAGTTCCCAACCTAAATTAGAGTGATTACTCCATCCAAAAATAAAAATAAAAATTAGAGTGATTATAAATTTCAATCTGATTAAATTGCGAAATACTTATCATTTACAAACTTTTCTTTAACTTTGTTACTCGCACTTTAAATATGCCAACTATTACATAAAATTGCCCAGTTTGATTTAGTGGCTTACCAACTCTATTCCCGATTGAATAGCCCAAGAGAAAATTTGATAAATTGAATAAAGCAAAAAATATTGATAAGTAACTCAAATAAGAAGTGGTAATCCATAACTAGTCAAAAACTTCAACGGAGAAAAGTTGATAAATAACTTAAATTGAAGCTCGATAATTTCATATAAGAGTTGGCAAATATGCGTAATTAGGAAATGTCAATAAAAGTTGGTAAAAAAGAAAAAAGAAAAATTTGTAATGAAAATAGAAATAGATCAGATGAGTTAGAGTAGTTAGCAATCCGATTTTTTGTCCATTCCAATGAGAGTAGATTTGCTGCATAACCTCTTAAAAAAAAATGAGGCGACAAGCTACTTGATTAACACACAATTACTCTATTACCTCCCCTCGTGCATAGCCTGATCTTCTTGCCTAGTACTGAGCGTGATAATATGTAATTTGGGAGGCAAATATTGGCCTAGAAGATTTGAACATAGAATCCTCTTGTTTTGATATCATGTGAGATTTTGTGGGATTACCGTCAATTATTCTAAAATATTAAATGGCTAGATAAAAACGCAATTTGATAGTTAATTATTCCATCACAAAGAAAAAGGAGGATATTTTTCATCGATATTGAAAAGCAGAAAGCATTTCATTGAAATTAACAAGGTTCTTTCTCCTGAAGGACCACTGTTGCAAGCTCTCGTGCACTTGGAGTCGAAGCTTGTCCTTTTCAGACACTTTAAAGGGACGTTCATGCATGCATTTGGCTAAGCCCTCATCGTTCATCGACATGGAATGGAACGGCAATAATATACACCGTTCTTTTCCCACGTCTTCTTCCCCTTTTCCCTTTCGGGGTTCGGCAGTTTCACTAAAAAAATTCCTTTACCAAAAGACCCGTCTCCACATTTTTGACCAAATGGATTTGCCACACTGAAATAATGGATTAGTTGTTCGTCTTCTGAAGAAACCTAATCACAAAGGCGATCGCCATCTTTTTGCAGGTGGAAAAACGTAGCTTTCAAAAACTTTGTGAATAATGAGCTTCCGGCTTTGCCGTTTCTTGATATAAAGAAGGCATCCATAATTGAATCCCGGAAACAGCATCCTTCTGTCTTTCATGTCTCATCCGGAAAAGCTTTTCTCTGGTCAAAAGAATTCATTCTTTTCAAGACTGTGTATGTCTTCATAGCGTGATCGACCGAGCGACAGAAACGGAGCTGCTCTTGGCCCCTTTTTTCTGTGGAACTAAAGATGTGGCCAATCGTGCCGCACAAGACGAGAATAGCTTAAACTTATCGTATTGCCAATGCTTTGGCCTTCTGATTGAAACTGAAAGCGGAGCTTTATATCCGCTGTGCGAAAAAAGAAGAAAGGGATCACCATTTGGGGACGTAAAGACTTTGATTTTATCAACCCCCCCAATGAAGTGGGAAGTACTCAACGTTTGAAATTGCGAAACCTTTTCTTTTCTCTTTATATTGATGATGATCGGGGGTCACGCCAATAGGACAGAGAGACACACTACCAAAAGCAAACGATTCCCCGTCGACGCGGTCGCGAAAAGCGCATCACGAAAAGAGACATGGGATGTGAAAAGCTTACAGTAGTAACGTTGATGATGAGTTCCTTCTTTATCCTCTTTCTGCTCTGCTTGCTCGCCATGAATGGAGCTGCAAAACGTCGAAAGATACTGAGAGAAAAGGCAAAGGGTGGTTTCGTTTGACCAAAATAGTGGCAAGGGTTCTCATTTTCCATGTACGTCTCGCTGTTCAACCAAAAAAAGAAACAAAGTACATGTCTCTCTCGGACTCGAGATGGTAATCGTAACATTTTTCTTTACCAGAGGAGTTGGGAAAAAAATTGTCAAAAAACTCTTAAACATTTTAAGTTTGTCAATTCAATAACTCTTAAACATTTTAAGTTTGTCAATTCAATCTTAAACATTTTCACATTTTACCAATGCATTTATATTGACCAAAAATCGCTGATATCAACATCGATCATCCTACGTGGCATCGCTAACACTGACGTGAATAATTTTTAATATTTTTTATTTTTGCTTTTTTTATTTTTCCAAAAGTGGGTTCAGGGGTCGACAGCCCCGCCTACCACTGGCTGAGGGCTGGTTGGGGATCGCCGACCCCTGGGTGAGGACCGCAAAAGTCCCCTTGCTAAGGCTAGAGAGGACTTCACGGCCATTGCCCGCTCTCGTTGTTGCTTGGGTGAGAGCCGTCACACCCTCGCTTGGCCAAATCTGGCTAGGGCTCACGAGCTCTCACAGGCCCTTGAACCCATTTTTGAAGAAAAATAAAAAAATAAATTTAAAAAATATTTAAAATTATCTACGTTAGCACCGACAGTACTAAGTAGGATGCTCGACGTCCACGTCATCGATTTCCTGCCAATAAAATTGAACAGACAAAAGATGAAAAGGTTTAGGACTGAATCGTCAAGGTTAAAAGATTGAGGACTGAATTAAAAAAAAAGTGTCAAAGGTTTACGACTTTTTTGACGATTTTCCTGAAGAATTGATTAGATGTTAGACTGGTATGCGATAGATCTTAGAGATAATTCTCAAAAAATTCTAAATCTATTGTCCGATGGTTAAGTCAGACCTAAACATTTCAATTATTCTTATTTAGTCCTAAACCTTTTGATGATTTGCCAATTTAGTTCTAAAATTTCAATTGTATCAATTCGGTCTTAAACCTTTTAAAATATTTTTAATTTAGTCATAAACCTATTATTTGGGCACTTAGCTAAAAAGGACTGCATTGATAATCGTCAAAAGATTTAGTATTAAATAGCGAATCATCAAAATATTTGGGATGGAATTGGCCAAAAGAAATACATTGACAAATTTTTCAAAGTTTTACGACTAAAGTAACAAATCATCAAAATATTTATGACTAAATTGGCTCAATTAAAAGGGCTAATACTGAATTGGCCCCTGCAATAGATTTAATATTTTTTGAACAATATTTCCATAGATTTTGTATTCAATTCTACAGTATCTTTTACTTAGGAACTCAAAATATCCTTAGGCTGCATTTGGTTATTTGGGTTTTTCGTTAGGATATGACTGGATATGGTAGGATAAGAAATCCATGAATTTGATCATATCTTATCTCTCATTTGGTGAACTACTGCTTTAAATATCCTATCCATTGTTTGGTAGATGCTGGATATCAATATGCTTGAATTGTTAGGGATTGTGAATTTGTGAGTGCACACTTATTTATGTGGTCGAAGTTTCTTTTTATTTATTAAAGGGTCCTGAGCAATTCAACACCCACCATATATGCAATTTCTCATTAAAACAGTTGGACTCGATCTTCAATCATTCTAAGTGCAAATGTGGGAAATTGCATAACTGGCTGTCTGTGCGAGCAGCATGATTGAGTTTGTAGCGATTCGAATGACCATGTACATCAGCAAAGGAAGGGACCAATATGTGATGGAACTGTTCAATTACGAAGTAGAGCCATTTCAAGCCGTAGCCTCTAAAGAGTTTGGTGGTTTCTAGGAAATCAGAGCATGTGAGAAACTAACATGGTAGACATCATAGACTGAGTTCAAGATGGAAAAGGGTGTGGTGATGTCGAGGGAAAAAGCACTGCGAGAGGATAAGCGAAAGTTAGGGTCATAACACATCAAAGTTTTGAGTTAATGTAGTCAGCAGTAAAGAAACCACACCAGATGCGCGAACAAGTTGGTGATTCGGGGCATCTGATCTTGAGGATCAGCAATTTCACTTGTGAGCTGTGGGAGGTTTATTTCTCACAGCACAGTAGTGGAACTTGGGTCAATGCTTTAGTACTGGAGTTCCAGAGCTGGAACAGATTTGTGGCCTATGCTTCCTTGAACAGTCATGTTTCATACCAAATCGGGGCTAGTTTTGCAGGGCAGTGGAGGAATCAGGATCAGGAATGACACCGCCAAGAGCAAAATGATTATGGACATGGGATTTGCGCCCTCACTAATTGCGGCTAACTATTGGGCGTATCTATAAGTTCACCTTCTTCAACTCCACCTCTCTACCCGTTTCGAGGTTGGACGTCTATGGCTCGAAATACTTGTTGGAAAATTGCCCGCTGCCGCTACCACCAAAGAGGTGGCGAAAAGGTGGCTTGCCACCGCTGGAGAGGCGGCCCGCCACAACCGAAGATGTAGCTCGTCATCGGAAAGGCAACTAGATATGTTGGAGAGACGATTGTGCTTGGGGCGTGGTGGCAAGAGGAGGTGCTTATGGATAAAAGAAATCATATCCGACTCTATCCCACTTCCTCCTATAATTATTTTGTCCCCCTATATCCCCTTTGTCTTGTTATTAACAACCACCAAACACAGGATATAATAAAAAAAATATTATATTCTAAGTTTTATCCGGACGAACGAACGCACTTCATCCCTCAATAAGTAAAGCCTTATTTAGTACACCTGGACAATGTAGTTCAAATCTATTTACCATGATTAATCAAACTGAAAACTCGAATGTCTCGTATTTCTTCTCACTGTTATTTTCATTTTGCTTTTTTCAGGCACAACTAGATCGTGTAAAACGTTTTTGAAGACAAAGGGCAAACACAGATTAGCAAAAAGTTTAATTAAATTAAATTAGTGCTAATTGTGTGTGAAGTCAAACTTGCATATATTAGAGATGAACATCCTAGAATTAGGGTTTTATTGATGGTTTGTGTTTGACCGTGGCATGGAGAATCATGATAACGCCAGCAAAAGGTCAGAAGGCGCCGGCTAACCTAAACGGATTAAGTGGAGAATACAACGTCACCCTTTCACTTCAACGTGGCCGACAAAACTGCGTAACAAATTCTAACCTCCGAGTTGGACATCCTCCTCATTAACATAATTGAGAAAATCGCTATGATTTCTTCATTAGGTAAACTGAGAAATAAAACTTTAATATTGAAAAATGAGATTTTTTTAAAAAAAATGACGGGATTTACTTTTCATTTCGGAATCAACTGAAGAGGGAGTCCCCTTCACGAGTCAACCCTCGCCATTGGGTGACTCGAATTTCCAATGCTTCCACTCCTCCAAGTGCCTTTTGATTTTGGGAGGATTGCAACTATTTAATGATGCAGACACCTCCTTAAACCTGCTTCGTGGGATGATATGCATGTGGTCGAGAAAGTTTGCCGATACATGGAATGTCCTTTCCTTAGGACAACAGTGTGCCTACTTCAATTTTTTGTTTCCTAATCATCTTCCAATTAAACATGAGCGATTAGTATGTGATAGACATCGATCCGGGCAGATCTGACATACAGGTGATTAGGAAAACGGACCGCATATTTTGTTCTCTGATTTGAGCTTGATCGCAAAGTGATCAAACTCACGCAAAACAAGTTATCGAAATCAGGGCAGACATGAATTTGAGTAAGTGAAAGGCGTGGCGTGCTGACTTATGAGGTGAGGATAAATTATGAATAAAAAGTAGCTATCTTGATATGAAAATGATGAGAAAAAGTAAAGTGCTTGAAATTTCATATGGTATCAGAGAACACGTAGGTCCCGAGTTTAGATGTTTTGAACCATTAGGCTTGGGCCAAAGTTCAGTGTAACTCGACTCTTGCCTTCCACGTCTTCTTCTTGGCCTATGCTTATAATTGGGCTGTAAATTTACATAACAAACGCCAAGTAAAGCTAGATGGAAACATGACCATAAAAACCTCTAAAAGAATACAAATGTGCATCCATCTGTTTTTTTTTTATTTTCTTTTTTAAAGATGAAGGAATATAAGGAATATAAGATGGAATATTGAGCTACGAAACTTAACATCGTTAGCGTCAGATTGCACTGAACAAACACTGCCCTGAAGAAAAACAACTCCGTCCCTCTTTTGTCCAAATAAAGAGAACGGAACAAAGCTAAACTCCTTAGTGGAATCCCCACGACTGTATCCCATTCGGACGATCGATTAAGTAAATCAAGACGGGGTTAATTATATGTCTTAGTGCGGTTATGGTCACAAGCACGAACGGGGCTTCGCTAAAGAACATACATATTTAAACAAATAGACAAAGTAAGTCGTCGAAATCCGACAAATTTGGTGCTGAGAAAGATCGCTTTTGGGGCTACACATCTCTGTACGAAAAGGTTAGTTGTCTTCAATAAGAAGTTGCAAGTGTGTTTGCGCAATGTGATATCCCTTTTGATTAGAAAAATAAGGAGAGAGATTAAAGACAGCCACGAGTTCCTACCGTTTTCGTGGACACTAATGAAGCGAAGCAACCACATTTGGGGTTCTAATTAAAATCAATCTCCACATCTAATTTTTCTCAGTTGGAATCGAATGCTACGCAGATGATGACATGACCCTTTCGCGTTTCGAAATTCAACCCACCACACCACAGCCCAAGACGACGGCTACGGTTCTCCACATGTTGCTCTTAGTTGACTTTTAATCTTTGCATAGGGAAGAAGAGAGCAATGAACATGCCAAAAACATGCTTATTCTTTATCTCTCGTGTTGTTTTGTTTTGTCTCTCTCTTTTTAAAAAAAAAAAAAAATTTATTTCTCCGATTTCTAGTTTGATTTCTGCAGGAGGCTCATGATTGTGCCCCGACAATGCTTCGGCACGATTTTGTGCCTGCAACTTTCCCCCTATGGGCTAGGCTAGTTATGTTGGGGGGTTAAGCGTGGAAAGAAGAAGACCGAGAAATCGAACATAGACAATCGATCAAAGAACTGGGCGACACACGAATTCATGCGGTTCGGCAACCAATGTCGCCAGGAGATGAGAATCGCGTTCGAAAAGGAAGGAAAGATTGAAGATCGACCGTCAATACTGACTTGTTAATCGTTCCAACGGCGACGCGGTCGGTGACGACAACATTCCTACGGTCGACGGATCTGAAATTTTAGTCTTTAATTGCACGTGAAATCGGTTGGCTTCCAGCTGTCTGAAAGAAAGCTGTCGTGACTGGAGGCCGCCAAAATGAGTAATGAATTGCAGCTTTTGGGCGAATTGCAATCCAAGAAAAGTGAGGGCGGGGCTCGGCCTCCTATGGAAGGAGTCTTGTGTTAAGAGGCCCGACCCGAGTTATTCTTCTTGATCGGGCCGATTATGGCCGTGAACTGCTTGTCACTAGGCTTCAACTTAGATTTGGGAAATTCGTATTCTAAACTTGTTATTAGATGTGGTATGTATGATTACGAAACATTCGCCGAACACCTGATGAAAATACTAAATAGCATCTTATGATCGCTTTTACGATTATTCAGCATTTTTTTTCCTTTTTCTTTTGTTATTCGTCTTAGTTAAGTTTTCCACAAAAATAAAATAAAAATAAACCGACCGAAACAAGCGATTCGATTTTATCTTCCTTAATTACAAATCACTTGCTCAATTACAACTACAACTACATGGGACTCTAACCCATCACCCTAAACCCAAAAAGGAAAAAACGAAAAAAGAAGGGGATAGAATAGAAGGACGGATATGGAAGCTAAACTTTTTTCCGAAAAACGAAAAATGGAATGGCTAATTTTTCTTGATTGACTGTGCTTCCATCCTTCCATCTTCTTCATCGTCAAACAACGTTGTCCTCAATCGCAGCAACCCCAAGAGGCACCGCATCTCCGACACAAGCACGGTCGCCGCAACCTTAGCAGCAGCGGCGGGCTGAGCCTCAGCATCGGCATCATCCTGGAGGAGGAAGTAAAACTCTCTGAATCCCGCATCCAGAAGATGCCTTCTAAATCACCATGTCTATGACCACGACCTCACACGAAAGAAGTTCAGTCCTAAGAGGCCAATCAGATAATTAACATTTTAGTTAAAGCCTTTTCCAATATTGTACGCCCTAAATAGGCCCAAACCTTCCCTTGAATTTTTTACCCCAAACAAGCCACTGACTATAAGTAAGAGAAAAGAAAAAGAAAAAACACAAAACACAAAAAAAGAAAAAAATAAAAAAAATGCAAATGAGGAAAATACTATTAGTTAGTTCATTCTTTGAAATAATGAAGATATTTAAGGCTTTTATTTAAAATAAAATTTATTTCGAACTATTACAATCGATTTTACCTAAAAGGTTCAGGGAGGGGGTTTCTCTCAATTCTTGTGTTTCTTTTTCCGCAAATTCAGACAAAAGAAAAACGT
The DNA here is from genome assembly GCA_028455895.1 of Rhodomyrtus tomentosa. Lineage (NCBI taxonomy): Eukaryota > Viridiplantae > Streptophyta > Magnoliopsida > Myrtales > Myrtaceae > Rhodomyrtus > Rhodomyrtus tomentosa. Next base: position 35,346,561 of record JAPCWY010000010.1, read on the forward strand.
CAGTGAATGCTTGGTCGGAAAACGAAAAGGACAACGAGGCATGTCTAGTTCAGTTCGGCCGGATGTCCAAAATGTCCACGAGTGTAGTCACGTCGCTCACCGAGCCCCATGGACAGTACAGACGAATGACAAAACTGAGAGCAGTTCAAAACGATGGACATTTGACATTTCATGCCTGCCTTCATTTTTTTTTTTTTTTATAGAAGTACATATTTATTATCGTCGATGAATTTGTCGAACCAGACAAAATAGCTTTAATAATGTAAGCCGCAAGGACCAAGGTACTAGATTCGAATTGGATCCTCTCGAGCCGAGGAACGTGCGGAGAGTTTCGAGGATTTTTCGGTACTGTCTTCTCCCACTCTTTTGACATTCTTGCAAGAGAGAGCGTCATGGTTGTCCCCTTGGAGTTTAATAAAGCTACAGTTACAACTGAAGAGGTTACTATGCTTGATCCAATTCGAGAGAGATATGCCTACCCCCTATCATAGTGTTGCGAAAATAAGCAGTCGAACAATAAATATATAGATTAAGAAAATAAATTAGATATCCAATTTACGTGATTAAATCGATGTAAACTACATTCATAAGAAGAATAATACGTGATTTCACTATAAATGAAGCGATATAACGGATATCACAGCTACCCTCAAGTCGCTCAAGTATTCTCAATGTTTCCCTAAGCTTTTCAAAAATTACACCCAATAACTAATCCTAATCATTCTATATAAGCGTTTAGCTCTTTGGAAATCTCTTGGTCACTTTGCTAAGAAATCCTCGAATTGGCATAGAGAGGGAAGTGATAATCATAGAAATTAGTGCACAATTAATACTTTACATTGACACCATGACAATGATCGATTGTAATAGGTGGTCGTTATTCAATAATAATCTTTCTTATGTAGTTAACAAGCGAAATCCCTATTATACCCTTTTGTTTGGCAATTCGATAAAATAACAAATACCATCTCTAGGTTTACTTTTCATGTCAAATGCTCGATTTTGAAGTCCAGCTAATTAGACTTCTCGGATCTAAGGCCAACTTCGATCGCCGCCCCCCAGCGCAAGGCTAGATCAACCGGCCACGACTAAGTTTGCCGTAGACGCTCGTAGGTGGCCGCGTTTTCCGGCCTTGGCGACCACGAGCCACGTGTGGCCTCGCCGTCGGGAGTTGCGAATGATCTTGCCATAAATAGGGACAAGGATGTAGGGAAGGAGGTCTCGGGCGAGGGGGGTTTGATCGTCAACGTCGAGGTATAGGAGTGGCGTGGAGCGGCGGCTCAATACAGTGGGGATGGCTCTCGATCGTTTGTTGGATACGCTTTGTTGTTTGCCTTCTCGCTTTGCCTTGTTTAGCAGTTATTTGGGATTTGCTGGGCTCGGAAGATGTAACACTCGAATAGTATTATGATACATGAATGGCATATTCCTTTCAACCGAAAAAGAAATAAAAGTAGGAGTAGGTTTTGAAATGCGATGATGATGTCCGATATGAAAACCAAATCCAATACATGTTTTTTTTGTAGTTGTCTATTCATCAGTCCGTCAACGTACATCTGACTTTGTAAATTCGTCTCGACATAGGAAACCTTTTACCTATTGTCGCATCGTCCGTTGTGATCGAGAATGTTTTGGATTAGCAAAGTAAGGACGTGGGATTTGGGTCCGACTTTGGTGAAGGGTCCTTGTCCGAATGAGAAGCGAAGCAAGTCCATCTTTCGGTTGTCTTGGCTACAGTTGAACCAAGTGTGGGATTGGAGATCATTCATTTCTGTCTTTTCTATTGCGTTTCGTTTGACCTCTCGTGTCGTTTCGCTCGTTTCTAAAAAAGGAAAATCCTTTTGCCATTAATTTGACCTCAAAGTTCCCTCTAGGAACATGTGACTGATTGAATCCAGTCGTGCACTTGCTTTGATGATCTTTTCTCATCGTCTAATTAGGGATTTAATAATAAGAAAAGAGGAATTCTAACCTTAATAATATCGGGGTGGCGTTTTTTCACTCCTCTTTCGACTAAGATGCTCCCCTTTTTTCTTGTGTTTTGACCATAATATCCGTTTTGTGGCCCGCCACTCTATAAAAGGTGATCCTTTTTCATTTAGTTTATTCTTCTTTTTATTTTGTTTTTACCAGAATAATCTCTTATTATTTTGTTTCTTTTCTTCTTCTTCTTCTTTTGTCCTTGCGGATCCCTCGAATTTCTTCTTCTTTTTTGTGTTGCACACCTTTGACGTCTCAATTCTGAAGCTCTTGGAAACGTCTCTCTATTGTAACCCTTTCTCTCCTTTCTACACACCTCTAATAGTGACGCCTTCGTGGCCAGAGGAGAGAGAGAAATGCAACTCTTTTGCTTAGCCGCTCTCCCTCCGCTAAAAGAATTCTTATTTTCTGGAAAAACAAAAATAATATTTCTTTAATCCTTAACCCCTCCCCCCCCCCCCCCAAAAAAAACTTTCTTTAAAGAGCAAAAATAAAAACAAAAACAAAACATTTTTAATCATTTAATTAATAGATGATAAATGTATTTCATGTGATTCAAACATAAGTCGATACAAATCTAAAAAAAAAAGAAAAAGAAAAGGATGAAGCTCAAGGTGTTTTCGCAATTGCAAAATGTTACTTAATCTACTCCCATTGTAAAATCTATGTTTTGCTGCATTGGGGAAATTCATGCGGCCAAAAACTTCATAGTTCTTCTCTTTTGTTAAAGCATAAGAGACCTCGTTAGGGGGCGGCTACTCCACTTAAGCTCTTCTCCAAAACCCAAATCCGGAGAAAAAAAATCAAGGTAAATGGACTACTGCTTAGACTAAGACACTTGCTTGGCTGCAACAATGGCCGCCAAGGACCCAACCCTCACAGCCTTACCGAATTAAGAAGTGTACAAAAGGGGGGGGGGGAGGGGAAGGTGAGATCCTCAATGAAAAAAAAGAAAAAGAAAAAAAAAAAAGAGTCTGGACCAAATGAAAAAGAGGAACTTTTTTAGAGTGACGGGCTATATAAGGGATAACATGATGAAAACACAAGAAAAAAGAATATCTTTAGTTAAAATAGGAGCGGAAAAAGCTTGATATCCTAATAATGAAAGGAATGACACGTGGCACTAATCTTTTTTTTGAAAATAATCGAAATCGACCGAAGGAGTAACGAAAATCTCGTGCACGTGTCGCGAGATGAGAAAATAAGGGAATTTGGAGATTTGCATACATTCAACGCTACGTGTACTTATTTTACCTCCTACATCTCATAACTAACTATCCACAGTCTAAGCGTCCGGATCGCCTGTCTAGTCTAAACCCCCAAAACGAGCTTCTCCATCAATGGACCTCTTCTCGCTCCAATCCGTCTTCCTCTTCCTCTCCATCTCCCTCTACTTCTACTTCTCCTTCTTCCACCCAGATCCCCGCATTAAGCCCGCCAAAACCCCCGGTTTCAGGCTCTACCCCCTCGTCGGAGCCCTGCCGGACTTCCTCAGGAACCGCCACCGCTTCCTCGACTGGATGACCGACGTCCTACGGTCCACCCCGGCCAACAGCGTCGTCTTTTGGCGCCCCGGACGCGTCCGCGGCGTCATCACCGCGAACCCCGCCGTCGTCGAGCACGTGCTGAAGACCCGCTTCGAGAACTACCCGAAGGGCGACAGGTTCATCGTCCTCCTCCGCGACTTCCTCGGCAAGGGGATCTTCAACTCCGACGGCGAGCTCTGGAAGGTCCAGCGCAAGACGGCGAGCTACGAGTTCAACACCCGGTCGCTGAGGCAGTTCGTCATGAACAGCGTGACCGTCGAGATCGAGACCCGGCTGGTCCCGATCATGTCCCGGGCCCAGGAGACGGGTCGTGTCCTGGACCTGCAGGACGTGCTCGAGCGTTTCGCGTTCGACAACATCTGCAAGCTGGCCTTCAACGTCGACCCCGGGTGCCTCGCCGGCGACGGCACCGGCGAGAGGGAGTTCATGCAGGCGTTCGAGGACGCCGCGATGATCAGCTCCAAGCGGTTCATGACCACCTGCCTGTTGATGTACAGGGTGAAGAGGTGGCTCAACGTGGGGTCAGAGCGCCGGCTGAGAGAGTCGATCGCGATGGTCCACGAGTTCGCGGAGGACATCATACGGTCGCGGATGGAAGACAACAGAGAGGCTCGCGACGAGGATTTGCTCTCCCGATTCATCGGCCACGAAAGTGTAAGCCTACTGGACTTTGAAAAGATACTTTTCAATCAAATAATTGAATATATTAACAGTTCATTATGCACAAAAATGCAATAATTGATAAATAGAGGTTAAAGATATTCCTATAAACAGAACTGACTTCATTTTGATTGGTGGTATAGTTTATGAATTTTGATCCAATATATAATGTAGTCTCTTTGTTCAATCGGATTAATTTATTTAATATGGTCATAGACTTTTGGTATATTATAGATTGTATGAAAATGATCAATATTGTCCTTATATTAATTTAAATTTAGAGACAATATTGATATTTTCATGTGGGACTAAATTGATCATGTATATAATATTCAGAAATCACATTGAATAAATTTAAAAAATAATTAGGGAATGACATTTCATAGTGAACTAAAATTTAGAGAATACATTGCACTGTTTGGCCAAAATTTAGGAGTCATTTGTGTGATTCTTTTTTCATTTATCGTGGAATTCATATAATCTCAAACAGCAACATAAGTGGTCGTTATGGGCTGCGAAAATCAGGCCACGATCTAGCTTTTGCTGAATCGACGGAAAGAACGGGCCAGTTGATGAAATTATCGCGTAACTTGCAAATCGAATTTGACCTGACCAATGTGCGGATCGCCAGGTCTATGAAAATGGCTCCGCTTCGACCGAGTACCTCCGAGACATCGTGATCAGTTTCATCCTCGCCGGGCGCGACACCACCTCGTCGGCTCTGACCTGGTTCTTCTGGTTGCTCTCGCTCAACCCGCAAGTGGAGCGGAAAATCTTGAGCGAGCTCGAGAAAATCAGGAAAGAACACGGGAAAAGTTCCGGAGACCCTTGCGGTATGGAGGAACTGAGGGACATGCACTATCTTCACGCGGCCATCTCGGAGGCAATGCGGCTATATCCGCCTGTGCCGTTGGACACCAAGTCCTGCCTAGAGGACGACGTCTTGCCGGACGGAACCTTCATAGGGAAGGGCTGGTTCATCACGTACCACACGCACGCGATGGGAAGGATGGAGAGTATATGGGGCGAGAACTGCCATGAGTTCGTGCCCGAGAGATGGATCGACGAGGGCGGGTTCTGCCGGATGGAGAGCTCATTCAAGTACCCGGTCTTCCATGCCGGCCCGAGGATGTGCCTCGGGAAGGACATGGCGTACATCCAGATGAAGTCGATCGCGGCCTCCGTGTTGGAGAGGTTCGAGATCGAAGTGCTGGGGCGGGACTCGAGGCCCGAGTACCTGCTGTCATTGACGCTGAGGATGAAAGGCGGACTTCCTGTGATGGTGAGGAAGAGATGTGTGGACTGACTCCTCCATATGAAGCGGCTGGTTAGCAAGAATAAGATGGACTCGCTAGTTTGTAACGGATGACAAATCTGTGTCTGCTTTACTTCTGCGTATTTAACCTGTCTAATGCAAAACTCTCGTGGTGGAAGCAAAGCTAGCTAATGCATTCCTTAATTTCGACAAGGCGCCTCCTCCGCTGCAGATGGCCAGATGCGTCGATGCATGGGTAGATCGATCGAGCATTTCGGTATCTCCGGATACAACAAAGTAGCGTTCTTAAAGAAATTTGGTATCCGGAAAAAGCCAAAAAAAAAAAAAACTCTAAACTATGCTTACCATGACGCATTTCTCCTCAATATAGAGAAGAGAATCCTATAAGAGATGGAGACGATACGACCTCGTCAGGGCAAAACCCTGGGGAAGACATGCAGCTTTGAGGAGCTACGCGAAATGGATTACCTGCACGCCGCTATATTCACAGAGGCTGTGAGATTATTATACCCGCCAGTGCCACACGATAGGAAGGAAGCCATCAACGATGATGCACTACCTGATGGGACATCTGTGAGGAAGGGCCAGCGGGTCATATACAGTAGTTCTTATGCGATGGGAAGGATGGAAAGCTTGTTTTTTTTTGGGGGTGGGGGGGGGGGGGGGGGGGGGGGGGTGTTCAAGCTGGAGAGCCGTTGTCGGTGGCCGGTGTTTCACGCCGGTCCGAGGATTTGGCCTGGGAAAGATCCGGCTTATATTCAGATGAAATCAATGACAATTGTCAAGCAAGGAGGATTACGCAGTCAAAAGTGAAAGAAAGATGTCGGTATTTGAAGAACTAGTTTTCTCTGTACTGAGGACAAAGGATGGAAGCACAGTGGGACTCTTGGGGGATCCAAGGGAGGAATAAGATAGTGCAACGCTAGCATATCTCGGTTAGACAGTGGAGGCTACGTGAACACTTTTGCCTGCAACGCTTTTGCCAAAACGTTACACTGCCTTTTTGCTCTCCTGTTCATCCTATGATTATTAAGTTGGAAAGATCCGAAGAAACTAAGATTCTGTAGCACCTAATCGACATATGCTTTAGCAGCAGGTTCGGCAGAAAACAGTCTAGGAATTGGGAAAGGGAAGGCGGGGTACACGGTGATGGTTACCCTTCGGTCCAGTCCTTCCCTTCCCTTCAGCAAAATTGGAAAAAAAAAAAATTTTGCCAAAAATGATGCAAAATTGGAGAATGATGAGGCATATTTTACTCTCTAGCATTAAAGAGGATTTTGAGAGTCGAGACATGGGAGGCCCAAATGTTAATTTTGGACGTTTAGCACAGCGTAAAAATATAGATAAACAATGTTTAAATGAAAATTCCGTACAGTTATCGGCCAGTTTCCTCGGGGGCAAACCATCCTACCCCAAATCCAATATGATCGGAGATGTTCTAACAAATGGAATTGACCATTTCGCGTTAGTACAACCGCTTCAAATAAACTTTCAGAAAGTCCCGACTGTGGCACCTCAATATCCACGAGGTTATTGGCTAAATGGCAATTGGTAACTAACCCTGACCGGGTTAGAACCTCTACTCCACCAAAATCGATCATCCCGAACATACAATACGCATGGTCGCTTCTCGAGGAATATCATAACCCCACCGTGCAAAAACGCAATAGGGACAAAATACAGGCATAATCTACATACAGTTCTTGGTCACAGAAGTACAAAGACGACAAACTGAGAATTTAGGAGGTGAATCTTCATTTTGATCTGAACTCTTCTTTCCTGAATTACATGGTGTGGCCTACAAAAGCCATGCTCTCCCCTTTAGGTGTGTATTGAGGAGGTATTATCCTGACGAAAAATAATCTATGCAAAGGAGAATATTTCAAGCCTGTTAAATTAACCACGTCGACTGTCTTCGAGAAATCCCTCGCTTACTAGATTGATTCCCCTCCCCTGAATAAGCCCTAGGCGTCGCCAATAAATGGTGATAGCAATAGCATACTATTGACCGCAGATCTTAAATGAACAAATTATCCCTGAATCGACACTTAAGGTCAAGGTTCATTGTAGTTGGCACCAGATCTTGTCCCATTACTAACTGACGAATCCCCAATTTTGACTCTCCGATAAAATAGAACATATGCAGCTGCTGACTTAACATCGTCTTCATTAATGGTAGATATATGGCTGTCATCGAAATTGTACCACCTATTTTCATCAAGAAGCTGCACATCATAAATGAGATGTGAAAGAGTCAAGCCATTGGTGACTCATAAAAGGATCTGGAAGACGACTACAAGAAAATGCTAAGTTGTATTATGCAACTGCTTACCTTGATATGTGCAGTGTAATGTCCACTTCCCATGCCTCCGTAATGGTTAGTCAAAGCATAAAGTTCATAGAGCTGGCGCCTGGAGTTGTTTTTATTGGCAACATAGTTTGTGAGATCGAAGTCGTGGATGGGAAAGTTGACGAAGGTTTCCAGCTTGTGCTTCATTGACCGACTATATGAGAATCTCTTTAGATGAATAACTAACACTTCTGGAAGCCTCCACAGATCAAGCTTTTTACTTGCTTGTCGTCGTTCTTTGCATTGGGGACAGTACCTAACAGATTGAGAATGATGTGGCAGTTAGCTTCAACAATGTTATGATGGACCTCAACTGCACCTAAAGCCGGTTATAGGCTTTGAAGAACTCCTAGCTAAGGGAAGGCCAGCTCATAGTCGCCACTCAGCACCCTGGCTAGAGCAATTGGCTTGGATTCAAGTGTCAATATCAAACAATAATGAGGACCAGCACCTTCTGATTACCACCCTCCCTAAGAATCTAATTGGCCATTCCTTAGTTGGATTAAATGTTCATCCTTGAGCATCTAATAATAAGATAAAGTTTCACAACAACTAATTTCGGCAGAGCAACTAATAGACCGACATCTTTAATTAAAACACTAATTTCCTTTTTCATCGAGACTTAAATAAAAGCATTTTCAGCATAACACTAATTGCATGTGCACAAGGGGGGAGGGAGGGGGGGGGGGGGGGGTGGGGAGGGAGGGCGTACCACATATCTTCGGGCACCAGCGGTTCTTCTCGCAAGAACGCCTCCAGGCAAGTATACAGGGAAAGAGGTTCACTCCTGGCCTTTTTGGTCACAGGGCCATTAAACACCTCTGGCAAGTTCTCAAGGCACTGAGTGTCATACTTCTTCAAGAGTTCATCTGACCAGTTAATGGCAACTAGCATACTAGCTGATGGGGGAAGTCTAATAATCTTTTCGTCTCTGGCAGACAGATCAATGCATTTATTGTTATCATCAACCCATTGAAGAGGTAATGATGATGACATATCGGCTTTTGGGCTACTACAGTCCTTGCTCATTACAGAGGAGTCTGTCTGTGCATTGCCAGCATTAGTATCGGAGCATCGATCTGATGCAGTACCACCTTGTCCAGTCTTATTTTTAAGCATAGGAGATAGCATTCTTTTAACAGTTGCTTGGATGTCTGCTCCTTTAATCCCATCATTGGAAGAGATGACCGAAACAAGAGGGGTTCCGCATGGTTTCCATTCTGATGCATTATGGACATCACAAGCACCCCTGAGTAAGGAGCAAATAAAACAGTAATCAGGAACTACCCATATGTCTTAACAACAAAGCATTTATCTGTTTACTCTTGTCATAAATGGATAAAAGAAAAAGACAAAATAGAGGAAGGTTCCACTCTCAATGTCTTCTGCACAATGCTAAGGGCAACACTGACGAAGAACATGAGAGAGAACTCCAAACTGAAGCAATCATCAAGCAAACACATTGTAACTGATATCAATGAACAAATAAAAGTAGATTGATCACACTTCCCGTAAACCATTCACAATTGAGCATTCACAAGTTAATCATAGGATTTTTAGCACATACTGTCCTCGACAACGGTGCACCAACTGAAGATAAATCCCATTCTTCTCAGACTTTGAGACCTTGTAGGCAGCAAGGTGATCATCATCCTTAATGGTGGACAATAATATTAATGTGTCATCCATCATTCGTTGAATCTGATGGTTCCTTACCTGTAAAAGCCACAATTCAGCAAATTCACCAAGCAGAGTTTACAGACATCAATAACTTGACAAGACGTTGAATATTAACATACAAACCTCAGCAAGCAAAAGCTTCTCAGTATGTTGCAAGGAACAAGCTACGCTAAGTGCTTGGATCAAGTCCCTACAACGTCCTTGCTTTGGCACTGTCACAGTATATGTAGATGGCAATGCAGTTCCATCACAGGGAAAAACTGTCACAGTCATAGTCCTAGTGGTCGTGGATTGGAGAGGCAAAGATAGATACATAAATGGATCAAAAGTGACAGAGATCTTATTGCATACCGGGCAAACCAAAGTCGACTTGTACTGTCCCTGTTTATTTGTAAACAATCCAAATATTGGTTCAGGATCAATTAAATATCTTCAACAACAGGCTGTAAAATATTGAAGGGATGCCCCCCAAAAGTTAACCACATATGCGGTATGCCAATGTTATACATTTTGCAGGTGAGTGAGTGACATACAAAATAATACCACATTTGATCTCTTCCCAGTCTTTTAATTCTGAAAGACAGAGAAAATAAGGTAATATATTTAACCCCTCATAATCTTAGAATTTCGGTCCAACGATTATTAAAACTTCATTTATTCTCTCTTCTCTCACTCCCCCCCCTTTTTCCTGGGTCCAGTTTGCCTTTTTTCATCTGTTCCTCATAAAGTTAATTAAGCTTTCTCTGAATGAGTCAAAGATAACAAATGAGATAAACAAACAAACAAACTTCAAAATGAATGACTTCTATCTAATCAGGAGATTCAACCCTAGCTATTTAAAATCTTTCGGTAGGTCAGGGGCTAAGGTCTACAGAATCACTCACTTGACAAACATCAACAATTATTGAATCATTTCGGGCAATGTGATTTGCCCAGTATTCATCAGCAACTTCTTCATCAGGTCGACCATCTGCATCTCTGGATTTGATGTACGGCTTATGCTTGACACGATTGAGATCTTCATGAAGACCATCAAGCAGAAAAGCCAATAGCTCCTAAAAGTCAATTACCACTGTCAATGAAGCAAGTGTTAAAAACATCAAATAGGGGTCAACGTGATTCTTATTACTAACCTGAGAATCATGCTGATTGTATCCACTGAATTGGGGAGCAAAGCGAGCAAGCTTTGCTTTGAACGGACGCGGTGCAATGGCCGTCCGTCCAGGTGCCCATAGCTTCCGCAACAACTCACCAAATGCCATAGCTAATTCACCCTGCCCAAAAATCAGTATCAGTTAGATTTCGATGATAAAAATATAATGCTCAGCACTCAACTTTAGCAGTATTATTAGAGCCCATCCACCAAAAAACATGATAATCTTACGTCATATATTTCACAAGACCACAGTGCAAAGCGAGTTCACATGTTTCAATGACCAAGGACTTACAACCATGCCAAGAGGATTCTGCCAGTTAATCTCTTGATGGTAATCTTCCCGAAAGTATTTGGCAAACTCAGGTGTGTGAACAAGGCATTGTATTGCACTATTCATGAAGCAAGTGTTCCCAAGATTCAGCAATCCGGTCAGACCTCCAGATGAACCCCTTGTGCTCACCCCACTGACGCTAGACGTGCTTTCCAACTCCCTCACTCCAGGAGTCATGCTCTGACTTTGTGCCAGGTCTGTACTATAGCTTCTAGAAGATACTCTGCTAGCAGAGAAATTTCCCGCAATTGATGGGTTTAACTTCGATGGCTCAGCAACAACAGGAGCATTTTCCTTCCCTAGAAAGCCATTTCTCTGAATCATGCTCCCACCCAAAACTGAACCATTTGTAGTGTTGATGATCTCCACCAGAATCTGTTCAATGCGATAAAAAAAAATAATTAGCCATAAAAAACATAAAGACATTGCTAAAAGCACAAGAAAGTTTGAGCTAATAAGACCAATGATAAATTAAGAGAGCTCATGCATGGTAAGAGTCATTGCAAGTTGTTTTTTGCTCCTTGTTTTTAAAATAAACAGAAGTAGTGACTGACCAGCAACAAGTATCAAGCAACAAGCATGCACAGATAAAGAGGCTCACCCGTTAAGGATAGACAGTAAAATCGCTTCAAGTATAATGCATTCACAAACGAACACTTTTTTTGGACCTAGCTATAACTTAAGAATCTTATCCACTCTACAGCGATACCTTTACTTCTTCAACAGGAACAGCTGCCCTAGATATTGCCACTATCCTTGGATCTAACTTCCCCCAACACTACACGACTGAAAAGGCATTATCCATGAGAACTTGAGTCCAAAACTTAAACTCAATAAAATCTCAGCTTCTTTACATTACATGAGCTACTGCATTAAGTTTTCACAATCAATGTTGTCCTTCCACATCGCAGTGGTCACCCTTGATGGTGCACATCCAAGTTTACTTTGGCCTACAGCCTTCCTCTTGTTTTCCTTATGGATGATCATGACGACAAGCCACTCCCTTTATCCACAACAAATCAAAGCACGATAATACAAATATTCCCCCAGGCTTGTTGTGGCGGCAGTAGTTGGTACTCGATCTAATCTTTTCAGTGAGAACCTGATTGGCCCTCTGTGTGTAATTAATGTATCATAATGATCTTATCTCTCAAAAGACCATTTCTGCAGAACGTTCTCACATATGAACAATGAATCCAGTAGATGTAAAAATCATCAAGTTAAGCATTCTAATTCCATCAAACCACTAAGACTCAAGAATGAACGGAATAAGTACAGGATATATCCAACTTCTGAAAACTTACATACAGGCTATCCTTTTCAAAGATAATTCCATCGGGTTCAGTTGCCTTCAAATTTTTTACAGCAACAGAAGAAGACACCCAAAATACCCATCTACTGCAATTTCACCAGCAAATCATTTTGCAACAATGTCAAACCAACTTACAGAATAGAAAACTTAGTCTCTACAAGTTGAACATGCTAAATCAACAACCTATCTAACGGTTACTGCCATTCTGACCAGACTTAGCCCAAGAATTAAGTTTCTGTTTATCCTCAATCTATCTGAAGAGCAGAAGATTGGGAACCTAAATATAGCAGATACCTCATGATCTCGCGATACATTCACTTTGCAGAACTCAAAAGTTTCATAAGTTTCAGAGACTTATGAAGCATTCATGCGCATTGAAAACCACAGTAATACAGGCGATCTTTTACCCAAGCCTATACATTTTCATCCCAGACTACAGCACAGCAAAAAATAAAGGGAAGAAAGAGCAACCCATAGCATGCAATATTTTCCAAAACAATCCCACACCCCGTCAAAAGTCCCTCCCCAGACGTTTATCCTCTCACAACTCACTAAAAAAGATAATCCACTCGAAGAGCAACCAGATTGTAAAAGAAGGAAAGTCATGCTAGAATATTGGTACCCACGTCTTGATCCATCTGAATGTTTGCATCATCAAGAGTTCTGTTCATGTCATTCATCAATGCATGCTTCCTATGACCATAATAGTCCCAAATGCAAACCTGGAACATAGAAAAATTCCAAACACGATGAACTCAATGAAGAACTGAACCAGAAAATGATTTGCGCAATTAGATGGAAATGAAAGAGCAGAGATACATTAAGTTTTTACTTGTTCCGACTCAAGATAAAAAATCTCACAGGCTCTTCTGTGAAGATCTCCAACAGTTTCCTGTGTCACATATTCAGGTTTCAGATTAACAAGAGGGAAGAAATCTCAAATGCAAACATGCAAAAAGACATTCACGCTTCCTTTCTATTAGGTGTGCAAAGGACACTAGAGCAAGGAGTTCATATGATACCTTTTTACTTATTCTTATGGTAGTGCGGTCTCCCTTCGATATCACAAGAAGGTGCAGCCGTAAAGGATAAACCTCCACAGCCAACTCAGTCTGAGAGAGACCAGAGCTAATAACCTTCCGAGGCAGAGTAGGGCCACCACCATACCTGATACCAACAGAAATTGTCATCGAGTTTCCAGTCTGATTCTTGCAGATCAGACTATAGAATATAAAACAATTTTATGACTTGTTCTTCCAAATAGGAGAGCAAACTACTCACTACACATTACACAGACGTTCTCAAGAGATATCTATTCTAAAGATGAATGAAGTACGACTTCTAATGAGCGAAGCTCACTAAGGAGGCACTTAATAAAAAAAGAAATTGTCAGCGAACCTAAACAACGAATTCCTGTCCTCAATACTGTATCATCATCAAAGCCTAAGCACCTTATTCCCACCCCTCATGGATGCCAAATAAGCCACACAATTTAACAAACATATCACAAAATTCTACAATTGCTTTTCTCCTCTTTTTCTATATTCATTTCCCACTGGGTCATGAGGAAGCATACAATAATCATCATACATGCTACACCCAAATAGATCTCTCAAAAGGAGTTTCCATAAAAACGCAAACAAAACCTTGAGCAGAAAAGGCTTCGTGGTTAATAGGAAAGGGCATCCAAATAACATCACAAAGCTCCAAAAAAAGGAAATAACTCACCAATCATACAGCTGATTCCAAACTTCATATGGAAGTAGAACATAATCACGACCCTCTAAGAGAGTATCATGAATCTCAAATCCTGCACTTGATTCTTCTGATGCAGAATCATATATCAAATCGGAATTATCAATGACACTGGGCCGTCTAAGAGTAAGTGAACCAGCTGAATCACAATTTTCTGGCAGGGATAATCCATCATTCATGTTATTTTGCTGGTCTTGGTTGACATACTCGATCCAATGCTGCCACCATCTATTACAATGATTAAATCATGTTTCAAAGATGCCTGATGTACCAATATTTAATACAAGCAAACACGGACTTCCTAATCAGATACTCCTCACCTGTGAGATACACTAAAGAGTGCATAAATCAACATGCGATTACATATTCAGACTGAGAAACAGACGTGAATAAATTGCAGGCCCCAGTCAACTTCCGACTTAGTAAATCAACTTCAGCAATTAGACACTATCAGCGGAATTGTCTAAATCACAAAACTCAGAAACTCGTCCTCTAAAGATGGTAGGCAATAACATTTTTCAGGAGTCAGGTAACTGAATTCGACTATCTAATCCCTCCTTCACAAGAAGCGCCCGCCACTTGCCCAAAAAAAAGAAAGAAAGAAAGAAAGAAAGCAACATCCAACCAGCAAAGCTACTCACCTCCTTTCTCATGGCTCCAGTTGCAGAGCCTATAGCCCTAACACAAACCATCAAAACAGGTTCAAAATTTCCGCACATGCTAATTCAGGTACGTGTTCGACATCTCGCGAAGACGGCAGAGATGCGTCAGAATGTCACAACCATCATAAGCCTAACCTAGCAAAACTACTTAAAGCCATCCATTTTTTCCCAAGCTTTCCACCAGAAGGCGGTGATTCCAGCAGAAAACATAGCAAAGACCCAACAGTGAAATCGAAGCGATCGCCGTCGTACCTCTGAGTGAGGAGATAGAAAGTATCGCCTTCCCTGGTGTTGGATTCAGACGCCAACGCGATGTCCCTGATCAGAACCCTCTCTTCCTCGGGCGACAGCTCCATGCTCCCACTGCTGCTGCACATCAGCACATCGGCCGCCATCCCACCCTCCGAACGCCGGATCTGACGCGGAATGTCCGGGCTTTCCGCCCCGCCTGCCCCGGAAACTTTCCGGGAAAGCCAAACCAGAGCCGAAGAAGAGGAAGGAAAATTTGAAGGGGGGAGAGAATCGGGAGGGTTCGTGGATTTGTGGGTCTGTGAGATTTTTGGTCGCTCCCACCTTTCCTTAAACCCTCGCTTGAGGACAGTTTTTTGACAACGGCCATGGCCTTGGATTTCCTTCTCCTTTCTAATCCCTCCAGAAAAATGATTTAATTAGGGATAAGTTTATAGATTAATTTGGCACAGTAAGTAAGAAATAGGGAAACTAAAAAGAATAAAAAATCAATGAAAAACTATTATCCCATCAAGAAAAATCAAGATAATCAACACCAACCATGTCAAAATGAGCTGCTTCTCTTCTTGGACAGTGATGGTCATCTTATGTTTTGAGTTCAAGTTGACATGTTCATGATAAATCTTGCAATTTCACGAGAATAAAAATTAAAATAATGCGTTTTTTGATTTTTTAAAATGCATACTAGAAAAGTCTCCTGTCAAAATAAATTAAAATAAAGCTGAAGACGCAAAGGGGATAGAGAAAGTCTCTTGAACAACCAACCTGGCACAAGTATTCTAGCTCGCCCACTTAGAGCAGATTGGAGATTCTTGGATGTGGAAAAGCGGCACTCGACATCTATTAAACAACACCAAGAACAAAGTCAAGGTCCGAACTCGGTGGTTTGACGGAAGTTGTTCGACTTAAGAGAAAGTCCGATCTCCTGACTCGACTGAAAAAGAATGGAAGTACTCTCTACCCCCAACAGAAGCAAAGGACTTCGTTAGAAGGATAAAAACCTCAACTCAACTCGATCAAAGAACTGAAACTCGCGACGAATGAGTTTCCTGATGTGACAAATTTAGAAAGCGTAGCCTTTGAAACATGGAAAATGCACCAAACGTGAAGGAGAGCCCAAAAAAGCTCCAAGCCACCAACCACCACAATTTTGCTATATTTGCGAGCCCCCTCTCTACGAGATCGATGAGATTCAATGAGTCGCGATCGTCGATTGTTTCAGAAAGAAAATCCTTAATCATTGTATAAAACAGTTTTTTTTTTCTTGGGATCAAAGCATAAACATTTTGATGACGAATTTTCGCATAGAAACTTAAAGAGTTATTTTATGCCTTCTTTGAATTTTTATACTATATAGTGTTAGTTTAATAGAAATTGGATTGCTTAGTTTCATAAATTAGTGTAGGCAGTGTTAAAAGTGTAGGCTTGTTAGATTTAGGCCTTTGGGTTACCAAATAAACATTTGAATTATAATGTGTATACCCTTAGAGTCTATTGACATATCAAATGTAAGATGCTTAAAAATCATGATGCGATTTAAGCCGTTGAACCATAGTCAGTACATAATATACATTTCTGCTGCAGCAAGAAGTCTGCAAATTTCTAAGCTTTCTCGGCATTTGCAGTCAGCTCCATCTCCCCTGCATTCCCACTAGTCCCATTAGCCATATTCTTGGTCAGGGCGTCGTCTTTCGCCGGCGCCGGCACAGGCTCCGGCACCGCCTCTTCTTCTTCCTTGCAGATCGACTCTTCGATGGGCTTGTACGTGTAGAGCCAAGCGCAGACCAGGAAATACACCAGATTGACGACTTGAATCCCGCTGACGAGCCAGTAATAGCACTCCAATCTCCCCCGGTTGAGGTTCCGGTCCGGGAGCCAATTCCTCTTCTTGCCCGTGTGGTCGTGGACGAGGGTCACCAGCAGCGTGCCGAGGTAGTTCCCCGCCGATATGGCGACCCAGTACAGAGCGGCCGCCGTGCTTCTCATGCTCTCCGGCGACTGGTCGTAGAGGAACTCCAGGTGGCCCACGGACGAGAAGACCTCGGCTATCCCATGGATGAAGTACTGAGGGAACAGCCAGAAGACGCTGATGGGTATGGTGGCCGTCGGGTAGTCCAGCAGGTGGTGAGCGGCGGCGACCTTCTTCCTCTTGATCTCGACAAACGACGCGACTATCGCGCCTAGGATGTTTATGGTGAATCCTATCCCAATTCTCTGGAGGCACGTGATCCCGACCGGGTTTCCGGTGAATCGGCGGATGAAGGGGACGAACAGGCGCTCGTACAAAACCAGACCTAAAGGGATTGCGACTTTGCATTAGCATTGTGGGTTCCAATTGTATCAATAGAAACCCAGATGAACATATTGATCGAGATCAAGAGGTTCCGTGAGATTTGTACCTGCGAGCATGGTTAGGGTGCTGAAGATGGAGAGCGAAGCGGGCGGGATTTGGAAGGAGCGGGACAGGTGACGGTCCATGCTTCGCGCCTGGATGATGGTGAAGCTGCCGAGGTGCGACGAGCACGTGACCAGCAGGATCCCGGCAGACCAAATCGGAAGCATCCTGACGATGCATTTCAGCTCCTCCACACGGTGCACCGTGACCAGCCGCCATAGATCCGGTGGACCTGAACTCGTAGCCTCTTCTTCGGTCATTGTCGCAGCTTTGTCGAGCCACCTGATAATTAATCGATATGATATTACGCAACACAATATTCATGATTGACGGCAAAATCGTTCCATATCCTAGTTACTAAGAGTGCGTTTATTCTTAATAGTTCGTAACTTCGTCAGATCTCGTGCCTCAAACGTTGTGATCATTCTTCTACAAAGACAAAATGGTAGCTTACTTGAATTGCTCCGAGTGCAATAGCCTCCCATGCACGGATATGACCGCGTCGAGCTCCTTGTTCTCGTACAACAGCCTCGGATCCTCCGGCACCGGCACATTCCTCTTCTTCACGGCCGCCACTATCACCTGAGCTAGTCTCGTGAGCGGGCTCCCTCCTGGCTTCAACTTCACGTACAGCCTCGACCCTATGACGAACGCCACCACCGAAACCGCCATGGCCACGGCCGGGATCCCAAGCCCCCAGGCCCACCCCACGTTGTCCTGGATGTAGACGACGACAGTGAGGGCCGTGAGCGTGGCCATACCCATGCTGAAGTAGTACCAGTTGAAGAAGTTCCACCCGCGGGAGGCGACCTTGGCCTTGGACATGTCGAACTGGTCGGCAGCGAAGGTGACGACGCAGGGGCGGATGCCGCCAGAGCCGAGGGAGCTGAGAAGGAGGGAGATGTAGAGGACCCACAGCTGGGTGGTGGAGGCTTCCTGACAGTTCACCTGGGTCGGACAGGGTGGCGGCCGGAGGGAGGGGAGGACCGCCGAGATGACTATGCTAATCAGACCCTGAAATTAGCTGTGTATGTTAGTTTAAAATTCAACTTCTTGATACATTCGTCTCTGGAATCTGCATGATTACGTGGAAACCAGCTAAATCACACCACTGGTTATAGAACTTTCTTCTTCTTTACAGAATTATCCAGTTGCATCGGTCACTCCTACTGAATGTCGCCATCTATAACCTCTTCTTTGCAATTCCTGGTTTCACCAAAATGCTTTTCGTCTGTGCTTAGTTTATTACATGAACTTAAATCTACCTCGATAAGCACTATGGAACTTCCGTAACCGTGATTATGGTACATGTAAGGAGAGAGAGAGGGAGAGGGAGGGAGTGACAGCCGACCAGTTGGTAGATAACGGAGCCGATGATGATGGTCCAGTACCGGCCGACCACCGCGTCGGCAAGCAAAGCCCCGAACAATGGGGTGAAGCTGGCGGTCCCGCCAAAATTGCTGAGGGTGTTGGAAGCCTGAACCATCGGGAGGTTCAGCACTTGAGTCAGGTACGTTATCATGTTGGCGTGGAACCCGGATGACGCGAACCTATCGCACACCTCGTTCGCTGCAACACAACTTCTAAACAATGAACCCACCAACCACAATGCTAACTCCAGAATAAAGAACAAACGATTTCAAAATTCAAGGTTCCTGGGTCGATTTCGAGGCGGTCTATTACCAAGGATAAACGGCATGGTTCTGATGCCTCCAAGTTTCCTCTTCTTCGCGGCGCCAACGCTGTCCTCCTCCGAGGCTCTCTCGAGCTCGTTCTTCTCGACGGCGGCCGCCATGCTCTTCACGTCCACCTCCATCTCTCTGCCCTCCTCCTCCCTTTCACCTTCCAGTGCCTCTGAACTCACTCAAGGGTACATATATAACTAGACTTCTCCGCGGGACACAGAGAGAACTTTGTGATGAGAATGATCGAAGGTGAATCCATGGGGGGAGCCATGGTGCTCCCATCAAATTTACATATGAGGCGTGATGTGATGTGGGTGCTCCATGTCATACGTGTATTGTATGTGTCAGTTCATCACTGGTGTTTTTTTTGTCTTCACCGGCGAATTGGTGTGTCCTTTCTGGTTGGGAAAACAAGACGAAGGCTTCAAATTTTCGTGCTGGGTTGTTGGTTTCACAGTGAATTCGCGAGGAAGATTGATTTTTTTTTTTTTGTTTACTTATAATGTTGCTCTGACAATGATGTCGATCATTGTTTGAGCTTAGGTGGGGGGAGGTATTATCGAGGGAATCATCAAGAGAGTCGTACACGTAATATAGTTTTGCAAATTGATTCCAAAAGTACATAAAAAAAAAAGGCTTCTTATTGTACCGGTGTCAATTCAATTTTAATCTTTTCAATTGTATCGATTGAGTTATTAAACTTTTAATGATTATCAATGCAGTTCATCCAACTAATTTTGACGAGAAATCGCCAACACGAACACTTGTCATCTTGTGTGCTATGATTAGCGCCTACGTAAATAATTTTTTGCTAATTTTTTTGATTTTTTATTTAGTTTTTTATTTCCTTTTCTTTCTTTTTACTTTCCTAACTGGGCAAACGAAGTCGCGGGCCACAGTCGAGGGCCAGCCTAGTCTAAACGAGGGTCACAAGCCCCTTGCCTTTGGTCAATGTGGGTGTCTCGCCGGCACTCGTCTATGGTCGACGATGATCACCAAGTTTGTTAAAAAAATTTATGCGTTTTGTGGCCAGATGGATTATATTAGTAGATCATCAAAAGATTCAATACTCAACTGGTGTTAAGAGCGAGCAGCAGAAATCCGATACCTTGACTAGGAAATATCGTCAAGAGAGATCAAGTCCGAACTCGTCAACATATCTAGTTGCACCCACTTTCACTCAAAAGTTTAAGCCAATGAGTTATAAGCAAACTTGGATATATTAGATGCTCAATAAAACAACAATTCTGTGATGTGGAACTTCACATGTATCGCAATAACAGATTGTTGTGGTTATCGACATCGATTGTGGAAGAGATTAATGGTTTGTTTGTAAGTACGATGTAAAGTCTCATCTTTTGAATTGGCTTTTGGGATTAGAGATGCCCAAGACTGCACAATACTGGCACAAAGCCCGGGTTAATAATAAGTCTGGACCCAATGGTTACACGGACAAAATGCGGGTTGTTGGACTCCGACTCAAGGCTCGACATGTGAGGGAAAAATTGTTAGGGTTATTCCATATCGATTATGGAAGTATCTGGTGGTCAGTTTATACGTAAGAGGAAAATATCATCATTTGAACTAACTTTTGAGATGAAAAAGTATAATACCGTTCAATAACCGGTACTATTAAAAAGTTTAAAACTCAATTTGCATCAATAAATTTAAGACTTTTTTCGAAAATACTTTTTCTCGTGAAACTATTAGGAAGAAGACAACATGAGAGGCAGGGACGATTTTGGAATTGGAAATGTCCGCGACCATTTGACACGCGTGCCAACGGCTCAAATCCTAGCATGACGCATATGGGCATTGTTTGTCCCCCTCCTGAGACTAGCTAAGCTCCTCGAATTTCTCAATTCGTCGTCTTCCGTTATTTTGCTATTCAACTGCAAAGATTCTTTTTGAATTCTCATGCGCAATTTTTGGGCGCACCCGATATTACTGTGGAGAAATTATTTAAAAAAATCTTAAATATATTATATTTGTATTAATTCAATCATAAAAGTCTTATTTGACTAATTGAGCCCTAAATATTTTGGCTCTTTATTAATGAAGCTCATCTGATTAATTTTGGCCGAAAATCATTAACGTGAACTTTGACTGTCCGACGAGACACAATCGGCGTGATCGGCGTTGGCATTGACAATTTTTTTATAATTTTCTAATACTTCTTTTTTTTTTCCTTTTTCTTTATTTTAGTGGCCCATGCCCAGCCACAGGCAATGTTCGGGGAGGCCGACCAAGGCCAAGGTAGCCGGCGACCCCTCTCTCCCTCCCTTGCCGGCGAGACTAAGCACTGCTACAAACGTCTTTGTCACTAGAAAATTCAAGCGCAACCATCAAGATCACGGAGGTCATGGACATCACTAGGCTTGTGCAACCCAGATCTATGGTCCCGGCAAGGCCGGAGACCTCCATCGAAGCGAATTGATGGAGCTTGTGACCTCCGTTGCCGCGGCTCGTGACATTCGCGCATTGTGACAGTGAAACAAATGGAGGGACATAGCAATGACTCAAACGAGAGAGGGGCTAGTGTTGATGGCGGATAGAGGCGCAATGGTGAGGCCTCGTGACAGCGGCGTCGGTGCCCCCACTGGTGAGCGTGCCATTCTCTTTCTTATTTTTTAATTTCATTTTTTAAATAAAGTTATAGCTTTTTTATTTTATTTTTTAAATCTAATTTCACAATAAAGAAACAAAAAGGAAAGAAAACCAAAGGAAAATAATAATAATAATAATAATAATAATAATAATAATAATAATAAATCGAAAAAATATTTAAAAATATGTTCACGTCAGCACCGAGCTGTACCACGTAGGACGGTTAGCATTTAGAAATTTTGCTTATGACTTTTTGGGAAAAAAATTTCACTAGGAGTCCCCCGATTGATGGGATTCACCTGGCAGCTTCTCCTCGGACGTGATATGTAGAAATTCATCTAAGGGAAAGAGATGGAGAGAAAGGATAGAACATGCGGGGCTGTTTATGAAAACGCCAATCGGGTACTCCAGTTTTGTAGTCTTTTCTCCCCCTCTCCGTTTTGCGTTAACGGTACTGAATTACGATAAACACAATCCTAAGACAGCAAGGTAAGCCATCGGATGATTAGCGTAACACCGGGGACGAAAACGTCCATAGAGCTGCGTTCAAACAAAATCTGTCTTAAGTCACATTATTTATTTTACTAGATCTTACAGAGCCCGCTCGTATACGATATGATCTTTGGACCAAAAGTCACAATGCCAACGGCCAAGGTAGGCTCTTCTATTTGCATTGACCCGGAAGAGCAAGGAGAAGAAAAGCGTCGCTGCTCTGACAATATTTTAATGGCGGAGAAGACGACATTAAGCCACTCCCTGAATGATTGATTCGAGACTTGCGTGACTAGGAACTGTGGCTCCAAAATGAAAAGTATCGATGCGGGTTGGAACACGTGAAATTACTGTACCGCCCATCCATCTGAACTTGCTAGGATTTATAAGGTATCTGTCTGGTTCCGTGCTCCTAACCTGATGCATTCAGCATGCGTCGGCCGCGTGCGACGGTAATCTCGCGACAACAGCGTTCGTATGCAGACGTTGCTGATAAATCTATCAGTAGTTCAGTACCGATGCAATCTCGCACTGCTGCTGCTCCAGAAGAATCTTGTCTCGATTCTATAAACCTCGCATTATTTTGGGATTATCCTTGTACGGCAGCAAGTTGCGGATAACAATCTCGCATGTGAAGTGGTACGTGCAAGAGCAGTGGTTTCCAGGGAAGGTCTTCAGCCATGTTGTCCGTCGTCCCCATCACCCCTAAGGTTTCTTTAACATGTTTCTTCGTGACCATATAAAAAGAGTTAAACTGCCCCCTCGGCTTTCCGACTCCAAGTGAGAGTTTACCATTCAATCTTTCATATATCTCCTCGCGCATGACTCCGAGCAAATAGTAAGGAACGGGAAGCAAAAAAAAAAACGAAGATGACAAAATCAAAGGATACATCCGATAGTTCGAGGTTCATTCGCCATCCGAACGAGCAAGACCATTCGTTAGATTACTCTGTGACGGACAAAACATTATCAGCGACACAATGCAAAGACCATCCCTTCCGAAGAAAACTGAATATCGTGTGGGGGCACAAGAGATCCTACGGTTCAATCATATTCGGCCTGAAAGTGGCTTACCTTCCAAACCATGGAAGAAGCACCCCCATCAAAGCAGAAAGAGGACAAATTTGACAACCAAAAAAAAAAGGGGGATCGATTGGACTCATCATCCCTGACGACACATAGCAAAACACAGTGGGTGGATACATGGGCACATTCGGGATTCGGTAGGTTCATGCGACTCCAGACACCGAAAGAGCCAGAAAGGGTGACGTCCCCTCTTACGCAAGTTTCAAATAGGAATTCAAACGATGTTGAACGAATTCAAGCAATGGAAAAAGGTTAAAGGGCCACGTTTGCTAGTGAAGTCCCGCGACGGGTGACGCTTTGGCCCCCCCAAAAAAAAAAACAAAAGAAAGACCAGACCCCACATGCGCTCGATTGCTGTCAATCATGAGGACATGGACGAATATGTGCATCAGCGTGATGTGTTAGCCTGTTAGGCATTTGATCCCTTTCACGAGTTCTTTTGTGTTTTTTAGCTTTCTCGTCACCGGCACTCTCTACTTATCTACTACAATTTCATTTAAGATCACATCCGGACGTGATGATATTTAAGATCATCCATTGATGAACAGGTAAGATGTCATGATCAAGATGGCCTCGCATCACTTGTCGAGCTTTAACTATAGAAAATTGAATATAATAGCAAGCTGTAACTTTAATGATCTCGGTTTACCAATCATCTGTATTCTCTTTTGTACAAAAGACGGTTCTAACTTTAGATTGCAAGACAACCAATAGGTGGTTCGGCTTGATTTGGATTTTATACCTCTTTGAGTCATCTCTGATTTAAAGATGTATACCCGTGGCAGAACCAAATGTGTTATAAACATACAGATCGGCAACAGAACCGAAACGTCAATATCGTGAGTGGGAACTAGGATAATTACAATGATGATCATTTGTCCCTCTATGTGGATAGTCTTGTAATATGTTTTGCTAGCTGTTATTATTATTATTATGTTTTTTTTTGCTAGCTGGTTTTTTTTTTGTCTTGTAAGGCTGTCTAGTATAGATGTCATTATTATTATGCAGTGATCTCTCACCGCGCTATGGGATTTCCACATTATCAGGCAAAAAATAAGCTTAGTTCTAGAACCCCACAAATTTCTTGCACATTGTTCACTAACAAACGATGATATTATGCCCCTTGTTCGCCATCATATCCGGTGACAAAGCGGGATCATACCTGTTCTTTCTTCCGCCCGCGCCGGTTTAATCAACAATGGCCATTGTGCTCCTGTCCGTCTTTAACCATCCTCTTCCTGTGGCCAGTTTACTTGGTCAGAATTGCATTTCCGCTTGAGGGAGAGGAAAGAGAGTTTGGATTCCAGGGTTTACATTTCCGTAAGATAATAGAACAGGGAAGCAGAACCTGACGGTCTCTATGGCTAGCAGCGAACTGCTATTTCTTTAGACTGTTCCCTGAAACAAGTAGCCTTGAGATAAAGAAAATTTTGACCATGAGAGAATCACATTAACAAAGCTGATGGATGCACTGCATCGTAAGACTTTATCTTCTCTCAGTTAAATTGAATAGTCACAATCGATATTGACTAACCAACCTTTCCATGACTCGCTGCGGTTCGGAGCAAATCTAACACATATGTAAGATGCATGATAAGCGTGCTGATGGTCGAGGAATCAATACTCCAGTCAACACCTCTTTGAAGCAATTTCAAGCCCCAAACGATTGTTTTTGCTTCTGACCAAGCAAAAAAATTATCACCACTCAGATAGGAGAGTAATATGCTGTACAAGGAGTTGAATCACAAAGAACATCCAAAACAGAAGAAACAGCAATTGCTTACCCTGTGACAGGTGATCGCCTTCACCTTTTTGCCCAAAAGCCGACACATGAACACTCGCATTATGTTCTCTGATATGATCAACTTCGTTTGAGTTTGCCGACATGAAACTTATCGCTGCTGCCGCATCTATCAAATCCTAATTTAGAGAACTTGCAACAGTAAGGATAAAGATGCTAATTTCTTTTTGCCCCCGGCAGCGGTGGGATAATTGATCTTGTTGAGTAAAAGCCAACTTATTACACATAAGCAAGGGCTCCTCTCACTATTTGACGATGACTTAGCGATGATTAGCTCGGCTGCCAATTTTCTGTTTTAGCAAATTCCGGGTAGTCAGAGAAAGGACTGCTCTGGAGGCCTTTGTAAAAGCGGAGATTTTTATGTTGAGGATGCCACTGCAGCTACCGTGATCCAAAACCCTAACAAACGGGAGAAGGAATCACCCAGTTATCATGCTTCTGTGACGCTCACTGCAAAGATAAATTACCCCCATTTTCCGCCAGGTGAAGCTCCTAAGTTTAAGATGAAGTGCAGCTTCCAATTGCCCATTTCACTGAATCTTCTGCTAAGCATAACACAATGATGTGAACATGGTCCGCATTCAGCTAACCCCAAAGCACAGCAATTCATTTTAAGTGGGAGGTAAGTCAGATTTTTGGATTGAAAAACAAGATAGCTTTCAAGCTAAATTACTGTAACAAACTCTTCACCTGTTAAGGCTACTTAGCTATCTGCAGAAAAAATAAACTTTAGTCCAAACTTAAAATTCTGCAAAATTACTCCCCGGATATATCTCACTGAACCCCCAACAGTCACAATACTTTTTTAGCAAGTAAACGGGACATGAAACGAACATAATTTCCACAATCTAAATTTTTAGAACGAGGCTAGGTTAAAGAGCTCCCTAAATTGTTGAAATCAAACAATCTAAAGGTATCAGTTTGCGCGCACCTCGACTATTCCTCCACCGCCATGACCCCCCACTTAAATCACAGGTGCTCATTTGGGGAATCGAACCTATAACCAATGCACCTAACCACACAATCCCAAGTGCGTCCTAACCAACTGAGTTACCCATGGGTGGGTACTTTTCCATCTATTTCATGAGTTATTAAGTCAAGAAGGAATAGAACAGAGTACTTCTTTGAAATTCAACATCGCGTGTAAAGAAATGTAATTGCGCAATAAATATGACGACTGATCAATTGCTGTATGTTGGACAAGATCAGAAAACAGAAACATGAAGAAAGCCGTATGGTACGCAAAAATGCAAGATTAGAGATCATCATAATAAATCGTCATGGAAATTAAAAGAACCCACACCACCCTAAACATTTTAGAGGGAGAAATTTAGAAAAATTAAAAGCTTTAAAATTTCTAAATCTAACGAAGAAAGTTTCAGGCAATCTCAGTTGAAGTCCTTCAGTCTCTTCTTCAGCACATCCATAGATTTCTTTCGCGAAGTTTGTTTTGTACTTCTGTTTGAGAGGCTCCCAAAGATGCTATCCGGGGAATCCTTGAATTTCTCACAGATGGTAGCGACCTTTTTATAATCCAGTGCGCTGTAATTCTTTTCTCGGATCACTGGATTCATGAAATTCTCTGGTTGACTGCTCAGTAGAAGATTTATCAATTGCCTCGCTTCCACCAAGCACGCTCTAAAGCTACCATCCTTGTATATTTCACTCAAGCCTGTGCTGTGAAATCTTTCATCGGCAAATGACTCCAACATCTTCAAGTCATTGTTGATCCCCATGACAGCATTTGCATTGAATCTCTTCACACTATCACTAAGAAAAGCTGACACTATAGAGTTAGAGATGTGCTCAAGAGCCCCGTTTCCCACTTTGCACAAGGCATCCAGGGGCAAAATCTGCTGTGCTGTGGACAAGAGAGTTTCAAGATATATAAGCACCTCACTTATGTATTCATTGCCATTTTGGGCTATCTCCTCTGTTGTCCAATTAATATGTTCTGTAAGTGCCATGAACTCATCCAATTTGGAATAAACCAAATTCAGCAATGCGATATAAGCTGCATCTCTTGAGGTTCTCAGAACCACCTTAGCTGTCAAACTAGCTTGAGGCCTTTCAACCGATCGGATTGGGATGCCACAAAGTTGGGCAGCATGTCGAACAAAAAAATCAGTGGCTTTCTCAAGAAAAGCAATGTTTGCGGCAATTTGCATGGCTTGATATACACCTATACTGCTGCTCTGAATTGTATTGAGTAAAGCTTCGTTCAACACATCAATCAAGAATTTGTCCAAGGACTTCTTCACAAGGTCATAAGAGTTTATATGCACTCCATTGGACAAATAATCAACAGAACCCTTGATGAATGATCTGACAATGCGGCAAGCATCAGGTACCATTGCCGAAAATGGTGCAATATATGGGAATGCCGGCATGATATCAGACGTTTCAAGATGAAAAGAGAGGACATTATTTTCATAATCAGCATCTTTTTTTATCACCATCTGCTCATAAGTATCATTGGCAAGAACACCTATAATCTGTTGTCTGCACTCTTCCAAAAGAAGCTCATGGTACTTGTCTCGGCTATTGTCCAGAGCCTCAAAAAGAGACCCGACTTCATAACCATACTGTGTAAGAGTTGCCCCAAACAGAGTAACATAATCCTTCACAAGTAGGAGATGGGTGGCAGAATCCATATGTGATTGGTCATCCAGTACCGAGGTCATTTTGGCAACAGCAGTCTCCCACATTGTCTTGATCTGATCAGCACTTGTGAGCCCGCCACTTGTACTCAGGACACGGTTCTCTACAATAAAATGACCCGCAATTTGAGCAAAAAATGATTGATAAGATTCGACAAATGGCTGTGCAGACGACACCTGCAAATCTGAATTAAGCTGCAACAGTCGATTATTATAGTAGTATCCACGAAACTGCTCCTGGGTTCCCAGACAAGTATGGATGTGATATGCTCGATAAAGAGGGGTAAGATCAAACTTTAACACAAATTCCTCATCTAGTTCTTCAACATCAAGTGAATAAGCAAAATCTCCTATCCCGGAAACACTCTGTTCTTCAGCCTTTCTTTGACGTTCCAGCATTTCCTCATCCCGTTGGCGGGCTGATGCGGCATGTCCTATCGCTGTTTGCCCAATATTTTTGGCAGAGCTTCTTATCTGTACAAGCCACTCGTTGAACTGGTTGCTTAGTCTCTTCTCGATATGCAATTTGATAAGTGGTATTCTCTTCTCGACTACCATTTTAAGAGCTTTGACGGGGATATTTTGAAAGTAATTCCTCTCAATAATATCGACGGCTTTTAAGGCCGGATAAAACTGCCCCTGGGAAAAGTGACCATTGAACTTTGCACAAAGATCCAAGACTTGCACACAGGTCCTACACATCTTTATAGCTTCCGCAACATTCTTTTTTATTGAATAAGACTCAAGAAGTTCTTCAACTTTGATCAAAAGAGCACTACCCACCTCTTGCAGCTTAAAATTGTCACTGGAGAGCTCGCTTTTGAGTTCTTCAGCATCAACAAGCACGCCACGGAGCTCATCAACAGCTTGAATAAATTCCTCGTAATGCGTCTTACAAAGATCCTCGATCTCCACTTCTTTCTTCTTCATAACATGCTTGAGCTGATGCAGGAGTGATTCGGGGCGTCCCATTTCAAAGGCATGTCGCACAAGGGGTCCCAAATCCTCACCATTACCAATCAAAGTTGCAAGGACCAGGTCCTCCCCCGCATCCCCATTCTCTGCAGCGATCCTCCTCTTAGGTTTTGCATTCATTTTTCAAGTCCAATCTTAAAAAGACACTGCAAAAACTCAATAACAGTCCAGTGTTAGACCAATAAATCCAATCATGCAATAGCACCACAGTTACAAATACAGAAACAAAATAGAAAGCTCATTTCCAACTTAAATACCTCGATAAATGATTAAAAGCACACTATTTGCAGGTGGCAATCATTTCCTTATGTCTGGCGACTCCTGTTTAATATGGAAGACCACTCCAGATGATTAGCATGCAGAATTTCCGGTGCAAAAATATAGAAGACTACTAATCAACAAATGTAAGACTACGGCCTTGGCACAGAGAAGGAAGACAAAACAAATCCAATCGGCCTTGAGCTACATAAAGCTACTTACTTCTCCTGGACAAACACTGTCCTAGTTGACAATGGTTTTTTTTTTTCAAGGAAACAGATAGATGATGGAAGCTGTTGGTTGAAAAGCGCTCATATCAGAAGATTGACATCACTAAACAGCCACGCCAAATCGCTATCAGTAACTGCATTGAGCTCGGGTTGGCACCGATCGATCCACACTACAAAGCACAACGAAAATCTCGATAGCCACGAGGCATATGAGAGAGACCTCTCCACCAATCCACCACAAGACGCAGTTCAATAATAAAAAATGGCACAACGAAGTGAAATGAAATCACCAATGCACCTACACAGCCATTAGTCCTTATAGAATCCGAAGCGGTAAACGTGTCTGTATATGAAACGCAATCGGCCGTATCTCGGCCTCTCAAGGCAGGGGTACCGGCAATGGCGGCCGCCATTCGACATCGACCAACGGCCACGACACCGGGGAGCGGCGCGAATGGTCAGCAGACACGAATTTCTCATCAGCTTTGTGTACGTGAAACCTATCCTCGAAAAAATTAGTTCGTACCTCCATGGCCGAGCGTGAGCTTGCGAGCCGATCGGGGGAGGAAGTGGAGCTTCGCGATGGTTTCTTTTTCTTCGTCGTCCGTTTCCTGAGATGACAGCAGCTGAATCGGGGACGCAGGTGACGCGAATTGATCTGGGGAAATTTTTTGCCGACGAGAGAAGAGAGTGACTTTCTTTCGTTTTCTCGGGAAAAACACCGGGAAGGAGAGATTTTCCCCTTTTTTTCTATTGATTTTTTTTAAATGAAGGACGACCAATATTCGGTGAAATTACTCGCAGGGTCCACGTGGAGCAGATGGAGGGCTGAGATCAATTTTGGGGAGCCTCTCCCAACGCTCCCAGCAATGCGAGCAGACTTGGCGTCATCGATGTTCCTTAAGCAAAGCGAGCTCCACATTGTAAAGAGACAAAAGCTATCTTGTATTAGCCCCCAGTTAGGACGATGTAATCGATCAATCCCATTGGACATTCATTCCGTATAACTTGACATCTTTATTTTAATAACTCTCACTTATTTTTAATTATTCTTTATAATATCTTGTAGCTTCTCGGGTCGGATTTCGAACACACGATTGTTAAGTGGTCCAAATCAACACCGAATGGATAATGAATGATTCGACAATAGCGAATAACCTGGCATTGAGAACGTAACTGGAGAACATTTTCGAATTGCCGAACCCTTGATGGAAAAGCAAAAGGTATAGTGACGATCGGCAGCCGATCCAAACGTAAAAAGCAGAAAGCAGTACAGGTTACTTCACTAAATATTTCAACATACTTAAGGTCATTGGCAGTCCAGGCAATACCAAACTACGTCCAGCTGATAGCTTCCAGTTGCTGATGAAGACACAAGAGCATGTTGAACTATATTTGCCTTGTTCTATGATTAGCAAAGCATCCCACGGCACCCTCCAAAGAACTCAAGTTCCCATCCTCAAGATAGGACTCGAAGATCGGAGGAGAGACAAGATAAGCAATAGTTAGATAGTTCGATAGCACCCGGGAAACCCCGCACAAGGTCATTGTACTGTCATATTAGCTCGTCTCTCTCTGACATATATACAAAATTGTGAGTTGGAGCAAAATGTTGTCGCCGCACCACTCTCGAACTTCTCTCCACCTCAAGTAGTCACCAGATGAGGACTGGCGCGCGGAAGTACACAGGAATACGTCACATACTTGATACTATCCATTAGCACCACCACGAAAATGCGAGACATAGACTTCGGAGGGATCATGCCATCAACGTCGCCGTCTCCAGCTTCTCTGGGATCCACAAGCACCGACACCACCATCGAGGAAAGAGACTTGTTAGTTGGAAGGCCCCCAGTCCTCGAGTTTCTCCTCGCTGGCTCTTCAGACACATTGAAATTTGACCTAGCAAGGCGATTGGGCAAATTGTGAAGGAATCTCCTGTTTCTCCCCTTTCCCGCATGAGTGGCGTTCTGATGATTTTCAGTAGTCACATTACCAACTGGAGAAGCAGGTATTATGGCTCCTTTAGCCGAAGAGACATCAAAGTGAAATACTTCAGTGCACAGGCCAGAACTCAGCATAGGCCCTGCAACAAGAAAAAAATCGCGCACTCATTCAGAGGAATACATGACGTACATCTTCAGAATAACACTGCAGGCAAAATGACAGTGTAAAACAAATAATCTGCAACCAAATTTCAACCACCCACATAAAAGATAATGAAAACAAAAATTGCTTGAAGCGGTAGATTGAATGACAATGCAACAACATAATCATTAGCCATGATGCAAAATAAGTACATTAGAACAAAGACCCTCAGTTTTAAAGAATCTCCCTTACAGAATGATGACTTGGAAAAATATCGAACGACATGAAAAGAATGAAGATATTAACAATCAGATCTCACCATTTATTAACAAAAAGGGGTGTGAAAAAAAGTAAAACTTCAACCAAAACAACATAGCTGCATCAACGGCAATCAGCAGATAAATCTTATCTATACCTAGGAGATCAAGTATCAGCTTGGCAACCCATATTTATAAAGGAGATAACACAGCAAATAATGCCCACCTATTAATAATTGATAAAGCAATGTGAAATATAAATAAAAGTGCTACTGAAACATGATAGCTCCATAGACGGCAATCCACAGATGAGCCTAAATAAGATCTAGGAAACATTAGCGAGACTACCCATATATGAAGAAGACCGTACAGGTTATGCAGCTGATAACAGCTGAATTCAGTCAAACAAAACATCAGTGCATAAATCCTCACTAGGAGCAATAAACAATCAATTTCAATAGATAAAAACAAAGATAGTTTAGTAATTTCAAGCTGCCAAAACATCAGCAATTTAACTTTCACACTAGCAAACAGTAGATCCAGCTTCCTCCATTAAAGTGAATCTGTTCTCTGATGCATTAAGCACCAAATAAAATAAACTGAACATTCCAACTCAGATAATAACAGGGTTTCGGGTAAAGAAGGTTACTCAGTGAAAAAAAATATCTGTTTGCAGATTCACGACAAAATACCAATGAATCTAACATGGGTACAATGTACAGAGGTGCTGAAAGCAAAGTACCATCATTACCTGAAAGGCCTTCACGGAACCACTGTTGCAGCTTACCATCCGCTGGGGTTGACTTCATGTGCTCCTTCAATGGATTGCCATTACCAGAAGCAAGGGCCCTCTGCCTTTCAGTTGGTTTTCCATACACATGGGAGTTCGTCCTTGCAACTTCAGGAAGAGCCAATGCTGAGGCCAGATTTTGCCTTGTTGTTGGATCAGTAATCCCATCATTCTTTGTTTCACCAGATGCACGGGAAGCCATAGCCTTCTCACTCGCCATTATAGAATGAATTATCAAGTTGCCATCAATTTTCACAAGCTTATCATTCCTAGGAACATACAAAGAGGCAACAAGTGGCTCGCTCATGTTGGGCATAGATTCTCTATCTTTTCTCATGATCTTATAGTCCGACCCACCAACACAGCCTCCACTACCAACGGTACCGTATGCTCCACCGGAAGACCCTCTTCCAGTGGCATAATAAGTACCATTCATATGCCCACTAACAGCCAGAACCCTACCTTTGTGATGATCGTAAAACCTATCATTCAAGTAGCCAAACCTGCCAGCAACTGTATCCCCGCGTCCACCGAACCTGACATTCACCATTGGAACCAAACCTCCAAAGAGCAAAACAAAAAACAGCAGACCAAGAAAACTAACACTGGCAACCTTCTTAGTTTTACCCTCAGTCTTTTTAGTCTCAACTTTCTTTGCTTTGGAAGCCGACGCTGGCTTTTGAGGTTTCAATCTAGGGATTGGGACCAAGGGCACCTGCGATCCTTGCGGTTTCATGACATAAGGCGCACAAGGAACCCATGGATAACCCATATGTGCCATCGGATGCGGAGGGTACATACCTGGTGGCGGAGGCGGACACATTCCGCCACCACCCAATTGCTGTCTCAAACTGACATTTTCAGCCATGAGGAATGATAATTTGCCATTCAATTCCGCAACAGTCGAGTGCAAGGACCTCACCTTCTCCTCAAGCTCTTCCTGGTAATACTTCTTCCTCTGTCTCGAGAGCTGCGCACTCTCACGGTTCCTCATCAACCTTGCTTTCCTTTTCTCTTCGTCATCGTCATTGCATTGTGAGTTATTCACGTTGACCGCGGCTACTGATGATCGCCTGTACTTGATACTTCGAGTTTCAGAGACTGTATCATCCTGCTCCTTCTTCCTTTTCGCCACAGAAGCATTACACATGTCCTCCTCAGGTTTCACCTTTTGATCAACGGCCAATTTGGAAGAAACATCGCGTTCGAAGCTTCCGGAACATGGCGAAGGAGGATTGTTATCTTCCGACAAGCCAGAGCCTCCACCATTCCCCGAACCCTGTGACGAGACTGGACCGCCTGAAAACTCCCGATCGCCGGAGGTATCGCAGGCCGGCGATGGAACGTTCGACGCATTCTCAGCACCCACCCTCTGATCACCCAATCGGTAGCTACCAGACTCCGACGGCGGGTAATTCAAATACCCGGCGAGATCGTACGCCCCATCGCCGGAAATTCCAGAAGAACCGGACTCGCAATTGATCTTCTCAATGTTTTCGGCAGGGGAGGGGATAAGGAAGGACTCGTTCTCGTCGGGGAGGTAGAGATCGTCGAGGCCATCGAAGGTGAACTCGAAGTCCCCATTTCCTTCGAAACCAAAGTCGAAGGGGAGATCGGAATCGAAGGGTTGAGGCACGCCGATTGAGTTGGAGTTGGGGTCAGCGTCTGCGGAGAAGAACAGAGGATCAAGAGGCGGAATTGGGAGGCAATCAAAGTCAGCCGACGTGATGGTGTCAGGGGACGAAGCGGGCGGTGGCGGGTCGGCGACGGCCGAATCGGCCATCGTTAGGGTTTTTGCGAGGACGAAGGGTAGACCGAGAAAGGAGGATGGGAGGGTCAGAGAGGTCTTTTGAGGTTTTGGGGACTCGTATTGAAGACGAAGCGGACTCCCCCCGTGAAAGCCATTTTTGGTCCCAAAGGCGTACATCTCTTCGCCCACGTTCACTGTCAGCGCGTGCGTCCACATCCGTTCCCCCCGGTCTCAAACGCAATTCGACGAACTTTTCCCTAATATTGACAAGTCTCGAGTTCAATAGATAAAAGATAGCTTCGTCTCAACAATCGCCAACTTGAGAAATTAACAATTTAGAGAAAGTTAATAATCTCGAACGCAACTGTTGAAGCAATCATCAACATATATAAAATAAAGTAACTTAACTATCGATGAAATAGAGTCAATCTAATAATATAAAATGAAGCCGATGTAAACATTAAAATAGTGAAGTCCTACTAATCATCAAATAACGGAGTAGTGGTAACCATCTATGTAACCTTCGATTGTGGGCTATAAAGAGCCATATTGTATCATTCGTAAATTCTTGCACAAAAAACAAACAAAACCTTTTTTTATTATTATCTATCCGTCAATCAAATTTCGACGTGTGCTTCAGTTGCAAATTTCTAGGTATTCGTCGTCGATTTAATTCTGACGAAACAAAAATATATAGTTGCTCATACGTAGCGCACATGCGCACCTTCTCGTTATTCTCTCTTCTTTCAAAATCATACCTCTTTTCATCGCGAAATTCACACGCGGAACAATCCAACCAAAAACATGTGTCTGGTTCTACAACAACGAAGGTGAAAATGGGTAAAGACTTCAAAATTCCCCGACAACACGTCACACGAAGAATAGTCGTTGTTTTACCGATCAATTTGGAAGTCAGCCCAACAACCACAAGGATCGTAAGTAGTACGAAAATTCAAAGGATATTGCTCAAAAGGAGATCCCTTCCAGCGCGTGAGGGGGGAGTCGGAAAATGGCAACCACACGGAGGTGACCGTAGACCTCAACAGATCCGAGGGACACGCGCGTTGATGCCTGATGATGGCCGGTCTCTGGAAACTTCCCAGTGGTGGGCTGTTGCTTCCACGCGCAAGCTTCGTCTCCGTTACGCCACGTCACTCTTCGTTATTTTTTAATTATCCTCTTAATCCTTCGTCGCCCGTATTCTAAATCTTACTCAGACTCGTATTTGTTTCTAATTTCACCATTGACCGGGTGAGGTGCGTAGAAAATAAGAACATTTCTTTTATGGGATGAGCGTATTTTTAGATTAATTTTTTTTTTATAAAAAGTACAATCGATTCATAAAATTTACAAAAAAGTGCAATCAAATTCTTTAACTTGTTAAATTGTGACGATCAATTTCTTCCTGTTAATTCCATCCAACTTGACTGACAAAAAATATTGATGTGATTTTTTTCATTATTTTCTCACTACATAACGATGGCGTGGCTAAAATAATGTCGTTTTATTCTGAGTTTAATTTGCTTGTACGTACTTCATTTAAATTAATTTAAAAATAAGGTACATCAAAAAGAGGGAAGGGAAGATGGAAGACTGGTAGCATTGGAGAATCTGTATCGTCTAACCTTACCTCAGAAGATTAGACACATAACCTTGCAATATGAACAGTTCATTTTTGAACGGACGGCCCATATCTCCAATTTTTATGGGGTAATTTTTTTATATTATATATATATTAGTTATAATTTAGGACATCCATTCATAATACGAACGGCCCAGATTGGAAGGTCAAGGCTTAAACTTCTAAGAAAATGTTAAACGATCTATTTCCGGCATTGAACCCCCCATCGACCACTTCCCCCACCATCACCGGCGAGGGAGCAAATCCCTTGCACCTTGCTTTCTAAAACTCCTTTTTTATTTAATGTTTTAAAATTAACTTATTATAATATTTCTATTGGGATTATTTTTACACCAAGACGGCATCGTTTTAAGCTTATACTTCATGTTGTTGCCAATCACCATTGCTACCTAGGCGAGAAAATATATTAAAGAAAAAATCAAGTCAATATTTTTCGATAATCAAGTTGGACAGAGCTAACAAAAGGACTTGGTTGCACAAATTTTATCTTCATAGCTGCAAGCTCTGATGCTAACTTCACTAAGTTGCTTCAATTAATCTATTCAGTTATGAACATAAAGATGCACAACAATCGTATTTGAGATTGTTTTGCTTCGTGCTATGAAATTTCCAACTTCGATGGAGAAAAGCTATGAGATGATAGTTATAGGCAACCGGATCTCGAGCTCCGACGCCGAGAAGAAAAGGCGGCAGGGACTGGTGATGGAGCTCGATTACACGAGAGAGGGGGTAAAAGACTGCAATCAGTCAATTGAATGGAAAGAGTAGGGAACGATGCTTGAGAAAAGGGTAAAAAGAAGAGATGATGCGAGGGTAAGAGCCAGAGGAGAGAACAGGGAAAATGACACAAACAATCCTTAAATTTTGACAGAATATGCAACGTAGTTCCCGAACTTTTAATTTATTCAATATAGTCCCTGAACTTTAGCCCAATTTACGATTTAATCCCTAAACTTTTGACTTGTTTAATTTAGTCCCTAAACTTTTAGTGCATGTTCAATTTGGTCCCTATATCACACGAAAATGTTTATTATTATCTCCGATCTTAAATTAATAAAAATATTACATTGAATATTTCTCTATAGTTTATGAACTATATTGAACATGTAGCAAAAGTCTAGGGACCACATTAATCAAACTAAAAGTTCAGATATTATATTGAACATTAAACTAAAGTTTAAGGACCATATTTGACAAATTAAAAGTTCAGGAACCACATTACACATTCTGCCAAAGTTCAAGGATCATTTATATCATTATCCTGAGAGGATACGAAAAGATTGGAAAATGATTTTCATTTTTCATAGTTTTAGAAGGAAATTTTTCATTGACTGAAAAATATTTTCTTTGACCACATAATTTTTTTTTTGCTCTAAATGCTAGAAATTGGATAAATTTTTTTTTTCGTGAAATGAACAGAGTCTAAATATTAAAATTATAAGAAGTCGAATCTCTTAAAAATATCCAATTTCACATAAAGGCTTAAGAACAACCTTTCCCCTTATTTTCTTGTCCTCTCACGCCCCCTCTACCTCCAAACTTCTTCCTCTAACTTGATTAGGACAACCGACGCTCTCAAGGCAGAGCCGCCCATCGTCGCAATCATCGCACCTCCTTCACCATTTGACCTCCGCTCATGCCTGCGCGATGCAACTTCGCCTCTCTCGGTACAATTTCTTCTATTATAATATTAAAATATTAAGTTAAGTAAATGTGAAATAGCTTAAACTCTTAGCATAATTGGCATTGGTCTCACGTTTGATGCTACAGCTTAAAACAGCAGGCTTGGTCCTCAACTTACTCGGAAATTTAAGGGCGCGCATGGTAATACTTTTGAAAATAAATTTATATTCCAGAAGTGCTTTTGGAGTAGAAATCTGTTTGGTAACATAATTTATGAAGCAGAAATTATTTTGGTTGAGCAACATTACATTTATATTTGTAAAATTGTTTTTGACCCAATTCTAGAAGTTAAGAAAAGTTACTTATCCTTCGAATGTAAAAATCTCTTAACATCAATATCTCTCACTTTGGCCTCTCTGCATTTTCAGCATCTCTCACTCCCAACTATGCCATTGCCGCCAACCGTCGTCCACAACCGACCTTCCCTCAGCCGCTACCTACCACCACCAACTGCCGACTATCGCTTGTCGCCGCCACACGCCCACCTTAGGCGACTATCGCCACCCCCGCCACAAAGTCGTCTCCATCTCCGATCACCGAAGTAAAAATTAAAGAATAAATTTTATTTTTTAAAGAATTTAAAAAAATAAAAAATGAAGTTGAAATTTTTCGGCCATCGACAATAATTTTTTTAGAGAAGATTTTGTATTTATACTATTTCAAAAATATAAATTTTCAACCGTTATCAAACAAATTTCTTTAATCAGAAATCAACTTCTAGTTCTCAAGAGATTTTCAAATAAGGATCTAAAGTGGCCATGACTATTTCAAATAAGGGCCTTGATTTAAAGGGAACTTTTTTAAAATAAAATTTTAATCTAAATTTTAATTAAATTAAATTAAAAGTTAAGAAAGGTAAAAAAAAAATTAAAAAAAGGAAATACAAGCTGGATGGTTGCCCTCCAGCCTTTGTTTCTCTCTCTCCTTTTTTTTACACTTTTATTTTTTTGAACTTTTGAAAAATATAAAATGAAAAATAAATAAATAAATGACAAAAAAGACCCCTAATCAACCGGTGAGTTGGGTCCTTTTTTGAGACTAGTGTTACTTCTTTAGGCGCTTATTAATATAGTAGCATTTCAGAGTCTTATTTAAGGCAAAGAACATTCTATTCTCTTATTTGAAATAGGTCAACTTCAGTCTTTATTTGAAATTTCCCAATTTAAAACGCTAAAGAGTGTATTTGTAGGAAACAAAGCAAATAAAGATAAATAAACGTTTTTTTTTTGGTCGAAAAGATAAATAAACTTCATCGATCGATGTTTGGCAAAACGTGCGATCTTATTTGCAATATCCACCGTGAGGATTTAAAACCCACTAATAGCGTTTGCACACAAGCAAATCTACTACTAAGATCGGGTTAACGCATCCATTCTTTTAACCCAGATGCTCTTCATTGCTTCAGTTGGCAAAATCGCCCTTATCAGCTTTTGTTTATAAGGATCCATTTAGGCTCCCTTTGTTTCGCGCAAAGTCAAAATCAGCAATATGAGAAACATTTTTCTAAAAGTGGCCGCTTATAACATTTGAAATTAGCTAATTAATTTTTTTTTTCATTGTCGGTGACAATTTATATAAGAATTGCTAGGTGGATGAAAATAATTATTGTTCATTCATTTTTGTAAGCATCACAAACTATCAATTTTTAGGAAAATATTTTTTAAATCTTTCATTTTTCGGGAAACGGATAGGGACTTATTTGACATAAATCACACGACCGCTAACGAGTGAGCGGGCTAGGTGCCTATGAGCCATGGTTTTAACTTTATTCATTTATAAACAATAACATTATTCAACTTGTCTTTAGTTTATTTAAACGTTTCTTAAATCACAACGACTTCCGCTCACGCCAAATAATTAACATTTATTTAATATTATATTTATTAAACAATGTTTGCCCCGTGTCTAACTACTGGCCATACTTTTTTGATTTACTTAATTACTCCATAATGCTTTTCACTCATAAACTATTTTTCTAAAGCGACGACAGAACCGCATTTTAGTAAAAAGTACTTAGATACAAAAGAAATGCGACGGAAATGTAATACATTATCCATCATATACACATCTAAAGGACAAGATAAAGAGGATAAAACTAAAGAAGTACTACAACAACTGCTGTGAATTTTTGCTCAACGGGTGTTAAAAACCTCGATAAATTCAAATATTTTGGTAATAAGCTCTTCACTTACAAGGCGGGCTTCAAATTAAGGAAAAAAAAAACAAACAAAGAAACTTCAAACACAACTTCTTCTGCTTCAGAGTGATCTAATCTTGCAATTCAGTCGTGAAGAAGAAAGAAAAAATTGCACGTCCTTCAATTAAAGAAATACGTGGTCTCTCTTTTGGTGTCGGAACTTTTCTTTCACTGATGTTGAAGATAAACAGACTCGCTTTTCTGATTTATGAAGATAAATTCTTTTTTTTTCTACTTTCAGGTAATAGATATGTATGTCGGTTTATGTGTTTGGAAAAAAAATCATAGTTATATAAATGGTATTTTCATGTGAAAAGCAGAATTTTGCTTTCAAAAAAGAAAATAGATTTTTTTTATGTAAATGAATTAAAATGAAAACCATTTTCGTTATTGACGGTAATTTATGTTTAGATGTTTTTTTAAAAAATTAAAAAAATTATTATTCATTTTCATAAGCAATACAAGCGATTATATATATATATATATATATATATTCGGTCATTTCTATATAAATTGAATGAATAATTTTTTTTCAAAAATAATCGCTTGTGGATGGTTTGATTATGAATATCCTTAGTATATATGCCTCTAAGTTAGACTGTCAGCATCCGATAAGAGCAAATTTTGGGAAGATTTGGAAGAAATTTTAAGGAGGATACCACATGAGGAGAATGTATTCATAGGAGAAGATCTAAATGTACATATTGGTCATAGTAATTAAGGTTTTAATAGAGTTCATGGAGGTTTTGGATATGGGACTATAAATAGGGTTAGCAAAGATATCTTAAGTGTGGAATTAGCTTATAATTTGATATTGACGAATACTTTTTTAGGAAAAGAAAGTCACATCTAATCACTTTTCGCAGAGGTCAAAATTGTAACCAGATTAATTTCGTCCTTGCCACAAGAGAGGATAGAGTGTCATATGTAGATTGTAAAATATACCATGAAGAATGTGTAGCTACACAACATGAGTTGGTAGTCTTAGATGTTCGATATTATAAAGGATAGAAAATGCATAGAAGTACTTAGCACCCCAGAGTATGATGGTGGAAGCCACGTGAGGAGAAACAAACAGAATTCAAAATAATAATACTACAAGAAGAACCTTGGCGACTGGAAACCGAAGTAAATATAGTGTGGAAAGATATGTCTAACTACATCGAGAGAGTGACAAGATGGATGGTAGGGGAAAGTAGAAGGAACAAACATCAAACAAAGGAAGCCTGGTGATATAATGAAGAGGTGCACGAGGCAATTAAATAGAAGAAGAAGTGTTTCATATGTTCACATAAATGTCCTAATGAAGAGAATTTGTAAAAGTTTAAATTGGCGAAAAAAATATCAAGAAAGCTGTGCGAGAGGTCAGAGACAAGGTTTTCACTTATATGTACAATAAACTTGGGAGCAAAGAATGATAAAAAAGTATCTATGAACTTGCAAAGTCAATGGACAATAAAAGTAAAGGCCTAACACTAGTTAGATGTATTAATGATGCAAATTAAATACTTTTGGTAAGAAATGAGATGTCAAGGGAATGTGGATGAGTTATTTTAACAAATTTTTTAATGGAGAGAGCGATAGGAGTGAAGTAGATTTATAATATGCTTTTGATGATTGAAATAAAAGATTGTGCGTAGAGTCAAAGCGAGGGAAGTTAATGAGACATTAAAGAAAGTGAATACTAGTAAAGCCTTGGGACCCGATGATGTCCCTATTGAAGTGTCTAAATGCTTAGGGGATGTAGTAATAAGTTGGTTGACTAGTTTTTTTAACAAAATCATTTAAACGAATAAGATGCATGGTGAATGGAGGAAAAATATACTTGTACCTATCTACAAGAACAAGGGGGATATCTAGAATTACTTCAATTATAGAGACATAAGTTTATGAGCCATACAATGAAGTTGTTGGAAAAAATTATTGAGCATCGTTTGATAATAGATACCAAGATTTCTGTCAATCAATTTGGATTGATGCTATGAAGATCTATTACTGAGGCTATTTTCTTGATACAAAATTGATGGAGATATATGGAGAAATGAAGAAGGACTTCCATATATTGTTTATTGATATCGAGAAGGCGTATGATAGGATTTTCAAAAAAGGTTCTGTGGCGGGTCATTGAAAAGAAAAAAACTACCTTCAAAGTATGTAGAGTCAATCAAAGATGTAAATGATGGTGTTACTACTTGTGTGGAGGCTTGTAATGACACATCAAATTATTTTTCAATCATAGTAGGCTTACATCAAGATTCTATTTTGAGTCATTATTTTCTTGCCCTGATTATGAATGAGCTAATAAAAGATATCCAAGACGAGGTGCCACGATGTATGCTATTTGCAAATGATATTGTGCTTGTTGATGAGACCAGAGCTGAGGCTAGCTAAATCAGAATTATGGAGAAGCATGTTGGAGGTTAAAGACTTTACGTTAAATCGAAATAAGACCAAATACTTGAAGTGTGAGTTCGATATGTTAAGAAGAGGAGAGCAAGAGGCCATCAATATGCTTGAACATAAGGTACCCAATAAATATACTTTTAGATATTTGAGATCAATATTGGAAAAGAGATGAGAGATTGATGAATATGTAAGTTATAGAATCAGAGCAGATTGGATGAAATGACGCAGTGCATCATGATTCTTGTATGATCGTAAAATTACTCTTAAATTAAAAGAAAAATTTTATAAAATATCAGTAAGATTTCTCATGCTATATGAAGCTAATGTTGATAAGCAAAGAGGCAATATAAGCATAAAATAAGAATAGTGAAAATGAGGATGTTAATATGAATATGTTGTTATACAACAATGGATAAAATAAGGAATGAATATATTCAACGAAAAATTAGAGTAAAATCGATGGTAGAAAAGATGAGAGAATATAAATTGAGATGGTTTGTGCATATTTTTCGAAGACCCCTAGATACTCCGATAAAAACAGAAGTTTGTTATTGAAAGCATAACACGAAAAAAGAAAGAGATCGGTTGAAATTTATTTGGAAAAAAATTAGTAAAATAAGATTTAATGGAGTGAGAAATATATTAGCGTACGGTTTGTCTTAGTACAGAGCGTATGAAGGCTATTAATATTATGGGTGAGCAGAATTTTCATGTTCTTGAATATACTTTTTAGTCATTTCCCTATCTATATATATGTATGATATAGATATATTTGTTTATTTATTTTCACATATTTATTTTTATTTTTTTTATCGGTCATGCTTTTATTTTATGAATATTTGGATTATCGATCTAGACTTTAAATAATTTGGGATAAATTTGTTGTTGATGTTGATTTATGTGAAACAAATGAACCGTGACGTGGAATATCCGGCTCCGATCTGGCAGACTTGGCCAATCCCTCAACCCCAGACAAGGAAAATCCCACCCGAACCTACCGTCGCCCACGTGGCCGACGACCTCCCGAATTTCCCTACGTGGCAGCACTCGATTGGTGACAAGAGAAATCGCCCCAGGATCGAAGCGCACCCAAAAATTTTCCGGCCAATTGACTGACCATCTTGTCTTTTCCAATATAAATCTGCAATATTTCCTTTCCTTGTACTTCCCTTTTTTCTCTCCTCGGAGAGATAAGCCTCCACAAGGTTTCTTTCTCCATCGCACCTCTTCTCTCTCTACGATGCTCGGAGAATTCAACGCCTCCTCTTCTTCCTGACACTCGCCTTCCCTTTCTCTCCAGGTGAGAGGAGAGAGAGAATTGGTGATTTGGTGACAGAGAAGAAGAGAGAGAGAGAGAGAAGGGAGAGTTGAACAGCCATGGACCCAGGGGCAGCAGCTGCTCCGAACGAGAAGGAGTCGATGGTGGATCCTTTCCTCGTCGAGGCTCTCCAGAACCCTCGTCATCGTCTCACCAGTAAGCTCCTTGCTTGCGAGCTTCCGATTTTTCTTGCGCGGTTTCGTGTTAATTGTGAATTTCGTTGTTTGGCGTTGCCTTTAACGTCTGGTGGG
Source organism: Rhodomyrtus tomentosa (assembly GCA_028455895.1). Classification (NCBI taxonomy): domain Eukaryota; kingdom Viridiplantae; phylum Streptophyta; class Magnoliopsida; order Myrtales; family Myrtaceae; genus Rhodomyrtus; species Rhodomyrtus tomentosa. The sequence continues at coordinate 35,390,090 of JAPCWY010000010.1, forward strand.
TCATGGGTTTCGTCGCTTTCGACATTGAAGGTTTGGATTTCTTTCGGGTGGGTGGAGAATTTCGCGCGGGTTTAGGTTTTGCGGAAGTTCGATCGGGCGTAGGGTTTGCGTGAATTTTCAGATCTGAGGCTGCTTCGAGCAATTGTCTCTGTTGGAGCTGAGAGAGATGAGGATATCGAGTGAAACGACTTTTATCTGGTCATGGGGGGCTTGTCGTTAATGCTGGTTCTTGTTGGGAGTGGACTTAATCTCGAAACGGTGAAACAGCCGGTTATTAGCTTAGTTCTGGAGATTTTAGCATTGGGGGTCTGTTTTCTCAGGAGCATAAGATTAAATACATCCTCTCAAAAAGGAAATTCTTGCGGGGACTTATCTCGGTATGTGTTGCCTCGCTTAGCCAGGGCTTTTTCCATGGGTGACGCATTGCTATTGATCACTTCAGGCCCTGGTGGACATAAGGTCTCATGGAAATTGTTAGGTGCATCTGAATAAGTTTTAACTCTACAATGTTAATTATCCCTGGAATGTGGAAACTCATTACGCTTCTCCGCTTCCATGTCTATTTCGATCAGAATGTTATTCTTAATTAGTCAACCAATTTTATCCCATAGTTGCCTGCCAAACACAGATAAGATAGGATTGTAGGGTATTGAATGTCTTATACATGTATTCGGTTGTCTCATCTTATCCTATGAGACCTAAAATCATAGTAATTAATGTAGCCAATAGGCTATCCCGGCAATTTGTATAATGTCTTGCTCCTTGACATCGGCGGATGAAGAGTTACAATGTGGAAAGCAAGATAGTTGGACCTTCACATAAGAGATGGACTTGCACTAGTTGTCAAGTTAGATGAACTAGCATGCTACTACATTTAAAACACTTGAAGCCGTATGGGAAAAGAAAATCTTTGTTGGACATTCCTCTTTACTTCTCGGCACTTGACTGCATTTATTGATTGCTTATAAACAACGCTCACTCCATCTCAATAATTTCTTTCATATAGATCTGATTGAATTTTGAAGGCTGAATTCTCAGCTCGTGAAAAACGTTCAGGTAGCGTAGGTTTTATCCTGCACGTTGGTTCAGTTGACTAATCACTTTTTTTTTTTTTTTTGCTATCCCGTTACTTAAGATAATCTGACAACTTTAGATGATTCTCTTATCTGCTCAGCTCATAGCAACTTTTGAGTGACGATGCCCAAGTTGTAGCTATACTGCTTAATTGTAACATTGGCTTTATTTGTACATTGATTGAAAGTGCAACTATTTTGGTTGAATGCCATGGTTTGAATACCTAAAGCAGCAAGCAGAATATTCACAATTAGCAGTAGAAGTGTGTTTAAATAAGGATGTGCGATTTCACTACGTCATGATGTTTTGGTTATTACTGGACCAAATATTGTAATCTTAATCTTCCAGCTGTCCTCTTGTTGTCCAGATCTGCTTCTTCTTTTTTTTTTTTTTATAACCACTCAATGTGCAAGGAAATCTAATTTGTTTTCCACCATTTTCTGCTATATTATGGGTCAGTTTTGAGGATGGAACTCGATATTCGGAAATTCATGCAAAACTCTGGTCAGCAGCACTTCGAATTTCAGCACTTCCCAACTTCTTACCTACGGCTAGCTGCACACCGTGTTGCTCAACATTATGGTTTGCAAACTATGGTTCAGGAAGGTGGTTTAGATGGCAGTGGAAACAGGATACTGGTGATCAAAACAGCAGGAAGCAGACTCCCTGCTGTCCGCTTGTCAGATATTCCTGCCAAGCAGCTGGAAGATGATAAGACTGAACAGATTAAGATTGTTATCAGGCCCCGACCTAGCAAAGCATCTGCTAATGGAGCCAATGATGCAGGGACGAGAAGAAGCCCAGTGCGAAGCATGGAAGAGAGGAAGGAGGAGTATGACAGAGCACGTGCTCGGATCTTCAGTAGCCCAAGTGGTTCTGATTCGGATGATACATTTTCTCAAACTTCAACTGACCAGAGGAATATATCTTTGAGCAGAGATGATAATGAAGTGTTTAGGATTCCTGTCGTGGATCTTGATAAGAATACAGGCATTAGAGATGGCAGCACACAATCTAGGGTGGCCATTCTTAAAGACAGGGAAAAAGATCGTTCTGACCCAGATTATGATCGGAGTTATGAAAGGTAGGGTCTTTTCTGTTCCATTGGCATTCTTCATTTTGAGTGTGAGATCAATGTGACTGGAGTTGATTTTTAGCATCCTCGATTGAATTGTTTGATAAGCTATTTTACTTCCCATTCAAAACAGTTTATCTTAAGAAGCACAGAAATAGCAGCGACATATATTAGTATTCATCACTTTGTTGAGAAAAGCTGTTGATAAAGAGCATTTGCTCAGTTTGCTGTGTAACTGTTACCGTGACAATTGTTTTCCTTAGTTTCTCCATGTGTAACTCCAACAAGGCATGATTAAATGCCATTCCAATATTGGTGTTTTGTTTGATGAACTAACTTCTGCACTGTTACAGGTATGTTAGGAATGTCCCTGCTAGTCAAGGTTTCGGTTTGGTGGCCTTCAACGTGCAAAAGATTCAACATCCTTATGGGCATTTTGATGCTGGATTTACTCCTCTTGGTCCGATGCCGAGGTCTCAAGCTTCACTTAACTATATGCCTCCTTCTGGTGCTGTTATGAACTCTTTTGGAGTGACGGGATTGAATCAAAATACAAGTGATACTGGGTACATGCAGTGGCCTACTGCTGCAATGATGTATGCACATTCATATGAGCAACTCCGGCATGGTGTTTTCCAGGTGAAAATATCCTATTAATCTATTTATCTTAGTAGCTATGTTAAGGGCGGCTTAGAATTTACTGTTTCTCAGTCATATAATTGGGATTGAGTTCGTTTTTCTGAGCTTTATCTTTATTTTTGGGGTCCTCTTGGTAATTCTTTCATTTCCTGCATTGATGCTGTTCAGTGTCATACTTGTCACTCTGCTGGGTTAGAGATCTTCATGTTGCTGTTGGGATCTTAGCCTTTGGTTTATAAAATTTCCGTCTATGACAATCTTCAAGATGTCTCTTGTTCTTGCCTGAATTTGCCTTGGAATCGAGGCTTTCGCTGCATTGGCCTGAAGCTAGCTTACTACTACTTTTTTTCTTATGTGGCTGACAATTCAATTTTTACCAAGGCGTGTTTCCCCCCAAATTGCTTATGATTTATTCCCCTTATTTTGCAGGCCCCGGTCTGTCAGCAGCCACTGAGCTTTGATTACTCCCAAAACCATTAAGTAGTGGTAGGTTATGGTGTTGTATGACTGATTCACATGCAAATACTTTTGTTCTGTTAGGAGTTTTCTTGTGTTAGACTTCATATATTCAGATCCAATGTTTGGCTAGGACCTTCGTTCTATTTCAAGCTTCTGTGACCTTTTTTACATCTTTTAAATACTGATTATAGTATGGGACATATTGGGTGTTGCTGTATGGGATATATCTGCTGTTGCTCGTCATTCTAGTACTGTATCTTTTCGTTGTGTTGCGATCTAATAAATGATCTGTTCTGTCGGTCCACATGCCCGTGTTTCACTTTGCATTTTTGGGGTCACAAGCCTGCCTTGCTCTATCGCAGTTCATAAGATTTTTGACATGCACAAATCCTATCACGAATAACACCTGGGATGGCAAACCCTAGGCCCACAAGTCAGAGTACATACTGCATGTCTTGGTTATTGACATTCAATGAATGTCATTCCACCATCTCAAGTATGATCCTGTTGCCATTTCTGACTTGGACACTCAATAGCTAAATTGAAGCCCCTTAAGTAAATTGTCGTGCGCACGTATTCCACGTTTCACGGTAGTTATGCAATCATTCGTGATACAAAGTGCAATAAGCATGTGGGATCGGGGGAAGTTACCTCCACACGGTTCGGTAACTGGGTTTTGAAGCTTTCAGAGTGCTAAGTAGAGTAAAGATTGAAGCTGCTCTCCTACTTGCTTAGATATAAGAGATCTTCCGGTCCCATTATAATTGAACCCAGATAAAACGTTTCATGTTGCAGTAGTGTGCTCTGACTTGAAGCGTTTTTCTTGACTAATTGAATGATGAAAATGATCACTCTCCATGTGCCTCTACCTATCCACCAAGCAGGTCTTTAACCTAATGACTTTGGGAAAAGGTGGTTTTGCGACGACCTGATTTTCCGCCAAATGGAATTAGAAGCAGAATCAAGCACACGTCGGGCTTAGGTTATCGGAGTTTGTGTTTTGGAATATAAATTATAGTATGGTGAATTGTGGGCCGCGGTTTAGTGACGGGCGCAACAAAATTAGAAATGGGCAAACCGTAATTGCCATTAGTCGTTTACTTGTTTTGGTCCTGGATAGACCGGTTCGCATGGAAGTTTAGACTGGATTGGCGCGCGATGCTTGCCCCCAACAACCCCCACCGACCTAGCCACTGATAAAACCCCCCCCTCTCTCTCCCGCCATCGAACAGATGCCTCCGCCATTCCTCAGCTCACGTGACGTCCGAAGGGGGAGTAACCGACCCACCTTTGCTCGTTCTTACTTCGATTTGAGCTGCATTTTCTCTAAGCTTCAAACCCGAGGGAAGTATTACTTTTATCCTAATCACTAAATTACCCGTTGACTGTTTATTTTGGTGATACTAGTTGTCTTGAAAATGGGTTTGCCGCAAGTGAGATTTGCATGCATGGAAGGGAAAGCGCTTTTGTATGAACGATCTGTAGCTTGGGTTGGCGCCTTTGATCATGGGTAGTTTAGATATGAGAGCTGATCGTCTTGTCAGTTGTCAAATCGAAGCGAACTTAGATCCTATGGGTGGGCATTCGGCCATGAGCTCGAGACGGGGGTTAGTTGCCCAATTTATTTTGCGTATCGATTCGGCTTGCAAGAGTATGTCCCTAAGACATTGGATAATTGGAAATCAGGGTCGGATTACTCGACCCATTGTGGTTTGGATGTGAATTGAAGATTAAGCCTAGATGGAAGGTTCGGTCATGGGTATTGAGGGGCTGTTTGCGAAGTTTCTGATTGGACGGGAATGAAGAAAGATTTTGCCGGGAGCTTAGAGGTGCGGCACGTGAGATTCCGTAGTTCGCCTAACAATTCCAATGGGAATCTGACTAAACTGTGGCCTTTTATATTTGGACTTTATTGTGATTGCCGTCGCGTACCTTTAGGCGTTTGCTGATTGTGTGGTTATCGCTCAGATGAACAGTCAATCGGATGGTTTAGTTGTTCCGCTAGAAGTTTCACTTGCCGAGCTTCGACTTACCCTTTTTATTTTTAACCTTTTTCAGATTACCTAGCCGGCGAGGAGCAGAGACAATGGATAGGTATGGTAGTGGTGCTGCCGGATAGTGAATTCGTGTTTATAGATTGGGTATAGTTATAATTGTACTGTTTTCCAGTTGTCATTGAAATGGATAATGTAATTAACTAATTATATATGAAATTAGTTGATGTGTACGCCTGTTACAGGTTAGCGAAACCTAATAAGGCCATACCCTTTAGGCATCGTAACTGCCTTATTTCACATGAACTTGTATGATTTTATATAGCCGACTGCTTGATTTATAGCTTAGTCTTCGGGGCAATTTTCCAAAATAATTTTTTTTTAAAATTACCAAAAAATAAATAAATATCAAATTAGGTGCCGCTCAATAAATGGGCCATCGAGCGGCACCCAATCGGTTCTATTGGGCCCTGATCGGCGGCCCATTTGCCGAGCGGGGTGCCGGTTGGCCCCAATTGGTAAATGGGCCATCGAGCGAGGCCCAATAGAATCGATTGGGCGCAGCTCGATGGCCCATTTGTCGAGTGGGGTGTCCTATAAGCCATTTTAATTTTTTTTAATTTTGTATTTTTTTTCACTTTTTTTATTATCGATAGTTATTATATTTATTTATCTTTTGAATCTTATTTTTTATAAGATAATCATTAATTTAAAAAATAATTTGTATTTATGTAATTACTTAAAATCGCAACGAAAGATTAAAAAATCATAGTAATAGATAAATGACAAACCGCAACAAAATAGCTAAAAACCTCATGAAAAGATGAAAAACTACAGTAAAAGAGTGAAAACGATTAAAGAAAGAGGAAAACTTTGAAATGACATATCTCATCGCTAGGGTGCTTGTTTGGGACGATTGTTTTTTTGATTTCGCGTAATTTTTTGAGACTAGTGTATTGGCAAACTACCGTAGGCGGTTTTGCTGGCCTTTTTCTCCAAAAAACGCCATATTTATTGTCAATTTTGCATTTTCTCCCTCCGCTACATCTCGATCATGAATGAGCCATCTTTTCCCTCTTTCTTCTTTGATATTTCCATGCCGGACTCATTATACCATGGTTTTTTTTTTTTGTAGTGAGAAAGGGGTTTAGACAGTTTTTCATACCCAAATTAAAATCGCGTCTTTTAATGAGCATATATATTAATTAATCTGCAAATGATATTGTCAATTGTGTTGTTTGCTCTGTTGGCTGTCCTTTGGGTGAAGTGTTTTGGTGGTTGTGGGTTACATTCTCAGCATATTCCATCTCTAAATTTTATATTTTATATGTTTCCAAACTCCCATAGGCGGTGTAGGTTCCTAATTTGGTATTTATTTATTTTTGAATACTTTTTTAGTAATTTTTTTTTAAAATTTTAATTTGGAAAATTGCACTTAGTCTTCTACATGCGCCCTCTATTACATAATATTAGATTGAAACGAAGACACGGTTAGTAAGCATGTGGTGGGTCTCGGGGGACGTTTCCCAGCGGATCTGATAAACCAATCTTTCCTATATTCTGGTACAATAAGAGAAACAAGGGCAAGTAACCACACGCCTCAAAAGTTTTTAGATTCTATCTACAACACTAATCTTATCTTCCAACACTCAATCAAACATAACAAGCTCAAGGAATTAGCCAATTTCAGCAACTAGTTGAACCGGAGGGAGGGAGAGCAAAAACAAGAAGAGCATGCCGAGCTAAAAAGCTATGGGACGGAATGTAGTGTGACATGAAATTATCGAATGATCAGCCAAATGACATCGGCAGCAGAACATCTTCGTCCTTTAGACATCGAGTATGTTTGTGACCGTTCCTCGAAGGGTTCGGAGTTATGGTCATCGGAAAAAAAGACATTGCTGACGGGTCAATTTACAAGCATTACGTCGAAATCATGATCCTGATTGATGGCCTGGGGGAGCCACGCAAAATATCAATAAGATGCCTCAAAACCAACTTGACGTGGACACAAAAGCCACAAATTCACATCCCCTGGTAATGATAAATCTGCTAAAAACATCTCTCAGTAAAACAATTTCAAAGCGAAGTGAGGTATATAACCCTGAACTTCAAAGTCATGAGATCTAGTGTTCATTCATCCTAGGAAGGGTTGGACTGAAATTTCGACTGCTGACGACACCTCCGACTTTTCATTGATTCAGATACTTTAATCGCAGGAGAGCAGACATGCCTGCTGAACATCAAATAGGGTAATACTTTACCCATTAATGATAATGGCGATTTTAAGCATTCAACAGCTTCGAGGCCAAAAGATGAACACTTGCTTTAGTAAAGTTGAAAGCATAGATAATATATGACTAGCGGGATATTGAAGCAGCAGCATTAACTTCTTCGACAAGTGTTCACGAAATCATCTTATCATCAGAGCCGGAAAGCAAACGGAATCAAATCCATGATCAGAAAAGAGGTACAGTTTCATACATGACGAACTTCTTGGAATGGCAATAAGAGAGAATATCACAAACCTGCAGAACCCGATGTGAAAAGAAAATTCAAAGAACAAATTGTCTTGTACTTGATTTACATGAAATGGTTGGGATCTTGATCATCCTTAAGACCATACTAGGTTTAGAGGACAACAACCCTTAATAGCAAAAAATTACTAAAAGATTTGTAGTTGATATGAGATTAAGCTAATCAAGAGAATGCAAAAGCCGAAGAGCAGCGTGATGTTCCTCAGAGGGAGGAAAAATCAACAAACTAAGTATTGTCTAGAGAGATATCAAGAAAAGCAATCTACATTACACGGCACATTCCAGTGATATAAAATACTCCAATGAGGTGAAAGTTTCCATTTGAAACGAGAATTTTCTGTTAAATAGCGGAATTTACAACAGACACAAGTAATTTATAAACAGTTGAACCCAGAACAATTGATCAGAAGCAGAAGCGATATGTTATCGTGCTGAAAGCTGGATGATCTACCAATCACCAAACAGCGCACAACGATCATACCCTGGATTAGAACAAATCCCAGGCAACATCTGCTTGCAATAGTCTATGCCCCCCTACCCCAGCCAGACTCAACATTTAGATGGCCTTACCCTTCCAATCCACCAGCATCAAACCCCAGCTCCAGCAAAATCCTATACATTTAGCTGACAGGAACTTGTCAATGTAAGGTTGTCTCCCCGGAAGCAAATTACAACCAGCTTACAAAAACCCCAATGAACCAAAACTAATGCTTGAAAGCACAAGCCTAAATGATCATTCTCACAAAAAAAAAGAAAAAAAAAAGAAACTTTGAGCAGATAACAGAAAGGTCTTGGAGGAAGAAAATTAGTGATTACCCCGAAACTCAATCTTCTCCAGAGGGAAACAAAGTGAGGACCTTTCTCCCTCCACTTCCCTTGACTGACTCCAACTCTGCAACAGAGGACTGAATTGGGTTGTGCATTGACATTGTTGCCCCAATGCCATGCGCCATCTGCCCCTGCCTGCTTTGCAACAGAGGATGCTCAAATTGCCCATTTGGCGGTAACCCGAAATGGCCCACTTGCCTTTGGTACTGTGGATAAGCCGCTGCTGTGGCAGCCTCTGCCGCCAGTTGCTGGTGGTGCAGCAGTGCCAAGAAATGATCTGAACCCACACGGTCGGGATGCAAGAAATGGGGCGGCACTGGCGCGCTTGCAAATAACCGCTCAGTGGCGGCATCTGCGCCGCTGCCACCACCTCTGCCGCCAGATAATCCCTGCATCCGCCTAAGATAGAGGCGGTATTTCTGCAGGTGACTGGCCACATTCTCCCGGGTCAACCCGTCAACGCTCATCAGCTGCATTATGGTCTTCGGCACGGCGTTCTTGATCCCCAGGTGGGCCACAGCGTCCACAAACCGCTTGTGCAGCTGGGGCGTCCACACCAGCCGCGGCCGCTTGAGGGTCCGGGCCGGCTCGTCCCCGCTTCCGCCCGCCGCTCCCCCGGACCCCAAATCCCCGGAATCGGTGAAATCAACCGGGCCAGGGTGGCGCGCCACCGCGGCGGCAAGCTTCAAATCGTGATTGGAGGAACTCAGGTGCGGCGGCGAAGGCGGCCGGTGGTGTTGTTTGGCGCTGATGACGGAGATTGAGTGATTGTTCGTGGAAGGGCTACTTCTGATGTCGAAAGCGATAGCGAGATCAGGGGTGATCAAGGATTGAGTCAACGGCGTGAGCTCTTCAGGCGATGGAAGCTCTAATTCCCATTTCAGGAACCAGTTACCATCGTCCTCCATCATTGTCAGGCTGATTCGGCTCAAACCCAGTTCACTAATTGCCCGTACAGTAAGCTAATTCTTCACAAGTGCCAGATCTTTCCCGAGGAAGGGAAGATCAGAGTGCACAAAGGTAGGGTTTTTAAGAAAACTTTCCCTTGTTTCTCACCTTTTTCTCCTAGGATTCAGAGTGTCGGAGAGATTGAAAAGTCAGCGATGGGGAGAGGTCCGAGGTGGATCTTGGCTTCTTCTTTTCAAAGCTTTGTCGTTACTGGGTAATGGGGTTATCTCCTAGCCTGATGCTTTCCTTTCTGTCGCGAATTTACTTTGGGGACTCATATCTTGCGTCTTTTTTCCGGGATTTGAGGGTTGTTTATTCTATGAGGGCGAGTGTCGTAAAGATTCTGCGACGATGGTGGTCCGATGCCACGGTTTCGTCAGGCGCGTAGCCGTCAAACTCTCCTCCGTGCTAGGAATATCCCTGTCACGTCTGAAATTCCGGATTGGAATCGTCAAACCTTAGAGAGTAAGGCTAGGTCTAATATTCCTTTAATCTCAGCCGTCCGTCCGTATTGTACGGTTGATATTTAAAGATGGCTAAAATTCTATATAAAAGTATTTGAATTTCAATTTTTTTAAAAAAATAAATAAAAAAAGACTTTATGAGCAGAATCAAATATTTAATGCTCTCTGCTCTTTCTCTCTCCTCATTGCATCAAAAGATTCGAAACCCCTTTTGTTTGGATCTTCCCTCTTATCTTCCTCTTTAGAAAAAATCTCTTGCTCGAAAGGAATGTCAACAGATGAGCCTTTGCATTGTCCCCCTCGAGGACTGCAAAGGCTTCATTATCGAAAGTAATGCCAACAGATGGCCACTCTGATCTGATAAACGCACTTGTGATTCCACCATGTACTCTGTCCCCACAGCCCAGTAAGGTGATTGCCGTGAAAATAACTTGCATATACCAGGAAGGCCTGCTACTAACATTGCTTATCATGAGTTCCTAGGATCATGTGTAGTTAGGTTTGGGCGGTCCGACTTGCTCATTCCTACGCTCCTCATGTACAAATTAGCATATAGGTGATATTGCTCTAATGAGGACGTTCGGGGCACATCGATTTCAAGTGATTTGACATCTCGCTTGAGATAGCTAGAGCTAATTAATGCCTGGTATGGTCGAATTCCTTCAAGCTATTCATTTAATGCCCTTGAAGACGGACGGTTAGCTAGTTGGACATGAAAGTTGATATACGCCCGCTATTCTTGGGCCAGGAAAATGTAGTGCCGCAATAGCCTATGGCTACAAAATTGGGGAGAGAGAGATGGGAGGAAATGCTTATAAGCTACCAAATAAGTGGAAGCTCAATTTCGTTCCAAGATACGGGGAGAACATTTCCATGTTAATTTTGAGAAGCCAACGAGCTGTTGTGAAGTAAAAGAAAGACAATTTGCTTAGAACTCCCAATGTTTCCGGAAGACCACAAGTTTGCTTTAGGATTATTGGAGAAACCACCCATCTCTTGAACTTGTGATAAAAAAATAAGATGGAATGACAAAGGGTATCTTCTGTCAAGAATCATTGACATGTTGGGTCACTTATTGCACCAATAACATCGGGGGGCTGGTTTGGGCGTGGGCGAGCCCGTTCGTCTTCTTTCGCTCAGGATTTGTTTTTCCCCAACTCTGGCCTAGGTGTTGTGGCCCAGACCAGGTGAGGGCTCGGAGGCCCTCGCCTAGACCAAGCCATCATTGGCCCACAGTTGGGAACAATTAAAAAAAAATAAAATAAAGAAAATAATATCTATCATTTCAGAGAAAAACTTAAAAAAAAAAGAATCATAGCGTTTATCACGTGAGCATAGTTCGTCTCGTATAAGACAATTGATGTCTATATTAGTTATTTTTGATCGAAATTAATTGAAGTAATTAAATTGACAAAAATGTAAAATACTTACAAACCACGCATACGACTGTAGACTTCAAATCAAAGAAATTATCCAGAACATTCAGGACGGTGGGAATTCCAATGTTCAGACCAGTCAAAGTTCCACGGTGGGAATTCCAATGTTCAGATTCAGTCCTCCGTACTCTCCAAGACAAAAGTATAATGATGTTCGGTAAAACTTCACTTTCGGAACAAGCTTGGCTTACGGCCAGCGCTATGCCAGGGGATATAATCAATATTTGCCGATCACGTACTTGAGGTATTTAATATCATAGCGAAAACAATTTGATCATACCACGTAAAGAAAGTAAATGGAATTAAGGCTCTAAAAATGTGATGTTTTCGAAAAAATTAAACAATTCAAACTTTTAATTATTTTTTTGTATTTTTATTATATTATTGTTTAGTTTCTTTTTTTAATTTTTTTTTCTTTTTTCTTCTTCAATTTCTTCATCAACCGGTTGTGGACCACAAGCAAGGCTTGGCTTAAGCTCGCGGGTCTTTAACGATTGGCTGATGAATAAATTAAAGAAGAAAGAAATAAAGAAAAAACAAGAGAAAAAAAATTAAAGAAAGTAATTAAAAAATTTTACGCAATTTTTTTTAATTTTAAAAAAATAAATAAAAATAAAAATATATTAAAAATTAAAAAGAAATAAAATATGAAAGAGATGAAGAAGGAAAAATGAGGAAGACATTTTCTACACTTTCGAAGGAGGGTTTTTTTTTTTTTTCCATGAAGAGGAAATATTTTTTGGGACTAGCTTATTTTCCTCAAACCAAACACCGAAAAATCTGGAAAATGTTTTTTGGGAAGTTATATTTTCGAGAATCAAACATAGCCTAAAAGAGTTAAAAACATCATGCGCCAAAATTGTTGAGTCTTATTACTTCATAAGATTATAGAGATGAAATTAATGACCTGATTTTTGTTTGTCATTAGATTATTGGATTGAGTAATTATGATTTATTGCATTAACATAACACGTTATGTCATTACATTGCCGCCGAAAACAGGAGCGTCTCTTTCCCCTAAATAGTCTAATGAGAAAGCTTCTGTTTACGTTCGTAGTTGCAATAATTTTTTTACTATTATTTTTTTCCTAGTCTTAATGTTGTATATCGTTAAAACAACGGCAAGACCAAATAGATAATATATTCGAATGTTCACAATTTTAATACGTGGCGGCATGAGGATTCATTTGAATACGCTAACTAAGTAGCTATATATGCATCGGAAAAATTATTAATTTTTTTTAAAATCTATTGTAATTGTAGTAATTCAGTCATAAACCTCTTTCTTTGTCAATTCAGTCATGAATTTTTTATATTTATGTCAATTCAGTCATTTCGATTAATTTTCATCGAAAATTGCTGACATGATCAATTTTTAATAATATTTCGTTTGTTTTTGTTTTTCCTCCTCTCGGCGACCGGCCAGAGGAGGAGGAAGAAGAAGAGGAAAAAAAAATTTTAATTTTTTTTAAATGATAAAAATATTATTTTAAATTGGTTATGTTAGAGCTGAATCGCACCACGTCAATGTTGGATTGTGCCAAGTCAGCAATTTCTAGTGAAAATTGGCCGAAAAGACTGAATTGACATAAATACAATAGGTTTGGGATTGAATTGGCACAAATGTAAAATGCTGAGAATTGAATTGGCATAATTACAATAAATTTATATTTTTGGTAATTTTCTGTATACATATCAACTCCGTCCCTCGAGCCTGTGAGCTAGGGGTGGCCAAAGGGACTGGGAACCACTCGGATCCCCTGAAATCGAAACGGCTCGAAATCGGTGGTTGTGAAGGGAAATGGTGGGTATCGGTACGATTTCCGATTTCAAGTGTGGAACTGTACACCCGCCCATTTGGACCGGACCAATAATATATTCTTTAATTTATAATTTTTAAAAAATAAAAAAAATTTAAATCCTTAATTTGAAACTCTCTCTTCTGGTCTCAAACTCTCACTCTTACCTCAGTTTTTGCGTCTCTCGACTCACGGCCTCGACTCCCATGGACTCATAGTTGTGCCTCCAATCGCTCATCGCCTGACTCTCTTGCTCTCGGTCTCCTCCATTTGCTTGGTGAGGTTCCATGGACCTACTTGGGAACTGAATTGGAATGACAGTCTGGTTCTCGGATGGATCCGTGAAACCCAACGGGAGGTTCTGATTTGACTTTTTCGGAATCAGCCCTTAGTGGGCGGTTCCTGAGTTGAATTTTTTGTCTCAATTGCCTGAATTAGAGAAGGTCAACACTTAACCCATTTATGAGATTGCATGGAGTTTCGACTTTCTTTGTTGCTTCGATCCGTACTTAAACAGCTTAGAACGAGACGCTTGACTACGCTGATCCATGTGAATGGATTTTCAGTCGTTCTTGGTCCATCGTGGTCAGTCATGTGCGTCTCTTACCAGGGAAGTTCGTGATCATGTGAACTGAATGCTCAGGTCTTTCTGGCATTGGCATCCTAAGTATGAGACGAAGACGCAAAGGTTTCATCCGTTAAGCCACTCAGCCCAGAAAGCTTTAGGCAGCGACTTTCGCGCTTTGTTCGCGATCTTTCCTTCTTTTTGCCCCGCATCCTGTCGCCCCGCCGAAGTTATTTACCGCCACCTAAAGCTTTTCACCTCACCAACTCAAACTCCATGTCGTCCTGAACTAATGGACAGTCGATCGGCATCTGTAGTGGCAAGAGAGAGAGTAGCCTCCCGCTCGTTCAAGCATGCAGGATGAACATTTAGACTTTCGGGTGGAATGTCACTTCCTGCTTCTGCTAGGGGGGTAGAGAGTCACGAACAAAGCGATTTTCGATAAATTTCAGCGTGGAACCCGGAGTTTACTCCTAAGTTTGAGGACTCATGGCTGATGGAGTGGTCACGTTCCTGCTCAACAAGCTCTCAATGGCGATAGAAGAAGAGGAGTATTTGCTGAGAGGGTTCCGAGAAGAGCTCAAGCACATAAGAGATGAATTGGAGAGCATCAGGGCCTTCTTGAGGGTTGCTGATGGGATGGAGGAAAGAGATCCGGAGCTCAAGGTATGGGTGAAGCAAGTCAGAGACGTCGCTTTTGACATCGAAGATGCTCTTGACGAGTACGTGATTAGTCTCTCTCGCCCCCCTGAGCTTGGAGTCCGATCCTATCTCCAAAGAGTCATCTTCCCCTTAAAGACTTTGAGAGCGCGTCATCGAATTGCCTACAGAATATTTAGTATCAAAGCCAGGGTCTTAGGTGTATCAGAGCGGCACCAGAGGTACCGATACAAGTTCAGTGTAATTGAGCAACATGGGTCGAGCTTGGTTTCCAGAGAGGACACATGGGTCGATCCTAGAGGAAATGCGCTACTGCTCGAGGAATCAGAGCTCATAGGAATCGAGAAGCCTAGAAACCAGCTCGTGGAGTGGCTTGTCGGCGGAGAGTCCAAGCTTGAAGTCACTTCTATAGTGGGAATGGGTGGATTAGGTAAGACCACACTCGCGAAGAAAGTTTTCGATAGCGCAGTAGTTAAGAATCATTTCACTAGTCATGCTTGGATCGCCGTCTCAAGATCATTTGACGTCGAAGATCTCCTGAGGGATATGATAGAGCAACTGTTTGAAGAGATGAAGATACCAATTCCCCATGGAGTAAGCACCATGAATGTGGACAGGTTGAAGGCGTTTACCAATGCGTTCCTCCAGCAAAGGCGGTACTTGATCGTTCTTGACGATTTGTGGAGCTCTCAGGCATGGGAGTTGATACAATTTGCATTACCTAGGAACTTCTGCGGTAGCCGGATTATGGTCACGACCCGTGTTGCTGATGTAGCCTCAGGTTGTTGCATCGAGTCACCAGACCGAGTCTATTACTTGCAGCCCTCTGCCTCCTCAAGAGTCTTGGGATCTGTTCTGCAAGAGAGCATTCCCAGGAAATTCATGTCCTCCTCGCCTGGAAGACATCTCGCAGTGGATTTTAGCTAAGTGCAGAGGATTACCCCTTGCGATTGTTGCTATTAGCGGCGTCCTAGCTACGAGGGGCATGAGTAGAGTGGATGAATGGGAATCGATTCGGCACAACCTCGGCCATGAATTACAAGGTAATGACAGACTTTTCAATCTACGGAAAATATTGTCCCTCAGCTACTCCGATTTACCTTGCTACTTGAAATCTTGTCTCTTATACCTGAGCATTTTCCCTGAGGACCATATAATCGGGCATAATAGGCTCGTCCGTCTGTGGATCACCGAAGGATTCGTGGAGGAGAAAGAAGGCAAAACATTGGAAGAAGTCGCAGAGAGGTACCTCCATGAGCTTCGTAGCAGAAGCTTGATCCAGGTTGCTAGAGTAACCACTGAAGGAAGGATCAATGCTTATTGGGTACACGACATCTTAAGAGAGATCCTTCTATCAAAGACGAAGGATCAAAATTTTGCCAAGGTTTCCAATCCAATGACCGCAAAGTGTTCTGGCGATGCTCGACGCCTTGCCATCCATTATAGCCTGGCCAATACCCAATTGAGCAAGTTCAATGCCATCCGACTCCGCTCTCTGCTCGTGCTTGGAGTGCCGGATTTGCCAGCCGACTTATCCTTATTGTCATCGCTTGGAAACAAGTTTAAGCTGCTCGAGGTGTTAGACCTTACGGACGCCCCCCTTGATGTGTTCCCGAACGAGATCATCAGGTTATATCATTTGAAGCATTTAAGCTTGCGAGGGAAGAAAATAAACAGGATTCCAAGCACAATTGGGAACCTACAAAAGCTTGAGATTCTGGACCTGAAGAATACCTTTGTGTCGGAGTTGCCTGCTTCGATCCAGAGGCTACGACGCCTGAGACACCTCTTGCTCTACCGGTACGAGTTGGGTTTGGACCTGTATTATCGCAAGTACGGCTTCAGAGCAAGTGCTGGAGTCGGTGGCCTGGTTTCACTGCAAAAGTTGTGCTGCATCGAGGCAGACACAGAAAATCGAGTGATCATGGACATTGGGTCCATGAGGCAGCTCACAAAATTGAACTTGAGAAACTTGAGGAGGGAAGATGGGAAGGCCTTGTGCTCCTCAATCCAGAACTTAAGCCGACTCCAAGTGCTATCATTATGCTCGGTCGATCCGGCTGAGGTGATCGACATAGAACAACTGACTCCGCCGCGTTTCTTGCAGCGGCTATACTTGGAAGGGCGTCTAGAGAAAATACCATCCTGGACTTCTTCCCTCTATAGCGTGGTGCGGTTGTATTTGCGCCATAGCCGTCTACAAAACGACCCGCTCAAGTCCCTAGAGGCTCTGCCTAACCTCGTGGAGCTGCAGCTCGGCGATGCTTACGAAGGGGAGTCGCTGCGTTTCAGAAGAGGCGGATTTCCGAGGCTGAAGCTGCTGTGGCTGATCAAGTTGAAGAACCTGAAGTGGGTGACAATGGAGGAGGACACAATGCCGAGCCTCGAGAAGCTGACTCTGCGCCGATGCGAGTCGTTGAAGGAGATGCCGCTTGACGTCGAAAGGCTTTCTAGCCTGAAAGTGATCGTGTTCGACGGCATGCCCGGGGAAATCTTCGCGAGGCAGAACACGGCCAGAGACGCGAAGCCTTCACATTTGTCCAAAGTTTTTGTCAATGATGGGCTTTGGACGAGGTATGTGTAGAGGACAGAACAACTGAGGAACAATCTGAAATTTTAGGTAAATATCCAAATCAGTCATGATAAAATATGAGTTGGGTGTACGATAATAAATTACACAAGTTTCGTACTTAAAAATTAGAGTTAACTGTAACGTGTGCGCTCAGCGGCCTTACGTACCGTGACTCAGGATCTTTGCGAAGTTGTGGTCACTAGAAACTCGACGGTACCGATCTAAAGTCCATCGACAATGACCGAGGACTAGCGAATAATTAAATCACTAAATTGTGATTTCGAATCAAAAGTAAATGAATTGTAATATGCCTTAAAGCCCAGAGGACTTCGCGAAATTCAAATTACCTAATAATGCGCTAACAATAAAATCGGTATAAGATCGAAACTGCACGAAACCTTATTGTGGTATAATAGATTGCTTACACTCTTGGAGGCAATGAAGATTCAAACTGGACATGAACTGCTAATAAGATGACTGGAATGAATAGAGAAATCCAAAAAACTTGCATACTAGGATGCTTTTACGAACAATAGTGGAAATTGGCATAGGGAAACCTAATCTAATTTGAAACATAAATTAGATCTTAGGGACAATCAAGTCTACATCTAGGACTCTTCGGGGGACCAATATGTTGTGTACGATGCTCTCCAACATGCAATCGACACGTGGTCAATGCTTCAAACACGTCAGCGACACATGAGTCCAGCATCCCGACATGCTATTTTAGCACTCACGGAGTCGATGTAAAGCATTTTTAATAATATGTGTCAAAATGTAAATTTATCAAAAGTTTATATACTTAAGTCATACCCAGTCACCTCAAAATTAATATATCCATCCAATCCAACAAAACCTAATTGTGAATCTATCATAAAAGAAGAAAAAGAAGAAACTCGCTGTTGATATTTCTATATATACACGATAATTTATCATTCATGCATGCATGCATACATGCATACATACATATATGAAGGAATAGAGGTCGGCTCTTGGAGTCAGGGGAGAAGGGCTGAGTGCCGATGACATGCTTTTTGAGACTTACTCCGCTCATTGGAAATTTCTTTAGGCAAGATCCCACGTTCCAGAGTCTGATTTTGCTTTCACTCTTCTCAAGTAATGAGGCCACCAAACAAACCAAAGGGGAGATCTTTGGTTGCCTTTCCTATTAGGAGTGCTATTCTTTTTGTAATAAATGCTCTGCAGATGTTTTCAGAAATAAGAACTTCTCCCAAAAGTGGAAGAAAGGGCTACCGACTTGGCCTACTTTGACTACGCTACTCTTCCCATTTCGAAAGAAGAAGAAGTAGCCCCGCCGACGACAATAGATTCCATAGCTGGAGATCTTACTAACAATGAAACTCCTAACCAACAATCATATAACCGGGGATGAGCTCCTATCCTCCCTTCTGGCCATTGAAAGCATTCCAATTGTTCTTAGAATTCGTTCAAAGAGCATTTCCCTAATCTAAACTTATCTCACCTCTAAAGGTAACTACTGACTCGATAGCTCAAAAAGAATCACAGTCGACTCAACTTGAGCTGCAGGTCCCATGGATGTCGACCCATAAACGAAGCCATGAGCACAGCCCATTGATTCAGTGGTTTACCTTGACTCATCTAAGGCAGTGAAAGTATATCTTGATCCAGTTGCCCGAGCTGATGAACTTGGCCCAATAGATCTATTAGAAGCAAAAGAGTAATAGGTGGAAGCAGGTCTAATTGATAGCAAAGTGTAAGCATCATTAATAGAAGCAGATCTAGTGCTAGCAGGTTGAGGAATTCAAATGCCAGATTCATATCTAATTTCAAAGTCATCTTAGTGCGATTGAGAGAAAAAAGCCCAACAGTTCCCCACGAAAGATCACCCACACATGCATGTAGCTGCGCACCAGACGGGTTAACAAAGAGCGCTTGTACACAACGGATTTGGAAGCCCAAATACATATATATACACACACACATACACACAAACACACATTTAATATACAATGTGTCTCAATATGTCGAGATTCTCTGTTTTTGAGAAATGAATTGTTGTAATGTCGTGTCGATTTGTGCATTATCGCATGCATAGTGTGGGTGCTGCTAAGGTTTTACATTGATCTTTCTCATCATAATGTCTTCACAGTTAAAAAAAAAAAAAACATTAGGGAGAAACCTCCCTCTTTGTATCATCTCAACGGGGCCCTGTTTCATTACACGTTTCGAAATTTATTAGTTGCGGCGGGCGCTCTAGAGATGATGATTCTAGTCTCTCATTTATGGGCGTGCTCCATGTGTCGATCGATGGTGGCCACGCTGCGATGTACTTCACTTGACCTCTTGCCAATCGAAAAGCTCATCCATCGAACACTCCACCGGCCAAATTGTACTGCAAAGCCCCCACATGATGAATGATTCTATCGAGCGTTTCATCGATAGGGTTACGGTTGGCTTGGGACTTTTCGGGCCTAGAGTCAACATGATCTACCACTAATTTTTTTTTTTGTTTTTGGTTAACAACAGAGCCAGTAGTTAGAAACCAAGATAACTTGTGCAGTAATGTTTTCATTACGGTGAAGGCTGCTGCCGTCTAATTTTCCAGTAATAATTACTCCTTAATTTCTTCTGATTTGTTTCAACCATTTGGGTCCCACTCCACACGGAGAAGGACCCACGCAACAGCCATTTTTAAATGCAGCCGAAAGCCCATATGTAATTATTCGGAGCGCCATCGTCACAAACATCTCATCACGGGATTTACAATTCAAAGATCAACGGAGAGTCCGAGTTCAAGATGAACACCGTCCCCGACCAGAAAATCCACATCCTCTCATCCACCGCCGTCAAACCGTCTTCTCCGACCCCTCACGGCCTCCGAACCCTCAATCTCTCTCTCCTCGACCAGCTCTTCCCCACACCTTTAGCCCACACCCTCCTCTTCTACGCCGACCCCGGCCCCGGGAACGACGGCGGCGGGAGCGGCGGCGGGGGCGGCCGTGGCAGCGGCCAGTTCCTCTCCGTCCGCATGCGAGCCTCTCTCTCCGAAACCCTCACTGATTTCTACCCCTTAGCTGGCCGGCTGACGAGCAGCGCGCGCATCGACTGCAGCGACGAAGGCGCGTACTGGGTCGAGGCCCGAGCCGATCTCCGCCTGGCCGACGTCCTTGCCCGGCCTGATGGAACGTTGCTCAGCCAGTTACTCCCTTCCTCTCATCCTGAAACGTCGCCTTTGGCCGCCATGGGGTGCCTCCTGATTGTCCAGATCACTACCTTCAGCTGCGGTGGCATCGCCGTCGCTACCTGCAGTTCGCACAAACTTATGGACGCCTCCTCGATGGCGTTCTTCCTCCGGAGCTGGTCAGCGAGATCTACCGGGGCGGTCGAGGGCGGCTGGCCCCCCCCTCCGAGGTTCCTCGGAGATTCCCTCGTGCGGGCCAAGGAGCTGCCCTTCATGCTGTCGGACTACGCCGGCATGGAGAGCTGCGCGACGAGGAGGTTCGTGTTCGACGGTTCCAAGATATCTGCCCTGAAGGCCGAAGCGGTTCGTTCAGCTAAGTCCGGGGAGTCGACTCATTTCACGAGGGTCGAGCTTGTGCTCGCGCTCATCGTCAGATGTGCCCTGGCTGCATCGCGGTCCGTAACCGGGTCTTCGCATAACCCGATCCTGTTGCGCCAAATGGTGAACCTCCGGAATCGGATGTCGCCAGCCTTGCGAGAGAACGACGTCGGGAACCTGGCCTTCGGCGTCAACATACTATACGAGAACGGGGAGTCGACATTCCAAGAGCTAGTCTCCAGCATCAGGAAGGAGATGGTCAGTTTCACCAAGAGAGCCGAAGCGAGCGGGTCCGACAGCGGCGAGCTCTTCTCCATAGCGTGCGGGTCAATCGGGAGTAAGTAAATCGCCCTAAAAGTTTGTTACGCTAAAAAAAAATCAAGTCAATCGCGTTTCAAGAGTATGATCTAATCGCCTCTGTTGCAGAGGCAGGGGACTACTTTAGTAAATGGAAGGAGGAGTCGAGGTTCTACAGGTGCTCGAGCCTGTGCGGGTTCCGGTTCTACGAGGTCGACTTCGGGTCGGGGAAGCCGGCGTGGGTGACGTGCCTGAGCCGCATGAAGAACTTCGTGTACATGGTGGATGCGAAGGGCGGGGGCGGGGGCGGGGGCGGGGGCGGGATCGAGGCCTGGGTGACGCTGGACGGGCGAGACATGGCCGTATTCGAGCGCGACGAGGAGCTCCTCGCCTACGCTGCCCCGAACCCTAGCGTGGCTCACCATGTGATGCATCCGTCTCGGCTCTGATTGCCGAATGAACCGGGACGGTCACATGTTTTCTTATTGAAAGAGCTTTGTTCTTTAGTTTGACGGGATAAGCTTTGATCTTGCACGGAATCATACATTAAAACAGAGATTGTCTAATGCAACGCGACGTGCAAATATGTCACATATAAATGGACAGAGCGAGTTCCATCTCCAAGAAGCGATAAAATTTCTCTTCGGCGCGTTTAAGGTTTTATTGAAGTGAGGCCAACTCCAAGAAACCTCTGATTCATACATACACACGTACGAGTTTATCTAGAGATTTGAGGAAAACTCATGAACTTTGAACTATATTCGCGAGACTTCAATGTATCTCCCCTCGATTTTGTGCGAGAAAAGTGTCAAAAAAATCATAAATCTATTGCATTAGTGCCAATTCGGTATTAAATTTTTTTTAGTACTAATTTAGTCCTAAACTTTTTATATTAGTATCGATTTAATCTTAAACCTTTTACATTAGTATCAATTTAGTCCTAAATATTGTGCATTTATGCCAATTGAGTCAATTTAATCAATTTTGATCGAAATTATTGGTGCAAACATCAATTGTCCTGCATAGCATGGCTTGAGCTAATGTGAATATTTTTTTTAATATTTTTTGATATTTTAAATAAATTTTAACAATATTTTTTGAAAAAAACCCAAAAAAATCCTTAAAAATTATAGAATAATATTTTAAAAAAATCCAAGTCAACATTTGTCGTGCCACACAGTACAACCGATGTCTAAATTTTTCGAAAAAAAACCAAAAAAATCCTTAAAAATTATTGAATAATATTTAAAAAAATATCCAAGTCAACATTTGCCATGCCACATAAGACAACCGATATCCAAATTAACCATTTTTGATCAAAATTAGTCGGATTAACTCAATTAACATAAATATAAAAGATTTGAGACTAAATTAGCACAAATGCAAAAAAATTAGAACTGCATTAGCACCAATAAAGATTTAGGACTTAATTAGCATAAAAAATATATTTAAAATTGAATTGACATAATAAAAAGGTTGAAGGCTAAATTGACATTAATAAAATAAATTTATGATTTTTTTTGGCATTTATCCCGATTTTATGCCACCGCAAAGCAAGCTGATATAACGCATGATGTGACTAACAGCGGTTACATGCACAACGAGAAGATACCACGAGTTGAGCGCAAAAAAAAAAAAAAACAGAAAAAAAAAAAGCCACGACAGTGTCAGCAAAAGCCAAACGACATCATTTCTTTAGAATACCATTGTTCTTGATTCCTTTTAATTGGGATTAATTTGATTCGCGTATGTTTCAGTAAATCATTTTACTCTTTTCTCCGCTAAATCTGTTTCTTTAACAGATCACCAGTATAGTTTGCTTGGACTGGCATTTTAAATGGTAATTTTTGTTTTTTTTTTCCATGTCGTGTGAGAAATCGGAATATTTAGGTCGGCAAAGCTTGCTTTTTTTGTTTTTTTCTAAAAAAAAATGTTTTGGGATTTGCGGACGCGAAGAGAGATTGAGAAGTATCTGATGTGAACTCTCTTGTGCAAAATTTTGCGATTTCATTACGCAATGCGACATGGTATTCAGCATCAGTGGGATCGGACAGGCACCAACGTGAATTAGGTCTCGATCTAGTGGGATCCAAGAATAATAACATAAAGACATTCCAATGTTTGTCCTTTTTATATTAGGTCTCTATCGCAACGAAAAAAGAATTTTCGAAATTTGTTTGCAATTCGACCTGTCGCACATCTATTCGTTGGGGACCCCACCGCTGACGATTTGTCAAGGAGAGAGAAAGCAAGAGACAAAATTATTCTAGAAGGAAAATAACTACTAAGATTATACAACAAAGCACGAAAAATATTATTTTCAAAATAGGGAAAAATAATAGAAATTTTGTTTTTTTGAGACTATTAAAGATATTAACTCACCCATGGGTAGTTCAATTGGTTAGGACGCACTTAGAATTGTGTAGTTAGGCGCACTAGTCCTGGGTTCGATTTCCCAAATGAGCCTCTGTAATTTAAATGAAGGGCCATGGTGGTGGGTTGTTGTGCTAGTATCTTCCGAGGAATAATCGAGGGGTGCGCATGCTGGCTCGGACACCTTAATTATAAAAAAGAAGAATAAGATATTATAGTTTCTTTACATGACTTCTCATTCTTTATACTCGTACTAGAATTGGTTTGAAAAGAGACATTGCCATTTTAGATTATCGAGATGCGACGCGACGCGACGCAACACAGTCGTGTTTCCGAGCTTATACATAAAAAAGGAAAAAAAAGAAAAGAAGAAGAAGAAGAAGAAGAAGAATCAAAGGTATTAAATTGTTCCAAAGAAAATTAACTAGTCGAGTAAAGTAACAAGTATGAAGATGGCATCACTAGAAAGATACTATTAAGGTTACAATTAAGGTTACTAGAGATATCCATGAAGTTTTCAATATGGAAGAAAATAATAGTTCGTTCCACCCGTGCCCTCTGATTCTCTGAAGCAAAAGGTTCGAATTGCGTAAGTTAAAAAGTCACTTTCTACCCCTTGTTTTATTCTAGTAGTGGGAAGTGATTGGAACATCTTTCCGGGCATGTTTTCTAATTGAATGCGTGGGTTGCCCGGTGGGACTGGCTTGGCGTTCGGTGTACACTAGTAAAAGAAAAGTCTCGCTCATAGAACATTATACTGTGCTGACTAATTTGCCTTTGTTTTCTTACTTATGAAGCAGCGCCGGGCAATTAAGTCGGTATGGAATAACTATGGCCAAGCTTGGCTTGACAAAAACTATATCCATTTACGCAAATGAAAATCATATAGTTTTTCTGTTTCATCAATGAAGAGTCCCCTGAACATTGGCTTCCGCCAACAGTGGACTATTAAAGAAGTTTCAACCGGTTTGATGACATTTGGCACCTCGATTAAAGGGAGTACCAAGTGCTACATGGCCGTAATCAGTTTCATGTCGTGAGATTGTTGGTCCATTCCTATAACTAGTTGTTTTCGAGACTGGTAAAGATATTGTTGCACATTTACATGGCTCCCCATTCTTTGTGCTCGACCAGAATTGATTTGAAAGGAGCTCTTGCTATTTTGGAATGCTGAGACTCAGGTAGAGAAATTCTTGCCATTGTTGGACAAGTAGAAGTCCTAAAATTTATATAAAAAAAAAAGTACAATTGAGCCCTAAATTTTTTTGAGTGTGCAATTGGATCTTAAAACTTATCGAGTTGGTGCAATCAAGTACTTTTGTCAACACCCTTCAACTTGACAAACGGAAAATTTTAACAGGTTTCAAGACTTGATAGCACCAACTTAATAAGCTTAAGAACCTAATTGTAACTTTCCAAAAGATGATTTAATTACAATTTTTGAAAGTTTTAGGATTCAATTGCATTATGATTACAAGTTTTAAAACTTTCAGTACACTTATCCCTAAAAATTAAACTATATAAATATACTCGTCTTAGTTGTTTTGCTTCATCTATCTGTCTGCCACAAATCTAGACTTATGATTTATGAAATGTAGTGATCCCCCCCCCCTTTTTTTTTAAAATAGGCTTTGTGAAAAATGATCGACCACTGTATTTCCAAAAAAAAACATTATTTTCAAAACCAACAATTGAAAATAATGTTAAATACTTGATTTTTCTCGCAGTCAAAACCAAGAGACTGACTGATGAGTCTCTCTTTGCTTCCACACTAGGGGCAGACTTGTATTTTCATTCGTAAACCGAAAAGAAAAAACATTTAGTTTCACATTTATAGACCTAATGGGTCCCAAAATCTCAAGATAATCCAGACTTATAGTACTCAAAATGTTGCACATTAATTTCTTATGAATATTTATTGCCCGATACTTATCTCACTTTTGACCTTTGTTCCTTTAAATGAAGATCCACTTCCAGTACCATCTTCTTATAAGCTGACATTCGTGATCATAATAGCACCATCAGAATATAGCTAAAGGTGCCGTCATGCCTATAGAAAAGAAAACGATAAACGGCATAAATAATTCATGAATTTTAGCCTATATGTGTAATGTGATTTATTAACTTTTAATTTATTTAATATAGTCCATAAACTTTAACCTAATATGTAATTTTATCCCTAAATTTTTGACTTGTTCAATATAACCTCTTAATTTTCAGTACATGTTCAATTTAATCTCTAGACAATATGAAAATGTTCATTATTGTCCCGGATCTTAAATTAATGCAAGGGATACGTTGGCTATTTTTATATAGTTCATGGACTATATTGAACATGTAGCAAAAGTTTAGGGAACACATTTAACAAAACTAAAAGTTCAGTGATCGCATTGAAATATTAAGATAAAGTTCAAGGATCATATTGAATAAATTTAAAAATTTCAGTGATCACAGTGCATATTAAGTTAAAGTTCATGGATCATCTATGTCATTATCCTAAAATAAAAATGATGTAGCGAATGTCGTGACTCACGGTACTTATAAAGACAAGAATTTATCTTAAGTGGAGCCAAAAAAGGACAAGAAAAGAAATCAACAAACACGTCAGCAAAAGCCAAACGACGTCATTTCTCCAGGATACCAACTGGGATTAATTTGTTTCGCATAAGTTTCCGGAAACCCATTTTTTTTTTCCGTTTCTCTTCATGACATTTGCTGTTTTTTAAGACATATTACCTTTTCAAATCGCTTTTAAATAGATGGAGTTCCTCGTCAGGGTAGAGTGACCGATGAACGAAGTACGATTTCGCATTTAGAGTTTCGAAATCGTAGAAAAGGAAAAGTGGCGGAT
The DNA here is from genome assembly GCA_028455895.1 of Rhodomyrtus tomentosa. Taxonomy (NCBI): domain Eukaryota; kingdom Viridiplantae; phylum Streptophyta; class Magnoliopsida; order Myrtales; family Myrtaceae; genus Rhodomyrtus; species Rhodomyrtus tomentosa. The sequence continues at coordinate 35,416,202 of JAPCWY010000010.1, forward strand.
TTTCACAACATTCGTCAAAGTCACAAGATCAAATAGGGTTCAATCAAGTCGATCATGCCGTCATGTGTTTAAAAGAGATTTGACAAATTAATAATGGACCGACCACTGAGTATCAAAAAAATGCAATTTTTGCAGTGAAACAACAAAAATTAATGCTAAAACTTGATTTTCGCACGGACAAATTTCAAATAAAAGCTCGAAGTACCTTTATTTTATCAAATAAGGGCCTAAAGTACTACTTGTTTCAAATAATGGCTTGAATTGATATATTTGTTTCAAATAATAATCTAAAGTGGTCATGACTGTGTCAGATAAGGACCTGACCTTGCCGACGAGCTAAATATTTTGGCCAATTAAGGGCATTTTCGTCAAAATATGATTTAATACAATAAATTATAAATAAAGGGAAAAAAAAGGGAAACACAGGGGGAGGTTTACCCGCCCACCTGTGCTTCTGTTTTTGTTATAATCTTATTTTTCGAAAAAATTTCAAAAAAAGGTCCCAAGTATCCTTATTTTTTAAATAAGGGCCTAAAGTGGACATTATTAGGGCTTGAAGTACCTTTATTGTGTCAAAAAAGAGCCTGAAGTACACATTATTGTAAATAAGGGCCTAAAGTGACTATATTAATCTAAAAAAAGCATGAGTTATTTTAGTTAGGGATATTTTGATCATATATTATTTTACTTTATTTTTCCTTTTTCTGTTTTTAAGAAATTTCGAAAAAAAAAAACAAATAAAGAATACATGAGGTTTCTAACCTCCCGCCTGCGCCTGCCACCCCGCCACCCGGGCGGGAGGGGGGGGGGGGGGGGGGGCAATTACCAACCCCCGCCGAGGTCCCCGCCGAGGTGCTCACGACCCAGTCGGCCAGTTGAATTCCAATGTTCCAGGCCAGTCAAGCTTCATAGTAGAAAAAGTCAGGTTGAGACTTAAAAGGTTGGAATGCAAAGAGCCACGGCTTTTGCCTCTTCCTCAGTTTTCCATCAATCTGCACAAAATCGGAACGGAAGTCTTCTTCATTGTGCAGCGGATCAATTTTGACCAGTTAGATCAGGAGCATAGGATTAGGTAGACCAAATTAGGGCGCGATAAGCCCTCGTGCTCGTCGTTCAAAGTCCACTATAAATCTCGCCGGAAATGATGCAAGAATGATTAGCAATACTCTAGGAGTTCACTAACAATGGATAAAATTATGAGTTGGACGCATGGCGGATGGAGTGGTGACATTCCTGCTCAACAAGCTCTCCAACGGTGATAGAAGAAGAGGAGCATTTGCTAAGAGGGTTTCAGGAAGAAATAAAGTGCATAAGAGTCGAATTGGAGAGCATCAGGGCATTCTCGAGAGTTGCAGATGGAATGGAAGACAGAGATCCAGGACTCTTAACGTTCGGGTGAGGCTAGTCAGAGAAGTTGCTTATGACATCCAGGATGCGCCTGATGGACGCACGGTGAGCCTCGAGCTGGCGCTGCTGCTGTAGACTTCGAACCTACCTGCAAAACTCGCTTGCCCGCTCAAGAGATTGACAGTGCAGCGTCAAATCGCTCGATGGGTATTCAAGGTCAAAACCAGGTTGCACATGAGGTACCGCTACAGGTTCGGTGTCGTAGAGCAACAAGGGTCTAGCCTGGTGTCCAGATACGACACATGGGTCGATCCTAGACAAAATGCGCCGTGACCTGAGCTGATCGGAGTCGAAAAGCCAAGAAACCAGCTTACGGAATGGCTCGTTGGAGGAGATTTGAAGCTTGAAGTGACTTCCGTGGTTGGAACAGGTGGTTTAGTGAAGACCACCCTGACCAAAAAAATTAAAATAAAATTGCATACGATTGCGCCGTCATGCGAAGGAATTTCATTAGTCATGCTTGGATCACCAATTCACCATCTCTAGGTCATCCAACATGGAATGTCCTCTAAGAGACGTGAAAGAAGCGATTGCTCGAAGAAACTAAGGTGAAGAGAATGGGGAAAACTGTGACAAGCAAAGATCCAATTCCAGGTAAAACAAAGTCAAAAATCCAATATCTTTTTCTCTCGCCAGCAGTCAAAAGCCCAACACTTTGCTGCTCAAGATTGGGCCCAATGGACTTCCCTCCCATTCGAATGTTGGCCCCCCACCCACCAATCTGTGATTACTGCCGTCTCGGCCCACCTAGTTTGTCAAGCTCGGGGTGATGTGGTGAGAAGACAAAGTTCTAGAGCTTCTTTTCGAGTTCTCTCAAGTATAATCATTGATTCATATTCGTAAATTCTATTTGTAAAAATAACAACTATCTTAAGCACGTGTCGAATTTTAGAAAGCTTCTCCTAATTTCTCCATAATCAAATTTTTGGACAGGAGAAGTCGACCGATAGCCTCTTTTTCTCACTCTAGAAAACTAGCTGCTTATATAAAGATGTTATAACATGGGTGTGAAGTGAATTTTGTGTTTTATTGACTGTTCTTTTGTTTTGTCTCCCTATAGGAAATTAACTGATATCGCCTACCTAGCCGCCCAACAAGCGGCTTGTCCTAGAGATATCAATTAGGACAGGCAAGGCCCACTTTTTTTCTTCTTTTTTTTTTTCCCTCAAAAGTCAACATCCAGAATCTGATTGCCACGTCACGTTTGTCCTTTTCTCTCTAGAGCGATCCATCGTTAAACAGGTTGTTGGGGGCTGCTCTGGGAATGAAGCGTTGATATCTTCTTCTTTTTCTTTTCTTTTTTTTTTTTGCAGATTTGCTGAAAGAATAGACCTTGTTCTTTGAACCCACCATTACCATATGAAGTCATGGGCAGGCACTAACAAAGCATATTATATTTGTTTTTCATCATGCTTAATCTCTACTAATGAACTTGATTAGGCATGCAACTTCTTATGGCTAATTAGGCTCTCAGCAAAATGATATTGGTGGTTGAGTGTTGGGCATGAGTTTCTTTAAAAGTTATCGGATCAGATGAATGTGGTCCACTAATGCATCGTATTATTATTTTCTTTTTCTCAGTAGGCAAGCTAAAGGACACGTCGGTGGAGGATGTCAATACGGAACAAAATCGGCATTTTATACTCATACAAGTAGTCTCTAAACTTTTGTTTGGCGATTAATATCGACCCTCGATATTTTATTCAATTTAATATCTAAATTGTTTGCTCGATATAGTTCTTATGTTAAAAAAGTTAAAAGCGATTTCCCATCAAAGGCCCAAAGCTGGTGCTCTAATGCACCAATCAGCCGATATGCCCAACACACGGCACTCTTGGTCTAACATGGGACTGCCTCTTTGCTCACTTAAATCCATTCTTGAATTTCAACTCTTAAGGTACCAGAAATTTCTAATTAGATAGCCCAATCTAAAAGCTCAACCGATGTGGGACAACAAAAACTTCGACACCCTTTCTCACGTGAAAATTGATTAATGGGGGTGGGCCCACATATGCGAAAAGGAATAATACTGTCTCTAATACCATGTTAGAAAGCCCAACTCAAGAGCTTAAACTCACAAGTAGAGGGAGACCACATGAATACAAAGAGCATACATGACTCATTCACAACCAATGTGGGATAATAACAACAATGTCGAGAACCTTCTTCTTCATACCCAAACAATAATATCCAGGCCAAATATATACACATGAAAGGAAATGGACAATCTTAGAAAATGACTAATATCACTAGCATCCCTAAATATGTGATAATACCTCTAGAAATATTCTCTAATATGGCAATGTATCTCCATCGATCGAGCAACAATGTTGTCATTACTGATTCTTCTCCCCCCCCCCCCCTCTCTCTCCATAAGATCTTAGAATATCTCGCATTTGTATTGAAACAAAATGTCTTGAGTTCAAATCTTTACAGGCCTCGTAAGGGGAATCATAGAATATTCAAATATCAAACTGCATCTTTGTTTAACAATTTAAACTTTTAAAACAATTGCTAGTAATACCATAAATCTCAGAGACTCTAACACTCAATCCCACTTTTTAATCCATGACACATGGATCCTAATGGATTTTCCAAAAGTATTTAAACATATTGTATATCGGCCAATTCATTCCTAAATCTTTTGACATTTTGCTAATTCAGTCCTAAACCTCTCGATTATGTTAATTTAGTCATAAGCCTTTTGAAAATTTACTAATGCAATCATAAACATATTATTTGGATAATTGATCGTAAAGATAACATTGGCTTGGCAAATCGTGACACAATTGAAAAATTTAAGACCAAATTAGTAAATCGTAAAAAAAAAATTAGGATAAAAATTTACATAATTAAAAGGCTTAGGACTAAATTGCATGGTATAATTTATGACTTTTTAAATAATTCTTTCCAATTCTTAAAAGTGGATGATCAACTTTGGGTTTGGTGTGAGCATGAGCTGGCGGGAGGAAGGTCCTTATCCTTGGAGCTCCTTTTCGTTCCACTTAAGCTTAGCCATCGCAAGCTGGGGCTGATGTGGAACACTTTCATGACCCTTCAATGATCTATACTTTGCATTATGGATAATTTTTTGAGACGTTAAGTCATCGATTCTTTATAAGATCGAATTGAAATGTGTCAGCGGCTTTTACCTTTAGCCATATATCCACATTGCACTGTGTGGTGTCGTGCAGGTGATGTGCAAGTATAATGAGATTTAGTCCGTGAGGATTGATGGAATAGGGCCGTGAGATCCATACAAGGAAAATTCCAAATAATGATTTGAAATATCTTAATTTTCTCAAATAAAAACATGAAGTAAACTTTTATTTAAATAATAGTCTAAAGTGCTCACATATTTTCAAATGAGGACTTGAAGTGAATCCTATTTCAAATAAGGACCTGAAGTGACCATATAGTCCAAAAAAAGGCATCATTAGCCCTCCCGTCTATTTTTTTTTTTTTGTGGAACTTTTAGCCTTATTATTTCTTTGTATAACAATTAAGTTAAAATTATACTTTTAGGAAAATTCCTTTGACCAGTTGAGAATATTTCGTCCGCTAGCTGGTCGGCAAGTGAATGCCCTTATTTAAGACAACAATTACCATTTCAGACCCTTATTTGAAATCATAAGGATACTTGATATTTTTATTTGAAATAATAAGGGCACTTTAGACTCTTATTTGAAACAAGGATCATTTCAAATCCTTATTTGAGATAATGAATGCACTATTTGAGATAATGAATGCGCTTCAGACCCTTATTTGAAATAATTCCATTTGTATATTCTCGACAGATCAACCGCCACCAATCAAGACAATATGTAATTCACACATCCAACCCCACGAGCGCCGAAACTGATCATCGAAGTTAGAGGGCTCAGACAAAGTATTGCAGAGCTTGTTGACAACCGTTTTTCTTCTTTTTTAACCATTGTATGAGAGAATTTGCTCAGAACCTGCATTACTCATAAGTAATTCAGATTTGACAACGTGGCAAAGAGCACACCGATCTTATCCTTTTTAGTTAAACAAAGAAATTCAAGGCTGCGTTTGGTCGTCAGAAAATAAGCCAAGATAGGATTTTTTTTAATCCTATCATGTGTTTGGCAGTTCTTCATGATAGGATAAAGGGGATACAACTTGAATAAAAAAAAATCCTAGAAAGGGGAGTGAGAAAAACTAGAATGTGATTTATCAAGAAAATGGACTCAAGGAGAATCGGATTTTTTTCACAACCACCGCCTCTTCGCTGTCCTAGGCCGACTCTCTAGTGAGGGGGACTGCCTCTCCGGTGGCGGCAACTGTCGAGTGTGACCACCTTTTCGGCGATGCTAGGTTGGGATTTTCGACCATATTGGGTATCTCCACAACCTTATTCTTTAATTGATTGTTTGGCGTCAAATGAGATCCCATTCCTCAATCTTTGACTGCTTTAACATTTTCAACATTCGAAAGGGGCCTCAACATGTTATGAAGAATTCGGGTCAATCATCGGTTTTCAAAAAGGTTTCGGCATTCGAAAAGGCTCTTTTAGACGAAATGCTTGAGTGCATTTTCAACTTGCGAAAAGAGGCTGAATAATTAGATTGTTTGGCATTTGTTTACTTACTCGATAAGACAATGAGCAAGACCAGTGGATTATTCTCAAAGAATTCGACTTCAAATCAAGACTCCTTAATTCTATGGGGTCTACTTCGTCTATATTGTACCTGAATTCAAATGGCACAAACCTTTACTTAAGAATAATAGGGTCGGTATTATCTGTGTCTTGCCTCTGCTTATTCGACTTCAAATCCGTAATTTACCAAACGGCAAATCCTTGGATTTGTTATCCTATTCCATTTAGTCATATCGTGACTAGAAATTTGGACGATCAAACGTAGCCTTAGAGCTTACTTTATGTTATTCTTAACTAAAATAATTTTGGCTCGCGCCCTTTAACTCTTACAAAGATCGACACGTAAGCCCGCGTTTAAAATTAAATCAATGTCTCGAACGCTGACGGAAAGGTAAGAGAAAAACAATACCATTTAATCAGAATAACTTTAAGACAGCCAAAATAAACAAACAAACAAACAAACAAAAAAGTCTTAACGAACGCTCCAGGTAGCAAAAACGCAGGTTAACACCGGCATTGACGGATCCAACCTTTTTACCGGACTACGACTTGTTTTGACTTTTAATGAAACGAGCTATAAGACAAGGGGACTTCACCGAGAAAACAAATTAGCACACAAACAACAAAGTTTTTGTCGGAAAAAAGGGTTTAAAAAAACAAAAAAAACAAGAGGAGAAGAGAAGAAAGGGTCGAAAAGTTCCTTTAAGGGGGCGGTCAAAAAGGGTAGGCAAAGCAACAAAAGATAGCCAAACAGACAAAAGTACAAAAGGAAGTGAAAAAGCAAAAGGCAAAAGCAGTGATCAACTGAGGAGAATTACCCTTTCATAAGCCGGGAACATGTTTCTCATTTTTATTTTTTTTTAGAATTTGAAATCTACCCGTCACGCCTTGTAATTGTAATCAATCTGAAAGGATCGGTTCAAAGATATCTAGAAACTTGCTAATTTGTTTTCTTTTTTCTTTTTTAATTAATCAAAATGAGAGTAAGCACTACAATCGCTAAGGAGAAGAAGAAGTTTCAGGCTCTGTAGAGGTTACATTTAGAACTTGAATTCAATCCATTGGAACAGATTCCTTATTTTTTTTAGAACAAGAAACCTAAAAATTATTTAGCTCCATATTATACACTCACCATCGAACGTCATAAAAATATTGTAAAATCGTGCAAGTACATATATTAAGAAAAACAAAAAAAATTATTTCAGGATCTAGAATTCAGGTCCTAAATAGTGGAATCCGAAACCTAACTGTTTGATACCTTGTACACCTTAAACTTAAAATTAGATCGGTTACCACATATTATGATTTTGGATTTCTAATTTTACTTTAGAGCCATGCTCATTACTACGCGGGAAAATCGAACCGAATCGAACTGGACACACACATGTAGGCTCCCACGGAAGTGCAATGTGCATTTTCCCTCGTTGGATCAGCTTTGCACACTTTCACGATCCTTCCTGGATCCGGTCAAACCGACCCACCATACGTCATCCCTTACGTCACCCTCCAATTTCACGGTCGATCGAGTTAGAAAACACTAGCGCTTTCTGACTCCCCTTCCTTTCTCTTTTTATTTTTTTGCCCCCCGGATGGATTCGCGGCGGTGATAGGCCGAGGGCCACCGCCTTCGTGCAGGATCCGGCATTCGATATGAATTCTTAAGCTTGCAGAGAGAAACGCACTTCTTATTCGAAACGCCTCGGGACTGTCAATGATCGTGGAAAATTTACGATATGAGGCTTGCATCGGTGACCATGATATTATCCGCTGAATTAAGCGTTCTTAAGAATTTTTGAGTTGAACGTGACGCGCATGAACGAGACACACATGCTAAACCCCATTTCCAATTCGTCTACAAAAAAGAAGGGATCGCCATCTGATCAAACTCGCACTCCCTCTCTCTTTCTTCCAACTCAAATGGCCTAGTCCAACGGCCGCCTCGGAAATTCTATCAGCACAGTCAGGTACCCCTCAAAATTTCTACATCTCGCCCGGCAAGATCGACCCGCAATGAATGGTGATCGAATCTACAGCACGTTGAAATCTTGGAGCTGAAGTAACACATGAGGAGGACGCGTGGCTAAGCCAGCATCACCTGCAAGGAGGGCACGGAGATAATTTGGCAATTCTTCAATTACTAGAATGAAACGAAGAAGATGGGTCGACATTCTTTTTAATTGGATTGAATCGTCTCGACGATTAGTAAGATTAGCACGCAGGGTCGAAGGACAAGGAACGAAAAAAGCGTGCAAAGCCCGAAACAAATAATTTCAAAAGAGAGGGGGCATCGACACGCAACTTATCCTCACGATTGGATGCCGATTTGGTGCGTATTGTAATGGTTGTCGCCATCCACCTAACCAAAGCGACGCGTCGTTGGACTTTGACAGCAAAGGCGTCAAAGTGGAGAAATAAGAAACAGAGAAAGGAAAAGGAGGGGAGGGGAGGGGGGGTGTTAAAGGTTGACACATCCGGGCGAAGACAACTTCACGTGTTTCAACAAATCCAAAGTCTCCATCCATCTCCTTTGCCAACGTTTGCGTAGGATGTCCAAACTGCGTTGGAACCGATCCATTTCTGGTGCTTTTTTTCCCCCAACAAATGTCATGGTTTCCGTCGAAAATAAGCGACACGGCCCGGGTCCGTTTCTTCTTTCGCAAGAAAACTTTAAAAGGTAGCAAACCATTTTGTTGGCATCAAGAGAAATCAGAAAGACGTAACTGCATTTCAAGAATGTCCAAACTTTGTCATGGAACATCAGGCGATAAACAGCAGCTCACGACTCATACGTTATCCCTCCAATTCGGATTTATTTCTATCCAAAGCTCTGTGCATGCCGGCTCAGGGCACGATCTATATACTCTCCCCCCATCTTGAGAGGAACATCAACAACAAATGTTCGAGACCAGTAAATACAGACCGGGATGATGTAAATTAGAGTTCTCTACAACCGTCCTTTCTGGTTACGATCCAACCAATTACTGGAAAAGTCAGATATACCTCCCGATTTCAATGAAACCCGAAAAGGTAAAATCCTAAATCTAAGCATCTCAACGAATGTCATACTGAGCCAAGGAATTCCGGAGCTTTCTTGACACTTGCGTTGCGAGAAAGCTCGATCATCAACAATCAATGATCAGCACCGTGATCAGGAGTCGTTAGGTTCTTTGCTCACTAGCTTTCATGACAGAAAGTGCTCGTAAAGGCTCTCCGCCATGATCAGTGGAAACTTACAAACTAGCGCCGTCCATTTGCCCAATGCCTGTTCTGGTTCCCGGGTCTCATGTGTAGATTTCTATGGCCAAGTGACTGTTTCGGGAGGTCGTGCAAATCCATCACCTGTATAGTCCGCTGCTTCTTGGCTGTTCAGGGAAGAAAGTGGCGCAATTAAATCCAGATTAGGCCAAACAAGAGAAAATTACTAGGATCAAAATGGAATGACGCGCCTCGAATCATTGCCGCTCGGATTTCATACCACAATTAAAACTTCGCTTTCTCAAATTCATAAGCTTGATGCAGGATTTAACCAATAACCACAAAATGACAACGCATACCATTCTCAGCTTGTTGATAACTTTCCTGGAGCTTCCTCTTCGTAGCTTCAAGTTTCATTTGGACTGCATCATCCCCTGAATACTTGGCGCCCTAAGAGACAGGGAAACAACAGTGACATCAGACAATGCTTGTTATAAGCAACAGACTTCAGAACCTCGAGATGCATCCTTACATCTTTCTGATTACTGACCATCCTCCTCTGTGCGGAAATCTTCTCCAATCTTCTCGGCTGGAGCTTGGACTCTTTGTTGACCTTTTGCTCAGCATTGAGAATTTTATGTCTACCCTGCCCAGCATCAGTGTTTGAGGGTCTATTTGGCTTCACAACGTCTTCTCGCTTCTTCAAATGTTCATTCCTCATATCTTTGAGACTGTCTTTCGCTCCATCTGGCTTTCTCTCTCTTCGTTGCTCGCTCACATTTTCCTTCTCTTGGAATGGTTTTCTTCCATTTCTGCAGTTCTTGGCAGATTCTTTGCCAGTACGAGGATCTGGAAAGTTTAGCATTTGTACACAAATCAAATCTAAAAAAAGATCCAATGAAAGAACCAAGTAGCATGAGAAAGAATAAAATTATACTCACTTCCGTCGTCATCCATGCCATCGAAGAACTTCTCAAAAGAACAAGCACCGGACATGCAAAGAAGCAGAGCTAATAAGTTCAGAGGCAATGAACTTCCGCAAATAAAAATGCCTCTAATATGCGGGAAGACATTTTTACCCCAGAAAGCTCCATTGTAGAAGTTTGAGGAGCGAAAAAGGCTCCCTCGTCCAAAGGCGGAGAAGGAAGTCCTTCCTCCTCTCCCTCTTCCTCTCCCTCTTCCACTTCTTCATCATCGCTTGACGGGTTCACAGAATCAGGGGTACTCCCTGCTCTCGCAAAATAAATGAGCACTTAGAACCCGTGCAAGGGACGTGAAAAACCAGCATATCTTTTCTAAGCAATCAGAAAGTAGGAAGCAAATCCATACCAGCAGGCGGCTGCGCAGCCTGCATCCACTCTTCCACCATAGTCTTCCACGTCCTGCAACAAAAAAGAATAATAGTTACATTAGCCTTGCAAATGGGAATCATCACCACTTTGATACAACAATAGGAATACAGAAAAAAAATGATGTCAGTGCTAATAAAACTGAAGGCCGTCATTTCAGAAAACTTTTGGTCCGGAGATGGTCACCACTTAGCAGCCACACATGCCCAGTTCTTACATAACAGAGCCACTAGACTTTGGATTTCATAAGACTACAAAAGTTGTTCTTCTCTGGACCAAACAAAACTGACTGAAGTTCAGTGGCATATGCAAGAGCTATGGCTAGTGACAACTATTTATCGCCTAACTTCTGTATCGAAAGGCGTATGATCAACATAAGCAGGACACAGCTATTGACAAAAGCATAATTATCTAGACAGGAGCCACTGATACAAAGCACTAAAAGATAAAGCAATTGTTTCGCACATGTACGATTTCTGAAAACATGAGTCAGTTACCAGACTTGTCAAGAGCTAAATAATAACGTAAAGAGTGCGTAACAAGGTAGGGAAAACAAATTTGGACTCTGTCTAAAGATTCCAACTCATGTTGTTTATCTACAAGAATCTTACATAATAAGAGTCTGAGAAAGACGACCGATCTCCTTCGACCGGTGCTTCCTTAAAGGATTAACAGCTTTCCCAATCCCAGTTGCCTGCATAGAACCAACAATGTTAACAACGCGTAAACTTGCCCAAGAGAGCCGGAAAAGGAGTAACTAAGCATAATAAGCCTTTGAGCTGCATAGAATTCATGAGAAAAGCCAATGGACCAAACCTTCAATATCCCCACGGTTAGAGCCATCAATTGGAGCCGCCTCAACGATTCGTAAAGCGCTGATTCAGACTGTAATGTTGTCAAAGCCAGTGTGTCAAATTAAGATGACAAAAAGGAATCATGCAATTCCCATAATGATAATAATCAACCCACAGCAAAGATAATCAGGAGAGAGGTTCTACCTCCTCATCACTGTTGAGCAAAATCTCTTTGATCCTCAGGACCTCTCCAAGAATTTGAGACTCCTCTTCCATCTCATCAGTCAGTGCCTCTGCCTCTCCATAGCTGTAATTGCTCTCTTGGTTCATGAACAACTCCCCATGATCATCCCTGCTACTATTCACTTTGCTCTCTTTGCTCCCACCAGCCTCAAAATCACACCCCTCCCCAGCAATCCCACTTTTCAACCCATCATCCTCATCCCCACTCGGCACTGCCAACTCGACCCTGTCGCAGCCCGAACACCGGGTCAACCGGCACGTGAACAACCTCTCTGCAATGCGATCCCTCCTCAACCTGAACTCTTTCGGGCAATCAGAGGCTGCCACCATGATCGCACGGTCGATGATATCGAATATATCGCAATTCGCAGTCCTAAAGTAATGCCTCCAATAATCCAGAGTCTCAGACTTCATGGCCATGGCTGAAAATCAGGCCAAGAACCGCAGGAATGGCTTCAGGTCAGTATTCCGGAAGCTCAAACCTCCTCAAGGATTATCCAAATCGACTTTCATGCGATTCGGAAACCGCCCCAGAAACGACTTTGAGGTGTGGCTTTGAATCTTTTTCCCAACTCACCAAACAATCGGGTAAAAGAATACTAACGTACTTTAGAAGTCGACGCAGACCCAGAAATCCAAAAGTGGTTTTTTTGATGATCAGACTAATACCCAACAATCCCTGGGAAAAAAAATAATCCTGCAATTGACCAAATTATTCCCCGTTCAATTACGAATTGACTTTTTCAATGGCAAGGTGATTGACGACGATCAAACTAGATACGTCGGATGAGGACAAAGCCTTCGAGAATTGCCAAGAAATTCAAGAATCAATATCTGACAAAACCGAAGAAGAGGGGGGGAAAAAAAGGAAGATGTGGGTTCATGGGTTTCGACAAGATTAAACCAAGAAGCAATGCAACTTCTTTCTCCTGGAAAATGGCCGAGATTTTTCCTGAGCAGAAGCTGAGAGTGAAAAATAACACTGCAAAGGGAGGATCAACGAGAGAGACGATCGGAGATTGTTCTCGCTCTATTTCTTCCTCTTCGATCCAACCCAAGAAATAGAAAAAAAAATGAAAAATTCAAAATACCAGGTGCTGCTAAAGGCCAGAGAATTCAGTTTTCTCCCCCCGCGACCACTGTAGCTGTGAAGGGGGAGAGAAATTTCTCGCTTTCGGGTTTTCTATGCGGGAAAATGATTTTTTTTTTTTCTGATTTGTCGTTTAATGGCGACTCGATCGGTCGCCAGTTCGCAAATTTCAACCTAAGGTAACTCAAAAATAAATAAATAAAAAACTCCAAAAAGAAAAATATAGAGCACGAATTTGACATGGAGCAACCGTTATTAGAGAGAAACTATAATTGAATTCTTAACCATGATATAAACATCAATTAATCTAAGTTGATCTTCCAAACCAACGGTTAAGTTGATGATCGTCACAGTACGTGCGCCTTTTACCATTTCGATCATGCCAAATGCGGTAACTCTTTCTCTCTTTTTTTGTGCAAAGAGGTTCAACGATACCTTACCTTACTAATCAGAAGTAACGTTTCTTTAGAAAAAAAAAATCGATCAGAGCGAAAAGAGAAAGTCAGAGTTCGATCATCCTAAATTCACGTACAGCAATCGTCGGTGTGTCGTGAATGCACTATTTCGCTGGACAAATATTACCATTATAAAGTTATTTCTTTTACAATAACAATAAGACATGTTTGTGACAAATAATAATTGAAAGAGCAGTGAATAACATGACTATTTCAGTAGATTCGCGATAAGAATTTCAAAACGCTCTACAAAGGGGAATATCGAACATTTTCAAAAGTGCCCCTCCATGCGTAGTCGATGCGTAGTCGATGCGTAATCAATGCATTGCAAAAACCTAAAAAAAAAACATTTCATCATTAAGTATGATTAGCAAGAACGCCGGGGTCGCTAGTTACCCAAAATTGGGAAATGCAATTAATGATAATCCCACGTGGAATTTTGAGATGCTGGTCAAAATTGTAGGGGGCAGGGGTGGGGGACTGAATTTTGAGTGGTGGGTGTTAGGTACAGCCTTACAGGGAGGAGGGGGGGCTGAGTTTGGGATGGAGATACACTTCACGCTAAGACAGATTTTGGTAATAAAAGCTCCGTCTTTTTCCTTAATTATTATTGCCTTTACTGTTATTGCATTCCCAAAAAGAAAAAAGAAAAAAAAATCGGAGAATTCCCTGGAGTTAAAACCCGAAAGAGTCCTTGTCTGTGACGGACCAGGGGGAACCCCCGCGTCTAGGATTGCGACGGAGCGAAAGATAAGGTGACGAGGCGGTGAGGTAGCGGGAAACGGAGGAGTGCGCCTCCCCGCGACACGTGTGGAGTTCGTGCGGTGGGTGAGGCGTTTCGATATGCTCCAGCTCCACGTGGTCAGAGAGGAGCATGTTCCCGTGCCTTTTTCTGAGGTCGGCTGCGCGGGGACCCACATATTCGGGCACTCGTGATTCCAACTCGACCCCAGTGTCCCTTTCCATGGTTTTGTTTTGGTTCGCATCGTAGGTTTTCTTTTTTCTTTTTTTTTTCGGCGGCACAAATTCGATCCCCCACCTTGGTTGGAGGAGAATAAATAAAAGTGGATCGGGATTTGAGTAAGATTTCTTTTTTCTTTCTTTCTTTCTTTTTGGGTTAAATTCTTTTTCTCTCTTCACTATGTATATTTAGCAAGAATTTTATTCATGCTACGTTTAATTCTCGAAAAATAAATTATTTTTAAAAGATATATTCATAAAATTTAATATTTCATATTGCTTAAAATAATTAGTCGGTGAATTATTCTTTTTTAATTAGTGATAATAATTTATGTGTAAACATCGCAAGTAATATGAGCGATTATTTTTAAGAGGATGTTTTTCAAATCATTCATTTTTCATGAAATAGACACACCTTTAATTTTATCGGCGCAAGCCGATAAGGGATACAACTAATGAGAGTAGATGCCATCGACCTCGCAGCGACTATCGATTCCCATTGTCGATAAAAAAAAAAAAGTGACTAACGTCATTGAGGTAAAGAACAAGTGGACACCATGTTGTTCGGCATATGTTGATTGCTTGTCGATTAATACATATAAAGTGTCGGGCTTTCATCAGTGCATGGGTGAACAGTACGCTGACCAGCATGCGCGACCTGTTTTTGTTATGAATACGATCAACGACTAAACACCGGAATCGACCACAATAAGCCAACTGAACTTTAAGATGACAAGGATCGGGGGTGGTCTTTTGTCTATCAATTATCGACGGAGTCGACGCGGATCGAAGTCAGAAAGCTAGCATCGACTAGCAAGGTTTAAGCCGAAATCAATTCCACGGTGAGATAAAAGGCTAGCGGGAATATTTACCAAAGATATCGACTGACGGTTATGGTCAAGCAATGTAGTTGAGAGAAATTATGTACATCGAACGTGAAACCAAAATATGATTCACATGAACTGAAATGGTTTGGCTAGAAAAGGCACGCACAAAACATCTAAAGAGCAGGATTTACTTCTGTCGAAAACACTTCACCGCCTTGCAATTTATTTCCGGCCATCTTTCAGTGATACATTTCCATTCCAGACGGTTAATTCCCTTTTTGTCGATCACACACTCGCTTATTTTTATTTGTTAACAGCTAAATATTGATTTAGGAGATCTTTGATCCGAAATTATCAAAAAAAAAAAAATTCTAAATCCATTGCATTTTGTGCCAATTCAGTTATAAATATTTTAATTTGGCCAATTTAGTTATATACATTTGAAAGAGAAAAATTGTCAAAAAAATCATAAATTTATTGGAATTTTGCTAATTCAATCATAGACCTTCGGTTCAGTCTTAAAATTTTTGCATTTGTGTCAAATCAGTCACAAACACCTTTTTTTTTTGTGCTAATACAATCCTAGATATCTTGTATTTGTATCAATTCAATACTTTTAACCAACTTTGGTCGGTTGGCGCTGACGTGTACAATTTTAATATCATTTTATATTTTTTTTTCTTTTCATTTTTTTTTCTTTTCTTTCTCCTTTTTCATTTCCTTTATTCTTCCTTTAGCTAGATGCCGCTAGCGAGGTCCTCACACATACCTGGACGAGGTTGACCTTGCTTAGCGATGGTGAGCTTCGCCTAAGCCTCTAGTCGATTGTCGGTGGTGATCGGCTGGAGGAAGAATAAAGGAAAACAAAAAGAAAGAAAGAAAAAGATTTTTTTTTATAAAATGATTATTTAAAATTATTCACGTCATCTCCGATCGACATCCATGTTGGCAAGGTTAAGTTGACTGGAATGACTGAATTAGCACAAATGCAAAAGATATAGGATTGAATTGGCGATTAAATTGGCATAAATGCAAAGAGTTTGGAACTGAATTGGCTAAATTAAAAAGATTTATGACTCAATTGGTAAAGTGCAATAAGTTTAGGACTTTTTAAAAAATTTCTCATTTTGACGCTTTATCAATTTAGTCAATCCGATCAATTTTAACTGAAAAATCGCTATATGGACGTCAACATCCGATGTTGATGACCGACACTGAAGTAGATGATTTTTTTTTAAAAAAATTCTTTTTATTTTCAATGTGATTCGAGGGAGCTTTGCGAGGCTTGAGAAGCCTTGCCAGCCGCTAGCAAGAGTCACAACCCTTGCTCAGCCTTGTCCATATTTGAGGGAGGTTGGAGGAGGGCTGTGACCCTCTTCAGCAGTCGTCAAGGGCTTCCCGGCCCTCAACGACCGCAATGACAAGAAAAACAAAGAAAAGAAGGAAAAGAGAAGAAATGAATAAAGAAAATAAATAAATTGAATTTACATTATCAAATTGATAATGTCGACCATTTCACATAGGAGGGTCGACATTCACGTTGGGGATTTCTTGCTAAAATTTATAGGATAGACTACATTAGCAAATTGTCAAAAGGGTTGGGACTAAATTGACTAAATTAAAGGTTTATAACTGAATTGTCACAAGTATAATAAATTCAAAGCTTTTTTGGTAATTAGCCCGATCTTTGGTTGATATGTAGCTTTGTGAATATATGGACACCAGTTCGCAATTAGATTCTGTTTCATAACACTTGATCATGAATTAATCTGATTAATGCATATGATGCTAGAAGCAGAAGCATCTCTTCCATATCGATACGAGATTGCGAAGATATGGCCTTTTATATTTATGATCAACTGGTGATTATATTGGATCGGGCATTGATTCGGTCTCTGATCACGCAGTCAGTGTTGATTTCATGCTTTAAAAGGAATCGGAAAAACGATAAGAAATGAGCATGAAAAGTTTGCCACTTTCTATCTCCACGAGAAGAAATTGTCCATCAACTTTAGTTTAATATGCAATATGGTTCTTGAATTTTTATTTTGCGCAGTGTGATCGCTGAATTTTAATTCAGTGTGTAATGTGATTTCTAAACTTTTAATTTGTTCAATGTGGTCTCTGGACTTTGAGTATATTTTCAATGTAATGTCTAAATTATGTAAAAATATTCAATATTGTCTTTCCATTAATTCAAGTTTAGGGAAAAGTCCTTGTACCCGTTGAACAAATTAAAAGTTTAGAGATCACATTGTACATCAATATAAGGTTTACGAACCAAATTAAATAAATTAAAAATTCATGGACCACATTACACATTAAACCAAAGTTCAGAGATTATCGTGTCATTTTCCCTACAATTTATGACAAGATAATACATAAAAAGGTCACTAAATCATTTTATTATACAATCAAGCTTTCATTAAATTATTCATGTTCTTAGACTAACTAAAAGCGCTCGCGCGAATTTTTCATGCGGCATCTGAGAAGGAGATTCTGACTCCAAATCTTTCAAGTTTATTTTCGTCTCCCTTGTCATGTATTTTCACCTCTGTCGAAGCCTGGTACTCTTTTTCAAGGAAAAATATAAAAAAATCCTAAACATATTATATTTATACCAATTTAGTTCTAAATATTTTAAATGGATCAATTTAGTCCTAAACCATTTTTCATTGTTATTAATTAAGTTCGTTCGGCTAATTTTGATCGAAAATTGCCGACATGACATGATTGAGGCTGATGTAGAATTTTTAAAATAATATTTTGGATTTTAGATAATTTTTTGGTTCTTTTTTTTTCCTTTTATAGGCTTTAATTTTTCTTTATCTTTTTTGCTATTGGCGGCCCTAGTTGACCCTTGTCAGCCACAGGCGAGGGCTCGTGCGGTCCCTTGCCTAAACACGACGAGGGATGCGATGCCCTCGCTTGATTTGGGTTAGGGAGGGCATCGCAGCCCTTGCCTGGTCTGGATGAGGTTGCAACTGCTAGATCAGGTGTTCTCACCTAAAGCTGCCTTTGCCGGCCAGTAGAAAAACACACACACACACACACAAAAAGTCCTGAAAAGAAAAAAAACTGTAAAAATTTCAAAATATTATTAAAAGAATATCAAAAATATTATAGTGGTCGTTGCTCGTGATACGTAGGATGGCTGATATCCACGTCGGAGATTTAATGACAAAAATATAGTAATATGGTAATTATTTTGAGAAGCAATATTTTTCGACATGGAACATAAAATATCAATCGCACGCGCCACTTGATAGATTTCGTCTGTTTCGACTGCTAAATTATAATTATGTAATTCCAGTTTGGCCCGTTGTAGGATGTATAAACATATGTAAACGAGGAATGAAAGCTTATAAAAAAAAACCTTCAAATATGTCAAACTATATGCACATATATATCGTGAGAAAAATAAAAAAGGAGCAATGACTTACCTGGCAGTATGTTCCACGGGGGAGGAGAGACCCCGACAAAATTGATATTAATCTTGTTGTCCAAGGCGAGTTGGTGAGATGAGGTTCAACGACCTTAGTATTCAATTCCTTGGGAGACTCGAAAAGTTCAAAAAGCAAAATCGAAACTCTCCGACGGACCGTCGACGACTCGGAAGGTGGCGTATGCAAGAACGTTGGACCTTCTTGACTAATTGTCCAGCTGTTTATAATGTCGAAAAGGTATTGGAACATTCTGATTTTATTTTTTTTAAAAAATTGAGTTTTAAAATTTTTACAATTGTGCCACTTCAATTCATTTTTCCGACGGTATTGATATGAATAATATTTAATAATATTTTAATTTCTTTTCCTTTTTCTTTCGTCATACTCCTATTATGGCCGTCGAGGGTCACCAGGGCTCGCTAGCCACGCGTGAGGGCCGCAAAGCCCTCGCCGGCCAGGAATGAGGCCGCCTTGCTTGTATCTGGGCAAAGGTAGCCTCGCTGGCCATAGTAGGAGTAGGAAGAAGGAAAAAAAAAATAAATATAAAAATGCAAAATATTAAGATATTATTAAAAAATACACGTCACCGCCGGCCGGCAAAATGAATTGAATTGGAACAATTGCAATAAGACTCAATTGGCAAAAATAATAATAATTAGGATTTAATTGGTACAATTGAAATATAATTTTCTTACAAAAGAACCTTTTGACTGTAATTACGAATTGATCGATCGATATGATCAGCTGCTTAGCCAAGTGGACTTATCGATGAGTATTATTGGTTGTATTTTCTACTAAACTTCAACGGATGTATCCGTAGAAGTTTAGTACGAGAATTCACTGGAAAAAAAAAAGAAGGTCATACCTACGCAAGGTATGCAAGTGACAAGACAGAGAATTTCCTGATTCTGAAGAATTCCCTAGAAGTATAACAGAAGCTCAATCGGACTCTCAACCCGATTTGGGAAGACCAAAGGCGACAGAAACAAGAATATATTCCCCCAATTCCGTATTATGCTTCGTGACATAGTAATCAACTAATCGTAGTGACTCAAGTAGTGAAGTCCACAAGAATATTGGGACCACTCGACACTTATGTCGGATTCACCTCTTAATCTTTTAAACTGCTCCAAAATCTAGGATTTAAAAAATAAAAAAATTCCCCAACCGGTCCCCTCCTGCCTCAGCGACAAGGAGGCTTTCATACATTCGATAACCGAGGGTCGTAGGTTTGATTCTCATCATGATCATGGATCGTGATAATAGTTGTCCTCCGAGCAATGGGCCGATTTCGGCTGCGTGCTCCGAAGAAAGAAAGAAAGAAAGACTTGAGAATAATGGGGAAAACTAAATCTCTCTATGAGAGGTGATGCGAATAGAAAAGAGCACAACGAGCCTGTTGATAGGCTTTGTTGCATAACTAATTAAAATAAATATAACATCAAATATAATCAATAATTAATGACACGCGATACAAAGGGAGATACATGATGGGGTGTGCAAAATCATGTAGCTAATTACGACGTGGCTAACAGGAAGAAAGGTACAACCCATCAATGGGGAGGATGCTTTTGGGAGTCACGATCGTCGACCTGTCATTCCGTCCTCATTTTTCACGTTGCCGTTTCTCATGACTATGATAACATTCCCAATCAGCAATCTTATTATCTCTTGTATCTAAATTAAGAATATTGCTCCCGTAATCACTCTATTTACCTTAATCGTCCTCAATCATCCCGGATTTAGGGATCTTGTAATATATATATATATAACACATTTGTACAATACAAATATGAAGAATACAATAAATAATAAGATACAATTACATCACCTCAAGAAGGGCAACCTCACTATGCAAGAATATCTCCGACAATTCAAAACTTTAGC
This sequence comes from Rhodomyrtus tomentosa, assembly GCA_028455895.1. Taxonomy (NCBI): domain Eukaryota; kingdom Viridiplantae; phylum Streptophyta; class Magnoliopsida; order Myrtales; family Myrtaceae; genus Rhodomyrtus; species Rhodomyrtus tomentosa. The sequence goes on from JAPCWY010000010.1 coordinate 35,436,476, forward strand.
GGATAAACTTGCAATTTGCGGATCCCCAGTAAGTGATGATGATCTCCTAATCTGCATTCTCGATGGATTGCCTCCTGCTTGCCGCTCCTTTGCATCCTCTATTCATGTTCGTGCTCATCAAACTTCCATCACTATTGAAGATTTACGCAATCTCCCACTCTCTGAAGAATTGAGCATCGCCGATGATTCACTATCCAAAACCACTACTGCCTTCGTTGCAAACAGACAACCTTGAACTCTCTCTCCTGGGCAACACTCATTCCCACCTCCTCCCTATAGGGGTGGCACTAGTTACAGGGGACGCAACAGAGGTCATTTCAATCAAGCCGGCCTTCTCCCTACTCCATCACTTCGACCGCAAGATCGTCAACTGAATACTGGTCGCCTGATCTGTCAGATCTGCAACAAGCACGGTCACAGTGCTATCGACTGTTATCATCGCATGAACTATGCCTACCAAGGTCGTAATCCTCCTGAAAAACTTGCTGCCATGGCTATTGCACCACCTACTGATGATGGCACTTGGCATGCTGATACTGGGGCTAGTCATCATATTACAGCCGATCTGGGTAATCTCTCCCTCTCCGCTCCCTATAGCGGTTCTGAAAAAGTCTAGGTTGGAAATGGCCAAGGTTTGTCTATTACTCATGTTGGTTCCACTGCTCTGTCACATCCCGTTTCTTCCATGCAATTAACTAATATACTTCGTTGTCCTCTAGCATCCACCAATTTAATTTCAGTTAGCCGTTTTGCTAAAGACAACAACTGCTATTTTCTATTTGATGATTCTCAATTCTTTGTGAAGGACAAGCTAACGGGGTAAATTCTACGCCACTTGGCATCATCGTCTCGGCCACCCATCTGCAGCTATTCAAAATATTATTTTTAAACAGCTTCAAATATCAAATAAGCCTGACATGTCAGTTAGGCAAATTGCAAAGTTACCCTTTTCGTTGTCTCACACACGCACTCAATTTCCACTTGAACTAATTCATTGTGATGTATGGGGACCAGCCCCGGTGTCTTCCATTTTCAAAATTTCGTGCTATGTACTGTTTGTTGATGATTTCTCTCGTCACAGCTGGATATTTCCTATGCGCCATAAATCTGATTTTTATGAATTTTTTTTTTGGCTTTCAAACCGCAAGTTGAAAATCAATTTAACCATCGAATTAAATTTTTCCGCTCCGATGCTGGTGGCGAATTCACTAGTGATGCACTTGAATCTTATCTTCATACTCATGGCACATCCGTCATCAATTTTCCTGCCCACATATGCCTGAACAAAATGGTGTCGTTGAGCGAAAACATAGTTGAAACTGGTCTCGCTCTTCTAGCACATGCGGTTATGCCCTCTCACTTTTGGTTTGAATCCTTCAATACGACTATATATCTCATCAACCGCATGCCCATTGTTTCTCAAATTTCTCCATGTCGAAAATTGTTTCAACAAGTTCCCGATTATTCTCATTTACGAGCTTTTGGATGCCTTTGTTATCCTTGGCTCCGTCCCTATTGTTCTAACAAATTGGAGTTCCGCTCTTCTTCGTGTTGTTTTCTAGGCTATAGCACCTCTCATAAAGGGTATCGTTGCTATGGCATGCAAAGTCATCGAGTTTACATATCTCGTCACGTAAAATTTGACGAATCTGTTTACCCGTTTATCACAAACTCTACCTCTCCACCAGCCCCCACCACTTTGCCTTCCCTTGGTCCTATCTCTGTCTGGCTACCATCAACCACTGCTCCTACGGATACCGCATGGGTTGAGCCCACCATCAGCCCTGCCACGGTGCCGCCTCCTCTCCGCTAGCTATAATTGACCCCTCATTTCTTCCTTTACCTTCCCCTACACCGCCTGCCACCACACCGCCCCCTCCCCCACCACCTCCCACCCGCACTCATCCTATGATCACACGTTCTCAACATGGTATTTTCAAACCAAATACCTTTACTGCTCGTTACCCCATTGCTCTTACTTCTTCTCTTCCCTTGGAACCGACGTGTTATACTCAAGCTTCCAAATCATCTGAATGGCAAAAAGCTATGGATGAGGAATTTAATTCCTTACAGGAACAACATACTTGGTCACTTGTGCCATTTAATCCAACCATGAATGTTGTCGGCTGCAAATGGGTTTACCGGATAAAACAGAACCCAGACTGCACCATCAGTCGCGACAAGGCTCGCCTTTTAGCAAAAGGATTTCACCAACAGCTTGGCATTGACTTTGTGGACACTTTTAGTCCTGTCGTAAAGCATTCTACTATTCGGGTCATTCTCACACTCGCGGTCACTTATGGATGGGCGATTCAACAACTTGATGTCGAATGCGCATTTTTACACGACGATCTCCAAGAAACTGTGTATATGGCTCAACCACCAGGCTACGTTGATCCTGCTACTCCTCACTCTGCATGCTTAATGCACGAATCCATCTATGGCCTACGACAAGCACCTCGCGCTTGGTTCGAAAAATTCACAGCTCGACTTGAAGACATTGGTTTTTCAACCACTATCTCGGATCCGTCGCTCTTCATTTACCATCAGGGCTCTACCATTATCTATCTATTATCATATGTCGACATTATTTAGACAGGAAATGATTCCACCGCTATCTCTTCCATCATTGAGGAACTTCACCACTCATTCAAGATGAAGGACTTAGGCCCTTTGACTTATTTCTTGGGCATTCAGCTCGTTCGACGTAGCCCCCATCATATATCCATTAATCAGGCTAAGTATATTCATGACCTCTTAGATCGCACCAACATGCTGGACTGCAAGCCTGTCTCCAGCCCTGCCACCTCGGATAAACTCAGTCATTCAAGTAGTGACCCTGTCTCAAATCCTACTTTATACGGGAGTGTGGTTGGGGCACTTCAATATGTTACTCTCAGTCGTCCTGACGTTAGCTCCGCCGTTAACCAGGCTTGTCAATTTCTACAAGCACCCGAAGAACACCATTGGCGCGCTGTGAAGCGTATCCTTCGATACTTGAAAGGCACTATATCTTATGGCATGAAGTTTCAGCCTGGTCCTATTTCTTTACATGCCTATTGTGACGCTGACTGGGCCGGCAGTCCCGCTGATCGCAGCTCTACTAGTGGATATTGTTTATTTCTCATGGCCAACCCTGTTTCCTGGATTGCAAAGAATCAACCTACCGTCGTCCGCTCTTCTACAGAGGCCGAGTGTGGTTGTCTTGCTCAAACAGCTGCTGAAATTCAATGGCTCCCCTCTCATCTTCGGGAACTACGAATCTCGCTTTCCTGCGCTCCGGCATTGTGGTGCGACAATATCTCTGCCATTGCCCTAATTCGGAATCCAGTTTTTCATGGGCGCACTAAACACATTGAAATAGATTATCACTATGTTCGTGAATTGGTGGGTCGCCAGTTACTTGACATTCGTTACATCAACACTTGTGATCAAATCGCAGACATTTTCACCAAAGGATTATCATCAGCGCGGGTTCGTCTTTTACGGTCCAAGCTTCACATTGTTGACAGTGCTCTGCTTGCCGGAGGATGATAACGTTCCCAGTCAGCAATTTTATATCTTGTATCTAAATTAAGAATATTGCTCCCGTAATCTCTCTATTTACCTTAACCGTCCTCAATCATCCCTGATTTAGGGATCTTGTAATATCTATATATATATATATATATAACACATTTGTACAATACAAATATGAAGAATACAATAAACAATAAGATACAATTCCTTTAAACTACTCCGCTGAGCAGAGAAGGCAACCCCGAAAACGACGTTGTAATAATAAATGTTCGTACTCGAATCGCTGGGACGGAATTGGCTCCTGTCCGATAACTTCTTTGCTTGTGGCGCCCAGCGTTCAGACCGGACACGTGTCCCGGCAGAGAGAAAACCGGGGGGACAAAAAAAAGGGCAGCACCAGGAGACGTGAAAAGCTTCGACGAACTTGAAAAATAACGTGTTTCTTTGACTTTTCGTTTCTTCGTGATGGGGCTCGGTTTCCGGGGGTGTTGCTATCGATCTTATCTGTTTTCAGGAACGGGACGACAAGATATGCCGTGCCCCCGTAGATTGAACGAACGCCTGCGATGCGTACCCCCCAAAATGGTCCAAAACCGTGCAACCCCAAGTCGGGTCCTATCCGTGCGACACGTGAAACGGGCGGGTTCGAAATTGCATCAGCCGTGCCTGATTTTTGTTTCGCTGGATTAACGAAGGTTATGAGAAAACATCGCGGCCAAAACACATCATGCGCCCTCCGGCATTCGCGCGGGAACCCAAAAAAAAAAAAAAAAACTTATTGTAACCCAACCAATTCGATTTTTTTTTATATTATTTTTGGGCTAATTCTCTCGAACATCCACGGTGGTGTTTACCCATAAACGTAAAATAAACAAGGGCGAGCGTTTTACCAATTAATTTATCTTCTTCTACGATTGTACGTTCTCATTAAGAGAGAGAAAAAAGAGACCAATTATTTGGAGTCAAAGTCGAGACCCGATCTCGTTGCAAAACTCGCAAGTGTGAAACGAAGATGCTGTGAAGCGCAAGCAAATGACGCGAAATATTTTGGGCACACGACCTAACCAAAGCAAAACAAATTAGGTCTGATATGATGTAAACTGCTAACCGTGGTGGGTAGCAATTAAAAAGCTCAACCAACCCCTCCTCACCCTCCTAAAACCCTAGGACTTGTTGTACTCATTTTGATGGGCAGATGTCGTTGGCGTAAGTGAACCCCCTTAGGGTGGGACAATGAATTTAGCGCCACGTAATCCCAATTTGGATCACCTTAATCGCAAGCAAGACTGAAGAGATTGGGATGGCGATCTCTAAATCAATGTCGCGCTCGTGTGTATCGATTCGAGCCAGTTTCGCACCTACTTTTAAGTTGGACACGATCGGACCCTGTTTAGGTTTTTTTTTTTTTCTTCCAGGAAAGAGCATGAGTGATTAGATCACGCCGATTGATCCCAAAGTAATCGTGCTCGTGTCCAGGTCAAATTTCGAAATTACAGTTGAGCGCGCAACCGCCTGCTTTTTTTTGGAATATCGAGTCTTTACTGAATGACTTTTGTCATGGTATTCGCGGTCGACTGCACGGGGTATTTCCTTATTTTCATACGTGAAATGATTATTACCAACATGTATATCTTGTGTCAACGGACACGTATTTTAGTGATGTCGATCGAAACATGCACATCTATGACTTTTAAGGTAAGGCTTTGGAGCCTAAACTTTGTATATTTCGACGGTCTACTTGCTAGAAGAATGTCCCGGCCCCACAATTAAAAACTCACCGTCCATTAGAGAAAAGGGGACGAGAAATGGGCCGGCAGGTCAAACAACGCCGATTCTTCTCAAAATTCAATACTAACGGGGGAACTGAAATTCCTGGTCGAATAAACGTTGAAAATTTCAGGACAATTTTCATATTTTGTAATTAGCGTTAACAAATTCTTAAAATGCGTCGGTACAAAGCGGCATTCCGCACATACAACTTGAAGCAGTCACTATAATCTCATATCGCCGCTTATGAAAAATTCTCACCCCAAAACATCGACGGAGCAAAAAAGACTCGAGAAAGTAAGCCATTGGCCGGCGCACTCCACGTTTTCTCCTCCCTAAACCACGGTCCTCATTTTGTTGTTGTTGTTGTTGCAATTTTCCAAATTCGATGAATCGAATTCTCATGCATCTTCATCAATTTCGAATTGAAAAAAGCACCAACAGAGTCCAACTACATCTCTTTCCTTTAAAAAAAAAAAAAAAAAGTCAACCACCGCGTTGTGGCCTTCCTGGGTCAAACATGTGAGTCATCATCCCAAGATTGCCGGTCAATTTGACTCTCCGTTTCGGCCGGAAAACCAGGGGCGAAATAAAATACGTAAAAAGATGGATAATTAACACGTGCGCGGGGGACTTCAAGCACGCGTCTGGAAAAAAAAAACGTTTTTTTTTTTTTTGCGATGGCGGGTAATTGAAGAAACCCATAAAATAATAAAAAAAAGGAAATATGAAGCATATAAAAACAGAGAAGAAAATAAAATGCGGTGGGAGGATAAGGATAGGGGTGAGGACCATCGCAAAAATTTATACGTCGATACAAAAAAAAAAACTAATACGGCCAAAACTCTGTAGAATAATCTTATATACGCTCATATCAATCTATTCGGGGCTCCTATGTCGAGTAAAAAAAAAAAGGGCGGATAATTTGGTCCCATGCATAAGCAATTTGTCACATTAGCGATTTGATTATTTTCCAAGTTAGTAACTTTCATATTTAAATGGTAATAAATATACGGCGCTAATTACAGATTACAGAAGGGAGAATTGCCAAAAGAATTCCTAAGCATATTGTAATTACACCAAATTCAGTCCATTTGATCGGTCGGCACTAGTGTGACAATTATTCAATAATATTTTAACAAATTTTTTGTGTTTATTTTTAACAAAATTTCTTGTCTTATTTTGTTTTACTTTTTTTTCTTGATTTGGCCTGGCAAGGGCTCGCAGAATAAATAACTAACTAAATAAATAAAAACTTCAAAAAATATTAAGATACTATTACAAATTGTTCATGTCGGTACAAAAAAATTTTAATATTGAATTGACGTAATTTTAATAAGTTTCTGCTTTTTTTAAGTAATTTTTGCAGAAAGAGGGTGGGGGGATAGAAGATCTACTTCAGAGTAACCGGGTACTTTGACTATTCTTTCAGCATTTGGTCAACCATTAAAGCTCATCACACTTAAATTAAAGCTTATAATACTTATTTTTACAACAATGGACATTTCGTTTATACTTTAATAATAATTTAATCATGTTTGTAGCGTGTGGGCCAGGCAAACTTTGGCTACAGCTAGCGGCAGCTGAGCGAGTGGGCCTCATCTGATAAGATATAGGACATGGGCCGGGATTTGCCAGAAATTGTGTACATCGAAACTTCGTTTTAGTTATGATTGACGATGGTTCGTGTACATGAACATCCCTAAGGAGGCCACCGCGCTGGTAGACCGGCTTGCTGTGGAGCGCTCACTTCCATCGGCATCGGCCTTCATCAATGAAGCCGCAGAAGGAAAAGAGTCGTGCCCGCTGGGTCGATAGGTCTCGGGGCTTAAAGGAGCCACGAGGGCTATGGATGATGCTAGAGTAAGATTTTATATTTTTGTTGCTGTCGAAAATTATGTGGAGGCTTGTGAGCGCGTATGACTTGTGTGGCTCATTTTTGTTAAGGCTGTCCACATGATCTACAAAAGACATGATCGTTTCTAACCCTGTTGCCTAAAATCATGTGGTTGGCTTTTGTGCGATGGTGGGATCAAACTCACGAATGGATAACGTATGATACGTCGCTTTTGCTTTGGACACAACAATGTATATTATTGCTATGAAGTGGATTTTCACGAGATGAAGCTGCTCGATTACTAATTTTTTAAAGGGGTCCACTTTGACCGGGCGGGCGACACTCCCCCTAGGCATGCGAGGGCGAACTTCGCTTGAGGACAACAAGACTCGCCTTTGCCAGATGGCCTGCAGAGGGCGAGACTCACCGGCTCTTGTCTCTGATCAGTCACCGAACCTCTGCGATGGGCTAGAGAAAGAAGAAAGGAGTGACAAAAAAAAAAAAACAAAAAAAAATTGACAAGATATTAAACTATTATTTGAAATTATTTATGGCAGCGTTGATAGCGCCACATTAATGTTTTTTAATCAAAATTGGACGGTTGTACTGAATAAGCATAAAAACAAATGATTTAGAACTCAATTGAAAAAAAAAAAACACAAACAAACAAAAAAAGATCTAGGGACCACGCGACTCCAGGCAAGGGCGCAATTTGCTTCGCAACCTCCGCAAGAGGTTTTACGATCCTAGGTGAGAGTTGTCTAAGGCCGCAAGACCCAAGTGACAGTCGTCTAGGATGGCGCGACCTCGTCGGCCTCTCATTGGCTCCACATCGGCCAAATATGGCCTTGTTGGCCGCGTCAAGCAGAAAAAGCCTGAACAGTAACGACAAAGGCAAAATTGAAAAATGAGAAAACTTAGCGAGGATAGTTTAAAAAGCAAAAAAAATAATAAAATTTAACTCTAGAAATGGCCGTCCTCAAATGCTGAAAGCCAAGGCTCATCATCATTTGGGATTTTTGCTTTGACAACGCAGCATTTCGCCAAAAGTTGAATCAAACGCGTCATTTTTGTTTTGAAAAGCTAAATCAAACGCAACCAATGTCTTATCTTCGCATAAAAATATGCTATTCTGCTTTACCGCGATTGAAATCGTATATCAGCTTTTATATAAACATTATATTGTTATTTACTCAAAACGGGCTTGATCCGGCACTAGGCCCAACATGCTAATACGAGGTTTATAAGGGAAAAAAATAACGTTGATTCCAATTGGAATATCGTATCTTCTACTGTTGTATTGCATCTCTTGAGAAATTGTTTTTGGAAGACTGACGTCAGTTTTCAAATTGACAGACCTTTATCATTGATTGAGAACTTTTTAAGATTTTCATTTCTTAGGACACTTTATATAGAAATACTGGATAAATAAAGCAGCATAAATAATCCATAAACTTTAATTTAAGTTGATGGAATTTGTTGGATTGGTTTGGCCTCCAACCCGAAAAGTATGATTGGGGGACAAAAGAAATAACTTATACTGAATTATCCACCGTAAGACATTCAACTCCAATCAGGAGAAGGTAACGCACTGGGTAGGAATTGCATAGACCGTCACCGGTTGCGAGAGTTGAAAATCTTTCTCAAAAGCTGCTAACTTACAGTTTGACTGTACTGCTTGTTATTTTTTACCACACGATCTTCCAACCAAAAAGTGTTTTATATAAAACATGCGAGGATGGTGTGTGGTCCGCAGTTGAGATTTTACGCACCTTGATAATAAGGAAATCATTTCTCAATGTTTCTTGGGGAGTTACTAATACGACAGTCTGATAGTGTTGTTAAGTATTTTTGACCGCACGATCTCATTGTTCCGCATGAAAGAATCTCTAATAAATCTTGGAGGGGTTAAGCCCTCGAGCCTCTGACGTAATCTGGCCGACCAGCTCCGGAGGAAGCACGCTATCGAGGACATGTCCATGAGCTTGTGCGAAAAGAAGGGAACAGCCGCGATGCCACCGCAACTGATCTGGACAATGAGCATGCATCACGACGCAACCAAATGCAACGTTTTAGCGTGAAAGAGAGGGAGGAATTGGTTGCGCAAGGCTACCTCCGTAGGCTCGGGAGATGAAGACATTTAGGTGGACGCCAGCTCGGGCCTCGATCCAGTGCGCACCTTCATCATTGCAGTCGATGCATGGACCGTTCCTGACCCGACCGACTAACGGGTAGAGAAATCGGCAAGGGTTTCGGAGAGAGAGGCTCGCATGCGGCGGGAAAGCGGCTCCTCGCTGCCGTTTCGAGGGCCGGGCTGGGTGTAGAAGAGGAGGAGAGGGGCAAAGGATGGAGGGAAGAGTTGGTCAAGAAGAGAGAGGTTAAGGGTTCGGAGGTGGCGAGGGGTTGGAAAAGAAGGCTTGATGGGGGTCGATGAGACGATGTGAACTCTCCGTTCCCCGATGATGTTCAGTACTTGCCCTTCAATGCTTTCTTTCATTCTTTGTGCTACTGTTTCTCCCAAACTATTCACTCGCTTTGCATTTGCATAATCCTAAGAGAAATAATTAATCTTGTAAGATTAGTTTCCAAAGTTGGTATATTGCTTGATTTATTTTCTTGGCCAAAGGTATATTAATTGATGCGTCGGATTTTAAGTTGTTATTCAAATGGACGGGCCATTGTTAAGTCACTTAGTGCATGAACTCTGTGGATCGACCTCACATCATTTGAAATATCGAATTTTATGAATCTACTTTGCACCACGCATTTTCTTAATAAACTTTTCTAAAGTTAAAATGAGTGCAATGACATTAGCTATTAGTATCTTCCAACTATGCCTACATCGTTTCATTAGTCTCATGCCGCCAATAGAGGTGGCAAAATGGGTCTATAATCCATATTTTACCCATATTTTATAGTGGTGGGTCATAATATGTTTCTTAAATTTTAAAAGTGGTTTATAAATGGGTTACTTATGAACTTAATGGGTTTAAATAGGTCATCAATGATTTTTTTTTTGTCAAACATCAATGCATTAACAAAGAAAACTAAAAAGAATAATAATAGCAATATATATATATATATGTAAAAATATATAGGAAACAATTTTCTCTAAACTGGATTTTAATATTGAAGTGGAGTGTTTCAACAATATAGGTTGAAAGATTTGGTGAAACCACAGTCAACTACTCTAAAAACTTAAGCTATTAGAAGAAGACGTGGTTTAATATTTTTATATTCCAGCACTCCCTCTCATGCTTAACCTGGTCTTTGCCCAGTACTAAGCGTGGATAAATTTATTGAGAAGGCAAATAGGGGCCTGGAAAGATTTGAACTAAGAACATCTTGATTTGATACAATGAAAAATTTAGTGGGACCACAGCGAATTGTTCTAAAAACTTAAGCTATTAGAAGAATACGTGATTTAATATTTATATATTCCAACGTAGGCCGGGTCGAGTATAAGTCACTAGATTTGTATAGCATTAAAATGTACTAAAATAGGTTAAATGGTCAACATGAGCCGGACCATATTCGGCCCGACTCAAACCTGATCTGACTCACCCGTATGACACTCCCCGGGCGCGCATGGTAACACTTTAGAATCAGAATTTTTTGCTTCAATATTTCTACTTCTGAAACTACTTTTTACTTCAGGAGCTATTTTAAAGCAAGTTTTGAAAAGTGAAAAAAAAGTTGCTTCTCTTTCTCTCTTATCAGCCCTCCCTCTTCATGCCATCAGCCCTCCTTCTATGCGAGTAAGCGAAACCGGACCTTCGCCCGAACCCTGATCTCTGTCTCCACCCTCTCCATCTCAGTCTCTCTCGACTTTTCTCAAGGAAACACTTCAAAGGATTTGGCAATTCGTGTCTGACTTGTCGAATGGAGACTTTTGCTTCGACATTTAAAAGACAGCCTCGACTTTTTTTTAACAAAACTAATGCATAATCAGCTTCGTATTATTTTTTTTTGTGTGTGTATATAAAACAAAAGGGGACATGAAAAAAAAAAGTAAAAAAATTTACCGAAGAACCAGAACCAAATAATATTTTTAGTTGTTATTTCGCAATGGGTGGTGAATGATGTCCATTGCGGTCTAGTTTGTCATATACTTGACTATGTTTCATGTTCGATTATTCGAGTTTGCAATTTATTTAGATTGATCTAAGTGTTTACCTTTTTTTTTCAATAAATACTCTTTTTTTCTTCGTTTGGTAGGATTAATAATTTTTCGTAGAATATTTTGTAGTAATAATGTTTTTGAAGTAGAAATTTTCAATAGTTACCAAATAAATTTCTATTTTAGAAGCAGAAATTTTGTCATGTTTGTCAAATGACTTTCTTTGATCATAAATCAACTTCTGAAGCAGCAGAAGTAGAAAATTCAATTTCTGCTTCTGAAGGAGAAATTGAAAAATCAACTTCTGCTTCTGAAGTTATTTCTAAAGCAGAAGTGTTGTCATGCGCGCCCCTAGGCGTCACTTGAGAAGTCATCATAGCACAAAATTGCGGGTGAGAAGTTACACCATAGCTTATGAGCCACGTGGATCGATATCATCGGAGCTACTACGGGTGGGACCAGCATGAAGAACTATTTAGATAGACTTATATACATGATTACAGACCATGCATCGTTTTTTCGGGATCGAATGGACGCAATAATACTTATACCATTCCCAGATTAAGCGAGGTGAAGTAGTCTAGGGAAAAACTTGACCGAGTTTTGCAATTTCGAGCGGTTCTCCATAGTTTCTTCCATTCCAAGACCATAGTAACTTCCGCAGCAATCATGCACCTTGCAAACAACTGTCCAGTCATCGACGAACCATTTTTATTCTCGTCACTAATCCCTGCTCTCAGTTCAAGCGGGATCGACACCGTTCCGTTATTTCGATCGAAGCGTTCGTCAATGCGACTTGGTCGTAGATAAGATTGTACGTGCTACAGGTCGAAGCTAAAGATTGGATGAGCTTGGGGCCCCGGAGTTGAACTTAACATGACTTGACGCCTTGTATAATACTTGGTCGAAAGCTGTGGTCTCATGCTGTCCATATCATTCGTTGGCATTATCTAATGTGAAAGCTACATCGCTGCCTTTGGTACCACTACTCTACGCGTGCGTGTTCTTAGGCATCATGAATCTTCTTCATTCGAGATGTTACTTCGCGAAGCTCGCTCACTCTTCTTGTGCTTCTCGCGGACATCCTGATAGACATCCGGGGAATGGTTGAACCGTCCCGTACAAGCACGTTTGGACGAGAGATGGATACCCTAAAAAAATCTCAACTCATAACTTTCTTCTCGACTCTGACTTTTATGAAGAACTTGTTCCGCTCAAAACTATCGACTTTTACTTGAGTCTTCAAAATCTACCTCGGTGATTGTACGTGACATTTCCATGTCATTATTCTAGTTTTTGCTCAAGTTTTCGATCCAAGAAGACGCCTTCAGAAGTTGAACTGCCACGTCATCTCAAAACAACGTGTTCTTGGATCAGTAATCTGGGAAAAAAGTATAACAATTGGGGTTGGATTTCTTCCATTGTTCTTACTATGAAGAGAGTCTTCTTTCCATCTCGCCTAGGGATCTTGCTTTTGTGCTCATTCATCAACCTCTCGTGCTCAAGAGTCTTTCATTTTCGGAGAGCTCCCACTTGGGACACTCGGCCCCAGATGCTTGAACAGCTCGTGTTTGGAAGTTTTTCATCCTTTGGTTGTTAACGAGAAATTTTGGACAAAGGGCTAATGAGGATACATTAGGGACTCAAGCAAAAATTGATTTTTTCAATGAGATCAAAGAAAAGTTTAGGGTAGAATCGATACTAGACCTAAAGTTTTGGGTTTTTTTATAAGACGGAAAAACGTTTGTAGTAGAATTCGAGTTGGACCTAAAGTTTGAGGTTTTTTTAGAGTGTTAGACCATAAGAAAGAAAAGGCTCGGGAATATACACAAGAAGAAATATTCGTCAGCAGGCACCTGCAATCTGAAAAGGTCGCATTGGACGAGTCTTCATGATTGAACACATGAGCACAAATTGTTTCGGCATTCATCTACAGTTTGGAGTCTTGGAGCTTCATCAAACCACAGCCCGGAGAGATGTCCAGTCCATCCTGCAGTTCCAATTGCTCGAATCATGGTGTAGCATGTATCGTGCACTAATAGACTTTGTCTTCTGCAATCACAAACGAGCTTTCCCCCTTCGCATTAGCAAACAATTTAGTACCGATGCCACCTGGCATTACAAAGTGTGACCCGGCCAGATGATGACTCGGCCTATGGTTGACCTTTGGGCTGTTCAAATTATTTTTCACATGAAAATGACAATATAGTGGTGTGAATTGGCCCGTCTTGCCATGTGATCTGGAGCCCTCTCTGGTGTGCCTGAAACACACCGGGTCTTGGTGAAATAGGGTGGGTTTTGACTGTATTTTTCCTTCTCTCACTGTTAATGAGTTGAGTTGAGTCCGTCCGGCTAACTGGATTCTGAAATTTAACGGTCCGTGCTGCAGTGTGTTCAAGTTAGACAAATCTCGGCATTTTTCCAGACTCTGGGTCGACTTGAGTCTGTAAAGGATAAATTTTTACTTGAATCTCCAACGAATGTCTCCAAAGTTTGGTATATCGCGACTTATTGAACATATCTTTCGATATGAAAAAGTCAAGATTGCTGCTCGAGCCAGGTAGCTATCGAGCTCGAGCTCGACTTGTTTGTCGCTAAAATCCGAAATAGAAGCCAGCCGACCTCGAACAGATTACAGATCATTTGTTGTGTGTTGCGCCATTAGCTAGGACACAGGAGCATGCACGAATCTTGGGATTTTTTTTTTGTGTTTTTCTTCATTGTGCCCCTGGTCCTTCCTCTCTTTCGTCTCTATAAAAAGCAACTTACCCTCCAGGCCACATGAGCAAAGCAAGAAGCCAGCAACTCACTCAATCACTCACTCTTAAGCAATTATGTCTCAGCCATGGCTTATCCTACTATTAATCACCTGCTCAATCCTCATGCAGGCATGCAAGCCAGTGACATCCCTCTCAGATAGAATCCTGAGCTTGCCCGGTCAACCGAGCGTCGGTTTCGGCCACTATTCAGGTTATATCGCAGTGGGCGACCACCCACCAAGGGCACTCTTTTACTACTTTGTGGAGGCAGAGACGAGCCCTGCCTCTAAGCCTCTTGTTCTCTGGCTAAATGGAGGTAACTAGACTTCGGATCCCTCTGTTACTTATGGAAAACTTCAGTGCTGTCTCCTCTGTAAAGTTCTCTTCTTCTTCGTTCGCGGACCGAAGGATCAAAGTACATTTCATGAAAGATTGCAATACCACCATGTACCTTATCCTTCTATTCCAGCAGCAGAACGAACATCGAACCTTAATTATTATGCATTTTGATCTGTTAAGCAGGTATTGACAAATTGCTGAATTTTTATGATAATTTGTCTTGCCTTTTCTTTCCGTTGTGTCCTCTCCTAGGGCCTGGCTGTTCTTCTTTCGGGTATGGAGCTTTCATTGAGCATGGCCCTTTCAAAGTGAAGGCAGGGGGTCTAGTTAAAAATGAGTATAGCTGGAACGAGGGTACGTTACTTAAAATCATTCAGCTGATATGACAATTTGATGTGACACTGATTAAGTGCTCATTAGTGAGGAGATAGAAGCTAATGCTTCCTCACCAGAAACTTTTCACCTGCATTCCTTGGAAATTTGACAAACTGAATTGGCTAAACGCCGCAGTGGCCAATCTCCTGTACTTGGAGTCTCCGGCGGGAGTCGGCTTTTCGTACTCAACTAATCAGTCATTTTACAAGGGAATTAATGACCATGTAGCAGGTATAGCAATCGGCTAGAGAAATGTACCTTTCGTTGTTTATGATCGTAATCACTACACTTGCCACGTACTGTGGACATGTAAATGCAACTGATGAATGGTTTCACTTTCTCTTACAGCACAAGACAATCTAGTGTTCCTGCTGCGCCGGTTCGCCAAATACCCGCAGTACAAAGGGAGAGACTTCTTCATTGCTGGGGAAAGTTATGGAGGTACCAATTCAGTCATGCATGTAGATACTAATTTGATCGGATTGAGCTACATATTTCGAATTCATGGAGTCTGTCTAGTTAAATTCCACTATTTAGGTGAAGTTACCTGCTCAATTTTTTAAACATGGCTCCTATTTCAGGACTTCTACAGCGGATCTAAAGAAACCAGCCAGAAAATTGATGACTTGATCGTTTTCTGTGACCAGGTCACTATGTGCCTGAACTTGCACGGCTCATTGTCAAGTCCAAGGTGGAGATCAATTTGAAGGGCATAGCAGTGAGTTTAGTTTATTTCATTAACAGTTCTATGATTCAGACTATCGTTTCCTATTTGACCCCTTTGAATTGCAAATTCGAAATTATAATCAGATCGATTCGATAAAATGTATCGATTCCAGGAGACTCCAAAGCCCTTATCGACTATTATTCCACTTTTTGCCCTCCGTTTTGAATTTTATGTGGCCACAAAATCATTTGCAGATTGGTAATCCTCTACTGGATTATGAAGTCGACATGAACACGCCGACCACATATTACTGGTCCCACGGGATCATATCCGACCAATCCAAGCTACTCGTCCAAAACGTCTGTAACCTCACTCGGCTTATGGGTGAAATCAGATCGAAGGCTCTGACTTCCGAGTGTGCATATGTTGTACTAAAGGTGGTGAAAGAACTTAAGGATACCAACATGATCGATCAGTACGACATCCTCGCCGACCTCTGCCTAACATCTGGTCAATCCAAATTGAACGTTTTCTACAAGATGCTCACCACAGGGCATTCATTGCCATCCTCCCTTGCATCAGAAGACTTGATCAACTATCAGGTGAGAGCGAGGCCGAGGCCGAGACCGAGCTTCGAATCAGTAATTGCTAGATAGAACTCCTATGTCCATGTTCAGGAACCTCATTCAACTTGTTTCTCACATTTTAAATCTTGCATACAGAGCCTTTTGGACACTAAAGATCCCTGCGAAGAACACGACATCTTTAAGTACTTCAACCGTAAAGACGTACAGATTGCACTTCACGCCAAGCTCGTCGGAGTAGAACACTGGAACACGTGCAACGAGTACTTATGCTGCTCTCTCTTTTTGCCTCTCCCTGGAAGTAGCGGCATAGCATTGCAACTTGTTAAAGTAGAATTAGAATTAGAAGCAGCAATTCTTTTGATCTTTCTCAATTCTTGTTCAAAGGGAACTTTCTTGCTAAAGAGTGAAAAAGCTAAATGAACTAGGAAAATGACAAGCTTGGATTGATTGAAAACAGATGATCAATCATAAAACAGCATGAACTTCTTCTGTCATATGGTGCTCTAATCATGGTAAGCAAGGATATAGGTCGAACCACAAAAAGGTTTTACCAAACAATATTTGCATTTCCCCAAAGCCCTTTTGAAAAAGCTGAACAAAACGCACCCGTAACCTGTTCTGTTTGTCTGCAGTGATATTAATGAAAACTACAGATTTGAGGACTGGTATATAAGCATGATCCCGGTCTTGGGAGAGCTTGTCAAGTCTGGCCTCCGAGTCTTAGTTTACAGGTGCAAAAATCAAATATTCCTCTGAGATCGATAGGCTTTTACAATAAGATTACAATCAACTGACAGATGATATTGTGATCAATCATCTCTCTTTCTTATGGTTTGTGGCAGTGGGGATCTAGATGCGGTCGTCCCCTTCCTCGGAACTCGGACTATGGTTCATGCCTTAGCAACCAAGGCGCTGAAACTGAAGACGACTTTGTCCTACAGAGCTTGGTTCACTAGCAAGCAGGTCAATGCATTTATTTCTCCCTCAAGGAAAATCTGTGCTGTGTTCTGATGTCCGTTTCATCCGTAGACAGATAGATGCTCAAAACGTTCAGTGAAACGCCGAATCACGGACATATGCCATGAATTTGTTCTCGCATTTGACGATGGGCGATTAACGATTGCAGGTTGCTGGATACATGCAAGAGTACGGCAAGCTGGCGTTTGCGACCATTAGAGGAGCTTCGCACACAGCGCCAGCCACGCAGCCGGAGAGGTCGCTGCAGCTCTTCACCTCATTCCTGAAAGGGAAATCACTGCCTAGTAAAGCGTGAGGTCCACAGAGCCATCTACGACAGAGCCCGACAAAGAGCCGGAGATTGAATGGGATTATCTGATGGATAATTAGGTGTAATGGGGGTGCGCCGGCGCACCGTAATTCAATGTTTAATTATTCCATCAACGAGGTCAACCGCACTTGGATGGCAAAATCATTCCTCCTCTTTCTTGCTGCCGGCCGCCGGGTACGGCCGGGGTATGCCTCGTTCTCATCGGCGGAAAACCATGATCACGTGCGTCGCGGATTACCACGTTTTTCCGAGACGAAGGGGGATGCGGACAAATTCGCATCCACCGCTTTCCAACTTTGAAAAGGGACGACATCCTTTGTATTTTTCTAAGAGTTGGCAAAACAAGCATCTTCTCATCCCATCAAAATTCAGACCAGGGAAGTTTCCCCGCTGAATTATGCTACAACAGCACACGTTTTAAGGTTCCCTTCGCCAAATCTTAAAAAAGATTCGCCCTTCTACACGAAAATCCAAACGTTTATCGTTGTAAGCACTGACTCGGTCAATAAGGAGAAATAAAAAAAGAAAATTATAACGTGAAAATGGAGAATTGCTCAAATTAGTCAAACTTTACGTTTCCACCCAAATATTCTCCACTTCTTTGCCGTGCCCACTGTCTCTCTCCCCCTTCTCGCGCTCACTATGCATCCTCAACTAGTGCAATGGCTCATCGCAGCAACACTGTGCGTAACGCTGCTGACCCGAATATGCTCAACCGCGGCACTCAACGCCACCTCAGATGATGCTATAATCGCCAGCTTGCCGGGACAGCCCGAGGTCAGCTTCGCCCAGTATGCAGGGTACATCACCGTGGATGAGAAGCAAGACAGAGCTCTCTTCTATTACTTTGCCGAAGCCGAAGCCGACCCGGCTTCAAAGCCTCTTGTGCTTTGGCTCAATGGAGGTAACACTAAAACCATCTGAACTGAAAGTTAGAGAGAATGATGGTGAGATATGAAATTAACACGTTGAGAAACCCTGGAGTTTGCATGTGTGTTGGCAGGGCCTGGCTGTTCATCCGTCGGAGTTGGTGCTTTCTGTGAGCATGGACCATTCAAGCCCAGTGGAGATGTGCTCGTGAAAAATGACTATAGCTGGAATAAAGGTGGGCATAATTTGTCAGCAAAAAAGGAGGGTGAAAAAAGTTAATCCTATACTTTTAGCACCTTAAATACACGTACATATATTGCGCCTCTCCCCGCAAAAGCTTAAATCGATAGGAAACTGAATCGGACCGTGCATCTCGGATATATTATTTTCGAGGATCCATTCGTTGTGATGTAGTTCCGACTTCGGAGATTCAATAATCTGTTCATTCTTGCAATTTTCAAATTATTTGCAGAAGCAAACATGTTGTACCTGGAATCTCCGGCAGGAGTTGGTTTCTCCTACTCTGCCAACGCTTCCTATTATAACTCCGTCGATGATGAGAGGACAGGTTCTTTTCCTTGCAAATTGCAATAATTTTTAACAAATTAAAGGGCAGGGATGATCTGCAGATTTAATCTAAAGCTGAAATTATGGTACTAATACCGGCTAAACAATGCTTCCACATTTCAGCAAGAGACAATCTCGCATTCCTCCGCAACTGGTTCGAAAAATTCCCGGAATACAAGGAGAGAGATTTATTCATTACAGGAGAGAGCTATGCAGGTGAACTAGCAGTGATTAAGATTTTGTGAACACCAATTTGGGTGGTTGAATAAATCGGAAGCTCCATGAATGCAGAATTTTAACTTGTATCTAATTGCTTGTTCTTACCAGGTCACTATGTTCCACAGCTTGCAATTCTCATCGTGCAGTCCAAGTTGTTCAATTTGAAGGGAATTGCTGTGAGTTTGACTGAAAAATCTACAAACTTGAATTAACATTTCACATTCATTAGGTTGATACCTACTGAGATGAC
This sequence comes from Rhodomyrtus tomentosa, assembly GCA_028455895.1. NCBI lineage: Eukaryota > Viridiplantae > Streptophyta > Magnoliopsida > Myrtales > Myrtaceae > Rhodomyrtus > Rhodomyrtus tomentosa. The sequence continues at coordinate 35,455,640 of JAPCWY010000010.1, forward strand.
AAATCTCATCCTGACTGTAGATAGGAAATCCGCTTCTCGAGTTCAGCACCGATTTCAACTCACGGGCGGAGTTTTTTTGGTCTCACGGATTGGTATCAGACGCAACCTACGAAAGCTTCAACACAATATGCAATTACTCCCAAATTCGCAGACAATCACAGAGCGGCCACCTCACCCCTGTCTGCTCCCGTGTCAGCAGCGAAGCATCCAGAGAGATTAGCAGATTCATTGACACGTACGATGTCACTCTTGATGTTTGTTTGTCGACGGTTTCTTCACAGTCCGCTGTTCTGAATAGGCTGGTGAGCCTCTTCATCCATTCTGACGCACTTTTTTGGTTTTCCCCTTCGCAACCTTTTGAAGTTTTGTGATAATGCTGCTTCCAGCAAGAAACAGAGAAGATAGATGTATGTATAGAAGACGAAACCTTCAAGTACTTGAACAGAAAAGAAGTGCAGGAGGCTCTACATGCTCGGCTAGTTGGAATCTCTACATGGACAGTTTGCAGCGGGTAAGGATCGACTTAACTCCTTGGACCTTCATTTTCTAGAGGCAAATGTTTATGGCTAAATGGCATCAGGCCTAATCTTGACGAGTCTTGTCAAAGTATATCCACGTTTCCTTATTTCCGACAAGATTTTCCGAACCTCGTTTCATTTATAGGATTGCGTGATTGGTTCTTCCCAACATTAATCGATTCAAATGAGTCCAGATTATCTAAAATCCATTTGTAAAGCGATTTCTCCAGAACTTTCAACTGACCTGGGATCTTCACCTCACGTCATGCTTCTTCGTCTGAATTCCCTCATAATTCTTGTGTGCTACAGGGTTGTCAGATATGAATATCAAAATCTGGAGATACCCACCATTACGATTCTGGGGGAGTTAGTGAAGTCAGGAATCCACGTTTTAGTTTACAGGTAAACAAGGAAATGGCATTCTTCGCAACTGTGTACATCACTTAAGACGCTACATGTAAGAGAACAATGATGACGTCGGTTTGATCTTTCATTTGCAACTCAACAGTGGAGATCAAGATTCTGCTATTCCATTAATCGGATCAAGGACTCTAGTGAACAACTTAGCAAAGCAGTTGGGACTGAACACAACCGTGCCTTACAGGGTCTGGTTCGAGCAAAGACAGGTCGGCTCAGTAAATGACCTTCATGAACATCAGTCCTTCCATTGATTTTGATATGTGGTTGACGAAACCGTGGCCCTTTTCTTCATTTTTCCATAGGTTGCTGGGTGGACACAAGTGTATGGAGACATACTATCGTACGCGACAATCAGAGGGGCGTCTCATGAAGCGCCGTATTCATCGCCGGAGAGATCGCTGGTGCTGTTCAGCTCATTTCTGGGAGAGAGGCCATTGCCAAGTGGGCTCTTGTCCGAGTCTGCTGTGGAAAAACATAGTTAGTACTAAATCGTCCTACCAAATCGTCCGAGTCTCGCCGGAGAGATCGCTGGTGCTGTTCATCAATCTGTTTTTTTTTTTTTTTTGGACGGCATCTGATTTGACTTGCAGGAAAGATCAAACTCATTATGTTTCCGATTCGCTTTTCCTGGTTTCTTCCGAAATAAAATGGTTGATTCCTTAATTCTGCTTCCTGTAGCATATACATTTGGAACAAGGCCCGTATTGTCAGAATATTCTAGCTTCATTCATAACGGATATCAAGACAGGAGGACAACAACCCTTTTTGGCAGTTTTCAAGAAATTAGAATGTTATAGGCCATTGGAGTGACTGATGTGACGATCATAAAGTCTCACCAATTCTAGTCAATGGCAGATAGGAATATCATTGTTTTGGTTCCAGTTTGCGGCGGCCACCTACGATCCTCTTAGATAACCGGTGATCATAAAAATTGTAAGTTGCGATTTTAATCCGTATGCAGCAACTCAAGAATCGCACGTATAGATACACGAATTCATAATTCATAGAGTTAAAGAATTAACGTATCTTGTTTCGGATTCATCGTTCTTGATGCGGAATTGCGAGAATCCGATACTCAATAGCTTCTCCTCTATGAAGTACTTTTATCACTGGTTTCAATGAGATAACCACTCAATATCCCTTCAAACGATTCTCACATATGAGATAACCACTCAATATCCCTTCAAACGATTCTATATGTGAGGTTATGTGGACATTAGGTTTTAGATAAGGGGATTGACCTCTATTTATAGAGAATGAAACATATACGCTCATTAAAGATTAGATTTATCTCGGCCCACACCATTCAACCCTATATGTGACTAGAATTAGGAAACTGTATATATCTTTTTTTTATTAAACCAATTAATTTACAATAACAATTAATAAATCTCACAACAAATATATTTTATAATTTATTCTAACATTCTCCCACTTGAGTTATATTAATTGAAATTGTACTGTATATGCGCATCTTTATATTGGTCTAGAGTTAATTCCCAACAATCAATCCAATCCCATAAAGTCTTAAGCACTGAACCATACTAGTAATTACAGAGTCATCTATGATCATGAATACTTTTAACTTTATTGATGTTGATTTGATATGATAGTATGATAATTGGATAACATCTCAAATAATAGAGACACATTATATGTCATCTTCATTGTCAATTACCATTTTCTCACCTTATGTGTCACAAAACCGGATGTATCACTAGAGAACATCTTTACGATTCCAACGAACCAACATATGTATTACCTTTATAGTTAACTATACTTTACGTGTAACAAAACATATGCTTTTGGCTAAAAATAAATGTCATAGCCATCACTCAAGGTTTACACGATTCATTGAGATTTTCACCTGATATATGTATTCAACATCATCGTAATCATAAATGCTTTATTGCATGTAATAGAGTTGATACATACCTAAATATTATAAAATGTAATAAACACATATGTAAACTTTATTAAAGCAAATGCCGAAAACAGCTCCCACTGAACAACAGTATCTCATGATGCTTACTCAGTTCATCAATTAACATGTCATATCAGCATCCCATGATGTTTTTATATTTGCGACATATCATCTAAATGTTTATGGGAAAAGATCTTTAGTTAGTGAGTCTGCACCTTTATCATCTGTGTAATAAGCTCTACTGTAATGTCACTCTTACATCTGTTACCTTTATGGTAAAAAACTAGACCGACAGATATTTAGACCCCTGAGACTTCTACTGCTGTTAATAAACAATACTGCAGAGTTATAGTGACAATACAACTATATGGGTCTATCCACAAAATTAAATACGATCAATTCTATAATGAGATTCCGGAGCCAAATAACCTGAGTAGCAGCAAAAAAGCATACTACAAACTCGTTTCCTTGATCGAAGATTATAAAGATTTATATTTACGCTTTTCTATAGCACTGCACTTCTCTTTAGACATTTAAATGTCTGAAATTGTCAACTTCACAACATCTTGACAGTTAACAAAGCCTGAATCTAAATGTCTTACTAGCTGCAGATCTTGAATATGTTTGTAAAATAGCATGTAGTTTTTTGTCCTCTTTAAGTACCTCGAAATTGATGCTTTTAAGTGCACCATGATATGGTACATTCTTTATTTGGGCTTTCTTCATAACTTTATGAAGACGCTATGACAATGACAAATTTAGTTTATTGCTCTTAATGACAAGAGTAATTCCTGACTTGCAACACTTTATACTGAATATAATCAATGTATGTCCTCTAGAATTAACCCAATATGTCGCGTGAACGATCCATATAGATCTCAATGCCTAGGACAAAACACTCCTTATTAAGATCAATCATGTCAAAATACTTTGACACTATTTTTTTCACCTTATCCAATAATTCAAGAGAAACCACTTTCAAGCAAGATATCGTCCATATAAGACATAAGAAAAATAAATTACTCTCACTAATCTTGTAGTATATGTTAATTTACTTTGTTCTTAACAGAACAAAATATAACAACAATACCATGAAACTTCAAGCAACAATTGTCGAAAAACTCACTTAAACCCGTAAAACAGACATTTCAGTCTAGAATACGCATGAATATGTTCAAACTTTATTCCATGGTATTATATGGAATTCATCTTTCTTTACGTAGAAGTTTATCCGAATCATTTACTGTAAAATCTTCAGGTTACATAAAAAAGAATTTCAAATTAAGATCTCCAATCAAAAAGAAGTTTCAATATCTGTATGGTGAAGCTCTTTATTATAATGAGCTATTAACACCTTAATCACTCTTAAAATCTTTATGAGAGACCGAATAAAAATTATTTTAAGTTTACTCATTCTTTACGAGTGAAAGATTTGGCTCCTAGTATGTCTTTAAACTTCTTAAATAAAGCACTAATTAAAAGTAATCAAATATAATAACTTAAAAACTTTTATTTTGAGTCATTTTAAGTTTTGTACACCCAATTGCAGCAAATGGACTAGTGACCTTGAGGCATACTAATAAGTTTTCAAACACCGTATGTTTCATAGCTTGTATCACATCTACTATAAATAACAACTGTATAAATTACTATATCAATTACATAGTCGATTTTGCAGTCATGACCTTATGGATAAACTATTTAGTGTGATGGTACAACTGATCATCTATGTCCAATAGATATATTAAAGGGAGCTGCTTTAACCTTTATTCTACACTTGTGGGATCTGATAAATTTCATCAGGAATTATCTTAATAACAAGAGCATGAATCCCAACAGAATCAAACCGTAACTTAGAATACTTCATAATCATCTGTATAGACATAAAAAGCAACATAATGGTCCCTACCGCACCAGTACATTTAATAATTTGTGAGTAACTACCCTTATTCGGTTATATCAAGTTTCGGCAATTTAGTTATCTATAATTTCATAATTATTGTTCCTCTTTTGGGATTCAATACCTATTTAGATGAACAGGGTAATGTACGAAATAAAACTGAGTGTTAATTTCATAATATGTTGCACCATTATCTAGTCATCACAAACCAGATGAGACTTTAGATAGAAAAAATTCATAAATCAACACCAAAGAGTCATTACTTTATGATCATATTTTAATAACCAAGTTTTTGTATCAAATGTAATATTTCTTTATGTAACCATTCTTCTTATAAAAGAAGTAGCGGTTATCATCCTTTTCAAAGAATGCTTTCAATGGACCCAAATAGTCAGTATGATCGGTGGTTTATGTATTTCTTTATGAGTATAATTTTAGAACTGCTTAATATGCAATTCCACCACGTAATCTTTAATCTTAATAGAACCATCACACCTGACGTTGAGGAGTCATTACAGATATATATCACTCTTAATAATATATGAGATATAATTTTAAAACCCTCAAGGCTTACTTTATTTATTTAACAATGCAGTTAACTAGCAAAATACTTTTAAAGTGTTCTTTAATAGATCGCTTTATATCAAACAAGCGAATTCAATCGTTCTTTACCCGATAAGCACATATTGCTTTTGAAAGTTCTCAATAATGAAACTGAGAACTACAGGGTCTTTCTTGACAAGAGCAATACAAATATTTGTTAATCCTTTGTAAACATAAAATCACCATTCAATTCTCAAAAATTGAACCCGTATGAATCTCAATTCTCAATGTTAACAGAGTTGACGTTCACAAAAACGGTGACTGAAAAAATACCCAATATTTTTAATTAGCATAATGTGAAATTTCACTTGAAAGATATACACATCATCATATAATCACCTTTGGGCAGAAAACATAACATGTAGTTATATACTCTATACATTACAGCGGTCATGAGAATTTATTTCAATCTTCATTAATCACCACTTTTGGGTGTATGACAGCACTTAGACTAATCAATCATCAACCATATGTTGTACATGTAACCCTCCATGCAAGAATATGTAATTACCTACTTTGAGAGTATAACTACGCTTTAAAACAGGAGACATCCCAATTATTTAACATGTTCTTTATTAAACTCAACCAAGCGTGCCGTTTTGGCGGTCACAACCCAACTGAATTTACCTGAAATTGGGATATAACTTTATATTTCACATTTATTGTGTGCATGTAATTTCAGAAATTAGGGGCAATCATTCTCAAAATTACACGTTTTGCTAATTTTTATCGATACCTCAACAATTCATGTCAAATCATAAACATGTAATTGATAAATCATGTTCCACGTAACTGTATGCAGTACTTACATGTAAGCTTGCACTTGTGTTTCACGAAATCATATAGAAATACCTGAAAATATTCAAAAATATCCCACAAAATGCACGTATTTGGAGTTCCATAGGTATTTTCCATCCATAAAAGTATCATTTTATAAAGCATGAGAGTACACACACGTTGATACCTAAAATACGTCGATCCCAATTCTCACGCTTGCCTTATTCTCTTTGTAACTTACCATCCACAAAGCCGTAATGTATATAATTTCAGAGATGTCAACGTAACAGGATAAACCATATACCAATTGAATTTAATGAACAAAAGTCTATAGCGTGGACTTTTCTCTTCGGGTCCACCATCCAGCATGTAATTTTTTTTTTATTATTAGTTGGTCGAAATGGTAATGAATAGTACTACCCACTTGTTTCAAATTTCGGGTAACAACGAGATCAATTCCAATCTTTGTGCGTCCTTACAACGCGTAGCACAAGCCAAAGAAAATTTAATTACATATACATGGAGAAAAATCAGCTCCATGCGCCAGAATGTTCCTTTTTGTTTATTTAAGAAACGTCATCCACATAAATACGATCAGATCCAAATTTGTTTCGATAAACTCCAAAAAGATAAAACAAATGCAACATGTGCAACTACCATACTTGTTTGGATGTCATCTGAAGCACAATCGAGAAAAACAAATTCGAAACTAACAAAAATCTTGATTTGAGTTCTAAAACGTACAGGCTCTGATACCACATTTAAGCTGCGATTTTAATTCGTATGCAGCGACTCAAGAATCTCACGTATAGATACACGAATCACTAATCTATAGAGTTAAAAAATTAACGCACCTTGTTTCGGATTCATTGTTCTTGATGCGGAATTGCGAGAATCCGATGCTCAATAACTTCTCCTATATGAACCCCTTTGTCACTGACTTCAATAAGACAGCCACTTACTGTCGTTTTAGATGATTCTATATGTGAGGTTACGTGGACATTAGGGTTTGGAGGAGATAATTGAGCTATATTTATAAAGAATGAAACATATCCCCTCATTAAAAATTAGATTTATCTCGGCCCACACTATTCAGCTCTATATCTGACTAGAATTAGGAAACTGTATATATCGTTCTTTATTAGATCAATTGATTTACAATAATAATTAATAAAGCCCACAATAAATACATTTTATAATATATTCTAACAGAAATTTCATAGCTAGCATAAGCGGCAACCGCATCACAGGTCGTCAACCGCTTGTTTTTCCCCCCTGGGAGAAACTATTATGAAACCTGGATTTTGATATACACTGGGCAAGAAACGATGGTATTCTATGTGAATGCGTCCTAAAAAGTACATGATAACACCCACCGGCTTTGTGTGGGCTAGGGTCACAGTGGAATGTGATATATAGTTAAAAAAAAGCCATGTGATCTTTGAAATGCAAGTAGCGCGTCCATCTCGAGCGCATTGCGGTCCGGCGAGAAAGTAGCTTGACATTTATACAAAGGTCTGTCCATGGCCTTTAGGTATCACATTGCTTAGATTAGGCATTCGATGCGCGAGAACTTGTGCTAGAAAAGGCTAGAGCAGCATAAAACAGACCAATTCTCGAGTATAGAGAGCCAAGAGACGGGATAAGAATATGACAAGTGTCATATCATTTGTACGTCACTTAAATGTCATGTTGATTAAAAATCGCTCAATTGAGTGTCATCGGCGATTCATTTAGCCAAAATTCAGACGCTTACCGGAGAAATGAAGTCGGCAAAAGGGTGCCCAAAACGATGTCGCTTTGGCCATTTTGTGGCCCCAAATCTATTTGAAGATGAAATCTTAACTTAACCGAAAGGATCTTGATTTCGTTCAAGAGCAATGATGCATAAGTATCGATTGCAAGGGAGAACAAAATAAGATCACAACGTAGTGTTGACTTTTGGTACAAATTCGTCCGTAAGAGAAGGAAAAGACTCGATGAGAAACCGAGAAAGAACCAATCAGTCTAGCCGAAGAAGAGAGCGAAGCGAAACTCTGACCAGCATCTCGGTTTATCACGAAATCGGACCACCACATCTTGAAGGAGAAAGGAAGAGAGTAAGAACCAAAAATCCTCAAACCGGTGTTCTTGCATCAGCTTTCCCGCAATCGAAACCACCATGAATGTCCTTTACGGTGACGAGGTCCGCGGCATCAGCAAAGATTGAGCGCATGGAGAACATGATCCTTCACCGCATGTACAGAATGACAAAGCATACATGATACAGAGAACAGAGAGGAGGAGCAAGAAATAGGATGCGTCTTCATATAGAAAGAAAATCCGCGTAGGATGAATCGCTATTCAAAAGAGAGTGATTTTACATCTACATCACTCAAGAGAGCGTCGTACAAAATCCAACGTAAAGGAAGAAAACGGAAATGGAAAAATTGATTACTTACAAGTCATTTTCTCCTTTGGCAAAACGACAAAAGTAACATGTTGCATTTTGAACACTGGTATTACTTACAAAAATGAATCAACAAAAAGATATTTTAGTCGTCAGTGAAAATATTTAAACATAAATCATAGTCGAAAATGAAACTAGCAATTCTTTTTTACCTCACTCAATTCTTCTTCAAAGGAAACTCTCTTGCTAAAGAATTGAGGACTAAATGGACTGGGAAAATGATAAATCCGGACCGATTGAAAGTAGATGATCACTCATCAAACAGCACGGGCTCCTTCTGTCATGTGTTGTTCTAACCATGGTGATCAACGGCATTGGTCGAACCACAAAAAGATTTTATGCAAAAGTCTGTTGCAACCGCATAGTAATCCGTTCTGTTCATCGGCAGTGATATCAATGAAAACCACAGATTTGAGGATCGGTATATAAGTATGATCCCGATCTTTGGAGAACTTGTCTGCATCTGGCCTTCGAGTCCTAATTTATCTTGGAGTGTGGTCCATCCTCCTCATAATAGGAAAGCACAGGGTTCCGCTCTATAGGTTTGAACCCATGAATTGTTAGGGTTATGTATAGTCTGTTTCGCTTATAATTGAGTGAAGTAAAAGAGAGGTGCGATGTGTTAATTATAGTGAAATCATATTCTGTATGTAACTCAAGTTTAAGGGTGAATCGAGATAAATATTTTGTGTCTCGATTTCTCTTTCTCGCTACTCTTTATTTTCATTGTGGTTGTGCGCCAAATCATAACAAGTTATGGGTGCATCATCAAATATTTCTCTAAGTCGAAATAGTTCGGTGTGACAGCCAAATCACAGACATATGCCATGAATTAATCTACGCATTTTGAGGTCAATTATACGTGGATCGAATTAAATTACATCACTATTTAGTGATAATGGAGAAACTGAAAGAAAAAATTAGGAGCAAGTTTTTGTTTGGCTCTCTCAGCCACTTGTTTGTATAGTGCCGGCTGTCTATTCGGCCCCTAGCTGTTTTTTGGCTTTTGCAATCAGAGCTTTCCTTGTGCTTTTAGCGACACTTTTGTGGTGCGCGACGAAAGTTTGTCCTGTAATCATCACTTTTTAGTTCCATACACTTCTTACTTTTACCGCGCACACAAAAAAAAAAAGCAAAAATTGGGAATATTGTTGTTCTGGAATAAACAGCTGGGTCTCCTTGAGCAAGCCAAAATTAATAAGTAAGTAGATGAATTGACGTTTGTATTGTTTGGACATGTTTGGGGGCGTATGCCTCATTATCATCGAGAAACACTATCCATACAACACCCCAAAAGATAGACCATGCACATCGCCGATTATGGTCGTTTTCCTAGATAGAACCAAAGGCGATGCTTACACATCTAATAGACTGCCTGATTTTCCAAAGTTGAAAAGCGCCACATTCTTTTGTGTTCTTTCGAGACTTCATTTTCTTTCGCAAAAAATGAATAATTCGAAAGACATTTCTCCTAACGAACGATGGCTTGTATCGATTTTAAAAACGAATTCACAACATATGTATTTACCGTCCACAAAAATATCCAGACGTAAATTACTGTCAACGAGGAAAACATAAAAAGTCTCGAGCACGTAAATCATTTCCCTCTGTTGTTCCAGAAAAAGAGAAGCTTCTCCTGTCCATCGCGTGAGAGACGGCTACCCACCTTTAATACTACGTCGTATTTGGCCGGTGGCCCTTCCACAAACAAAAAAGGAAAACGCTTGCCCTCGGAAGCACCGACTTGGGTCAACGAAGGAAAAAAAACAAGCGTGTCTTCCTCAATGCAAAACAAACTAGTCGTCAGCAAAAAATAAATGAGAAACCGGAGAATTTGCGCGAGCAAACTTAGTCAAAGTTGACATTTTCATTTAAACCCTCTCTCCACTTCTTTGCTATGCTGGCATTTCTTCACACACACACTCTATCTCTCTATCTCTCTATCTCTCTCTCCCCCGTCCGGCGCCCACCAAGTCACCATGCATCAGCAACTAGTGCAATGGCTCATCGCAGCAACACTGTGCGTAACGCTGCTGACCCGAATATGCTCAACCTCGGCACTCAACACCGCCTCAGATGATGCTGTAATCGCCAACTTGCCAGGACAGCCCAAGGTCAGCTTCGCCCAGTATGCAGGGTACATCACCGTGGATGAGAAGCAAGACAGAGCTCTCTTCTATTACTTCGCCGAAGCCGAAGCCGACCCTGCTTCGAAGCCTCTTGTGCTTTGGCTCAATGGAGGTAATACTAAAACCGTCTGAACTGACAAATTTGAGACAATGATGGTGAGATATGAAATTAACACGTTGAGAAACCCCTGGAGTTTGCATGTGTGTTTGCAGGGCCTGGCTGTTCATCCGTCGGAGTTGGTGCTTTCTGTGAGCACGGACCATTCAAGCCCAGTGGAGATGTGCTCCTGAAAAATGACTATAGCTGGAATAAAGGTGAGCATAATTCTCCCCTAAAGAAACGAGGCCGAAAAAGGGTCAATCCTATACTTTCAGCAGCTTTTACGCATGTTCATATTTTGCCTCTCCCTGCAAAAGCTTAAATCGACAGGAAACCGAATCCGACCGTGTATCTCGGATATATTATTTTCAAGGGCGAATGAGAGATTGATTGCATTCGCTACGTCGGAGATACTGCAATTGGCTAATTCTTGCATTTTTCAATTTATTTGCAGAAGCAAACATGTTGTACCTGGAATCTCCTGCGGGAGTAGGTTTCTCCTACTCTGCCAATACTTCCTATTACAACTCCGTCGACGACAAGATGACAGGTTCTTCTCCTTCCAAATTGCAATAATTTTTTACCAAATTAAAGTGCAGCGCTGATCTACATATGTAATGTGAAGCTGAAGCTTAGGACTGATACCTTCAAAACAATGCTTCCGCATTTCAGCAAGAGACAATCTCGCATTCCTCAGCAACTGGTTCGAAAAATTCCCGGAATACAAGGAGAGAGATTTATTCATCACGGGAGAGAGCTATGCAGGTGAACTACTAGTGATTAAGATTTTGTAAACACCAATCTGCGGGGTCGAATGAATCGGAAGCTGCAAGAACGCAGAATTTTAACTTGTTTCTAATTGTTTATTCTTACCAGGTCACTATCTTCCACAGCTTGCAATTCTCATCGTGCAGTCCAAGTTATTCAATTTGAAGGGAATTGCTGTGAGTTTGACTGAAAAATCTACAAACTTGAATTACCATCTCACATTCATCAGATTTTTTTTTTTTGGGGGGGTAAGTAAACATTCATCAGATTGACACCTGCTGAGACGACAAATCTCATGATCACTGTAGATAGGAAATCCGCTTCTCGAGTTCAACACCGACTTCAACTCACGGGCGGAGTTTTTTTGGTCTCACGGATTGGTATCAGACGCAACCTATGAAAGTCTCAACACAAAATGCAATTACTCCCAAATAATCCGACAAAAACAGAGCGGCAACCTCACCCCTGTCTGCTCTCATGTCAGCAACGAAGCATCAAGAGAAATAAGTAAATTCATTGACACGTACGATGTCACTCTTGATGTTTGTTTGTCGACAGTTTCTTCACAATCCGCTGTTCTGAATAGGCTGGTGAGCCTCTTCATCCATTCTGACGCACTTTTTTGGTTTTTCCCTCTGCAACCTTTTGAAGTTTTGTGATAATGCTGCTTCCAGCAAGAAACAGAGAAGATAGATGTATGTATAGAAGACGAAACCTTAAAGTATTTGAATAGGAAAGAAGTGCAGGAGGCTCTACATGCTCGGCTGGTTGGAATCTCTACATGGACAGTTTGCAGCGGGTAAGGATCGACTTGACTCCTCGGACCTTCATTTTCTAGAGGCACAAGTTTACAGCTAATTGGCGTCGTGAATAATCTTGACGAGTCTTGTTGAAGTATATCCACATTTCCCAATTTCCGAAAATAGGACTGCATGATTGGTTCTTCCTAACATCAATCGATTTAAGTGACTCTGGATTATCTAACAGCCCATCTATGACATGGTTTCTCCAGAACTTTCAATTGACTAGTCCTAGTCCTTAATCCTTTGTTCTTTGATTGGGTTCTCCGCCTCACGTCACGCTTCTTTGCCGGAATTCCCTCACAATTCATGTGCTGCAGGGTTGTCAGATATGAATATCAAAATCTGGAGATACCCACCATTACGATTTTGGGGGAGTTAGTGAAGTCAGGACTCCACGTTTTGGTTTACAGGTAAACAAAGAAATGGCGTTCTTCGGAGCTGTGTACATCACTTAACAGGCTATGCGTAAGATAAATGGTCATGATGCCGGTTTGATCTTTCATTTGCAACTTGACAGTGGGGATCAAGATTCTGCTATTCCATTACTCGGATCAAGGACTCTAGTGAACAACTTAGCAAGGCAATTGGGACTGAACATAACCGTGCCTTATAGAGTCTGGTTCGAGCAAAGACAGGTCGGCACAGTAAATAACCTTTATGAACATGAGTCCTCCCCCATTGAATTTAATAGGTGATTGACGAAACTGTGGCCCTTTTCTTCATTTTTCCATAGGTTGCTGGATGGACACAAGTGTACGGAGACACATTATCATATGCGACAATCAGAGGGGCGTCTCATGAAGCGCCATTTTCATCGCCAGAGAGATCGCTGGTGTTGTTCAGCTCATTTCTGGGAGGGAGGCCATTGCCAGAAGGGCTCTTGCCCGAGTCTGCTGTGGAAAAACATAATTAGTACTGAGTCGTCCTACCCAATTGGACTGCATCTGATTTGAGTAGCGGGAAACATCAAACTTATCACGTTTCGGATTCGCTTTTCTCGGCTTCTTCCGAAATCAAATGTTTGCTTCCCTAATGCTGCTTTCTGTGACATATATATTAGTAGCAACGCGCGTGTTATCAGAATATTTCTTGTTTCATTCATAACAGATACCCAGAAAACGGGGACAACCGCCCTTTTTTCAGTTGTTCAGTTTTCATGCGCCAAAAATGTTTTGACTTGTTAATGTTTCCAAGCACTAGACCTTTTAACGGGATCATAGATACATGGATAAAAGTGGGTATTTTCGACTTGATTGTTGATGTGATGATCACAAAATTTCGACGATCCTAGTTGATGGGAGATAGGAATATCACTATTTTCATCCAACTGGTGGCTGCCACGTACAATCCACCGATGAGAGGGAAAGCTCATAGCGAGCTTAAGTGGCAGAAGGGCTACTATATCACAGGTCGGCAACCGCTTGCTTTTTTTCCCCACGGAGAGGCTTTTGCAAAACCTGAGAGTCTGATATACATTGGGCAAGAAACGATGGTGTTCTATGTGGATGCCTCCCGAAATAACATCCTTAATAGGCTTTGCGAGGGCTAGGACTATAGTGATTTTGAAGCCGATACTTATACGGAGGTCCTTCCATGAACTTTCGGGTATCACATTGATCAAATCAGACGTGCGATGCATGAGAGCTTGTGCTAGAAAACGCTCGGGCAGTATATACCAAACCAAGTCTCGAGTTTAGAGAGCCAAGAAACAAACTAGTGAGAGTAATCACCAACGCCTTTGTCCTTTCTTTCTTCTGGAATTATCTCAGCTTCATAACGTCCTTACGTACCCTCGACCTCCCTTAGAAATATGTTTAGATCCTAGACAACCTTAAATATGAGAAGCCACGAGCAAACTTGCTTGAGAGGGCAGCGCATCGTTGTTTGGGTTGGCTGGGCTAGACTGAGCTGGGCTTGGGATAGGCGTGACTTCCAGTGGTGGCTGTTGCGAAGATGGGACACCACACAATACTAAACATATTTGACCAAAAAAAATAAGAAAATAAAGTAGACATTAGATTTACGTGTTTGATAGATATTACTTAAGGTTCCACTGTATATCCAACGACACAACAAAGACACAATAACGTTTCAAGTTATTCAAAAACTCACACGGTGCTTTGGCACAGGCTTCTTTTTTAATGCTTTGACTGTCGGTGCAAGCTCATATATAGACTCTATATACATATAAATCAAAAATCTACCGACATCCATTTTTTTCTTTCCTCGTACAATGTTTAATGCCGGTTATTACCAGCTCCTTTCAAGCAATCTCAAAATCAATCACATTTAATGAGTCGTAAACTTCTTTTTTATTTCTAACTTTATACTTTGAAGTCGACCCCTACTTTTCACAGCAACTTTTGCGTCATAAGCCAAAAATAGAGAGGATAATGAGCCCACGGAAATACTTTCGGAAATTGCATTATCAATTGCTTTACATTGGTCACAGTTAGAGATGGCAATATGGGTCAATGACCCATTTTTGGCCCATATTCTGTATAAAATGTGTTATATATGGGTTGTAATTTTTAGGGGTTACTAAATACAGGTCCAATAAAATTGAATAAAAATCTAATGGGTTGAAAATGCTCCATAGGGAAACGCATTTTCAACCCATTTTTGACCCATCAAAACTAACAAACAGTATGTGTGGAAACAGTACTAGGGTCAGGGCCAACACCAAGATCGGGACCCCAGCCCCAATACCGGGATTAGGACCTAGGTCGGGGACTGAGGCCGGGATAGAGGCTAGGTCCCGGGGTCGAGGTCGGGGCCAGGGCCGGGTCTTGGAATCGGGATCGAGGCCGAGACTGGGATCGGGACCCGGACCCCGACCCCAATACCGAGACCGAGATCGGAACCTCAACCCAAATACCGGGGCCGGGACCCAAGGCCAGGGTTGGACCAGGACCAGAACCAGAATCGGGGCAAGGGCAGGGGCTGAGACAGGGGTCGGACCTGGGACGGGGCAGGGGCTGGGTCCCGGGACAGAGACGGCGACCGGGGCTAGGGCCGACGCCGGGGCCGTGACAGTGACCGGGGGTTGGGGCCGGGGCCTGGGACCAGGGTCGAGACCGAGGATGGGGAGGGGCTTGGGGCAGGGGCCGGGGTCAGGACCGGAAAGTATTTTAGTAATATTATTTTCTTAAAATATTATTGTGTTTTCATAATATGGGTCAAAACAGGTCGGGTCGAGTATAGGTCAGTCGCGGGTCGAATCGGGTTTGAGTCAATAAATATAGGTCAAATGGGTCAAATCATATTTGACCCAACCCACCTATTTGCCACCTCTAGTCACAGTAATGATATCTCGAGGGACTCACCTAGACATGCAATGAAGAAAGAGTTTGTTGTATCGTCTGAGCGTTTCTAAACCATGCATCTGCTCGAAAAACATTACGGAGTCTCTATTTGTGATATCATTGTCCCACATTACTTAGGAAGTAGACCTTGGGCTAGTTAATATGGACTCGAGTGCCTCTTAACTTGCGAGACGCGTTTTCTAGGGGTTGTATCGGCGGCCCTTGGAGGAACAAAACAGTGACGACTGTGTGTCCAAAGCGAACAATATATAGTGAGTGGCGGGCCCAGGTCATCCCGACAGCATGTGGGCCGTAGTGAGGATGCTATGCAGCTGAAGGGGGCCCAGGTCGTTACAGTTGGTATCAAAGCCGACTTTCGACAGCATATGGGTAGTTGGTATCGGGCCACTGAGGACACAACGTTCCCGCTGTGCCGTAGAGCGGGGTATATGTGACATCCATGTCTAGGTAGTTGTATGGCGGCTCTTGGAGGAACAAAACCATGAGAACTGTGTACCATCAGTAGCTCGATCCCGCTGTGCCGCTGAAGTGTGGAACGATGTGCCGCTGAGGGGGGTGTATGTGACATACTTGTCGGAGTCACCCCTCCCATTGATTTCAACAAGTGATTGACGAAGCTAAGACCCCTTCTCTTTATTTTTTTCATAGGTTGCTAGATGGATAGAAGTAGGGCTGTCAAATAGGCCTGTGCCAGGAGGGCTGGTCCAGACCATCCCGAAATTTTTTTGCATTTTCGGGCCGGTTCGAACCGAGTCGGCCCGGGCCAGTCCGGCGTCAAACTTTTTTAAATACCCATTTTTCTTTTAAATTTAAGTTATTTTTATACTTTCTTTTTATATTGTTTCATTTGATGTTTTGTTAATTGATTTTGATTCAAAAAAAATTTAAAAAAAGAAAGAAAGAAAAAATAATTTGGCCCGCACATGATACTGCTCAGTTCGGGCCGAGCCGAAACCTGGCCCAGCCCATTGACACCTCTAGACACAAGTGTGTGGAGATATATTATCATATGTGACAATCAGAGGGGCATCTCCTGAAACACCGTTTTCGCAGCCTGAGAGACCGCTGGTGTTGTTTAGCTCCTTTCTGGAAGGAAGGCCAACGCCGGAAGGGCTCTTGTCGGAGTCTGTTGTGGAAAATGACCAGATTTTCAGTAAGTCATCCTAAGTGTACCTGAATAGGAGTTCATCTGATTCAACTAGCAGAAACATCAAACTTATCATGTTGGCGATAGGGGTGTCAATGGGCCGGGCCGGGCCGAATTATTTTTATTTTCATTTTTTTTCGCTTTTTCGAAATTAAAGGTAAATGACAGATCTACCAAATGAAAGAATATAAAAAGAAAGAATTAAATTAAATTAAATTAAAGGAAAAATATGGATGTTAAAAATCATCCGGGCGTCGGGCCGGCCCGGCCCGAGTACCAAACCCGGGCCGACCCGGCTCGAAAAGGCCCGAAAACCAATTTAATTTTCGGGCCGGGCCTTTTTGACTCCGGCTATTCGTATTTCTTGGCTTCTTCCGAAATCGACCGTTCGCTTCTCTAGTGCTGCTTTGTATATCATATACCTTTACTCCGAGAATGAGCGAAAATTTCAGTTTCGCTCGTAATCGAAATCATGTCACAGCGACAATGGCCCTTTTCCGTAGCAGTCCGGTTTTCAAAAGGTGAAAGAATGTTAGAAATTCAGGGGTTCCTGCGAATTCTTCCAAGCGCTGAATCTTTTAACGAGATTAAAGGGAGATGGATAGATATGAGGTTCCTGGAGAAAGGGGATATTTTCAACTTAATCACAGAGAGCCAAGAGTCAAATTAAGGTGAATAATCACTAACACCTTCGTTCTCGGTTTCTTCAGGAATTAGCTCAGCTTCGTAACGTCCTTATATGCCCACGACCTCCCTTAGAAATAGGTTTAGCTCCAGGAGAGCATGTAGCATGGCCAGAAGGCAGCACGATCTTGTAGAACACATCCTTGCACGAAATCCTAAAGAATCAGAAACCAGAAAGCCGAACGGTCAGCCAAAAATTGAACAGAGCCGACCAGCAGGTAAGCCAAACAAGACGACTGGAAACTGAGCAGCTCGAGCAAACGAATGAAAGGGGCCATAACATGGCCAGACCAGCAGTGAGACACGGCCAAACGGGCGTCCTAAAGAGAGATTAGAAAATAACCATAAAAATCAATAAAAACAACAAGAAATAACCAGCAACTACACGGTAGCGCGTCGATCCTTAAAGATAGTGGCCGAGAGGCCCCATTTCCTTTATAGATGTCTATTTAGAATTATTTATCCATAAAAAGTTTTAACTCCCATCAATTTCTTTAAAAACAAAAAAAGAATACTTGAGTGGGATTTGCTTCGCTAAGTCTCATCAATTTCCTTTTAAATTTAGCACAAGCCTGGAAGCAATGACAAATGAACTTCCATGTTTCCAGCATAAAAGAAGAGGTGGAGAAAGCCATCTATTCCTGTGTAATTGATAAATTTTGATAAATCACTTTTCCATATTACCTCATCTTACGTTTCAAGCAGGTAAATCTTTTTCCTAACCACACACGGGGTAACTTCCTCTAGCAGGAGACACTAATTTACACGTCACATCGTGTCGCGTTACATTCAGGACATCATTAATCCACACAAAAACCAAATATATATATGCTTGCAAAGCATTGACTTGGTCAATTAAGAAAAAGCCAAATGGGTCCTCCAAAATGCAAAGAAGCGAGAAACAAAAGAGCCAAACAGCAGAATTCGACAAAAAGGTCAAAACTTTATGTTTCGAACCAAATATTCTCCACTTCTTTGCTTTGCCGGCATTTTGTTCACTCTCTCTCTCTCTCTTGTTCGTGATGCATCTGCAACTGGTTCCATGGCTTACCGCAGCAACACTGGGTGTAACACTGACCAGGATATGCTCAAGCTCGACGCTAAGCACCGTTTCAGATGCTGACAGAATCGTCAGCTTGCCGGGACAGCCCGAGGTTAGCTTCAGCCAGTATGCAGGGTACATCACCGTGCACGATAAGCAGCAGAGAGCTCTCTTCTATTACTTTGCCGAAGCCGAAGCCGACCTGGGTTCGAAGCCTCTTGTGCTTTGGCTCAATGGAGGTAAAAGCAAAAGCATCTGAACTGAAAATTTAAGAGAATGATGGTGAGAAATGAAATGAACATGTTGAAAGACATTGGAGTTTGCATATGTTGGGTTTGCACTTTGCAGGACCTGGTTGTTCATCTGTTGGAATCGGTGCTTTCAATGAGCATGGACCGTTCAAGCCCAGCGGAGAAGTGCTACGGAAAAATGAATATAGCTGGAATAAAGGTCAGCGTAAATTCCCTAAACAAAGGCGGGATAAAAAAAGTCAAAAGGGCATACTTTTAGTTGTAGCAGCTTAAACGCATATGAACATGTCTCTCACCGCAAAAGCTTAAGTCGATAGGAAACTGACTCGAACCTTGCATCAGATATATCCTCTTCGATGGTGAAAGCGAGTTTGATCGAATATACCGTGATGTAGCTCTGACTGCAGAGACTCTGTAATCGGCTAATTCTCGCATTTGTCAATTCACTGCAGAAGCAAACATGTTGTACCTGGAATCTCCTGCGGGAGTTGGTTTCTCCTACTCTGTCAATAATTCTTATTATATCTCTGTTGACGACAAGATGACAGGTTCTTTTCCTCGCGCATTGCAACATATGAATTAAAGTGTAACTATGTTTTACCGATCTAATCTGAAGCTGAAATCAAGTACTAATACCAGCTAAACACTGCTTCCACATTTCAGCAAAAGACAATCTTGCATTCCTCCGCAATTGGTTCAAAAAATTCCCGGAATACAAGAACAGAGATTTATTCATCACAGGAGAGAGCTATGCAGGTGAACTACTGGTGATTAAGACTTTGTAGACACCGATCTGCGGGGTTGAATGAAGCTCCGTGAATGCAGAATTTAACTTACTATCTAATTTCACTCTTATCAGGTCACTATGTTCCACAACTTGCTAAGCTCATCGTGCGGTCCAAGTTGTTCAATTTGAAGGGAATTGCCGTAAGTTCAACCGAAAAATCTGCAAACTTGAATTAGGATCTCACAACTCATTAGATTGATAACAACTGTGATGACCACATCTTACGCTTGCTGCAGGTAGGAAATCCGCTTCTCGAGTACAACACCGACTTCAACTCACGGGCGAATTTCTTATGGTCCCACGGTTTGATATCAGATGCAACCTACAAAAGTTTCAACACAATATGCAACTTCTCCCAAATTATCAGACAAAGATGGAGCGGGGCGCTCATCCCTGGCTGCTCCCATGTCTTAAGTGAAGCGCTGAGAGAAATAAGCAATTTTGTTGATGGGTACGATGTCACTCTTGATGTTTGTTTGTCGACAGTTTCTTCACAATCCGCGGTTCTGAACAAGCCAGTGAGCCTCTTAATCCATTCAGATGTACTAATTTATTTATCACTCTTGCAACCTTTTGAATTTTTCGGGTTATCCTTTTTCCAGCAAGAAACAGAGAAGATAGATGTATGCGTGGCAGAGGAAACCACGAAGTACCTGAACAGGAAAGAAGTGCAGGAGACTCTACATGCCCGGCTTGTCGGGATCTCTAGATGGACGACTTGCAGCAGGTAAGGATCAACTTAACTCGTCGGACCTTCATCTTCGTGATGCCGAAGTTCCCGAATAACTGGCGTCAGCATCGCCACTGATCTGGGGAGTTCTCTCAGACTATATCCGCATTTCCCAACTACAGGACAAGATTCCCCGCAACTCTGTTCTGTTAACAGGACCATATGATTGGTTCTGCCTAACATTAATTGGATTACGGTTCTAGACTATCTAAATATCCATTTATGACGTGTTTTTTCCTGAACTTTCAGTTGAGTACTTCTTTGACGTATATTATTTATGTCATGTCGTGCTTCTTTTCTTATTACCCTCAGTTCTGGTGTGCTGCAGCGTTCTCAAATATGAATTGCAAAATTTCGAGATACCGACCATTCCGATTTTGGGGGAGTTAGTGAAGTCAGGAATCCACGTATTAGTTTACAGGTAAGCAAACAAATGGCATTCTTCGGAATTGGTATATCAAGTCATGGGGAAAAACATGGGTTTGGTTTTCCGTTTGCAATGTCGACAGCGGGGATCAAGATGCTGCTATTCCATTCATCGGAACGAGGACTCTAGTGAACGACTTGGCAAGGAAATTGGGACTGAACACAACCGTGCCTTATAGAGTCTGGTTCGAGCAAAGACAGGTCGGCTTAGTAAATGACCTTCATGAACATCAGTCCTCCCATGGATTTTTGATAGGCAATTAACGAAACTGAAGCTCTTTTCTTCATTTTAACATAGGTTGCTGGATGGACACAAGTGTACGGAGACATATTATCATATGCGACAATCAGAGGGGCGTCTCATGAAGCGCCATTTTCATCGCCAGAGAGATCGCTGGTGTTGTTCAGCTCATTTCTGGGAGGGAGGCCATTGCCAGAAGGGCTCTTGTCCAAGTCTGCTGTCGAAAAGAACCATAATAATATCAAGTGGTCCTAAGTTTACAATAATTGGACTGCATTAGCACTGAAGCTTTTAATGAAGTTACAGACAGACGGATAGAAATGGTAATGAATAATTGGGTATTCTCAACATCGTTGTTTAATTTGATCATCTTAAAACTTCACCAATTTTTTTTCCCGGAGAGGTTTAGTGTCGGTTGGGATCACATTGGACTGTGGTATATGTTAACCAAGCCACGTGTTCTCTTGGATGCAAGTAGCGCACCAATTCGGAGTGCGCTGCGGTCTGGCGAGGCAGTAGCTCGGGAAGATGACATTTGCCAAGGTCCAAACATGGCCTTTTAAGAATCACGTTAATCAGATCAAACGTGCAATGCGTGGAAACGTGTGCCAGAAAAAGCTCGGGCAGCATATTCTAGACCAAGTCTCGAGTGTAGAGAGCCGAGAGACCGACTTGCGTAAATAATCACCACCACCTACTGTTTCTCTGTTTCTTCAGGAACTATCCCAGCTTCATAAACATCCTTGTATGCCCATGACGTTCCTTGAATAGGTCCAGCTCCAGCATAGCCTTAAGTATGAGAGGCCATAGCAGACCTGCTGGTCCTGGACCGCCTGAGCTTAGACCTATGGACAGGTCTAGTCGAAAATGCGGGACACCGACTCCGCTTCTGTGGCTTGAGTTCCAAAATTCTACACAAAGGTGAGATAGTCTGGCTAGGAAATGCAGTTCGCTCATTCAAGAAGACATAATCTTCAAACTAAATCAAGTGGACTGAGTCATGGTTGAAGCGTCTGTATTTAGGATCGCAAGCAATTAACGAATTCTTAAGGATGCAGAACATCTTGTGTAGGGTGTTCTGTCATGTTTGGTTTGAGTAACATGATCTGCGACATACAAATGATTTCCCACAGCGACACTGTATGCATCTCTCTGATTAGTCCTGTGGGGGATCAATGTGGAGCCGAGCAGATTTATGACTTCTCACCTTTCAAGGATCGATGCAAGGAGGGCACTTGAGCTTCCTCTAGATAAATAGTACTTATTGCTCTCCAGGGATTGTCGATGGTTTGATTCGGTTTGGATTGTCAAAAACCCCAAACTGAATCAAATCGATGGGGTGAACAGTTGAACCGAACATAATACGAAGTTGAGCAGTTCAGGTTTTCGATTTTTGGAAGGAAGGGAGAGCAGAGAGACGAAGATTATGGTTCAAGGCGATTTTGATATGAGAGTAAAAAAAAATAATAAGTTAGTAACGGTTTTTGTAGAGAATTTCGGTTACGGTTCGACTAACCGGTCAAACCGAAATAATCCAAATCAGGAAAAAAGAGCATTTATTTTTTTCATGATTTGAATCAAAATCCAATCGAACCACAAAAATACACGAAACTTTAGATCGAATTGGTTCGAGCAGTTGTTTTGATTCGGGTTCGATCTTTCGATTCAGTTCTGACACGCTAGCTGCTATAAGAGGAGACTAATGATTGAGAGAGGGAAATCATTAAGAGACAGCTTGGCTAATTATGGCAGATTAGACCACTTTCTCATTGTTCTGATTTGATAACCCTACATTCAGATCTGACATATGATCCTCCTCAACGAGAATCTATTACCCCTTTGAGCCTGTCCAGCATCCACCCGAGGTGATGTGCGACGTGCGTACTGTAGACTTTTAGACCCCAACTACCAATTCCGATCCAAGGCATTCATCAATAGCCAATCTGCATATGCCTTACTATTTCCACACTTCTTCATTGCTTGTAGGACGTCACCTTGACGTTATGTCCATTGCGCAGGGCTTTTCCATAAACCTTTGGGTAATATTTTTCTTGAAAATTACCAAAAAAAAATCTTATGTTAATTATTATTGCGCCAATTCGGACATAACTTTTTTTTTTGTTGATTTAGTCATAAATCTTTTACAATTTTGTCAATTCAGTTCATCCGATTAATTTTGACTAGTGATATTGACATGGACGTCAACGGACAGCGCCATAATATTTTAATATTTTTTATTTTCCTTTTTTATTTTATTTTTCCCTTCTCTCTTCTTCCTCCGGCCGATGAGGAAGACAAAAAAGGAAAAAGAAAATAAAAAATTCTTCCGTGATCGGCCAGGCTAGAGGGATGGACAGGCTCGTCATGGCTGGGCGAAGCTCGACCTTGGCAGATCTGGGCTGGGGAGGCAAGCCTCGTCGACAGTCCCTCTAGCCGGTGTCCGAGGTTCAGCGACTAGCTGGAGGAAGAAGAGAAAAGGAAATAAAAAAAGAAATAAAACAAGGAAAAAATCAAATATATATATCAGCAGGCCAGCATTTATGTTAGCGTCGACTAACCAAAACACGTTAAATGAACTGAATTGGCACAATTACAATAATTTTAAGATTTTTTTTTAAATATTCCCAATATGTTCCTTCAACCATGATCGGAAGAAACTCCCCTCGACCATATCCCTGATTAACGAGTTTCAAATTGTGGACGTCAGCCATATGAAAACTTATCCCAATTAAATGCGAGTAATGCTCGTATCTGTGATCCACCAATTAGAAGCATGCTTGGAAGGAGTTCCGTCAAATCCGAGTTAGAGCAATACATGGCCCTAAACCAAATGGAGTGTGATTCATACTTCCAATCGATAGGAAATCATGGGGTTTCGCTCTATTTAAGGGTCAATCAAGTTTTATCTTTGTGTGATTGAGTGATGTGATGTGATGTGACAAAAAAATGTGATGTGTTAATTATAGTGAAATTATCTACGAGATGTTACCCTAATTTAAAGAAAATAAGGATAAACATTGGCATCTCGATTTCTCTTTCTCAACACTCTTTATTTTCTTTATGATTGTGTGCTAAATCCTAACAAAAAAAGATAAATTATATATGTTTCCAAGAATTTTAAGAATTACAGAATATATGATAAAGCTTGGTGGGAACTTTTTGCTTTGTCTCTGATCAATCTCTGTCAAATGGGTGGATTGGGTCGATAATGTTTAGGCCCATATTAACCCATTTTACATGTTTGATCTATTTCATACAATGCAAATCTAACAATGCATACCCAACCCATCATATTACTAAAATATTTTCACATTCAATCCAATTTAGCAAAAATTATGAATTATTAAAAAAAACTATATTACTAAAACACTGTGAACAATATTTATAATTAAAAAACAAAAATAAAAAAGTAAAAAAAATATTTTTCCTTTTGGTTTTTTTATATTTTCCTTTTTCTTATACTTTTTAAGTTTATTTAAATTTTTTACTTTCCTTTTTTTTCTCAAAGTCTGGTGAGGATAGCCGGCCGACCCTCACCTAGATCTGATGAGGGTTATGCGACCATCGTTGAACCCGTCAAAAAAAAGAAAGAAAGAAAGAAAGAAAAAAAAATTAGAAACTAAAAAATCAGAAAATATTTTTAGAACTAACTTAAGATAGTTATAGCTAACTCATTTATGAGTCATTAAATTGTTAAATGATCCTTTAAGATCCATTAAGTTGTTAAGTCAAATCTGGTGAGGGTTTCGCAGCCTGGCCGAACCCACCAAAAAAAAGAAAGAAAGAAAGAAAAATCAAAAATCAGAAAATATTTTTTATGACTCACTTAAGAATTTTTTTTATTATTTTTTTTTTTTTGGTGAGAACTCACTTAAAATAATTAGCTAACCCATTTAATTCCCATTAAGTTATTATGCCCACTTAAGTTTATGAAGCAATCCATTTATAGCCCACATCCTTATATATACGTTAAGAGCATGGGTTCTTGACTCATTTGGCCACCAGGCCCACCAGTACCAATCTCCATGGGACAGATATGAGATACAGTCTAATATTTACCGAGATACAGTCTAATATTTACCGAGTGGCGCTTTTCCATGTTGGAAAATCATGAAAAAGTGTCCATGATTTTCATGGAGTCCTCTTATTTTGAAGGAAAGCATCATCATTTCTTGTGTGAAAGTGACCGCGGCCCACTACACGTTATTCACTCTCTCTCACCTACACATATCCACAACCACGACCCATCATCCATCCATAGGTCCGAGTTGGGAATGTGGTTATTAAACCTTCGTAAATCCTAATTTTATCCGGCCATATTAGTTTGGAACGATGTTGCTAATTTCTTTAATTTCTATGTCTTTCCTTTTTCTCGAACCGGGAATCATCCAAGTCTTTAGGTTAAGTGCAGCCGAGGCGGCATTTATAGACCACATGTTGGCCATGTCAATACTCCATCAAAAGATCGTCCGTACTTCTATCAAATGCATCAAACTCGGGAGAAAAAAGAAGGTAACCTATTTGATGATGATTGAAATTGAATGCCAAATTCACTGGACTTTTATAACGTATGGCCTGTGTCTCTCGTGAATGTCGTCTTCAATCGCCTTCGCGTTTTCTCATGTAATGGTGTACTGTTTTCTTCCCTACGTCGTCGGGAAGAGGAAATGGGATGTGCTATTCATTTGTTGTTATCCTCAAGAGATATGCAGAGTTGCATGGTGAACGTGATCATACCATTCAAGTCTTTCCACTCCTATTTCAACGCAGCAATTTAGGTTTTGGGAACCGTGTCACCGGGAGTCTTCTCTCTCAGATGGTGATTTAGGGCTTTAAGCCAATGAATTTAGACAATCAAGTCCGGTTGCAATGATCGCTAGCCCCGTAGAGGGCGATCAGCGGCAGCTTTCTCCTCTGCGTACTATCCCAAGAGCTCTTCACCCTCTACGAAATGTTCGGTTTGAATGATAGTTGCTCAATCCATCGATACGTGCACGAGCCTGTCGTCGCAGCTCTGTTCGGCATATGACAGAAGTCGGGAAATCACTCCCCATGAGGTAGTATATATGAAAGCCACAAGCTGACTTGACGTTCGCTTAGGACACGGCTATAACATGTTGTCTCGTGGAAGAGTGTGATGCCTTAACTACTAGGTTACCAGGTCGGTGTTAATAATCACTAGCCCATGTCGACGTGGTACATAGGTAATATGTGGTTCTTTTTCTTTTTTCGTTTTCTTTTTTTTCTGGGTTCGACATAATAGTAGCTGGTTAATATAAGTGGAATCCAGCTTTCCATGGTCTCTTGTGATTAAACAGTACAACTATGGTGGGCTCACCTCTATAAAACAGCGGAGACACAGTAAAAATTTGTCCTCTGCATGGAAACATTCATTACTTCACGAGGAAGGATTAGTGCACATTTCACAAATAGGAGCATCTACCTAAAAAGTTTCCCCTTCTCTCGCAAACAGAGTCAAGACAAATAAGACTTTCATAAGCATCCATTTTTTCAATCGTTTGTAAAAAAAAAAAAATGTCTTTAAAGCACAATTTTTAACTGACTGAATGAAGAAAATTGACGTTTTCAATGCTATGATTTTCTCGTGCTTTGGGGAATTAATTTTAAGTGTATTATGCATTAGAATATATACGTTAATAATAGAGTTTCGTGCTGTCCTTATTTATGCCGAATGGTGAGTAAACCGCACCCATCATATGTGCGTTAGGACAATCCCCCACACCTAGCAACAGATAAATCCGAACTGATATTCAAGAAAGGATTCGAACTCAACACCATAAGATAGAATCGAAACGGCACCTCCACATATGCATCAAATTCACGGGGGCAAAAGGGAGACATGGGCTATTCGAACCGTCGTCTGTCTCGAACCCATCGTTGGCCGTCGTCGAGTCGGGAGTTCGGGTGGTTGAATTATTCCTTACTTGGTATGCTTAACTAATGTCATGGAGACATAGTAATAAATGTCAAGGAGACACCCATCAGTATGACCCAATTTTCCATTGACTTTTCTTCTCCTTAAATTAATAAAATTTAAGCAGCAAGTCCGATGCATGTTGACTCTCACTCCACATTGAATTGACCCTCTTCTCTCCATCCCCAAACTCCAAGGCTTCTACTAAAGCAAACAGAATCACCCCGAAACCCTAAGTCACAGGTCGCCCTCTCGTTTTCTTCCACTAGCAACATCCACTTCCTCAGAGGGACCAAAGACTCTCATACAAAAAAAAAAAAAAAAAGCTCTCTTTCCAGTGAATTGTCTTCTTGGAAGAATGGATTGCGTCTCCTCCAACTCCGAGAAACTTGGCGGCGGCAGAAGAAGCAGAAGAAGTAAGCTGGCATTGGCATGCTGGTCTCTCCTCTTCCTCCTGCTCTTACACTCCTCAGCGACAGCCTCTTCTTCGGCTCACGGTGAACACAGACATGGAAGGCCGAAGAGATCCGAAAGTGGGTCGGTCGCTAACGTGTCCCCGGCGACGACGACGACGAAGAAGAAGGGTGTTGAATCTCAAGTCCGAGGCCGTGCACGTGGAGACGATGGCGACAGAATCTTCCGCGGTCAAGAAAGAAGAGTCCACACGGGTCCAAACCCTCTCCACAACAGATAGCTATGTTATTGTGGATGGTCAAGTAAGTAGATGAAGCAAGCAAGCAAGCTTTGGCAATCGTAGTATGTTCCTTTCTTCTTCTTCTTCTTCTTCTTCTTTCGCCTTTCTGACCCTCCCTTTCTTGTGCATTTCAATGCTATAAAGATCACTTTTCCGATGCTGTGAGGCCATAACGAATGATGCGCAATGTAACTGATCAGAAAGACTGACTTTTCCGAATAAGGTGTAATGCAGATGGCTCGACCATGAAAGTTCAGCTGCATATTTGTTAGATCGGAATCGACCCATTCATACTTACTGATTCATACTTACTGCGGTTTTCTTCTGGGGAGCACAGCTGGGTAGTAACTGAGAACAAAGTGGTTGCATAGTTGACGAGTATAATTTGAAGAAGATAGGCACGCGCCACTATCGATTGTGGGGGTTGATGATTTCGAACACCAGCCTGTGCTTTTTGCGCTGGTGAGTTGGGTGGTGGTTGTGGTGTGTCTATTCATCATTGATGGAGCAGAAAAAGAGCTATAAGCTTCTTTTATCCTTGGTCTTTAGTGATGAAGAGCGTGTCATTGCTGTACTGCATTCATGTTCCTCATAGTAATCTTTTTAAGTATCGTCTTCGATCTTATTAGTTTAGATCAGCTTCACGGCCAACCCATTCCCAAAATGAGATCGAATCAGCTTTACGAGGAGATAAGGGCGCCATGAGTACTCTAACTTTTCGTATGGCGCTCATTTGAATGTCCTAACTATTTTCCTCAACCAATTGAGTGCCATAATTTCTAAAAAAAAAAATATTCACTTCGATATCATAAGTTTCAGTTGATCACTTGAGTGCCATACTTTCTTACAAACGTTCACCTGAGATGCCGAAAATTCGATCTGGTATGGCACCAATAGTCAACATTTTAAATAAATAAATTACGGCACATAAGCGATCAATTGAAAAATTATATGGCAACCAAACGATCAGAAAAAAAAAATTTACGATACCCAAGGAAACGGCGTAAATAACACATGACACTCAGTTAATCGAAAAAATTTATGGTGCTCAAATAAGTGCCGTTCAAAACTGATGACATTTTTCGGGGTTATTTTCCCGCTTCATGAGTTTCAACCCGGGAGAGAGAGATAAGAGATTAAAGTATTTTGCAGGATGTTGCCAAAAAGGATGAAATGGAGTCAAAGCTGTACACTTTCACGGGATGAAGAAAGTACTGTACAGCAACTCTATGATAAATTATTTAAAAAAAAAAAAAAACGAAGGCGATCGAACCATCTCCAGCTGAGAGAACAGTGACCAATCATGCAGTATGAGATGACTCTCGTCTCTGCGAGTAAAGCTCCAATGGATTCCCGAGTTTCTTACGTTGAGATAATCTCTTCTCCTCTTCCCTTCTCTTCTCCATGCATGGACAAAATCTGGGTCACTGGGGAAAAGCAGACGTTAGCCACGAATCCGTTTCATAAACATGAGTTCCTCTTGGACTGTTTGCGAGGGCTAGAACTGAGACTCCAAGCTCTGGTTAATGGCAGCAGGTGAGCAGACTGCGGCTTCATATGTCATGTCTCATTTATAACCAAACCTGGACAAAAGCCGGAACCCTGCGCGGCAGTGTGAATTGAATTCCAACGCTGAGTTTTCTGCAAGAGAGAACCACTCGCCTTTGCCATTTTGAGCTTTTGGGAGAACAATCTCTCGACTCATGACCAGTCCGGTCCGTCACCTGTCGCGACACACCCTTTTTTCGCAGCTGTAAATGTTATGAAGAAGATACCTATAACACCGTGGGTGGCATTAAGATTTACGAACTAACCAAATGTACAAAAAACTTACCAGGAAGGAAGATTACTAGTGCAAAGTATGTCTCCTTGCTTACCAGAAAACCATGTTAACAAAAGTCAATCAACAACATTTCTTGAGAATATTTCGCATCAAATCATGAATGTAAGCAAACGATCTCTCTCTCAACAAAACATGCCCACAAGGTCCTTAGAAGGTAATGCAAAAAATGAAGAGTACATCTAAATATGAACTCCCTAAGAAATGGGTAACACTAAATAAATGGGGCCAAAATATTCTTTCCAAGTTCCTGCCAACTCCTTAAGGATAGCCAGACCTCTCCGCTCTCCATAATTAGACATCAAACCCATTTCTTATGATGGGAGTTACTGGTGTATCGAGCGCTGATCTCTTATGCGCTATTTATAGTGCTACCGTATAAAATACTTTATTTGAATATAGCAATGCCCGACTCAAGCCGAAGAAACTTATTCAATGGTCACTTGGTAATCGCTTTATTTTTATTTTATTTTTTTGGTAAAAAAATAATGCTCAATCGGTGTGGTGACGCAAACATATGTATAAGTTTCTCTATATCTGATTGCATCGTCCTCCATCTCGGGCTTAAATTCTTCACGGTTTTCTATCACCAACTCGTCGGCGACACGAGCAGTCGATAAAGAGTAGTCTTTTTTCCAACGCTAGAAGAAGCCCTGGGGACCTGGATTCTCCATTAATTAATTAGACAGACCAAATGGCAGTAAGTGCACTTGAAGAATGCTTTCCTCAAAAATCGGGTCCCGACAGCCTTCCAAAGCTTTTGCCAGAAAAGAGAGAGAACTACCTTCAAGAGTTTACGAGGCCCCACAATGTTTATTATGAACCCCTCGTAACTAAACCCGCAACGTTCTTTTCTTTGGGCATATCCATTAGCTAGCAAGAATTAATCGACAAGATTATGAACGGCATGTTGCTGATTTTGTTAAAGAGTGCCTCGAGTCAACTGTTTAGCAACTAATTAAAGAATTTTTTATATAAAGAATTATATATATATATATATATATATATATATATATAATTTTCCTGATTGGTTGCAAGGGATACTTATTAAAAAAAATATATCAGGAAGCTGTTCTTTTAGGCTAGAAACCGGAAGTATCCTCCATTATCGATGCTGCAGCATCCCTGCATTCATCAATGGGTTTTTTTTTTTTTTTTGCCTCCCCTGTTCCAAATACCTCAGGGCCAACCACCTCCGGAGGACAAGTTCTCAGAACTTTAAAAGAGGTGTTTAATGCAATCTTTGTTTCGGTCCATTCCTCATATTGCAGATCACCAACCTTTCTCCAGCCCACCCACCAATCCGGCATTCTCATCAATACTCCTTTCCATAAGAACACCTTTTGCAGGTTACGAAGGGTTTCCTGGGACATCTGAGGCACCAAATGTGCATTTTCCAAGAGCGAGCGCTCTCTCTCTCTCTCTCTCTAAATCAAGCTCAGGGTAGAAACTAGTCCGAGTATTTTAAATCATACAAGATAGAGAGGTCCTGGTGAAGCAGTCCAGGCCAAAGTAGAAATTTAAATGAAACGGGGAATTTGTTCCTGCCTTATGTATCGCAGTACAGTTATCACAGCTTGAAACGTGAAAGCAAGCAAGAAATGTGCCGGCTCTCCCAAGTACCTTACAGCTTAGAGACATGAGCTGTACTCGTTCTCAGGGCAGTTGCAGTCTTCGAACGTGACGGACGCCCCAGATGCTTACAGATGAAATCCCCAGCTAACATGACCTTCCTGAGGTTCACATTGGTCCTCACTCCAATTCCATCTAGCATGTAAACAACATCCTCCGTTGCAACATTCCCAGATGCACCTTTAGCATAAGGACAACCCCCAAGGCCAGCAACTGATGAATCTACTGTCGCAATACCCATCTGTGCATACACGGAAAAAAGAAGATCAATCTGTTCCTGTTTCATTACCTATTTATGCATAAATCGAAAAGGATGGTCAATCTTTTCCTATTTCTGAAACAACAGCAAACAAATGCAGTGGAGTTGAACAAAAAAAGTCGTATTTCTCTTAAACTGAATGCACAATCAATTACTCGGCTTTTAGCTCATAGAGAAAAGGGCAGAGATATGATTTGTGTATTTTAAACTCTCCCACAGAGAACCGACGAAAGAGGGAAAAGGCTGATAGGACAATTAATATTAAAGCCTATCACGTCTAAACTCTAAATTGGAGAATAAAAAATGTGACTACGAGGAACCAAACACGAGGACCTCCAAACCATAACACAGCATTGAACTAAGCATGAAAGTGATTGCTCCAAAAAATGATGAAATATAACATGATGACTTCGCACGCTCATACTGTGAGAAAAGGGAGGAATTGGAGCTCAACTGCTTAATTTCACCTGCTGTAAACTAATTTTTTAATTCAACTAATAAGCACATACAGATGCCCTCCAACGTGAAGTCGAGTGACCTGAGTTATTTAATTTCCTAGTTGATTCATAATTATTTCGTCCTAAAAGTTGGTGCAATTATATTTCATTCTATTAGCTTACCTTTCTTTCAAGTTCCATAAATATGGAACACAGCCATAGAACAATTATCACGGCAAGGCCGAAAAAATTAGTCAACCTGCACTCGAATATACTGAATTTCCTCACTAGGAAAATGAAAAGACATGTATTGCACCTTTCTAATCAAAGATACTGCATTTTACAACTTGTAAGACAATTGAATGTACATTTGAACTATCAGTCATCAAAGCTATTTTTAAGTTAAATGGAGAAAAAATGGCTTACTAAGTATTTCACTGACCAGAATGCACACATTTAATAAATCGTCACTCAACCTCTTAAGTTACTAAAAAAGATGCAAGAAGATTAGCCGAACTCAATTTTCTAAAAAAGTTCGCTTACCTGTAAGGATGCTAAAATATTTGAAAGAGCCTGTCCATAAGTATCATGAAAATGAACCGCTAGCTTATCAACAGGGACAACATTCATAACAGCTTCGAGCATTGGGACCACAGTACCTAAATTGACAATGAAGATCAAAACTAAGTAAAAGGTCAAAGTAAGTAAAACAGAAGAATAAGAATAATTTAACCCCCACACACCCCCCCCCCCCCCCCCCCCCCCCAAAAAAAAAAAAATGGAGGGACTCCATCTAATATCCTTTATTTTAAATTTTCCCTCCTCTTCTCACACACTCCTTCCAAATCTTCTTTTGCCCCGTTATCATCAATTTCCCGAACACAGCATTAATAGCAGTTCAACATACTAGTCACCTAGCAGGTCCTTTTCTAGATCTAACCGTCCTGCATATTAACTGTCCCTTCACCCTATTGTTCCCAACAAAACATCATATTATAAGAATACTATTCCAGAGTGGTACCTAACCAATGACTCGCGTAGTCAAATAAAAATCTAACAAAATTATTGTTACTGAAACCATGATTCTGCATATTGGTCGCTGGTCAGCCACACTCCGATCAACACTTAAAATTATATGCACAAGCTACCAATACAACATGTGTTTTTCACAAGGCATGAGATTAAGTATGCAGATATCAGCCGCATTTCACACAACGAAGTCCTATAGATGCTCTTTGATCAATCATACACGAAAATCTCAGCCTCCAAATCTAAGAGAGAGAATAGTCTATGGGCCAGATCTAGATGGACGAAATGTTACTGATCAGTCCCTTCTCTTTTCAAATTTTTTTTTTTTTTGGTCAACTTCTCTTTTCATTCACATGTGACTTATTAAACAAAGATTCGAACTAAGAACATGTTAATCGACAGTACTACAGAATACATAAAAACAAAAAAGGTCATCTTTTGTTCCACTCTACAATGTCCAATAAAGGGTGTCACGTATTAGTTAGAATATAAGAATGTTCCAAAAAAGTTCTGTTGCAAAAACTAGAGCAGGTAAAGTAAGAATTACCAGGAGTACCGACACCAATCGTATCTCCAAGAGATATTTCAGAGCAACCCATATCATAAAGTTTTTCTGTCACATATGCGACTTTCATTGGGTGTATCTTTCCTTCCTCTGGACACCCCACAACACATGATACGTATCTGAAGATGAAATATTAAATCAGTCACATCATGCTTGCTAAAGAAGAAACTGCAAAAATAGTATATTGGAAACCTTAGACCATGCGTTCGTGAGTTAGAATTATCATTTGTGGTCCTCATAATTAGAGAAGGCATCCCCAACTTTAAGAAATTAGATGTTACATTATTAGTTGACACACCAAGTAACAGTATGCATCCTCCTTCATATATAGGACAATCACTGTTCACAGTACTGGATTTTAGTACATTGATCGCGCCCTCTCCTCCACTCACAGTCTCCATCTTTCATGACTTTACCATTCCATCTCTTCTACATGTCTTTGAGAATCAACCAAGTTGTGAATGAGGATAATGGGTACTTGATCTCATCAATCCAAGGATGTCTAGAGTGAGAATTAGCAGAAGAATCATTCTTTAGAATTCCACCTAGCCCTCGGAGGCAGAATTAATTTAGACAAAATGAGAAGGTAGTTTTGTGATGCTGTATAAGATAACTGTACAAAACTATGAAGTATGATCACTAACATAGATAGTGTTCAACCAAAATGGTCAACAATCAGAAGAGAAGTACTTCTGGCCATCCCTATGTGAATGCCAAGATCAAGACAAGCAACTACACTCTGTAGAGAATTTCTAATATAATATGTAAGTGCTATAAATCCATATATTTATTGGTCTCCATCAACAATATCAAAAGCCGTATGTGACTAAACTTGTGCCTAAATTACATAACAATCGCACTATGTCCTCGACCAAACAATTGTTTCCTAAAACCAACAAGAATGAGAGCAGATCTCTCTTCAATTTCTCCCGGCAGGCTCAAACTACTTAAACTTTACCGACATCCTATTCACGGGTTTTCAGTTCCAAAAGAGATCATTTTAATAGACAATATTCACTTGGACCAGAAAGACAAGACGACTCGTCTTCTCTGCAGATTAATAGTCTTAAGTCAAAAGACCTACCCCCGCATAGGAACTGAGGCCTTCTCAGCTGCAAGTGAAACATCATGGTAACGTTTAAGACTCTCCTCTATGCTGCAATTTATATTTGACTTGGAGAAAGATTCTGAAGCGGAAGCAAAGACGGCCACTTCCTTGGCTCCTGCTGCAACTGCAGCTTCAAATCCCTGAAAGAAAGTGAAATTTTACATCATGCCAGATAATCCCATGTGCTGATAGATAAACTTTGCTACTAAATACTCAACTGTGCTTACTTTAAGATTAGGAGTTAATACAGGAAATCTAGCACCTTCAAAATTTCGAATTGCTTCCATAACATCCTTTGCATCTCCTAGCTGTTCAGTCGCAATAAAGTTCATGATGGCAGCACTTTATATTGGTAATATGGTTCAACTGATGAAACATAGTGAAATTTAGCGAAAAGGCCAGAAATATTTATTAACCATTAAGGGAATAAAAATTTCCAACTAACAGGACGACAGGAAAATTTGATAAAGCTCACTCTGCCTCATTATCCAAGACTAAGACTGTGGATATTATAATGTGGACGAGACAACTCTTCACTCAATTATTCAAGTGTAGGACGATAATTAACAAATATCAGAAACATAGGATATTCATTGCATGGGAAAGAGATGAAAACAACTATCTAAACCATTAATAAAGAACACTTCAGAACAGAAAAAGGCCCCAGATTTCTACAAGAGAGGTTGACTACCTGCGGCACCCATTTTGGTGAGACAAAACTCGTGGCCTCAACAACAGGCAAACCTGAGGAGACTAGCATTTTTATCAATTCAACCTTCACTTTAGTAGGCACAACATCCTTCTCATTTTGCAATCCATCCCTCGGACCAACTTCTACGATCTTCACATACCTTGGAACGCTTCCTAAAAGCTGCAATACTGAAAAATTGATGTCGCGCTTATCATATCAAGGAAACCAAACAAGACACGCATCAAGCAAACCGTACAAACATAAACATAACATGCACGGGCAACAAGCTGAAAGATACAATTTGTTGCATGATTGCAACTCACCACTCTCCCTTGTATTGTTCTCAACACAATGGCTGGTATAATCACGAGTTGAGATACACCGTGCATCAAAAAAGTTGACATTATTTGTGGCCTTAAGATCCCAGCCCAAAATTCCACATGTTCGATTGAATAACAAATCCTGATACCGGTTTCTTGAGTACCTACGCCACGGTACTGAGTATCCCTGACTGCAGAAATGCAAGCGTGTCCATTCATTAAACTAGACTCATGATCTCCAAAACAACCTG
This sequence comes from Rhodomyrtus tomentosa, assembly GCA_028455895.1. Classification (NCBI taxonomy): domain Eukaryota; kingdom Viridiplantae; phylum Streptophyta; class Magnoliopsida; order Myrtales; family Myrtaceae; genus Rhodomyrtus; species Rhodomyrtus tomentosa. The sequence continues at coordinate 35,491,426 of JAPCWY010000010.1, forward strand.
AGAAAACTGATAACAGTTTATGCTACATCAATCAGACAGATCCATCTTTACATTATTTAAACCAACCATTTATCCAGCCAACAATCAGTCACAGTAGAAAAGCCGGCTCACCCAACCCATTTGCCCACCAACAGAAAAAGGAACCAGAATTATGCAATTTCTAAAGACGAAGTTCCAGGGAAATAAAATAAATAAACAAATTTCAGAGGCAATATGATTTCTTGACTTGATCGTCTCCAAAGAATCTCGAAACCTCCCATCGCATACACAAAGCACATGCAAGCAAAACCAAATTATTAAGCAGCAATTTCAGGCACATAAAACAATCTCCCGAATGAGTTAAAGTCTAATTGTCACACACTCGCTGTGCCGCGAATAGCGAATGCCGCCCTCGAAAGAGCAATCTTCAGCTCCGACGTCATTGGCCGTGGATGCGCTAAAGCTGGAAGAGAACCTATCTAGCGTATCACCTTGAGTGCTCCATGCACTGGTAAACGGAAACGCTCCTCCCATGTTCGCCTTAATTGAAACAACCTTACGACCAAAGAATGCGCCCCGCCGCGAAATCTTATCCAAAGCCCTCTGCGTAAGCATCGAATCACAGGAACAATGGCCAACTCCACAAGAGGAGCCTGATTCAACGAAGCACCAGTCTCACCGAATGAAAATCGAACTGAATTAAACCATTAAAGATCGGACAAGGACTCCGAAGCCGGCGATCAAGGAAGCCCGAAGGTGCGCCCGGGCTCATTAGACACACCAACCTGATTGATGGAGCTTCTTTCTCGAAAAAATCTGTCTAAATTCAATTCCCCATATGACAAGTCCCGACGATCCCTGCTGAAGTTTGAACAGCGGAAATAATTCGTATGATTCGAGGATGATGATCGTCGAGCGACAATTTGATTTAGCAGGGGAGACGAAGAGGAGTGTTAGGAGCAGAGATGATACTGCAGAAATAAAATGGGTAAGTGATGAATCTGATGATGAAGTGAAATGGATAAGACTGACGATTAAAAATTGAAATGGGCCGTGAACGACAGGAAAGGCCTGGCCCAATAATCGAGTGTGGACTTGGGAACTATAAACAGTCCCACATCGCCGTACACAAGAAAAAGCAAAGGGTTTTTATACGCGAGGAGGCACAAAAGAGGGCGTCTCTTAGGAGACATCCGATAAAATTGGAACGATACAGAGAAGATTAGCATGGCCCCTGCGCAAGGATGACACGCACAAATCGAGAAATGGTCCAAATTTTTTTGTACAATTTTAAATTTTTTTTTTTTGGAATTCGAATTTCATTTTAAAGAGCGATTGTGGCTTCTCTTTCTTCCATGTCGATGGGAAACGCCACTGTAACATCTAAAATAGTTCTTGTTAGTGTTTGGATGGCCATAACTCCCCAATAAAATTGGCGATGTTGAAAGATTAGGAGGATAGTGTTACAATTCATCTCCTTCACATTGGCTAACCATATGAAAGTCAGGCCTCTACATCTATATATCTCCATAATTCGTCTAACTCTGTTTTCATAAAGACATGCCACATTTTCGAAGAAGTTATCATCGCATCAATTAGCAAAAGAAGCCCCTTAGAACAGTGCAATTCAAATGGCTGAAGCTAAATTATTCGTTATTAACACAAATTAGCAACACTTAGATCCAAGCAAACACGGTGGAACTCTAAGAACAATGTGATAAGCAACTCTGCTGATCTGTTCGGGATGTGGTGTTGGTCGACCTTTCAGAGTGAAGAGAAAATAGGGACGCCTGGCAAGGTGGCCCCTGCATCAACAATGAAAATGTTGCCTGTGACGTACTCGGAGGAGTCGTGAATCAAGTAGCGGATGAGTGTCGTCAAAGCCGGATCGGAGGTCCCAAATGTTCTCAGAGGGACGGTTCTCTCAGCCACATTATTCAGCCAGTCTCTTTGCATGAGTCTTTCCGTGATCTCCGATCTAAAAAGTCCGGGTGAAATTGAGTTCACTCTGATTTTGTGCGCCCCAAGTTCCAAGGCCATGACCTGTTATCAATGACATCATCATTGGTCAAAACTTTGTTCTCGATATCTCGTGGAATCTAGGCAACCATGTGAAACCCGCAAACCAAGCTCAAAGCAGTAGAAAGTTCATAAGATACAGAAAGGAGTCCTGTAACTCTATTCCAAGGAACAACTACATTTCCTAAAAGCTTAATGGAAGTTTTTGCACCCAGTAATTGTATTATAAAAGAGACAACTTGCTCTACATATCTACAGCGGAAGATTATTCAATCGGAAAGAAAATCACGTGACTGCCTGCCATGTTAAAGTTATCATCACCTTTGTCATGGTATTTAGGCCTGCCTTTGAAGAAGCATATGCAACGCCCCCTGGAAGTTGTCCTCGATTAACACCAGCAATAGAGGAAATATTGATAATGGATCCTCCCTGGTGAGCATCACGCATGCGTATGCATACATATTTTGACACCAGCCATGATCCTGTCAGGTTTGTCTTGATGATATCATTCCATTCCTCCTCAGACAAATCTAGTGGAGATTTTACAGATCCTGGGTCACAAGAAAGAATAATTATTCCATATGCTGTTCCAGAATTTGGATAATAAATTGCCTAAAGAACTACATCGAAAGAAAAAGGCATCTAATTCGGACAATGGAACAAGCAAGAGAGCGTATGCAGTGATCATGCTGAATTGCAAGTATCTACCGGCCCCATTATATATTACGAACAATATTCATCCGCTTATGAATGCAACTTCAATTGGCACAAGGAGTGTGTGAAGCATGTAAATCCCACAAAAGATGCCTGCAGAGGACTTAGGAAAATGAAGGTGCTGAGGAGTCAAAAACAAGGAAAGAAAGAGACAACAGTCATCAACACTTACTGAGCAAAGAAGAAGCGACTATTTGGTTAATTGAATCCAGAAGCACGTAAAAGGCCACATCTGAGCTGAACATATTCCGAAAACCGGCATATTCAGTCAGAATCAAAGGCCATTTAATTTGCACTAGTTCAAAACTGTATACCCAATACTCCGAGGGAACATGACTCATAGTCCAGATGGCATTTGGAACACTATAAGCACCACTTGCTCTGCTTTCAACATAATTTTGTGCTTGATTCGCAGCTGCTCGATATGACATACGTTCTCCTCTAAATGCTTATTCGATGGTGTGCTGACTGAAGACTCAAAACACGAGCAAGTCAATTGCTCGAGGAAGGGACTCACAGAGAGATCTTTCTAAAGGACAACGCATGATACTGTACCATAAATTATCATGATAATGACATGGCAGGTAAGAGGTATCTTTCTTTGGCTTAAACATCCACCACCACGATATCGTCGTCCAAAGATCTTGAAAGCACAACTAAATGTAGTTTTCTGGTTGAACACTGTGCAGAGAATTAATATGCAGTCAGATATTTTCAGTATTCTCTAGTCGGAGATCAAATACCGATTCAGTCTAAGCTCGAATTTTGATTACTCCGACAGCTTCAAAATCCAACGGCTCGATGTCAAATTGAACACACTAATTCAAATTGTGGCAAAAACCAATCCAGCCATCAACTAACGCAAGTAAAACCGAAAATCGTGTTCAGGCGAAATTCCTCAAACACAAAACCGGCGAGCTAGTATCATGTCAGCCTCCTCCTCGATTTCAGCAACTATTAGCACAAAATAGATGCGGAGAAACTGAAAGTCGAAACAAATAAGCAGTAATCGTTATACCTCGAACCCCAGCGTTGTTAATCAGCGCATCGATACGCCCGAACGCATCCCAAGCCCTCCCCACGGACCTCTCAACGGCGGCTCCGCCGGCCGTGATGTCCAGCTCCACGGCCACGGCTCTCCGGCCCGGGGACGATCCGAGGCCGTCGATCTCGTCGCAGAGGGACTTGAGCCGATCGACGCGGCGCGCGACGGCGACGATGCGGCAGCCGGCTCTAGCGAGGTCCAGGCAGAACTCGCGGCCGAGGCCGGATGAAGCGCCGGTGACCATCACCACTTTGTTGCGGAGGTCGCGCCACGGCTCTAGGTGGTCAACGGCCGGAGAATCCATTTCTCGAGAGCTCTTCTTTTTACAGAATCTGGGACGAAGAAAACGAAAGCGAAGAGGGAAGTGGGTCGTGATTTTATGATTGAGATTTGGTGGGACCGTGGGATCGGTTGACTTGTGTTTGACTGCAACTACCGGGAAGCCGCTGTTCCTTGCCTCACCAAATAATTTTAATGCATGGACGGTGGACGCCAATAACATGTTAGCTTTGGAAGCGGGCGGGCGGGCGCGTGGGGAAGGAGGGACTTACTAGATTGAACAAAAATTACAAATTTTGGATCACATTACAGGTGAGCCATGGTTCATAAATCATTATTCTTCTTATTCTTAACCTTACGACACATAAATTTGTCTTAAACGAATAAAAATCATCCTTTGCCTATTGAGAAAAGTGTCAAAAAAATCATAAATCTATTGCGTCGGTATTAATTAAATCATAAACCTTTTGCATTAATATTAATTAAGTCCTAAAATTTTTGCGGTAATTTCATTTAGGTCATAAATCTTTTATTGATATCAATTTAGTGTTAAACATTTGTATTTGTGCCAATTTAGTCCTAAATCTTTTGCATTTATGCCTATTAAATTAATCAGACTAATTTTTAGCCGAAAATCACTAACGTTGACGTCGATTTTCCTACGCGGTATGGTTGACGATGACTTGGACATTTTTAATAATTTTTTAATCATTTTTTGGATTTATTAAAAATATTTTTGAAATTATTTAAAACATAAAAAAAATATTTAAAAAATATCCAAGTCAGCATCAACCGTACCACATAGGACAATTGACATCCATGCCAACGATTTTCAATCAAAATTGACGGAATTGATTCAATTGATATAAATACATCAACATCATCATCAATATCAACAACACAGTTATCTCAAATTAGTTTGGGTCGGCGGTCGATGAACCCCAAATAATCATAAAAATAAAATCAAAATTAAGGGGGAAAAAAGAGATAAATGTGTAAAAATAAATAAGTATATATATATACATATATATCTATCTATACACTACCCCTCCACAATATTAATAGACTCCCTCCACTCCGTTCTAAGACAAACTGTGCGCCAATCTATTTCTCACTCCATTAAATCTTGTTTTACTACTTTCCCCCAAGTAAGTTTCGGCCGACCTCTTGCTTTTTTCGTGTTATACTCTCGATGGCAAACTTCTGTTTGTACCGGTGCATCTAAGGGTTTTCGGCGAATATGCCCAAACCATCTCAATCTATGCTCTCTCATCTTTTCCGCCACCGGTTCTACTCCAACTTTTCGTCGAATCTCTTCATTCCTTATCTTATCCATCCTTGTATGACCACACATCCAACTTAACATCATCATTTCCGCTATTTCCATTTTATGCTCATGTTTTCTTTGTGCTGGCCAACATTCAGCTCCATATAACATGGCAGGTCTGACAGCCGTTCTATAAAATTTTCCTTTTAACCTAAGAGGAGTTTTGCGATCATGTAAAAATCCCGATGCACTACGTCATTTCATCCAATCTACTCTGATTCTATGGCTTACATCCTCATCAATCTCTCTATCTTTTTGCAATATTGATCCCAGATATCTAAATGTATCTTTTTTGGGTACCTCTTGTCCGAGCATATTTACGGCTTCTTGATCCCCTATTCCTACCGTGTCAAACTCACACTTCAAGTATTCCGTCTTACTTCGACTTAACGTAAATCATTTAGACTCCAACGCGTTTCTTCATACTTCTAACTTAGCATTAACCATCAATAAACACAATATCGTCTGCAAACAGCTTACACCACGACATCTCATCTTGAATATTTTTTGTTAGCTCATCCATAATCAGGGCAAAAAGGTACGGGCTCAAAGCAGAACCTTGGTGTAAGCCTACTGAGATTGAAAAATAACTTGATATGCCATTACAAGACTTCACACATGTAGTAGCACCGTTATACATGTCCTTGATTGCCTCGACATACTTTGAAGGTACTTTTTTCTTCTCAAGAATCCACCACAAAATCTTTCTTTGAACCCTATAATACGCCTTCTCGAGATCAATAAACACCATATGGAGGTCCTTCTTTCTTTCTCGATATCTTTCCCTCAATTACCGTATTAATAAAATAACCTCCATGGTAGATCGTCCTGGCATAAATCTAAATTGATTGACAGAAATTTTGGTCTCTATTCTTAAACGATGCTCGATAACTCTCTCCCACAGTTTCATTGTATGGCTCATAAGCTTGATGCCTCTATAATTAGAACAATTCTAGATATCCCCCTTGTTTTTGTATATAGGCTCAAGTATACTCTTCCTCCATTCATCAGGTATCTTATTAGTATGGAGGATCTTGTTAAAAAGACTAGTTAACCACCTTATTGCTACATCCCCTAAGTATCTCCACACTTCAATAGGAATACCATCGGGTCCCAAGGCTTTACTAGTCTTTATCTTTTTTAATGCCTCCTTAACTTCTCGTGCTTTAACTCTACGCACAAACCTTCTATTTGAATCATCAGAAGCATCTTTCAAATCCACCTCACTTCTATCGCTCTCCCCATTAAAAAGTTTGTTAAAATAACTCATTCACCTGCCCTTGACGTCTTCATCTCTTATCAATAGTGTTTGATTTTCATCCTTGATACATCTAACCTGTGTCAAGTCTTTACTTTTCTTGTCTCTTGATTTTGCAAGTCTATAGATGTCTTTTTCTCCTTATTTGCTCCCAAGTTTGTCGAACATATTGATGAAAACCTTGCCTCTGGCCTCTCGTACAGCTTTCTTGGCACTTTTTCTCGCCAATCTAAACTTTTGCAAATTATCTTCATTAGGACATTTATGTAGGCATTTGAAACACTCCTTCTTCTGCTTAATTACATCATGCACCTCTGCATTCCACCACTAGGTTTCTTTTGTTTAATGTCCATTCCCTCTACTTTCCCCTAACACCCCTTTTGCCACTGTTTGGATACAGTTAGACATCTCTTTCCATATCATATTTATTTCGCCCTGTAATTGCCACGGTCCTTCCTGTAGCATTCTTTCCTTGAATTCTGTTTGTTTCGCCTCATGTAACTTCCACCATCTTACTCTAGGGTGCTGCGCACTTCTCTTCATTTTCTGTACTTTGTTATACCGAACTTTTAATACCACCAACTTATGTTGTGTAACTACACATTCACCATGGTATACCTTACAATCTACATATGAAGCTCTACCCTCTCTCCTGGCAAGAAAAAAATCAATCTAGCTACAATTTTGACAGCTGCGAAAAGTGATCAGATGTGATTCTCTTTTCCTAAAAAAAAAGTGTTTGCCAACATCAAATCATAAGTTATTGACAAACTCAAGATGTCTTCGCCAGCCTCATTTCTAGTCCCATATCCAAAACCTCCACTACTTTGACTGACATGTCCATTTAGATCTACTCCTATGAACACCTTCTCCTCGTGTGGTATCCGCCTTAAAATCTCTTACAGATCTTCCCAAAATCTGCTCTTCTCGTACGCTTGCAGTCTAACTTGAGGGGTATACACACTAAGGATATTCAAAATCAAATCCCCCACTACTAGCTTAATTAAAATAATACTATCTCCTATTCTTTTAACATCAACCACTCTATCCTTGAAATTTTTATCGATCAGAATCCCAACTCCATTCATACTCTTTGTTGTGTCTGTATACCATAGCTTGAATCCGATGCCATCCACTTCCTTAACCTTCTCTCCTTTCCATTTGGTTTCTTGCAGGCAAGCAATATTCACTTTTATTCTAGCAAAAGTATCTATCAATTTCCTCAATTTACCCGTTAAAGTTCATACATTCCAACTCTTCAATCTAATTCTTACCCCCTAGGCTTTTCTTGCCCCCATACTCGCCCACGGAAGTGTAAGGACCCTTGCTCACTTTCACCATATCCGGGCACCGATGGGGCGCATCACTTTGGGAATGATGGCTCAAGGCTAGCTTCCTTACCCCTTGCACCCACCTATCTTGGTGCAAATGCCCTTGCTCATTTTTCGCTACACCCGGGCGCCGATGCAACGCGTCGCTAAGAAGGGTACGCTCCAACGAAATATCAATAGGGTTCATCTCATAGAGATAGCTCTTTTTTTATAACCGGCTCATTACGCCCGACGTAACTCTCCTCCTTTACCTAGTTTGGGACAGACTATGTAGACTAAATAGGCGGAGTTTCAATTGACATAAATGCAAAAAAAAAAGGACTAAATTGGCACTAATATAAAAATTTATAATTGAATTGGCACCAATGTAAAAGGTTTAGAACTAAGATGGCATCGAAAAGAGGTATATGACTAAATTGACGCTAATGCAATATATTTATGACTTTTTTTACACTTTTCCCTCTTCCTACTTCATGTTTATAATCCATGTATAAATGGGTTTTATTCCCGCTTAAATTCGAGTGGAGAACTTCTTATATGTTGAAGAAACGGCTCGTGAGCTCTAACATCAAATAAACTCTTAGAAAGACCTATTTCCTGCACGACTAAATCTATCTTGAGGATTTGCACCACCGAAGCCCCTTGAAACTTCCAACTTAGCTTTCTATCTTTAGGAGATGAAAGTGAAATCGCTGTCTCCGAATCAACACCCAAAGCCAACCAATTCACACCGAGGCGAGGGAGACTAGGAGCTTGCTAACTGCCGAGTGCTATCCGCCCCGAGAGAACTGCAATAACCCCTTGGAGCCTGGAGGCAAGCAACGCCTGACCGTCCACGGGGCTGCGTCCCCCCCTAAAATGCCTCCCGCGGAGGCCGGAGAGTTCGGGTTACTCTTAAGAAGACGATGACTCTTATAGATTTGATTTGATCCATCGAGGACCGCAAAGCCCTCGCCTGATGACCTTGCTCGCCAGAAAAGTAAAATGAAAAAAAAAACTGTAAACATTAAAATATTACCAAAAAATATCCATGTCAACTATTATATGGAAATATTTAAGACTTGTTTGGCAAAATCAATAAGTTTATAACTGAGTTGGCAAAAATGTAACAAACTTAAGACTTTTTCAATAATTTTTCCAATACAAACTAGAGCTGGCTGGCCATTCGCATCGGTCTGTCGTGATTGCATTTGCTGTTCGTGTCGAATTGAAATAATTGGATTGCGAGAAAGGCGTGTTGATGGCGATGGGCGTGCCGGGTCCGATACGGATTTTCTTTCTGTAAATTCGCATTCTATCTCGTGGCATAACGTGTGGTGAAAACGGGTCGGGTCCGGCACTACCGGGCCGATTGCCAAGCAACTCGAACTAGAGTCCCAAGTGGCTGAAAGCTGGGCCCGCAAAAGGAGCCCATGTTTTCATGGGCCTCAAAGCTATCGCAACACGGGGCGGATCGGGGATCCCGACTCCAGCTCCAAAACATCACCATCGCGACGCCGGTAAAAACGACGACATGGGCCTCGAAACGTCAATAAGATCCCACGCACCCAAATAGCCGAAAGAAAAAAAGGCGGTACTGCGAATCCCACGGTCTCTGCAGATCGAAACGACGCGTCACGAGAACGAAAGGCAAAAGGAAAAAATCTTAGGGCATCGTGCGATGAATATGCTTTCGAAGAGGCGTGATTCGAGGCCAGCAATTCTCTGCTTCTTTTGTCTTGCGGGAGCAGAAAGAACATTAACGTTTGATGGAGAATTTCTCGGAATCGACCCAATTGCAGGCAGCCTTCCACGGCTCTTCTCTCTCTCTCTCTCTCCTCATGAAAAAGCCGATGAAAAGAGATGGGAAGAAGGAAGGGGATGAACGAGCGAAAAAAAGGAGGGGAATAGATCAGAAACATGAGCGGCAAAGAGGAGACCAGAGAATATACGGGGAAAGCCCTGCCAATGAAATGACGGCACTAACCTTGAACGAATATTTCATTTCAGGGTCGTGTTAATAAGTAATTTTTACTGAAAATATTCCTTTTTTTTTTTTGTAAAATGTTTGTCGTGCACTGCATGGGATAAGTCAGACATACCCTGTAAAAAAACGCCAAAATTTTGTTGATCGATCACTAGAGCAAAGGTTCGTGCTACGCACGAGCATTCGATTATAAGGTTGTCCCCTCGAAATCGTTCATTTTAACGTGAAATGAGTGGGGTCATTTGGGAAAAAAACAAAAAAGAGATGAAATTCACGTCCGACTTAAATGTATATATAGAACAACCTTAATATCTAACGTGAAATGAGTGCGGATCGTCTAATATTTCCTCATAAGGTTAGATATCTAATCTTGCAATCCGGGCCGTTCATTTTTTAACGGACGACCTAAATCTCTAATTTTTATTGGGCATATTTTAAAATTATATATATATATATTAGTTATAATTTGACCCATCCATTTATAACACGGACAGTTCGGATTACAATATTAGAGCCTAACCTACTGAGTAAATGTTAGACAATTTCTTTCCAAGCGAGTAAGGTCATTTGGAAAAAAAAATGTGAGATGAAATTCACGTCCGACTTAAATGTAAATTTAGAACAAGTTTAATAGCAAAATCCTTCCTTTTATCTAACTAACAAGTCCTCCAAAATTACTAGAAAGTCAAAGAAAAAGTACATGTAGGACGAAGTGCATTGTCAAAAAGTCAGGGACGAGCATGGTTCCACGGTAGAGCCGAAAATCTGGAACTAGAACCTATGAGAATAGGCATGGTTCCAAGTTTCAAGGTACGAGGGTAGATTACATATTTAAAAAATCGAGAAACATGTTCCAATGGGTAAGTTATAGGTTCTATTACCTGAAACCTGGATCTTGGAACTTGAAATAATTTTTTGTGTTTTTCTTGGATATGTCTTCGCGTGATTCTATGATATCATATAAAAAAAAATGAAATTGATAGATTCTTAGGTACCTCGAAACCGATCCTAGAACCTGTGACATGATAGGTTTTAGGTTTCATGATATAACAGATAGGTTTCAGGTTCCAAAAAATGAGGTATCTGTTCCGATTGGTCGTTTCCAAGTTTCAAGTGAAACTTATAAGGAAACTGACACCGTTCATCCATACAAAAATTAATATAAAAAGGGAAGGTCATTTTCTTTTGTGCAAATAGAAAACGAGGGAATGAAAACAAAGTTTAGATGCACTTTACTAGACAAATAAAAATCAAATGACATAGATAGTTTATGAAAAATTCCAAATAAAGGCATCAAGTACCCTAATTTTTTTGAAATAAGGGTATGAAATGGACTTTACTTCAGTTAATGGCATGAAGTGCACTTTTTGTTTCAAATAAGGGTATGACCAAGAGCATTTTTGTGATTTCTTTTTTCTTCCTTCGTTTTTATCCCTTGGTTCGCCCACTGCCCAGCTCGTGCCAATGGCCTAGCCAATCGGCAAAATCAATGGAAAAAACCAAGGAAAAAAAGAAAAGAGGAAAAAACATAAATGAGGGAAAATGCCATTTGTCATGACATTCTTAGAAACAAATAAGGTATTTGAGTCCCTTATTTGAAATAATATCCACTTAATAACTTCATTTGAGAAAATCAACATTTCATATTTTTATTTTAAAATTTCCCTCTAATCCATATTCACAAAACAAGTTACAGGGGAAAGGTCATGGGTTGAATACATCATCGGACGGATAACCTTGGGCACTAATTAACCACATCTATCGAATAAATATTTCATTTTTTATACCCGGATTACTCGGGACATGAGATAGATATTACCTTAAAAATAACAAACTATTCTATTTTATATATCATATATTTTTGGGCAATTTGGTCAGGTCGGGACCTATAAATTTTTCTTAAAAGATGGACAAATTTGGTCGAGCTGTTCTCTTCCCATTAGAGATGACATCCATCCGAACATGCCCATGTGCGACCAATCCAAGTTTCCGAATTCTTTCATCATACTCGAGCTTAAGCAAAGTGCCGTGAGGATCGATTCAAGATTAGCTCGAGTGCGAAGTCACATCATTTTTTGCACCACCCGCCATTAATGAGCGGAACTAACTGCGTTAAATTATCTTACGACTACCGTAGCTAGGTCTGACGATGGTCGCATTACCACTAACTGTAATTTCGGTTTTAGTCAATGGAGAACTTTGTTTTGTTTATCGCGATCACTAGCCTTGCTTGAAGCGGGAAGCGGCGACGAGTCGGCGACGAGTCCGCGACGGGGTCCTCGACTCGGGCTATTAGCGTTGCAATTGTCCTCTAGAGAAACGAGTTTTAAGGAGAAGAAAAGACACCGATCGGGATGCAATGTCCTCCGAGAATGATTGGCTCCAAGGTGTCATCACTTTTTCGGCAAATAAACCAACCACTAATCTCGTTAGAACTGATGGGGGATGAAGGTGCCAACTCAACCTAGAGGAGCTACGGATTTAATTGTCCGGACAAATAATGAAGGTGTAAAGGTCGGAAATGATGCAATTGAATTCGAGCATCGAAGTCGGCTCAACGCCCAAGCCAGAAGTGCCGACAATTTAGGAGACAAATAGGCGGACCTTTGCACGCCATCATTTATCACGCCCCCAGCCCCTAGGTCGGTTCCAGCGAAAATGATTACACAAAAAAAAAAGACAAATATTTTAGATAGCTTTATAGTATGTTTATTGTGATGTAATTACACTTTTTTTTTTGTCACTTAAAATGTTAAATTTTTTCACTATGATATAAATATCCCCAAACTTTTTTTTTTCTTTTCGTGAAAATATCAAAATTCATCTAAGATTTGTTTGTCACGTTGGTATAAGTGATCAGCTCTCGTTTTTTCTCGATGGCGTGTCGTGTTCCCTTCCCGAGCTCGACATGCTCTGTTTTCACTTTTCAGAAGCAGAAAGGGCCCGGCCGGAACGTCGAAGTTCCCACCGACCGAGGGTACAAGATCTTTCGACACTCGCCGCGGAAGCCGTCGATTTGGGGCTTCCAATGACGTCACGACGAATTGGGGCGCGAGTGCGAGGGGCACGGCCGACCGGATGCGCGAAATGCGAGTGGGGGAGACAGGAGTTTTAATGTTTTTACGACAAACAAAACTCGCGCGCGCGCGCTCTCTCTCTCTCCTCTCTCTTCGCTGCTGCGCTTTAACTTTTTTCACAGCGGCGCCGCCCGTTCGACAGTGAGAATTTATAGAAAAGTTGGCATTACATAATCTGGTTTTTCCCCTCTCTTTTTTCTTTTTCTTTTTTCCTCTCTCTTTCGGAAGAAAATTCTCCCGCACGCAGCATCTGGGAAGGACGACGACGGTCACGCGCTGCGAATGATGGCGTCGCGTCACGCGACCTGGTTGGTCCTTCTCCTCCTTTCCTTCTCCCCGCATTCCAAAGTCTGAATATTCGCGTTCTCCTTTTCCGCAATATAAAACAAATCAACATTTTCTGGACCGAAATTTAATTTTGCTCCTCAAATTCAAGTTTTGTTCAAATTTTGATATTCCTCGGTATTAATTTTCGACAAAGCTTTTTATGCTAACGGGCTTTTTCATCAATTAAATTCTGTTGAAGCATACTTATTCTTTGTGCTCGATTAGTAGGATTCTTGCTTGAACTGCCACAGAACTGTCTACTCTTAATAAAAAATCGATGAATGAATTTCAGCAAAAGATATCTCGCCGTCTGACCCAATTTAGGCTAAACAAATTAGAATTGACATCCTCCAATATAATGTATTCAACCTAGGAAGATATGAATCACCGGGATTAGGCTTCTCGAAGGTATCGCATAAACTCCACCATGACGAGGCAACCAAATTCGCATAGGTCAAGCCCAAAAAAGACCGATAATGATTCGATTCATTCGTCGGAAGTCACACGTAAAGTGAGTCCTCTTGTGCAATTGATCACTTCTTGTCAAGGCTTCTAGTAGGAGCGTGTAAATTGGAATGAATTAGCCCAGATCGGCCGAGTTGGTCCGATCTTTGAGGTGGGCGGTCCGATCTCCGGTCCCAATAAGTGAGACCAATGATCAGGCGATCTGGTTCCTGGTTCCACATGTTGAGACCGGATCGCCTGTAATATGTAATTATTTATATATATAAATATATACAATTATAAAAAAAATACTTGAAAACAAAAATCTCAGTTTACTGCATGAGATAATTCTACCTCCATCATCCCTTATCTTTCGTGAACAATTATTTTAAAAATGAGAAAATTTTACTTTCATAACTAATTTAACGAGCTCAAAATGTTGCAGGAGGGTCCTATTGAGCCGAGATCGGGAATTGAGTCGGACCCCAACCCAGTCCGATCCTGATCTAGTTCGTGGTCCAAAAAATATGGAGACTGGGAATACTGATCCGGTCCCTGATTCTATACTAGGATCGGATTGGCCCAGACCATGCACACCCCTAACTTCTAGTCTAGTCCATCCTCAAATAACCTCTTCGATGAGGAAAACCTTTTAATGCTCCCTAATATACCAGGTTTTTTCAAGTGTTTTTACGAATGATTATTATTATTATTATTATTATTATTATTATTATTATATGAGTATATTTGGAACTATCAAGAGAGAACATTCGGTAGAGTTTGCAGAACTATGACTGTTCTGAAAGAATTATTGAAAATAAACAACATGTTTGTTGCACCAATAAAGAATTCTGAAAATTTTTCGTTCTTACTGGGTCGATTCAAAACCTCGTCTGAATTGTAGGTAGATCGTCCCGTAAGATGGACCAGTCCAAGGGCTCGTGGCTCGGACACCGACCGGCGAAAATGATACTTGTTACTTGCCCGTATAGAATTAGGCTGCATTCGCGTGAGATGAAGCAAGGCAAGCTCCCTCGAAGTCTCCATCTGATGTGGGACGCCCAGCACCAGCATCCATAAGGTGAGGTGCTTAAGGTGTTTGATGAAAATATTCCCATACGCGTTTTCAGATGTGCGCTAAGCTTCGCATCTCAATGGAAAATGATTTTGCTGATATTGGAATTCGATGTGAGGATAGAGATGCGTTAGTTTAAAGCAATCCGGCTTGCATGCCTTCCAATGGCAATGTGCTCGTGCGACATCTTCCCCGTAGCTACTCGCTTACTAAACTCTACGCACACCAAGATTATGCGGACGACTGTCTACTCCCTGAGTAAGTAATTAAGGAAATTTTCTAAATTCACAACAACAATTTTTTTTTTCTCGTCGATTCGATCCCTTTCGTTTGAAATTTCCTTAAATCTTTTGCGCCCGTCAAATCACCGAATCCATCTTCCAATAAGGGTGCGAATTTGAGCCGCCCCACTCGAAGGGCCCCGATCGCTTTAGCATACCAGATTGCTCACTTTACAAAGCTCGACGACATGCATGAAGAAGACGACATTCACTTTGAGCATGACCGCAAAGCATAGTGGCGGGACGCCGGCTGCGTTCACACGCACGTAACAAAGATAAACACCCCACGCTCAAAAGGGGGGAGACTGCTAGAGCCAAAACACGAAGAGAAATCTAAACACGCGACATTAGAAAACTCGCCTTCTTTGAATTTGACTCTCTCTCTCTCTCTCTCTCTCTCTATCAGAATCAGTGGGAAGGCAATCTAAAGAGAGGCCGAGGGGGGATTTGATGTTTCCCAATGATTGAAGTTGAAGTTAGTGGCGAGACAAATACCTGTGAGGTTCCACTTTGACTCGCTTGCATAGGTTGCTTTCAAATGCGTTCTTGTCGTCCCCGATTCGGGAAAAGAACAACAGAGGAAGAGGTCGCTGTCCTTTTTTGGCCACGGCATTTCATTCGTCGCACTTGACGATCATAGGAATCCTTCGTTCCTTTTACCATACTTGCGTGATCTCGTGCTGTGATATGTTTAGGCTTTATTTGCAAGAGCTTACATCCATGGGGTTGGTGAGTTTGAAGCTTCGAAGTGAATGAGATGGCCGCTGCATCTGGGTTAGGACTATTTTCCAGGGAATTCCCTATTCTGGAAGTCCTTGAGAGGGAAGGAATGGCGATGCCTCGTCGATGAAATGGAAAGTTGGAGTAGCAAAACAGATTCGGATTTCAGTATAGAGATCGACCTCGTTCGATGGGTGAATGCTTACCTAACCATTAACCTATAGACTTTGTTTCGAGGACGAAAATGACTTGCTAAGGTGATCTTTCTAAATCTATATGTCCTTTCTTTTGATGGAAAGTTGTGATCCTTTTGCTAAGCCCGGGCACTAAACTCTTTTGTAGCGATGTGTTTGGTTCGCCCCAAGAAAGAAAGCGAATGGAATCAATCTTTTTGGTACTCTCTTGATAGACTCGAAATAACTATTCGGGCTAACGTTGTTAAAGAGAACGACTCGTTCGTTTCGTAAAGGGCCAAAGGCAAATGAATATATTTTTCGATTCTCCAACCTCATCATTTCCGACCCTATACACCAGGAGCTATCTTTAGACACGTTTTTCTTATGGCATCGCCCGGATGTTGTAGCATTTTTAGTTGCACAAAGCACATATTGTTAATTCCATGATTCTCCATTTACTGAAACGTTCCAAACACTTTCTCAAATTGATTTCTATTACAAACTCGTGCATTTGCTTCTATGTTTGTGTGTATATATAAAGCCTATATTAATGTATATGCCAAATTCATTCTGAACAAAAAAAAAAAAGTACCTGCAAATCACTCCATCAGTCTAAAAGAGCCTCAAATAAAATTACGTGATGCTCATGGCTTTCTTCCTCTCAATACTTGAGATAACGGTCTGTTTGCTCGAGTGAACTAGTAATTAGTAAAAGATGTTTTTGCTAGCCTTAACGTCCTAAAAACCATCAACTTTAGTTACATTCTCAATTCTACCCTAATTTTTTTTTGTAGAAAATATTCAATTTTAGGTCTAGTTTCAATTATATTTTTAATTTTTCTATCATTGAAAAATGTTAAATTAGGTCGTATCTAAATTCTACCTTTATGACATGACATAAGT
Organism: Rhodomyrtus tomentosa; assembly: GCA_028455895.1. Lineage (NCBI taxonomy): Eukaryota > Viridiplantae > Streptophyta > Magnoliopsida > Myrtales > Myrtaceae > Rhodomyrtus > Rhodomyrtus tomentosa. The sequence continues at coordinate 35,508,347 of JAPCWY010000010.1, forward strand.
TCAGGATTTTTTTAATAATATAAAAAAATTTGGAATAGAATTGAGATTAGATTTGTATTAAATTTTTTTATGGGATAAAAATTAGAGTAAAATTAGGATTCAACCTAAAACGGAATTTTTTTTTGTCGAGGATATTAGGCGGTTTTCAATGCCATAGCAATTTTTTTTTGGTCCGAAGAGTTTTTCTGACCAAAAAAAAAAAAAAAGCGAAGAGTGGAGAGTGGCCCCACCTCCACATAAGCACGATAGTCAATGATGAGGAGGGTACGCGACACGTGGTGCATAGTTTCGCGTGATCTCGTGGATTTGTATTCCCTGATATGCTGCAATCATTCCTGCATCTGAGGATTCTTTTGATTGATCCCTTCCCACTTAAAAAAAAAAAATTGAAAAATGAAAAATGAAAAATAAACGAAGTGCTCTTGTTCTCAGGCTCAAGGTTTCGGACTCTATTTCCCTGGTCGGTCCAAAATTCCCTTTTTATTCGTGGACAATTTGAAATTTTATCTGCCCTAGTCGAGGCGACTATGTTACGAGAAACACACATTTTGCCTTGAAGGCATACGATTTGGCGTTCTTAATTTGTTGCGACGTGCGAAACGAGCCGCGCGGTACGTAGCCGACTAAAATGGATCTCGAGCCAAAAGACGTCCGAACAGGCATGCACAATGATTTGGAATCCCATGGCAACGCGAGCTACTGCTGCTAATGCAATATAATATGCAGGGACTGGCTTTATCGGAAAAGCTGATTACTCGCCGGGAAGGGAAGCAAAATTGGGGTTGTTTGAAGACGTCCCTGTTGTTGCTTTGCTGAATGATGTTTCTCAAACGTTGTCCGCGTGGATCGGGCTTTCGCGTCCGTGACAAAATTGACATTGCTCTCTTCCCGATGGAACAACGGCCGGGGAAATCAAAGGCAAAATGCCCGACCGTAATCGGACAAAGTCAACCCCTACAGTGGGAGGGACGACAGATTGGAAAAAACGGGAGGTCGCATTAGCAGCCCTAGCAAGCTCCGCGCGAAAGTGGCAGCCGCCAACAAAATAATTAACATTATTTTTTCTTCTTATTATATCCGCAGTGAATTACAGAGAGTGCTCAATTATTATTTAAGTCGGAAGTTTTCGAAAAATGATTTTCCCGATCTTGGTTTCGATTTGAAAAATCCTCTCGCGGCATCCCTATTTCGCCCTTTTTCAACATATTAAGCTAATCGGTTATATTAAAAGTCACTAAAATATGGCTACTCTAATCCCGTCTATACTCGGCCTGCTTTTTGCTTTTTCTTTTCCTTTTTATAAGTCCATGGAATTAAAACTTTGATTTATATTAGGCACGAGATCATGCAGTATTTCCTGTTGTTTCCGTAAACGAAATGCAAGTTATTTAACTCCGCCTCTCAACCGAAGCACGGTGATTTCATCTGGGTTACGTTAACGAGCGCCTTCATGCATGCTTCCTCCCAGTGCACATACAAATTTCGATATATAGGTGCTCAGATTATAGTCATATTATGTCCTGAGAACTGCTTCATAACAAGACTTAGATAATAACGCATGCGGTCTTTGAATTTTGATTCAATATGCATCGTGGTCTCGAAACTCGGCCGAATGTGCAATATCGTATTTACATATATTATTTGGTCGATGTGATCTTTAACTCATAATGTAGTCCATGGAATCGTACTGAACGTTGGATCAGAGTTTAAGTACTACGTTAAATAGATTAAATATTCAAGGACATGTATATTGAATTAAATTTTCAAAAGTTTTGAGGATGACGTCAAATACAAGTTCAACAATCATTTGGGATCATCTTATCCCATAAAATTTATATTCACATATCTTTTTTTTTTTTTTTTGTGGGGGTTGGGGGTGCTTGGTTGTTTCATATATTCAGATATCCTTGACAAAAAAGAAAATGAAGATTCTCTTTAGAGGCACCACCTGGTTTCCTGTCGATACTGTTTGGTCTTTGTCAGTCTCCTTGGTCACGACTCATGACCACACAGACGACCATCTCTCTATCTCTCTCTATAAGTGCGACGACGTTCATTTCCTTTCATCTCTCTCTTTTCTCTTGAGCAGCAGAACAGAGCTCTCTCTCTGCTTTTTTTATTTCCACTGTCTGCCACCCAGAAACTCATAAAGCCTTTAATATTCTCTCGCTCTCTCCCCCATTCCTCACATTCCCCCCCCCCCCCCCCCCCGCCCCCCTCCCCTCTCTGCCCCCCCTCTCTCTCTGAGAACCACCTTGAAGCTGAAAGCTCCGGACCAAGCCAAAGCTCTCACGGTGTCTCTCCAGTAATGGGTTGATTCTTGACCCTCACTCCCTTATAAGCATTGATCTTTCCTCCTCCTCCTTCTTCCCCAGTCCTCCTTTTCTCCCCTGTGAAAGCTTCCCCGCAGCAGAGATCAGTGACCAAGCTGAGCAAACTCTCCATCGGCATTTACTCACTCCATTCCGGCTAAACCCAGAACAGAGGAGGTAAAAAACAGAGCTTTTAGAGATGATAACGGCGACGGACCTGTACCACGTGCTGACCGCAGTGCTGCCTCTGTACGTGGCGATGATCTTGGCCTACGGCTCCGTCAAATGGTGGAAGATCTTCAGCCCCGACCAGTGCTCGGGGATCAACCGTTTTGTCGCCCTCTTCGCCGTCCCACTCCTCTCCTTCCACTTCATCTCCACCAACAATCCCTACGCCATGAACTACCGCTTCATCGCCGCGGACACCCTCCAGAAGCTCATCGTCCTCGCCGTCCTTACTGTCTGGTCCCGCGCCAGCCGCCGGGGCTCCCTCGAGTGGTCCATCACCCTCTTCTCCCTCTCCACCCTCCCCAACACCCTCGTCATGGGCATCCCTTTGCTCAAGGGCATGTACAGCGCCGCCTCCGGCAGCCTCATGGTCCAGATCGTCGTCCTCCAGTGCATCATCTGGTACACCCTCATGCTCTTCCTTTTCGAGTACAGAGGCGCCAGGCTCCTCATCGCTGAGCAATTCCCCGACACCGCCGCCTCCATCATTTCCTTCCGCGTTGACTCCGACATCCTCTCCCTTGACGGCAAGGAGCCCCTCCAGACGGAGGCTGAGGTCGGGGACGACGGCAAGCTCCACGTCACCGTCCGCAAGTCTACCAGCTCCCGCTCCGAGGTCTTCTCCCGCCGCTCGCACGGCCCCAACTCGGGCCTCTCCCTCACCCCAAGGCCGTCGAACCTGACCAATGCCGAGATTTACTCCCTCCAGTCGTCGCGGAACCCGACGCCGAGGGAGTCGAGCTTCAACCACACCGACTTTTACTCCATGGTCAACGGCAAGGGCATGAGCGGCGTGAGCCCGAGGCAGTCCAACTTCGGGGGCTTGGGCTTCGACGAGGAGAGCGGGGTCGCTCCGGTGTACGGGAACGGGGCGAGGGCCAATGGCGGTGGAGCGTACCCGGCGCCGCCAAATGCCGGGATTTTCTCACCTGTGGCGGCGGCTGCGAAGAAGAAGGGAGGCGATGGAAAGGACCTGCATATGTTTGTTTGGAGCTCCAGCGCCTCGCCAGTGTCGGAGGGCGGCCTTCACGTCTTCCGAGGCGGGGCCGATTACGGGAATGAGCTCGGCGTAGGTGGTGGGGTGGCTCACCAGAAAGGTTTGGACTTTGTTTGACACCTTTCTACTGCAGAGATAGTAATTCTTTAGTCGTCGTGTGTTGTGGTTGTCTTTGGTTGATTTGAAAATATGTCGAGATGAGCGTGGAATGCAACATTTCACTGTGCACTGTCGTTGGAGTTTTGTGTTTTATGGGGTCGTGGTGGCAACTGTATTTGTCCCTTCGAGCCCTTGAATGAGGTCATTGTTCATTCTACTTTTCTCAGTTTTTGCTCTGCTTTTATTTTCTCGTTTGTGTGGGGTTAGTTTGGTGTCTCTTTTTTGTTTCTTTCCTCCGTTTGGCTGATTTACTCTGTTTTTGTCCCCGCATGTTGGGCGTGCCTGCTCTGGTTTTCGTGGTTAGATTTCATATTTTCGTATTGGTTTGTCTCGATCTGCATCATTCACTCTCAAGCCTAGGATGCTTTTCTGAAACATTTGTCATTTTCCACTTTCTTGGCTCAGATTACGACGAGTTTGGGAGGGACGAGTTCAGTTTTGGGAACAGGCAGGTCGCAAATGGGGTCGACCGTGATGGGCCTGTGCTGTCCAAACTGGGGTCAAGCTCCACGGCGGAGCTCCATCCCAAGGCGGCCGCGGATGGGGAGGCCAAGCCGACATCTATGCCGCCAGCTAGCGTGATGACCAGGCTCATCCTCATTATGGTGTGGAGAAAACTCATCAGGAACCCCAACACATACTCCAGTCTCATTGGCCTTACTTGGTCCTTGGTTTCGTTCAGGCATGTCAAAATACAGCATTTAAGCTTCCTGAAGACACAGTGTCCATTGCAGCGATCCTTGTTCAGCTAATGAAATCTTTGATGATTCCTTTACAGGTGGAATTTGGTTATGCCGGCCATAATTGCAAAGTCGATTTCGATATTGTCTGATGCAGGTCTTGGGATGGCAATGTTCAGTCTTGGTACGTAGTTTCCTAATGCATAGTAACTGACTTTTTGCTTTGAAGTCTCGCTGTATTTAGTCACTTCAATTTTGCCTGAACCAAAAAAGCGATTGGGATGGTCTTGCAGGTTTGTTCATGGCATTACAACCGAGGATAATCGCTTGTGGGAACTCAATAGCGGCCTTTTCCATGGCCGTGCGGTTTCTTACTGGTCCGGCTGTCATGGCAGCCGCATCAATTGCTGTTGGTCTACGAGGTGTCCTGTTACACATTGCCATCGTGCAGGTCAATTAATCGCAGTTCACCGAATTCACTGATTCGAAGAATTGCTCTTCGATTTCTTTGGATGACATTTTAGATTCTGTTTTCCAGGCTGCTCTTCCCCAAGGGATCGTGCCCTTCGTATTTGCTAAGGAGTATAACGTTCATCCCGACATTCTAAGCACAGGGTCTGTTATCATTTTCTCCCATTGATCAGTTCTGATTTCAGTCATCCCGCTATAGCTTGACTCCTCTCCAACCTTACTGGTGTACGCGAGTTCTACCTTTGCTAAATCTTTGAATGAACTGAACTCTTTCAAATGTTTCATTTTGCAGGGTTATTTTTGGGATGCTAATTGCTCTTCCCATCACTCTGGTCTACTACATCTTGCTGGGACTGTGAAAACACTGAAGCAAAAAGCTCCCCAGTTGAAATGGACTCGAGCTTAAAACAGAAGTGCCTCCCATTTCGACTGGGTTTTCATTTTCAAATTTTTTTTTGGCTTTGGCCCCCTTCTTCTTATCTAACCAGAAGAAAGAAAAACATGGGGAGAAGAATCCAAGGAGAGGGAGAAAGACAGTTGACAGAGTAAAAAGGAGGTGGTCTTTTTGCAGAGCAAAGAGGAAGGATGAGATTCATTGGACATCGTTAAGCTTAGGACTAATTTTCTTTTTTGGGGTCCCCTTTTTTGTTGATCTCGACTTGAAATCTCTCTCTCTCTCTCTCTCTCTCTCTCTCTCATCTTTTGGTGAACTTGGGCTGTGGTTCTTTTTGATGAAGAAAAGTGAAAGATTGTTCATGGTTCGGCGGGGCTTTAGCTTTTCTGCACTCTTCCCGTTGATGTGAATGAATGATCTTGGGCCCATGAGTTGTGACCAGCTAACGGCCATAATTGCTTTAGCTGGTCTAATGATAAGGTCTATGAAGCTTTTGGCGTGTATCCTTTTGCAAACTGTAAAAAGGCGGCGAATCCCTGACACATGCTGGCTCTTTCCCGAGCAGAGAGCCCAGACGCATCAATGAAAGCACCAAGCTTTACGAACTATTCTCTGAAATCGCCACAACCCATATCTCGGATTTTTTTAAAATGAACGGCCGCTTTTAATATCATTGCAGTTTATTTGGAGATTTAATAAATTACCGTAGTCTACTTAGGAAGGGTTGTTTAGCTAGCTGGAGCTGCGGTAAAGTTTCTGTGATCATCCGGAGAGATACGATGCCGTTCCGACAGTGGTCCTGAGGTATCAAAGTTGGGTCTTAGACAAGGAACAAGGTTACAAAAACAAACGCAAGAAAAGAAACATTAGTGAATGAATTGACGGGACTTGGGCAAATGGGAAGCCAAAAGGGCAAAAAAAAAAAAAAAAGGAAGAAAGGAAAAGATGATCATGCACCATCATTTCAGTCCCCATCAAAAGCCGTATCGTCCGCCAAACCCTGCTGGATATCGGGGGCAATGATCATTGAAAATACTAAATTTTCCAAAACTATACCTGCGGAATTTGCCAACATGTCCCACCCATAGCCAAGTGCCCAAATGCCCGTCTTCATGAGCAAAGCGCCACTCTCTTTCTCATTCAAAGCAGAAAAATGGCCTTTTGTCCCTTCCTTTTCCCGGTTCACAGAGCACACCACACACTCTCTGAACATTTTTATAAGGCAGAAAGCAGTGCCATAAAGCATGAAGCGACTGAATAAAATTTGGTGCTATTACCAGCTTTCGTGTCCTGCAAAACTCAAAGAACAAATGTGCTTCCACATGAACCACTGATATAAGTCACGCTAGCAAACCATGGAGTTTAGGTTCTCCGTGAGGATCTGCTCTGGGGCTTTTTGCTTTGTGGGTGGTGGGTGGGTGGGTTCGTTCGTATTTTTCAGATTAAAAGTGATGTACTTGCTTCTCGGGCGTGACCCGAATGGAAGAAAATGGGTCCTACTCGCTCATGCTATGGTGACCCATGTGACCTGGATTAGCATTAAGGGTCTCTATAGTTTAATCCCATCGCTGGTTGTAAAGGTATGATGAGAACATTTCTAATGCCCCCACACCAAGGCAACGGATCGGTGAAAAGATGGGGTTCGGTCTGAATTGTATGTATATGACCTCCCTCATCGATCTTTCTTACCCCTTTTTCCAGCTCGCTGCACTATGAAAAGCTCCCGGCGGTTTTCTTCATGTTCCTCTAGATGATTGAAAGACAGCGACTCGATGCGATTTCGGGCTGAAGAATGAAACGTGCAGAGTCGAGAGGATGAGCAGATCATTGTTGCATTGGCTATTTCACGAATTATGGAATTTGGAAGCTGAATGCTTGCTCAAAATTAGGAGGGAAAAAAAAAAAAGATAAAAGAGATCACAGAACCAGTCTTGTACGGAAATTGTTTTGGTCAAGGCAAAGCCATTGATGAGTATGTGGTGTTCCATTGGAGGCGATACTTCTCTTCTCCTATTCACGTGTCCACACGGGATTGACGAGGTACAATGCCGATTGACTACTCGCGACTCCTTACGTCGAACATCGGTCCCCTTCGAGAACAATCAAACCAAAGTTAGTATTAGCGCCATCTAAAACGATTGACAATAAGATACAGGAGGGCTAACGCGTAATGGGATTTGTCGAACGACGCCGGATTTCTTTAGTCGACTGCTATCCTTTGCACGATACAAAACATACAAACAAATTGGGCCTGGGACAATCCACTGGGCAGCACACGAAAAAGACAATAGGCTGAATGGGCCTTGGAGCCCCATTTGGACCTTTAAGGATGCTTCCACCCGGATCCGGTTTTGTATTTAACCCGTTTAAACCTTTAGCTAAATGGGACACAGTAGCAAACCGAGAAGATAAACAGGCGGCAAACATGTCTATATTGAAAAGTATTTTACATGCGCCGAGAGAACGTGAACCCTAATGAATTTCAATCGCGGGGGACCCAGGTCTTGCAATGACTGAGATCCGCTGGACCCATACGTACCCGGCTCACGCAACAAACCAAATCGGAATAGTCCCGATGACTAAAAGCCCTTGGGTAGGAGAAATGGGCACGAGGCGCGATGGCCGGCCACCGGCCGGGAACCAGCCCTGAAACGAGGCAAATTTTTCCTGTCAGGGATGGAGGACGGAGCGAAAATCAGGGATTGCCCTGCCTCTGTCGATGCCGATGTGAAAATTATGCGTAAATGTGTATTATTCGTATCTGTAACGTATTTCAATTCGCGCTTTAAAAATTTGGACTCGGTTCCTTAAGAGGAGAAGTTTCGTCTTATGAAAACTAGGCTAAGCTCATATGTTTCTATTCAGCTTAGGGCGTCTATTTGCATGCAAAAGTCTTGGTTTTTATGCGAGAGTCGAGCTTTGGATTGTTCTTTAGGTAAGCAAAAGTCTTAGCCTTTTTTTTTTTTTTGTTAAACGAGTGATATATCCTGGGAAAGTGTCCAACAAGAGACAATACGACAAGGCTCGAAATGGGATCGGTCAAAACGGAAAATAGCTCGAGTGAGTTAACCTGGGAATTTCGTATCAGAGCGGGACTCCCTCCGGTAGGTGTATGTTTTGGGAACAAACCATGCGGAAGCTTGTTGAGCCTGTAACAATCCGGTCCGACAAGATTTTGGAATAGTCATTGGGGCCAGAGGGCCTATATAAGGAGCAAGTCATGGCAGACATCTAATTATGAATGAGATAACGATGAACTGAACTGTGCACCATATATGAGGAGAGTGATTATGAGATATATAACTGAAAATTGAAATTAACTCATCGAGAGGCTTTTTGACGTAACGATAATGCTTAGTTTTGAGATTCCATAGTTAAGTGTGCTTATATGGGAGTGCTATCGGGATGGCTGACACTTGGGAAATTCCCATACGTACATCAAAAGACAAAATCACGAGAGTCAAAATGGGACAAATCAAAACGGATAATATCACGAGTAAGCTAATCAAAGGATGTCACGAGGCATGCACGCATTCCACGGGGCGAAGGACGGGGGCCATGATCCTGGGGTAAGAGAGGTATATTATTGGGTCGTGCTAGTATGGCAGGGTAACAATATAAGGGTGTGGAATTAATGTTAGGTAAAAAATCAGATATTAGTCCCGCCTTGATTGCAAAATACTTTTTGCCATTACATCGTTGTATCGTGGCACTATTAGGTTTTCGAAAATTTTATATTATTGGAAGGTGAGTTCGTGGACCACTTCCGAATAATTACGTCACGGAGGGCGAAACCTGCCAGAAGCATCGTTCAACTCCAGGGTTGAGTGGGACGGACACCCGATTAGACGTTTTCCCATCCGAACCGGACTTATTGCTTATCGCTATAGGTCTTTTGCATGTGTAGATCATGTTCGGGGTGAATATAGTAAAACGTTCATAAGCGCGTACGTTTCGCATCGGCCTTTTAACGAGATCCACGTGTCAGTATCGGCTCAATTCTCTCTCTCTTTAATGTTTACTGATTTTTTAAGGAATTATTATTATTGCTATTATTGATTGTGTACTTACGCGTGGGCATTTCGAACGACACGATTAGGAATTAAACAGATCGAAAAGGCATTGCATCGATCGATATTTAGCTAAAAGAGAAAAGGTGTCGCCGGGGTCATGCAAAACTAGTGTAACCAAATTTCTGAACCCTGAAATTTTTATTCACAGAAGTAGGGCAAATTCTGAAATCTTGGCTCCTAAACGACATTGAATAGATTAGCGGCGACTCTAGTATCATTCGATGAGGATGATATGCTAGAAACAAAAATGCGGTCGGTAGTGATTTTGGAGAGGGTGTTCACAGCTCTAGCGTCTTAAAATAAATAAATAAATAAAAACTTCATCCTTCTAGGTAATATATTGAATTCATCTTGAGGTTTGGATCACGATATCGGGCATGTCGAAACTATTAATATCAAGTGAAAAAAAAAAATTACTCGTGAGTCAACGAGGCGATATCACAAGTCAAATATTGATTCCAATATGTAGATGATAATAATTAGTTGACGCCAATTAACTCTTGAGAAAATTGAAATCACTTTGATTCGTGGAAATCTTTATTTGAAAACGACATAATCACTACAAAAAATAAATAAATAAAAGGTAAATTAGATATTCACAGACAAATAAATAAAACCCTTCGCAGACAAAAAGAAAAGCCAACCACCGAAAGCACTTTGCAACACCACTTTCACTTCCCCATCATTCGCACTCTCTCCTCTATCTTCCTCCTCCTCCAGTCAAACACACCTCAAGCCAGTGAACCACAGCCTCCCCCCACCACCACTCGACGCCGACATGCAACCGGATAGCTCGCCGGAGAGCCCGTCCCTCTACCAGCTCCTCGCCGGAGCCGGCCTCATCAACGTCGCCTCCTACGGCGGCTTCCCGGTGAGCTGCGACCAGCATCAGCTCCTCCCCACCGGGCTCGTCCAGCAGAGCTTCTGCAGCAGCTCCTCGAACTTCAGCTACGGCCCTTTCGAGGCCTCCGCGAACTTCCTCTCGGACGCCGCGGCCCCGGAGGACCGGACGATCGCCGCCCTGAAGAACCACAAGGAGGCCGAGAAGAGGCGGAGGGCTCGTATCAACTCTCATCTCGATAAGCTCAGGAGTCTCCTTCCTTGCAACTCCAAGGTATAATAATCCCCTGATGAGCATTGGAATGCCATGTTAGTTAGGGACACCATACGTTTTTCCACCTCATTCAGCTGAACTTACAATTGCGAATGAGATGTTGTCCGATGAACTCGCGACGACCCTCGAGAGTTCTTGTCCAATTGGCTCTGTCCATCGTTCCGCGCGAGTCGTGAATTCGAGTCTGTACTACGCCATGAGAAGTCAGAGAGCTGCAAACTTTACTCCCCAGGAGGCCAAGTGTGAAAACCCCCACTAGTTGACCGGCGTATATGCCTTGCCTGACGCGCAGCGAATTCAAATTCCTCTCGTTTGATCAAGATGAGTCAACGAAAGCATCCTTCGGAATAGTTTTGTCTGTCATTTTTCTTCTTCCTCTCCAGTTTTTCTCTTCCTCAAATTTCTTTGTCTAGTCAGATTCCGAAGCTAGCAACCTCTTTTGCACATTTTGATTCCAAAACTTTGGACCTGCGTGCGTGCGTCCCTTTTCAGCTTTTTTGAATATTCAACCTCTCTGGACAAACCGTGTCTGAGGAAAAAAAAAAGGAGATTGCAAAGACTTTTTGTGTGTTAGGGTTACTGTATGCTCGGCCAGTCAGCTAAAGCATTTTAGCCCTTAGGGTTTTCCCACGCATGCACATTGGCCTCACTTTGATACTTTCTTTCTTTCTCCAGACAGATAAAGCCACGCTGCTTGCAATGGTAGTCCAACGCGTGAGGGAACTGAAACAGCAGGCGTCCGACATAACAGCCCTCGACATGTTCCCTTCGGAGTCCGACGAGATTTCGGTCCTCTCGAGCGACTGCTCGAGCGACGGCAAGCTCGTGTTCAAAGCCTCTTTGTGCTGCGAGGACCGGTCCGATCTCCTGCCTGACCTGATCGAGATCCTGAAATCCCTCCACCTGAAGGTCCAGAAAGCGGAGATGGCAACCCTGGGAGGGAGGGTCCGCAACGTCCTCGTCGTGGCCGCCGACAAGGATCACAGCATAGAGTCGATCCATTTCCTGCAGAACGCGCTGAAGTCGCTGCTCGAGCGATCGAGCTCGGCGGAGAGATCGAAGAGGAGACGCGTATTGGACCGTAAAATCACCATGTCGTGATAGCTAACGCAACATGAACCTCATTGAAACTCGCATGGTGTGCGTGTTCTATATAATCCTAGTCTTTGGTTGTAACTCTACTTCAAATATACATTGAGTGAGAGAGAGCTTGCTATATTTTTCTCTTTTTTGCTTCTGGGTGTGTCCAAAACGTTGATAGCCACAAGAGGAATGTAGGTATTGATTTGAGAATGTGTATTATTACATCTTTCCTGATCAAGATTCAAGTGTTCTAGGCTCATCTTTTTTTCCTGCGTGAGATCTCTCTTTTCTTGCATGTCCGGATGAAAATTCTTAAAAGACTCTGAGCTCGTGCGAATAAGGAAGGTGTCGCCATTGCCAAGTCTGCAAAAAAGCAAACTCAGTTTGCGAGTTTCTAAAGCTCGAGAAGGTACAGCATCGCCTGTTTTTTCTTCTGTGTACATAGATATGTCGAATCTGCGAAGCACGTACACTGATTTTGATGATGCGTGATGCAGGAACGAGAGCTGATTGTTGCTCGAGGCGCGAAGAAGGCAGAGTTTTAGTTGAGAACGGTATCGGACAGCGGAGATCCGGACACAGCACCAGAATCGAAAGCTTTTGTTCATTCTGAGCTCTCGTTTCCCCAGCTCTTGCTTCGAGCAGATTTCACCCCGAGTAAGAAGATATTGTCTGAATCATTCCACTGAAATATACCCTTTTTTTTTCAAATTTTTAATCCTTTCGAGCTCTGATCTGCAAGCGAGAAATCACAATTATCCAAAACAAAGAAAGAATCTCCCCACGCTCGTTCCACGAGGAACAGAAGTGATTCAAGAAGCGGGGCTTTCGGGTTGAATTTTTGACCTTTGGATAGAATGGGAAGAGATCCGAGCCATCCATTCTTCTGCCCAATAAGCCGGTGGGCCTGTTTTCCAAGGTTCGGTCAACTGAGTTGCACTCTCTGTCAGCCGATCTTGTCATAGAACAATCTTTTTACATCGTAAAAGAATACAACAATACAGTAAAAATGTAAGGATTCTCTAATTTCCTATTTCTAGAACAAAAATAATAGATAAGAATTATTCTCAGCGATCACTCTCTCCCGTCCTTATTGTCGTCCGCTGTCCACAAGTCATCAGTCTCCAGTTGCTCGTCATCGTCCGCAGGTCCACTCCTCCCCAACTCCCGTGTGGGCCGTATACCCTTCGCCATCCGCTCGTTGCGTAAAAATATTATGATGTGATCAAATGAATTTATTTTCTAGAAACATAAATTTTGCGTCATTACCAAACCTCGTGTCACTGGTTAGAAACTACTCCAGTAATAATAATAATAATAATAAAATGATTCATTCATGCAATTGTCCTTAAATTATATCCACGAGTGAATTCTAATTTTATTAAAATCTGCGGTTACCATTGACAACTTGTACTTACCCGGAACAAATTATATGTGCCCGGAACCGCTCACGTGTTCCCAAAAACAACTTGTATTTACCAAGAAAAACTTCTATGTACCTAGAACGACTCGCTCATATCAAAAACAGCTTCTCTTATACGGACAACAAGCCTTGTACCCCAACGGACAATTTATATTTACGAAGAATGTCTAGCCGTTTACAAAGATCAAGTTACATTTATTGAAAAAAGGAACATACCTTTATAAGAACTTGCAATTATTGCAAACAACATATTGATCAATAACAACTTCTTCTTCTTCTTATTCTTCTCACTTTAATTGCTCTTAATGAATGCTGTAATATAATATGTCCGCGTTAATAACTACACTTTACTTTAAAAAGAAATTTTATATTCCTTTTTAAAAACAAATGGTTTGCTAAAAATGAGGTCCCATTTGCTACAATAAGCTTTTTGGCCTGATTCTTGAAGTAAGTGACCACGCATCAGAATGCCCTTAGTGAAATTTCTCCGCTTGGATCTAATTATTATCTTCGCATTGTAAAATGACAAGTTGATTACCAATTTATCATGAGTAGTAGAGCTTCTCAATAATAGGAGCAAGCGAAAAATGAATGATTTGAAAATTATATTTTCGTTCGTACATTTTGGATAAGCGATCTTTTTCAAAAAAAAAATATTCAAAATATTCATTTTTCTCGAAAAAAAAAATGTGCCCAGAATATATTCACAAGCCTCTTGCAAGGCCTCGGTCGGTTTTGGAGTTAATTCAGCTCAAATCATCAAAGGATATACACACATCTCTCACGAAGAATATACTCTTCGCTTCAATTCACTGTGATGATTAATGAAGATTGACCTAAAATCAAAGGTTTCTCGTTCCTAAACTAAACTACCGAATCGAGCCGAGCCGGTGCAAAACTCGAACGATCGCCGTTTTTGAGATACGTTCACCACTCAAAAGTTCGCCGGTCTAATTAATTGACGCTAATCTCTGTGTCGCGGTTAATAACCAAGATATGATCGAGCAGAGGGTGCATTTGACCCGGGGAACGGAGTAGGGAGGGTGCTCATTTCTTGCGGCGGTTCCCGATTAAGGACGGAGCGCATAAGCATGACGCGATGCGCACGTCATGAAATGAAACTCACAGTCCGAGCTGTCCACTTTGGCTCGGGCAAGAAGACAAAACCGTGGGAGGGGGACTGTAGACCACGGAAAAGTAACAGCCGCACCGAATCGCATAAGTCTGGCGAACATAACATATTTAACTCGTATGAATCTTAAGTGAAACTCACAAGGTTAAATAGTACATGGTATCGAACGAACGAACGAATGGGATTGTTATTATAATGTTTCAAATCCACCATGGATTTGGCAATTCGGAATGTGGTCGAGGGAGGGCGTGCGAAAAGGCAGCTGACAAAAGGGGAGGGCCGGGTGTTTGCAATGATGGGCATTTATAGGAAAAAAGCAAGTTTTTTTTCTAAAATAATACCAAAAATATAAAATTTTACAAAATTATTTTTTTTTTAAAAAAATAACCAACATTTTAGATCTCTCGATAATTTAATTGCAGAGGAAAACTGGGGCCCACGAAACTCCGAATGAGGGAGGGGGGCCAACCCGTGGGCCCCTCTCGTCTCCCGGAAGGAGTGTTGCGTCTCCCACCCCCTCCCTCGGCAATAAAATTGCCGAGCGAGGCTTTTTTTTTAATTTAAAAATAAAAAATTATAATATTAGATTAAAAAATAAATTATTTAAAATTTTAGGTCTTGCATTTTTAAATTACCGAGTAAAGTATTTTATTTTTTTTAGTTTACATAAATATTTTTTCGACGCCGTCTCATCAGTTCGCGTTCCTATCGTCAAAAAAATATTTTCGCTTCTCGACTTTAAGGAAAACGAGCGAGGCGACGACGTTTGCTCGCGGGGCCGCAGAGCGATCATATTTACGTAAAAAAATATTTACGCGCCTCGCTTTTCTCGAAGCGAGATATGATCGCTCTGTGGCCCTGCGAGCAAAATCCAATGCCGTCGCCTCGTTCGTTCACTCACTTATCTCGAAATCGAGGCGCGTAAATATTTTTTTTTACGTAAATATGATCGCTCCTCGATCCCCTGAGCGAATGACGTCGCCTCGCTCATTTGCTAGGCGACGATATTTACGTAAAAAAATATTTGCATGCCTTGATTCCGAAAAAAACGAGTGAACGAGCAAGACGACGGCATTGGCTTTTGCTCACGGGGTCATGGACCGATCATAACTCGCTTCGAGAAAAGCGAGGCGCGTAATTATTTTTTTTACATAAATATGATAGCTCCGCGAGCAAACGTCGTCGTCTCGTTCGTTTTTCTTAAAGTTGAGGCGCATAAATATTTTTTTGACGACAGGACTGCGAACGTACAAGACGGCGTCGAAAAAATATTTATGTAAACTAAAAAAATTAAAATACTTTACTCGACAGTTTAAAAGTGCAATACTCCCAAAATTTTAAATAATTTATTTTTTAATCTAATATTATAATTAAAAAAAAACCCTCCCTTGACAATTAAATTGCCGAGGGACAGGTAGTGTTGAGGCTCCCCACATGGGAGCCGCAACACTCCTTCCAGGAGAGGAGAGGGGCCCATGGGCGGGCCCCCTATTTACCTCGTCAATTAAATTGTCAAGGAAGACATAAAATAGTGATTATTTTTTAAAAAATTAGTTTTGTAAATTTTTATTTTTTAAAATATTATTTTGAAAAAAAAAACTCAAAAAAAGCAAGAGATGAGACTATAGCCAGAGTTTTAAAATATAATAGGGCAGAACGATCAAATAAAAAGATTCCTTTTAACTAGAACTGACAATTTATTTATTTTTTTATATGAACAATTTAATGAATAACAATAAATCACGAGATTTTCTTGACGAGTCGGTAAGCAAATTTGTATCAAAGAAGCATCTAACCAATGCCTAACCAATGCGGCGACACACTCATTAGTATTCTCCGCTTGGGGCTTAAGCTGGATCGGACCAAGACCAGCTTCATACGTATGTATACATAGCCCGCAATGCCGATCGGAATTTTGTCGCAATAGACATATTGCCGGATGAATCCGAAGAGCAAGTACGTGAACCGTACGATGAGCAGAGCGACGTGGGTTGTGTACCGTCTCCCGGACATGATGCTCAAATCCGAAGCGCGGACCAAAATCCTAGTCGTCCGAAAACTAGCTTGACGAGGGAATGTGAATCAGCAAAAAGCAGATGGAATTAAGCATGGGCAAAGGAGTGCTGTGCGGCGGTGAACCGAACGGCCGTCCACCTTCCCGACAGCTGCATCGGTGGAAGCGCCGGCGTGTCGGAGGGGCGTGGGGTGGGTTTCGCTCTCAAACAAATGGGGGACTGTCTGTGTCTGTCTGTGTGTCTGTCTGTCCGTGTCCCTTTTTGACTCTGCAGCGGGCCGTGCCGCTTCTCGCTGCAGCAAGGCGTGAACGACCTCCCCTCCCCCTTGTTTCAACAGATGCTTCCTTCGCCTTTTTGCGCCTGCCCCAATGTTAATCCTTTTGATCTCGAGAGAGCAAAACATATTCTCTGTCGTTTTTTTGGCTCTTTCCACGCGCTCTTTTTCCTCCTCCGCAATCATTACACTCTCTCCCTTCCTTCCACCTCTTCTGTCGCTCTTCCCCGCCCGTCCGCCTCGATTTGATGCTGCGTCGGACACTATCATTGCACCTCTCCACTGTTTTCCTCTTACCCCTTTTTTAACTTTTTGTAATGCTTGGTTATAAGTGTTGGATTTAGGCCGAAAGGGTCGTCGCGTTGAATCCAATGCCCGCCTGCCTGCCTGCCTGCCCTTCTCAGCTTGTAAATAAAAAATAAAAAAAATTGGCTAATCAAAGGAGGAAGATGGTGGTGCGAAAGTCATTGCCCTTTTCTCCGAATTCGCCTTTTCCCCTGCTGTTTTCGAATCTTTTTCCCTCTCTCTTTCGAAACTGGCCTCGTGACGTGTGTTCTATCGCGCGACGTTTAATCGCAGGAACTTACGTTGCTTTGCCGGCTACCTTCAAGGCGCCAAATGCCCCCCCGGAGGCGTCGCGCAGGCCAGGCCCTCGGCCTCTTATCCCTAATGACGGAGCAAAGGTCCACGGAATAAGTTCTCCGGCGAGATCGTCTTCAATTTGGAGAGGGCCGTGGGTTTTTTGGACCCGTGATCCGATTTCGAGTCTCCTCCAGATAGGATGATTCCCTCCAAGGCCCACGGGGCCGTTGCCCGGAGTCTTCGTAGAGAAAAGTAGCTGGCGAAAGAGGCCTTGCTGGATCCAAATGCTTAAACTTTTGTTGCTTTCTTTTCAAATGGGTCGAGAGCCCCATCCAGCTCGTTGACAAGAAAAGACAACTTCAACTCTCTCTTGTCTGTCCATCAAACCCATGGCACTTGCTTCGTTAATGAATTTTGCTACCACAACAGTATTTGGATAACTTTTGAGAGTAATAAAATATTATGGGCCACAATTTTTTGAATGAGTGATCTCTAATTATTCGTTGTTTTTTTTTTGCCCATGGCAAGATGTTAATCTCATATTAGATTAAAGACGAACACATAATCACATCTCTTTGATAATTCCTTGATTCCCACCGATTGGGGAAATTGTTAGAACCGAAGGATGATTAACAATGTGTTTAAATGTGTTCGGTATGTTTTTTTTTCCTTTATTACTAATGAAGACCCTCAAATGATAGTCGTTGATCACCTTTAGTTCCATGGATCCGCATCGAAATCTTGCCAAGGTAACAACAAGGGGTCGATAATTACTACTTTCATGTCTTGAATTTAGATATTGCTTAAATATATGGTCTGCTACATAAAATTGCTTAAAGAGTACATTCAAATCTATGTAAGTTGCTTAAATACGGGTAAATGGATAGCACCGACACAAATAGGATGGCGATCTACTTCACCAGAAGATATAAAATATGTCACGAGTAAACTAAAAGGGTCGACTTATGCAAGAGGTATTTGTCACATGTCTACAAATGGATCGCATCATTCACGATGGAATTCGAGATAATGATTTAAATAGTATTTAAACTCTGACTCAATACATAATGTGGTCCGTGAACTTTAAATTTGTTTAAGTGTATGTTTAATTTAGTCATTGGACAGTGTGAAAAATGTTTAAAATTATCCTTTCATTAATTTAAATACATGGACAATATTAGACATTTTTCATATTATTCAGAGACTAAATTGAACATATGCCAAAAGTGCAGAGGGTTACATTGAACAAATTAAAAGTTTATGAACCACAATGCACATTTGACTAAAGTTTAGGAACCACACCAAATAAATTTAAAACTTTAGAAACCACATTATTTATTTCACATTTAGATACGTTCACATCTCAAAGATTTTTTAGGGCATAAAAGAATATAATGGCAAGCATTACTTCGATACTTTTTGTCAGAGGAAAAATAAAATATACCGAAAAGGACGCCGAGTCATAAAAGCATATAAAGCAAAAAGAATAGAAGGGTAATCCCATGATCATGAACCAAAGGGTCGACAAAGCGCACCTTAAACGCTCCTGATTTCACCACGTCATGACCGGTCCCCACCTCAACCGAAAGCCGTTGGCGGGCCCACAGGCTACCATCCCACGGGCAAAAGCCGTCGCCTCCCGGGACTTGGAGGTGGCATCAATCGCTCGAGCCCACAACGATTCGAAACATACATGACGAGTTCGGACAAATAATTTCCTTTTCATATCCAGCTAATCTGATCCGCTCTCGTCAAAAAAATAAAATAAATAAAAAATTATGATCTACTCTCGTCGTCTCACTTGAGTATGTTCTGACCCGCCCGCACCGCTCAGATTTGGGCGAGGCTCACGGCCCTTACAAGCAGCCAATGAGGATTCGCAGGTCCTCAGTCAAGGGACGATAAAGGAGTCCAGCCCAATCAAATCAAATCAAATCAAATAAAAAAAAAACAAAAGAAGAGAAAGATAGATAAATTTTTTAAAAATTAAAAAGTAAATAAAATCGAGATACATTATTAAAAATTATCACGTTAGCGCCGGCCGGTCAAATGGACTGAAGTGACGCAATTATAAAGATTTATGACTTATTTGATAAAAATTAAAATTTAAGATTGAATTGACACAATTACAATAGATTTATGATTTTTTTTTAATTATTTTTCCAAAAATACATTCAAATGATCGATTCTATCAAAGTATATGCAATATTTATCAATTGTTAGTTGGTCTTTAATCCAAATTCGATACCGTACTTTTGAGTATCTATTTCGATCTTTAAAACATCTGAGCGATTTGGCTTGAATCGTCGTAAACAACTATAAAAATTATCATATAATTTGTTTGTTAGCTTTGTTTTAACATGATAGGGTGCACGTATATACGCATACAAAATATGTACCAACTATGCATGCCACGGAAGAATAGGAAAAACTACACACATAGTTCTTGAATTTTGATTTAATTCTGAATGTTGTCATTGAACTTATAATTCTCTTAGTGTTGTCCTTGCATTTTATAAATGTTTGATTTAGTTCCTAAACTAAACGATAGATCCAATTAGTTCATGCTCATAGATAATGTTGAATATTTTCAGGAACTAAAAGTTCATGAATCGCACTAAATAAATTAAAATCAGAAACGGCATCATATATCAGACTAAAATTCAAGAATTATAAGTTCATTGGCGACATTTCATGAACTATTTGGGTTATTTTCGCGAGAATAAATTAACACATTTTGCGGCAACCGCACGTGCGGCAACCCTGCATCATACGTGTGTCGAGCAATTCGGCATCCGAATTACAATATACAACGTGAGGACGAGTATCAGCAAAGAGGGAGAGAGAGCGAAGTGCCGCTTCCGTCGCCGGAATATTCCAACTCTTCAGGTCCGTCCTCTATGTTCTCTCTCTTTCCCTGTCTCTGTTATTAATCCAATCGTCTGAGATATGGCGACGATCAAGTGCTTCATTCGTCTGGTCTTAGGTCGCATAGGTTGATGCGCCCGTCATCGCATCGACGGAAAGAATATGAGTTTGTTGTGAAAACGAGAGCACCGATAAGAGAGTTTATAATTTCTTTGTCGGGAGCTCGAAATTTGGAATTTTCCCGCTGTGATGATGCTCTTGTTTCGTTGATTGATGACACTGTTCTGCTGCTGAAGTGAGAAGTAATACTGCCCTTACGGATCGAAGCTCGGTCAGTCTCAAATTACGTGGAGATCTTTTGGTTATACATGATTTAAGAATACACAAGGGCGAGGTGCGGCGCGGCTTTAGCTAGCGATAATCTATCTTACCGGGTGTTAATGTTACTCCCTGATGAGCTAAATTGTTCTGGTTGTGGACATTGGTTGCGCGTTCTTGCGCCTTCTCTACCGTTGGGGCAGTATTTGTTTATACCCATGTACCGTATGTGCTTAATTTCTAGACTAGATGGCTGTTGATATGGAAATTTCTCGTGTTAATGGTGATCAGAAGGAATAATGGATTCAATCTCCTTGCAGGAGAGAGAAAGTCTTGGCTTTTGGAGGAGAAAACCGACTTTGTTCAGCTGTGATGCACCTTGTTCGCGAAAACCTGTTCATTGGGAATATCTCGGATGCGGCAGAAGTCCTTCAAAATGGCAGCACTGAAGTTACTCATATTCTGTCAGTACTGAGCTCTGCCTCCATATCGTTTTTCACCGAGTGGCGTAGCAGTTTAACAATACCCAGTAAAGAAATCAAGGAGGCCTATGTTGGAGGTTCAGGTGGCGCTGTGAATTCTGAAGATGTTGGAAGTGGTGGCTCCAAGAGTTGTTTGTCGCCTGAGAAGCTCTTCTATTCACTGGAGCATGCGGGGAAGGATTTGAAGTTCGTGAGAATGGCTGTGCCGATTAAGGATACGGAGAGTGAGGTCTTGTTGGACTACTTAGATCCATGCTTGGAATTTATTGAAAAGAGTCGGAAAGAGGGGTCTGTCTTGGTACATTGCCTCGCTGGAGTGTCTAGAAGGTGTAGCTTTTACTAGTGTTTAATCTACCATTATATATCCTGAAGTGGTCTTACATGAATAATGCTTGCATACAAGTTTATTTTTCTCTCACTTCTTAATTAAGTTACATGGCTTCCTCTTGTCTTGAGTCACAGGCCAGAATCCACATCTTTTTGCCATTTTGAGACAGATTGCATGGATTATAGCTATTTAAGTTAGTGATGTATGTCAACCATGTAATGGTATAGGAGCATATTTGTATCGCTACCTAAGACTAGCTATACGTTATCTTCTATAAAACCATCTATTAACCAATTTCAATGTAATAGTTGCCTGTATCTACGAGCATCAGACCCTTGCCTTGTCGTTCAGTATTCGGAGCATGGTCAATCTTAAATGAATCAATGAGAACTTAGGTGCTTAAATTATTAATGGCATGGCAACTAATTATGTCATAATTCAAACACATAGAAAAAAAAATACCAACAGCGTTCGTTCTTTCAGTCTGAGCTTCATGAAATGTATGTATGAATCCTCCTATGACAGAATCAGATGCACTGTAGCTTCCATTTTCTCCTATCATGTCTATGAGGTCAATTGGATGTGGATTAATGTGTCAGGATTGCTTTTACTGCCATCAGAATGAACCTGATGTGCAAAGATAACATTAGAGGATGAAGATTGACCTTGAGCATCAAGGGAGCTACTTTAAATATGTTCTGCTTATATTAAGTTTGCCAATGCCATCTGATGATTGCCTCATAGTTGTGTTATACGTTTGGATGATGATAATCATTGACATGTAACATCAGTACATAAGTTGATTAGTTACGCTTGGTGTTGAAGCAGCATGTCAGTGCTGAATGAATTTTCCTCTGAATCTGATTATTCTATAAAAGGTCACAGAAACCGGTCCTATTTACCTGCAGATTTTGGCTGTCCCAGTTGGTCTTAATATCTTGTCTATTGATGAACAAATGTTTTGAGTGAAGTAGATTTGAAATACAAATCCAAAACACTCATGCATGTAGCATTTCTTTTTTCCTTCTTTTCTTTCTCAAACTCCTATCATCTAAATAAGTAGGTTTTTGTGATATTAACTTAATTCTGTCCCCTTTCCTTGGTAATTTCTTTTGTCTGGTTTGCTTCATTTGTCTTGGTTGTCACTTGTGGCAATTCTAGCGTGGAAAGCGCCCTCTTTTGGGATGCACATCTTCCGATTGTATATCCCAGCTCAAGGCCAGGTTGGAGTAGTTGACATATGTGTGCCATAGCAAATCCTGACTTTTAATGTGCTTATTTATGTTTTTACTGTCTTTTGTAAGAAATTTTATGACTTTCTTTTGCCATGAGGTTCCTAATGTGTAAGAAATATTCCAGAGGTGGCGTACATTGTGTTGTATCTTCTCCGCTATCTGTTTAATCAAGTCCTAAGGAGTTTTTCCCTTCTTTCCATGTGTCCGTTGCAGTGCAGCTATTATTACAGCATATCTAATGAGATCAGAGCAATTATCTGCAGAAGGTACAACTTATTTCCTTCTTTACTTGGATTGAAACATTGTGAAAGTCTGATTTCAATGTCGACGGCTATCGTTTCGTGCTTGAAGAATGTGAGAAGATATCTGCCTGTCATTCTCTTGATTATGAATATATGAGTGTAATCATTTCGCACAATCTTGCAGGCGCACTTGAATCCCTGCGGCAAAGTTGCGATTTTGTTTGCCCAAATGATGGTTTTATAGAGCAGGTGATACTCTGACAAATATTGAGACGTGATTGGAGGACAAAAATACCGGTATTTCTTTTGTTTCTCCAGTGATCCATTCCTAAAAACAGTTGCATTGCAGTTACAAATGTTTGAGGAAATGGGCTTCAAAGTCAATCGAGACAGCCCCATCTACAAGAAGTTTCGACTGAGAGTTCTGGGTAATTTCATTTATCTTCCCTAGATTCCAGTGGGGATTAATAGTAATAAGAAAAGATTCCCTGTCCTTTTTTTTTCCTCGTATGGAAGAGATACATTTCAATTTTTCTTCACTGAACTAGAAGCCAAGAAATTGTTCAAGGAAGTCTGCTGCCGTGACTTCTATTGAGCTGAATATATATGGTTATGTAAGGTCGGTCTAGTTTATCTTCGATTAATGTTATATGATGAGTGACCTTCCTAGTAGCCTCATGATTGGGCTTCCAGAGTTGAATGTCGCTCATGAGGCACATCAGTTGTTACTTTTGCAAAGTTTCAATAGATGTCTTCAAATTTGAAGTCGCCGTAGATAGTCTTTCATAGTTTCAATTGACTACCCAAATAGGTAATAATCTAGCAAACCATAGAATTGTACATTTGGCTGGGCTGGCTTTTATTGGACTTTGGTCGGTATTAGAATCCATAAAGCTGGCAAGGCATTTCATCTGACTATACTGGCATGTACGTGGAAAAAGTCTCTTAGTGATAGCGTACCAAATTACGTAGTAATAGGTTTTTATCATCAACCATCAAGTTTTTTTTGGTGCTTAAGGAGACCATCTTTTGTCTAAAATATAATGTGGTTATATTGACCTACTCAAATTGAAGGCAGTAGTATTTTTCGACTCAAAGAGACATTGTAGATAGCTTTTGTCTCCTCTCATTCGTTCTCCACCATCTGTCCCTTTCTGCATCCTACACTGCCTCTTTGGTAACTTTTAGTAGAAATGAGCTGCAAATGTCAGTATGTTATGCTTGCTTTACCCAGCTTTTGTATGGATCATGAAAAGAAGTGTTGATATGATGATACCTTGGAACTTGCTTTACCAAGCTTATGTAGGGATTATGAAGAAGGAATGCTGGTTTGATGGTATCTTGCAATTTCTTTCTAGATGTATTTACTGAATCTAATTCGTTTCCATGGGTTAGGCGACTCTTACAACCGTGGGGCGAAAATAGACAGTTCCAAGTTTGCGGCAGATCCTGGCTTGCCAACAGAAGCTCCGTCTGAAGTCAAAGCATCTCCAAATAGACCAGTTGATTGCAAGATTGCCTATCGTTGCAAGAAGTGCAGAAGGATTGTGGCTTCGCAAGAGAATGTGGTGGATCATGTTCCAGGAGAGGGCGAATCATCCTTTGGGTGGAACAAGAGAAGAGGCGGCAACCCTTTTGACAAATCTGATGAGTTCGAGTGCTCTTCTGTATTTATCGAGCCTTTGCAGTGGATGACAGCTGGTAAACTATGTCCTACGACTTATTCTTCTAAGGTATCTTCCTTTAAGGAATTAATGAAGCCGCATACGAAAGTGAAACACTTAAAATTAAGTATGTCTGAAGTTTTCTTCCTTCACTCGTTGGAGTAGGCCAAGGAGGAAATAATCATCTGATTACAAGTAAAACTCTTAAACTTTTCTCTTTTTTCATTTTGAACCAAGAAAATCATGCTCCATAGATTTCACTAGAAGTATGACAACATGTGGTTTGCCTTTTCTCCAAGTTTGACATCGTCATAAGCTGCAGACAATGGTTCCAAATGCAAAACCTTTTGCCTTTGCCTGGGAACCTGTGGAGTTGCCAAGCATCTTGTCCACCTGAGACCCAGAACTAGCTTAAATACAAACATGTTAAACTCTCTCTTGCGTATCTTGATATTAATGCTTAGTGAGACGATTGATCTCTCTTTTTGCTGGTGCTGGGAGAATTTGTTTTATTTCCTCCCGACAACGGCACATGGGGAACATGTATTTGAAATTCTTGAGTTCTTGATGTTCTTGTACCATGCAGTTGAAGAAGGGGCATTGGAGGGCAAGTTATCTTGTGCACATTGCGATGCTCGACTTGGTTACTTCAATTGGTCGGGTATACAGTGCAGTTGTGGGAGCTGGATCACACCTGCTTTTCAGCTCCATAGAAGCCGAGTTGATATCAGCATCGTGTGATGCTGAGAGGTCAAGAGAGGGAGGTTATCCTGCTCGTACTTCCAGTGTCAAATATACTGCCAATAATAAATCGAGACCTCAATTAGGCGGCTCAAAGTACGGTACACCATGTCAGTACCCATTCATGGCGAGAAACCGTTTTGTGTCTGTAACTCCTTTAGAACTGGCACGATCCCGTTTCGGACTTCATCTACGGGTGATGGCCTGGTTTTTCCGAGTTACGGCGTAGTAGAATGAATACAAAACGAGAGTAGGACGTGCATTGGGATTCCCTTTCGGGTCTTTTGGCCCTGGGAGAGTTGATGGTGATCACTTGTATTTGTGATTCTTTTTAACAACCCGAGCCATTGAGCATTCCAGAGGAAACGGTGGCAGAGAGTACTTGTTTTGTAGTTAATCTCAACTGGTACCGGGAGAAACGTACTTTTCATTATTCGTGTATTGGGGCTTGGCTTAAGCCGCTCAAGAAAAGAGTGGTTGTAATGAAGGGTTTTCGCTTTTATACTTTGCCTATAATTATTCGTCATTTCAAAAGATTGGCATTCATATTACTAACAAAGTAAGGGGGGAAATTCAGACCGAAAAGGTAAAAGTAAGGGGGCAGAAAACTTCAATTGGATCTTATGCTCCCGTGCTTTGTTTTGGTTTTCCTAATATTTCATCATAATTACACGAAAGGAGAAATGCATTCGGAAACTCTTGTTATTTGATTTAATAAGTGAACGCTCTCATAGCACCGTGACAATTTCGCATGACAGCATCCCTCAGCCACGTTCACCTAAACATCCCGCATTTGTTGGGGTGCCGTCTGGCATATGTGTAAGGAGAGAAACTCTAGAACGATGGTATAAGCCCATCGCTGGGCCAACTAGATAAGCTCAGTCAACTAATATGATAAGAGTAATCTTCCCCATGTCACAGGAAATTCTCTAAAGCTGTATTACTGGGATTGAGATTCAAGAAGGATGTTTGTTGCCACATTGACATTGTTTCTTGCTTGGGTGAGTGCTTGTCGGGCGGAGCTCCGGTCAAATCCCATCGATACAAGTGTCGCAATTGACGCCTCTGAAGGCTCTGGGGCGGAAGGCACTGGAGCGGGATAGTTTGGCTAAACACAGAGAAAAGGATCAGATGCTGTGTCATTAGCGTCTAACTAGGTAGAAACAAAAAGAGTAAACCCCACTCACTGCTATGAGAGAGAAGTGGAAGTGAAAGGTACACTACTATTTTCAAGCTGTTCCACTTAAGTTTCTAAGCACGTGGAGGTAACAGTCACTGCCCTTCCACATACTAAGAGCTTCTTCGGGTTTTACAAAGAATTATGATTTTCTTTGCATCCTGTTTCATCAGCATTCTGGAAGCCGTGACTTCTAAACTTCCTCTAAGTATGGTTTTGCCCTAAAGGTAATTTTAACATCTTGAGCTGAAATCTTCAATGACAAGAAACACCACTCGCACGAGAAACTTCACTCGCACAAACCTAGCTTGAAGCTTCCCTATCCTCGTTTTTGGGTTTTTATAGCAAACTTTTGAATGCATCAAGATAAAACAAAGAGGCCACGCCCTAGAAGCCATGCTCCAAAGTCCCCGCTAAGAAGGAACACAAAAGCACACCAATCAAATATCTAATTTTGCCACTTCACATTGGAAAATGACAATTTGATCCGGTCACTATTGAAGAGAGCCACTATTGTTTGCGAAAAACTGTAGAAGGCACTTTGAAACTACGATGACTAAATGAGATGGCCTTTTAAGTTTCACAGCAGAAATGGAAATACAGTAAAAAAAACGTTAAAAGCTTGACTGACCTCTACTGGGCGAACTGCATAGGATGGCATACTTCCCATGACATTCCTAGTAGATGTTGCAGGCATGCGTCCAATAGATGGCCATGAAAGCCGCACAAAGAATGAAGAAATGAACTCTGGAAACTGAGAAATTTACAAAACAGGCACCAACTAAAATCAGTATATTAAGGAGCAAATGGCTAAGCCATATGAGCTTCATAAATTTGACAACTGTGAATTTTCACTAAAAAATCCAAGTTTAGTAAGCAATGTCACATGCTGGGCTATAGAGCTATTGACTCTGCATTTCAGTTACAAACGAAAGACACTGACATCATGTACATGGATGGAGAAAATTTGCTCCAATGATTCCCCCCATGACATCCACAAGATTGGTATGTCAAAGTACGTATACTGAGAAATTTACAAAACAGGCACCAACTAAAATCAGTATATTAAGGAGCAAATGGCTAAGCCATATGAGCTTCATAAATTTGACAACTGTGAATTTTCACTAAAAAATCAAAGTTTAGTAAGCAATGTCACATGCTGGGCTATAGAGCTGTTGACTCTGCATTTCAGTTACAAATGAAAGACATTGACATCATGTGCATGGATGGAGAAAATATGCTCCGATGATTCCCCCCATGACATCCACAAGACTGGTATGTCAAAGTACGTATACGGAGTCCTTTTCGTCCACACGCCGTGGCAAACCCAAAGAATGTGCTGCCAGCAGAATCTTTTGCAATAACATTTGTCCATTGATTTAAAGATTCTTTGGAAAAACTTCACAGTTACATGTAGTTCAGTTCAGGCAGACCACAACGTAGCCCACCAATTGTTACAAGAAGTCTGAGTGGAAAAAAGAGACAGGTAGAGACAGTGTGTGGACATAGTTTATCTTTCACAAGCCTGATGTTCTACTTATACTCTTAGGCTCGTCACACTCAACCTTTATCTGACAAGAAAGAGAAGAAAAGGAACTGAGATTTCTTTTCCCTTTTGCCTTTTTCATCTTCTTTGAAAAGACTGCTTGCGTAAAAGATGACTTGGGCATGAGAACAGGGGAGGAGGTTGTTCATCTTTTGTTAGCACAGAACTTCATCATTGTTAGTGCACTACTATCAAGTATATGGAGAGTATAGGCGAGTATGTTGCTAAATCATCATGCATACATTGGGCAGAGCTTCTTGCCTCCAATTCTATAATGAAGAATAGAAGGAACACTATATCTATCGAGCATCCTAAAAAGCTAAGATGATGCATTTACAAGCTCACAGTTCATTGATATAATCTAGAAGATCTGAAACTAGCCTACTTCTGAATCTCCTGATGTGAAAGTTCCAGAGATGCAGGGTAAATAAATGTTGACCAACGATGATAGAGTAGAACCTTTGCCTTTCTGATGTAAAAGAAGTTCAAGCGATACAACGAACCAGCTACAAAGCCACAAATCCCTGGGAAGACAGATCTTTTCCAAGATGATAGCAAAAGCTGACATACACAAACTCTTTAGATGTTTGCAGCAGAAAAAACAGGCATATAGAGCAAGATAAAAGGGGATTAAAAAGATACGACAAAGACCAAACTTACCTGCAGACCAGCTAGATAAATGAACGATTTATCTGAGAATTGGACATTGAAGACCCGGATTTTTGTTGATACCGGAATGTCCAAGTAAAAGGGTATGAATGATGCAAATATAAGACCATAAGGACCGGAAGTAAATTTTAAGGAGGTATCTGCAAGGAAAAACGGGAATAAGTACTTCAACCCAAAATTGACAGCAACATAATATCAGATATTGCAAACTTCTTCTAAATCTTTAAAATAATGGCCCATGAGTGCGACTGTCTAGAAGTAACACAAGTAAAGATCCAGTGTTACATACTAATTCTCAGAAGAATGTTAGAGAGTTAATTATAACACCGTTAGCACTTTTAACAAGAAATGGTTAATAGCAATGCACTAAAACCTCTTCAAGAGAATGAGGCCTTTAACATATTATCACTTCAAAATAATTCTTCTCTTATGCTCTTTAACAACCTGGTTCTTCAAGCAGCATTTTTCAGATTACCTTTTCATTAATCGCATGTACGCACATGATTTCATTGTCTAAATCCATCACATACAAAGTATGCCAGTACGTGACATTTAAAGTTCTGTATGTAATGAATCGCGGTCATTTCTGGCAATAACTACTGTATCACAGTAAAATTGACTTCTGAGTAATTTATCTTTAAGCATCAGAAAAAATCGTGTTACATGCAAGAGTTCATGACATCAATGTTATTTAACTAACATAAGCAGATATTATTCTTTTTGGCTGACCAAAAGCATAAGCAGATAACACTCCTAAGAAATGAGAAGAAGAATGGCAATCAGTTCCAATTAAATGCTTCAGACGTTATTTGTTTAGAATTGGTATTGAAAGCACCTGTTGAATGAAATATGCATAAAAGAGCACTTAATATCAAAGTACCAACAAATAATAGTTTTATCATACCCAGCAAAGTGCAAAAGAAATGTTCCTTGCTCATTATTGCAACCATCAATAAGCACCTTAAATGCCTGGGGGATAAAGCAGACTGATGCGCATACCTTTAAGGAGCGCAAGTGCAAGGACTTCACATAAAATCGATGTTATGGTGGTGAACAAGATAAAGACCTACAATATAACAGGTTAAAGGTAAGACATCTACTTGATAACACACAAAGACTAGTCAAGGTCATCAAAGTTAGCAAATCTTGGCAGAAGTGTTCGTGCCAATATGCTTCCAGAAAAAGGAAAGGAACTTGTCTTCTATGAATTAAGCCTACCAAAACACTATACCTAATGAAAGTAGCTAAGATATCCAAAAAGCATACATCAATTCATTCTTCCATCCCATAACTCACTAATGTTGTGATTCCAACAAGCCTACCACACTCTTCACAAAATAGTCTAATTGCAACAACAATGGAAGCTCAATGGTCTAACTTTCCTCTTACAAGAGAGGAGTTGTCTCGGGTGGGTTGTATAAGCACTCTCTTTCTCTATGTTTGTTATCCATTTCTTAGAAAGATATTACCTCAATTGGAAGCATTACACCACATTAACACAAAATTAGAGTCTTTCTCTAACTATAGCAAAAAATAACTACTCAATGGAATCTAATAAGAAAGCACATGGCCAAGAAAAAAAAGGCAAGCCAATTTATGAATTGGACAGGCGCTTCATTTCCTCTCTTAATAGAGCATGTCCTCGAAACTCTCTTTTTATTTTTTTGACTGAAATGCACTTCCTTGGAGATCATGCATATGTCATAATATGTCTCAAAGTGCACTTGTATTATGTTGCTTAGATTTTCATAATGTAGTATGAAATGAGATATTGTTTCCAGTAACAGTTTCAATTTTCATGCTAACCTTCAGCAGAAAACAGACACGTAACGTACATTTCACGAGGGCAAAAATCAAGCAAAGGTGACTCACCGAGTACTTATTTGAACCGATTTGTCTTTCAAAAACCCGAAAGTAATATAGCATGTATAGTCCAAACATTAGCTCCGGTGTAGATGAGAACGCGAATGCCGACTCTACTATGCTCCAGAAATTAACTCTTTGGTATACATCCTGCCATCGAGATGAGAAAGAACAGGAAAAGGATATTAAAGCAAGCTTCTAATAAAAAAGAGACAGAAACATCAAGTTGAGCGGGCTGTCAATGAAGGTGGTTTGCATTCAACATAGGCCGTAATTTTGGCAAGTGACGAAGTTACTCGCCATGTGAAAATATTCTTGGAATTTACGTTGTAGTTCGATTGACACACCCTGTGCTAGTAGTACAAGCAGTACGAATATCTAATATGCAATTGTAAGACGCATTCCTAGGCAAATTTTTCATCCGCTAGGATGTAAGACAGTCCCAATATTGACATCAGGTTTCCACTTAAACTAGCATGCTCATTAAACAGTTCCCGGCAACTCTGCGTATACATACAGTCATTCTGCTATTCAACCCCCGATCCTGCTTCAAACTAAAGCAAAATCATGTAAATAACCAGAAAAACACCAGCTTTCTGACATCAAGTGGTGTTACAGGAGAATTGAAGACTCAATTGAACCGGGGAAAACAAAAAAGGCAAGCAAGGAACCACTCGAATCGAAACGTAGGAGAGAAGAAACTTGAGGCACCTGGTAAGACAATCCGAGCTTGTGCGACCGACCCTGGATGCCGGAGAAGACGGTGAAGATCGCGGAAGCAACAACGAACGATCTGGTGACCGGAGCATTATCTACAACATAAGCACAGATTACAAGCTCCAATCGACGGGTTATATCGAGTGCACACAATACGAAAAGCAGAGAGATGCTAGAGAAGTGCGTACTGAAACCAGAAGGGCCGCCATTCATCTTCCCGGCGCCGGTTCGGTGAACGTCGGTTGGGCGTTCTATTTCAATCAGTTCTCTTCCCCGACGCGGCCTCTCTCGATGAGCATTGACGGGGGAGCGTGCTTCGTTCTCGACGCGTTCGCGCGTGGCGATGCACAGGCTTGCTCCAGAGGTCTCTCGTCTCTGTAAATTCACACACTCTAGCTCGGATCAGGAGAAAAGCGAAGAAAAATAAAATAAAATTGGACATCCAACGCTCAACACCAAAAAGAATAATTCGTTGTAATTCGCTAGTAGGAAAAACATAAGACACGTCTACTTCCTTTTCAGCGACAACATGAACATGGTGACGAAATTTCGATACGATTAATGTTCATGGCAGCACCTAAATTGATCTGTCCACGTTACAGATGGCCATGAATGTAATACCAGATTTTTCCCATCTCTATCATTCATAACATAATTCTCCAAACATATCTTCCATAAAAATATTTTTCAAATTTTTCGAGTTTGGTTAGGAAAATATTTTTCACTACTTTTAAAAATGTGAGGAAAATAATTTCCTTTTGCGAGAAGAGGGCATATTTTTTTTCCATCTTTCTTTTCTTCACTCGTCCACACGTTCATTTTCTTATTAATTTTTTTGCTATTTTATCTTATTTCATTTTTATTTTTTTCAATAATTCATAATTTGCTGTTCCTTTTTATATTTTTCTTTAGATTTTTTCCCTTTTACTTCTATCGATTGCTGGCCACAGCCAAGACCACGACCAGCGCCTCACTCGCCTGAGGCCAATGGAAGTCAAACAAAAAAAATATAGAAAAATAACTAGAAAAGATAAAAATATAAAATATAAAATGCAAATTTTATAGAAAAAATATAAATAAATAATAAAAAGAAAAATTAAAAATTAAAAGGATTGCACGGAGGAAAAGCAAGTCTGATTTTATATACCAAATGGTGAAAAATATTATTCAAATAATTTTCATGTTTTAGCTAGACACTAAAAAATATTATTGTTAAACTGAAATGAAAAAATGAATCGAAAAACATTTTTCGCCATTCGGTATGGAAAATAAATTCATTTTTCTTTGAGCGCTCCTTTTAATATATTTTTTTTGTTTAAATTCTACTTTTGTATTTTTTTTCCTCCATTCTTTTCTTTCTTTTTATATTTTCCTCTTTTCTTCGACCAATCGTTGCGATTAGCGACTGGCCACGATCGCAGTCGCAAGCGAGCTCGAGCTTGCTAGAGATGCCTGGCCTAGCCTCGCCAAATCGGGCGATGCCTAGCCTCACTTGACCACAAAGCTCCCTGGCTTCGGGGCGAGGCAAGTCGAGCCTGTGGTCGATTGCCTGTGACCAGTAAATGAAGAAAGAAATAACATCAACAACACTTTTATCTCAAATTAGTTGGGGTCGGCGGTCGATGAACTCCAAAAAATCATAAAAATAAAAGCAAAATCAAGGGAGGGAAAAGAGATAAACGTGTAAAAATAAATAAGTATATATATCTATCTATCTATATACTATCCCTCCACAATACTAATAGACTTTTTCCACTCCGTCCTAAGATAAACCGTACGTCAATCTATTTTTCACTTCATTAAATCTTGTTTTACTGCTTTCTCCCGAGTAAGTTTCGGCCGACCTCTTGCTTTTTTCATGTTATGCTCTCGATAGCAAACATATGTTCATATCGGTGCGTCTAAGGGCTTTCGGAGTATATGCCCAAAACATCTCAATCTATGCTCTCTCATCTTTTTCGCTACCAATTCTATTCCAAATTTTCGTCGAATCTCTTCATTCCTTATCTTATTTATCTTTGTATGAGCACACATGCACCTTAACATCCTCATTTCCACTACTTCCATTTTATGCTCATGTTCCTTTGTGCTGGCCAACATTCAGCTCTGTACAACATGATAGGTCTGACTACCGTTTTATAAAATTTTTCTTTTAACCTAAGAGAAATTTTACGATCACACAAAAATCCCGATGCACTGCGCCATTTCAGCCAACCTGCTCTGATTCTATGGTTTACATACTCATCAATCTCTTCCTCCTTTTGCAATATTGATTCCAAATATCTAAATGTATCTTTCTTTGGTATCTCCTGTCCGAGCATTTTTACGGCTTATTGATACTCTCTTCCTGCTGTGTCAAGCTCACACTTCAAGTATTCCATCTTACTTTGACTTAGCGTAAATCCTTTAAACTCTAACGTGCTTCTCTATACTTCTAACTTAGAGTTAATCACAGCCTTGGTCTCATCAATAAGCACGATATCGTCTGCAAATAGCATACACCACGGTACCTCATCTTGAATATATTTTGTTAACTCATCCAAGGCAAAAAGGTAAGGGCTCAAAGCAGAACCTTGGTGTAAAGCTACTGTGATTGGAAAATAACTTGATGTGCCATTACAAGCCTTTATACATGTAGTAGCACTGTCATACATGTCAAAGGAAGAAATAAAAGAAAAATAAAAAAATAAACAATTTCAAAAATAAAAAGCAAGGAAGAAAATAAAATAGAAAAAAAATTAAAAAGAAGATGAATGTGAAGAAGTTGATAGAGGAAAGATGGGAGAATTTTTTTTATATATATTTTCTAATATTGAAGGTGTTTTTGCTATGGATGGAAGTATTTTTCTTGACTCATTTATATCCCGTGAACTGAACACAAAAAAATTTAGAAAAATATTTTTTTAAAAGTTATTTTTCGCAAAACGGAAGGGGTCATACTTATGGAAACTTTTGGGTCGTATTGACATCTCATGTATTGATGGTGAAAGCAATGTAACTTCACTCTCTTCTGGTTTCAACGGAAAAATGAAAATCATTCTTGGCAAAAATTTGGCACCCTTCTAATTCTGATCGAATTTTGTAGTCCCATCACTATGACACTCAAGGGTAATCGATTTTAAGGGGGGATCATCATGAAATGTAGAACCAGATCAGATAGAGTGGCTTCCGATCAGGCCCCAGGCCCCCAAAGAGGAGCAAAGACCCCCCCATCAACAAACTTTTGATCCGGGGCAGCAGAAAGTACCAAAAGATGGATCCATTTGTCCATGTTTATTGTACGTCCGGTGAATTCTGTGCCTTGGAGAGGGATGCTACTCTCATCTAGCGGCGAAACAAGTTCTCTTTTCTTGGCCAACTATTTCCTATCGGCTTCTGATCGTGCGGGCAAACTTGCAGCGAAATCTGCGATTAATGGTGTCTGGCCACTTCGATGCAATCATGAGTTCGTAAACAGGAATGAGATCTTCCTTCAACTGTCATCTGCGATGAACCTTGGAGCGGGATTTCCGCTGTTGATGTGATATCATCATTTCTGGTGTCTAATTTCCACAGTTGTAAGTTAGTCTTGATGTTCTAATGCTAACTGCATATGTCCAAAGGCATTTCCGTTTGACTCTGAGTCTGAGATTTCAGTGAACGTCAATGCACCAGAAGATGCACCTAACAGCGCCAGAATGCTTTTCAGCTCATTGATACAAGTGGAAGTTTTTCTTCAACTACTCATTTACATCCCCTAGCTCAAATGCTAGACACGGACATCCGTTGCACGAGGCCTCTACACGCTAAAGAAAAAATGAAGCCCGATGTCAATCTTCTCACCGCATAAATCCTACACTCGAAAAACCAGTCACGCTTCGGACTGGTGAGTCGAGCAAAAAGATAGAGAGATAGTTTATGTACAGAGAGTTGCTGAGTGCGAGGATGCATTGCTGCTAAGGACTATTCCATTACGTGAGATGGCCGGAGCTTCTTCCACATTGAGATTTCCTCGTTCGTGTAAAGCTTTCTGATCCCTCCATAAAATCCATTACCTTCGGCTCCTGCTTCTCGGTGTTCCCTTCGGTTTATGACCGTTCTTCTCCATCTCGAGTTGGCTGGGTACTGGTTGAACTCAAGGATCACATTATCTGTCGAAAAGGGCTTTATCGTGAGATTCTGGTAGCATTACACATCAAGCACCGACTCAAACTGTAGGGAAACTATGTAATTAAGAGGACAATGAAGAACGTGGGAGCATGGCTAATGCCGTTCCTAGAAAGGAGGTCTAAATAATTACTTCAGCCTGGAGATCTTGACCATCTTTTTTGCTCAATTTTCAGAATATGGCAACATCAATAATCATCTGTATTTCCTTACCCAAAAAAAAAATAAAAATAATCATCTGTATTATGCTAATCATCTTTATCATAAATACAAAGCCGAAATCGGCCCTGGTTTCTCACCACTATAATGGCATCGACAACGATCTTCATTCCCGTCGCACGACTCCAGATGGCCAACAACGCCATACCACCAACCTGCAATCCACATTGAATAGATCATATCAATCGACAGTCCACCAAAGGTGAATTTCATGGGCACATGAATACGGTGTTGCCGAATTTGCAAGCGCTCACCATAGGGAAACTCTTTGGATTTTCTCCATTGAATTTCAATATGGTTGCCAGGTCTCAGGTCATTTAGACAATCTGAGCTATGAAGGTCGTGCGGTGGAGTAGTAATAGGGGGTGCTCTGAGTCTATCCCACGGTATGTTCTCTTCCACCGTTCCCCGTCCATGCGACGAATATCTGTAACCAAAACCAACATTTTACATTATTGGGATTTAGGACTGAAAAAGATTCGATCAAGTATTTAGAAAGCAAAATGCAATTTTCTTGATCAATTTGCAGATTAAAGAGAATTCAGCGCAAAATTATTGACCAAATGAAATTGTTTCCAGGCTGGTATTCCTTATCACCAGAGCACAGGATGCAGAGCAGCTGTTGATTAATAGGATTATTGGGAGATCATAGATCTGAGCTCAGAAAAGTGGAGTTTGTCTTCTTGGTGAAGCGGATATGATATCCAAAAAAGAACAGGATATAAACCTGTTGTCTAAAGATTCTTGTGTTCCAGAATGATAAAAAGAAAGGAAGAAAGATTGAAGAAGTTCCATAGGAGGTCACTTGTGCTGTGCACACCTCGCCTGAAAAGTGTCAGTCTGAGAATCATAGCTGACATGAGCATCGTAGCATGAAAGCATGAACCCAGAATGCCCATTCTGCAATTGAGAATAGCAACGAAGTTCAGTGTACAATTCCACAATTTCAGGACAAGAAAGTGCAGTTCTTTTGAAACCAATCAAGACAACTCAAAAAGGAACTAAGCCACCCGCGCAATGAGTTTCAATTTCCTAAACCAGAAATTAGAAAGACAAAAAAAGTAATCAAAACCAAGTGTACCTCACGATTGTACACCTGAGCTGGGAACCAAAACTTGCCATTCTCAAGTGACAGATACAAACCCATGATGGAATCAACAGGAAAAGCACTTATTGGTTTATTATTGCCACATTCCAAATATGGCCTCATCCAAGTAAAGGGCCGAATACTAAAAAGCAAGTCTTTCTTGAACCTTTTTCTCCTGTCCAGGCCATAGAGGCTAGGCCTCTTTCTTGAGGCGAGCTGGCATTGCCACTCTTTTGTAGCAGCATCGCCAATCAATCGATTCCATTTTTGCTTCATGTGTTTTTCCCACAGATGGTCACTCCTGCACTTCTCCCTCATTGAGCTACAAACCTCAGCCATACCACACAGCCCAGCCGGTGAGAGCCTCTCCAGTATGCAGTCCAAGGTCAGTTCAGGCAAGTCCAACAGGGAAACCTTTTCCTCCCCAGGAAAGTTTTGAACTTGCAAGACTTGAGATGGACCAGTCGTCATCTTCTTGAGTGGCTTCATCATGAGGACCTGGTTCAGCTTGATTCTGCGAAAGAAAGACATGAGGAAGCTTGAAAACCGTCCCCAAGAGAAGGAAGACAATAGGGTCAACTGGTTTCTCATGGGCAAGAGTGGCTTGCAAGACATGGATCTAGAGATTAGGATGAATGAGAAGCATGAGACAAAGAATAGAAGCATTTGAAAGTTTTGGAAATGACTAAAATTGCAGGGTTGGCATGAACTGAAGCTGAAACAGATGGGAGCAATGGGATTTATTTATACTATGCAAAGGATGGACGGAAAAGTTTGACCAGCGATTCCTGTTTTAAATGACGACAAGAGAAAGATGGGCCAAGGTCTGTGCACATTGGCAAAATCGAGGTGTGAGAGCGAAGGCTTTGAAAACAACCCAAAGGACATGCACACACTGCAACCGACAAGCTTTGATTGCTGAGTGGTTGGAACACCACAGAAAAACAGAGAAAGGTGAGCCAACAAGGAGGAACAAGGCAATGCTTTCTTTCGCAGACTGGCTCGAGATATCAGACATACGCACGCAAATGTGATGTATCCATTGCATCCCATACGCTGAATTTAATTCCACCCCACCGGCTGTGGTCCAAACTGTAAGGAGTTTCAGGGGACAGCTGTCGGTTTGTGATTGGCGGAACTGGAGAGAGAGAGGAGTCGTGTTGAAAAATACCAGTGGATAAAATGATGTGATAAATAAACGGCAAACATATTTCCAACAAGAGTCGTATTCAATATTCAAATCACAGTACTTCATTATTCTAAGTTAAGTTTCCCCAATTCATGTCAATAATCTTCGCATTATTAAAGACAAAAGTATTAAGAGAATAGAATCCAAAGATCAGCTTCTGTCAGATTGCACTTGGGAGATTTCAACAAGTCACCAGCAGAGCCACCGCGAAGAATGGAGTAAACATGGGTATAGACCCCACCTCAAAATGTGACAACTTTCAATGGAAAAGCAAATAGTTGAGAGAGAGAGAGAGAGAGAGATCGCTGGTCAAGGTCCACAAGACTTCAGTAAGAAGGGGGGGAAGGTGCCTTGGATTCATTTTCTCTCCTACATTAACAGGGGAATGCCTGTGAATTTGCTGTTGTTAATGATATGTTGGATGTTTTCAATGTATGCTCTCACCAAGCTACAGAATTTTGGAGCAGAAACAAAATGGTAATGAACAAGAAGAAGTGGGTCCTTCTCAGTTTATGAAAATGCAAAACTTGTCAAAAACACACTCACTCCAAAGCAAAAAGAAAAGGACAGCTATCTGATTGATGGGCTTTTGGGGTTTAAAGCATTTTGAAGGGGACGTGTCTTTAAATTTTCTTTAGGTGGGGGTCAGAAATTGATCTGTCACAACGCCATCAAAACGCCTCCTGATATTTGGCCTAACTCCCACCAAACGGCAACACCACTTGTCCTCATTCTTTACCACAACCATGAAAGTTGCTGCCTTTATCAATCCTCACCACCAATGTGAAAATGGGATCATGACATCCTCTCAAATCTTTTGATCCAAGTAATGCCATTGGTCATCACAAAGACGCATAGGGAACTCCCTGTCTTTGGCCTGGTTGCATATGATGTTTCCTATGTTATCCTAAGTTTGGCCCCTTCAACCTCTAGGACCAGCCTATGAATCCACTTCAATCCCTTTTCCTGTTAACTTTCTTTATCTTTGGACTATATTTTAAAGACCCATGATCTCTTTCGTGGGGAACAGAAGTCTTTATGGACAGAGCCACCATTACCGTTTTGTTCACCTTTCCTATGCATCTTCCTGTTTGCTCCTCGAATTTTTGCCCTTCTTTCTTGCCCCTTTTCACATCATGAGCTTTTGTCCCTCAATAATTAGTCAAGAGGGATTTGAAGAAGAGAGAGAGAGCAACGAGGATGCATAATTAACAAACCAATAGCCATACGTGAAGCTTGGATGTTCAAAAAGCATAAGGATGCATCTTGCATCATGCTTGTGGATATTCCCAAGCCTAGTGACAAAATGATAACTTGCCATATGAATTAGTGTCGATGACCATCGACATGGCTAATGAAGTTAAGTGATTGATCCTATTGTTGGGTATATGCATGTCTTCGATGAATGGTCGAAATGAAATTGCTCCGGTGAAAAGATCCTAAATGTTCGGGGTTGAAAAATTAGCATAAACCCAAAGCCGAACATGATAAACTTAACTGAGAAGGTGGTTGTGAAATCACATGGAAAAATCCTTTCAGTTTCCCTCAAGATATCTCCCTTTTGACTAGTTAGTCCAGCCCTATCCACCAGTGATGCTTGTAGAGATGTATAGTTGAACTACATAACATCAGAATTACTGATAAGTATGTACCTGCAGTGGGCCACTTCATCACCTACCCATAGTAAAGGGTCTTAAATTACATAGTTGGCCAACCTTTTTGTTCTAAAGATGGTTCAACCCAAGAGACACAATAGTTGGATATGTTGGCCTAATTTTATGTAAATCTTCACTAGAAATTCAGACTCTTCCCCACAATATGGCATGGAAGGCAAAATTAACACGGAAAAGGGACTTTATCCTACGCCAAAAAAAAGAAGAAAAAAGAAGAAGAAGTCAAAACTCAAATTGGAATTGACCAGTCCCATTTTCAATTCCCAAAACCAAATATGCAAATTTCAAATGGTTATCTCACTCCTAGAGAACGAATTTAAAGTAATATTTTCTTGGAATGAGTGGTTGAGCGGTTGGACAAGAAAAGGGCCATGTGATTTGCCCCCGTCATACAAATTACAAAATGTTTCTTCGTTTTACAAAGAGGAAGCTTTCATAGGATCCACCAAATCAGAGCCATAAAACAATCGTGTGAACCAGATCTAGAGACATGGTCTGTGCGCGACCAGATGTTCTCCGATTCAAGATGGCTTAGATGGGTTGTAAAGTTTTTTATATATAAACAATTGTGTGAATCTAATTATGCAATTCACTCGTCTCATGCACGTGGTATCGACGTCCAATGCCTAGATATTCGGCGATAATGCTTGACGTGCTAGAATTAACCTTTTTATAATAATCATATGATTAAAAGGCTAACGATGCTAGGATTAACTTATCGTGCGATCCCGTTCTTTCTCTTGCGAGCTCATCTAGCTGTTACCTGATGCACTGGTCAATCAGCTACGAAAAGACAAGAAGCGTTGAGATTTGTCTCGAAATCGAAACGGTCCACGATCCCAAGTTTGGTTCTAATTTAATGCCATCGGTTTCCGATTGAGGCCGGTTGTTATGTATACATCGAGCTGCTGAATGGCTAAGGGGGGGGGGGGGAGGAGGCAAAGCAAAGGGAATTTAAAAAAAAAAAAAAACGAGAAGAGTGAAGAAGAGCATAGTGCAAAATGAGTGGGACTGGAATTGAAAATGGGGGAACCCTCTTCTGCTAATCTCCACTATTTACAAATATTCCAAAGCATGACATGAGTCTTTTAGACCTTAGGTACATAGAGAAGCTGCATCGCTTTCGAATTTGCTTAGTATATTTATTCAAATTTGGTGGTGTGTGATATGCCACATACACGAAACAACGATGGAATCCATATCTTAGCACGAAAGTGCTTTGAGGGAACATATCGTCCAAATCTCTTTTGATACGCTGCTTGGTGTATTGGCAAATTTTGCTGATTTAACAACTCCTTGGCACATCTCATGTGCCGAAATCAAAAGGGCTTCCGCTGTTTGGGCAGACTGGAATGGGAATCGCATCTGATTGAGTCCAATCCAATCCCGGATCTTTTATTGGGCGCCGATTCAGTCTTAGCTTTATATTTTTGCCGGTCCTAAATCTTTTCGCGAAATTTCAATATAGTCCTTCCGGCCACTCCATCAACCCTCTCCGGCGAAAATTAGTTGCAACGACTCACGCATAGGTTTATAACGAAAGTACAGGCAATGGTCTGAGCTCGATCAGTCGACCAAGCCCCAACTTTACTGATATGAAAGCTCTAACAAGCCAAAGGGTTTTGAAGAGAATGCAATGCAAGTGAAAAACTTTTAAAGCGGGAACATGGAGAACTGCATGTGAAATTTACCGACTTATGATCACATAAGCACCTTAAGAAATACAAAGAGTACTAACTGCACGACGTAGCGTCAATTTGACTCGTGCCCATTGCTAGTAATTTACGACGTGAACGATCAATGTAGTCGCATCATGCAAAGAGAAAAATTCAAGGAAATAGATGGACGTACTCGTACGGATCGCGGGCATCTTTGTAGAAGCACATTTGCTGGAACATCATGAGCAAGTTCGGTTTAGACTTCGTTATGGGATGAGCAACTTGTTAATATCGTAGATAGTCACCGGCATGGCCTCTAACGTGACCACAATGACATGTATAGAGCATCACCCGACATCTGTTTATTCCAATGGTCCTTGATATTGAAAGCCATCACCTAACAGAACATTGTTATATATATAGATTCAAACATTGTGACATACATTCAATGACTAGAAAATGACACCTGTCTGAAAAAAGAATTTGCACCGAATTGCATAAGTTTAGAAGGAACGGAACAAATTGAAAGAGCATTCCTCTTTCTATTTTTCTTTCCCAAGTTTAAATTTAGTACGATTTTCCTTTATTTCTAAAATTAGATAGAGTTGTAGGGTACTCAAAAACTCCACCTTTTATATTAATTCTTAGATATTTAAGTTAGCATTGAGAAGCGATTCTCGCTCTTTCCTTGGTTGGTGATTTCAAAAGCAAATTCAATTACTTCTAATCTTAAATTGTATTATTTGACCAAAAAAAAAAAAACGATTTCACGTCCATAATTCATTCATTTGACAAAAACGATAATTTTTTCTTTGGTATGTTGTATATGTCGTTACTACTATACAATAGTTATGTGTTTAGATTCAGATATTCACCTCATCAGTAAAATAACAAATTCGATCCTTAGTCGTTGTGTTCGCATTTCTTGGATAAGTTATCCTATGTTAATTCATATAAATTGTGCAACCGATCATCAAAATCTTAAGTCTTTGAATATCTCTCGAACATGTTAAAATAGCAACGCTAATTTGATGTATGAGAGATGTTTATGCAATATCAAAGTTTCTATTTTTCAAATTCTCTTTTTGTACCATGAAATAGTAGAAGTTGGATTTATTGCATCTGTATCCGGGGAAAATTATAAATAAGGACTCCAAGTACTCTCATTTTTTCAAATAAGGTCATGAAGTGGTCTTTGTTTCAAATAAGGACATCAAGTGCCTTAATTTTCTAAAAAAAAAGGCCTAAAGTGGCCCTAACCATTCCAAACAAGGGTCTCATCTCGCCAGCCGGCCAAATATTCTAGCTGATAAGGGTTATTTTCGTCAAAATACACTTTTGAACTAATTTTAAGTTAAATTAAATTAAAAATTAGAAAAATTAAAAGTAAAAAAAAATTGAAACAAGAAAACACT
Organism: Rhodomyrtus tomentosa; assembly: GCA_028455895.1. Classification (NCBI taxonomy): domain Eukaryota; kingdom Viridiplantae; phylum Streptophyta; class Magnoliopsida; order Myrtales; family Myrtaceae; genus Rhodomyrtus; species Rhodomyrtus tomentosa. The sequence continues at coordinate 35,550,521 of JAPCWY010000010.1, forward strand.
AGTGGGAGGGAGGCCCTCCTGCGTGAGCAAGGAGAGTGCCTGTTGGTCCTCGCCTATGGCAGATGGGGGTCGTCGGCCCTCGTCGAGGCGTTGGAGACCCCATCGACTTGAGTCGTCGCCCCACTGGCGTTGAAACGGTGGCCACATGAGGGAGGGCAGCCACCTCCCACTGTGTTTTTTTTTTTTAATTTTTTTTCAAATTTTTGAAAAAAGAAAATAATAGATAATGCGAAAATACTAAATGACCAATATACCCCTATTAATAGGCGACTGAGGCACTTTTTTGAAGCTAGTAAAATATTTCGAAACTTTATTTGAAACAGTATTTATTTGAGATAATGAAGGCACTTGATGAACTTTTTTAAAACAAAGTCAATTTCAAGACATTATTTTAGCAAATGAAATCACTTTGGGTCCTTTTTCTGCATATCAATATAGCCGCAGATTCTGATCCAAAATATATATATAGCCGGAGAGATGGGCTGGGCCCAAACCATTGCTGCCCATATGTGCTGGAAAATGAATATTTAAAATGGTTTTTTTTGGGGGGTCCGAATCATATTTAAAATGGTTGACTTCGCAATGATTCCACCAGATTTGACGGTCCACATTGATATTGATATATAATACAAGCTCCCCTCATGATTTCTTCGTATATAGCAGAGACCCACCGTCCTTAATCCAACCGACATACCACATGATGTAAATTATGAAATAACGTATATATATGGTTAAGAAAATACAATGCATGTTATGAGATGACAAGTGTGGTTACTTCTCAATTTAGGGATAACGGAAATTTAATTTACTGCGGTGAGAGAACGTCTTATCATTTCCAGAAAGTCATATGATGAATATGATAACGTTTTTACAATTTAATATTCATAAAGTTTACATCCGCATGAGATTCAAAATTCGATGATGTTCAATTTGTTGATATTAGACCTCAATCTCGTGCTACATGGGTAGTTTTTGGCAAGAGTAAAGTGGACTTGAACCGGATATTGGGTTTAGCAGTCGCGCGCTTTCCATTGTGGAAGGAATGCAAAAATGGTTGACTCTAAAAATTAGCCACCAAAATAGGGGCATTTTTCTCCATTGTTTGGAGATAGCTTTTGACCTCATTTAGCAAAGAGGAACAAATTAATTATAAATTCTAAATTTTGTCATGAAATTGTAACTATTTTCCTCTTCAATTCAATTATCGTGGCCTTGAGGATGGACACCGAATTTAAAAAATTACTCTGCATATAGTAGAGATATTAGTTTAATGAGAAATTATTTCGATCAGTGAAAATGAGCTAGATAAACATTGAAATCCTCTTTTTACCAAGGAATTAGCTTTGAATTGCACATAGTCTCCTTATTATCGCAATCGAAAAAAAATCTCTTAAAAGGAGCGAAACAGAATTGCTCGATTTCATTTTGCTTTTGAATGACACAATTACCATATATATTTCAGATACTATGCAAAGCAACTCGCTTTCGAATAGGTCCTTATTATCTCATCAAAGTTTAATTTTTTTTTTCTAAGTACATTAAAATAAGTTCTATTTTATCAAAAAGTTGACCTCTATTTTTTGTTCGTTCACTATTTTATACAGGTAATAAATATAAAAGGAAAAAGGGTTTAGGGTTTAAGACCTTCCTGTGGAATGCATCGCCAAATTGCCAAATGCTTGGAACCACACTCCTCCATGTTTGATCGATTCAGTTCCTCATGCTTGGTTCAAGAAACACTCCTTTGATTCCGAAGGACAGGATCTAGTTGACGACCGGCGAGAGAGCGTCGAGGTCAGCATGTGGGCGCTTCGCCGAGCCTCCGGTCCTCTCAAGTAGCCACCTTTCTCTCATCTCATCGCTTCTCTGTTGTCTTCCGTGTGATCCAGTTCTGTTTGTTTATAGTGTCATCCGCTGCGAGGGGTCATTTGCTAAAGCTATGGACTGAATGAGCTTGCTGCAATTTCGCTAGATTGGGGTTGAGGGTTAACTTCTTTCTACTCGTGAGCTGGCGAGACGATGATTTTCTTTGTTTTAGGGGATTGTCCGAGCAATCAAGGAGAGCCCTTTTCCTTGCGTGTCGTTAGGATGCTGGTTGCTCGGGATCAGAGAGTGGAAATATCATCTGGGGCGACGCCTTTCGAGGTGTTAATTAGGCGTGCTTGCGGAAAATGGACTATAACTATGGAAATGGACGATAGGATGGCGTTTTAAGTCGAGTCACATGGTCGTCCTACTTGTTTCAGTACTTCCCCCGGTGGATTGGAGGCCATCTTGGTTGTGTACATCCTCATTTACGGTGCCGTCTTTTCATGCTTGGACAATGAAGTTATCGTTATAACTGTTGTCCAAAACATTTTTCAAATGTTATGTCGCGTTCAAGGGATTTAAGGACACTGAGATGCAGCAGCCAATGACACATCTTGTCCCCAGGCAGCTATGCCTAGCATGTCAGGATGTTTTCATTTGTTTTTGTTGAAGTATTTGTTGTTGTCCCACATCGTTTGTGAATGAGTTTTGTATGCTCTTTATATTCACGTAGTATTACTCCACCTAATAGATTAAGCTTTGGATTGGACTTTTTAATATGGTATCAGAGCTAGTTTTATTTCTTTCCGTGTATGTGGGTTCACTCTCCATTAGTTAATTTCCACGTGTAGTTCGTGATCCGGCTTGCACGTGAGAGAGGGTGTCGAAGGATTTGTTGTTGTTCCACATCGGTTGTGAATAAGTCTTGTATGCTCTTTATATTCACGTAATCTCCCTCCATCTAATAGCTTAAACTTTTGGGTTGGACTTTTTAACAGTTTTATTCTCTCAAACTCGCTCCTATTCGGAAGTTTTTCTCTGGAGAGTTTTTGTATCTCTATGCACGCTAGAATGAGTGTGTAATTTGCTCTTTGCATATGCAGAAATTGCAGTTGTGGGGTGGCACTAGCACAATCCAATTCTCTTAAATCAGAAAGCCACGTGGATGATGTCACAGGCATTATCAAGCTCACCATGTTAGAGAGATTCTACCAAGCAAGCGATATTTTTTCACGACCGTGTGTGGGGGTTTTCAGTTTTTCTTCAAATGCTTGTGGAAGAACCTGTGTGGAGGAAGACGACTATAGAGCTGAAATTGGAGCATCAATTAGTACCAAGTCCATTTTGGAGAGCAAAGAAGACGTTGATGATGAGTTACTTTCAGAACTGGAGGTTTCTGATCATGATGATGATAAAGAGTCTTCTGGAAGTAGTTTGGAAAAGCTGGAAAGAGAGACTCATACTACCAAGAGAACATCATCGAGAAGAGCTTCTTTAGCACTCATCAAGGACATCATTGGCACTTCAAGTCATTCCTTGCGGACTGTCCTTGATAAGTGGTTAGAAGAAGGGAAAGATTTGAGCAGGGATAATATATCATTGACCATGAGTAAACTTCGTTCTCGTCGAATGTATGGGAGGGCCTTGCAGGTGGTTTGATTTGCTCTGCTTTTCTTCTAGAGTTATTTGTTTTTTAATTTAGGTTTATTTCCACATTGTAGTTCAGCATACAGTTTTCTAAGTTATTAGTGCCCCCCTCCTCCGTATCCCCGAATCTCTTTGCTGGTATATTTTGAATTTGCTGCTCATTAGATACCTGTTGACACAATGTCGGTTTGCAGCTTTCAGAGTGGTTCAAGAAACATTTCCCTTGTTCTGAGAGAGATTATGCATCTGAAGTTGATTTAATTGCCAAGGTGCATGGATTAGAGGAGGCAGAGAACTACGTTGAGAAAATTCCAGAATCCTTCAGGGAAGAAACAGTCTACAGGACATTGTTGGCAAACTGTGTTGTGGCAAACAACATCAGAAAAGCAGAGGAAATTTTCAATAAAATGAGGGATCGAGAATTTGCTCTAACGTCATTTGCTTGCAACCAGTTGCTCCTGCTTTACAGTAGGCATGACAAGAAGAAGATCACTGATGTATTGTTGTTGATGGAAAAGGAAAATGTTAAGCCCTCTTCCTTCACCTACAGGCTCTTAATAAATGTCAAAGGCCTAGCAAATGATCTGGAAGGCATGGATGAAATTGTTGGGATGATGAAGGCTGAAGGCATGGAAATTGACCTCAAAACAGAAGCTAGCTTGGCTCGGCATTATTTATCAGGCGGAATGAAGGAGAAAGCGGAGGCCATTGTGAAGGAGATGGAAGGTGGAGATTTGAAAAGACACAGGCCTGCTTGCAAATACGTGCTTCCTATTTATGCGGGGCTTGGAAAAGCGGATGAAGTGAGAAGAGCTTGGGCAATTTGCATGCCAAAGCCAACGCTATTAGAGTCTGGTGCCGCAGTGGAAGCTTGGGGAAAGTTAGAGGATATCAAAGAAGCAGAAGCAGTTTTCAATTTAATGATGAAAACAGGATATAGGATCCCTGGGAATACTTACTTAGTCCTCCTAAAGATTTATGTGGACAATAAGATGCCGAACAAAGCAAAGGATCTGGTTAGACGCATGTCAGATAGTGGGAGTGATATTGGGCCGTTGATTTGGGATGCTCTTGTGAGGCTATACATAGAAGCGGGCGAAGTTGAAAAGGCCGACTCCTTTTTGCAGAAGGCGGTTACGAAGAACCCGCAGAAGCCAATGTACTCATCTATGATGGCCATCATGGAGGAGTATGCAAAAAGGGGCGACGTCCACAAGTCTGAGAAGATCTTTCACCAAATAAGGCGGGCTGGTTATGCTGGCCGAGCACGGCTCTTTACATTGCTAATTATGGCTTATATAAATGCAAAAGCTCCAGCTTATGGGCTTCGGGAGAGGATGGAAGCAGATGGTATATTTCCGGATAAAAACTTGGCAAGGCAGTTGGTTGGGGTTAATCCATTTAAGTGCACGAGTGACTCGAATTTGTTAGACTGATGTTTCCTGAGATACCTATTTATATCCATCTAATTCTGCATCTTACTCGGTTGAGAGGAACAACCTACCGAGTTGTATCTGGAGATGAGCCTCTTCTGCCTCTCCGATTTTCCATTTTTGTCTCCTGCACTTGATGGAGCACACGGCATGTTGAATCCAAGCATACTTTTGGAGCTGTCTGTTTTCAAGATGAACTGTAAGAACGAGACAAAGCGGACTCATCTTGTGCTCGGACCGGACTCAATAATGTTCTTCGGCCATCATCTCTGTGAGAAGAGATAGCTGGTCTTGCTTTTGACGACAGTCTCACGCACCTCTTTATTCTGCCATAGCCTCTGCACCGAGGTTCAAGCGATGCAGGACTCATTCAAGATGCATGAAGATGCCAGTATGGTGTCTTATTCTTTCGATTTGAAGAAGCGAAATTTTAGATCTTTGTCTAATTTTCGTAATGTATCGGACGTTAGCCTTGGTAACAGTATGGAAAGATATCATATCTGCACGGGTTCATTCATTGGAAAAACAGAAGACCGATGACTGTTCATAGATGAGATTTCCCTTTGAGCTACCAAGCTCTTTGCCTGATGAACGCATGTGAAGGTACTTCAAAGGAAAGAACCCTGCAATCATTTGCAAATCTCAGGCGACGTTACAGTAAATATGCTGACTAAACCGCTGAAAGCATTGCTTGTACACACTGCAACGAAATAGCTTCTAGTGCAGTGCAACTTGCTGCGTCTTCGTGGAAATGCAGTTAAAAAAAGCATACATAAGCTTATTGTTGTATAAAACCAGAATCCAGTTCATTAAAGACTCTGTTTGGTTGTCCAGATATGGATCTGGTAGCATAGAGAAAGGTGAGATTGAGAAAAATACTCGCATTGTGGAATATCTCATCATATATGTGATCAACCTAGGAAAGGATGGAAAAATCCCACCTCGAGCCTATCGCGTCGGCGTCCAATAAATCCATCAGAACCACCCAGGCACCCGACACCCGCCGGAAGGGGCTGATATCGGTACCGTATCTTCATCAGCATCTTAACATTATTGGATTCTGCTGGAGTTTGGCTAGTTTTTCGTACTAGTTATGAATCCTGATGCTTCCACTTTGTCCAATTAGTTGTATAAATTTTGGAAAAGCAAAAGAACCCGCTTTCGTTGTCAAGTCTCTCCAGGTATAACGAAGAAGTTCAGACGTCTATCCTGCTTGTCTGTACTTTGATCGAGAGGCTCATAAATTGTACTAACGATCGTCATGGCTTGGGTCATTCATTCAGATATGGAGGTGGTCATGAGCATCTAATCTTCCGATGAAATTTCCAATGGTGATTTCGACAGCTGATCGAGGAGTCTAATATTACGCTTAACGAAATGAGAGGGTGGTGCCACTCAGCAATTGCCAAAGGCATGAAAGACGCACCAATGCGTTGGTGCCAATACGAAGTCTTTTCGAAGCAACTCTTTTTCGTAAAATCACATGCAGCAGTTGGAATTTGCTGTGGAATGACGTATATATATCACTCGCAAGAATAAATAAAGGAAAAATATTATCATACTCTACGAGAGTATTGATCGTAATTTGTTGTCGATACTAAAAATATTTTAATCATTTTAAGTTGTACAACTTATAATTTTTGAGAAAATATATATTTTTAAAATTATTTATTTTTCCCCAAACAGTCGGAGCCTTATTGATTGATTTCTTACTTTCATTTCCCATCAGCAAATATTCACAAAAAAGATACTTTTTTTTTGTCTGAATAAAAATAATACTTCAACATTTGATTTGCCGGCTTTTTGTACTGCTTCATTCAGATTTCGCTCGTGAGAACATTGAGGCTGTTTTTATTCCGCGAAAAAATGAATTGCCAAATTTTTTTCCTAAATATGGTTACTGGTATTGTTTTGGATAATCAACCAGTGAAAAATGTCTTCATTACCAGCTATGATTTATGTTTAGATATCTTCGTGGACAATTGACACATTTTTCATTCATTCATTCTCGTAAGCGATATAAAATATCGTTTTTAGGGAAATATGTTTCAATCACTCAATTTCTCGTGAAATAAAAACTCTCATAATATAACTTATATACCATGTTGCTCCCTAGCAATTTGATATTTTCTTGCAATCTCGAATCAGACATTTAATTTTGGGATAGGTGCTGAAAATCCTAAAACTCGTGATAAAGTGCAATTAAATCCTAAAACTAAAAAAAAAAATTAATCAAGTCCTAAAACTTATCAAATTGGTGCAATCAAGTCTTTCCATTAACTCCGTCCATTTAGACTAACGAAAAATGTCGTCGTGGCTTTTAAAAAAAAATATTTTCTTTCTCTTAGGTGGCAATGATATTGCTAAAATAAAATAAGGCTAAAATGATATGGATGCAGTTCCACGGAGACAATTTCATTATGTTATTTTTGAGTTTTTTTTTTTTAATTTTTTTTCAACACTGGGCTAGTGAGGGTCCTAGCGTCCTCGCCCAAAAAGAAAGAATGAGAAAAGATTCAAAAAAATCACAAAAATTGTCCACGTTCACGTAAGCAATTTCTAGTTAAAATTGATCAAAAAGACTATATTAGTAAATTGTTAAAAGTTTTATGATTAAATTGGGCTAACAGAAAAGTTTAATACGAAATTAGGCATCGTGCAAAATGTTTATAACTTTTTTGGTTTTCTTCGACTTGAGTGGATGCATGTTCAGACAAGCTTTTCCCTAAAAATCGATAAATCAGATCTCCCAAGTCAAACAAAAGATCCCCCAAAAAAAACTCGAATAAATAAAAAAAGGCGAAGACAGAATCGGGTTACATCCATGGACAATGTACACTCGAAATCGAAAGACATCTTCTGCACCATGTTCGCAATCACGGTTAGATTCACGATGCACGAGACTGGCAAGCAATGGCGGGGTTTGGTGACGTGAAGAAAACGGACGAACGTGGCCCGTGAACATCGCTACGTGCACTCCAGGAAGAGCGAAGCTTGACGCGAACCATGGATAGATGCATCGCGTACGTGACGGCCGTACGAAGTACGAACTTTGCCGATAAATTAGTTGGAGCGAATGCTTATCGATGGATGTCGACCAAGTGTTCGCTCTTGTGCCAAAAGGAGATCACTCCAAATCCGACTCGAGGGGGCCTCATCTTTGACTGGATCTCATCGCTTTTGAGCCAGTAATGGAAGGGAAGCAGAACATAGCCATTAGCCAACCAAATTTGAATTTGACTAAAAGGGGAACTAGCCTCAGAATAGAAGATCATGATGTTGAAGAAAGAAGGAAGAGCGTTTAGCTCGAGACTCGAAGAACCCTAGAAGGACACCCACATGAGAACAAGACCTCAGGGGATGTCCAGGTTCACTTTCAGCATGCAAGCCAGATTCAGACAACCCCAAAAAAATGAAAGATAATTCCATCGCTGCCCCCACGTGAAGGTGAACGATGCCTCGAAATACGTCGAGATTCACCGGCCAACAATGCCAGAAGGGACCGACAATTGTGGAACGGAGGCCGCAGGATTGAAGGAAGAATAACAAAATCAAAGTGATGAAGAAGGAAGGGGGGGAAAAACAAAATAGCGACAGCCGAGAACGGAACAACCCACGCATGGAGCAAGACAGTAGCAGCGTACGCAGAGGTTTTGCTGTGGATGTCCCACCAAGGGCACGTGCTAAATACACCCGTCGAGGAACGTTTCGATTTTCAAGGGCCCCGGGGCGCTTCTTAGCAAAAACCCACTAAAGGGAAATTAAAAATAATAATAAAAAAACCGCGCATGTTTTCCACGTGACTATCTCGGATACCTGAGAAATGACTTTTTTAGAATGCGGACCGAAACAAAGAGGGAAACCAAAAAGATGGATCCTTTTTCTTTTTCAGTTCTTTCTACGGACGCGGACAGAGTTGGCAACCTCCGTTTCGACCTTCTAGAGAAACGCGTCCGTGCAGGGCCAGTTTTGACAGCCCCCGCACGCCGACCCGGTCCAAGCACAAATTCCAAGTCAAGAGTCTCGCAAATTCCCAGAGAATCCTTGATTTCCTCCCTCCATGGACATGGACTCCTGCTATTGCCATGCCATAAATTTAGCGCAGATTCAATTTCCAACACTTAAGGGGTGGAAATAAGATGTATGGAGCATCGGTGCTAGTTGGCGGCAACCAAGAAAAATCTAGACTTGTGGACGAGAGAGAACCTTCACGCAATTCCGGCTTTTTCCATAGAAATATCGAACAAGGAATATAGACACTCTCTCTCTCTTCTTTCAAAACTGAAACAGATCGCGTCCGCGCAAAGTTTTGTTCTTCTGTTCATAACTCCAACAGAAGAAGTCTGCGGAATCGTTCCTCAAAACCCATTTAAGTCGTAAGATCAACCATCCCCAATCCATTCATCCTCGACAGAGACGACGAGATCTGTCTCTCTCTCTCTCTAACATCAAAGATTCCGCTTGCTGGGGGCAAAGAATGAGAACCGGCAGGGCCATAATTGCAAGTGATTACGGGGCAGAGAGATCCATGCGGTAACCAAAGTCAGCTGGCGCATTTACTGGCGTGCCTACCACCAGAGTCAAAATCGACTTTTCCCATTCTTCTCTAGGAACTCATCCACATCCAGAGACAGCACTTTTGTCCCCACCCACAATCCAAGAGTGGATGAAGATGGGACAAATCCCAAATGGAACCTTTCCCTCAGCAACGAAAATACGAACCTTGGTTGAATTTTCCTTCCCAACTCTGTATAAATAGCACTCGAGAATCATCGATTCTACTTCCTGTTTGTTCGACTTTCCCCAGAAAATGTCAAGCCTTAAAATCACCAAGAAGCACCACAGGCACCTCAACAACCCCTTCCCTTCCGCTCCCCAGTCTCTGCCTTTCGTTCAGGGGGCTCTCTTCTCCGAGTCCCTAACATTGACGACGCACCAGATCTTCCCAATTGGGAAAGATTTTCAGCTCTCTTGGCAGCCAAGAAATGGCGGGTTCCTCTCAGTTTCTCACCGATTGCAGCCCAACAAGTCCTTATGGTCCACCATCCCCGGACAAGCCTTTGTTTCCGCCGCGCTGGCCGAAACAGAGATCCAAGAAAGCAGAGGATCATTTGTTGTCAAGGACAGGGAAGTCCGTTTGGTCTGCGATCATCAAACCGTCGAAGATATAAGGGTGATCGATCATTTGGACAGTCTGTTGGAAGCCACCGATCCTGACATCCCTTCGGGATGTGTAGGATTTGATCAAAATGATGTGGAAAAAACAGAGTTTCCTGTCCTGATAATAAGTGGCCGGATCTTCACTAAGAAAAAGAAGCGGCCTCAAGATTCCAGTTTGAGCAAGGACATGACTCTGGCACAGGATTGCACTTATGCAAGATATTGGGTGTTCTTTGATCAGAAAAACAGTAACCAAGTTGGGTTTCAGGTGAGGCTGGGCAAACTCAAATTTGGCCTCAGCCAGACGATTTCTCCAGTTGGTCTGAGAAGGATTCGGGTCATGAGACTGAAGCTGGGCCAGCTTCGGAAGAAGAAACTTGGATGGTGTTGGTTCTTTCCGAGGCGGAGAAACTATGTTGCGGTTTCCTCTGCTGAGGACGAAATAGTTGGAATGAAGCCTCCAGAGTCCACAGAATTCAATAGGATTTGTCTCACTTATTCCAGTGAAAAAAGTGAGAAATTCTATGGTTTCGGGGAGCAGTTCTCTCACATGAATTTTAAAGGCCGAAGGGTGCCAATTTTTGTACAAGAACAGGGCATTGGACGAGGTGATCAGCCAATAACTTTCGCGGCTAATTTGGTTAGCCACAGGTTGGTAGCATTGGGCTCTGTCGGGAATTGTCTCTTCACACCCTGAAATAATTAGAACATTCCTCTCCTGTTGCAGGGCTGGGGGTGATTGGAGTACCACTTATGCTCCTTCACCGTTCTACATGACATCAAAGATGAGATCACTTTATCTTGAAGGATACAACTATTCCATTTTCGATCTAACAAGACATGATAGAGTCCAGATACAGGTACCTCTTGATAACCGATATTTGCATCTTTCTCCTTCACCGCTACAGATCTTGTTGAAGGTGGGAACAGTTGAGCTCTGCTTGGACTATTAAGGAGAATTGTTGAAGTGACAAGCGAAACATGTAGTCCAAAGCTTACATCGTAAGCTTGAAGTCCTGCACATACTAGAGCGATAAATTAACTTGTGGGTTCTTTTATAATGCTGTCTTCAAGGACCCTTTTCTTTTTTTTGGTCATAACTGTCTTCAAGGACTTAGCAACATCTTTTTATGCAGCCATCAAGATATACTAAGATTTGTTTTAGAAGATTAGATGGAAGAAAGAGAATTTGTTTTTTCCATACTTGTTTTTTCGGGTAAGAGTCACGTACTCTGTGTTGGTACAGGTGGATGGTCCAGTAAAAAAAAAAAAAATACAGTGGAGATTGTACAACATCCTGAACCCGTCTAACTCCATCCTCTCTTTTACTGGGCGTGCAGATTCATGACAATTCAATCCAAGGAAGTCTAGTGCACGGGAACTCACCCACTGAGCTCCTTGAGCACTTCACAGGGACTATTGGGAGGCCCCCTGTGCTGCCTGAATGGATTACATCTGGAGCTGTAGTTGGTATGCAGGGTGGCACAGAGATGGTTCGTCACGTGTGGGATGAACTGAGGGCTTATGACGTTCCCATTTCTGCCTTTTGGTTGCAGGTAATGCCATGGCTGTAAAATTAGCAAAAAGCAGTAAAGACTTGCGCAATTTCAGTAAATCAAAGACGATGTCACAGGACTTTAGTGGTCACTTTGCGTTTGATATGATGACCTAGAGGATTTTAACTGATAGTGAAGTTGAACAACATCACTATAATGTCTAATTAAGATGATGAAGAAAACATGGAATCCAGCGCCAACCATCTACATCTTGACACGCATAAAGCTCCGTCCATCGAAATGTAATGACTGTGTTCCTCAGGATTGGGTTGGGCACAGAGAGACATTCATCGGATCGCAACTCTGGTGGAACTGGGAAGTGGATTCAAGAAGGTACTGGGGATGGCAACAATTAATTGAAGATCTAGATGCTCAGCACATTAGAGTGATGACATACTGCAACCCCTGTCTGGCTCCGGTATTTAACCCTTCACTTCTGTAAAGCATACTTCTTCCTCTATCTCAATGGGGAGTCAAGATATTTGTTATATCACCTCCCACTCAAATCAGATCTTCAGCTTGTGAACTTATCAAAAAGCTTTCGCTCCTGCTTGCAGACCGATGAGAACCCAAACAGGAGGAAAAATATGTTCGAGGAGGCAAAAAGACTGGGCATCCTGGTAAGAGATAAGAATGGGGAACCCTATATGGTTCCAAATACAGCTTTCGATGTTGGAATGCTGGATTTGACTCACCCAGATACAGAGAGTTGGTTTAAGCAAATTTTACAAGATATGGTGGACGACGGAATCAGAGGATGGATGGCAGACTTTGGCGAAGGCCTTCCAGTGGATGCCAAACTCTATTCAGGTCCTTAACTGCCAGCCTTTTTTTTTCCTGAAAGAAATAGATCTTTTATTGATTCCTGTGACCCCTAACTTCATTCCAAACTTCTATACTCAAACTGATATTGTTCCCATTGGGATAATTTACCAGAAAGCTACAGTGTTTGGACAGCTGATACCAATTCTTTTCCCCCTTGAAAGCTAAATAACGTACTTTTTGGAAATGGAATTTAAGCAAGTTGCACAATTTGCTCACTCCCCAAACTAATTTCTTCATGTAAGTCCACATATGAGATATCGCCATCAATCTCCATTCCATTCTTTCTGCCCCAAACCTCACTGTTCATTGTAAATAGTATTATTATTGGGACCATCACAAATTGACAATAATCACAATGATATGCAAGTTTTTTGAATACTCTAATCCCCTGATTCCTTGCACATCCTCCCTTTCACAACCTAACTGATGGAAGGGAACTAGAGTCGAAAGCCCTTGCTGCAAACATAGCAAAGCATAGACATGAAGGTGAAAATGCTACTCTTACAGGACAGTATAACTAGCTATTATTTTTAATTTCCACTATACCCATAGAATTAATGTCTTCAGGTGAAGATCCAATAGTGGCTCATAATAGATATCCAGAACTATGGGCCAAAATAAACCGACAATTTGTGGACGAATGGAAGAGCAACCACCAAGAGGGAAAAGACCCAGAAGATGCATTGGTTTTCTTTATGAGGGCTGGATTCAGAGATAGTCCTAAATGGGGAATGCTGTTTTGGGAAGGAGACCAAATGGTCAGCTGGCAAGTTAATGATGGTATCAAGAGTTCAGTTGTCGGTCTACTGAGCGGCGGACTCTCGGGATATGCTTTTAATCATAGTGATATTGGAGGCTATTGTGCAGTAACCTTGCCACTAATCAGGTATCAAAGAAGTGAAGAGTTGCTATTGCGCTGGATGGAGGTGAATGCTTTTACCACTGTATTCCGGACCCATGAAGTAAGTATTATTTGCTTCCTGAATTCATCAATGTGATTGTGTTTGTGTGGATATTGCACTGCTACTTACGCATAAAGAAGAGATATAAATATGTTCTGCTGAGGATAAGCTACAAATCAGGCAGCTTTCCACTCCCTCTTCCCCCAACCATCCAAGAATGTGCAGGCACTACTTAGGAGACCACTTCCAGAAAAGAGTGATGCTCTTTTAACTTCACTGAACACGTAAAGAGATTCACTTGAAAAAAATGGAACTACAATGTAATTGCCAAGATAACCAATATTGTGTAAGTAATGGAAAGGTCTTAGTTCTTCAGATATTATCCTTTTAATGTCCCCTGGGAAACAGGAATTAAGTTCAATCTATCTTTTGCAAGCAGGGAAACAAACCATCTGGTAACAGCCAATTCTACTCAAACCATAAAACCTTCTCACATTTTGCACGGTTTGCCAAAATATACAGTGCCTGGAAGTTCTACAGAATCCAACTCATCAAGGTACTATCTGGAACTCAGCTCAAACTTCACATTTTAATTGTTACGACCGGTAAATTGAAAATTTAGCAAATGTTAATATGATTTCACTTCTCACAAAATTATTTAAATTCTAGTTAATGAAACATCATTAAAATACGTTCATGCTTTTTTGATTTCATGTCTTCCTTTAGTTATGGACACAGAGCATACATGTCCAAAACCTCAAGCCTCAATTTTTTCTAAACCAGGAAGCAGCTCAAAAGGGCTTGCCTGTTTGCCGGCACCTGTTCCTCCACTATCCTGAGGATGACAATGTACATAAGTTAACTTATCAGCAGTTCTTGGTAGGTACAGAGATTCTTGTAGTTCCCGTGCTTGACAGAGGCAAGAATAATGTTAAGGCATACTTTCCAGTTGGAGAAAGTTGTCCATGGCAACACATCTGGACTGGAAAGTTATATACAAATCAAGGTTCTGAAGCCTGGGTAGAATCTCCAATCGGCAAGCCTGCTGTATTTGTTAAGGCTGGCTCATTAGTTGGGGAGACCTTTCTAAAGAACCTAAGAGACTTGAATATATTTTGAAGAGACGCAAGTCAACAGCCCTTGATTCAGGGAGGAGAGAGATAGGAGGAGGAAAAGTGCAATGTTCCCCATTTTTTGCTAATCCCTGTACATATTCATGATCAAAATCTTTTTTCTACTTTCATTATTCAGACATTGGCTGCAATAACCTAACCAAATTGTCATCCAGAGGGGTTCAAAGTGCAATAATTGGACAGTAAGTACGCCTATAGCATCCTTCAATATGTTTTCCTTATGATATGTTAACACCTTTCCCCACATAAAACCAACCCGCAATGAATATCTGCTATGTATGTCTACACCATCATGGTATAATCCAGGAGAGATGCGCTAACATAAGTCAATGTTAATTTCCATCACAGATTCACAGAAATAGATGGCATAGTTTAAATTTGAAGAAATTGGCAAGTACTCCGACCAATACTCTAGTTGCCATTTGAGTATCCTTGCCATACAAATTTGCACTGTCTAGCCAAAAGTGCTATATGATCAACACACGACACAGTCAATGAAATATTCAAAAGAAAACCGTAAACACAATCTCCATCTGAAAACCTTTTCTCTAGGCGCTTGCCAAAGTCTGCAGGTAATTATTTATTGGTTAAACTAATTGGCAAGCATTAGCAAAATGTAATCTGATTAAAAAATCGAGATTGCTTATAAATGGTAGAAACTAATAAAGACTATGGTCGCCTATGAGGCTTCCTACATGCTCTCAAGATCATAACTGGCAATCATAATGTCATGCGCACCCGGGGCATTACTTAGATCGATTATTTTCATTTTCTGACAAGACTCATAGTCCTGAACCGACTGCAAAAATTCAACAAGCAAAATGCTCCTACGATAAAATCTCAGCCGTAAAGATCCTCACTTTAAGCTCTCGACAATCAGCGAGAACTCAAAAGTCCGACAATTACGTACCAACACCATCCAATGATCAGGACTTGTTGTCGTCCAACGAATCGAACACGAACAGAAGCACAATATCAGTGAAACAACAGCCTGGCATCAACCAGTATATGCGGATTTCCTCCCAGCGTCGAACGGCAAGTCAATGGACGAAAGAAAATGATGTGGTCGTTCGTTTTCGGGTCAAGTTTCAACAAACAGATCAAGGGAAATTCGGGAGCATGCATATGGCGGTGACTGCGTGAATGGGAAAAACGTAATCAAATATGGGACGAGGAGCTTACAGGGTAGTAGGAGCGGAGCTCCGGCTGCAGGAGGAGGAGAGAGCTCGTGGAAGTGACCCACAATGGCGGTTTTCCAGGCGAGATATATGGAAACAGCAAAGTCAGATGAATTTTTTATGTTCTTCCTCTTTAGTTGGATCCGGACACGAGCACGGAATATTCTCTCTCTTCCTTTTTTTTTTTTTTCGGTCAAATCTCTCTTCCTCTTTAACGGTTGGGAAAATGATCAGATATAATTTTTGGACTGGGTTAATATCACCAAAAATCTTAACTTAGTACCTTTGAAAAATTCCAAATTGATGCAGTTACTCTTTGGATAAAATTGGGGAAAAATTAAAACTTTAGCAGATTTTGAAAACAATGAGTTTGTTATTCTTATTCTGTTAGAATTTACAATTATATATTTTTTGGGACTAATTGGATATATTTAATTTTATGTGTGTATGTATGCATGCATGCATGTATGCATGTATGTATGTATGTTACTTTGATGCTTGGTCAGCCCATTCCATATATGAGTGATTTGAATTGAAATTTGACTTTAGAGACATCGATATTGGATGGTCGGCCGGCCCCCCAACCATTAGTAGGGGGCCATCAAGCGCCCCTAGATGTATTTCCGGATAGGGGAAACTCGATAGCATCGTACAACGAGTGTCGATCCCCCATCTGTGAGATGAATTCTCCGCTTAATGACTTACCTTAGAGCATAGGATTGAGCATCTTAGACAAATCCTAAAGAAAAAGATAACAAGCGAATAACGAGAAAATCAGTTACTATCCTTTTGTTCGAATCCTGATCATCATATCTTTTTCCCTTTGCCCTTCTTTCATGGGCGCTCAAAACTCAAGTGACCTTTCTTCTTGGAGGACCAACACTATGTATTTCAAGGCCTTCTGCACTTCGTTAGTTTATTGAAAATATTTAAAATTTGAAAATATTTTTCAAAAATCAGGATAGGTTAAAATTAATGCTTAGTTGGATTCATTCGCTTGAGAAGAAACTAAGCACAAATTTTAACCTATCTTGATTTTTTCCCTGGCTACCAAGACCTAGCCTTAGCATATTTCCCAATCTAAGATATTGGTAATTAGGATTGTTTGTGACAAGAAAATTAGTGTGGGGGCAAATGCGGCACCAGCATACGATATTTTTTGTGACATGAAAATTAGTTTAGGATAATTGTTGTACGGGATATACCAGTCTAGAATTTCCTGTAATATTAACGGAGTTTTGAGTTTGTGTGTGTATATATATAAATATTGCATTTTGCTCGTGGCGTTTAGGGGATTACAAATGCATTGGCTGAGTGTGAGAAAGAAATATTTGTAGGGATGGTAATTAATTACCGAAAAGAAAATTGCATTTTCACATATAGGGACATAAGAATGATTAATGCCACGGTAAAAAGTGATTTCCAAAGAAAAATCTCGAGCAATGATGAATGATATATCATGAATGTTCTTGATATTTTCGGAAATACTTCCCTGACAATAACGTAAGAAATACACATTCATCTTGTATTTCGCATAAAACACTCATTAATTAAAAGATCATTAGATCATAAATTACTAACTAGTAGCTTCCTTTCACCAAAGGACGAAAGCGAAACCCTGCAATCTCTCCTAGGATGACTCCATTAAGCTGGCCAAGGATATTAACGACTCTTTAGGAACTTCTCCATGTAATGTGCCCCTGGCCAGGACTCCTCAATGGCTACAAATGTTTCGTTTTGTCCTGTAAGTACTGTGTTGTAATTTTTATCAATGCTGTCCTTCCTAGCAGAAAACGATAATGTTTCGCTTTCGTTTTGCATCATATGCTTATATAGCAAGCCCACCAGACCAGGAATTTCGACCCAAAAAAAAAAAAAACCAGACCAGGAATCAGACCCCCTCCCCCCCCCCCCCCCCCCCCCCCCAAAAAAAAAAAAAACAGACCAGGTCATACCAGAGCACAATCGAAGTTTGGAATACATCACAGAACATCATCTAAGCCCTCTAAGGTTCATCATACGTTCTTCGAGAGGGTAAAAGGATTTACCCTTGACTCGATATGAGATCTGAAATCGCGACCTAATGGCTGTGGAATAACAATGATAAAATCGCCTGCTAAGCGCATCAAGCCAATGAGCTGGAAAGAAGTCCCGGGCAATCCGAATTTAAAAGCATATGAACCCAATGCACGTCACTCCGTCAAAGCATAGACAATGGTTGGAAAAATCACGATGCGCACCAACGTTTAATGGATGTCTCGCTTAAAAAAAAAAAAACACGTTTTCGCTGTCCTATCATATAAAACAACTAAGAATTTACACAAGAATGCGAAGCCCTACCCCCCTTCCTTAGAATAACAACAAAATAGTGCTAGAGTCGAACGCTGACGATCATAAATTCGATGCCCTGATGTAATGCCAAGATGCCAAAGGTGAAGCAATTAAAATTTGCTTGTGAGCCCGTTGTAAAATGTATTGGACCGAAGCAATCTGCCTTCTACCGTTGAACTTTTAAATGTCCAGCTGATCAATGTCGACCATAGCTGCAGATTTCTGAATAAGTTCCTTACGGCCGTCCACCTGACGCGGAAAATTACAGATTAAAACTGTCACAAAGGACAAAATATTATAACAGTGAATGAGTTCACATATGCTCGGCCCTTCTAGTTATCCTAAGCTTCTTCACTTATAACATTGGATAGACTGCTTTTCAGCAAGGCTCCTTCGTCGAAGTAAATAATATCCTAAAGCTTGGAATTTTTTATTAAGTAATTGTGAGACGATAATCTTTCAAGGATTTATGGCAAGCAATTAACCGAAGCCTTATTCTACACGTGAAAAATTATAAGCGAAACCAATATGAAGTAAGCAGAACCAGCTATGGACACAGGACCACATACACGGGCACCCATGAGAGAAGAGAAGACCACATTAGCTTCGGCGGCATCCTCCACCACCAACTGCTTCAGAAGCCTTTGTTCAGGATCCATTGTCGTTTCCCAAAGCTGCAAAGGCATCATCTCTCCCAAACCTGCATCAACCAAGCATGGTCCTCCAAGCAAGATTTAAGTTCGAGAGAGTGGAATCAGACTGAAATTGCAAAGACGAAATGCAATAGTGGCTCTCATTTACATCATCATGCCCCTAATTGCTTTTATCATAATTTTTCTCACCTTTAAATCTCTGAATGTTGTAGGATGCATTAGGAGGGAAGGAATTCTGAAGCTTTTTCAGTTCTGCCTCGTCGTAGCAATAGTAAACTTGCTTCCCTCTCTCAACCTGACATTCCAATGGAAGCAAATTAAAGCTAGCAAATTTCCACTTTGGATTCACTGTATAAAGATGGATTACAAATAAGTGAAACCTTGTAAAGTGGCGGGACTCCAACATAGATGCAACCTTCGTCAAAAAGGGATCTCTACAGACAAAAAAGCCAGTTCAGTATGTTGAGAGTTATTTATCATCTCTGCGGTTTGGTTTTTTGAGTGAAATAAAGGATAATCACCTGATATCTGAAGAAAAAGGTCAATAACAGAGTTCTAATGTGAGCACCATCTACATCAGCATCTGTCAGAATGATGATCTTATGATACCGTAAAGAATCCTTATTGAAGTCCTCGCCCTTTAATCATGGAAATCAAGTGAACAGAGTAAGCTTCGCAGTTCATGAAAAGGAAAAGGAAAAGGAAAGAAAAACTACGTTGATGAACCAGAAAATTTATGACCTTCACTCCGAGTCCAAGAGCAAGAATAAGATTTTGTATCTCTTCATTCTTGTACATTGCTGCCTCGTCTTTTCTTTCAATATTCAGAATCTTTCCCCTTAGAGGGAGGATAGCCTGATTAATCATATTTATTTAACAAACATGAATATTCACGCGGCATTGAAGTAGACAACAGTGAGCATATTTAGACAAAGTGTGTATCATTACATAGATGCAGATTTCCCAGATAACTACAGCATCTATCTAATGACAGGTTATAGGAAAAAAAAAACAAAAAGAATCATATAGCAATTCCAAAACTGATGAACTCAGAGATCAGGCTAGACCAACAGCCAGAACACAGTTCTAGTAAACACAACTCGGGTGAAAATTTGAACCAAACTTCACAGCTTTTGAGATGTGACAATGCCTCAAAATACTACGCTGCCTGTTGCAAAGACAGTCCAACCATCAAGACAATCCAAAGCCCTGCCTAAGGTGTACAATTCTCCAAAGAGAGATTCAACATTCTTGACCACACCAGGAAAATCAGCATACTGAAAGGAGAGAGAGATTATTAACCTAAAGAACACCTATTTCCATTGTGGTTGTATTTTCTAATCAAGTTTCCATTTAACAACTTTTTTGATCTATTCCTTAGGAAGACAATAGAACTACACATCTTGTTTATTGCGGAAAAATAGAAATTCTACAATCAAATCTTCTCAGTAAGGACAAACCATTTCACATTTTTTAAGCAAACTGTTGTCAGATCTTCGCCAACCCCAACTATCCAACAAGCAACTGTCACTCAGATTCTCTGTTTCCAACATTAATCACCAAGCTAATGCTATAGCCTAAGTAGCACCGATATCGGCACGCGACACGACACGGCATGACAACATGTCATTTTTGAAAAATTAGAGAATTCCGACACGTTAGGAGGCATTTTATATTAACTATATATTTCTATATATACCAAATTATCGATCAAATTAATTTGATTCAAATCCACACTCAAAACATTAATCCACCATTTGTCTTTTTTTGGGTAAAGTTAATCCACCTTTTGTCAACATCATTCATTGCTTTGAATTGACAAATTCAACTACATTCCATTCCAATTATCTATAAAACTCTGAAGAAAAATGGGGGAAAAAAGCAATCTGGAGCATGTGTATTTGCTTTGAATTGACCGAATACATGAAGTGTGAGTTCGACATGGCAAGAGAATGAAATCAAGAATTCGTGAATTTACTTAGACGGGAGATACCCAAAAAAGATGCTTTTCGATATATGGATTCAATATTGCAAAAGGGGAGAGATTGATGAAAATGTAAGCCACATGATCAGAGCAAGGTGGATGAAGCAGTGCGTCAGGGTTTTTGTGTGATTGCAAAATCAATTAAGCTAAAAGGAAAATTTTATAGAACACAGTAAGGCCTGCAATGCTATATGGAGCTAAATGTTAGCCAACACAAAGGCAACATGAGCATAAAATGAGAGTAGCGAAAATGAGGATCTTAAGATGTATGTGCAGTCATACAAGGATGTATAAGATAAGAAATGAAGATATTCGACGAAAAGTTAGAGTAATACCAATGGCAGAAAAGATGAGAGAATATAGATTGCGGTAGTTTGGGCATATTCTTCGGAGATCCCTTGATACTCTCATAAGAACAAAAATTTGCTACTGAGAACACGATGTGAAAAAAGGAAGAGATCGGCCGAAACTTACTTGGGAGAAATTAATAAAACAATATTTGATGGAGTGAGAAATAAATTGGCGTACAATTTGTCTTAATGCAGAGTGGAGAAAAATTATTAGCAATATGGAGGGGCAAAATTCCTATGTTCCCAACTGTCATTTCTAGTCCTTTCCCCCTATAGATATTTATATATATTTTTTTTATTTTTTATAATTCTTTCTTTTCACCTCAATCGGTCTTGCTTTTATTTTATTTATTGTTGGGTTCATCGGCCGTCGACTCCAACTAAATTGGGATAAAGGTGTTGTTGATGTTGATGATGTTGTTGGAGCATGTGTATATTAATTTTGGAGTGACTGGGTATATGAGTTAAATACATTTTTTTTTTTATAGATTTGCATGTTGATACCTAATTTATTGAAGATGCTTTAAATTGACCCAAGCTTGTCGGAATAGCGTGTCCGAATGCTAAACTCGAATGTTGCTGGGGCTAAGCACATGACACCTATTAACCATGTGTCAATCACGTGACGAAGCGTGCCGATGTCCAACACGCTTCCGACACCGACACGGAGGCCCCCGGAGAGTATCCGTGCTTCCTAGGCTATAACACCTCTACTGAATAAGCTTCATCATTCCAAATAAAAATCATCCAAAGTCCACATCACCAGAGTTAGCCCCTATTCATTTTTTTTTTTGGTCGAAAGAGTCGGCTCCTATTCTAAAAGCTCAAAATGGCAAAAAATGCATAGTATCGACCTATGTAGCACCGACACGACACGGGACACAAAACACGACACGATACGCCGGCATGTGATTTCTAAAAAATCAAAAATTCCGACACGTTGGGACACGATGTATATTAAACATATATTTTTATATATACGTAACAAATTATCATTTTTATAAAAGAAAACAACAACATTCTCAATTCTTTTTTTTTTTTTTGGGGTCAAAAACATTCTAAATTCATTCATAAAAGAAGTGTGCTTTTTTGGCTTAAACAAGTACACAAATTCACATAAACAACCTCCAATTTTGCATAAAATGCCAAAAGCTATGGGTCAACAAATCAGAACCAATGGCGTTGAGGGGGAGACGAGGCGATGCGATAGAGAGAGAGCAGCGAGGCAAGGGAACGAGAGATAGATGCGAGAGAGAGACTCATAGTCGGAGCCTCGAAGGAGATGAGCGACCGACCACAATCTACGAGAAAACTAAAAAAGAGTCGAAGACAGATTGGGGAAATCATAAAATTAGTTCATACTTTTTTACGTTTTGAAATTGACCATTTTAACCCTCGACACGTGTGTCCCTCGCGTGTCCGTGAGTTTGACCCCGTGTCGACACTCGGACACGCGGTCAACGGCCGGACAAGTGTCGGTGTCCGACACGCAGAAAATGTTGAAAAGAACGAGTCCGTGCTACATAGGTATCGACAAATTGTCATATAACAAAATCTGACAAAAACGAGGTCATATAAACCAAAATTTTACCTGGAAACGCCTATCACGGCCTTGCTTTGCACTTCCACCAGCCGAATCCCCTTCAACTATAAAAATTTCTGTAGAAAGTTGAGCATTCAGGTACCAAATTTTTCAACTTCTAGTCCTCCTACAGCATGCCCAATATCCTTGTGGAGAAGTATTACAGATTCTTTGCTTTATCATGATTAAAAAAGAGCAATGCAACCCAAATAAAAGAGATGAGACATGACATAGTTGATAATGACAAGCCAAGAAATTGAAATTGCAGTAAATGGACTTCCACGGTGAAGACAGGCTACAAACTACTTCCAATGAATGATTAAAGCATCCACTCATTAGGAAGTACCAATATGACACTTCCATAAATGCTATCATTTACCAAATGTGGGATTCTTCAAGCATATATCTTGAACTTCACAGTAAATGCAAAACTAACACAAACAGCATACTGTCTGCTGCAAAGGATCTCCAATTAACTAGAACCTTTGCTTTTGCACAATCATATCTCAAGACAAACTTCTCTATCCATTGTTCCAGAAACCCAACCACTTATCATAAATCTTTTGCAAAGGAAACAACTATAGACAAAAGATTGCCAAATGATAACATCTATGCCCTGATACATCATCCTCAGGATGCAGAGATAGGGGAAAACTAATTTATCTTCCTAAATGTAGGAAGAGCCATTATTCATTTTAATAACTCATGGAGAAGTAAAACATAGGCAGCTTGATGTGAAAGACAAAAAGAAAGAACTGGAATACCTGACATCAAATGTCACAATCATAAGCTATGAAAAGCTTTACAAGAGAAATACTATTTACCAGATTCTTCAGCATTTGTAGTCGAACAATCTGCTAGCTTCCCAGGAAGAGATGATGATCTGAGAACACTCTTTTGTCTCACCAACTCCCGTGCTCTCTTGGCTGCCAAAGCTGCCTAGACAACAAAAGCACACAAGGGAAATCAGGGTAACTTCAAGCTCACAATTACTGGTAACCATCTCCACAGTCTGCAGCACTTAATCGAGTACAACACTTAAAAAAAAAACATTTTTCCAGCAAAAAAAGTGTAAGTGCACCTTGAGGGCATTCAACGACTTGGAAAGGATCAGATCAAGCACATCCGGATGCAACTCTAAGTATTCAGTAAGATACTCTTGCACAGATTGATCGACCAATTTGCGTACTTCTGGATTCCCTAACCTTGTCTGAAGGAAGAAAAAGCAGTCAGTTACTTATAACTGCCACATTGAATATGAAATTTCAAGTAAACTTCGCAGTAGACA
The DNA here is from genome assembly GCA_028455895.1 of Rhodomyrtus tomentosa. Taxonomy (NCBI): domain Eukaryota; kingdom Viridiplantae; phylum Streptophyta; class Magnoliopsida; order Myrtales; family Myrtaceae; genus Rhodomyrtus; species Rhodomyrtus tomentosa. The sequence continues at coordinate 35,574,352 of JAPCWY010000010.1, forward strand.
ATACCTTCGTCTGTCCTTCAAACTCTGGATTTGGAACTTTGACTGAGACAACACATGTCAGACCCTCCCTTACATGCTCACCACTCAAATTAATGTCTTTGTCCTGAATGCAAACGAATTTGTGCATTTAGATGTTACAAATATATTTATTTTCCTCTTCCACACACATCTCATGTGCTTATTGAAAAAAAAAAAAAAAAGCCAGACAAGGCGCACACCTTGATAATCTTTGACTTCTTCCCAAGGTTATTGAGTGTTCGTGTTAATGAAGCCTTTAAACCATCAATATGAGTCCCACCATCAACCGTCCGTATGCTGTTGGCATATCCAAGTATTGCATCGGAATATGCATCTGAACACCTAACCAATATTGCATTAAAACAAGGTTAACTATTGTTATTGTTCTACTCACAGTTGGGAGGAATACAAGGGACTCAGTTGCTGAATATGACAACTTCACCACTATTATGGTAATCAAAATATAATCATATGTCAAAACCATCTTATGTTAACAAAAATGTTTTTAGTGAAATAGTCGGAATATTTACTAGATGAAAGTTTCAAGCATAATAAATTGCACAGACAGATGGCAATAGCAAAGTCAGTGATTTGTAACCCCAAATCGCATGTTTGATAATTGAATCCTTAAAACAGCACAGAAAAGAGGAAAACAAGCATACCATTGAAAAGCGACGTCAACTGTGATTCCGTCTATTTCTTTCCTGAAACCGACGACATCATGAAGTGGCGTCTGCGTCAAAAAACTGTCAGGGACTTTTCAGTAGACACGACTTAAAAGAAATAGAGGGGCAGATATATTAACATGAAGCAAGAAGATTTCCCTGTAGGATCTTCAGCGCATCAGAGGTAAATCAGTGCTGAAGAACGTCAGATTGCAAAGAAGAAAGTTGACGGTGTCAACCAAAATTAAGAAAGACCCAGACAGCTCAATAATCTTCGGCTGATCCAGACATCTGCTGCTAAGGTTGCCAATTCACTAGCTGAAGAGTACTGGCTAGCGATGGCAATTTAACCCGCCCATCAGACACCCGCATTGCCCTGACCCTGATGGTTCTTACACCACATATGGGATGGGGCGGCCCCCGTGAACTGCCCAGCCCATACTTTAACTATTTTAAATATCAAATTTTTCTGTTTTCTACTACATGTTGATAAATAATAGGCCTTTTGTCGCCCTTTTTCATTGGTCTACTTATTTGATAATCATTTTTTTCATTCTTCTTCTAATTAAAGTAAGTTCAACACAAATATGGAGCAAAACCGATGGGCTGATGAAAACCCGCAAGCCCCGAGGGGAAGGGATGGGGCACACAACCTTGCCCTGCTGGGGAATGGGGTGTATATGGGGTAATCTAACTTATGACGGGGCAGTCCTTAAGGGATGCAACCCCGCCCCCAGCCCCACCCCGCCCCTTGGGGCTCTGGAGCAGTATTTATATTTAACTCATTCATAAAGATCCAGATAAAGGAAGAGCTTTTTTCAGTAGCTTTATAGGTTGAAGTTAGCATCTTCAAGAAGACAATTTGAAAGCAAGATCAAGAACAATAAACAATCTAGAGATTACCATCATGTCCTCGCAAGCAGAAGGGACAATAAAAAAGGCAGTCATACCTTATCATTGTTTAGCCAGCTCACATATTCAACTAACCCTCCTGCATAGAAGTACTCATCGTGCCGAGTCTTCTCCGGATCATCAGCCTCTTTTCTGAAAGTAATCCTAAGCTGCAATGCCAAATACGGTTGAGCAAAAGACAACAGAAATCCTTAAGATTTTCATATACAGTCATGCACGTAACACAAAGAACCAGAAAAATATTGTCTACCCCAATAAATCATCTAAAAAATTGTCCACATCTGCTGAGCAAAGGCATGCCAACATAATACATACTCAATATCATGAAGCAAAGTTTTGCAAAACCATACTTTAGGGTTTAGGAAAGCCAGCTCCCTGATGCGCCCAGCTAGAGTATCGTAATCAAATTGAATTTCTGTCGTAAACACTGTAGCAGAGAAGAAAGCAGACAAAGGAGAGTGCATCAGCACATATAGAGCATGAATATAATCCCAACAAGGTAATCCTGTAGTCATGCAATATTGTCAAGAATTACCTTGTTTGTCTGGCCAAAACTGTATGCGAGTCCCCTGGCGATCCTTTGATTCAAGTGGAAGTACATGACAAGTTAAGGGTGTCATAGGTTTCCCACGAGAATATTTCTGTTGGAATTCCATTCCGTCACGCCAAACAGTAACTTCCAATGCCTAACACCAGCAAGTTACAGGATTTTAACTTTTAAGATAAAATGAAAAATAGTTTGCAAACATAAAAAGAAATACATGTAAGAAATTGTCGAAAAGGTGATTGAGATATTTTGGATAAAATTCTTTCAATCTCACAAAATGAGAACCTTGAAGCCTACCATATTGTAGGCTCAAAGAGAAGTTTCTGAGCCTGTGAGTATTCTCTACCATCTTTTTCAACACTTTTTTAGAGACTGCTAAACTGGTATTTCAGAAGTAAGCCTTTATCCACATTGTTTGTGATTGTTCCTTATAGATTCTGAGGAAATTAGACAATGTAGGGACTAATAGACCCCCCTTTCACCACCATTTCCCGGTTCATATATTTGAAACCTATTTCGGGAGTGGAATAGAAAACCTTATGTGATTTTCTAGAGAACTGCTCAGTTAATCAGCAAGCCTATACTTAAACCACACAGGCTATGATAGATCTCACGCACCTCCCTTTGAGCCTAGCTACCATTTTCAGAGACGACTGGCACTACCAAGGGCCAATAATTGAAACAAAATAACATTTTAATCTTCTCTGCCAGATAACCTCATCTTTAGGAAGCATCTCCTCTATGCAACAAATAGGCAGATAAGATGACAGAAAAGAGAAGCCTCACCTCAGACAGCGCATTAACCACTGATAACCCAACTCCATGCAAACCACCTGACACACTATAGCCACTACTAGAACCACCAAATTTACCTCCTGCATGTAGGACCTGCAGAACATAATACAAGTGAGACACGTTATACTCTATTACTATTTCAATGAGAAAAGACGTTAGAAATTAGAGCCCTTGCTACTGACAGATATCAGAAAATCCCAAAAGCCCTTGCTAATGACAAATACCAGAAAATTACAAACCACCTAAAACCCTGCCCAAACAGATGGATCCATGCCAAAAGACTTGAATCGAAATATGGAAAAATCAGAGCACAAAACATAAAGCAACTCAATAACACATCCCAAGCAAGCCAACTCCGTGAAAACCACCTGACACACTATAGCCACTACAAGAACCAGTAAATATACCTCCTGCATGTAGAACCTGCAGAACGTAATACAAGTGAGACGCATTATACTCTGTTACTATTTCAGTGAGAAAAGAAGTTTAGAAATTAGAGCCCTTGCTAATGACAGATATCAGAAAATCCCAAAAGCCCTTGCTAATGACAAATACCAGAAAATTCCAAACCACCTAAAACCCTTCCCGTACAGATAGATCCATGCCAAAAGGCTTGAATCAAAATATGAAAAAAAATCAGAGCATGAAACATAAAGCAATTCAATAACATGTCCCAAGCATGAAGGGTGCACAAGTCTGAATTCATGTGCAAGCACAAAGGCAGGCACATGCATAAAAACATAATTCACATAAAAATTAATCTCACAAAAGAACTTTTTAGCATGCTATCAGGAAAATATCTGACTATAAATCATTTGAAAAAAAAAAAACTATTTATCGTGCTTTGATACATATTCGTCCTTCTTGACAATAAATTAATTCAAGCATCTCCTTGCCAACCCATATCTTCTCAAACAGCTTAAGACTATATATTGGTTCATGAGAAATTACCGTCAGCACAGTCTCCAACGCAGATTTCTTGGTCACAGGATGCAAGTCTGTAGGAATCTGCAAGTTTGAGAAATGCTATAAATTTAGCAGAACAAGTTCTCCAACAAAATTGAAACGACTAATTTCCTAATTCAAACTTCTACAACTACTTATAAGGTACACTGTGCAGTACTCTATTGGTTGAGTGATCAGCCAAAGCACCTAGAGAAAGTTTATTGTACAGTACAAGTCGAAAAAGATCCTGCTGAGTAGTTCCCCAGGTGCACTTGTTAAGCATACTAAATAATAAATGTTTAAATTTCAAAGAAGCGGTTACAATACACAAGACAATCAATGCATTACAACTGTGAAGCTTCCTTAATTAATTGCTTAAGAAGTGCCCCAAGGGTACCTGTTAACATAATCCTTTTGAAAATGGTCACAACAGGAACTCAAGTTGGTCAAAGAACATGACCTCGAATGACATCTCCAATTCAATACTAGAGGGAAGTTACATTGAGTTTTAGAGTTTCTTGCAAGAGGTTCTTAACTGGACCCTAAAAACGAGGATCAAGATTATGTCAAGAAGCAAGTAACAAAGAATGTTTAAGTAAAAATGCTCCCACATTCAATTAGCTTATGTATCAACAATGGAGAAGGTATTGTCCTTGTGACAGCAAGCTACGATCAAGCAGCATAATCAACACGTCCACCGTGCCTCCTCAAGAAAGTAGACAATCTAAAAGCTCTAAGTTGGATGCATGATATGAAAGGTATCCACTGAAATCACACAAATAGGATCCATACCCCGCGCCCATCATCAGTGATGCTCACGGAGCCATTCACATATAAGACAACATCTATGTTGGAAGCAAAACCCGCCTGAGCTTCATCAACCGCATTATCCAGTATTTCATAGACCTGGTGGACCGCAAAAACACGATATGACAATTTATATCCACTCAAATGATTCACTGGTTCTGGTACAACAACTGCAGATGAAAAGGGAAAAATGGCCATACCAAATGATGCAAACCACGCGGTCCGGTGCTTCCAATATACATACCCGGCCTTTTTCTAACAGGGTCCAAGCCCTCCAGTACCTAAATACTTCCACACACAATCCTCAGTTCACGATGCAAGCCTCAATGAAAACATATATAACAAACTAGTTCATTCTTGACAAATAGAACTGAGATCTAACCGTCGAAACTTATACAACTTCTAAAGCCAACTTGAAAATTCTATACCGAATAGCTCAGCACAGTGTAAGTACGCGAACCAATTTGAGGAAATTTATAACGTATCAATAACCTGAATTTGCTCAGACCCATAAGTTTTTGAGCTTGCGCTCCCCTGAAAAGCCTCAGTCACAACGCTGGTCGACATGAACGCCCTCGCAAAACCTGCTTGACGGCTCGTCAATTGAATGGTTACGGTCCTTAATGGATAACCATTTCTGCATCCATAACACGTGTATACAACGATTCACAACACCAAAAACAAATAAAGCCTACTTTCAATTCCAGACGAATTCAAAGAATAGGGAAGAGCAAAATGTTTGTTCCATGGCCACGAAAAAGGAACTTCGTAGAGAAATTTAGCACTTGGAAATCCAGCAAAATTTGTACTCGAAGGACAAAATGGTAGACTTTCCAGCGAGATGAGCCAACACATCACTGAGCACTATCATACTAAGCTCCCCATCAACTACAAGGCCCAAACATCATCACGAAACGCATCACTCCACCCAAAAGCTCGCGACTTCACTTCATACGCAGACAAGTCTCTAGATATGAACATGCGAAAAAAGGATGAAGAGGAGGACCTGGGTCTGAAGAAGACGGAGGAGCGAGACACGTGAGCATAAGGGTGAACAGAAGAGTGAGCGAAGAAGCGAGAAGCCATGGTCCGCAAGTTGAGGTGACGAGGTGATTTCAGAAGAAGCGCCATTGGAGATTGCGAACCATAAGGAGCCTTGTCCGAACCAACTGATGTTTTTCGTGAGGGCGAAGATAAAACCTCGTCACTCTCGTCGGTCCGAACTCTTTTATTTTTCCCTCCTCCCTCGCCATAAAACCCTACCGGCTCTCCTTCGCCCGTGACAATTCCCGGTGCTCATTTTAATTTTATCATTTAATTAAATTGGGATTGCTGTTCCAGATAATATAATTTCAGGGTTCACGTCAAGCAATTATAATGCTATCAGGACTATCGACTAAAGATAAATGTATACTTGAAATAATGTATATGTATTAGATCCGTTAAATGAGTGAGTCGGATCAAATTTGGGTTAAGTCCAAAACTGTTCGATCCAAACGACTTATTTAATCCCTTTTAAATCAATTTTATTCTTCGACAAAATAAATCAATTTTTTTTTCGTATCAATTTGGTGATTACTACTCACTCATTTACTAAAATATTTTCATATTTAATCTAACTTATGAAAATTCGTATCCGCCTAATTAATTCACTTTAAATTATTGCCAAATGCGATCAAAAAGATATATACTCCATAACCAACGGACGAAACTCACGAGATTTACAAAGATGAAAAATAATGAGGGAAAAAAGAAGCCTTCATGGCAATTTCAATAAGGATAAAGGATTCGACCAAAAAAAAAAAATAAGGGTGACCCATCTTTCATGCCCACGAAAACTTCTCTAAATTTGGAAGGCAAAATGACACAAATAATCCCTAAATTTTGATATAATGTGCAATCTGATCCCTGAACTTTTATTTTGTTCAATTTAGTCTATAAACTTTGGCAGAATGTGCAATTTGATGCTAAACTTTTGACTTGTTCAATTCAGTCCCTGCACTTTTAATAAATGTTCAATTTAGTCCATGAACCATATGAAATTGTTCAACATTATCACTGATCTTAAATTAACAAAATGATTATATTGAATATTTTCCTATAACTCGGAGACTATATTGAACATACACTAAAAGTTTAGAAACTGAATTAAACAAGTCAAAAATTTAGGGATCAAATTGTACATTCTGCCAGAATTCATTGACTAAATTGAATAGATTAAAAGTTTAGGGACCAGATTGCACATTTTACCAAAGTTCACGGGCCATTTATGTAGTTCCAGTCCAATAAGTCCATTATTTTGTTATAAAGGGTGGAGATAGAGTTATAAAAGTGAATTGTGTGTGGGAAAATTGTGAACCCAATTAATATCCATGTATTTTTTTTCATCTTTGACACTCCAGATTCGTTCATAACCGGTTTACTGAACATAGCCAATATGATCGGTTTTGATGGATCTAACTTATATTAACTCTGAAGTTACTCCGTGGTTGGGAAAAAATTTTGTATATAATTTATGCGCACGACATACATTCAATTTTTCATGCCATCTAATAAATAATTCCATGTTTGGATGGGCGGATTAATGCTTTCTGTAGCGAAGGCTCTTTCCCTCGCTTACTTCTTAAAACTCGTGACCAAATATCTAAGTTTGGAATTTTTCCTAAGTAATGCTATGGACTTCGGGAGAGTTATAAAAAAAAATTCCTAAACCCATGGTAATTATGCTAATCCAGTCATAAGCGTTTTGCATTAATTCAGGCTCTTTCGATGGCTAGCGCTCAACGTTGATGTGAACTTTTTAAATAATTTTTTTAATAATTTATTTGAATTTATTATGATTTTTTCTTTAATTTTTTCCCTAATCCTTGGGCCCACGAAGGTCGCAGGCCAACTGGCCACAAGGGAGGGCCAAGACGCCCTCGCTAGCATTGAAAGATGGCATCGCAGCCGCCACCCAACCTAGGCAAGGATCACGACGCCCTCGCTGGCACTGAACAATGGCATCTCAAATGTCGTCCAACCTAGGCAAGGGTCACAACACCCTCGCTTTATGCCAGCGAGGGGCCATACACCCTTGCCGCCCCTTAGGGTTTTTAAAAAAACAAAGCAAATGAAAAAATCATTAAAAATCAAAATAGTATTTAAAAAAGGTCCAATCAAAGTCGGGCAGCCAAATAGACTAAATAAGCACAAATTCAAAAAAATTAGGATTAAATTGGTATAATTATAATAGATTTAAGACTATTTTGATGATTTTCTCGTGGCCTTCGAATTAATGTTTGCCCCATTATATATATATATACATATATATATATATATATATATATATGTTGAGTACAATCTTTATTCTTATCTGATTTTTATAGAATAATTTACACTACTTCTATTTCTAAAGGCAAAGTGTTAATTTCTTGAGAAATTTTCAAATAATGACCTATCTTAATTTTCTCAACAAAGGATTTAAAGTGATCATGTCAGCTTCAAAAGAATGGTCGACATCACTGCTGGTCAAAGGCAATTTCGCCATTTATTTATTTTATTTATTTATTTATTTCTTTTATTTCATTTCTTTTTATGTTTCGATGAGGGTCACAATCCTTGCCTAGATCTAGCAATGGCCAACCTTGCTTGTGGTCGTCGAGGGTAGCCTCACCTGTGGTTAATAAGAGTGACCCATGCCAGGTTGGGCGAGGGAGATCCTTAATCACCTCTCTTCCATGGTTAACTTAGAAAATGTAAATGATATAATGCCCTTGATTGGCCAAAAGGGTTGGCCGTCTTGTGAGTTCATGTCCTTCTTTGAGACTGATATGGTCACTTCATGATCTTATTTGAAATAAAGCTCACTTCAGGAGAGCGCTTCATATCCTTATTTGAAATTTTCTCTAATTTCTTTGCAATCATGAATCATATTTGCCTCGTGAAAATTATCAAAAAAGTCATAAACCTATTGTAACTGTGTCAATTTAGTCTAAATTTTTTCTTTTTATCGATTCAGTCATAAACCTTTTGCAGAGTTAATTCAACCCATTCGGCGAATTTTGGACGGCCAATGCTGACGTGAACGCCAGCCGGCTAGCGACCCAATATTTTAATAATTTTTGAATTTATTTTTTCCCTTTTTTCTTTTCTTTTTCTTTTCCCCTTCCCTTCCCCTTTCCTTCTCTATTCCTCAGCTTTCACTTCTTCGCCTGTTCATGGGTTTCATTCTTCTTCACCATTTTTGGGTTTCAACTTCACCGAAGAAGAACATTTCCAACCAACTGAACTAAGACCCCATGTTCAACAAGATGACCTCGGACCCAAACTCCATCGTCTCCGACTTTGCCTCGCCCCCTCACCTCCTTGTCGTAGCTTTTGCCGCACCCCCGTCATGGGTCTACGTATCGAGGGTGGTTGCGCCGATCCACATCACGCATGGCTGCGTGTTTGTTGGACCTCGGTGAGGCTCTCGCCAAGCCTCACCAAACCAGATCTGGCGAGGCTTACCCTCTCCAGATCTGGACTGGTGAGGCCGCATTTGCCCGGCCATGGGAGGCTCGACCTCATGAGCTCGTTTGTAACATTCTGAATTTCCTGTCATTTTGAGGCTGTTGAATGTGAATGTACCTTACAATGTATTTCAGTCTTGTCTCGCTCAGATCTGATCAATCTTGAGTAAACTAACCAAAAGGGAAAGACTAACGCATAACAAGATATGTGGACCTAGGAAACTCGAAAAATAAAATAACGCTTTGACCATAAGGATTGTCGAGGGAACATTTAAAGCCCATAAGGCCGATCAAATAACGATTAGGTAATACAATGCTAGCGTTATACAATTGGATCACGGGTGATGCCGCTTAACCAATATATAATTTGTAAATTTTCCTAAATCAAACTATGATGATCAAAGCTATCAAAACTAGTGATGAACCCTCTCAATTACATGGCAACCAAGACCGTCATAACTTGAGATTTCCTAATTGTAATGGGAATCACAGAATCGATACGCGTAATGTCTACAAAAGTCGCCCGTCAGTTCGAGACAAATTGAAGTTACGATCAACGGACGAATGATCATGAAATGGAAGCTCAAGAGTAGTAATTAGAAATAGAAAATTCCAATTCTAAATAAGAATTTGACGACATCTCACCAAATGGTAATTTCAAATTAAAAAAGTGAAGTTTGGACTGAAAGTGCAGAATTATCATTCTGCCCCTCGACCATTTACTTTGTCTTAAGAAATGCAAGAAGTAAAAAATGGTCAATCCCTCTCCATCCATGGCTACCGAAAATTGATATACAAGGGGTCAAAGGATGAGTTAAAACTTAAGTTGCATTATTGGACAAATGTCACATGTCAAGCAATGGAGACCCCAAGCATTTATTACCCACCTAACCAAGTCTAATCAATTTCAAGCCAATAATTTACGTGAAATAACATGCCAAAGACCTCATCATCTGTGTATACCATCCTCCTCAATTTCATTGCATTTTCCTCTTCAATTATACCTCAACCGAAAACTGCCCAGAAGACAGTTTCTGTCCCGCCTATTCGGTGTGCTCGAGCCCCCCTTTCCGGCTCCACCTGGTCAAGCTTCTACCACCAGGAGTAAGCTTGACGTGTCCTTAACACGTTCCAAGTGGTAGTTTGAGGTTTCATTAAACGGTTTTTCCCGACCAGCCCTTAGACCAAAACCGAATGAAAATCGTGCGAGCTAAGGTAAGATCTTCGTTCTACCTCTTAGAGACTTTGATTGGTCTCAAATTTGTTAGTAGACCTTCATAACATCTAGTACTAAGGTTTGATGGTCTGTGGCTGCAAGTTGGATGGAGTTAGAATAGGGTTTCATGGCTGAACATTGATGTTAAAATTTGGACAGATTCTGATCAAGTAGAGACCAGACTGTTCCGAAGTCTTTGGGCTGTCAATCCGCTTCAAATCTCACGGTGAGCTTTCTAAACCCATAAAGGAAGGTCTTAGCAAGTTGGTTATTAAAGGATTGAGGATTAGAATTGAATTATGGCTCGATTAAACGATTGAAACCCAAAATCAATTCTGTTTTGAGGATGGCTGCAAGCTGGTCAGTTCTGTTTAGGGGCTAAATGAGGAGCATTCGAACTTCAATGGACTAATAATATCTTATACGATATCATGTGAGGTGTCAATGAGAAGCATGAGAAGTGAATTGAGGTTTGGAAGTGATTTATGACAACATTGGTGCACGAAATTCTAAATTGTGTCTTGCCATGTGTATAGCTGAGTAAACTAAACACGTTAAGGGTTCAGGGGGAAGCATTGTCATGTGTTCAATTGTTAGAAAAGATGTCTTGAATTGCCAATGGCGTGGCTAGGGAAAGATTGGGTTAATGGAAGTGAGCATTCCATAGTTCGTGACTCAAGATTGGTTAATCTTTTTAGGTTGATGAAGAATTTGTGGGGATTATATACTTGTGATCTTGAGGAGAGTCACATTGTGTGACACTGTACTACTTGATCAAGTAAGTGTCTCCTAAACCTTTATCTAAATACTAGGACATTGTTGGATGAGTTATTAAATGATTTGAATGATTGATGAATTTTATGGATTGAATTGTACGTATTGTGATGGCATTGTGGATCCAATGAAAGAAATGTTGAGGATACCGATTGGTTTGTGACCCCGGTGGTATCGGAGGGTGGTGAAATTGAATGAGAATGAAAATGTCGATTGGTCTGTGACCCCGATGGCATTGAGAAACTGCAAGCTTGGAGAGTACCGATTGGCATGTGGCCTTAGTGATACGTGGACATTGTTTGGTCTGTGACCCTGGTAATGTCAGATGACAAGAGTGCCAATGGAGCGTGTGGGTGAATGAGAAAGTGGAGACAATGGTGTATCGAGTGCATGTGCTTGTATATTGGGACCCTGAAATTGAGCATGATTGTTTGTACTGGTTATCCATGCCCAATAATTGATATTGATGTCGTGTGATGCATTGTGCCATTGTATTATTTGTTATTTTGCATTTTTGAATGGCATTTATGTGTGGTCTGATAGAACTGGTATTGAGGTATATGGTTAGGTTTCACTTTCTAAGATATCGATCTCACCCTGTAGTGGAACAAACTTTTCAGACCCCAAGCCTTAGCCATGTTGCCAATCCGCTTAGGCGATCCAAAGGAGATGACCGCCCTTTTTGATGAGTTTCCTTATCGAAATGATATCACATATGTTAGGAAGCGCACAACTGTCTGGATAGATGAAGGAAAGTTAGAACTACAATTCTACCGTTTTGAGGCATGGTTTAGTCAAGTGGAAGATAGTAGCTTGATGGGAGCTCTGCTGCCTGAGGATGTCCCATGGGAAGTGATTCTAACCTGGTTTCATCCGTCCCGACCGGGTATTGAAGTGGATAACCCAATATTCGTAGGAGGTTCAAAGAACATACCTGAAGTGCCGAAGTCTCCACTGTATTCTGTGGAGTACATGAATTAAATAGAAATTTCTATTGATGCGGTTGAGGCCACTGACGAAGAAGACGAAGCAAAAGTTGAAGAAGAAGAGGAAACCGAGAAAGACACTGAAGAACCTTCAGAGAATGTACCATCCGAGACTTTTTCAAATTACAATCAAGATGTTGAGGAAGACGGTGGAAAGTATGACTCAAGTTGTTCTTCTGAGAAGTCCGGTTAAAGGGGTTAGGTGATTAAGGAATCATTTTGGTGTTAGGCTCTGGGAAATGTATAGTAGTAACCTTTGAACCATAGGCCTTAGTTCATTTTCCTATACAGGTGTACAGCTTTGTATTTCCTTTTATCTTTTCCCTTCCGATGCACGTATTGAATGCTTCTGCAATGTATAAATAGATGTGTTTTTCCTCTTGTTCCAAATTTACTTTTTATTTCTTTTGTATGGTGATGTTATTACTATCTCATATGCGCATTTCATACCATGTTAGGCCATATGAAGTTTCTGGATAATTGAAGGCCTGAGGTGGATGTAATGAACTCCAAGAGACGCGGGGCATTACAACCCGATCCGTCCATGGCGAGGCAAGCAAGAGGCTCGTTGGTCACCGGCGGATAGATTTGGAACGGCTATTATATGTGGAACGAGAAAGGGCACGAGGAGGTGGAACGGGGAAGGGAAAGATGGAGGGGAAGGAGAAGAGAAAAATGAAAAAAATAAAAGGGAAAAATTAAAATAAAAATCATTATAAATTAGAAAATTATTAAAATATTATGTCGTCAGCCAACCGACGTCCAAGTCAGCGCTGATCGACTAAAATTTGTTGGCATTATTGCAAAAGGTTTAGGATTGAATAAAAAAAGATGTAAGACTGAATTGGCAAAATTGCAATATGTTTAGGATTTTTTTGGTAATTTTCTTTATTTGCTTCATTAAGAAGAAATTACATATCCATCCCCAGCCACCAATCTAGGCTCAGACTCGTGTCTTGCTATGTGAATTAAGTAAATATGATTTTTCATGGACTTCAATATGATAAGAATTTGCTAGCCTAATAATACAGTTAGTCATTTCTAACAATACGATCTTTCAATCAATAAGTGCTTTATACAAAACACGCTGTGATAGTATGTGAGTTTACGATTGAAATTGTACAGTCCCTAATAGTACTGTCAGTCATTTATAACCGTATAATCTCCCAATTAATAAATGATTTGTACAAAACGATAGTATGTGAGTTTGCGGTTGAGATTGTATAGCTCCTAAAAGTACTGTTAGGGAATCATTTTTTATGTGCGGTAACTTTTTGCGATAGGACTTTTTGTCCTAGATGTAAAAATGTACATAGATTTATGTCGGTGACAGACCAAAGACCTGGCAGGGCCGAAATACTCAACACATTTTATTATTGACTTTTTTTTTCTTTTTTTATTAATAAAGTTTTCGTATATCACCCCTACAAATTATGTAATTGCAACTTTTTTGCCGGTCTAATTCCCTAAAAAAACTCTCAACTTCAGGTCTGGTCCCAATTATGTTGAGGAATCACATGCAGAATTTAATTTTACACAGCAGAAAATATCAGGTAAATGTTCTATATACATTAAATTGAACAAACATGTTGAAAGTGGGTCTCCGAAAGCTCTCCTACCCAGAAACAAACTGCTAGTTATTGTTGACTGATAGCAGATCATGAAGTCCTCCATCTACCGCTTACTGTTTTCAGCCAATGTATGTCCTTGCGCCGCCCATCGCCTTCCCGGCACGCCCGAAGGATCGGTTCCGCGGTGATTGATACATCGAGACGGATATCTACAGTGGCTCAAGGTCGCAAAAAAAAAAAAAATTAAAGCTAACTTTGACACTAAACGGGAACCTGCAGAATAAATTTGCCAATTCTTCTTACTAACCCTTAAAAGGAAAAACCAAAAGGGCCCAATTCATGGTCTCTACACTCTGCAGAATATCTGGATCACACTGCGTACAGCACCTGGGAAGAAAGCTACGAACAGAACACAATGAAACTTCCCGATTTCATGGGTCGTGACTGCGAAAACCGAAGAAGCTGCGCATGTCAGCATCACCGAATCTGTCTCGCCGAACATCACCGAGCGAAAGGAGGACGTGCAGGCGAGGAATAGACCGATCGCGAACATGGACGTGGACAGGAGAGCGGCTGTGCTCCGGATTAGCTCCATCGCGGTCGCGTTGAACAGGACCATGAATACGTACAAGGCGTTCTTGAGATAGTAATACATCGCACGCCCTGCATAGTTGCCGTTGTTACAGCCATCGGTGTCGTCCTGCCGTTGCACAGCACCCGGAAGACTTAGAACTCCGGCTCCAAAGAACGCGAGCAGCGCGATCAGAGTCACTGCGACCGAAAGCAGCAGCGCGGTCCAGGCTTCGGCTGGCGAGTCCCTTACGTGGCTGCAACGGAAGAGGTTGAAGAAGGGTCTTCTGGGATTGCTCGAAGTTGGGGTAGCCATTGAATTGTGTGTGCTTGGACGCCTTGGAAGAAGATGATACAGTGAAAGGAAGACTATTATATAGAAAGTAGCAGCTTGGACAGGGCCAATTCATGGATCAAGAAACAGTCTGGTCAAACGGGTATTTGAATGGTACAAGCCAGTACTTTACGCGTTAAAGAAGCGTGAGGTGTCACGTCCAGGGTTTAATTCCTGCTCGATACAACATCTCGCGGTCGTTTTGTGCAGTACTCAATCTCAACGCGAGCAAACGAGCGATTTCATGTCTCAGGAAAATTCGTCACTTGGTTCTAAACTCCAAGCGTGGATGATTGCTTTTAACCGCGGTAAAAATGTAACTTTTATCTGATGCGTACGATTTAGACTCGAGACAGCATCGGAACAGCCGGAATCTTGTCTTTTCCGCTCGAACGCACCTAATCGCCGGGCTACTAACTCCTTCGGCATCTTTTCCAAGTCAATTCCCGAAACGCGTTTCATCTACCGAAGAAATTGGGTGGAAAGTGCAAGAGATGGTCTTGAATTAGTTTATTTAGATTCAAGGTCTAGGATACTTCCTGAGACATGCTGGGATAGTTAGATATGATTTTGAGTTGAAGAGTGATGTTACAACAAACACTATTCTAATTCAAGGGCCACTTTTTAATACGTTCTCCGGCGACGGAGATGGCACTAAGAGGAAAAAGACGCCAGGAGACAACCTAAGGAACACGTCACGTTACATAATAGTATTGTAATTAGGAGCGTAAAAAAAAAAAGCTAGCGTCGGCCCGACCTAACCCGGCTCGAAAATTCACTTAATTTTCGAGACTTTTCATTAATTTTTTAGACTTTTCAGGCCGGGCTTGGTACCGTTCGCATATGGATCAGGCCAGCTAGGTTCTGGCTTTTTTTTTTGTTCTCACGTTTTCTTTTTAATTTATTAATTTAATTTTTATATTCTTTCATTTGATGGGCCTGTCAGGCGATTTTGATTTCAAAAAAGGAAAAAAAAAAACTAACCTGACCCGACCCAGCCAGGCCCGAAGAGTTGGGGCATATGCAATTCGGGCTCGGTCCAGGCCGCGCTAGGTACTGTTCATGCTTGGGCCGGGCCGATATCCTACCCGATCTAGCCTGTTTAGCACCCCCAATTGTAACAACAAAAGATTATTACATGCTCTGATAAATCATGTGGACCAACACCATTTGATATCTACCGCCTGAAAATTTATTTTGTCAATGGATACAAGTGCGGAACAACCGTCAAGGTATGCATATTCTCGATCTATCTTCTGCACAATGACGGTAGATAAGTTTCTCAGCTACCAAATTAGGTAATGTTACCGACTATCTCGACCAATTCAGTCCATCCAACCAACACTGACGTGGACTTGCTGTGGTTGGGCAAGGCTGATCTCGCCCTCGTTGGCCCTCGCCACTGGCCGATCATCGATCCGGTAATCAACTAGAGTATTTTTGATATAAATGTAAAATATTTAAAACTAAATTGATAAAATTGTAAATTTAGAATTTTTTTGGTAATTTTTCTATTTACTGTACGTTGCAAGTATCCTGGGAAGTGAATCGAAATAAAGAAAAAAAAATTGGTCTTTTCGTGGATGGCCCCTCTCATCTCTTTCCCCTCGGAAGACCCAAAACCTCGCGTCACGAATGGACTAGAGAAACGGACAGAGAAATTAATATTTTGCATCTACGTAAGTTCCTCTTTGAGTTTCATGTTCGTATATGGAGGGAGTTGAACTTAAAATTAGAGGAGAACCATGGGCTCCTCCATCAACATCACCATCAAATCGCACACATAGTCGCCTGCAATTTGTATGCCTTTCACATGGCAACTCCTATTGGAAATTTGGAAGATTTACGAGGCAACATATGGTTGGAGGCAAATTCTAGCTCTGGCGCCACCACATCGACCGCTTCCCCAGCGTGGTGTTTTGGGTCCACTTGGTCGGGTCTTTCGTCTAAACTAAGGTTGTGACTCTACGGGTGAAGATGCATGACAGCCAGGTTAGAAGCTTCGCAGAGTAATTCGAAATAGAACGGCCCTTTTCGCCTCTTCTCTATCCGTGAAAGAGGGGCGTCAAATTCTCGAACGAGAATCGATGCGCGAACCGTGCACCTATGGATTGGGAAAACGTACGCACAATTACGCCTTCAGCGGATGCGGACAACACTTATTACGGTGTAGAAGATACGAGACTCGCATCTTTCTGTGTGGGTGAAAAATGTAGATCACATCGCTTCTTGAAATGCAACGCGTTCGGTTGCGACGGGATTTACCCAATAACATGCTCTGATTTCACAAATTCAAGTGCAGAGAGCCTTACGATGTGGTCACTGGCAAAACAAGGAAATCTTCTGACTTGGGTTTCGAGAACTGTTAAGGATTTCTCCATAATGACCATGAGCAGTTGCTCGTGGCCAAATAAGGCTTGGCGGATCTTATTACTACAGAATCCACTTGCTTCTATCCCCCGCTTGCTCTTAGCAGTTATCTTTTCGTGGCCTACTACAAAGAGATTCTCAGTTTAATCCTTGGAAAGAGTATCTTAATTGAACTATGACGGTTCTTTACCATATTAGCAGCCTGGTCTCAAAAAGAAGGTTTTAAAAAAAAAAACACACAAACAAAATGAACATAAGAGGAGCATCTCTTTTATCTTTCTCCCGATCTGCGATCAATTTGCATTACATCGCTGGAGGAGCATTTAACCAAACAGAAAAGGCACTTGCGCTATGTTTTCATAGAGTTGGAGTTGAGTTACCACAATATTTGGGCGGCCTCCATCTGGCTTCCGCAAATTGAGTGAGTCAGCTTTGACCTTAGCTATATAGATACAAACATGTACAAGATTCTCGAATCCTCAACCGGAAAGAGAAGTCAGACCCTTGCAAATTGACCGGCTGGCTGTAGAAGGGACGACAAAAGTGGATGATCACACCAAACCACACTAACTCGTAAATTGCTCGAAAGAGGTGTCTCAGCAGGAACTTAGTAA
The DNA here is from genome assembly GCA_028455895.1 of Rhodomyrtus tomentosa. Lineage (NCBI taxonomy): Eukaryota > Viridiplantae > Streptophyta > Magnoliopsida > Myrtales > Myrtaceae > Rhodomyrtus > Rhodomyrtus tomentosa. The sequence goes on from JAPCWY010000010.1 coordinate 35,591,969, forward strand.
TTGCCCAACTATATCGCCTACAAGTTCCGTGTGTTCCTGTAGTCAGAACATGATGAACTAAGTAAATCAGAAGACCATCAGATGGGAAAACTTTTTGCCGTCAGTGCGAAAAATCTAATTCTATGTTGGCCCTACAAGAGGTGGAAGTCAGGTGAATGCATTGATCCGAAACTAAGCGAAACTCCCGAGCAAATTGGCCTTTTGAAATAGTAAACTCTACTATAATTCCATCTCTAAAGTTGACGAGATCAGCACAAGCTGAAAAACTTTTCTCCTTGCAACTTCAACATCTAGTAACATCTTACTTTGAATTTGCAAAATTGCATTTAGTTGAAAAAACATCTTTTTCTGAGGGAACAAAAGTGCATTTTAGTATCATCAAAACATAACTGTCTTATGATTTCTACAGTTAACTAATCAGAAATGATCATAGTTCATCTCTCTTGCATACAATTAGTTACCTTGCAGAAATTGATTGAGTGCAATTCACAGCCCCTCTGGGAGCGCTGAGGCGTCTTGTCCTACTATTGTGCTCTTTGCTAACACGCATAGCGGCGATCTCCTTTTCCATGGAAGCTACTTCTCTACGCATTTTTTTTGCTTCAACTTCCATTGCTTTGTTCAAAGTATCAACCTTCTTTGCCAACATCTGCTTATTCAACAACAACAAATATCAAGTATTCAGAGACGAAACCCGTGATGAGGAAAGCATAGATAATCATAGTATAGGAGGCAAATCCATCAACCTCTATAGCATCATCCTTCTCTTTAAGGCTCTGATCTTTGTCATGACCAGCTTTTCTCAGGGCTATAACCTCTTTTTGCAAGATATCGTACAAAGTTCCGGATACAAAGTCCTCATCTTTGGGTTGCGCTTTGCCATTATGATTCCCATTTGCAATCTCTATCATCTCAGTGCTCTTCATCTGTTCTCCTGCGATATCTGTGGCATTGTCATTATCAGTTGAATTTGGCATCAGTTTATCGAGGGACTTGCAGCCACCGTCAAATGATGCAGATGACACTCTTGCATGTCTCAACAGCACACTGGCACTGTTGGAGCGTAGCAGGCTGGTCGGTGCATTCGACGTTTTCTTTGGTAAGGAGCCGTTGGAATGCTGTCTGGACAGGTGCTCGAATCCACTAAGAGACAGCCGCCTTGAATGTCCATTAGTATTCTTTCCTTCTGAATGTATCCGAGCATTGCCATTAGATCCTTTAAGCTTTTCCTCCAAAACTTTGAATCGCAGTTGGTATTTTTCCTAAGCATAATTGAACAAGCCTGCCATCAAGGTTAATTGGCCAAAAAGGAATCTATTGCTATAATTGATGATTGTCACACCTTCATTTGGGCTTCTGCCTTTGCAGTGCGCTCGGCCACAGCAAGTTTATCCCGAAGTTGTTGCATTTCACCCTATTGATATAAGAAGAGATCAGTAAATCCTGCTTTAAAATTAGATTCCCCTAGTTACCCTTCAGCAAGTCAATGTCAGTAAAGAAGTTCCTTGCATCTACTAGCGAAAGATCTCTTCCAAAAAAGAGCTTTCTAGTTGCACTTGCATTGATAAATGCAAGTTAGAAACCTACTAAGATTCAGAATTGTTTTTTTTTTTTTGGATAAGGAAAGATTCAGAATTGTTCAAGGCTTAAAAATTGAAGAACCGTTCAATGCTTTCAAGTTTCAACCACAGCTGTTTTTTTTTCACCATTATGACAAAAGCATGGCATTAAAGGCATTTAAAAGCTCCTTAATATCTGGACTATGTAATTAATCCAGCACTCTCCCTGTTGACACCTACATGGCTTCGTACGAGGTGTCCTAGGAACCCTTTCAACACTATATGGTAATGCGGTGTCCACAAAGAGTCTGGCCACTATGTAATTAACAGTCCCTAGTTGTCGAGACATTTGCTGCTTCTTTGGCAGCATAAGATAAGACAAAAAAGAAAATTATTGCATTTGATGTCAACGGTCTAAGTTAATCAGAGGATGAACAGAAAAAGACAAGCAGAACACTGTGCTTGCTAAAGATGGCATATTGCCATTGACTTGCCTGAAAAAATCTTCTTTCTTCGAGCCATTGCTTTACAGGCATAACTTTGTCATTGCCATCTTTCCATTCATTAGCAACTACAGTTGCAACTCGGTTTGCAGAAACCTTTGCACGGGCAACTTCCCTTTCCAAGGTCTTTCTCTCCTCCTATGTGAAGCTTCCATGTCAGAAAAAGCTTCATATGTTCGTGACTGAGGATGGAAAAGCATTCAACGACACTAGATCTAAGACAGAAAGAAGAAGCTTTAAAGAGAGATTACATTCATCTCTTGAACTCGTCGCTGATAATCCCGAACAGCATTAGCTGCAGCTCCACCAGCCAAAACAGCTTCCTCAAGCTCTCGAACTGTTTGCATTAGCTTTTCGACCTCAGAAACTTTTTGCCTATGCATCTTGTCCAGAATTTTATTCTCCTCCTGCGCATAAGCGCGAGATATAGTCAATATTTGCCTCCTTCAGACAGTCTCAATCTACATCATATCATGAAGAAGAAGAATTAATCTCAAAAGAGAAAAACCTGGCAAATTTCAATTTGCTTCATTAGTTCTTGGTTCTTGTTCTGCAGATCATCCACCAGTGCTGCTTTCGCTAAAGCAATCTCAATAGTCCTTTCAGCCTCAAGTAGAGCAGCCTCCTTGGACTTTGTGAGCCGATCAAGTGCTCTGTGGTCTTCTTGCAACCTTGCAGCCTAGAAAGAAGGCAAGACTTACAATGTAAGACAACCAAGTTCTCTCTAAACAACCAGAAAAGAAGATCCCAGGATGTCAGGATATCTCATCAGAAAAAAACATGCATCACAAAAGACAATGGGATGCACATAGCAAGCAATTGATCAAACTCCCACATATACCTCGAACCTAGCTAGCTTAAGCTCCGCCTCAAGTGGAGCTATGATTGCCTCAATTGGAGGCATCTCATCATCTTTTTGGGCAGCATGGACTCTTCTAAGTGTAGCTTCTGCAGCAAATTGTGCAGCCAGAGCTTCTTTCTTCTCATCATTTACCTTCTTAATCTCAAGATTCTGTAAACATGATGCCCATTAGTTTATGTCGAAGGTCACATTCTGAAACTGATATGGAAAAGAATTGCAAGCAAGCGACAAATCACAATGTTATTTCAAACCTTGCTTTCTAAAAGAGCTTCTGTCACTTTTAGCTTCCCATCCACTTTCGTCAGCTCGTCAGTCAACTGATGTCAATTATTGCACAAGATGATGAGAAACGTTTTTGACTATCTGATAATCCTCAAAAACATGATAACATCTAGCTATCCTAAGGAGCAAAAAAGGTGAAAGATGCAACTGCCTAGGTTCCTCAGCTAATTTTACATAGACTAAGCACGAGCAATATTAGAAGTTTAAGACGAATGAGGTCACACGAAAAATAAAGCAAAGCTAAAGATCGTTGACAAATAAAGGACCAGAAAGAATGTCAGAAAGCATGGTTTATCCTCCAGATCGTACCAGAGGCACCAGTTTGGTATATCGAGAGAAGTGCCGAAGAACTAAAGTTTCCAAGACCATGCTTACCAATATTGGTCTCCCAATGTCCAAAGAAGTAATACAAGACTCTTGGATCCAGAGAAGAAGCATGTTTATCATCAAACCAACAAGCATGATCAAGAATTTCAATTTCCTTTTAGTGCAACACCAAGGTGAGATCAAGAATTAAATTGTAGTCAAATTCAGGGCGAAACAGAGGATTAACCTACAAGGGAAAGTCATCTAGCCCTAGAACTTCGACCGTTTTTCATCTTTCTTACTCAGTGAAAAGTAGTGGTCGTCATAAGAAATCATGATCCCTTCTAAGTTCTCGCCGAGCCAAAATAAAAAATAATCTTCTACGAGGTGATGATCCGAGCTGGTCAGCTCATACAATATTTGCATGTGATAGGTCATCTCAAAAGAAAGAGACACGTTGCAAAGCATTGTGGGTACGTAAGTACCTCTTCAACTGCTTTCTCTTTAAGACGTTCAGAATACTTTAAAGCTCTAATTTCTGCAAGTGCATCCCCCAGTTCTCTATCTTTGTCTGTGAATAGAGTAAAAAAAACTCATAAGATTGCTGCACATCAGATGCGCTCCACAGAGAGAATATATAATTTCCTTGCTATCTTCTAATTTTTCTAAGAAGCTCAGCCAAGGTTATAACTTAAGCCCAATCCACGAAACACGATCATAAGAAACATTAGACAAAACAATGCAATTTAACTATAGAAATGCACTTCAAGGAAAGTGCATATATTAATCTCCTCCATTCACTACTCTGACAAAGAGTTGGACCATCGAAGGGGCAAAGCCTAATAGCGCGAAGGTCCAATGAATCTCAACCTGCTTCTCGAACAAGTTTACAAAGTGGACCTCCAATGCTTGTTGACATATATCTCTAGAGATAACTCATTCCTGCAGACCTCTTAGACTAGGGTATCCATAATGCCTCATTATGAGGTTTGGCAGGTCGAAAAGAGCCAAAAACATGACCCGTTAAATGTTCGCTGAACAGGACATTGAAGCATTTCATTGCCATCACGTGGTCAAATGCACAATGAAGTTGCATATTATGATAAAGAGCAGAAAAGGAATATGGTGTACTCTGCCGGGAAAAGGTCACGAGGAATCAGCATTCGTAAAATTCTAACAGGAAGAAAATTATCCAAACACGGATGAACAAAACGGGGTACAACCTAGTGCGAGAAGAATCACATTCACATGGATAAGCCAAATCTAGCATAAGTAAACGATTGCGTTTGTGAATTGGCTAATGCTGCAAGATCTTTGGACGAGAAAAGCCGGCGGAAGTCGCATTTCTATTCAAAATCCGGCCCTCCACCGAGTCTGCTAATTCAACTGCTTGATTAGAAAAGATTGCACCATCCATTCATGTAAAAATCAACGCCGATGAATTGCTCGCTACACACCCACACTCAAACATACACTGCTTGACGAATCTAGTTGCCAACTACCACCCACTCTAAGTGTACAGAAACTGAAAACGCGTTACCAAAAGAACAAACAAGAGAAGAACGGACAACTTGCTAAAACCACCTCGAAATTGAATCAAAAGAAAGGAGAATCGGTATACCACCGTCTCGACAGCATGATTCAGGTATCATCGTGAAACACGAGTAAATGTAGCATGAGAAATGGACAGCCACCAGACTCACTGCCACCACCCCCAGCACATACAACGGAGAGACGCCAAGACAATAGGAACGTGCTACGCAACAAGAGGAGGTCCTAGAGAAGGAAATGGAGCGACAACCTCGGACTCCGTTCTCGAGGCGAGCGAGCTCGACGCGCACGGGATCGGAGCCGTGGAGAAGAGTGATGACGTCATCGACGTCGGAGCCGGCTCGCGACAGGGCGGCGTTGGAGGCTCCGTTGGGCTTCCGGCGAGCCGACTTGAACGAAGCCGACGAGCTCAGGGAAGCCGGCTTGAGATGCTCGGCCTCGCCGTTGGCAATGTGAGCGCCGGCCATCGGAGATCTTCCGGTGGACGACCGTGACGGCTGAAGCCCTGCCGAGCTGAAGATGCCAAAATCAGTCACAGTAAGAAAGAGAGAGAGAGAGAGAGAGAGAGAGAGATTTGGCTATGATGTGATTTTGGTATCTAGAGAGAGAGAGAGAGTGTGTGTGTGTTATTTTTTTTAAGTTGCGCAATTTGTAATAGAGGGAGTTGAGAATTAAAAAACGAGGTTCAGGCGCGGCTCTGATTGACCGGTGGATTGAGACAATATTATTACTTCCCGATATTCGAATTTTTCGACTCCACAAAGTTTCCAAGGCTAAGATCGTGTATCCCCGTGCGTACTGGGGAAGCTTATTTCCACCGATCATAAAATCGAAAACATCGACATGGATCGGAAAATTCGAACGTTTGCTCAATTGATCTCTAGAATGCACACCGTTTATTTAATAACCATTGAGATCGGAGGTTATTTTGATTCGAACACGGAATTTGTCGGGCTCGGCTATTTGAGCCCCGATCTGTTAGCGTTAGGTGTGTCTAAATTGTCATTAAGATGTCGCTGTGGTCTCGTTGGAGACAAGGCCAGTGGGCATCATATGCTAATGTCATCAAAATGTTTGGAAAAAGTGGGGGGATTTACAGAGAGGGGAGATGGGGATTTGATTTCGAAACGGGTGGGACCCAACGATTGACTCCCGGGGGGGACAGATGGGGAGTCGTTCCCCTGTGGCATAATGACGGCCGTCTGATTGAAATTGCTAATGCGGCTAATCCTCGATTAGCATCTCCATCATAATACTCTCTCTCTCTCTCTCTCTCTCTCTCTCTCTCGCTCTAGATCGTGGCGAAGGGATTGCTCAGAAAAGGACATGGTTTCGTGTCCGGCGGGCCCCACTCCTCGGACCCCACCTTGATCGGAAAAGGAATCAATCGGTTGGCTTCGCAGCTTTCGGTGGTCCAGCAAATAACACGACCGTTGAAGGTGATAAGGTAAAAGGTACGGTCTTTTCCCCCCCGCTTTTTTTCTGTTCCATTTCAGCACCTTACAAGTTTTCGGGGGCAATGGTTTTGTTTTATCTCTTGATATGTGTCTGCCCTTTTTCCTTTTTGATCTCTTCACCCTATCCCTTGGATTTGTACGCACGATGGTTCCATCTATCCATGCCGAGTGAGCACGCACTCACAGTTGTGGCCCGTTTAAAATTCGAATAGCGTCTTGTCCAATTCTCAAAGTTGGGTATCATCTGAACCGGTTCAAAGATACCTATTTCAAAATCAACGGGTTTCCCCTCATAAAAGAAGTATCCACGCTATTAGACACGATAAATTGTTTAAATCGTTCTCGAAATAAAAGAGCGGGATCTATCATTTAAACCGACAAGAGATATCACTGTCTATATATATATATATATACACACAAGGGAAGAGGTGAACGAGAGTGGAAGATCTGGAGGAGGACAAAACAAAATAGCAAAAAGGACTTAATCGAGGGGGGAGGAGGAGGGAGGGAGCACGATAAGAGCGGTGGGTTGGCGGCGCAGGAGAATATCGGAAGATGCGGAGAGATAAAGCGAGAAATTTAGACACACACAAAAAAAAAAAAAAGCGGGAATAAATAATTGGTGGGGAGGTGGGGCGTGCGGCGTGGGGGTGGGACGCCGAAGACAAGCGCACATGCGCGGAGAGATGGCACGCTCTTCCCAATTCCCACTCTTCCGCGCGTGGCCTCCCCTTCAGATAAAGCTCCGCTCGCGAACGTCACGTGAGGCCAGCGCCTGTTTTTAGTCGTGAAAATATCGCCACCGCCCCCACTTTTTTGTTCAGTGGTTTTACGAGATTATCTATCATCGTTGCTGTCCATCTCCGACTCAACTCGTAACGGTCAAATCGAAGGTCCCACAAAAAAGAAAAACAAATCAAAAGTCGCCCCATTACACCTGTCAAAATGGGCCTAAAATCTATTTATAAACCCATTGATCTTTAAGTGGGTTACTCTTATTTATTTCGTCATCCATAAATGAATTTTACAACAAGAAGTCAAAAATAAATGAATTTTAATGGATTGATCTAAACCCATTTACGACCCATTTAATTCAATCTCTTCTTCTTCCGTCAATAACCAGGGAATGAGATCGAGGCCGAGCCGAGAACCGAGATCGCGGCCGGGGCTAGGATCAAGGCAGGGGACAGAGGCCAGGTCTGGGCTTGGGATCGTGGCCGGGTCTTGGGCTAGCCTCAGGACTGGAGCCGGGATCGAGGCCAGGTCCAAGCCCGGGATCGGGGACTAGGGGCTAGGATTGGGCCCGAGGCTGTGGCGAGCAATCAAGCCCACGCTAGGGGCCAGGGTTGGGTTCAAGATCGGGATTAGGGATCGAAGCTAGGAACGAGATCGGGAGCCAAAATCGAGGTCGGGGCCTTGGCCGGGACAACGGCCAACCCACCCATTTACACATCCCTAGCCCCCATGTGTGATATCATAAATCTTTACTAGATCCTGATTATTAAGTTATCGTTATCAATGTCATTTTATATTCAAAATAGTTCCTGTCTCTGAACTTTAGAGTGCGCATGGCAACATTCCCACTCTAAAAATCAACAACTTATAATTAAAGGTTGATTTATCCACTAAAGTGAAATACTTTTTCGTTTTACTTTTTCAAGTGCCTTCAAAATTATTTTTGAAGCAAAAAAGTGTTCTAGAAATAAAAAATAAAATAAAATTACTTAATCAACCGAATTTCTACTCTAAAATTTGCATTAACAAATGAATTTTTTGTTCCATAAATGTTTTCATCCACCCAAAAGCACTAAAACCAATTAAAGACCAAACCACCTACTAAGTAATAATCCAAAGGAACGATCCGATCTTTTCAATGCTGGGTGTCGCCAGAAAATATGTGGGGATGCTTCTAAAAGTAGAGACATTTAAATAGTTACCGGGCCAAAAAGTGATTTTCTTCCTTATTTCTATGAAATGGGAAATCGGATTCGTCGTCAATTACAAGAGACGCGCTGCGAATAGCCGGTGCGCAAAAAAAAAAAAAAAAATACGGCACAAAACCGACGGAATCAGCCCTCTGCGCACACGCGCGCCAACGCCAGCGTGCGGGCATTATTGGGCAATGACGCGGACTACCGAAGCTTTTGAGCTCACATGCTCTGTGGGGCCCCTCAACTGCCTTTTTTTTAAAAAAAAAGTATACCGCATTGACACGTCAGAGTTGTCTCACGTGGGCACGTGTTTGCTGGAGGGCAGTACTGTCAAAGGTCCTATCATAAAGTCCCCATCCTGATGATACGCGAGCGACAAGACTCGCTTGCTCCGTCCGTTTCAGAAACTATTATATATATATTTGATGATAAAAATTATTTTAATATATAAAAAAATTAATTAATTTAGTTAAATATTTTGTTATATTTTTATTTTCATAAAAGAAACGCTGGTTCAACTATTCAGAGGGGCCAAGAACTCAAAAGCTATGGGCTCACTGATTCTGCACCAACACGACAGGCCCTTCGAATCCCAGTTTGCAAGACTTGAGGTACAGCTGTGGCGAAAATGGCATTGTTTGGTGGGTTCCCAATCGAGTGACCTCCAAATTCACCAAATGCAGTTCCTTGATTTTGTCAAACACCAGAACTGTGTCCCCCGTAAGAATCCCCCTACCGCTACTTGCCCTACCAAAAGGAGCATCCTTACATTCCAGGGCACATACCTTTGCTTTCCTTGTACTTCATGTCAGCACGCCGGTTCAAGATATAGTCTTCTTCCAGAAAACTCCCCAAACTTTGCTCCTACAAGAGCCAATCCAGATGAACAGCTAAAATCACACCAGTTGGAACGTGTGCTTCAACTTCATTTTTCAACAACTGAATCTTCTCTGCCAGAGAAGGTCCCTATCTCGACGAAAAAAGACACTCGGAGCCAAAGACGTGAATTTCAGTTGACCGTCAGTATTATGAATTTCGCCATTCAGAAGCTTGTTAAGTTCAGCCCACAAAAAGATACCGTAGAAAATCCTAATAACATCCAGAAGGCAACTCGACATTGTAAGTAATAGATTTGTCATAAAACAACTCTGCAAAAGCTCCCATATGGAGTAAAGGAAATCAACTGCACTAGCACTATCAGTTAAATCAGTTCGATCTAATCATTAGAGCCTACCACAGTTATATGTCAATATAATTCAACAACCATACATACAGCTGCAATTGCACTTTCAATCGGGCAGAAGCAGTAATCAACCTCTGGCTTGTAAAGAGAGAGCGTGCTCAGTGATTTCAACCAGAACTCCTGATAAGGATGCGGACCAATTGTGTGATATGTCAAGATGAAAAGAAAGGAACTCCAGTATGGGAGGAGACAAGGCACCTTAGTTGATTCTAAGTTGATCCATCACCAGAATTCTTAGCTAAAGCAGCTTCATGTTCCTGACGACGACGTTCTCTCTGAAACAAGGAAAGAATTCAGATGTTAAGATGGAAAGATGTACATACGGTGCGAGACACCTTTTTCAATGTATCGCAATTTCAAGATAAACAAGACTATTTGCATTGATCTTAATAGTTTGTGTATAGTCCGCCCACAGGAAACAAATACACAAGCCTATCATCCAGGCTTTGTCACGTCTCAACTTTTTGGAAATATGCCACAAGTGTTACAGCAGCACTGCTTATGTTAAATGAATGGCGATCGCTTCATCATCTAAGACACAAATTATCTTGACAGAAGCACATAACACAAGGGAAAATCAGACCACATAATTTTCCTACAAGAAAGCATCTAAATAGTCAATGGACATAAATACAAGGATATTGCACCTAATTACACGTTCAGATCCAGCAGTAGTTAGGATGATTAATTAGAGTTCTGAGCAAGATGAATAGTAGCAATTATAACTCTTGCATCCCTCGTTTTCTTTTTTTTCTTTTGGTAAAGAATCCATTGTTTTCTGTTCAAGGCTATTATATCAAAGAACTTGATAGGTTAGATGTCCAAAGACAAAAACAAAACTTGAAGCCCAGGCTACATTGGATGGCATCCTTTGATAAGAATATTTTCCAAAAACAGGCCATGATGCAAGAAAACCAGGATATATCCTACCAAAGAGATATCCACACAAATAGTCCCTGAACTTTACTCCAATATGCTATATTATCCATGAGCTTTTAATATGTTAAATGCGGTCCCTAAACTTTAGTTTAATTTGCAATGCCGTCAGTGAACTTTTAATTTGTTCGACGTAGTCCCTGAACTCTTCATACATGTTTAAGCTAGTCCCTACACTATATGAAAATGTTTATTGTAGCCCCTGAACTTGAATTGATGTAAGGAAAAGTGGGAAACACTAGACAGAATTCAAGGACAAAATTGAACATTAGGGATCACATTGAACAAATTGAAAGTTCAAGAACGACACTGCATATTAAACTAAAGTTTAGGGATCATTTGTGTTGTTATCCCTCTATCAAATAGGACCATGAATTGACATTATGCATATGGCACAAAAGTGCCACATCTAGATCAACTGCTCTATCAAACAATGAGAGATCAATTGTTACACAATCTTCAATACTAAGTTCATAAACATATAGCCTTCCTTGGGACGAGGGAGGGCAGAGAAAATGGAAGGAGGGTGAGAAAAATAGCTAAAAGTTTGAAATTTTTGCGAAACAAAAGTTTCAGGTCTTAAAAGATTTTCTCTTCCGTCCCTAATTTTCTCTCCCCTCCCTCTTCCCAAACAGTGCCATAACGTCAAGGCGAAAGAAAATGAGAATAAAGACCATACCCTTCTCTCCCAATAAGGTAGAAAGCAGACGAAGTCATAGACAGGAGTTATAGTTGAGACCAAGATGGTGTTGACTCCAGTAAACAATAACAGAGCTGTCATGGGGCGGGTCTTATGTGGCATTATACCAAGTAATCAGATGCCTCTCTGCAAAAATATGGTGTGAAATTCCAGGTTAAGACAAGAAACAATTGATACTTATGCAAACTAAGCTAACTTCCCCCTCCATATATAATCCACAGACTGTTTTGAGTAAATAAGGCTTCATCTATACATTATCTTGTGGGCAAAGAAGAAGAAACACGAAATATTGAATAAGACTAGTTTTAGAGAATCAAACTGAATAAGACTAGTTTTAGAGAGTCAAACTTATATCCACAACATCCACTCTCAAGGTCCAATTGATGAGAAATTCATTCAGAGTCCTGTTATACTACTTCACTTTGATCAAACAAAGCAGCCCAAGCTGAAACGGTATTATGTGGCCTTGCTCTCCCACCCCTATAACTAGCTTTTATGGTATTAACTTCCCAAGAATCAATTCAATTGGTACCAAAGCTGCTTACCATGTGTCTTTCCAGTCCTTATTGCGATTACATATTGCAGTTAGGGACACTGGTATTGCAGAGTTCAACTTGAGACAAGTTAAGGCTATGCACTACCAGCTCTTACTGGTTCCAGGACTACGAAGGCATGGCAGATCCTTAGAGGAAGGGCCAAGCAAGGGGGGCAACGGGTAGGAGAAATGGAGGTTTGGGCTCCCGAGGGATTTGGTGTTGCTCATATTTTACAAGAGATGCTTACTTATAAATCGGATCCAAATTGCATTTTCTGCAGGGGACATCCATTGAGATTTAGGTATCGATCTTGCCCACCTCAACAACTAGCTTTTGCGTACGGATCTCCCAAGTCCCTACCAGCCCCAGGAAATGACAACAGAACCCCATGCTAAAACTTTAGTGCGAAAGAGAAAAAAAATAAAAAGAAAATGGACGCATAACTCTCATAGGCATTTCATCAAACAGATGGATGACCAATCGTCGCATCTTTCAGTCAAGCCTAGATTATACGGGAAGCCTACAAACATCATCAAGAACAGGCCACATAGGTAAGGCATTTCTCGCATTACGGAAGTTCGGGTCCCCATCTTGTTCGGTTGCTCAGGATAGCTCTTAGGCGGGAAAGTCGAAACCACGTTCGTCCGCCGCCTCACACATTCTTACTGGGTAAAGCTGTCCCAGACTCGCAAGAAAATTCTGCATCTCTAGTCTGATTAAAACAAGTGGGCATTTTTTTGCCGTGGGTTGATGAGCATCTTAGACCGACAGTCCACAAAATTTCTACTTGGGTAACCAAAACAGATGTCGCTAGAACGGTCATTGATGAATAGGCAGGAGGGCTCTCCCCTCATTCTCGCGCTCATTTACCTGGCTGAAGACGGGATGCAAAAAGGAATGCCCGTCTCGCTGCTCTGCGATTTCGTCGCGCACTCCCCAAGAGACGAACGAGAACGATGATCGAGTAGTCTTGAGTTAAAAAATGCCCGGGCTACAACATTTCCCCGCGCTCTTTAATACATCCACTATGGAGACATCCGTGTCCTCCTTTTTTTTTTCTTTTTTTCTTTTTTTTTTGGGGGGGGGGGGGGGGGGGGGGGTGGCGTTATTTAGACATCCATTTACACGACACGATATTTGAGTTTGTGTAAATCGTGATTAACTCGGATTGAACCATTTAATTTACTTAATTTCAGATTCACGTTAAGTTTGCGTATCGACAGTTCATTGTCCTAACATGACGCGTTGCTGTTAAATTGACATATCTAGTGATCTTGTTTAATAATTATTCCTTCCTTTCAAGTTTATAAAAAACAAAAAACATCTTATCTTAGAAAAGGAACGAAGGTGAAGATGAAAATATGTTTAGAGATACAGTGAATGATCCAATAAATTTAAAAGGCTAACTTAAGAATACACACAGAAGTTATAATGCGAAATGAAACCCGCTTCAAAAATGTTTAAAAACAAGCCATCGTGCATAAACGCATTTACGTGTTAACTGTGCACATACTAAGATACATTAGTATTGTTTATGCATCGTGTTGGGTATCCGACACTGAAGATCCGATCCGTCGGGCATCGTGTCTTACAACCTGCTCTTCTGGGCTGCTTCTTGTGTTCTCGTCGAACGCCCTACCGTTTGAATTTTCTGTCTCGACCCAACCAGATGCGATACGGATTGCCAATCTGTGGCTCAAACGGAGTACTTTCATTGGTGATTTGACACGGCCACTTATATGTTCACGAACTAGTGAGATACTTCGTGCGCTCTGACCTCAAATGTCTGCTCGACCTCACGAACGAGGAAGCTGTGAACTAACACAGCGACAAGAAAGAAAAGGAATCAGTCTACAAGGATTTCACTTCAGACCGCATCAAGAACTCATTAAGCAGCCTGAGTAGTTAATCTAACCCCATGACAACACAGACATCGGCTTATAACTTCATGATATCTTTCAACAGTATAGTTGTGACATAAACAACTCCCCCACTTCTATTCCCCAAAGTTAATGCACATTAAACAGAATACATTAGGAGTTCCACAAGAACTAAACACGACATTGCTATAATGTTACAACAGCACGAACTTTCAAATCGCTACAGTGTTATGACAGCACGAGTCTATAATTACAACAGCTAATCGTCGTCGCATTGCAGTTTGGACATTCAACGGTCTTTGACCTTCACTGAGTAACGGCAATCTGCATTGTCTCCTGTCAGGAAGCGTAGGGGCAGCAGTGGACTTCAACAGGTCAATACCATACGACGGTCGCCTTAAGTAAGATTGTCACTCACGAGGCCGGGCAAGCCAGAGAGAGCTGAGCGCTCGAAGACGGGAAAAGTAGTCATTTATTGCGAGAAGTGCGCGTGCGGATTGCCTTGTTGTTAGAACCCGGTGCATTTGCTGCAGAGTTTGCTGGCGCAAATTGTCCGCCTGGAAGTTAAAACAAAGATGAGAAATAAATGGGCCTCAGCATCTCCCGAGAGGGATCAAATCCAGCAGATAGGTCTCTTCTACAAAGGCAAACAGGTAGAACAATTACGCAGTAACAAATGCTAGCGCATATCACCTCCATGAAACAGCTAACGATTGGACAGTTTCTTTGTAGATACAAGTCACATGAAAACATGCAAGTATTTACTCCATTGTACTGACTCATAGAGGGAGTATCCGCATTTAATAGTTAGGCAACTCCTCGATCGCTCGTATAATTCATTGTCCATTTTTCAGTTGACGTACGCCATTTCGCCAATCACTAGATACCGTAAGAATGCATCCGATTAATTTCAAAGAAGACACAGGCACCGCAAGCTAAATTGTACTCAACCCTTGTATGAAGAGCTGTAATAGACAGAGAGAGAGATTTGTATCATTTTGGAAGACTACCCCATAACCGGCACAAATCAACCTGTTAGCCTGCACATTGAACATTCCTGAAGAAAGGGGAAGTTTGGTAAACACCCGAAGCCTCCCCAACAAAAAGATGACCCGCCGAAGTGAGTCATGTAGGAAGACTAGAAGCACCATTACCTGACGAAGGAAACCCTCAAGAGTTCCAAGTTTGCCCATAGCCATGGCCATTTGACCCATATAGTTTGCCACATTCCCAGAAGGTCCTGCCGTTGCAGGTGCGCTGGTGGCCAATGTCTCCGCAAGAGATTGTTGCAATGCCTCCAACCCTTGTGACAGAGCATCTTCAGCCTGTTGCGATGACTGCTGTAAGTTGCCAATACCCACCAATTGTTGCTCGGTCAAAGGCTCCAATTGATTCACAAGAAGCTGCAAAACGGCGAATTGGTTAACACGATGGGCTTGGTAACGCAAAATACACAGGTAGTGAAGGAAGCTCCCATCAAAAAAATTTCAGAATATCAAAAGTGCCGAACTCAAGGCACAAGAGAAACAGCCAATTCTGCCCCTAATGGCACATCTGCACCAGCTCACATTCTCTATGAAGTTCTAACCTTATGCAATTTATGAACAGTCAAAAAGTTCTCACTACTTAAAAAGGCACACGGTGAATATATCTAGTTCTCCTGAATAAGAGAGGAAATGAGAAATGAGCTTAAGGAGTAGGTTCCGTACCTTAAGGACTTCAGATGGACGAAATCCACCAATCCACATAAAGCATCGCTCTGCTGGAGTTTTCCACATTCCAGACAAAATGTGGAAAATATCAGCTTTTGCTGCAGTGCTTTTCAGCTTGAAGATTTCATCGAAGTGTGTGGTGACATTGTCAACAATTGTCCGTAGCTCAGTGTCTCCGGCATGAGAATTGACCGCATTTCTCAGCTCATTAACTAGCTTGTTGTGCTCTTCTAGCCAACGTGCATATTCAACATCGAAGGCCAGGGCACCTGAGGATAAGTGGAATAGAAAACTCTGATCTTTTACTGATGAACATGCAACTTGGGGAATCCCATCCCAAGGATCATCATTCCAGGAAATTAGAAACCAACGAATTATTTTTTAAACATGTGAAAACTGCTTAAGGTTCTATTGCATGGATCCTACTAAAAACATCCAATATCAGGTGATACAGGCAAGTTCTGCGAAAAACAGGTGAATAAACCTGCACCTTTAGATGGTAAGATATAGGGAAAAAATTTTGGGGTGCTTTAATTTTGTTCCTAAGGGGGGCCAGAACCAGCAAATATTGAGCATTCAAGATGTTGATCAGTCATCAAAGCACTAAGACGTCATGAATAAATAAGCCTAAGCCCTTTTTTCTGGCTTATGGAAAGAGGGTAAAAAGGCAAAAACCTGTGCAGGGATGGGTTAAATTTGCTTCCAATTTTCGCTACCTAGTTCCATTGCCAGCGGAATGTTCCTACTCTCAAGTTTACAACATCCTGTGCTCTGGAAAATTTATGTACATCGCTAAAAGATTGGCAACCCCTCCATGCTATTTTCACATTTCACAATAATAACAACACCACCACAATATAGTTCTCTAAAAGATTATAATTTTAACCAAAGAAAACAAAATTCATAAGGAGAAGAGAGAATGAGGAAATGTTGAAGTACCATTCCCGCTCATTGAGTGCGATTGATCGCCACTACTTGAAATGAAAATGCCCTACAAATATAGAGCGATTCAAACACAAAAGGGGATACATTACCTATATAAGTCAAAACAGAGCAATACAAAATTGAACCTGCTGACGGGCTCGCTGCAGTTCTTGCTCTAGTTGGGTGAGTTTCAGCCTGCTACTCTCTAGTTGTTGGACATATGCCTGCAAATCAGATGAAAATAGAAATGTGAAAACATAGATCTAACTATTACCCAAGCTGGTAAACATCTCAAGTACAAAACGATTGATAAAGCCGGATGAGAATTCAGCTTTTGCAGTAATGGTCAGAAACTAAATATGAGACCTACCTTTTTCCTTAATCTACTTTTTCTGGCGGCTTCACGATTTTGAGCAAGCCTGCGTAAAATCTGCAGAATTTAAAGGTAAACCAGCCATCACAATCGCCATCTGAAGTGATATCAAGACGAATGATAATATTTGCACCTTTTGATCGTTGGCTTTATCTTTTGATCTGTCACTGGAATCGGAAGCTGCTGCAACAGCCAATTGACCCCCTTCGAACTGTATGATTGAGTATTCAAGACTTCAAAACAGTAATCAAGCATCACGCACCACACCATATTGCAGAAAGAAGCGGGATGTTTGTCTTTTCTTTCGTGCAATTAAGATCAGATGTTAGTTTCTTGTCAAATCAAAATATTACATGCTGCAACATTTTGAAAAGAAAATGGAAAATAGAGTGATATAAGCTAAAAAAACATAGAGATGAAGTAGGAGACATCACCCTCTGATTCTTGTCACCTGTGTCATCGGTTGAGGTATCTGTCCTTGGACTGGAATCTGCCATGGTGGAATCCCCCCAGTTCTCACGATGAGCACCAGGTATTGATACTAGGTTTGATTGTGATTCTCTATGCATGGATAGTGTCTAACACCCCATAATATTCGCAGAAAGAGAGGAAGAGACGACAATAAGTTACTTCTCATTTAGTATAGCAGAAATTGAATGAAAAGGAGAGAAAAGTTGACCTTATTCAAAGAGCCAAATTGGACATCAGCCCCAAGACCCTGGGCACTTGATTTCATCTGATTGAAGACAGGATCTGCAGGCAACAAAATCACCAGATAGAAAATGCAGTGACTATGGAAGAACGAGAAGCCCAAAAACTACATGAGTTAGCAACTTATTAATTTGCAAATGAAGATAGAACAGTGATTTGACTCTCAAGACAGGCTAGAAAGCATTTTCACAGGAACATACTGCCAAATTGATAGAAAGAAATCTTGTAACTAGTCATTCCATACTAATTAGCGCATACCCAAGCACAACTTGGCAGATAAGGTTTTAAAGTGCAGTAGCAGACCCTCCGCTCCAATGAATGACAAATGTCACCTCAGAGGGCCTTGGGAAGAAGTATGTGGACAAAAATTCAGAACCAAAACAAATTGAACTGCAGATCGGCCACCGGCAGTTAACCTAAATCATGGGGAAACATGCAATCGCGTGCCGCAGGCCAGCCTTAAAGCAACAGTCCAATTCACTGTTCATGAACTCGATGAAGCAGAAAGTAAAGAGAGATATTTGTATGGCAGTTGCACATCATCCATTTCGTAAATTATCAACTACTTGACATTCAAGTAAACTTGTGCATCAGACTGTCTATACAAGCACTTGTTGAAATAGAGGATAATAAAACATATGCACAAGCACATACTTCTGCTGAGGTCAACTGCATCTTCTATGCGGTATCCAAGAGACTGCTCAAGGGTTCCAAAGTCTGTAATTCGAGAAGAACGAATGGAGTTTCCTTCTGATCCCCTAAGATTCATAAATCACCACTTGAGAATTCATTTTCAGAACTAAACCATCTTTCACAGAATGACAAGAAATAAAAGGAGGACACACTCCAGGGCAATTTAAATTATTGTCAGACAGGAGAGAAGCAAAAAACACAGTGACAAAGCAACTTCTTATCTCAATAAAGCTTTTACTGTACACCCAATAATAGAGATTGTTGCATTTATTTGAGTGTATCGAGATTCCTCATTTCACAGACAATAAATGCAGAATTTCTAAATCAACAAAGCTCAAACAACATCAACATCAACGTTAACAACACCTTTATCCCAAACTAATTGGGGTTGGCGGTCGATGAACCCCAAAAAGTACAAAGCTCACCACAGAACTTCCTTATCGATTGAAGATGAACAAATCAAATTGAAGTCCACCACAGCTATAGGCACAGAATATAAAAAAGGCAAAGTCTTCCACCGCCAAGCTACTTTACTATCACCTTTTTAGTTTCCCATATGTTCATAACCATTAACACTTCTCTGGACAAAGCTCGCAGGAACTTGCCAGACTAACTTAATCCCGTCCAACGATTGGAGAAATTGAATGAAATCGTAATCCCAAAGACCAAGCAAAGACATACTAACATGACTAAGGAAATCATACCTCATATTTACTTGTGAAATTGATTCCAAACATATCACTAGCGATTGCGTGGCAATTAAACATGAAGAATGCAGAAAGAATGCCAGGTTTCAACACTCTCCCATCAACCCAAAAGTCTCGATAAAACTGCAAAAGAAACTAAGACATGGATTGCTATTTCTTACCTTTTCCCATTCATTTCCAGCAACTTTACAAAGGAAGGTGATTTTTCTTCAATTTAAACAGATATCTACTTCATGTAAAGAACATAGCCAGCCCTTCACAATAAAAGGCACACAAATTCAACACAAGCAATCACATTTAATCACGATTTCAACAGGGGCAAACACAAAACTGGGATATCTTTGAAAAACAAAGCAAAATGATTGATCGGGGGAAAAACGTACATGGAACTCGAAGTGGGTAATTGAGGGACGAAGCTCGGCATGCCGTTCACAACTTGGCCATCATCTACACCACTGCCAACTCTAGTTCTACTACCCATGAATCATCATCACCGCCACCTCCTCCTGAGTCAACACATGCTGACCGGACCAGAACTCTCCCTTTCGCCTCAATTATAGCTCTATTTCCTCCAAAACACAACCTTGGAGGCCGACCTCAAAAAGGCTTTAACTTTGCCAGCTCAAACTTCCTCGCTCCACATAAAAATTGCAACTTTAACAGCAAGAAACCTTACGATCGACCCAATTAAATCCAACAAGACAAGCTGAGGAGCTACATAAAAATCGCCAACGATTGTGATCAGCACATCCCATTAAAAGCTAGACATCGCCTGAAAATAAATAGCACACCCTGAAAATAAATAGCACACCGCTACACACTGAAGCAGCCCCCGTACGGAACTGGTGCAAACCCCCCGTAGCTCTTCCAGGCGAACTGGGATAAAAGGAAAAAAAACCGAAGAAAATGAAAATTGGGGTGGGAAAATCAAGAAAACCCTAATTTCAGATACCTAGCGGAAGATAAAACGCAACCATCGTGCCGAGTTCTTTGACTTTCCTGGTCCACGGCGGATGTATCTTTCTGAGACTGACCGTGAGGTGAAGACGCAACAAAACGGGGAAACCTTTCTCGTTTACCCCTGCTGCAAATTCTCGACAGACCCACCTCCGAAAGTTCGAGCTCTTTTCGTTTGCTTTGACTGAGGTTCCCGGGTTGGTGGTGAAAGTGAAGGCTAAGGGAAGCGAGAGCAAGAGAGAGAGAGAGAGAGAGAGAGGCGTGAGGCTTTAGCGCATTGACAATCTTCTTTCCATCACGTCGTTTTCTCCTGAATTTTTACCTCTTTTTTTTTCCTACCACCGATTTCTCGAAAGCGGATCCAAATAAACAATCCTTCTCTGTTTTTACTTTTGCCGCTTTTGAAAATTGCAGCTCTCCGCTGTCATTATCTCCCACTGTTTTCCTTCGGGAGAATCACTCCCTCTGAACCCCCACCACCAGCCCCCCCCCCCCCCCCCCCCCCCCGCCCCCGCGCGCCGGGCCACCTGCCTTAAATGTCATGTTATCCAAATGTAAATTCTTCCTTTTAAGGCATTTTTTTTTGGGTCGAAGCTTTTTTGACGCATTTAATTCCATTAGAATGTGCAACTTTTTGTTCCTTTTTTTGTTTTTCGTTTTTAAGGTGTCTTAAACGGAAGTTAACCGCTAATGGTGCTTGTCGTTAAGTTCTGTTGCCCTAAAACTCCAAACTTCTTTTTTTCAGAAATGACATATATGTAAATTAATCCTTAAAATGAGCGTAATTAAGGCTTCGATCTCTCTCGTACAAAAAGCCAACTCAAATGACGGTATTTTTTCTCGCACTTATAAATCGATCACCAGCTCATTTTACGGTCAATGTTCCTTAGCTATTGGACAAAAGATGCTCATATGAAATCCAACATCCTAAGAATTCATATTCCGAAATGCCGACTCCACTTAAAAATCCATAAAATTTGGTCATTATCACGACCATACAGAATATATGAAAAAGAACACGCGGGTTATTAAATTTTGAAATGACAGGTTAATAATTTGAAATTTCAAGTGGACACCTTAAATGATAAGTTAATAATTTGAAGGCGTGGGGAGATCCGGGTCAACTCCTCGAGAGTCGTGAGGAGTGGAGGGGGAAGGGTGGGGCCGGGAAGTTGGTGAGAATCGGGGAGGTAATTAGGAATTTGGAAAATATTTTGGGGGTGAAAAAAGGATAAACCGCGTAAGTTGGGCAATGGCTTTTCTGCAAGAGAGAGAGAGAGAGAGAGAGAAAAAGAAGATCGAAAAAAAAGGAGGAGTAACTCTAATGGTAAACAGTACGAAATGCACCTCCGCCGCCACCGTGCGATAGACGTGGGGCCCCGACGCACGTGGGAAACGGCTTCTCTACCTTGGAGAGGAAATTATAAATCATGAAAGAATGGCCAATAATAATCCCATATTATAGGTTTCTCTATTCACGTATATTTCTGAATACTTATATGGCTCGCGAAAATTTCGACCAAAGAAAAAACAGTATTACTCACAAAAACTAATTACCGAGAAATATATGCATAGTTGACGAGAATGTTTCCGCATAAATTGTCGTTAACACTAAAAAGAAATTCATTTAACTAAAGAAAAAAGTAGTTTTTAAAATATTATTTTCGCACGAAACAAGTTTTTTTTTTTCAAGCTTTAAAGGCAAAAAGGAAGCTGAAAAAGAAAATATAAAGTCATTATTGTCGTTGTTATTGTTTTGGTCAAAACAAAGGGTCGTAGCCAAAGATCTTTTAACGGGTGGAGTGGACGCCTACCTTTGTCGGCTAAGGAAAGGGAAACAACAGCATTGAGAGAGGAGGAGGTTGCTTGCGGAAATCTGGAATCCGACCGCGTTGACGTCCCCCAAAAGACTTAATTATTTTTACCGCGCCTAAAACACGACTTGATAGTTGCAACGATGTGATTCGACGAAGACGAGGGGTGGTCGTCAGAGCTGGAGGGCTTAAAAAGGAGCGGCTCTCGACAGTCTTCTAGAACAACAATGGAAACGAAAATGAAACAAATTCCACGTCGCCTCCAGGGTACGGTGAGGTAAAGTGCCACATGCGTGTGACATTTGTCCTTAACTTGCAGCAGATCTTTTCTAGGCGAAGCCTAAAAAGAATAAAATCGTACAAGCTTCGACCCAAAATGAATAATGCCGTTGACAAGTGGGGTTAGACTTGAAAATAACATCGAAAAAAATCGATTTCCTTAATTACTACTTTCACTCTAAATAGATATGGACTTGGCATAAATAGATTGAGTGAACGCGACACAATTAGATAGTTTTATGCCCGAAAAGTGTTCTTATTATCATAAAAAATTAAGGACCGTGTCAGAAAAATAATAATAAATGGTGTGTGAGTGTGTCTATATATATTTATCGGTGCGTGGAGATGGAAAAAACGATTTTTTTTTTCAAAAAAAACTGTACGGATTAATGGGTTGCTCAAGAAGCCATAACCCCATAATCACCCCCATCATTCAAATATCAAATTACACAATTTTCTTTCTCACTTTTCTGTCGGAGGATGAAGATGAGGTGAATCCTTAAGAGTAGAAATGACGGGGGACTTGGTCGAAATCTATATAGGCAAAATCAAAGTTATTGCAAATGGAGTAATTGAGAGGATTTAAAAGAGAAGAAAAAAACACTTTGAGATCATCTCTTCCCTTTACATGATAGCATAGTCAAAATACCGAAAACCATTAACACGATAACAAATCTTGACGCATAAATTCTTTATAAATTGACATATTGCTTTCGCACGATTTTAGAGCTTAAAATAATTTTATTCTTGTCCAAAACATGAAAAATGAAGTGAGAATTCTCTCTAAAAAAGAAAAAAAAAAAGCAACTCCAAATTGTCCAGGCTCTTTTCGTTTTGGGGACGGCCCTGGCCTGGCTGTCGCCTTTTGGCACAGTACGGGAATTACCCCAAATTATGTTCTCATCTTTGACTGGATCTGGACATATATCCTCGTTTGCCAAGGCAAAAAAACAGCGCAATGATTGCACAAACACATCAATATACTTGGAATGTAGATTCGCTAAATCTCATTTCTCTATCTCCATTCTCCTTTGGGCCAGACGGGTTTCTGTCTCTCTTCAAGTATAAGCACCAAGAACGTTACTTCTCGTGACTAGTTCATAACTTCACCCAACGCTCAAAATCGTCGAAAAGCTCGAGTAAATGTTCATCAGCTGCAATATTCCTGGAAGACACGCAGAATGATTTCCGATCAGATTGGGATGTTCTGTGTGTAAATGAGTTCAGTAAGCCTAATCATTCGGAACCGACATCGACCCATCTTTGCTTCAAGTAACGCTTGGCCTCGACAACGTCCTGCAAAAGATTCAACTCTCTTGCCTCAACTCAAACCATGTGTTCTGATTAAAAAACCAAACTGAAGCAAAATGTGATTAAAAAATGGGCAGGTATAGAATACATTGCTAAGATCCAGCAAATTGTCCAACAATGGAGCAATTATTCTGAAAGATCAAATTCATATGATTCATTAAAGCTGTGTGCCCTCTTATTATCACATCATAGATACTTTCACCACGGTCTTCCAGCACTCCTTCAAGAGACACCAAGCACAACAAGCTTGAGCTACTGCTCAACGTAGAATGTGTCCTGCTTACCCTGCTAGCACTAGAATTCACAGTCGTCCACAATGCCCCGCTAGTTCTTGCAGCATGCAATCCCTTCAAACCAGACGCTAGATTAAATCTAGTAATAACTTGGCTGCTTTCTTTTGCTAGAGCAATGCGACAATGTTACTTCACTAAAAAGATAATCCACAATCACCTAAAATACTCAACCACCTGCTTCTCGAGGTCAAGAAAAAGTCAAATTTACGGAAATACAGTGATACATGACTCCGGAGCCATATAGTTTACCACTTCCATATATGTCCCAGGCGTAATAAGTTAAATGACTCATGAAACCTGATAAACCAGCAGCAAAGTGCCAACCTAAAAGACTGGACAAGATTTCATGAACTCCCTGAACATGAAACCAAGCATGTCTTGAAAAATACAATTCGAGTATCAAATCCGAAAATATATACAAACTTTCTTCGAGAATGTTGAAAGAGACTAAATATGTTAGAAGGTCACAATCTCAATGTCGTTCTTCATTTGAGATTAAGAAAATATATATATAGGCAACAGAACCAGCTCCCTGAGAAAATTTCCTTTTAGGCATTCACTCGCACTTTGCAAGGAGCACACCACCACTAATATTTTCTTATTTAAGAAATTCTAAAGAGCAGACTTAGTATAATCCTTACCAAAAAAAAAAAAAAAATACACGCTAGCACCATTAAAAACAAATACAAAGAGAAACGGAACCCATTGAGAGTGGAAAACAGATTATCAAAGCATGAGCCTTGTCCAATAACAAATTTAAGAAATTTTGACAAATGAAATACCTGGTGCAACAACACTGCCTCTTGAGGACAAGTTGGAAAGTACGTTAGGCCTATGCCAACCATTAGCAATCCATAGCATCCCAGTGAAACAACGAAGTATATCGGTAGCTGAAGAACAATTAGAAACTCAAAACATATGCACGGAAGGAAGCATCTTACAAGTGTAAAGGAAATCAGAGAAGGGAAAGGCAACTAAAAAGATTCTCACCAACCAAGTCTGGCTCAGTGGAACTACAGATATCTCCAGGAGACCAATCCACGTGGCAGAGATAGCAACCAACAAGGTAATAATCTTCGCAATATGCTTCATTATGCTCAAGCAAGCCTACCCTTCGTCATACGAAAGTAAAAAATCAGACCAGGGAGACCTAGTTTACCAGATTAGCAACAATATCTTTCCGCCATATCTGTACGACCAAACATGAATCTCAGTGACCCAAAGTCCGTCCACTACCGGACCTCCTTAGCCGCTCGCGACAGTCCAATCTATATAGTCATCCATTTGCAACAACACAAAGCATACGGACGGGACAAGGGGATACAATCAGAAGGCACAACGCGAACTTCACAGAGGATCGACACCAATATTTCGCCGGGAGGACATGACCGATCAACCATCACACGAGACGGAAAGTACAGAACATAGAGAAAGAAAACGGACTCAGCAATGTTCTTGGCACAATGGAATATGGAGGCAATCGTCACGCCCAATAACCATTAAAAAAGTGTCTATCAAGTAAAACGTATGGTTAGGCGCTTAGTCCACAGCCGAGGGCAAACTAACATGAGTTCGATTCATGCATTTCGTCGAGCATGTGATGAGCGCAAAGTGCGGAGAAGATATTGACCATTACTTAGAACTCGAATTCAGATCCAACCCAAAGAAATCATCAAGAAACATCCGAAATCAACGATAGCAGCTTGCTCAAACCCAGCAAGCGTATGGACTTAAGGAACAGGGTACACGGGATGAGCATTTAACCGCGGAGGTCCCTACCCGTTGGCCGGCGGCGTCCCAATGTCTCCGAACCGAGATCCTTCCGAAAGAGAGTCGAAACAAACAATCAAAGAGATCACCGGAAAGCCAGGGAATCGGGTAGAGGAGTCGACTCGAGAGTGAACGATAGCCCCCCCTTGCTAATTAGCAATGATTGTCCACAAAAATCATTCAGATTAACAAAATCTCAATCAACAATATTAGATAGCATTTATTCTATTGTTCCAACGAAAGATGTTTAAACAAAACCCCTTCATATTTTCTTTCTTTCTATTTTTTTTTGGTCGAAAACCATGCATATTTGAATAAGAGATAATTATATAAATGATCCTTGAACTTTTACATAATATGCAATCTGATTCCTGAATTTTTAATTTGTTCAATTTAATCATTGAATTTTGGCAAAATATGTAATTTGGTCCATAAACTTTTGACTTGTTCAATTTAATCCCTAAACTTATCATGCATATTCAATATAGTCCCTGAATTATAGGAAAATATTCAATATAGTCCTTTTGTTAATTTAAGATCAAGGATAATGTTGAACATTTTCATATAATTCAGGGACTAAATTGAATATTTACCAAAAGTTCAAGGACTAAATTGAATAAGTCAAAATTTAGGGATCAAATTGCACATTCTGTCAAAGTCAAGGGCTAAATTGAACAAATTAATAATTTAGGGATCAAATTGTCCATTCTGCTAAAGTTTAGGGACTGTTTGTGTCATTTTTGCCTTTGAATAACTGTAAAGTTGGACACAGTTTTCCCAAATTTAGTACAGCCCATAAAATTCCCCCCCCCTAAAAAAAAAACAAGAAGTGACTTTATTTTTTCAAATAATGATCCGAAGTGAATATTATTTGAAATAAGAAAATTGTTTCAAAAAATGACCTAGCCAAACAATATTTTTATCCTTTACTTTTTTTTTTAATTCTATTTTCTATTTTTCCTTTTCTGTTTTTGCCCCTCCCCTCCCCAGCCATTGTATTGCTCGTCCTCGGAAGTGTCGTATGCGAGGCCTCTTCATTTGTTCTTCTTGATCTACGTCCCCTCGTCAATGTCGGCACAAACCCTCAAGCTTCACGACGAAGGCTTCGGGTTGGTGATCCTGGAGCTCGCCTCCTTCAGGCTGTTGCCCAACAAGCCTGAGCTCGGGATCGCCGAGCTGGAGTTGTTGAAGCTCAACTGCATCACAGCACATGAACTCCATCGTCTAAAGCCAACATAAGTCCACTGGCACTAGAATAGAATCTCCCTCCAAGGCAATACCATCTCATACTACTTACATAATCGACCACCAAAGATTGAAGAACGACAAATAGGAAAACAGGACGCAATCTCCTGGACTCTACTTTGCTGAACCACTCAACAATACGTTGCCGAGCATCAAGTAGAAAACCGATAAAACAGCAGCAACTGAATAAAGAAACAAAGGATCATATCGAAAAGAACATCGGACGAAACGAGGTACCAGCTTCTCATTTACGGTTTCGACAGTTCAAATTCCAACGTCTATTTTTGGGCTACCCTTTTCGGGGCTAGTAAGGTCGCCCTCGCCCTCGCCCAATGCCGTCTTAAGCGAGGGCATCCCAACGCCAGCTCTGGCGAGGCCAGCAATGACATGGGGAGGGGAGGGGAGGAGAGGGAAAATATAGAAAAAAAAAAAAGTAAATGACAAAAATGCCTTTTGATTAGGTCTTTTTAAAAATAATTTTAACACTTCATATTCTTATTTGAAATAAAATTCACCTCATGTCCTTGTTTGAGAAAACAAGAGCATTTCGAGTTATTTTTTGAAAATTTTCTCGGATCATAAGACGTTATTCTACGATTATTCACGTACCCACTCGGGGACATAGGCGGTCTGTCTAGTCTAATTAACTCATTTCTTTATTTAAAAGTCTATGATAGCAGAGGGATCTCGGGGGAAAAGTAGCATTTTATTTGTTTAATGGAGATGGTTGGACGGACGATGGACTTGCGGAGGGTGAGCTTACGCGAATAAATATTAAATGGTGGGTGCCAAATGTCACAACTCTAAACAGTCCAATAAATTGAAGAGCAAAAAAACATACACTAAATAATAAATGTCGTATTTTAGCGAAAAAGCACATGCCCTTATATTTTGAGTTTTAAAAGAAAAAAGCCAGGAAAAAAAAACAAAAGTAAAAAAAAAAAAAATTAACTCGACTCGTAACAAAATTTCTCAACTCGGTTTTCCATCATGATCGCCTAAAACAAAGCAGAACCGCTTCGATCAAGAAAAGGACCGCTACATGTGGTGTTGATTGCTTGACCTTCAACAGATCAGTCACGAAGACGATCTCGAAAGCGGAAATCCGTGTTCGGCGATTTTATATCATATTCCTCGTCGGCCGATCACCATGCCTGAGGAGGAGTTCTGATTCTGATCACAATGCTGTCATGTCAAACACCAGGAAGTTTCAATCGCCTCGTAATGGTATGACAAGTGCCGGCGATTATCGCGTGTCGACGAAAAACGAACCGCTTCACCACCTTTCCATCCAAAAACAGGATAGAAACGGCGTCCATGATGACAAATCGACACCATAGAGAAGCTCTTTGGAGCGATAACACAGGCCTGAATCGGCGAAAAAAGCGGTGGCGACCGTAACTTCGGCTCCTCAATGCCGGGAGATACGCCAGTTTGAACATCTTCCGTGAATTCCAAGAACGCGGGCTTCGTACCATTTCGAGCTTCATTAGTCTGCTCAGATATATCCTTGTACTCCCATGCATGACGACCTGTTGAATTGCCGAGGCATGAATCTCGAAGTTCTTGTGGAGTCGGGAATGAGAGGCTTCCGACCTACTTGGAGATCCCTGAATGCGAGCGATCGAGGCGGCACTTGAGATCCTTGATCGAGGTGAGGCTCTAACTCGTTGGAAACGGATTCAGGCCAGAAGTGTCGTCTCGGTTGATTTGATATCTGGCAATGTTTGCATGTATATATGTTCGGTTCGATGCTGGGTACGAAGTTGAGTCAATATTGAGGTTTTCTTTTCAAAATCTAAGAAGAACCATACTTTCTTTTGTAAACGAGTAAATACTATTTGTCGACGATTTCGTGAAAGATGTGGTTGAAGATCCCCATGGAATGTGCGCTTTTGTTTTGAAATCGTGCTCTTCGTATCTATATACAAGTGCGAACATTGTTGGGTCTCTGGCTGGTCGTTGGATTGGTGGCCGGGAGTTGATGTCAGGATTGCTTGAGGTTGCGGCCGGTGGACGATGGCGGCAGTCCGATGACCATAGATGGATGGAGGCTGCGCTCGGTCTCGAGAGCTGGTAAGTATTGGTCGTAGATGAAGTCTCCAATAATTGCGCTTGGTGAGATTTATTTCTCAAAATTGTGCCTGTGAGGATTTAATTGGAAGAGGCTTGATTAGTAAAGTCCACTTGCATATTGGGCCTGTGTGATCTTTAAATCTGCCCGCATGCTTGGACCGGGCCCAAGGACTCGGCCCGTGACCTCATAGCGAAAACAATAAGATAATTTAAAAAATATAAAAATATATTTAATTAAATATTTTAAAAGAAAAAAAAAAGTCCTGATTAGTTAGGTAGACAGTAATATTATAATGAGACCTTTTTTTAAAAAAATTAATATTTGTTTAATTTTTTAAAATTATCTTATTATTATTGTTATTGTAGTCTCAAAAGAGGACACGGGACTACACTAAGCCCACATTAAGCCCATGACCCATCATAACCATTCTAAGCCCCATTTTTCATTAAAACTACACTAAGCCCACGTTTGTGAACCCAAGATTATTGGAAACTTCATGTACGGCCAATACCTCCAACTCTAAGAAGCCTGGCGCGGCCTTCACCCAAGATTATTGGACTGCTGCAATCGTCCGGCGGTCAAAACCTCACACGATCACGACATCAATTCCGGGCGACCAATCCAACGACCAGCTCTGTACATCAACACCGTTCGCACTCGTATAGATCACGTTACGCATAACACAATTCCGAAACAAAAGAGCACACATGCTGGAGAGATCTTCAATCACATTATCCCACGAAGCCCTCAACAATCGGCCTTGCTCAGGAACATGCACAGCAGACGTTGCATCATTAGAATCAACATAGTTCTATTCAGATTAGCAAAAGAAAAACCTCAAATATCGATTCCACATCATAGTCTAGCAATGAACACAATATCAAATCACTAATGGGCCAAGGGGACTCTATTTCGTCGAATAAATGCTAATCACTTCGATCCCATATGCAATAGCAAGACAACGTGTGTTTCTTAGTTCACATCAAATGCAGCTGTAATCCTGTTTTGCGAGCAAACATTAATATCGACTTTAAAAACAGCTTTTACTTGCAAAAATATCCAATACAGAGCATCTCGAGCCTTACCTTGCCGAAGAGAAATCGCCGGTCAAGCTATCACGACGAGGTTCTGGGAATTATTTCCCATGAGGATCAAGGGCATGCTTGGTTCAGCATTTGACTAAAGAATTTTGAGATAATGTAAATACATTTGGGCTAAAGGCTTTTTGCAAAAATGCAAGTAGAGTTTGGTAAAATGTACACATTGGAAAGCAATATTAATGTAAATATCGTTTAGTGAAAAATAAACTTTGTAAAGTATTTTTTTCTTAAAAAAAAAAAAGCGGCGGCGACAATAGTTCGCTGGCCGCCGTTGGTCTCCACCGACTAGCAACTGGAGATCGGCGACGGCGGTCAGGGAGGTGTGGTGGTGGGCGACGGTGGCGAAGCTGACAAAGTTAAAATAAAAAAAAATTAGTTGCATTTCGCAAAAGTCCCTTAGACTAAAGCAGAGAGCATTTGAGATGTAAGTGCATCTATCCAAAATGAGAAAAAATTGAACCAAACAATATTTACATTTTGCTAAGGGATTTCAAAATCTAAATGCTCATTTGCGATGTTGAACCAAATGAGGCCCACGTTTGGCCAAGTTCGACGAAGGAGATTTGAAGGAAGACACAGAAATTCGAGCTTTATGCAAAGGACAACAGAGGAGCCTAACCATCGGCTCCGAATTTCGAGAAACGACGCAAATGTTGGCTGACCACGATGAAGAAATTCTCTAAAATAGAGACACAAACGTAGGCTTTGTTTGGATCAACATTTAAAATAAATATTAGACTCTAAAGTTCCTTTGTCAAATGAAAATGATATTTGACAACTTTTTTACTCACTTTGCGGAGATGCAGTTGCATCTCAAATGCTCTCCAAAGGACTTTAATCCAAAATACTCTAGAGGTACTTTGGGAAATTGCATTTTTGGAATGCGTCTAATTTTTTTTTCTCTCTTTTAACTTTATACTTCCGCCACCAACCGCCGCCGCAGCCCGTCGCGGTTGTCGAACGCCACCAACCACCGATGCTGCCCACTACTGACAATCGCCACCGTCGTAGTCAGCCACCAACGACAACTGCCACCGCCTCAGTCATCTACCATCGCCACCACCGATCTTTGCCGCCCACCGTCGACTGTCACAATTTTTTTCTTCAAAAAGTGAAAGTACTTTACAAAATGTATTTTTCACCAAATAGCATTTATATTAAATTTGCTTTCAATGTGTTTTTAATTTCACTTTACCAAACACTACTTACATTTTGGAAAAGGTTTTTAACCCAAATACATTTGTATTTTCTCAAAATCTCTTGATCAAATGCTGAACCAAATAATCCCTTAAAATAAGAGAAACTGGGCGACGACTTCAAGCAGTGGACGTTTGGACAGTGTAAATTTCAGATAGCCGACTACATCATCTAGGCTCAAAGGTCACCGGTGGTCG
Organism: Rhodomyrtus tomentosa; assembly: GCA_028455895.1. Lineage (NCBI taxonomy): Eukaryota > Viridiplantae > Streptophyta > Magnoliopsida > Myrtales > Myrtaceae > Rhodomyrtus > Rhodomyrtus tomentosa. The sequence goes on from JAPCWY010000010.1 coordinate 35,623,075, forward strand.
TCAGGTTGCTGAGCGAGGCGCCAATGCCGCCACTGGTCGAGACGGAATAGCAAGGTGCAAGGCAATAGGAGGAGTTGTTGACTGCGAGGCTTGGTAATTTGGGAAAATTTCATATAAGAGCCCCAAATCCCCTTATTTTCACAAATAAGGGTTCTTAGTGAATTTTATTTCAAATATGCACATGAAGTGGCATAGTATATTTTAAAGAAGGGTTTGAACTGGCTATAGAGTTAAAAAAAAAAAAGAAAGCCAGGCCTAAAGTACGCTTTCGTCATTTCCCATTTTGATTTTTTGTTTGCTTTTTTTTTTCCTTTTTCTATTTTTAAAATTTTAAAAAATAACAAAAAAATAGCACACAGGCCGCCGGCCTACTGCTAGTGCGAGGTCGACGAGAGCGGTGAAGGCCATCGACCCCGTCGACCAGAGGTGAGGGTCGAGCAGGGGTCGAGCGGGGGTCGTCGGCCTTCGCCTTGACTAGGATGGTGGTCGCTGGCCCTCCCTTGGTCAGATCGGGAGCCTGCGACTCTTGCCCAAATTCGAGAGAGGCCCCGACCCTCTCCCTGATTTGCCGAGGGCCAGCAGGCGGTCGCCTCTAGTTTGCGATGTCACCGGCCTTCGCCGCCCCCTCTCTCAACGGTGGGACGGCGGCCATGGTTAGGAGGGGCAGCCCTCCCACATGTATTGTTTTGTTTTTTAAATTTTTTATTAATTTTTAAGGGAAAAAAGAAAAGAAAAGAAAAATCTATTAAAAAATCAAATAAGAAAAAAAGACAAAAATGCTCTTGAAATCATGCCCTTTTTTGAAATTTTATAGCCACTCGAGGCTCTTATTTAAAACAACGTTCACTTTAGACCGTTGTTTGAAAAAATAATGGTACTTCAAATTTTTATTTGAAATAAAAGTTTACTCGAAGCTATTATTTGAGAAAATAAAATGTCTTATTTGAAATTTTTCCCAGTGATTCCACGACTTTTGTCCTCTCTTCGGAAAATTTCAGCGGCTTTAATTGCCATACGGTCAAACCCGTTATCTTCCCTCAACAAGTTACCGAAATCCAAGCCTTTATCTCATCTCCAAGATCACTTTAATTCTGCCAACCCCGTATTTTTATTATTTTCTTTTTGCTATGGTTTCAATAACTTTGCTACCATAACAATTTTTTTTATCGATGGTGAGAATAAATGTACATTGTGAATTACGAAATTTTAAGAGAGCGGATCACGCAGTAATTTAATTAATTACGATTAATTTTTTACAATTCAAAACAGACTGTTAGCATAATCAATTATGTAATTTTTACAAGGGAAAGATCCGCTTTTGACCTGCTTCTTTCTTCTTATTCATAGTAATCCACCCACACTTTCGACTTGGATGCGCTGGTTAAATTGCGACACAAAAGTTCCCATTTGCACTTGGACACAGCTGACCACTGACCAACACCCCCACTTATCGTAATGCAATTTTGATATATATATTGTTTAATGGTCGGACCGACCCCTAATTTTTTATCCAATGAATGACTAAATGGGTCGCCAAAATTTAAGTGTCAATAAATAGTAAATGAAGTATGAAATGAAGAGGTGAAATTGCTTCTTCGGTGTGAGTTTTCAGGCCCCTCTTGATAAAATACTTGAATATTAAAATCACGTCTCCATCTAACATGGTATTAGAGTAGGAAGTACTGAATTCAAATCTTTTGAGAGCTCATTTGCCTTAAACTTTTAAAACATTTGTCGTGATTTCACAAGGTTGGTTATTCTATCGACCGTTTATATTATGAAGTTGTTATGGCGAGATAGAGAGAGATAGAATGAGGATGCACAAGTTTGCACCCTTTGTGCAATCTGCTCTAATTTTTGTAGGCTGAAAAAGGGAGGGCGTGGTTGGGTTCTCTTTTCTCTAATTATGGGATTTCCATAAGCATAAGTGGAAAAGTAATGATGGTCGAGATGTAATTAAGTACTATCAATTGACATCGATTATGTACATTTTTATTATTATTCACACGTCAACTTTTCAAGGAGACAAAAGTACGTCGATTTATCATTCTTTTCTTCGATTAGGAACGTCCCCCGAGTGCAAGCAATGCACATTGTTCACATCAAATTGTCGTGGCATTGATTACATCCATCTTACCATATATTACTAGAGCTATAAACAGCTTTTTTTAGTTACAGGGAAGGTAGAGATAACAACTTGTTATATTTCGAACATGAAATGCCACTAAATGTGCGATGCACCAATAAAAAGTAAATGCGAATATTGGGAGATTAGAAAAATCATTTTTATAGAATTAGCGATGAAATGCCTAAAACCTTCAATTGTGGAGTTGGAAAAGATGTAAAAAAAAATGACTAAATTGGTACAATTGCAATAGATTTTACCTCCTCATTAGAATTTTATACGCCTCTCTCTCTCTCTCTTCTTTGCTATGGCTGATGTCGACCTCAACATATTCGGGTCGAGCTCCACTCAAGTTCCGTTAGCAATCGATTCAGGCTCGAGAGCTTTGTCAAGTAGAGCTCGATGTCGCGAGGGCGAGATTTGAGTCAAGCTCAATACGGGAAAAAGCTCAGCTGAGATGGCGGGAGGCAAGGGCACAGCGAGTGTCGGCGGCACTCAAAGAAGAGGGGTTAGAGCACAAGCAATGGAAGAATTTGTGTCCCAAGCAAGTGATTTTACACTGTGGGTGGTTTTGGATGTAAGTTGCGATTTTAATCCGTATGCAGCGACCCAAAAATCGCACGTATAGATACACGAATCCCTAATCCATAGAGTAAAAGAATTAACGCACTTTGTTTTGGATTCATCGTTCTTGATGCGGAATTGTGAGAATCCGATACTCAAAAGTTTCTCCTCTATGAACCCCATTTATCATTGACTTCAATGAAACAGCCACTCACGTATCGCTTCAAACGATTCTATATGTGAGGTTATGTGGACATTAGGGTTAAGAGGAGGGACTTGAGCTTTATTTATAGAGAATGAAACATATCCCCTCATTAAAGATTAGGTTTATCTCGGCACACACTATCCAACCCTATATCTAACTAAAATTAGGAAACATATATATATATATTTCTTTATTAGATCAATTAATATTTATAATAATAATTAATAAAGCCCACAATTGAATATATTAAAAATATATTTTAACATTATCTCACTTGGGTGATATTAATTGAAATTGTACTATATATGCGCATCTTTATATTAATCTAGATATAATTCCCAACAATCAATCCGATATCATAAAGTCTTAAGCACCGAATCATGCCAGTAACTACATCAGAAGACACAGAACCATCCATGACCACGAATATTCTTAACTCTATTGATATGGATTTGATATGGTAGTATGGCAATCAGATAACATCTCATAGTAGAGACGCCTTATATGTTATCCTCCTTGTCAGTCATCATTCTCTCACTTTATATGTCACGAGAGAATATCTTTACGGTTTCAATGAACCAATATATGTCTTACCTTTATAGTTAACTATACTTTACATGTAACAAGACATATGTTTTTGGCTAAAATAAATGCCCCAACCATCACTCAAGGTTTACACGATGCCTTAATATTTTCAATTGACATATGTATTCAACTCCTTTTAATCATTATAATTTTATTGCATGCAATGGAGTTGATACATATCTAGATGTTACCAGATGTAAAATTTATTAGAGTAAATAGCAAATGCAGCTCCCATTGAACAACAGTATCTCATGATGCTTACTCGGCCCATCAATCAACATTTCATACTAGCATCTCACGATACTTTTATATTCGCAACATGTCATCTAAATGTGTATGGGCAAAGACCTTAAGTTAGTGAATATGCAGTCTTATCATCAGTGTAATAAGCTCTACTGTAGTGCCACCCTTACATCTGTTACCTTTATCGTCAAAAACTAGACCGACAGATGTTTAGACCCTTGAGACTTCTGCTGCTGTTAATAAACAATACTGTAGAGTTATAGTCACAATACAACTATATGGGTCTATCTACAAAATTAAATACAGTCACTCTTTAATGAGATTTCGGAGCCAAATAACCTGAGTAGCAACTAAAAAGCATATTACAAACTCGCTTTCTTGATCGAAGATTACATAGATTTCTATTTACGCTTTTCTATAGCAATGCACTTCTCCTTAGACATTTAAGTATATGAAATTGTCAACTTCACATCATCTTGACAGCTAACAAAGCTTGAATCTGAATGCCTTACTCGCTGCAGATCTTGAATATGTTTGTAAATTAGTACGTAATCTTTTGTCCTCTTTAAGTACCTCGAAACTGATATTTTTAAGTGCACCATGATATGATACATTCTTTATTTGGGTTTTCTTCATAACTTTATGAAGACACTATGATAAATTTAGTCTATTGCTCTTAATGACAGGAGTAATTCCTGACTTGCAACACCTTATACTGAATACAATCAATGTATGTCCTCTAAAATTAACCCAATATGTGGCAAGAACGATCCATATAGATCTCAATGCCTAGGACAAAACACTCCTTATTAAAATCAATCATGTCAAAATGCTTTAACAATATCTACTTCACCTTATGCTGCAATTCAAGAAAATCACTTTCAAGCAAGATATCGTTTGCATAAAACACAAGGAAAATAAATTCCTCCCACTAATTTTGTAGCATATATTAATTTACTTCTTTCTTGACAGAACAGAATATAACAATAATACTATGAAACTTCAAGCCACAATTGTCTAAAAGCTTACTTGATCCCATAAAATAGACTTTTCAGTCTAGAATACCAATGAACATGATCCAATTTTATTCCATGGCATTTATATGTGATTCTTCTTTATTTACGTACAAGTTTATCCGAATCATCTGCTGCAAAACTTTAGGGTTGCATAAAAAAGACTTTCAAATTAAGATATCCAATTAAAGAAAAATTTCAATATCTGTATGGTAAAGCTCCTTATTATAATGAGCTATTAATACCTTAATCACTTTGAAAATCTTTATGAGAGACTAAATAAAAATTATTTTAAATTTACTCATTTTTTACGAGTGAAAAAATTGGCTACCAATCTATTTTTAAACTTCTTAAATAAAGCACTGATTAAAAAGTAATCAGATATAATAACTTAAAAAAATTTATTTGGAGTCCTTTTAAATTTTGTACACTCAATTGCAGCAGATGGACTTGTGACCTTGAGGCATGCTAATAAGTTTTCGAACACTGTATGTTCACTAGTTTGTGTCTCATCTACTATGCACTCAATCATAGTTCTAATTATGAATAAGAAATAGCAATTGTATAAATTACTAGATCAATTACATTGTCGATTTTGCAATCATGCCCTCATGGATAGACTATTTAGTGTGATGGTACAACTGATCATCTCTACCCAATAGATTCATTAGGAGGAGCTGCTTTAACCTTTATTCTGCACTTGTGGGATCTGATAAACTTCATCAGAAATTGTCTTATTAACAAGAGCCTGAATCCCAATAGAATCAAACCGTAACTTAGAATGCTCATTGATCATTTGTATAGACAAAAAAAAATGACCCAGTGATCCCTACCACACTAATACCTTTAATAGTCTGTGAGCAATTACCCTTATTCGGCTATATCAAGCTCCGACAATTTAGCTATCTGTAATTCCACAATTCTTATTTCTCTTTTGGGATGATAAATCAATACCCCTTTAGATGAACTGGATAAAGTACGAAATAAAACTGAGTGGTTCCGAAATACAACTTATCCAATGTTGGATTATGTAACTTTATTTTTGCATGAACACTTCAAACCTTAATATGGTTCAAACTAGATTAACGTCCAATTCATGTCTCAAAAGAAGTCAATGAAATAGTTTTGGTAAAGTCTTACCCCATAAAAGTCATATAAATTGATTTTACAAATCAAACTCTTCATCATATCCATGTGGTGTGATTTTACCTTTCGGTCATACATTTCTATTCAAGAACATCAAGAATAGCAAACTAAGTCACTATCCCAGGATCTTTTTAAGTATTTGGTAAAATGGTTTTTTAAGCAATCCAGCATTGCCATGTTAACCATGATACTCATCACCCTGATCAAATCTGATATATATATATATATATATATATATTAAGTTTATAGTCAGAAAAAAATTGAACTTGTCACGAAAATTAAACATTTCTTTAATCAAATACAAACATATATAGAGAAAAATTATCATTTAAATGTGATAAAAAAAATTCAACATAATATTGCCATATAGGATCCACTTATACTAGTATAAATGACCTTTAATAGGTCATAACTATCGACTATAGTTTCATACTTTATCTTAAGTATCTTACATCTGCTTCAATCTATGCATGTGTCCAGGTCACTTTTAAGAGTAAGCAGAATAATTGCTTTTATCGATTTTTCCACTCTTTCTTTACTGATGTAACCAAGAAATTTATTCCATAATGCGCATGATTGTTCCTTAGGTAGAGATCTTTTGTAAACAACGTTTTCGCTGTATAAGCGACGTATAATTCATTGGGAGATAAATATAATCTGTACAATTCATTGGACATAAAATAGTATCCAAGTTTATTTTAATTAAAAGAAATAGTAATTTTTTATTTGAAATCTCAAAAGAGTAACTACACATGTCCAAACTTGATACGGAAAATAAATTCTGTCTTTAAGGAGAGTACATAAAACGTGTTTCTTAATGTCACATTAAAACAAAAATTCGAAATGACATTCCCATCAATTCAACGTTAGCTTTATAGTTGTTTCTATAGTGAGTTTGATTCATCCTGATTTGGTATATTTTAGTTTATGAATTCATACATGGTAAACACGACATAATATGTTGCACTGCTATCTAGCTATCACAAACTAAATGGGACTTTAGATAGAATAAATTCACAAATCACTACCAAAGAGTCATTACTTTATGCTCATATTTTGATAATTAAGTTTTTGTATCTACTATAATATTTCTTTATGTAACCGTTCTTTTTATAAAAGAAGTAGCGGTTACCATCCTTCCCAAAAAATATTTTCAATGGAATCAAATAATTAGTATGACCAGTGGTTTATGTATTTCTTTATGAGTATGATTTCAAAATTGCTTAATATACAATTCCACCAACTTCAAGGCGTAATGTTTAATCTTAATAAAACCATCACACCTGATGTTGAGGATTATAGATATTTACAACTCTTAGTAATATATGAGATATAATTTCAAAGTCTCCAAGGCTTCCTTCATTTATTTAACAGTGCAGTTAACTGGCAAAACACTTTTTAATTGTTCTTTAATAGATCGCTTTATATCAAATAAGCGAATCCAATCACTCTTTACCCAATAAGCATATAGTGATTTTGAAAAGTTCTCACTAATGAAACTGAGAACTACGAAGTCTTTCTTGACAAGAGCAATACAAATAGTTTTTAATCCTTTATAAACAGAAAATCCTCATTCAATTCTTAAAAATTAAACCCGTATGAATCTCAATTCTCAATGTTAACAGAGTTGCCGTTCACAAAAACGGTGGTCGTAAAAATACCCAATATTTTTAATTAGTATAATGTGAAATTTTACTTGAGAGATACATACATCATCATATAATCACATTTGGGCAGAAAACATGATATGTAATTGTATACTCCCTACATTATAGCGGCCTTGAGAATTTATTTCAATCTTCGTTAATCACAACCTTTTGGTGTATGACAGCACTTAGACTAATCAATCATCAACCATATGCAGTACAAGTAACCCTCCATGCAAGAATATGCAATTATCTCCTTTGGGAGTATAACTACGCATTAAAACAGGAGACATCCCAATATTATTTAACGTGTTCTTTATTAAATCCATCCAAGTGTGCCGCTTTGGAGATCACAACCCAGATGAATTTATCTGAAATTGGGATATAACTTTATATTTCACGTTTACTGTATGTATGTAATTTCAGAAATTAGGGGCAATCATCCTTAAAATTACACGCTTTGCTAATTTTTATGGATACCTCATGTCAAATCATAAACATGTAATTGATAAATCATGTTCCACGTAATTGTATGTGTTACTTACACGTAAGCTTGCACATGTATTTCACGAAATCATATAGAAATACCTGAAAATATTCAAAAATATCCCACAAAATGCACGCATTTGGAGTTCAATAGGTATTTTACATCCATAAAAGTACTTCTTACAGTGCATGAGAATACAAATATGTTGATACCTAGAATTCGCCGATCCCAATTCTCATGTGCCCTCACGCGTGCCTTATTCTCTTTATAACTTACCATCCAGCACTTAAATTTTTTTTTATTATTAGTAGCTGATCGAAATGGTATTGAATAGTATTACCCGCTTGTTTCAAATTTCGGGTAACGACAAGATCAATTCCAATCTTTGTGCGTCCTTACAACGCATAGCACAAGCTAAAGAAAATTTAAATTGCATATACAGGGAGAAAAATCAGCCCCTTGCGCCATAATGTGAACTATTCCTTTTTTTTTTTTAAAGAAACGACATCCACATAAATACGAACGGATCCAAATCTGTTTCGAGACTCCAAAAAGAAAAAAAAATGCAACATGTGCAGCCACCGTACTTATTTGGATGCCGTGCTAAACAAATTCGAAACTAACAAAAATCTTGATTTGAGTTCTAAAACGTGTAAATTGCTATTTTAATACGTATGCAGCGACCCAAGAATCGCACGTATAGATATACAAATCCCTAATTTATAGAGTTAAATAATTAACGCACCTTATTTCGGATTCATCGTTCTTGATGCGGAATTGTGAGAATCCGATGCTCTAGAGTTTCTCCTCTATGAACTTCATTTATTACTAGCTTCAATGAGACAGCCACTCACGTGTCGCTTCAAACAATTCTATATGTGAGGTTATGTAAACAGTAGGTTAAAAGGATGGACTTGAGCTATATTTATAGAGAATGCAAACCTATACCCTTATTAAAGATTAGATTTATCTCGGCCCACACTATCCAGCCACATATCTGACTAGAATTAGAAAACTGTATATATCTTTGTTTATTAGACCAATTAATATTTACAATAACAATTAATAAAGCCCACAATTGAATATATTAAAAATATATTCTAACATTGGAACAATGAAAATGGCAATATTGAAACGAAAGTTAAGGATCAAATTTCAGATGTAATTTTGAAATGCTAATCCAAAGTCATTTCAAAACCTACGGTGCAAATTGCTATGGGGATGCTTGGTAATATTTTTCCGGAAATGGAAAATTGCATGTCTGAAAAATTGATAAGTCGTATTCAAGGATACATAAAAATTATAAAAAAAAAATCATAAACTTATTAAAAATGTACCAATCTAGTGTTAAATTTTTTTCACCGATTTAGTCCTAAAACTTTTGCAATTATGTCAATTCAAATCCATCCTGTCAATTTTGACCGATCAACACTGACGTTGACACAATCGCCCAAAGATATAATATATTTTTTATTTTATTTTTATTTTTTCTCTTCCCTATTCTTATTCTTCCTCTAGCTAGTTTAGATAGAGGCGACGGTTAGAGGCAACGCTTGCCGTCGCCAGGCAAGTCGACCTCCCCAACCCATATCTGGCAAGGCTCTCCACGAGCTTTCGCCTGAGGCCTGCGAGGTGAACCTCGTCAGTCGTCGCCTCTGGCCAGTTGCTGGCCAGATAAGAAGAAGATGGGAGAAAATAAAATAAAAAATAATTAGAATTATACCGTTCACGTTATCGCCAACTTGCCAAAATAGATAGGATGAACTGAATTGACACAATTCAAATATTGTGGGATTGAATAAGTATAATTACAATAGAATTAAGAATATTTTTTTTTATGATATTTTTTCTCCAAAATTCTTTGGTGAGAAACTATTACGTTACCCAATTTTGTGAACCGGGGCTAGAGAGAGAGACCCCTTCGGTACAATAAGTGCTGCATCGGAAGGGAAGATGGAGCTGTTAAATGCGGCCAATAGCAAATGACTATTTTTCTTTATTTTTTATTAAATTAAAGAAGGAAAAAAATTTGTGGACAGAGACAGCAGGCAATCTCTTGAGTTGTGCCGGCGGCTCCTTCACTTGGGTTATAGCTGTCCGGCCCCCATACCCCGCCCTTTCCGGAATCCGGACAAGTGCTCACGTTCGAAACGGGTTTATCTCGATCGTTGGTCCTGGGAGCCTTGCGTATGGGACCCACGTGATCAAGGACCGCAATTGCTTCGAATTGACGGGACCCGGTCGAGACAAGACACTCTCCCTATCGCACGACCCCGGCCGTACTTATGTCACGTCGGTTTATTTTTTTGAATCGTATGTGCCCGCAACTCTCAAGACGACTCGTACGCACGACACAGGTCGGCAACCAATTAAACCGATTTGGACGTGGCTTAAATAGGTTCGTGTCTGTGACGGGCGGTTGGTCTGTGACACGCGTGTTCGTCTTCCTCCCTCAAGGCCGGAAATTGAATCGCCATATTCGCGCATTCTTTCGGAGCTACCTTTGCGTTCGTGGTGCTTAATCGGCACGTGGAGACGGGAGCAGTCCGTAAAAGAAGTGTGAAGATTAGTTTAGTGCTCAAAGAGCAATAACCCACGATCGTATTATCAATAATTCAACTTTTAAAGTATTCGATTTTTTCCTTTTTAAGTTTTTTCTGTCGGGTGATGGAGTCGTAGAAATGAACCGGGCTTGGTAGAGATCTATCCAGGCCTAATAATCAAAGTTGTTGCAGATGGAGTAACGCTAGGGTTTCCTTGTTACTCTGTTCCGTGACACAAGATGAAAAACAAATGAAACCAAAGACAGGTCACGATCGAAATCATTTGATGGTCCCCGGAAATTATAAAATTTATTTTCCGTGGGATACATGATGAATGACGATGGCACGTACATGGTAAATAAAAGAATTTTCTTTTTCTGGATAAAAGAGTTAATATGACTAGAAATCTCAAATTTTTACACAAGCATCACATTTAACTCGGATACATTTTTGCATAAAAAGAACTCCTGAATTGGTAACATCTACCACAAATTAATTTTTATATTATAAAAAATCCAAACAAAAATGCTCATGTCACATACACCCCCGAATTAGTGTCATATTTACCCCTCCACCCAGAGATCTCATAGTTACCACGATTCGGATAAATGTGATACTATAGTATACCAGTTACAGTAAACATGACACGGACGTCTCATTTCGATATGTCATGTGACATGAAAATAATTCGGGGTACATGTGGCAAGTTATACTAGTTTGGATTTTTTTTTTTACGAAAAAAAATAATTTGGTTTAAATGCACTATGAGCATATCGGTTTGAAATTTTTTTATGGTATTGTTCTTAATAAAATTACACAGCTTGCGTAAATCTTTTAATTTTTTCCATTGATTATGTATCAACTAAAAGCGTTTTATCATAATAACAATTTTGAATTGTCTCGATTTACTGCCAATCTTTACTATGGGTATCCAATTACCCGAGGCCTTTCTAATTGAATCGCTTGAGGCATTTTAGAGTGAGAGACCGTCACTTTAGAGTGAGAAAAAATGGTTATATTTTTGAGTGGATGAAGTTTGTGAGGGCAGTTATTCTTTAAGTGGAGCTTGGGTGGCGTGAGGATAGAATTTAATTGTATTATTTTGTCCTGTAGTTTTGGAAGGACAAAAAAGTGAAATTACAATTGATTAGCGAGAGCGATTTCAGGGTCGATCCAGCTTTTACCTTAAACCTATCTCTAAGAATCGGTTTCATCAACATACCATGTCTTCGACCCCACCTCCAAAAAAATAAAATAAAAAATACCATGCTTACTATGGAGCTTGAACCATGGATCTACGCTGTTACATGTTTCAATGTCTACTAAAATTTCACGTATATTTTTAATTGAATGATTATAGTGAATCATTATATTTAATGACCATTGTTTGTCATTAGAATTTACTAACCATAATTCATATTTAGATACGTAAATAATAAGAAATATTAAAAAGTTTTAATCATAGATATCGTCGAAAATGAAAATTCAAATTAGTGGTTTAAGATTACAAACTCATCGTTGAATACCATGAAATACTAGGAATGTGTGAAAACACAAAACAAGATAAAAAATAAAGACAAGTTCCATGTTCAAAGTGGAATCGGTCTGTTAAAATCGGCTCCTTGATTTTTTGAATTCGGGATGCTTAATTTTCTACCTTTAGTAAGTTTCACGACCCCAATCAGAACCCGACGCGTTAAAGTCAAAACAAGATGGTTGACATTAACAACGTACGAGATGCTTAATTTTCCTCCTCTCTGCTTTTTTATTTTTTATTTTTCGTGATCTAGAATCGGAGACATCGTTTAGCTGGCGAATCGGGGCCCACTAAGCCAGAGCGAGGGTGAAAGTCGTGATCTCCAATTGATTGTCAATCTGGACTAATTCGAAATGAGTTTGGAACGACTGACTTCGTTGAAGTCGCAAATTTTATACGACAGTATCCAAAATAATCTCAATCATTGGATAAAGTGAAGTTCTTCGCTATCGTTGGATAGGATTTTCGAACTACGTGGAACTCGGATGGAAGTGATCTAACGGTGGTCCCCGTCCGCAGAGTGACGTAGTTCGGCCTTTTCTCGTCCGAGTCAAGACACGTGCGCGACTCGATCGTCACAAACGCCGTCGGAGGGGTTTTGCTGCTGTGTGGCCACTCGTACATACGCCCGGGACTAATCTCGAGCTGATCAACGCTGGAGGCCCGCGCCAAATCTCAGGCCACATTGAGCCACGGCGTCGCAAATCATTGCCGCCGCTGGATCTTCTCCTTTAGGATTGCGAAAATGGAATTAAGAAAAAAAGCCGTTAATGTATTTTTTTTATAAGAAATGTGATTTGATAGTGAGATTGATTTTGTCAAAATTGATATACAAATTGCTTTTTTTTTTGTCAAAATATATGCAAATTGTTTATCGCATGTTTTTTTCCCATTTATTTAGACACCCACATGAATATGGCATCAAAGTATTTTTGTATTTTTAGCCCAGCATTCAAGAAAATCGCAGATATGTGTGTACAACACCGTGGCAAATAATTTAGAATTTCTACCTTGAATTTTGATTGCTCAAAAAATCAGCACAACACTATACAACGAAAGTTACCTGCACGAATTAAAGATTACAAGGCTCCCAGCATGATAATAATATTCAATTCATCGTCACCAAAGTTACAAATTGCGACCCTTTTTTAGTTGGTAAATGATTTACAATGCATTTAGTCACGAGTAATACACAAATGAATCCTTTCTAGCGATGCTTGCGTATACGATGGCAACGTTTAAAAATTGAACTGTGCACGATATGACTAGCTCGACACGACATTGAAATATTTCTAAAGTCATAATTGATATCAATGACTAATCCTCATATTAGTTTATCCACCTAGTTATATCATAATATTTGTGCCGTGTAAAAATTTGACAGAGGAAGTCTAAAAAATTCATTATGCTTTCAGATTTTGAAAGGAAAATAATAAGTAAAAAATAAGGGAAGTTTGCGAAACGGGATTCCGCCAGACAATTCTTTTCTTAAAAAAAAATAATAATAAACAAAGCTTAACGGACAAAATACAGTGGAGTGCATGGTTTCTGGTGCACCGTCAGGTGATGTTGTCCTGCTCGAGCATTTAAAGCAAGTTGAGCAACTGGAGCCAATATTTTTTGTTTTATCTCTTTTTTGTTTTTGGACAGCTGTGAAATCAATCAAATCACGTGCGTCCCGAAGCTAATAATAAATTAAACGGATCGCAACCCAATGGTCCAAACGGGCAGAAAAGGGGCAACGAGAAAGAAATCCGACCGAATAAAATTTAATAATTATCAAAAACTTTAAATTAATATATTTACGATAAATCTATCTTAAATTATTTTTTATTATTAAAATTTTAAATTAGTACATTTATGAAAAATTTACATCAAACTGATAAAGCTGTGAAAAATTTACTATTTGCTAATTTTCGTTAAATTTAACTGTTAAATTACCGACTTGAATGACGCGTGGCAATTGTTAAGTGTACACATTACCCTATGTATGCTACGAGTGTATCAAATTAAAAAATTTTATAATATTAACTCAATTTAATTAAAATTAATAGAGGGTAAATTTATTATATATGTATCATTTTATATTTTTTTGTGATAAAAAATTAATTTTTGATAAATTTATCATAGTTGTATCAATTTAGGGTTTTTGGAGGTAAAAAAAATAGAATAAATTTACCATAAGTATATCATTTTAAAATTTTTGAGATAAAAATTATAATTTAGATTAAATTTATCAAATGTATATCAGTTTGAAATTTTTCGTAGTATTAAATTAATAAAAAAATTGCTTCAATAAATACAAAGGGCAAAAAAGGGGCAGAAAGAAAAAAAAAAAGGGAAATGAAAAACTCCAGCCCACGTAACATTCTCGGAGCCGAGCCGGGCACAGCCGAAATCGCTTTCCTGGGACAGTCTAAGATTAATCACACGTCATCGTCTTTCGCACCGATGACGCGTGCACATCTTATCAGACCAATGCCACGTCGCGGCATTATTGGGCAACTGTTGCGGTGAGCTGGATCTCTCCACGCGCTAGCGGTCGTCTGCCCGCCACGCTCCCTCTAGATTGTAGTTTGTTACTAATCCCCCACTTTGTTAGGTCCTGTCCTCTCCTTTTTAAGAGACTTTTTTTTTTCTAAATTTATTTTCTCCAGATAAATTAACTAGTAAAGACTCGACTTTATTAATTTACAATGTACATTTCCACAAAACAGAAACACATCCACCATACAAGATAAAATACGCTCATTAAATTTAGCACGATATCAATAAATACAATTTACAATTCCTTGAATTTATGTTCAAATAATACCGATCAGAATAAATATCCATTTATTATGATCAATCGCAATTCAATTAGTAAGTGTGTATATGGCGGTGGGCGGATACATTTAAATCATTTCATTCTTATTTCTATTTCAAATCTATGTTACATTATCAATTACGTGGGTCACTAGTATGAGAACGGATGTTGAACTCATCGGCCAACAATTTTTTTTAATAGAGAAAACAAATTAGAAGAAAGTGTGGGGCACGCGCCAAGATAAATCTCCATTTCCACGGCTAAGCTTCCATTTGCTGCCAATTTTTTCCTCCATTTTTTCCGCACTTATCTTCCCTTCAAATCTCCAACTTTCTTCGCAGCAACTCTCATTGGCGGCCTCAAATCCCACGAGAGAAGAAGGAGAACCTCTTACACATCTTCCCCGAATCTGCCACAGAAAAACCCAGCACGATGGACGGCCTACCCTGCAGCATGCGAAAGAGAAAACCCACTAAGCGATCCAAACCCAGGACCAAACCCATCAAAGTCGTCTACATATCCAACCCCATGAGGGTCAAGACCAGCGCTTCTCAGTTCCGGGCACTGGTGCAGGAGCTCACCGGCCGCGACGCCGAGCTCCCCGACCACGCCAAGTTCGACGGCTCCGATACGGACGGCGTCGGCGGCGGGGGGGACGCCCGAGCGGTCTCCGGTGCCGCCGCCACGAAGGTCGCCGCTGCGGACGATGGCGTTGTGGTGCCGGAAAGGAGGTTGAGCCTCCCGAAAGATCATCAGAATCACCCGAGTGGCGGCGATCTCGGTAGACTGGGTGTCGGCAATTATGAGCCGTTGGATGACGACGTTTTCACTCCCCAAATGCTGGAGACTCTCTCGGCTTTGCTGCCGTCAAGCCTGCTGTACGAGTCCTCTCCGATGGACGTGGCCTGAGGGAGAAGCCCGAGAAGTTAGACGCGGAGTGGGAATAATTGTGCAAGTAAGTAATAGAAGTGACTTTTTAGTGTCGTCCTTTTCCCGTTGTTGCTGTACATGTATGTAAATGGCGCTCTGGTAAGGTGTAATTATGCTGATAAATAAGCAGTGACCAACCTCAAGAAGCAACTTCAAGCTTGGTCGATCTGGTCGAGACCATATAATATGCTTCTGTTGTTAAAACTCCCTGAAAAATCCATGTCCTTCGATCATTTCGTCGAGTTCTGGTGTCCTCTGGTGTCCGGTTTGAGAATTTATACCCCCATTACTTACCTCTCACGATGTCCATTCGAACCGGTTTATTTCTTGGGTGATTAGCGGGGAAAAAATCATGGATGGGGGAGATTTTCTTACACGTGAGCTTACAGTGATTTGGGAAGAGTTGAGAGCTTTTGAGTAAGCCTTCGCCTTGCCGACATGGTGGACCGAGTTACTGTGGTTAGGATTAGCATATTCCTAACCTGGTTCTTTCTCGATTGAGTCGATCGATCGAGAGAGAGAGAGAGAGAGAGAGGGGGACGAAAATGAGTTTTGAGAAATCTTGCCCTAGCAAGGTAGCTGACGCTTTCAGTGCCTTATAGCAAGGTCCTACCTTTATACTCTACCGGAATGTTAGCCTGAATGTGGACCTGTAAATACGAGGATCTCAACATGAGGATGATTGAAAAAGATCATCTGAGTCCATGGTCTAGGGAAGTCCCGATCAGATAACGCAACCCATTTTGGAGCAGAACTCAAGAAAGTGATATCAACTTACACTTTTCCTTGGTTAAATTAGTGTTAGGTGCCAATGTTCTCATTCATATAGCTATAAGAAACAAATTCATTTACCTAGGCATCGCGATTGGTCCCAAAAGATCAGAGCTTGCACATTCAGACAATTTTTTATTACTCTCAAAGGAACTACAGAACGATAAGTGCGATGTTCTCAGAAACGGTAACTTCCCTCTTAGGTTACATCCAGAGTTAACGCTAGAGGAAAACCATACTGAGTTTTTTTTTTTTTTGGGCGAGTATAAGCGATGCTTCAGCTGGCATTGGAGCGTTCTTGGTCTGAGTACTGAAACCCGAGTTGGATCTCAGAGTCAGAAATTTGTTGCCCATAATTCATGGCTAATGCAGAAATTTCTTGCCTATAAGTCATGGCTAAAGCATCTAAGCTTCCTCAATGCAGGTCTACTCACTTTAAGAAAATGGCTTTCATGGTTTGCACTCTTGATCAGTAGGTAAGACGATATAACCTAACTCTACAGAGAGATCTACCGAACATATACATATTACATACCAGCACATGTCTACCAATGTGCACGTGCGAGTGATGCACGCTCATCCGGTGCGTCGAATTGGAGAGCCGCCTATTAATGAGCTGAAAATCTAGTCCGAAGAGCAGCCGTGTAACCCCAACTGATGCGTCCATGCACTGAGCTAGTTCCTGCGTGTGCCCCTCCAACTTGCATAAAGATCTCTCAGCCGACGCTTTTTTCGAATTCAATGCGTCGTCTCGACCGGTTCACGGGTTCGTTGTCCTTGGCCATCTGCTCGTTTTGTTTTCTAATGATGAGATGGGGCGAGATATTCAATTGTCATGTCATGTAAGTGGTGCTCTCAGCAGTCATCCTTCTCTGGACCGTCTCTGGACGGCAAACAGTAGGTTAAAGTAGCTTGCCCTATTGTTTGTTTAGAGCCGTGTTTTCCTTCACGAACAATGGGTGGATATATAAACACCCTTGGCCATTACATCTTTCCCCCCTATATAAGGGAAGATGTAATGGTCAAAAATATCCTGATCCTCTGCATTTACGGTAGGGGATCCAGATATAAATATGAATATCCCCCGAATCTATGTTAGATTAATCGGCTTGCTCTTGAGTTGATGGTCATAACTTGTTAATCCGCCACATCAAATACATGGTCCATGCCTCTGGGGCTATCCTAATGATCATGATCTCTTCGGGTCACGACAATATTACTTCGACTGCACCGCAACCGGGTTATTACCGGGACGGGAGACCTCGTTAATTACTGCCCTTGTACTAATCCAACAGGGACATGGATATTCTATGACTCCATAGGGGTTCCCCACCGGCTAGAACCTTTTTCCAAGTTCCAATCCGAACAGTGGACCAACATCTCCATCTGCCCAACCTGGCTCTTGTGGTGCCAGAAGCTTTCACCAAAAATCCCACCTTGGAAATCTTAGGTCAAAAGCTGTCGTGCGTTTCCGATGATGTAGGGTTCCAATTCAAGACGCGGATCAAAGGCGACCATCGGGTCTCTTCCGGGCAGACAAGACGGTGCATTTCGTAGGTCCCTCCTAATTAAAATTCCACCGGGTCTTCGTACCGCAACCGATTGCGATCAACTTGGGAGACACGGCATGTCAACTTCAATCCTCGATGCGTGAAATATCTTAAGCAGTGAGCGCTTGTATTCGACCAGGTCACAACGCCACTAGACTCGAGCTCCAAAAGATGATGGGAGTCGCCGCAAAGTCTTCCTGTTATAGATGGCGGACTCTTTCTGGACAGAATTCGTTCAAAGAGTTGTAGTGGAAAAGCTAAATAACCTTATCCCTGTGCTAATTCAAACGGAGCAACAGATAGTTCTACTCTTGTCGGTGCTTCAATATGATCTATTTATTTGATACCCACTTGGTTCGTCGCTTTGTGCGTTAATCTTACTAAACAAATCTTTTGATCCCCAACATTGCTATTCTTAAGAAATTTAGGACTTTCACCCATTTGATTCGTTGAAAATAACTTAGTTAACAGAAAATTTATGCACAAAATTAGAAAGGTAGATTCCTAGATATGAAGAGGTGAAAACACCTTAAAAAAAAGAGGAAAATTTATGCACAAAATTTGAAAGGTGAATTCCTAAATCTAAAGAAGTGAAAAAATCTTTTGAAATTAATTCTCTCTAATTTTTTATTTTTATTTTTATTTTCTTTCCTTTTCTTTTTTCTGCTCCCCTGCTGGTTGCCGAGCCTCGGCGATGGCCGATCGGCCAGCTAGCCTTGAGCTCACTTGTAGCTGCTGCCTACTGATCGCGGTGGAGGAAGAGAGAAAAAGAAAAACAAACATAAAATTTTTTTAAAAAAATATTAAAGAATTTGATTTTTTTTGCTTGAGACAAAAAAATACTTTCCTTCACCTATCACCAAACAAATAAAAATTAACCACTTTCTAGAAAGTGATTTTCGGAAAGTATTTTCCTTTAACATGAAGTTTTCTCCCAACCCTTACCATGAAAAGAAAAGATTTTGCCTATTATTATGCATAAATAATCACACATTGGGGAGTCGGGACATCGCTGAACATCCCTACTAAGGTACTATGATGCAAGGTAGGCAAGGAAGGACTAGAAATTCATGAACCTTAAAATATAAAGATGCATCCTATGAATCGATGTGCAAATTAGTAAGCAAGGTTGCATCTTAAGGGCCTTTCTTTCCTTCTTCTGCCTCTTACATTCTCCCAAAACTAACAGCAGAATGTTCAGAAACAGTGTGTTGTCTAATTACAGAATCAGCGAATGGCACCGATAAAAGGATATAAGCGAAAATCAGCTAAAAATTATTTCTAGGAGAGCAAAAAAGGTTAGAAACTAGAGAGCGCAAAAGTTTCTGACTCCTATTCCTAACCTCAGAACAAGAAGGGTTAATTTCAGAGGAGGAAAGTTTGCTGTTGTCCTCCCTGAATAGCATCCAGAAACCTGTTGATGTTAGCGTGGATGATGATTCGCGAGCTAGGACAGTTCTGCCGGGTCTATTTTCTTGCAACCCGATCCACATGCCACCTGGAAAAACCTTCTCCCAGGGCCTCTCGCATCCGCGGGTACCTACAACACTCCACGGCTTCAGCAACAGTTTACAAACTTCTCTGGCGAGTGTTGCTTCTTCACTAGCAATGCGAGCACGGCAGCTCTGCACCAACCTTCAGGATGAAGCTCGTCCTAGAGTGTCTTGCTCTTGAATTCGTAGTAGCCGATAAAATGATGAAACACACGAGGTTTGTCTAAAAACGTTGTGGGCAAACACGTAAAGCAGAAGGAAAAGTGATACTTGTTTGTCTGGTCAAGTAGAGTGATGTTTTAACAAAGCTGGCAAGGTCACCGAAGTCACTTAGTCTTTAGGTCTAACGTTGATGCACCAGCCAGACAAGTTCAAATCTATTGGATAATAATAACAAGTGGAGTTCACGAGTGTGCGCCCATGTGGGCAACCACATCCCTGACCGTTATTTGTTAAAGTTGAACGAAATTATACGTTTCTTCGTTATATGTTAAGTTGAACGAAAGTATACGTTCCTTCGTTCAACAGACGTTGCTTAAAAGAACGTTGTCCTCTCCAGACGATAGTTGTTAGCAACATTCGACTCACTCACAAAATAGAGAACGTAGAATTCTCCTTCCTACCGACTGCTGATTGCCGTTCGTCAAAACAACTCCGTGATCGCAGATGGCTATTAACCTGTGACAATTAAGGTATGTCCTCGTGATATGCTTTTGATGATCGGTGACGCAAGTGATTCTTATGGGCATGTTTTTGCGTTTTACATTGAATATAAAATGGGTTCAGTGAAGGGTTCCTAGAATCATAAAACGCAATGGAACGAAACCCTAAACAGGATCCATGTGTATAACGAAATCAAAGTAGGTTTCAAGACGTACCTTTTGCGGTCGACTTCGAATTGACGGTCAATTGTGTCTGGATTAACGCCCCAAGTATTGCGCCTCTACCGGTATCCACACACACGAACTGAATTCTCCAACGATCTAAGTGCTAGCTTTCATATCTTGCAGTGTCTCTGCCAATCGCCTGAACAGAGAACCGTTCTCTGTTTTGCTCCTTCGGGATAAAAAAAATAATGACAACCGATTTGAGGCGTCTCTAGGGTTATTACTCGTAACCCTATACTTCCCGGTTTGGGCCCCGCGACATAATAGCCTGGGCCCACGACGTCCTCTAAACCTTCTACTTAATCGTGCGTTTAATCGTTATTCCATAACGCACACGATTACGTAGAAATTCGTAATAGGAGAATAAATAAAGCTCCACTTCTTAAGTAGATCAAGGGGCAGAGAAAATAAGAAATCAGTTTGCTATTGTGTGCGACCCTATAAGTTCATTAGACATTATCAATGTTCCCAAAACTCTATTGGCCCACAAGTCATAAGCGGTCTCTAGTAAGACATTATAACTACCTAAATATAGTAAGAGTCGATTTTTTTTTTTGGGTAAGTGTAAAAGTCGATTTTTCAACACAACCTAATTCACAACTAATGTTAGAGTATTAATCTTAATTGGTTCTTAGAGTAGACCACTAATATTCAGTAACCAACATTGGTATCAGAGCAAGCGTTACTTGATTCGTGCTTGATTTATGTTAATTTCGTATAGTTAAACCCTAATAGCGATGCTATTGTTCATGCATGATATTATGAGTTTGGTGTGTCGAAAATGTATTTTGAATATACCATTAAAACGGGCTCGTTAAGATGATCATTTTGAGTGGTCGCTGGTCCCGAGGGGATACCGAAAACTGCCGTACGCGCGCCACGCGCCGCTACGGGGCGGAGTCCCTCTAGGTTGAGGTTTTTCGTCCTTTTTAAGCCAATTTTTGTTCGTCAAAATTGAGGTATGAATATATTATTGTGTTCATCTCGAAGAGGCGAGAATTTCGATTGGTGGATGGTCGCCGGAGGAGGCCGGATGGCGACTCACGCGCCGTCACACGCCAGCGGTGCTGCTGCCGTTGCCAGCCACGCGCTACGTGCGACGCACGTGGTCCGCCGCGCACCCGGCCGAGTGGACTGATGTCAGCGAACCGAGTCTGGCTCGACCCGCGACGCAGCCCAGCCCAATTAAAAAAGAAAAAAGAAAAAGGCCCGGCCCATTTTTCATATATGTTCAGACCCAGCCCACGGTGGTTTTGACCCAAATCGCCCGACCTGTCTGACCGTGACCCGAACCGTCTGATCGTGATCCGACTCGTTTGACCAAGACCCGTTGACCGTTGACCCAAAAAAAAAGGTCGGTCAATTTATATGGGCTTATATGACATCTTGTTTTGCTTATTATTTATTACGATATGTTCGTATTAATTGTATAATTAATGGATTTTAGTAATCCACTTTGTACTGCATTCGTTGTAGAAACAGTGTCCTCAAGAAAAGCACCTCGTCATAAATGGAGGATGCTAAAAGATAAGAAACCACCAAAGCTAAGGAGACAAAGGCAAATACAAGCTCTTAATGAAAGGATTGAGATATTGAACAATTATGAATGAGATCATGTATGTGACATTATAACCCATGTAACAAAGGTTAACAATATGATCCAAGAGATCATTTGGGGTGGACGTATAGTGGAAGATCGAGAAGCGTTTAATGCACTTAAAAATTCTATGCATAAGGATTGGCATGATCAGCTCGACCGCAATTGGGATGAACAATGGTCATATAAGACATTTGTACTACATTTTTTACAAAAGGTTGTAAGAGTCGGGGCGGCGAAGACATCGTCACTTGGGATGAATGGATCGCGCAAGCACAGTGCACCCTGGCTAAAGACCAAGGTTCCTAGAGGGGTTTTCCTAAGGCAGCAATATGGGCTCTTGATTCTATCGAAAATCCCCTAGAGAACTTGTGGATTCCCTACCTTATATAAGGAAAATTGTCTGGGTTAATCATCAAACCTTAGAGGAAATAACAACGCTTGATTATATTTAGAATATAGAAACTTGCTGTTATTTGTAACTATTGTAAGTTCAGTTTATGTACATCGAATTTGTTAGATGTAATGATTTGTGTGTTTATATATAAGGTTATATATGCTCGAGTGGGAGTGTTCATGAGTTTTAGTAACTGTATGATGAGCACATATAGATGATTGTATTGATATAGGTTTTATATCAGAACATCTAGATGATGATGGGGAACTTAGTGAACTGTTGATTTTGGAATCTATTTTGAAATAATATATCAATATAATCTTAATGCATAAATAGAGTTGCATTTATTGCAAACAGATAGACTTAAAATCTGTGCAAAATGTATAATATTCAAATACAATGGCAACGGCTTCAAAGAACATTGTTGCTGAACTCAACAAGGGTGAGAAATTGAATGGAGAAAATTATGAAATCTGGAGTATAAAAATCCAGTATGTGCTAGAGGAGCTCGAGGCATTAGAAGCTCTTAACTTAATCATGGCTGAACCAAAGGATGGTAACACTGCACATCATAGAAGGGACAAGGAAGCCTTCGCTGCTTAGAAGAAAAAGAACTCAACTGCTCGCATTACGTTATTGAGCAGTATGGATAATGATATAATGCGAGAGTTCAGGCAGCACGAGAACGCTAAAGACATGTGGGATGCCTTGAAAGCTAGATTTGGACAGATTTTTGTCACTAAGCTGAGACAGCTTACTATCAAGTTCGATACATATAAGATGTCACATGGGTAGAATATGAGACAACATCCGAGGAAGATGTCGAACATGATTAGCGAGCTGAAGGATACTGGTCACATATTGTCTGATGAACAACAAGTGCAGGCTGTAATTCGCTCCTTGCCTAATAATTGAAAACACATTAAGGTTAACTGGATTCACAATGTTAATGTCACAACCTTCGAGGATGCTATGGGCCATCTAGAGTTGGAGGAGAACCGCCTTCTGGCGGCTAAAACACAAACTGATGTGTATTTTGTTGGCTCTAACTCACATGGAGCTTTAGGTTCCAAGCGCAAGCACCATGATAGTTTCAAGAAGTGAAAAGGTAAAGGAGTGAAACCATCAAGTAAGAAACCAAAGTTTGAGAAGCATAAAAAAAGGAAGCGTCCCGTAAAGAAAAACATTTCAAGGATGAAATGTTACAATTGTGGCAAGAATGGTCACTTCGCTCGTGGTGGTGAGCCGAAGAAGGCAAAAACCTTGAACACACTTAAAAATGTTAGTTTTGTATCCAGTTCTATATTTTTTATTAAATCTCATCCTTTGTGGACTGTAGACTCAGGTGACACTGACCATGTAGCCAGAGATAGAAGTACATTTGTGAAATTTTGACGAATTCCAAATGGAGTAAGATGGATATATGTAGGAAATAATTCCAAAGTGGAAGTGAAAGGAATTGACACATACCAACTGATCATGCGTGGTGAACGCACATTATTCCTACACGATGTCCTATATGCTCCAGAGATTCGTCGAAATCTAATCTTTGTATTAGTTTTAGTCAAACTTGATTTTAGTATGAATTTCCATAATAATGGTGTGGATCTGTTGTTAGGTAGAACTTATTATGGTTCTGGTTATTTTGTGGATGGCTTTATTGTATTAGATATTGAACATGCTAGTGTGAATGTATGTTATTCCTTATTCGTATCTTCCAATTCTAGTGAAAATGATGTGAATGTTTGGCATCCTAGGCTTCGTCATATTGGCCAACAGAGAATGAATAGATTAGCCAAAGATGGCTTATTAGGCAATATTGAAAAAGTTGAATTGCCTGTTTGCGAACATTGCCTAGCTGGGAAAACTACACGAAAGTCATTTGGAAAGGGCACTAGAGTTGAATTTCCTTTGCAATTAGTCCATACAGACATATGTGGTCCAATGAATGTAAAAGCAAAGAATGACACGGTTTATTTCATCACATTTATTGACGATTATACTCGTTATGGATATGTCTATTTAATTTCTCATAAGTCAGAAGCATTAAGTTGTTTCAAGAAATTTATGACTTTAGTGGAAAATCAGTTAGATAAGAAAATAAAAGTCTTGAGATTCGATCGAGGTCAAGAATATTTATCTGATCAGTTTAGATATTTATGTGATGAAAAAGGAATAGATAGATAATTATCCATTCCATATACTCCTTAACAAAATGGAGTGGCTGAAAGAGGAAACAGAACGTTATTAGAAATGGTTAGATCCATGATGGCGTAAGCTAATTTACCGATTACCTTTTGGGGTGATGTTTTATTAACTGTTGCCTATGTACTTAATCGAGTGCCTTCCAAATCAGTCTCTTCCACTCCATATGAGTTATGAACATGTCAAAAACCTAATTTAAGCTTTCTTAAACCTTGGGGTTGTGCCGTCTATACTCATGAGTTCTCTCATAAATATGAAAAATTGGGACCAAGAGGCAAAAAGAGTATCTTCATAAGATACTCAAAACACTCTAAAGGATATGTGTTCATAGGTGAGCAAGAAAGCAGAAGCGTGACTGAATTTGAATCAAGAGATATCATATTTTTAGAGAATGATTTTTCAAGAAATGGCGAAATAGGTGAAGACTGTTCCCTATTTGAGACCTTAGATCGAGATAATGGAACTGTTGGATATAATGATCCAAGTGGGAGCAATGCGAGAAGTGGGGAGTTGAGTACGAACCAGTCTCAATTGCAACCACTTGATAAATCAATACCATTATCTTGTCTTAGTGGGGACATAATGGAGAATGAAGTACCCCAGGTACAAACTTCTCCAAGGCAAACAAGTCACAAAAGCATTCCTCGACGACGTTTTGAAATTGAAGGGGAAGCTTTCATGATCGCTCTACTAGAAGAGGATGAGCCAAGAAATATAAATAAGGCTCTATTATGCCATGATAAGAAAAAATGGATGAAAGCAATGGAAGAAGAAATGAAATCAATGAGATCAAACCACGTTTGGGAACTGGTTATCTTCCAAAAGGACGCAGAGCCATTGGGAACAAATGGATTCTCAAAATAAAGCGCAAGACTGATGGTTCAATTGAAAGGCATAAGGCTCGCTTTGTGGCGAAAGGGTATAACCAACAGGAAGGAATTGACTATGAAAATACTTTTTCTCCTGTGGTAAAATTTACCTCAATTTGTCTTATTCTAGCAATAGTGGCTAGTTTGGATCTTGAATTACATCAAATGGATGTTAAGGCTGCTTTTCTCAATGGAAAATTAGATGAAGAGATCTATATAGAACAACCTATATGGTTTATTAAAAAAGGCCAAGAACAAAAGGCTTGTCGACTTCTGAGATCGATATATGGCCTTAAGCAGTATTCTAGACAATGAAATATACGCTTTCATAATGCTATAGTGACATATGATTTTGAGATGATCAATGAAGATAATTGCCTGTATATCAAAAGATCCAAAGGTCACTTTGTTATTTTGTCATTATATGTCGATGTCATACTGATTGCTAGAAGCAATATGGAGTTTGTCAAGATAGTCAAAAGTTGGGTATCTTCTAATTTCGAAATGAAAGATACGGGTGAAGTTACATACATTTTTAGAGTTAAGATTTTGAGAGATCGTTCGAAAAAGTTGTTGTCTCTTTCACAAGAGACATATATTAATAAAGTTCTTGAACGATTCCGTATGCAAGATTGCAAATCCATTGATACTCATATCGCAAAAGGTGAAGGGTTGAGCCGAAGAATGTGTCCTAAAACTCCACAAGAACAAGAACGTATGAAAAATGTTCCATATGCCAATGCTATTGGAAATCTCATGTACGCTATGATGTGTACAAGACCTGATATATGTTATATAGTTGAATTGGTCTGTCAATATCAATCTAATCCATGTCAAGCACATTGGACTGCCGTTAAGAGAATCTTGAGGTAGCTGAAAGCAACTGCCGATTATTCGCTGACATATCAAGGAAGTGATCTGCACCATGAGGGCTACATTGATACTGACTGGGGAGGAGATTTGAATGAGAGAAAATCCACTTTTGGAAATGCATTCTTACTGAATAATGGCGCCATATCGTGGAGCAGTAAGAAACAACAGTGTATAGCCTTATCCACCATGAAAGCCGAGTTCGTGGCATTATCAGCACAAGAAGGTGTTTGGCCTAGAAGATTTCTAGATCATTTGGGTGTTACTATAGATGTTGCAAAACCTATAAAGGTTTATTGTGATAGTCAGACAGCAATAGCTTACACTAAGGACCCTAAGTTCCATGGCAAAACCAAACACATAGACATTAAGTATAACTATGTCAAAAACATGGTAGCACGAAAAGAAATAAACATGTAGTATGTATCTACGCATAAAATGTTAGCAGATCCTATGACAAAATTAATTCCTAGAGATGCCTTTCTTAGTCATATAAAGACTCTACGATTGCGTAAAGGTTGATGTATTGAATATTTGTATTTTTCCCTTGAACATATATAATTGATGAAGTTGTTTGTCAATATGGAAGTCAAAAAGTCTATTTGATATTTATGCATATTAGTGCTTGGTGCATTATATTGAGAAGGTATGTCGGACAGATGAGAGATTAGCCTACTCACACGGGTAATCGTCTCTATTTATTGTGTAATGAATAGAGATAAGGTAATTTTAAGCTTATTATCTAGGTGATAATTGAGAT
Source organism: Rhodomyrtus tomentosa (assembly GCA_028455895.1). Lineage (NCBI taxonomy): Eukaryota > Viridiplantae > Streptophyta > Magnoliopsida > Myrtales > Myrtaceae > Rhodomyrtus > Rhodomyrtus tomentosa. The sequence goes on from JAPCWY010000010.1 coordinate 35,650,304, forward strand.
CTCAAGTTTAAAATATTTTATGCAGTCTTAACAAGAATGTTAGGATGAGGACTTAAAATTTACAATGTCGAAAGTGAAATGACCCACATATTTCATTTTACCTGCCTTTATTGCCAGATGAGTGTTCTAATGGAAACTCTTGACTGGAGATGTTACGTGAACTCAAGTCAGTGTGTCAAAATGTTCATATGTATGGTATTAAGATAGAAAGACATACGCTTTATGGGGAATGAGAAAATACAGTAAGACGTATTTCATATTACGTATGCATAGTCGACCAATAAAAGTTGGCAAAAGTTATGATTTCAATTTTCTTAAGCCGTATGAAACTCTTGAGGATAAAATTCTCAATTTTAGTACCCTCATGACTTTTTATTATTTTCGAAATTTCTATTTAGTGTTTGCTATTTTGGAGTGTTGCCTATGGTCATTGAATTAATTCGATCTAAAGGGACACTTCTAGAAAAGCGAGCTGAACTGAAATTGAGAGGTCTAATGAAAGAGGAAGATTGATTTGGAGTTTTTAGTCACATTATGGACTATATTTACAAACCGGTCAATTATGGTTATTTAGTGTCATCATAATTGTGAATATAATGTATCTAATTATTAAATGAGATCCAGTGAGAAGTACAAATGTGACTGATCGATCTAGGGTACAACATACTAAAATCTATATTTGATTATGCCTTTTTAGAGCTGTCATATACTCCCAACGGATATATGACAACAAGCTCTCAACGTATGCTGGTCGCACGGATTATTTGCCAATATGAACTTTGCAAAGATATTAAGAGTTATACTTGGCCCTCTGTGGGCGAGTGGAAGTTGTTTGCCCTACATGGGCGAGTAAGAGATATTGGATTATAATAATAAGTGGGGTCACGGGGTTACGGTGTGCGCCCATGCGGGCAACCACAGCCCTGACCGTTATCTGTTAAGTTAAACGAAAGGATACGTTCCTTCGTTCAACAGACTTTACTTGAACGAAAGTATACATTCTTTCGTTTAACAGACGTTGCTTAAAAGAACGATGTCCTCTCCAAACGATAGTTGTTAGAAATATTCGACTCACTCACAAAACAGAGAACGTAGAATTCTTCTCCCTACCGACTGTCGATTGTCGTTCGTCAAAATAACGTCAAAGCAACTCCGTGATCGCAAAGGGCTCTTAACCTGTGACAATTAAGGTATGTTCTCGTGATATGCTTTTGATGATCAGTGGCTCAAGTGATTCTTATGGGCATGTTTTCGCGTTTTAGATTGGATATAGAATGGGTTCAATACCAAACAAAATCAAACAAATTACAGCAAATATAGCCTCGTAGAGTAATAGTCTCAATGAAAACAATTGCAACTTGAACCCTCAACCTCATATGAGTGTAGATAAAAGGCAAAACGGACTTGCTCGAACCCGGGCTTCCTCAAGAGCTTCACGTGACGCAGCCTGCTCAACAGTTTCATCATCTTCCCAGCCATCCTAAAGTTTCAGAAGTAAACAATCCTTGAGTGAAATATCTCTAGTTTTTACCATTAGTTTGGAAATGAAAGCAACCAAGAAGACAATTGCCCACCATACAATGTTGCATCGCTTCCTAAGAAAATTTCCATGCTACCGCCTATCCGGATACACATTAGGACTTGTTGTTTATCAGCACATATCAAGAGAGGCCCTACAGTACGCAAAGGAAAATGGATAGACGTAGTCTGGTCCTCATGTCTCTAAATATTGACCCAGCATCCCTCTTCACATCTCTACATCTACTGGGCAGCTAGAACTTCACGGGAGAATTTTGTCACAAATAGTTCCGAGAGAGCACTGAATGCTTCAACGTGACCTCTGACAATAAGGATCATTCAATCTGCAGCAGTACAGTATGCCTTGCAAGCCAACCTAGCTCATGCAATGAGGAGTTCGATGAGCAAGTTTGCTAAAATTGAAAAATGTAGCTGTATGAGGAATAGAGTCAAGATGTTGGACTGCATATTGTCAGATTCCTAGAATTTCCAACCAAAAACATGAATTTCTGGATAACTTCTACTTGTCTAAATCTCAACATTGCACACAAAAGTTTCAAAAGAGTATTACTAAAAGGACCTGTGTCATTTGTAAAGCTAAAATCTCGAGTCTATCCTACCTCTGCACATGAGTGTCCTGGGGCACTCGTTAAACACCCTTGTAAAGCCAGTGTAATTTCTAATGCAATGTTCTCTCATGTTATACGTAATCTCACCATTATCCTATGATCTTATCCCTTAGTATGCGACCAGTATAAAGACCCGGCACATTTGAGATCATGGTAAGATCCAACTCTCCCTCATGTTTCTCACTGTTTCCATGATTTTAGCTTACCGAATTATAATATCCCAAAATCTTGATATGGTTTTCAACAACAATGCTAATGAGAGCTTCAGTAAGAATTTGTTTTCAGGCCTCGCAACTTAATCTCTCGAAAGTCATCGTAGATTTTGATACTAAAGTCGCAGAAAGTTGCAATTTTCTTAGCTATACATGCTGTTGACGCTAAAAAAATTGACATACGGATGAAAACCACGAGAATAGACGTTGGTTAGCATTGGTACTTACCAATAGCAACTTACCGATAATTAGAATTTATCGATAGTTGGTGAGCATTGACATCAACAACAAAACTGCTTACGGATAAGGATAGTTATTTGAACATGGAGAATACCTAGAACGTGGAGAATGCCCAGAAAATAGGGGTCATGACAATTTCCGCCATTAGGAAGTTATCTTTTATTTAAAATTTTAAATTGTAACTGTTTGTAGGGTATTATAAATACTCAAGTGTGTATTTTGTAAAGCCCCAAAAAATCAACAATATAATTCAACATTCTTTATCAGTTTATCTTCATTGCATTTCAAACTTTCTTAGATGTAGTTGCAATTCTTAGATTCACTTCGTTGAGTCAAACTTCGATATGAATCTCTATCCTTGCTTCGTCGTTGAGTCAAACTCCGAGGTAATACCACCACGTTTTTAAGCTTCATCGTTGAGTCAAACTTCGTCGAAGTTTTGTTTCTATCGTACTTTCTAAACTTTTTTGTCGAGTCAAACTTCGATTCGCTTTATATTTGTACAATTTCACATTGATTTTTATAATCGCCTGGATATTTCATGTCCGAAATCGTCTCAGAACGTTCTTAATAAAAACCGAAGAACGAATTTCAGCAAAAGATTTTCCTCGTTGCAAAACAAGCAAACATCTTTTTAGCACGTCCTGTGGGACCAGCATGGCTGTTCTAAAGGAAATATGATGGCACAGTGGTCTTTTGAGCCATCGACTGCACAATTGGTGGGAACAAGAACAAGAGTGAAGCGTCCACATCCTAAAGCAACTACCGACGAGCAGATAAGATAGTTGGAACCGAACTCAGTCATGATGGCTATTGTAAGAAAGAAGTTCAAAGAGCAACGATACAAAACCGTCGATTATGTGATGGACCATCGATTCGGTATAGAGGGCAAGATTGTCAACATGCAGAAGAGAAGCATTCAAAGAAAACCTAAAAAGTTCCCACATCTATCAACAAACAAGTGAGTCGGAATAAACTCAAACTACGACTATATTTGGATTTGTGGCAGAAGTTGTAGGTTCCTCAAAGTCCAAGTACGAAGATCAATAATTTCCTTGGAGGACAACTTGCTTATCTTCGATAGAATACCGAATCGAATTTGGCGATGACAATGGGCATCTAAAGACTCTTGATTTTTTGAATTAAAAGAATCGAGTGAATGATAAAAAAAAAATGGTAAATCATTCGATTCTTTTAAGGGGACATAAGTTAACACTCCAAAAATTGACATATGGATGAAAACCACGAGAATGGGTGTTGGTGAGTATTGGCGTCGATAGCTTACTGATAGTTAAAACTCACCGATAGTTGGTAAACACTGATATCAATTTACTGATAGTTGGTGAGCAATTGGCGTCAGCAACAAAACTGCTTACGGATAAGGATGTTTATTTGAACCGTTGGTAAGAGATTATAAATACCCCAAGTGTGGATTTTGTAAATCTCCCAAAATCAAAGACATAACTCAACGTTCTTTATCAGTTTATCTTTACTTTATCTTTATTTTCACCGCATTTCAAATTTTCTTAGATGTAGTTACAATTCTCATATTCACGTTGTTGAGTCAAACTCCGATATGAATTTTTATCCTTTGTGCTTCGTTGTCGAGTCAAACTCCAGCATAATGCCGCCACGTTTTCAAGCTTTGTCGCCGAGTCAAACTCTGTCGAAGTTTGTTTCCATTGTACTTCCTAAACTTTTCCGTCAAGTCGAACTCCGGTTCGGTTTATGTTTATACATTCCACATTGATTTTTATAATTGCTTGGATATTTCCTGTCTGGAATTGTCACAGGATCTTCTTAATAAAAATTGAAGAACCGATCTCGATAAAAGATTTTCCTTGTTGCAAAACAAGTGAACACATACATGCCAAAACTACCTCATCACCGAGACACTGACCAGATCTTTTGGTTTTATAGAATACACCGAGTATAACGGGAGACCACCAATCTATTTACTTTCAATCATCCGGCATGCATGGCAATATTTCTCTATTTCTCCTCAAAAGCAGAAGTTGATTTTTCTACTTCTGCTCCAGATTGACTTCTAATTAGAGAAATTGGTTTAGTAACGATTGCAAATTTCTTCTTTTGAAATATTATTAATAAAATCTTCGGCGTCAGCGCTCAACGACAACGGCGGTCGGCGGCAAGCAATGGGTGATGGCTATGGAGGTGGTGGTCGCCGGAGGTTGGTGTGGTGGAAGAAGTGATTCTAGAGCCGAAAAGTATTTTTTTTTATTTCTCAAAGTTGGCCAAAAATCCAACTATAAGTTAAAAATCCTATCCTAAGTCAATTTTTTTATCAAACGAATTTTTACTTTAACATGATTTTTATCAAACGGATTTCTTCACCAAATTGACTTCTGGCAGAGAAATGAAAAAGGAGAAGTGTTATCATACAATCTCTAAACTTTTTACAGATGCATAGGATCGGGAAAATGATGTTTTAGAAATAATATTAAAAAATTAAGAACTTTTTTTAAAATAAAGAAAAAAAGTAAAAATAAAATAAAAATAAAAAATTATTAGAATGAGCAAGAAGGAAAATCAAATTGAATTTTTCATACCAAACCTCGAAAAATCTTTTCTAGTACATTTTCAAATTTTAGTCAAATACAAAAAAAAATATCATAATTTTTTCGAAAAACGACTTGCTAAAAAATATTTTTCAGAAATACTATATTATATTTTCTATGTTTCCCCATATGGCATGTTCAATAATTTTGACTTTTGTGGTTCTCAGCCGCCAAAAAAAGCCATTTTCTATTTTACTATATTTGGAAAAGGAGCTTACCCTTCATCTTTGTACTTGCTCTATCCTGATTTGTTCGCACGGACAAGGGGATCATCTGAATTTTTGCGATTTATTCAATCCGATCTTTAAATTTTTTTCCTTGGCCACTAGTGGCGGACCGGCGGTACCATCCACGCACTAGCAAGGGGCTGGCCTCCCTCACGGGGCTCTAGTGAACTTGGCGAGGATGCCGTCGCCCACCTCCGCCACGGAGTTATGCAAAGATGGCGATATTGCCCCACCTTCGCTGCTGAGTTACGTGAATACAGTGTGCTAGCCCGGGTTCGCCGCTGCCTATGAAGGCCGGGTCCACAAGGGCAAGGGGCCCTGGCCACTTCGACCCGCGGCAAATTACTGCATCTCATACTTGCCATTCGTACATGCTCCGCTAGACTTTCGCGCCTTTTTCCCTTCCCGAATTTTTGTTGGGTTTCTCCGTTCTCATATTCCACATCAGCAAAGGTCAGAGGAGCGCGGTGACGCATCAGCTGGCATGGATGACCCTGCACTTCAGCGTTCTCATGGTCTATAAAAATAACGGATGTTTGATATCACCGCGTCAGCACTGGTGTGGTATACAGTTTTGACTCATGTCCGCTCACATATTGACACGTGTACATCGACATTGAGTTAAATAAAAACAAAGAACTTGTTCAGAAAAAGCTTTCAGCCATGGAAGCTTCTTCGCTTCGGTGTTGAGAGAGAACTGTTCATACATGGCCGTCGCTCGTTCAAGCTGAGCCACCCCCTCCGTCCTCTTCGTACACAAAGCAAGGACAGCATTTACTCCTCTCCCTTTTTTTCATCTCAAACTGAGCAATTAACACAAGAAAACCAATAGTTGACGATCGCATGAATCTGGTGCTGAAGTTCCATGAAGCTTACGAGGCATAGAACAGACTAGTGATGCCTAAAGCTCTTACCAGATTGAGCGGCTGAATCTCCTGTTCAGTAATTCTTTGCAATCTGGGAAACGGAAGAGTATGTCCCCAGCACAGCACTGACGACGCCCACGACCGCAATTGCGGTACTCAGAATCACCTGAACATATCAAGTGAAAAAAGAAAATCTATCAGCAATTGGAGCAAGGGTACTACGCCAACAGGATCTTAGTGCCTGCAATTTATCAAATAAGACGGATGCCGAGTTATTCTGCTCAGTTAGAGATAAGAACATCAAGGCCACTGCCGAAATGACCTGCTGCAGACTCGTGATCACCAAGTTAATTTTTGGATTCAAACTACTAAACTAACCATTGAGAGTCCATCTTCTCCTGAAAAACCCTGTTTTCCTACTTTCTAGCCTCCAAAAGGGGAATGGAAGAGCAAATGTGATCTAAACTGTAGGCCACTCCGCCCTATTTTCTTGTGTACGCCGCGTTTTTCTATAAGCCTCGTACTTTTATTTGAAATGCAAGTTTTACCCAAGATCAAGTCCCAAGTACCTGCATTTTTGTTGCTTTGTTCCCCATAATCCTCAGGAAGCACAAAGCTGGCATGATTACTGCCTGAATCAAAGATGAGATTTCACATGGTTCAGAAAAATTGCGAGCACATGACTTGCATTCCGCAATAACAGGTGAGATGGAGAATCCAAGAGACAATAACAAAGCCTTAACAACGTCGAGTGATTGCTTATACTCCTCGAGGAGGGTTGTTGACAAATACTATGAATTAACAGCACGTAAACAAGTCACATCCTCAAATATCAAACGGTTGAAACTGATAGAATATCATCACAATGGCAGAATTTCACCAAGAACAATTTGAGGATCTGCTAAGCTAAACCGATTAGCTTTGTCGTTTCTAATAGACATGGAAGCATGCATGGACTCAAAAAGGGAAAAAAAGGACAGAATTGCCCAATAGTGCCTATATGCTCATATACAGACAACAGAAAAGATGAGGTCTTATCTGTGGGAAAACGTGAACGGGATAGGAAGAGGTTCAGAGTCGATCAAATCTTTAATAAAAGGCAGCAGAAGACCTGTTTTTGACCTTGTTAAGAGAAAAAGTGCTCTATTTATTAATGTTCCAAATATGAATGGACACAAATTGATCCCTCTGGAAACATCAGAGCAACGAGGCTGTACAGAAGAAAGATATAAATCCAAATTCTAGTTAATGAGGTAATATACCTACCACAAGAACACTTAGGAGGGAACCAATTAAAGCCATTACAAGACCTGCATCAAACCAGAAATAATTATACTAACAGCACCAAATTAGTGTCAACACTCTGTTTGAAATACCAGATATAGCTGGAAAACATGGTAAGCAAACAGTAAAAGTTGGAGCAAAGCTGTAGATATTCCATAATATGAGGTTTGTGTTGATGCAAAATTTAAGTACTTGTAGTATATGCTCTTCTAAAATTCTAGAGACGAGCATCCCTCATCAGTTTGTGCAGATTCACTCGTAGAATGTGTTAAAGAAAGTTCCTACATCAAGCATGTATTAGTGTCTCCATGTGGGTTTCTCATAAAAGAAACTGTAAAAAAACTGTGTAAAGTGTGGCACTTCAGTATAGATGTCATGAATATCTCAACCTATAATATTTGAAGGAATTACCACGGAACATAATACTGAGGAATGAAACGTTTTGTAACAGAGAATACATCTGTTTCTATACAATTAAAGCACACTTACCTTTGTTAATGTGGAAAAGGAAAAACTATTTTAAGTCCCTAGTATTGGAAGTATCAATATCAAATGAAAGATTCTTGCGGCTCAAGTTTTCCAATAGCCTCAAAGAGTGAAAATTTCAGTAGTTCTTTGTGTCTAGTTTAGCTATACCATCTTTGGCCGCGCACAAACGAAGGTCACTAACCAAGAAAAGAGGGAGAGAATAATTTCTACTTTTCAAAATAGGAATAAACAAATGGAAGGGGGGGACCAACACTGAGCTAAATCACAGCTTTTTTTTTTTTCTGTTCAGAATTGAAGATTGGCAGCGACACGCTCCCATATATATCATTAACTTAAGTTGAAATACATGCCAATCCACCAGCTACTTCCATGGTCTTACATAGGTTTCATATTACTAAAGAAAATTTCAACAGTGATGATGAGGATGAACTGTTTCACTGAAAAGGAACTTCAAATATTTACCAAAGAAAGGAAGAAGGAAAGCAACACAAACTGAGGAGATGACCAGGGTTGTTCTAAGCAGAATATAGCATAAAAAATTGTCTGAGATTCCTGCAGGCAGCAACTCTTCTATGCTCCGTGCCAATGGGTTCATCAACAGCGCATATTTATCCAATGTTCAGGATACAAAGCACGTTAAAAAAAGTAGAGATAAAAGGAAAAACAAATTCATCAGTTTAATTGTCACCACTCAAAAATCCATTGCAAAAAGGATATTTAGTGAATGGATTGACGACCTGCCACAGAAAATGAAGGACGATTAGAATCCTCAAAGGTATTCATTTCAACTAGGGATAGAAGCATTGCAGCACAATGCACAAAATCTCCTACTCACTGTGGTCCATATGGCAATTTTGGAGGCAATGGAGTGCTCTGGCATATTTAAGGTTATCTGGGATAATGTACTTTGACCAAACATGAGATATCCCATGACTGCAACGCCACCATATATTAGGACACACATCATGAAGCTGCATACACAAGAAAACTTTTATGATATAAAAAGGAATTAAGCAAAGTATGTTAAGCATGTATCAGAAGAAAGTCCATACCACACAATCAATGCCTTGTTGAATTTTGTTTTATCAGCCATAGATTGATAAATGTTTGGAAAAACAGAATGTCCAGAGTAGCAAAATCCATACACACCAATGGCAAATGGAATGCCACTCCAATTCACTAAGGGACTTGTTTGGTGAAATCCAATACCCTCAGTAGTACCAAGTATCACCACGCAAAGAAATATCAAAGCTGTAGCTATTACTCCTCCAGCTGCAAGGATGCAAAGTGAGCACAGATGAAATTTTGCAGTTTAGAACTTTAGATCCTAAAATAACTGTAAAGGTTACTAAATCAAGGAAATGCTTGCCTGAGAGATATGATATTACTCGTAGATCCCTCAACCAAACTGTAGGTAGTACAACGAGAGCGGTTAAAATTCCAAAAAGGTGCAAAGAATCCAGCTGAAAACCAGCCCAGTCAAATGATACTCCAGGGAATAGTCTGGTGAGGTTATCCCCTTCCAAAATAATAAACTCCACACAATATGACTGCAGACAAGAGCTTAGATAGTGAATGGGCTGCATTATCACACCAAAAGTAAAAGCAATGCTTCTAGTTGGAACTTACATATAACTCGGTGTACAAAATGATCTGCGACAGGAAGCGAGAAAGACAACTATTAGACTAAAGGCAATCCAATGCCCTGCAATTAACCTTTCTTTCACTCTCCATAAATGACGATTGACCCCGCAACTAATTAATAACCAGGTATTATTACAACAAGAAATCAAAGACTCACAGAAATGAAGAGACGCCCATATCTCCCAAAGGCCGCTTGTCCTAGATCTGGGTATGTAATGATGCCTTCTTTGCTTTCAAAGCAGTCTCTCATGAGAGAGGCAGTGTAACAGCATATGATGGCAAAAAGAACTAGAACGGCGAGACTTGCCCATCCAGCTTCTTTCATTGTGTAAGGTGTAGACAAAAGCCCCACTCCAGCCAGTACATTGATCCCTATTTTGGAATCAAGGCATCATAAAACATCTGGTAAACAAAAGGGCATTCATGCCAAACGGCTATGGAAACAAGATCGCCAATGGAAAAGTAAAAACAATGGAAATATCACTTGAGATGTCAAGCGACCAATAGTGCAATTCCTACGCACCATTAAAAACAGTCTGGGTGAAGCTACATCCATGACTGATTGGCAATTCTCCTGTGAGCTGTCGGTGATATGAAGACTTAGCTGAATAAGATGATTGTGCTCTTGATATCACATCTTCCTCCTTTGGATGTTTACTTTCTTCAGTCAGTAAAGGAGATATTGAACCCGCGTCTACATTACTCTTCAGGAAACCATTTTCATAGCTCGAATATCTAATACTTGGTGAGCGACCGAGAAATCCTAAGTTTGGCGACAACGAGATGGTATAAGAATCTGTAGTTGCCCTGCAACAAAGGGTAGAGAGCGGTAACAAGGATGAAAATAACAAGGTTAGCACTTCAAAAAAGTCGAGTAATTCTACAATGCAAAATGTTGAGGTCAACATTTGAACTCTACCACTGCTGTTCTAGCTCAACATGTTAATTGTTCAGTGCAGGAAGAAAGTTTATAGTAGGCTTGAGAAATGCGGACATCAAAATGCAGTACCAGACTAGAATAAAATATTTTGTTTCGTCCAACCATTACGCGTATATTTGAGTACGAGACAGTATAGCTTCATTGTATCAATTTATTCACTCTTATTATTGCTCTAACAGACATACACTTGACTGTTTTAACTTCCATTATCAGAACTTCTTTTCTCGTCAAACCAACACTCGTACCAAAGCTGCTGCATAAAGCAAATGCACGGCCGCACTTCGCTATCATGTGGAGAGAGAACTTGGCCTCCTGCTTCAAGGTGACAGACTCTTTCACAAACTGTATACACTGGGAACACTGGTTGATGTGGGACAGGTTGTATGTATTGAGAGTCAAATATGTTTGGTTGTTGTAGGTGGACGCTTGTGTCACAAACAAAGAGTAATCGGATTATAAGTGTGATGGTTGACTGAAGTGCTATATGTTGCAGACAAAAAAAAATGATAAGCAAAATAAGAAAATTAATCGAACATCAAGTTTACGCGGTTCAATCAGTGTGACTACTGCATGGGGAGAGCAGCACAAAATTCCACCATAGACAAACGATTACAACGGAGAATACAACCATATTCGAGTCACTCAAATACTCTCAGTGTTTCTTAGCCTTCTGTATATTCAATAACTCAGTAATTAGTCCTCACAATTGCTCACGGAACAATATCTTAGTATCACAAAGAAATTCCCTAATCTATTCGCTTCGAGCGTGCCGCACAGCTCATTGTTAATGCCAATCTCTGATAAGTATAAACCAAAAGCAATACCAATACCCAATTGGAAACCAAGAAACCTACTTAAACAACCGATACCAATGCCCAATTGGAAACCAAGAAACCTATTTAAACTAGAAAGCCACTCAAACTAGGAAATCTACTCAAAATTATCAGTTTCCTGGTTCAAACTCGACACTATACACATCCATGCCTTATATTCCTTTCAATCAGGCGAATCAAAAATCAAATATATATATATCTCGGGTAATTTCTAACTGAACCTTTGACAAAGTCTCCTTTTACTAAGAATCAGCACTGCAAAAAAGATCCAGGCGGGAAAAAAAAGTATACTCGCAGCATGGTTGTCGACCTCAAGATTTAGCAAACAACTCTCTGCACGAACCAAAATGCTCCTTCAACCTTGATAAAGACACAGTAAAATGGGGAATCGAGGAACTCCTAAAGAACAAAAACAAGCGGGAAGCACAAAATCTATCCTGCCACAGAGTTCATTTCCAAGGATCAGGAAAATGCAACGCTTAATCATTTCATTTTTTTTTTCTTATGATCAACACGCCGTTGAACAACACAAAATCAACTGGAAGCACCACATGCTCAGTGTGTGAAAGATCACGCGTTTACGATTCACAAGCTCATCACACCCGCTTCTCGGCTGAGTCCGGCATCGCTGCCGAAAGCCAACAAAGGCCAAAACCGCAACCGGGATTCACAGACATAACCTCCTTCGCCATGAATACACTATGCACCATTCAAAAACCAAATATAAGCAACGAGAACTCGGGAGCATGGCAACTTTTTTCCATACCACGGCGTAAGCATGAACCAATTGATTGGGGAAATAGAAACTAGTCTCGGCAAAACCGTAAGCAAACGTCACCTGTAGCTCTGCGGCCACACTGGAGAGGCTACGGCGACATGCGAACCGCTCCCGCCTCCGACGCCATGTGCGTCCTCTTCTCCTTCTCCGTCGCTGCTACTTCCTCCAATCTTGTTCACCTCGAGATCTCCATGGTCGCTGTCGTCGAAGTCATCGTGCTCCAAGAAGAACTCGGCCTCTCTCTGCTTCTCCCCCTCCGCCGCCATAGCCGAACAAGAGCTGTTGCACTCGACTCAGAAACAGATGGAAGGAGAAGGAGAAGCTGATTCCCCTTTTTTTATTAGGTGAAGAGAGGAGGTTGATGAGCTGCCGGGAACGGAAGCGCCGAAGATTGAGATTGCATATCGGTCCATCGGGGAAAGGTTTCTAAACTCTAGTTCGTGTCGGGACTTGCGTTATGGAGGGAACAGCTGACGTGGCACGAGTTAGATTTTGCTGACGTCACATCGGTCTCGGTCCCGCCCAGAGGGGGCTGCCACGCGCGCGCCGTTCGTTCTGTTTCTGCGCGCGCCCTGGTTTTCGCAGACTAAAATAATTTGTCTTTAAAATAATTTATAAAGAATAGTAATATTTTTTTATTGATTCATTTTTATAAGCGATATAAATAATCATTTTTAAAAAATATATATTTTTCAAGTCATTTATTTTTTACAAAATAAATGAAGGCTTATGTACGAATATGCATATTAATCATCTTTTCAATACAAAGGGTAGTAGTAAAGTCATTTTGCTTATCTAATTCGTACACTTTTAGAAGAATTTATAAGCTTGTTTAATGAGCCAATATTTAATTTTAGAAGTATAAGTGTATTCAAATTGCATGTTTTCTTATTTATTTGCTTAATAAGCGTCGAACTTTTCTTTTTACTCTCTCTTCTTATTAGTTCAAATGAATAAAGAGATTGCCAATTTTCATTTTCTTCATCCCAAATACTCTAGAATGCGCGAGGACGAAAAATCAAGAAACTTGAAATGTACTTTTGAGGCATACTCCTCTAAGCATGCAGAAATATAATTGATTTGAAAAATGCAAGAAAACATTTTTTTAATCTATGTGATGTTAAGAGAAATGATAATTATATAAAACATTATAATAAATCACATTATATATTGAGTAAAATTCATACTGTACACGTGGACTAAGCTAAATAGTAGAACGGCCGCCCTCACCAGTTACCTTGATCTTTCCTTGGAATCCAAAATTTATGGAGAAAATTAACAAGAGAAGTCCTAAATCTATTGTAATTTTTCCAATTCAATCATAAACCTCTTTTTTGTGTTACTTCAGTACTAAATATTTTGTACTTGTGCCAATTGAATCAACTTTTTTTTATATTTGTGTCAATTTAATACTTATCATTTTGCATTTGTGTCAGTTTAGCTTATCCAGCTAACTTTGATTAGTCGACGCTGAGTAGTTGCCATCGAGCAATTTTAGATAACATTTTAAAATATTTTCAAAATTGTATTCGTTTCTTTCTTTTTTTTCTTTCTTTCTTTTTTGGTTCATCTTCTTCTCCAATTGCCGGAACGACAACCAGCCAGAGGATAGGGTCGACGAGGCTCACCCTCGCCAGCCACTACCGCCATCGTCGTTAGGCGAGGTCAGCTTCACGCAGATCTGGCGAGGCTGAACCACCCTTGGCCGACGCCATAAGTCGGATTGCCGTGGAGAAAATACGAGTTATTTATGATTCTTCATCGTTCATTGTGAATGCTCTGGTTTCCGAAAGCCCAATTAATTTGGTCGGGGTGAGCTTCGTTTTGTTTTTCATTTTTGTTGTGAGTTCCAAGTGTTCAGTTGAATGGCTAATAACCGTCAACTACGCGGGGCATTATATTTGTATTTTCTCGTCAAAGAGACTTCGAGCAGAAGCTACTAACCTAAGAAATACAAGAAGAATAACCAGAACAGAGAGTGTTAAGAACCTTCGACCAAAAATTAAAAATAAAAAATAAAAAGAGAGTGCTAAGAACAGAAAATTGTCTGGAGGAGGAGTAACTGTCCATGGTTAAAATTGTCGTTGAGCGAGGCCGAGCACGCCCAGCCATGAGGAGGCTCGGACTCCCCAAACCTAGGCGAGGTCAACCTTGTCCACCGGCGGTGGCGATAGTGGCTGGCGAGGTCGAGCCTCATAGGCCCTTGCCTCCAGCCGATCGCCAATCCGACAATTGAATAGAGAAAGAAGATGAACAAAAAAAAATTATTAATGATTATTAATAATTTTTCCATCAGCGTCGACAGGTCCTAGTTGATCGGATAAACTAAATTAGTATAAAAAAATATTTAGAACTAAATCAGCATAAATGAAATAAGCTCATGACTGAATTGACAAAAATAAAAAAATTAGGATCGAATTAACAAAAGTGCAATAGGTTTATAACTTTTTTTAAAATAATTTTCTCTAAATTTACGTGTTGAGTACATTAACAGTTGCCATTGACACACTCGACAATCAATGCATTAGTTGCTTTTGCAAAATTTATGAAAATTGACATTTTATTATGTTAACTTAGCTTAACTAGTGATTTGATAACATTCATTGATGAGATTCAATTACTTGACATCGACTGCCACATAGGCGCCATCTGCCCCCAATCGCCCAGCCAGTTGAGTCACACCCCATCGAGCTTAACCTACGGCAGACTTGATTTGAAATTCGTTGAGCTCAACTTTGGGGAAGCACAATCCGGCTCCGTTAAGCTTGACATCGGCCATGACTAAGAAGAGATAGCTGCAGCGAGAACAGCGAGGGAAAAGAGAGATGCGCAGAGGGCTATGCCTTAGCGGCACGATGTCGACCAAAAATGGAGACATTATAATATTGGGTTACAATCAAATAAACGATCACGACCAAGGCCTAAAAATAACTCCAATCGAGGATAAAGATTGGGATTGGACAAAAGCTCACAACCACGGTATAGAAGCTACACCACCAGTTGAGGATGAAATACTTTTGACTCACCACCAATGAATATTCACTCTCCAAGGATAAAAAAGCCGGGAGTTTACTATTCAACTCACAAAGAGAATTCTCATTCATCAACCATAGTCTGCCTTTACAATGAATATTTCATCTCATTATATAGAGGGATAAAATAAAGTAAATAGGAAAAGACAATAAAAGATAGTCAATCTCATCCACCACCTTTTATAGCTCATAACAATCTTAAAAAATTTTGCTACTTACAAAAAAAATAACTTCAATCAGCCTCTCATTGATATGTAATTGCTTTGCAATCAAATCAACAAGATAAGGTTTGAAATCAGCAATCAGTTATATCTTCATTAATTTGCCATCAAATCAGCAAGTAATCAATTAACAATCAATCACATCTTAAATATACATTTGAATCTTCAATCAATCTGGTGATTCGTCATGAAATCAACAATCGATTTGTTGAATCATCAATCTTATTTGTCAAGGAAATAATCAAAACTTTCTAATATACAATTTTAGTCGATAGTCTTCATGACAACATGGGGATCATTAATGACATAATCGGATGCTCGCATTAGAGGAAGAAGAGAAAATAATTAGAATTCAAATGAATTTGAGAGTAAATCTATCTCTTTAGACTGGCGATTTCTGTTGGGACAAGTAAATTATAAGTTATCAAAATTCTAGATGTAAATTAGTACTGAAATGAGAAATGAAAATGATTGTCAAAATTACCTTTTAATCGAAGTACGCATACCTTTTAAATAGATGAGTCTGGTCGGGTCATAAATGACTCGACCTAAATTGACTCATTTTATCACGTTTATGCGTAGCGCAAAGTTTTTGACTTATCCCCAACCTGACATATATTACTAAAACGCTTCTATATTTAATCAAATCTAAGAAAATTTATTTCTTATAAATTTATGAAAAAATTATATTACTAAACCATTGTGGATAGCTTTTATAATTTAAAAAATCTGATTTTGTTTTAATTTCCTTTAAGAAAGATGTATTTTTCAATTTTTTATTTGAGTAATTTTTTTTGTAAAGGTAAGATTTGTATTTTTTTTTTAACCAAAACATAGCTATACAAAAGGCGAAACCCGACACCAACAAAGAGAATATGATTTTTTATTTGAGTAATTTTTTTATAACCTTATTTGAGTAAATTTTTTTTGATAACTAAGGAATTTTGAGTAATTTTTATTTCTACTTATTTTTAAAAAAATATGATTTTTTTATTCTCTTTGCAAGAGTGAAGGTTGCTGTCCGACCCTCGTCGGTCTAAGAAGGAAATATTTTTTTAAAAAAAAAATCGGACTCTTTAAAAGAAAGAAAGAAAAAGTAAAAGAAATATCGAGAAATGATAGAAGACTTTGATGGGTTGTTTTAAGTGTGTTGTAAATGAGTTCACAATGGATATATTTATGACACATTTATTTTGGCCTTTTTATTTTGTTGATCTATTATGCTGACTTGCTGAATTTGTTATGATTTATTTAATAATTTATAAATTATTAAATAAATTTTGAACCTATTTTGAGAGGTCTGGAAGAATGAACAGAATAGCCGAGGAGACGTAGGTGCTCCAGTGTCTGCTCACGCGCGGAAGGGAAGCGCTTCGGGCTTGTCGGGCCTGGCCCCGCACGCAAACCCCCCGGGGGCGCAGGGATGGGTAGGAATCGAGAATGATCTGACGACATTGCGTCTTGTCCGATTCACAATAATTAAGGAACGGCATGTGAAACGACAAGGCCGAAATGACGACAAAAAGAAACGTGCGATCCCTCGACCCGACCTCGGCCCATCCACGGTCGCACTCTAGCCCCCACGACTTTTTGCCAGAGAGTACGACGTTACACAGCCTCCAGACAAGATGTTGCCTCACACGTGGCTGGCGGATGTTATCCAACACGGGAAAAAAAAAAAAACAGAGAGAAATAGAAAATCTATATTCCACATGATTCTGGATTATACCCGAATAATATTCCATTTTTCTTTATTTTTTTCCCTGGAAATTCCATACCGAAGATCTTCTTGCTAAATGAAAGGGTGAGGAGGGGCGATCCGTCGGCCACACAAAGTAAAATGTCATCCAATCCTAATGCTTTTTGGACAGTGATAAGTTAGCGCGTAATTTTCAAAAATTCTCGGTTTTAGATATGAAACCATCCACAGACCACTCATATCGTATCAATATATGTGTTGTACGAGAACCCTAATTACCAATTAGAGATTATGGCATTACCATCATGCTCTCAGCTCTTCGTCGCTTTCTCTCAATCCTAATCCTCTAGTGCACTCGTCTTTCTCGTAGCTTGCTCTCCCACCACAAGATCTTCGAGCTATAAAAACAACTAGAAATCAACTAACTTGAAAAAGGTACAGGGAGGAACTTAAAGGAAACTTGTAGAAGAAACGGAGATGACAAAGATGGAAGATCGGAGGAAGAAAGGAGTTAAAATAGTTGAAACTCAAGGAAAGGAATTACCATAAAAGTCATAAATTTATTGCAATTATGCCAATTCAGTATTAAAATTTCTTTCTGCCAATTAAATTTTAAACGTTTTATATTTGTATCAATTCAGTTCTCATGCTAATTTTAGCTGGCCGATCTTGATGTGGACTTTTTAAAATAACATTTTGATTATACTATGAATTTTTGATATTTTAATTATTTATTTTCTTTATTATTATTATTTTTTGGACTTAGGGCTAGCAAGGACCAGGACATCCTCGTCGGCATTGGGATAGGGTGTCGCAGCCCCTCGCTTAGGGAAAAAAATATAGACAAGAAAAGAACCAAAAAGCAAAAAAAAATTATTCAGATATTATTTTTTTTTAAAAAGTCCACGTTAGTGCTAGCATGGACTGAATTGGAATAAATGTAAAAAAAAAATTAGGATTAAATTGCCAAAAATAAGATTTATGATTAATATGTTTAGTCTTTTTTTTCATAATTCATTCCTTAGCGGGTGTCTTGGACTTTTGGTCAAGTCGAAAGTCTCTACAACCTTCTCAGCTTCTCTAGGAATGGACCTTTGAAGGTTTCGTAGCCATTCCACGTTGGTGTCGGCTCTACCAGTACCAGGCACTAACAGATTAAATGTTCTTCTTCAAAACAAAACCAAAAGTAGAGAGAGAAAGCTGCATAGCACTGGCCTTGACCAACACATAGGTCCATCCGAAAGGATGAATTGCGATTCTTTCAAATTTGTGCCCTTATCACTTGTTGTGCAATACACGGCGCCATGAACCCATTCGAGAATCGAATTGTATCGGACGCTCGAAAAAAGAATTATAAAAAAAGTTCAAAATTTATTGCAATCGCGAAAATTAAGCCCTAAATCTTTTGCATTCAATTTAGTCCATTTGGCCTAGTGCCAGTGAGGCAGTGATATTGTTGCAAATTTTTAATAGTATATTAATATTTTTTGAACCCTTTTGTCCTTCTTCCTCGGAAAGAAAAAACAAAAAATAATTAGAAAAAATATTAAAATATGACTAAAAATTGTCATTGTCAATGTCGGTCAGCCAAAGTTTATTGGGTGGACTGAATTAACATAAATACAAAAGGTTTAAAACTAAATTGACACAATTACAATAAATTTATGACTTTTTGATAAATTTTCCTGTCTTCTAGTGGGTCTAGGAAGAAGTGGGTGGTTCGTGGCTCCCAATTTGTAGAACCAGCCCACCTTAAAGCCAATCACTCGTAGAATGACTCATGTTTAATTCAGCGATTTCCTACCAAAATTGATCGGAATGATTATGTTTTGTAAATCGCCGAAAGGTTTTGAACTAAATTGACAATTTTTCTATCATTCCCTCATGCAGAAAAGGATCAAGAGAGGGCAGGAATGGGCTTCTTTGCCATCACTTAGTTTCAATCTCGTGAATCGATTCCTTCCTTGAAAGCAACCAAAACTTTCACTTTTGTCGGGCTTACAATTTTTGGTGCCCGTGTCTATTCCAGACACACAGAAAGCTGGCAACCTAAAGCAATGCATTATACTATGCCCACCATGCAAGCCTTTGTCAATGCCCCCTCCACTCCAGGGTTCTCCACCACGACAACCTGAGGAACCCCACCTTCAAAACTCGTCGCAGAGGCCTCGCGAAACAAGAGCGAGATGGGGAACGTGCTTGCGGGAGATGGAGAGAAGAAGGCGAAAGAGTTCGAGCCGATCATCGAGAGATGTTACGAGAACCACTTCAAAGAGAACGAGCGGGAGGACATGTCCTCGGCGGATTTTTACCGCCTCGTTTGCGAAACTGTGGAGTGAGTTTTGATACCTTTCAACTGTTTCCAAACATTGTATCGCGTTCGTGCTTTGATGGTCGATCCTCTCTTTGGGGCAGAGAAATCAACAAGAAGCTGGGGAACACGCAGCTTCGCGTGCCGAAGCTCTCCACTCTCAAGCGTGCTTACGAGGTAAAAACGATGGGAAATAGAAATCGTGTAGTCAGAAATAATTTACAATACTTTTAAACTGTCAAGCTAGCATGCAGCTTCCTAAAACGTTCAGTATCTAGCTTTGCAAACTCTTCACTTATCATCGATCATGTAATAATTTCCTTCGGGCATTATCGTGAAAGAAGGTCGTAACATGTCAATTTTATTTATTTACTTGTTTTTTGATTTAGCAGTGCACCAGATGAGAATGTTATAATTGGCTCATGTCACCAAAATTGCAGAATCACCATCAAGGGAAGGGGAAATCGTTGACCAAGGAAGAGTTCCAGAGGATCCTGCAAGAGGTGATCGTGGACACGGGGTTCACCGGCGTCGGAGCCAAGGACATCCTCTTCTACCTCTTCGGCGTCCCGGCGACCGCGCTGCTCATCAAGCAAAGAGTCGCGCCGCAAGCGATCCGAAACGACATCTTCATCCCCGGAATCACCTCCGCCACCGTCTTCCTCCTCGCTATGTTCAACAAGATATGAACTGACTCAAAACATACGTCCTGTGCATATGGACTTTCTGTAGTTTGTGCTTGTCTTCCCTTCATATATGGATAAAGGAGGATCATCATTTGCTCTTGCCTTTTGGTTGAAATGGGCCTGTTGCTTTTGCAATGATTCAAATTCACTTGTTGTAATAGGGGTGTGGAGAAAAGATGGAAATGGCCAGAAGCCCGAAAACCGGTCCATCTTTTGGGGCCCGATTTCAACCGGGTCGGTCGCAGGGCCCACGAACTTTTAAAAAAAAATTAAAATGTCAAAAAAGTGGGTCAAAAAATGACTTCTGGATTTTCCCATTCGGCCACGTTATAGCGCCAGGAAAGCCGTTTTCAGATTAGGGTTTCGAGTCTCGTAAATCAAATGGATCAAAAGTCGTATGTCATATTAACATCAAGGCGCGACAATTTCTTTTCTTTAGAGAAGAATTAATATCAAGTGATTTCATACTTACCATTTCATAATTGCATGTTTGAGTATTGAGATTCCATGATTCGCAATTAAATTATTATTTCCTGAATAATCCCATTAGATTCTTGCGATGACTTGCGAATAACAAGCCGATGCATGCCAACCCCTTTCCACCTAATTTGCATGCAAATCTAATTCTTCTCTCGAGACAAGAGCGCGAGGGTTTCATGTTGGGCTTTGTCCATCGCCAACGCTTGCTTAGTTACACTATCGATTTGACGATATCCGAAGAATAAGTATAATCTAACTCTTGATATACAAAAAAAAATGTCTTTTTTTATCATAAAATTTCCCAAAATGGAACGTTGTATCTCTTCCGAGATGAGGATGTCTAGCATGACTTGTGCTCATTGCAAACAGAAGTACATCAATTTGGCCTATGCACCAATATTCTCATTATAAAAGTAAAATTATATGATATCCATTGTAATCCCTTTTGAAAGAATCTTAAACTTCCATTATCCTTCTGCACAATCAAAATATACTATAATCGAATGTTTCGATCTTTCTGAGGTCAAACACAGAGATGCTTCCAAGTTCCAGCTGTCCAACGTAAGTCCAAGATTTACTCGTGGCTCGAAAGCATCGTGGATTCTATTCTCCTCGTTACTATATATATATATTATATTGGTCGTCTGGTGCACAGATTATATCAGGCCATACATACGAGAAAGAAATCAATTTATTTACAAATACGGTAAGAGTCGAGGACGAGATTATCTTATTGTTATTATAAATAATTACTTAAAATGATGATTGCGATGATGATAACAAAATCACCAACTGGCACGTGAAAGTCGAATGCCAAAGGTCTTGCTCTCCAACAATTTCGGTTAAGAGAAACGAGAGAACAAAAACTGCTCAGCTAAATGAAAACGAGGAAAAGACAGGAACGTTGGAGGGTGTTGGTTGAGTTATTTTCTTGTCAGAGAGACGTGAAAAAAAAACCGATCTTTGGTTCAATCGCTCTTTTCGCTCCGTTCGGACAAATACATGGATAGATAGCAAGAAAGAGAAGATCGAACGAGGAACGAAAGAGAAACCTTCAACGACTGACATAGCCCACATTTTCAAATCTCTGTCCCGGAAACACCAGAGGAGAAAAAGAGGAGATAGATCTTCGCGTTCGGTTGGATCCCGACGAGCAATGCGTCGTCTTCAGGAATTCGCGCGAACGGACGTAAGAAAGCAAGAGGAATAGATAGAACAGGGATTTTTTTCGGTTTTCGATTAGAAGAAATGAGCAAAGAACACAGCAACACGGTGATGAAGGCGTGGGAGGCGACCCTACGGAAGACGCAGGCCGCGAAGAAGCGCGCCAACAGCATCTTCGGGACCATGTCCGTGGCCCATGCCGACGACGAGGACGAGGACGGCGACCATGACGACAGCAAGAACGATAACAACAAGGACAACAGCACCAGCCTCGACGCCTCTCCGGGCGGCGGTGAGATCTACCATGCAGAGCGGTTCGTCCTGAACGGCGACTGCTACACAGGGCAATGGCAAGACAACTTCCCGCATGGGCACGGCAAGTACCTGTGGACGGACGGATGCATGTACGTCGGCCAGTGGCACCGGGGAAAGAAGATGGGGAAGGGTAGGTTCAGCTGGCCTTCCGGGGCAATCTACGAGGGCGAGTTCAAAGGAGGGTACATGGACGGGAAGGGCACGTACACCGGCCCGAGCGGCGACGTCTACCGTGGCCAGTGGATCATGAACCTAAAGCACGGACACGGGGTCAGGAGCTTCACGAATGGCGACTGCTACGAGGGCGATTGGAGGAGGGGGCTGCAGGAAGGGAGTGGGAAGTATCAGTGGGCGGATGGGGATTGCTATGTGGGTGAGTTCAAGAATGGTGGGATCTGTGGGAAGGGCACTTTTGCTTGGTCCGATGGGAATAGATATGAAGGTTTGTGGGAAGATGGACTGCCCAAAGGGAATGGGACTTTCAGGTGGCCTGATGGGAGTTTTTACACGGGGAATTGGAGCAACGACCCGGAGGAGCGGAGCGGGAGCTACTACCCAGCGGGCGGATGGCCGCCAGCCGAGGGGGATAAGCTCGAGTGGAGCCCGCAGCAGGTGTATGACGGGCTGTCAGGGCGCGAGATCTGCTCCGGAGAGAAGGTCTCCATCCTGCCCTCACAGAAGAAGCTGGCGGTGTGGACGTCGTCCAAGGGGGATGCCCGGCCGAGACGGGTGTCCGTTGATGGGCGAGTCAGCGTCGGCATGGAGAGGACAATTGACCGGATGCGAATGCTGGAGGGCGAAGACGGGGTCGGCGGGGGCACGGTCGAGGAGATGGGGAGGGACGGGGAGGTGGATCTCTTGGCGCTGGATGTTGAGAAGGCGAACGTGGGGATGTTCCCTGGGCAATTGAGGCTGCCTAGAACAGGGAAGAAGCAAGGGGAGACAATTTACAAGGGGCACAAGAACTACGAGTTAATGCTCAATCTGCAGCTGGGGATAAGGTATAAATCAACGTGGGAACTCTTCTGCCTCCGGATCCCTTCTTCGCAATTTACTTTTGTCTAGCTGCCTCTAGGGACTTCGTCTCGTGCGGTCTGAATCGGAGTCCAGGATCACTCTGTAGCTCCATTTTCAGTCTTGTCTGGATGATGTTACATGAACTTTTAGTGTAGGACTCAGAAATATCACCTTATTGACCTGCAGAGAGCCATCTTGTCTGCAAAGTCTCAGAGATACCGTACGCAAATGAACCTTTTCAAATTATCTCAACAAAAAAATGGATGAACTTGAGTTCATTTCAAGCGGTTTCTCTTCCAG
Source organism: Rhodomyrtus tomentosa (assembly GCA_028455895.1). Taxonomy (NCBI): domain Eukaryota; kingdom Viridiplantae; phylum Streptophyta; class Magnoliopsida; order Myrtales; family Myrtaceae; genus Rhodomyrtus; species Rhodomyrtus tomentosa. The sequence goes on from JAPCWY010000010.1 coordinate 35,673,768, forward strand.
ATTCGGTTACAGTTGGACATCTAAATTCATTGAGCATTTGCGTCTAGACAAGCTCAAATAACATTTTCATCTGTATGTATGTGTTATCTGATGGCCATATCAATTTTCATGTTGCAGACATTCGGTTGGAAGAGCCCCTCCGCCTGCATCTCTCGATCTCAAGTCGTCGGCCTTCGACCCCAAGCAAAAGGTATGGACGAGGTTTCCTCCGGAAGGAAGCAAATACACACCTCCACACCAATCTTGCGAGTTCAAATGGAAGGATTACTGCCCTTTAGTTTTCAGGTCAGTCCTTGGTTCAGTTACGAGAAAGATCTGTCAATTTGACAGGTCGAACCATCGTTATTGATTTGTAGGCGTAAATTGTACTACTGGATTCCGATATGCCATTGGAAGAAATAGCTTCAAATTCAAATGCTTTGATGGCAAAAACCATTCAGGACAAAAAAAAATGAAGCTTGAGACAGCATCTCGTGGTTTTCTGTAGAACTTTAATCGCTATTGACTGTAGCGTATGATTTTTAGGACCCTGAGGAAGTTGTTCAAGGTGGATCCGGCTGATTACATGTTGTCGATCTGCGGGAATGACGCCCTTCGAGAACTTTCTTCTCCTGGCAAGAGTGGTAGCTTCTTCTACTTGACAAATGATGACCGATACATGATCAAGACAGTAAAAAAGGCAGAAGTGAAAGTGAGTTCCACATCTTTCAATGGTTGTCGAGTTAAAAAAAGATACTATTTTCGTCCTCCCTGCTGATTTCGATTGATTCAGGTGCTTTTGAGGATGCTTTCGGCTTACTATAATCATTTCCGAGCCTTCGACAATACTCTGTTGACGAAATTCTACGGTCTGCATTGTGTCAAGTTAACTGGACCTATTCAGAGGAAGGTTAGAACATGCCAATACATATAATTTACCAGTTCTTTGGCATGAGGCAGTTGTTATTTTGATTGCAAATGAATCCAAGATCCTTCCGAGCTAATTAGGCAACTGTTCTTAGTATGATTACCCTAATCATTGAAAACTTTTTTTCATGAAGCAACAGCTAGATCTTGCAATAAAAGAAAATAAATGAACAAATATCAAGCACGCGTACGCAAGATTTGCGACTGAGATCATGGTCTGGTGAATTAGGTAAGGTTCATCATCATGGGCAATCTCTTTTGTTCTGAGTACACCATCCATAGGCGCTTCGATCTCAAAGGCTCGTCCCTCGGCCGCACTACTGACAAGCCTGAATCGGAGATTGACGGGAATACTATCCTCAAGGATCTCGATCTGAATTTCCTGTTTCGACTTCAGAAGCCGTGGTTTCAGGAGTTCTGCAGGTAATTGATGGCATGCTCATCCTTGCTATCGACAACAGGCAGGATAAGGATCCTCAATCTTGTTCATGGATCTTTCTAGCTGAAACCCATTTTGCCCTTTTGCTCTTGATGATATATAACAGTACTGTTCCCATAATTCAACAGGCAAATTGACAGGGACTGTGAGTTTCTTGAGCAAGAGAGAATCATGGACTATAGCCTTTTGGTTGGTCTTTACTTCAGGGAGACATCGGTGGCAGGGTATCTAATCCCGTCCGGAGCTCGTACTCCAACCGGTTATAACTTTTTCATCCTTTGAATCTGTTATTTTTTCATCATCGAGTGTTGAACGGCACAATTCTTAAGTGATGGGAGCTTAACTTTTCGGTTTTTTTTTTTTTTTGTTCATATCGCAGGTGACCAGGAAGACGAAGGCGCTCCTCGTCTCTCTCGAGCTGATGTAGACCAGCTTCTTCTTGATCCAACCAGGTCTGGATCTAAATTTTGCAGAGCAATAGCACGATTTCATCTACACACCAAGATGCTTGTTGAGCTTAGTCCTATGAAATGATCATGTTCCCTCTCTCTTTCAATCATGTGACGCATTCCGAGGGATTGATTGCAGGTGGGCTAGTATCAAGTTGGGTGTGAACATGCCGGCTCGCGTCGAAAGATCGATTAGAACAGGCAGTGCCGAGCTTCAGCTCATAGGCGAACCTACAGGGGAATTCTATGAGGTGGTGATGTTCTTCGGCATCATCGACATCCTCCAGGACTACGACATCAGCAAGAAGCTCGAGCACGCGTACAAGTCCTTCCAGTACGATCCTACTTCGATATCAGCGGTCGATCCTAGGCAATACTCAAGGCGCTTCCGCGACTTCATCTTCAACATTTTCCTCGAAGACGAGTCGTGAAAAATAGACCTGTGGATTTGCCGGCCTTTTTTTTTCTCCGTGGCTAACTCCGGCCAGCCGACGACCTCCACCAGCCGTTACTTAAAAACTGTATAATGCAATGTAGCACGTGGGAGATTACACATTTGAGAGGAGTGTGCGAAGGTAAATAGAATAATTGCACAAAGGAAACGAAATATGTATGCCTGCAACTCTGTAATGTTTTGTCCGAATGAGTAGCTATATACATGTAATCGATCCATTCTTTTATTTGAATTAGCATAGAATTGATGATACTGAGACTAATCCTGATCATCTTACACAAAGCAATCCTGGGTAATTTGTTACTCTGAGCATAGTCATAAATATTTTTCACCAAGAGCTTTTGTATTGTGCGCGACTTGTTTAAATCACCTCGGTAATAATAGTAATATTGTGGGGTAAAAAAATTGTTAAATAAAGTGCTATCATGGCTCAATATCTGATCCTGTTTCATCTCATTTCCGACATATTTTTCGGACAAGTCTCGACCCTTCGTTGGGTCGACCATAGCCCATCGTGCACTTTCCTCCTGTGTCCTCAAGGGGGAGAGAAGAGTCAAGCTTAACCAGAATAGACAGGTCTGTTAAAGGGCATGATGATTTCTGAGGTCGAGATGGGCCATCTGGGGATGAAGCGGATGAGGCTTGGGAACCACGCGCTTCTAAGCATACAGTAAAAGGGAACAGAGCAAAGCTGGTGAAAGAGGCAAATTGCAATGTGCGAAAGTGTGCCTAGTTCCGCGAAAAATTACTAACTTTAGGGTGTGCAAATTTGGCGGAAAACTTCATGGGCTAAAGGGATATACTTTCCGGGAAATTATTTTTCATAAAAATTGTTAGTTTTTTCTTTGTCCGGCGATATTTGACTGAAAATATTTTTTGGTGTTTGGATCCCATTTGACAAATGATTTCAATCTCATTGCTCTGTCTCAAGACATAAGAAATTTGTAATCTTTTTTAATTTTTTTCTAATTATTAATTTGGTTTTATTTCCTTTTTCTTTTTCTTGCTCAGCCACTCGTTGAGCTTCGTCAATGGCCGAAAACCGGTTACACGAGGTCGAGCTTCATTGGGACCGGCAAGTCTCAACTTTGTGTGGTTAGTTGCCTACCAAGAAGGAAAAATAAAAAAATAGAAAAGAAAATATTATTTTAAAAATGAAATATTAAATATCGAGATGAGCAATTATGAAAAATATTTTCACCTTTTTAGATTTATGAATTCACTTTCCTAATTTTATGCTTGAATTTCGAAAAGTGCTTTCATTGGTTAAGTTATTTTCGCGGCGAACCAAATGGGTGAAATTCCAAAAAATACTTTTACTCAAATAAACGCACCCTAATTTAGTCCCAATATTGTTGACCTTTTTTTAATCTAATAAAACCCCAAACTTTTGTTCCAAACCAAATGTGTCCTGGACAATTTTTGTCCACGAAAAAAAAAATCAACTTTTAGTCCAATCCCAAATCTTTTTCAAACTTTTTAGCATTTAAGAGAAAATCACCAATTATAACTATGGTCCCAAATCTACCTCATTAATCCTCTGCCCAAGGTTTCTAATTTTCATATCTTGAAATGGCTTACGAATTATTTTCCACGTCACCTTGCTGATGTAAATTAGTTATCCACGTTGGAAATGAATTTTTGGTCAATACCATGGGAGTGAAACTTGAATAGATTGAAAGCTGATGTTTCTTTTCTTTTCTTTTCTTTTTAGAGACGTAAACCTTCCACATCAGGCGGCTATTATTTTGTCTTCGAAATTTGACAAAATGACGCAAATAGTCTCTAAACTTTGACATAATGTGCAATATGATCTCTAAACTTGTAATTTATTCAATTTAGTCTCTGAACTTTGGCAGAGTGTGCAATTTGAACCATAAACTTTTGATTTGTTCAATTTAATCCTGAATTTTTAATAAATATTCAATTTAATCCCTAGACTATATGAAAATGTTCAACGTTATCCCTGATCTTAAATTAACAAAAGAACACTATTGAACATTTTCCTATAATTCAGGGATTATATTGAATATACACCAAAAGTTTAAGGATTAAATTAAACAAGTTAAAAGTTTATGTACCAAATTATAAATTCTGCCAAAGTTCAGGGACTAAATTAAATAAATTAAAAATTCATGGATCAGATTACACATTCTGCCAAAATTCAAGAACCATTTATATAATTATCTCTCGAACTTTTGGCTTCGCATTGTCCCATTGGTGCAAAGGAATGAGTTGCTTTTATCCACTTGCACGAGATCCATTACGTATTGGAATTTGTAGCGTGTTTGACTATTAAACAACTCCTCGAGCGTTTGGAAATTCAATTATATCGCTCAATCAACTTGTTTGCATAGACTGACGTAGTGTAACGTTGCTTTCGCTGTCTGAAACATCTTGTGGCCAATCTGCAAGGTGGACTCAATTAACGGATAAGATTAACGACGAACCATCTGAATGGCTTAGAGAGTATATAAAATAGGTGATCGAAGCAGGTAAAAAGGAGGGGGAAAAAAACATGGGACGTTATTTCGAGCACGAGACTTCCTAACGATTTCCTCGTATGATCCACATCAACTTGTCCAGAGTGAATTGTGTCCCCCCATGGTTGATGAATGGAGATCTTTCTTTTTCTTTCACGTGCTCTTTGAATCTTACTTACTGCCCTCCACTGAATTAACACGTCAAAATCACACGAGTTTAAGAAAATTCTATTTGTTTTGCCAAAAATAAATAATTTAATAAAATTTTTAAATAGTTGCTTGCATTACTTGCAAAAATGATTTTTACCGTCCGCAAAAACTGTTACACCGAATATTTTATATTGACTAATTATTGCCAAATCCAACACTAAAGAAAACAACCATGGACGCCTGGACGGGCAAGAGTGACTAACTAATCGGATTCGAGAAGTTATTTATGATCAGATGGTCGGTCAACATACCAAATGCAATGACGAGAATAGTATCATAATATCTCCAAAGCTCACCCACGGGACATTTAATATGACTTGATTGCGTAAGCAAAGGGCTTAGCTATATTATTAGATTGCTTATGTAATTGGAAACATCAAGTCTCCCTGAAGATTCCGTTCACCTTCTTCGCCTGGATGTCACTCTCGACGAACCATCTCCGTAACTGCAAAGGATGAACCTCCACTTCGGTCGATTGTTGATGTGGAGAGGCCACCAACCGGCCCCCCTTAAAAAAACAAAGAGAGTAATTGGCGACGACGATTCAAGAATGTATGTTGATCATCAAATCAATCAACGGAGACTCTCCTAATCGGCGTCGGATTTGGGATGTCACAACTCACAAGTCTCTCCATTTAAAGAAGAGAAAAAGATGCCGATTGTTATGAGCTTTTGTCCAATTTTATCTGTTCAACGCGATCCTTGAACGTTAGTTAAAGATTCAATACGTTGCATGTTAATTTTAAACATTTTCATATAATTTAGAGACTACATTGAACATTTACAATTTATTAAGGGATTCAAGATGACGTTGTATATTGGATTAAAGTTCAAAAATTATATTGCACAAATTAAAAATTTGAGGACGATATTACATATTGAATCAAAGTTCATAGATCATTTATGCTACTATCCCTTTAAAAAAACTCGTGTTAGTGTTGGCTCGTATCGCCCAACAATACTTCCCAATTTGATGTGTGATCTGGTTCCTTCCTGCCCCGTTACCGTTACCCCAAGAGCCTATTAGCGGCCGCACGTTTTTCAAGCCCTCTCGTCGAGTGGTCGCTCCTTGCCCACGTCAGATTGGACATGAGCTTTTTTCGCCAATATCTACGAAACTACAGAAGATGATGTCGCTCCTATCGTCGACGCTGCTGAGGCACGGGCAAGTGTCCATTCACAAGTTGATGACACCAAAAAATGATTAACTTTTGATTATTACTGCCAAGTATAAGACTTAGTAGATCAAAAATAAAGTTTGTTCAATAATGAACAAAATAATCGGCAACTTGAAGTGCATCGGCAACTTGCCAGTGAAGCTGTCAACAACACAACATGAAGTGATCGACGAGAGTTCTGAAGTTTTTCGTAAAGTTATAGGTATTGAAGGCAAGCAATCGGCATGAAAACCATTGACAATAAGATAAGCAATGCATGGTTGTGTCCATACACGGTAATTTAGGATTTTTGGTTTTGGATAAGGGTCCATGAAGTGATTTCTAGTGATCCCCATTAAGAAGTTATTTATTTATTGGAATTTCAAAGTTGAAACTCTTTGTAAATCTCCCCTTCAATTAATCACAGAATTAAGCATCTTTTACTTTTAATCTTTATTTTTTGCAATCCCTCTTTCCGCAACTCTACATTCCACATCTATCGATTCCTGTACTTTAGTAGTAGTTTTCAAATCTTAATTGACGATTAAATTCTGACATCGTATATCTCCATTGTCTCATTTTATTGTCGATTACATTTCGGCAAAGTATTTTCAACTTCGTCGTCGATTAAATTCTAAAGTACAGTGTATGTTGGTTTTCGACGCTTCTCCACGAAAATTAAAAAGAAATGTTTTCCGATAAAAAAATATATATTTTTTGTCAATTGCGACACTTGTCGCCCAACCCCGAGTCAACGGCCGTGCCTCAATCACTTAACCCCAGTGGAGGTTCTGGCTTGGGACGTGCATGACTGTTTTTCTCCCAGTAAAATAAACAATTGGGAACATGCCATGTGTCACGAGAGAGAACATTCAGCTACGGGTTAGGTCAACGTAGGCTCGTATCGTAGGCCTGTGGTTATTTTAAAATGCTTCAGCTTACAGGATGGTAATTGCATAGCATGTGAATCATTCACGCGAATTTTTGTAGATTGTATAATTGAAATTTATCATCTAGCATAAAAAGCGACACTACCAATATCATATGTTTTGTAAAATGCTCATTTACATGCTATACCGTTTTTTTTTTCATTTCCATCACTTAACTGCCGTGAGTTCTAAAACGCATGCAACTCGAGTTATGTAGCTCTTAAGAAATGTTCATCCGAGCATCGAAAATCCGGCATAACATCGTACTTGTGCGAACATTTAAAAAAAAAGCCATGATGCTTAAATAATTAATTAAAAAGTAATATAAAAATTAAGTAATCGAAAAAATAAATTACGGCACTCGAATGTGTGCATTTTCTCCCGTTCAACGTTTCTTAAGTGCGTGAATTACTTTCCAAATCATCCAAAGTCATAAACCCTTCAACACAAAGGCAGCGCACGGACATCGTGGTTTGGTAGATATGGTCGCCATTATCGATTATGGTATTGATATTACAGGTTCTTTCTGTTTTTATGTTTATTTTTATTGCATACGTACCACGCCCGTGCCCATTTCTAGGACCACATAAGCAAATTGAAAAACACGTGAAGCTTTTGCGTAGAAAACTCGAAGGATCTCAATGCTTTTTACGAAATATACTTGAATTTATATTTAATCAGGAAGAAATTATTGACCACCACGCGAAAAAAGTTGTCCACGTCTATGTGGAGAGAGCAAAAAAATTCCAGTAATTTTGTTTATGGATAAAAAAAGGAAAAATACCATAAAAAATCTTGAAATATATCAATTGTGACACGTTTACCCTAAATTTGTTTATAACACCAAAAACTCCGAACTTGTTTGGAAGTGTTGCACAACTAGGCAGGCTCGACTACGACTCTGAGCTCGATGCCATATAGGATCGAGCTTCGCTTGCCTAGGGTCGATAGTCGGCGGTGGTCGGCAACTCAAGTCAAAACCATGGTGGCTTCTAGGCCAGCTGCAATCTCTCTCTCTCCTCTCGCTTGTTTATTTTTTCCTTTTGCTTTTTTACTTTTGTCTTTTTAATATTTTTCTGATGTAAGCGCCACGATAGCCTAATTGATTCTGAAATATATATATATAAAACAATGCCATGCCAACCTCTGCCATAGATTTTTAAGGATACTAATCAATGGAATTTTAATAGAGGGCAAATGTGTCACACGGATATAAGTTCGGAATTTTAGGTGTCACAAAAAAAAAGTCCGAAACAAATGTGTCACAATGGGTATAATTTAGGAATTTTGATGGTATTTTTCCAGAAAAAAGTTCAAAGAGTTCGTGTGGGATTCTTTCACGTTGCACCGCGCATGGAGATATATACACATTATATTATATCAAGTAATTATTGTATCAATATAGGTATTACATTAGAGTGATTATAACTTGAATATCCAATCACGAGTTAATAGAGACGTTAAAATTTTGTTATATGTTAGTGATGCATATTTATTTATGACGATGATTTAGATTTTAATATAAGTTATTTTTTGCATAATTAATTGTGGTCGTATAATATTTCGAGCATCGATTAGTATAATTAATACAGTTATGATAATTTCAATCAGCAGTACGAGCTTTATCATTATAATCAAACTGGTGGCGATTATCTACCCGTTGATGGGGCCCAAGTCTATTTGTCTTTGACCACAAGGCGACGTCAACGAAATGAACGTCATAGGATCGATCAAACCTCATCTTGTTGGTGTGGGGCTGTGGCACCACACACACCGAATCGGGGCCACGGTCGAGTCAGAGATCCTCTCGCGGCAATAACATCATAAATTAAAAAAAAGGTTGAAACGAGAAGAAGACGAAGTGGGAAGTGGTGAGAAGCAGAGAAGCAGAGACGCCAAGCCGTAGTCCCTCTCGTTCCAACCATTTTGTTATCTTCCCTCGCATCCACATTTTCCCTCCCTGATTCTCCTCCTCTCCCTCCCCATCCAAACACACGCCTCTCCCTTTCGTGCTCGCTCAATCGATCGTCGCGGCGGCGGCGATGGCTCTGCAGTCGGTCTCGCCCGGCGCTCAGCTTCTCCACTCTACCGCCAAGCCCAGCTCGGTGCTTGTCCCCAACAGAGGAGGGGCGGGAGGGGCCGGTAACATCTTCTCCGTCGATTTCGTCGGGCTTTGTTATAAATCCAAGCGTACAAGGCGGCGGCTCGGCGTCTCCGGCTCCAGGAGCCTCTCGCGGCTCCTCTCCGTCGGCACGTTCGCGTCGCCTTCCTCGGTGAAGGCCGTGCTCGATCTCGAGCGGACCAGCCAGTCCCTCGGTGAATCGCCTTGTCAGTCCGGGGACAAGCTTCAGGTGACGTGTGAAGTTTTTTTTTTTTTTTCCCTTTCTTCTTTTCTCATATCGAGCTAGGAATTTGGGTTCGCATCGTGATTTTGTTGTGGAAGTGGTGTTCGGATGGGTAAGAGGGATGGAGACCGTATGAAGGTTGTTAAAGTACGTCGCATTGGAAACGGAGGTGTGAGAATACACTAGGAGAGTTTGTTTCCAGTGTCATATTTTATCGAAAATGGACGCTCAGTAAACTTCAGAGCTACAGCAATTTCAGAATAGTTAGTCGAGGAGGTTTAGGAGAGGATGTGGGCTTACTGTGGCCCTCATTTCTTTTTTTGTTTTTTCTGGGCACTGAACTGTTTGTGTCAGTGGCAATGATTGGATCTTGAAAATCTTGTTAGGAATCTTGGATTGTGGAGTGTTTTCAATACGTCAATTGTGACTTGCTCTTCTGACCAAAAAATAAAAATAAAAATTTGTGACCTGCTCTGGAGACCTATTTCAGATGCTTTTGAGCCTTCTCTGCGAGTTGCTGTTTAAATTGCAGTGCTCAGTTGATGAAGAGAATAACTAGTGTTAGTCATGGGTTACGAACCAGTGCACTTAACTAGTGCTAGTCATGGGTTATGAACCAGTGCACCGTGCCCTGGGCCCTTTAGATGAAAAAATGGGATGAAATAACTGAAATCGTCCTGGCATGCCTTGTTATGCTTTCGATTCTATTTCTTGAACCGGTTAATGAGGAACTATTTAAAAAGATAGAATTGTGATGTTGCTGCTGGTTTCATATGTTTTTCTAAAATGTGCTCCACAGGACTGATCATCTGTGGCTTAGAGATCAAGGTGATGACGTGTCACGAAATCACCCTTTTGTATTTACATGTTGTATACTGAACTGAGTAGATTCATGTGTGCTATTCAAGTGGAAGCATTTTTGCATCCCATGGATTAAAATGTACTTTTAATGGTCTAAGAATCATCAAGAATGATTATGGATAAGTCAAGATCTCAGGAGCTATGGTTCTTGTGAGATTGTTTGGGATTGCCAGTTGAAACTTGTACTCGTGCCGAATATTCAGAAGACCTTAGTAAAATTTTAGATGCCAGAGACAAACTGGCTTGTTGTGCCGGAATATGACATCATTCAGAAGACCATCCCAAAGAGATATTGATGCTTAGTTTCTTGGTTTCTTATGCTCTTGGCAGATTCATGAGTCTAGATTCATGTTACTTTGAATATTCTGTCAAATTAGATACTTTAGGAAAGGTTCAAAATGAAGCATCAATACCTGTCTAAGAATTCTTCTGGGAACTTTCAATCTTGTCATTTTATCACCTTTAGTGTTTTTATGCTTCTGTCTTTTGAACAGCATAGGATTTAATACTTTGGATGACTTTTCTTTTGAGCAGGTTGCACAATTGGAGGACATAATAGCTGAAAGAGGAGCTTGCGGAGTTGGGTTTATTGCCAATCTCGAGAATAAAGCATCACATCAGATTGTTAGAGATGCTCTTACTGCTCTTGGTTGCATGGAACATCGTGGGGGATGTGGAGCTGATAATGACTCTGGTGATGGCTCCGGAGTGATGACATCGATTCCATGGAGTTTATTTGATGATTGGGCTAGCAAGCAAGGGATTGCTTCCTTTGATAAGTCGCACACCGGTGTTGGGATGTTTTTCTTCCCCAGAGATTCTGACCTTATTAGTGAAGCCAAGAAAGGTGAGTGCCTACTGATTTTTACATCATTCTTAGTCGGGAAGATATTATGTACACTTTGAGCGTGGAAGAGTGCATATTCCTGCGAATCATCATCAGTGATGCCAAAATTTTTTAGATGAAGGCACCTTTAATTTCTTGCTCCAATTGTGAGCACGGCTACTTTCTGTTAAACTTGGTGTTTTTGCTTCCAAGTGTGAGCATTGATTGCACAATTTCATGTAATAACCATGTAAGTCATTTAACATGGTGGATTTGCCTTTTCCCTCTACAGTTATTGTAAATATCTTCAGACAAGAGGGTCTTGAGGTGCTTGGATGGAGAGCTGTCCCTGTAGACCCATCCATAGTTGGTTTCTATGCAAAAGAAACCATGCCTGACATACAGCAGGTGTTTGTGAGAGTTGTAAAAGAAGACTGTGTTGATGACATTGAACGAGAACTATACATATGCCGGAAATTGATTGAAAAGGTAGCGAGTACGGAAAACTGGGGAAATGAGCTCTATGTCTGTTCTCTCTCGAATCAAACCATAGTTTACAAGGGAATGCTTCGGTCGGAAGTTCTTGGTTTATTTTACTTGGATCTTCAGAATGATGTGTATGCATCATCTTTCGCTATATATCACAGAAGGTATAGTACAAATACTAGCCCCAGGTGGCCTCTTGCTCAGCCAATGAGGTTTCTTGGTCATAATGGAGAGATCAACACCATACAGGTTATCTTCTGCTTCCATTTTGTACCATGATGTTTTCATGTTGCGGATTTCATAAATATCTCTAAGCTAGTCCAAACGTGTGTGCAGGGCAACTTGAATTGGATGCAATCTCGTGAAACCTCATTAAAGTCCCCTGTTTGGCGTGGTCGTGAGAATGAAATCCGTCCTTTTGGTAATCCCAAAGCGTCAGACTCTGCAAACCTTGATAGTGCAGCCGAAGTATGTGTCATCTTTCTCGTGGTTCATCATAGTTTACTTTTGTTTTTAAAATCTTCACCATCCTCATGCTTATACAACTTCATGAGCTGATCATATTATCTCTTTCTTTATTAGCCATGAAACTTAGAAAGAAATTGAAAACGTAATTTTTTTTTCCTATAAACGAGTCTCTAACCTAAGCCAATCAGTTGCTTTTTGTTAGTGTTTCTTTGGATGCTACTGGGTGTGCAAATTTTCTGTTATGTGTAGATTGTTCCAGATACTAGTCTTTTTGTGTGGTCATCTAATGCGGCATAAATAACTACTTGTTCCTCTCTTTATTGCTGCATAATGATGTGGTTGAGTTTAATTTGATAGTGAAACCTAGACATCAACTCTCCTGCAATGAAAATGGCAATGTACCCAAAAGCTTAAGCAGTTGGGCAAACAAAATAGAAATATATATCTACTGCAATTTGTGGGCTATATGATGCGGTTATCAAGGCACGTTGACATCAATAAATTCAATAAACTAAAACCAACTACAAATGCACCAAACTTCAATCCATTTTGAAATTAGTATATGCAAACCTACGGGCCCATATTTAAATATGGCCAATATTTAGAAATTGTCGTTACGTGTCTTTGGTGGTTTTGGTATCTTAACCTCCTCATTCCTTTCTCTTTTCCATGATTGGGAGATTTGCATGCTGGAATGATGTTGACCACCTTTGCTTAATTACAAAGCTTAATGATAAACATAACAGGGGAGTGTTATGATAATTTCTAATGACAGATAAACAAACATCCCATATTATGCATTCTCTGTTTGTAAAAGCTCCCCATGTTTTCTGTGCATCTTTATTTCTTTTCATACTTTTGCGTATTTATCTATGATTGAAATCAATGGACGATCAGTAGGCTGTTTAAGTCTGTTAGTTTCCTTCATGAGTCCTCATTTTCTCTTTGTTGGTTCAGTTGTTGATAAGAAGTGGCCGAGCTCCTGAGGAGTCTCTAATGATTCTTGTTCCAGAAGCATACAAGAACCATCCTACTTTATCTATCAAATACCCTGAGGTACTTCACTTACAGTTCTTTTCACACGTAGTGCTTATTGGGATGTGCTGTTGGTCAATTTAATTTTCTACCAAGATCATTGTTGAATCTTCTCTTAGGTTTTTGCAAAGGAATTTTCCTGTATCACTAGCTTGTTTCCCCATTCTTGAAGATTGATCATCTAAATTGTGCTGATGCTAGAGTACATTCTGTAACAAAATGTATGTCATAGCCAAATAGATTCTTTCACAATGGGAAATGGCACTGTAATCAATTATATGTCTTACTTTTTTTTTTTTTTTGGTAAGGAATTATATGTCTTACTTTTACACTTTGTGGAATTAGAAACTTATAGAATTAAGCCAGGTCAGCAAAGAGGTATTTCTTAATTGGACGCAAGGACAACTAAATCATATAAATGTATTCTTATGATAGCATGCCGAGGTATCAATATCAACATCAACAACAACTTTATCTCAAACTAGTTGGGGTCGGCGGTCGATGAATCCCCAAAGATACATAAAATAAAAGCAAGACCGATCGAGGAAAAAGAGATTAATATGTAAAAATAAATAAAAAAAGATAAAAATATAGATAAACATATATATATATATATATATATATATATATATTCTAAGATATGACCCGATGCACTACGTGATCGCAAAATTCCTCTTAGTTTAAAAGGAAAATTTTATAAAACAACAGTAAGACCTGTCATGTTATACGGAGCTGAATGGTACAGAGAAAACATGAGCATAAAATGAGAGTAGCGGAAATGAGAGTAGCGGAAATGAGGATGTTGAGGTGGGTGTGTGGTCATACAAATATGGATAAGATAATGAATGAAGATATTTGATAAAAAGTTGGAGCAGAATCGGTGGTAGAAAAGATGAGAGAACATAGATTGAGATGGTTTGGGCATATCCTCCAAAGGCCCTTAGATGCATCGGTATGAACAGAAGTTTGTTATCGAGAGCATAACAATAAGAAAGCAAGAGGTCGGCCGAAACTTACTTGGGGAAAAGCAGTAAAACAAGATTTAATGGAGTGGGAAATAGATTGGCGTACAATTTGTCTTACGACGGAGTCGAGGAAGGCTATTAGTGTTGTGGAGGGATAGTGTATATATATATATATATTTATCTTTGTTTATTTATTTTTGCACATTTATCTCTTTTTCCTCGATTGATTCTGCTTTTATTTTTATGATTCCTTGGGGTTAATCGATTGTCAACCCCAACTAGTTTGAGATAAAGTTGTTGATGTTGATGTTGATGTTGATTTTGAGGTATGACCCAAAAAAAAAATGTTGAACTTTTTCTTGAGAATTGTTCAGAGAGTTGCTTGCTGGCACTATTGAAAGAAAGGATAATTTCATTCATACTTTGAGAAGAACAAGATATACAATATATATAGAGAAGAGATAGTTCTCAATCCTATGACAATAAATAAATAAACTAGGCCCAACTAATTAGGTCTACTAACGCTAACAATAAACATAAAGAGGTATAGAGAGGCTTCAACACTCCCCCTCAAGTTGGAGCATAGATGTCGGACATGCCCAACTTGCAAAGAATGGTATGAAACGTGCGCCCGTTCAAGCCTTTGGTAAAGACATTTGCAAGTTGATCCTTAGAGGCAATGAAGGATAAGTTGATGAGATTGTTGTCCAATTTTTCCTTTACAAAATGACGATCGATCTCCACGTGCTTGGTGCGATCATGTTGTACTGAATTATGAGCAATGCCTATAGCAGACCTGCTGTCACAATAAAGTTTCATTGGCTGTGGAACAACTCCGAGATCAATGAGAAGGGTCTTTAGCCAAAGTAACTTACAAACTCCTTGAGCCATAGCACGAAATTTTGCCTTGGCACTTGAGCGGGAAACCACGGCTTGCTTTTTACTACGCCACGTGACTAGGTTACCTCCAACAAGAGTACAATAACCAGAAGTAGATCGTCGATCATCCAAAGATCCAGCCCAATCAACATCCGTATAAGACTCCACAAAAAGATGATCATTAGGTGCAAATAAAATCCCTTTTCCTGGAGCATATTTCAAATAACGAAGAATCCTGTGAACTGCTTCAAGATGCAAGGAGTATGGATCATGCATGCATTGACTCACCAAACTCACCGCATACGCTATATCAGGTCGAGTGTGGGAGAGATAAATTAGCCGACTCACCAATCGTTGGTAACTTCCTTTATCAACGGGCTTTCCTTCTTCAGACCGCAAGCAGCCATTGGCCTCAAGAGGAGTTTCAACCGGCTTGCATCCTAGCATTCCAACTTCAGCCAAAAGATCCAGAATATACTTCAATTGTGAGAGGAATACCCCTTTTTCAGACCGAACGACTTCGATACCTAGAAAATACCGAAGACCTCCTAGATCTTTAATTTCAAATTCTCTCCCAGATATTGTTTAAGACGAGAAATTTCGACCGTATCATTACCGGTCACTACAATGTCATCAACATATACGATAAGAACAACAACTTGAGTACCTGGTCGTTTGATGAATAAGGTATGATCAACATTACTTTGAGTAAAACCAAAGCCAATCATAGCCTTTTGAAATCGGCCAAACCAGGCTCTAGGGGACTGATTTAAGCCATATAATGCCTTTCTGAGTTTGCACACATGACCTTTTGTCTCCGGGCCAGAAAAGCCTGGAGGAATGTCCATATACACTTCTTCCTCGAGCTCCCTGTGAAGAAATGCATTCTTCACATCCAGCTGTTGTAAGTCCCATCCAAAATTGACAACACATGAAATAAGAACTCTAATACTGTTCATCTTGGCAACCGGTGCGAATGTCTCAGTGTAATCAAGGCCATAGTTTTGGGTGTAACCCTTGGCCACCAAGCAAGCTTTGTAGCGGTCAATGGTGCCATCGGCCTTCTGTTTGACAACAAATACATACTTGCATCCAACGGTACTTTTATCTTGGGGAAGTTGAACTAACTCCTAAGTACCATTTTTCTGAAGAGCTTTCATCTCTTCTAACATAGCTTCCTTCCTTTTTTGTTAGCTAGGGCCTCTTGCCATGTTTTGGGGACAGCTGTAAACAATAGAGATAAAGAAAAAGCACAGTAGGATGAAGACAATCGATCATATGACACAGCATTGGATATGGGATGCTGTGTACATGAACGTTTGCCTTTTCTAAGTGCAATCGGTAATTCGTCATTTGTATCATCATTAGCAATAATCATAGGGGAAATGTCATTACCCGGAATTGTGGTTGTAGTACTGGCGGGAGGAGATTTGTTAAAAAGTAGAGTAATGATAGAGGAGGCTTTATGAACATTCGGTCGAGTAAACACAATCGGGTACCGCAACTGTTCCTGAATTGGTGGATCCTCTGCTAAATTTTCTGCATTGACAGAATCAAGATTTTCAGTGCTTGGCGAGCCTTCAGTACTTGCTGCCAAATCTGTTGTAACTGCTGGTGGGGCTGTTTTTTCGGTATTGGCAATAACTGTAGCGTCAGATTTTTTACCAGAAATGTCTTGAATTAACTTTTCCTGTAAAGGTATCACATCCACACTAGAGGACACATCTTCACCATGAGTAGGCTCCCCCTGAAGAGGTGTCCGCGGGTGAAATGGCTAAGACTCATTAAAGATAACATCCAGGGAAACAAAATAGCACGTAGTGGAGGGGTAATAGCACTTGTAGCCCTTTTGTGTGGGAGAATAACCCAAAAAAATACACTTGAAACTGCGAGGGGCAAGCTTACTAGCTGGGTGAGTAATACGTACAAAACATTCACACCCAAACACCTTCGGAGGGATCAAAAACTTATGAGAACCAGTAAGAGCCTCAATGGGAGAGCGATATTAGAGAATCCATGGTGGTAGGCGATTGATCAAATAAGCCGCACTCAGAATAGCATCACTCCAATATTGAGCTGGAACATTCATGGCAACCATAAGGGAACGAGCCACCTCCAAGAGATGGCGATTCTTGCGTTTTGCCACACCATTTTGTGCAGGAGTATTAACATAGCTTGTTTGATGGAGAATACCACGGTCATGTAAAAACGCTTGAAAATCTGACCTAGTATACTCCGTTCCATTGTCACTTCGAAGAATATGAAGCTTGCCATCAAACTGTGTCTGAACCATTGCCAGAAACTGCTGAAAGCATTGGAAATCATCACTTTTCTGTTGCAATAAATAAACCCAAGTAGTGCGGGTACAACAATCAATAAATGTCACAAACCAACGAAAACCCGAAATGGAGGAAACATGGGCAGGACACCAAACATCCGAATGCACAAGAGCAAATGGTGCATCACTTCTATTATTAATAGGAGAATAAGTAACTCGAGTTTGTTTTGCTAGAACACAAGAATCGCAAAAGAAATCTTGACCACTACATTTATCGACTAAATTTGGACAAATCTTTATTAAGGTTCCAAGCGGTGGATGTCCCAAATGGCGATGCCAAACATGTAGCTCAGATAAGGCAGCTGAGGAAGTTGAAGTGACGAGATGAACTGATGGTGGTAAATCGAACACATATAAGCCCCCCTCTACTCTACCACGACCAATCTCCCAACGTTGCCAAGTCCTGCACGGCACAATAAGATGGAAAGAAAAACACTTGGTACTTCAGATCACGAGTTAGGGAACCAACTTATAGGAGATTAGTGTAAACTGTAGGAACATGTTAAACGGATGATAGAGTAATATCACGGGTAATAGACACCGAGCCTTGACCGGCTATAGGGGCTAAGGAACCATCAGCAACAGTAATACAATTATGCTTAGGGGCATGAGAATAATCAGCAAAGAGTGTAATATCACCGGTTATATGATGCGTGGCACCCGAATCAAGGATCCACGGCTGAGAAGATTTACACAAACCACCGAAAAAGCTACCTGACTGTGCGAAATTAGAGGCCAAAGTGCCAAAGGCCGATGATGTAGAGGTGCCAGGGTTGTCTACGTTGCGTGCTAAGAGAAGACGTAGATTAGTCAACTCGGCCACATATAAAGAGTCCGACGGAGCTGCTGG
Organism: Rhodomyrtus tomentosa; assembly: GCA_028455895.1. Lineage (NCBI taxonomy): Eukaryota > Viridiplantae > Streptophyta > Magnoliopsida > Myrtales > Myrtaceae > Rhodomyrtus > Rhodomyrtus tomentosa. Next base: position 35,691,848 of record JAPCWY010000010.1, read on the forward strand.
TGCCTGACCTGGAGCTTCACTCAAATGTACCTGAGGCCCGGTACGACCCTTTCCGCGACCTCGGCCAGGATTTGAAGGACCCCCGTGAAATTTATAGCTAGTTTCGCGGGTGTGACGTTCTTTTCCACAATAATCACACTTCACAACTGGTCTGTCAGTGCCAAAATGACCACGAGATTCACTTTTCACAGATGTATAAAGGACAGAGCGCTCTAAGACAACGGGCTGATGCATTGCGCTTCGACGCTTTTCCTCTAGATGGACCATGGCATAGGATTGTTCCAAGGTCGGAAAAGGCACCCGGCACAAGATTTGGGCCTTAATTTGATCATACTCCATATTAAGGCCAGCCAAGAACTCGAAAACACGAAATTTGTCCACCCTTTTTTTAAGGCAGCAGCATCAAGGGGGTTTGAAGGATGAAAATCATCATAAAAATCCAGTTCATGCCATAAACTACGTAACTTAGAATAATATTGAGATAATAACAGCTCCCTTTGCTTGATTTCATGAATTTTTTGTTGGAGTTCATAGACTTGGGCATCATTCCCCACTTGAGAATAAGTATTTCGAGCAGCCTCCCAAATCTTTGCTACTGTATCTAAAAATAAGTAGCCACGGGCGATAGTGTCAGTCATTAAATTGACAAGGTAAGTCATAACCAAGGCATTCTCGGAGATCCACTTGCGTATAGCATCATTTCCAGTAGTAGGTTGCACGCTCTCTCCGGTAGTAGCAGTAAGACCACGTGAAACAATGGCGAGGTAACAGGAGCGAGACCAAATCAGGTAGTTGGAGCCATCTAACCTGATGGGATTTGTCGGAAAAGAGAGATAAACACCAGGAGCACTATGGCTCAATTCCCTAGGAGAGTTCGCAGCTTTAGTCTCTGACATGATCTCGGATGATAAGTTGTATCAAAGAACAAGATTTAGATCATATAACGTATGATCCGTACAACATCATGGCTAGTTGGCAGCAAGGAGGTTCTTGGAAAGTGCCGGACAAGGCATGGAGGCTGCCGATAGCATTGGGAGGGAGAAGAAGTTGCTGACAGCTACAACAGAGAGACGAGTAGCTGCCGACAGGTATCAAAGGTTGCTGGAGATGAAGGAGATGCTAGGGTTTGGGAGGGAAGATCGCGGATTACTAGGAAGAAGGCAGAGAGATGAAGGAAGAAGGTAGATTTCAAAGGGCAAGGGCGAGAGGAAGATGGCGGCTGGTAGACTTTAGAGAAGGGACGCTGGGTTACGGAACCTAGCTCTGATACCCTGTTGAAAGAAAGGATAATTTCATTTATACTTTAAGAAGAGCAAGAGATGCAATGTATATAGAGAAGAGATAGTTCTCAACCCTATGACAATAAATAAATAAACTAGGCCCAACTAATTAGGCCCACTAACGCTAGCAATAAACATAAAGAGGTATAAAGAGGCTTCAACAGGCACTTTGGTCACAAATCCTACATAAAGAGAAGCTTTTAGTGATAAGATGACCATTGAATGCACAAGGAAAATTTGATTTGCTTCTGACCTAAATATTTGTCTCTGTGACCTGCGAATGGCATCACAAAAATCAGAGTTTTCTTGTTGGGAGCTCTCTGATTTTCCTTTAACTTGAAGCATCTATTGGGTTGACAGGCTTTACTCATCAATTTATTCAGATATCTTTTAAAATCAGACCTGTTTCTTGTCTTGTAATGAGCTTTGCTTATGTTTGGTCTTTGTCTCAAGGTGGTTGACTTTTATGAGTACTACAAGGGTCAGATGGAGGCGTGGGATGGACCGGCATTGCTTTTATTCAGGTCATCCTCAAACACTATTATAAACCATTATGTAAGCTTCCATTGAATTATTGTTAGGAGGAGCCTTGACTTCAAATTATGAAGCAAGCTCATTTTTCTTCTAAGAACAAATTGAACTGGTATTTATCATTAAGACTGAAAATCTACATGAAAGTGGTGTGTGGCAATCTTTTCTCGGGCACATTTCTAGTCACTTAAATTTGGATAGGCTATGTGAGAAACAGAGTGCATTTTATGCTGACTGGCACACTAGGTTATACTCTATATGGTTCAAGTGGTCTGCTTTACTACTTCCTCACAAGATCAACAGAGGAATCCATAGTAAATATTGGAACTTATTGGTATATCTTTTCCTTCTATGGCAGAGTTATGGTGTTACTTGGAGGATTCTTAGACACTTTGAAGACACTTAAACTCTTTTGTCATGCGAATGATATAGATTTTGATCACTATAAAACCTGCTTTGCCTCTTCTCCTTCTCCTTAATCTGGCATCTATGTCTATTCTTCCAGTTCTTACCGATTAATTTGTGTGGTTAGTGATGGAAAAACTGTTGGGGCCTGTCTTGATCGGAATGGACTGCGCCCGGCTAGGTACTGGCGAACAAAAGACAATGTCGTGTATGTTGCATCTGAGGTATGATTCAATCGTCTCTCACTTTGCCTGAAACATTCTACCATGTTGAGGCACTATTTGAGACTGCTTGCTTAGATGGGGATCAGGTGTTTTCCGAGGTTTTCGAACATCAAAGAAAATTGGCTCATCTTATTCTTCAACATATGTCCTTATTTTTTTTGTTCAATATTCTGTGTAGCATTAGTTACTTGTATTTGGATGGTCATCATAACCAGGCATAGATGGTCAATGTGTAATTTAGGCTTGCAATCAAAGTGTAATTCGGGCTTGCAAGTGTAATCAATCATGACAGAGTTCACTTTGCCAACTGGATTGAGATAATGACTTCATTTACTTAGTTAATGCATGCATTTGCCTGATCATTCACAAATGTAAGACGGTGGAAGGTTATGACTGACATAGAACAGTAGTTTCGCTGCAATAATTGTAATGAATCTGCCTGTTCTCTGTTTTCTGTATATTCAGGTTGGTGTTTTGCCAATGGATGAGTCAAAAGTTACAATGAAGGGCAGGCTTGGACCAGGAATGATGATAACAGTTGATTTAACAAGTGGTCAGGTTTGTTTTGGACTTTCTGTTGGTTTCTGACACTAGAAGGATATAGTGGTTTCCTGTCGTGATAGTGCATATATTTTGTTTCCCAAGATGACATCTTTCTTTCTCCGGTTGACAACTGTTTCCTGTGGATAACTGCTGAATAGTATATGCTCCTCTCCTGCACCTAGTGGTTCTCGATTTTAAGATATGTTCTTCTTGATCAATATTTGTTGGTTGATTGTCTTCAAATTTGCAAAAGATTTTATGGATCTAGGCATGATCCTTAGAACATTGAAGTGTAATTTCTAGAAGACCACAGAAGTATCTGGGTTAAATATTTTGAGTTACTAACAGAAAAATCATGTTGAAGTGCAGGTGTATTTTGTAGCTATATGTACATGCATTTTGAAATGTGAAGAAGCTTGGCATGAATGATTTGTTCTGCGTCGCTGACCATGAGACTGCTGTTGCTTTGCATTTTGTTATTTTAAGCTAGACACTTACTCGAAATATCTTGCCCAATTCATTATATATGCTTGTAAACTAAACCAACATTGATATTTCAAGATCATTGATGCTTTCGCTCTTGACTCTTTTGAAACTGTTTTCTAGATCTGAAAAAAAACTTATATAGGTGAGGAAGAGGAAACATTGTGAGCGCTTTGACTGTTTTGGCTTTGATAGCCAGTTTGGTGGGGTATAATGTGGAGTATCTGTAGTTAATTTACCCTCTGACAGTAGGCATGTTTTATCTGAGGCTTATGAGATCACGTAGTCCGTGATGAAAAACTATGATTCTCATTACTTTTCTCTCTCAAATAAAGCACTTTCCGAGGTCGTGAGTTTACTAGAAGGGAGTGACGTGTCGAAACTCACGGAATATTTTACCCAAAACATGTCATTTACAGGTTTATGAGAACACAGACGTCAAAAAGCGAGTAGCATTATCAAATCCTTATGGAAAATGGGTTGCTGAAAACATGCGAAAGTTGAAGCCTGCAAACTTCCTGTCAACTACTACAATGGAGAATGAGTCGATCTTAAGACGTCAACAGTAAGAGTTACTTTATTGCTCTTTGGAAATGAACATGTGACTACAAGGAATGTTTTGCTGGCAGTGCTAGCGATAGAGATCATAACCAAGTCTGGAATTTTTTAATCTTGACGGTCTTTACTGGTTGGTACTGGGATGGAGCAGGGCATTTGGATATTCAAGTGAGGATGTCCAGATGATAATTGAAACGATGGCTGCACAGGGAAAAGAACCTACATTCTGCATGGGGGATGACATTCCACTCGCAGTATTATCTCAGAAGCCGCATATGCTCTATGATTATTTTAAGCAACGATTTGCTCAGGTTTGTAACAGTTATTCTAGCTATGATTATTTGATGGTTTGGGCATGTTTTTCGAAGACCCCTAGATGCTCCAATAAGAATAGAAGTTTGTTACGAGAGCATGACATGAAGAAAGGAAGAGGTCGACCGAAACTAACTTGGGGGAAAGTAGTAAAACAGGATTTAAGGATGTGAGAAATAGATTGGCATATGGTTTGTTCTAGGACGAAGTTGAGGGAAGCTATTATTATTAGAGAGGGGTAGATTTCCTATGTTCCAAACTGACCTTTTTAGTTTTTAGTCCCTTTTTCCCTATTTTTATTTATATTTTATTCTTTTTTCTCCAATTGATATTTGCTTTTTATTTTTGTTATATTCTATTTTATTATATTTTTCTTTTTTGGGTTCATCGATCGCCGGCCCCAACTAGTTTGGGATAAAGATGTTGACGTTGTTGGTGTTGACGCTAGTGATGAATAAAAGATAGTGACATTTCCTATTTGGAGCCGATCTTTGGCACTGAGAGTCATGAGAAGCTGGAATTAATCTTTTGCTTGCTCATCCAGTCTCATTCTTTTCTTCCTTTATTCCCAAGCTTTCGCTCGTCGGGGAATAAGAGGCTGCCTAGCCCTACAGTTTCTCCAATGAGCTAAGATTGTACATCTGCATGTGCTGCCCTGCTCAACATGATGTGAAATTTGGCATGACATCCTTTATTACTTTAGGATGTACCAATCAGCTGAGCTGCGATTCCTAAAATCCATTAATTTTTTTTATTAACGCAATTTTAAGTGTATTGAAGGATGCATTGCATAACATTAATTGGTTGTTCTGATGTTTATATTATGTACATTTTTGAGGTAGTTTGTTTGTCAGTAGCGTATAAACTTACTGAGTCCTTGGCATTCCAGGTCACAAATCCAGCTATTGACCCTCTTAGAGAAGGTTTAGTCATGTCTCTTGAAGTGAATATTGGCAAGCGAGGGAACATATTGGGGGTTGGACCTGAAAATGCTTCCCTGGTATGCCTGCAGATTTTTTCTCCTTTGCTGAAGTCTGTACTCAATCATGTTACATGTGAAATTACCTCCACGGAATGCTTTTCATTTTGAATGTCACTGGGATTGAGATTAATTATTTTTGTTGTATCAGGTGAGTTTATCTAGCCCTGTATTGAATGAGGGGGAGCTTGAGGAGCTGCTGCAAGACCCAAACTTAAAACCCCATATATTACGAACATTTTTTGATATACAAAAAGGGATTGAGGGTTCACTGGAGAAGACACTGAACAGGCTGTGTGAAGCTGCCGATGATGCTGTTCGAAATGGCTCACAATTGCTTGTTCTCTCTGACAGATCAGATGAATTGGTGAGTGCATTCTTTTTTTCCTTATAACCTTAAGCCTTCCCTGTGGAATGAAATGAAATTGGCGGATGGTATTTTTTTTTTTACTGTAAAAAGGATTTTCTTTTATAGATTACTGGTGGATTGGGTAAAGCTACAGGACTTCCTCCTGCCTTATCTTTTTAATGCAATTTCTGTGCTTTCAAATGTTAGGTCTGATAAATTGGTGAAACTTATCTTCCATCTCAAAGTCTGCAAGTGAGCGCATGTATCTTGTGTAGTTTTAGTCCATATTACTTTCATCAAAAGGTTTGACTAACATGGTACTAGCCTACTTTTTACAAGACACCTTTTTAATCCACAAGTATAGAGAAATTCACTATGAGGAAAGAAGAGGATGCCCATCCATTTACAAATAAGTTCCCAAAGCCACTTCTTTTTCACAACACATATTACATCATGATAGGGTATCATATAAGCTCTTTGTTTTGTTGGTTACAAGATCTAGCATGAGATTCATGTATTGAGTCCACTGGATTATTGTATCATACATGTTTAAATTAATGGTCCTTGTGAAAGAAGAGAGAGAATGATGTAATTTTTTTTATTGATAAAAGTCCACACACACACACACACACACACACACAAGATAAACCCTAGATACCAAAAGACCATTCTACCCTCTTTATATCTCTAACACTCCCCCTCAAGTTGTTGCATAAATATCAATCATGTCCAACTTGTTACAAATATATCCTATCCTACCATTACCCAAAGGCTTGGTAAAAATATCAGCAAGTTGTTCATCAGTCCCAATATAAGTAGGACGAATCATTCCACTCTGGAGCTTCTCTCGAATAAAGTGACAGTCGACCTCAATGCGTTTTGTTCTCTCGTGAAACACAGGATTAAAGGCTATATGTATTGCTGCCTTGTTATCACACCATAAAACCATAGGAGCTGAAGCTTTAAAGTTTAATTCACTCAGAAGCTGCTGAATTCACATTAATTCACATGTCACTTGTGCCATGGCTTTGTATTCTGATTTAGCACTGGAACGACCAACAACACTTTGTTTCTTACTCTTCCACAACACTAGATTTCCTCCAACCAAGGTACAGTAGCCAGTGGCCGATCTTCTATCATCTGGAGATCCTGTCCAATCAGCATCAGAGAATCCTTTAACTCTACTATGACCATGATTTTGATAAACAAGTCCTTTCCCTGGAGCCTTCTTCAAGTATCTCAAAATTCGAATAACCGCATCCCAATGAGATGTACGAGGGGAAGACAGAAACTAACTTACCATACTAATTGGAAATGCAATGTCTGGTCGAGTAACTGTAAGATAATTCAACTTACCTACCAGTTTTCTATATCTCTCAGGATTATCAAGAAATTCTCCTGCACTGGTTACCAATTTAACTCCCTGTTCCATAGGTGAATCAAGAGGCTTTGAACCCAACATACTTGTCTCAGTGAGCAAATCTAAGACATATTTCCGTTGTGATAGGACAATACCTTTCTTCGACTGTGCCACCTCGATCCCTAGGAAATACTTCAATTTTCCTAGATTTTTAGTTAAGCTATTCCAGGCAAGTCATCTCCTGTAATGATAATATCAACAACATATACAATCAAGAAAATCCTGCCTCTCCCTGACTGTTTATAAAAGAAAGAATGATCATTTTCGCATCTAGACAATCCAAATAAGAGTAAAACTTCAGAGAATCTTCCAAACCATGCTCGTGGAGATTGCTTCAAGCTATACAATGACTTCTTCAACTTACAAATCAGTCCACCAGACTCCCCCCTGAGCAACAAATCCGGGAGGTTGCTCTATATACACCTCCTCATCAAGAGTACCATGCAAGTAAGCATTCTTTACATCAAGCTGAAACAAGGACCAATTATATGTAGCAGCAAGAGAGATCAAAATACGAACAGACGTAAGGTTCGCAACAGGAGAAAAAGTATCCAAATAGTCAACTCCATACACCTGAGCATACCCTTTTGCAACAAGCCTTGCTTTCAGGCAAGCAAGAGAACCATCGGAATTGACCTTCACAACGTACACCCAACGACAACCAATGGCAATTTTGCCTGATGGAAGAGGCACCAAGTCCCAAGTTTCATTAGCCTGTAATGCCTCTAATTCTTCTTCCATAGCTGCCTTCCAGCCAGGACTTTGTAATGCCTCAGCAACAGACTTGAGGACAGGATATTGATCAACAGTAGATAAAAAAAGACCGAAAAGAAGAAGACACAAAAGTGTATGAGACAAAATTTGCAATGGAGTGTCGAATGCAGGCACGTATACCTTTACGGTGGGCAATAGGAAGATCAAGATCAGATATTACCTGAGGACCAGCTAAAGGTAGATCTGGAGCTGAAGATGACGTGCTAGTGACAGGAGCATTGGTGGGATCAGTGGCTGCTCGAGAGCGTCGAGTATAAACCTGGAGAGGAGGTGATTCCTAAGCGGATACTGGTGAAACAGTTGGAGTAGGTGACTGAATAATAGTTACATGGAAATCTTCATTCATTTCAGAAACAGTGAGTGGAACATCATGATAAGGAGTGGACTCGAAGAATGAAACATCAACAGTTATAAAGTATCTCCGCAAGGTTGGGGAATAGCAACAATAGCCTTTTTGAGTACGAGAATAACCCAAAAACATACATCTAATAGCTCTGGGATCAAATTTTGATACGCCAGGTCGATGATCACGTACAAAGCAGACACAACCAAAAGTACGGGGTGGTAAGGCAAATAAAGGTTGATTTGGAAATAAGGTGGAGAAAGGAATAACTCCTTGTAGAGCAGAAGAAGGCATGCGATTAATAAGATAACATGCGGTAAGAATAACATCAGACCAAAAGGTTTTAGGAACCTTCATCTCAAATAACATGGACCTGGTGACTTCTAATAAATGTCTATTCTTTCTTTCGGCTGCACCATTTTGTTGAGGTGTATAAGAATAAGAAGATTCGTGAATTATACCATGTTGAGTCATAAAATCAGAAAAGGGTGCAGAAAAGTATTCTTTAGCATTATCGGAACGCAAAATTTTGACATGCACACCAAACTGAGTATAAATTTCAAAAATGAAGGCTTGAAATATAGAAAACAATTCTGAACGACCTTTTATTAAATATAACCAAGTAACTCTGGAATAATCATTAACAAAAGTAACAAAGTGTCTAAAACCCAAATTGGAAACCAAATAACAAGGGCCCCAGATATCTGAATGAACTAATGAAAAAGGAGACACTGCTCTTTTATTGACTCGAGGCGGATAACTAACACGATGCAATTTGCCAAGTTGGCATGATTCACACTCTAAACTAGAAAGACTGAAAACTAGAATTCAATTTCTGAAGACTCTGTAGCGAAGGATGTCCAAGACGACGGTGAATTTGATGTAGAGATGTGATACTGGGGCAAGCAGTGGAAGGAGCATCTTCAAGCACATATAGTCCCCCCGTCTCTCGTCCTCTACCAATCGTCTTCTTCGTGGCTAGATCCTGAAAAATACAAGAGTCGAGGTGAAAGGACACTGAACACTGAAAGTGTTTGGTTAATTTACTAATAGACATGAGATTGAAAGGGAATTTTGGAATATAAAGTACTGAGGATAATGATAAAGAAGGGGTCGGATGAACTGTACCAACTCCCTGAACTTGAGAAGATGAACCATTAGCTAAAGTAACAGTGGATGACGATGAAGTAAGAGAGGAAAATATACTTGAAAGACCTGACATATGATCGGATGCCCCCGAATCAATGACCCAAGGGCGAGAATTAGCTCAAATGCATGCAGTAGCATTACCTGTCTGGATTAGAGTAGCAGTGGAAGGAGAAGAAGTAGCCTGTGACTGTGAAATCTGAGATTGGTTGTGTCGCGCATATTCCTCATTAGACATAATTACCACTTTGCCTTGAGAAGACTGTGGTAGGGAGAAAGAGTCGGTGCCAGATGCAGCATTGACAAACTGCTGTTGTTGTCCTGGTCTACCATGTAACTTATAGCAAAATTTCTGAATATGACCAGGTTTTCCACAATAATGACAAGTTCAAATAATCCCTGAACTCTCAGTAGAAGTTTGGGATTGTCCATAAGGCATTCTTTTGTCCTGGACCTCTTCCTATTCCTATACTTCGACCACCACGACCATTACATCGTCCACGATTTCCTTCATCACCCCTACCTCCAGCAGTTCGATAATGAGAGACGAGCGGAACTATCAACCATAGCTGTGGTGCTCTGAGAAGAACCACTTGATACCCGAAGAACTCTAGCATAGGTATCCCTAAGTGATGCAATAGTCTCTCCTCCAGGAATCTGAGACCGAATAGAATCATATGTCGAACCAAGACCACCTAGAAAATTCATTACAGCTAATTGCTCTATTTGAAGTTGCATTTGTTCAGCATTAGAAGAAATAGGAAGAAGAGCATTCAGCTCATCATACATTTTATTAAAATCAACAAAATATTGATCAGTGGAACGCTCCTTGACCTCACATCGATGAAACTCCTGAGAAAGTTCATATATCCTGGAGATATTATTCTGGCCAGAATATAATACATCTAAATACTCCCATAATTCCTTGACTGTATCAATGTGTATTACCAAAGCTTGTATGTTACTCTCCATAGAATTCAAAAGTTGACCCATAAGACGTGAATCAATAACATCCCAAGTTGTATCACCAGCAGGCTTAGTTCCAGTCAAGTGTGTATGCTCATTTCTACTGGTCAAGACGAACTTAACAAGCCGCTTCCATTGCTGAAAATTGGTAATACCCTCAAGTTTCTTATAAGTAATGCAAGAAGATGAAGCGGAAAGAATCTCAGTCGTGACCGTACCACTCTTTTGAGGATCAGCCATTATGATGGATGACCACTTTAAATCAACTCAACAACTTAATAACCCAAACACAAAAACAACAAAACTCCGCCAAATTTCACCTACTCAGCCACGAAATACCCCAAAATATCACAATCAGACCATCAAATTTAGCAAAAGCCAATACCATCAATTCGTTCCCTTTCTAACACCACATCCAACACCAGAATTCACCACAACCAAACTGAAACAACTCAGCAGCAAAGAGTTCTCATCAAGCAAATATCCTTAACAGCAACTCAGTAACCAAAAAGAGGGGGTCGAACGTCACAGAGCCACCAATTCACACAGAACATTCTACCTCATATCCAGCTACCACCCATTCAAACCCACGAGAAGATCTCACCTCAATAGCAACGCGCCTCAACCATGAGGAGGTCGCACCTTGATCAGGAGATCAGAATCTGGTCAAAAGACGCCAGAGATGAGTCGCTCGGCCTAAATGACTTCAGGTGACGTCAGACAAGGAGACGCCGGGAAGAGGGTCGCCGGGTCTGGGCGACGTTAGGAAGAGAGATGCCGGGCCTGGACGACGCCGGGAATGGTCGCCGGCCCTGGGCGACGTCGGGAAGAGAGTCGCCGGCTCTGACAGGTTCAGTTCTAGTACGTGTGGAGAGTCATAGGTGACGAAGATGGAGACGATGGTTTTAGCTCTGATACCATGTGAAAGAAGAGAGAGAATGACGTAATTTTTTTTTATTGATAAAAGTCCACACACACACACACACACATATATATATATATATACACACACACACAAGATAAATCCTAGATACCAAAAGACCATTCTACCCTCTTTATATCTCTAACTGTCCTATTGCCCTAGTTGATGATTGTATAAATCATCAGTCCCATAATGAGCTTTACATTTTGGCACATGTCATCTTCTGTGGGAAAATCACGGTGATACTTAAAATAGTTTGGTGAAAAAGGACAGAGATAGGTCTTTCGTGAAAAGTATGATTTTCGTGCATTTCTATCCAATTACATGGGTTGTTGATGCAATCTTTCCTGGAGAAGTGAGGCATACTATAGACTTCTGAAAATGAAGTGGATTAGTGTATTTTCAGCATGTACTGATGAGATGTTATCCCCTTGAGAATATCTAAATTTCCTACTGATAATCTTTGTTCCTTTGTGGAAATGCCACATTTTTCAGTTTTAATTTTCGTTAGAGGATCTCCTCTGCGGGGGTGAACATCTTGCGTTGTGATTCACAATTTTCTGCTCATAAATCTAGAAGGAAGTTATCTCAATCAGTTGTTTTGACTCCCTTCTCCAGGAACCTACACATCCTGCAATACCAATTCTTCTTGCTGTTGGTGCTGTTCATCAACATCTCATTGAGAATGGCCTGCGAATGTCTGCTTCGATTGTAGCAGACACTGCTCAATGCTTCAGCACTCATCAGTTCGCTTGCTTAATTGGATATGGGGCTAGGTAAAACCTGACAAGTATTATGTTCTCTGCTAGATGCAGTGGCATATCTTCCGACGTGCAGTAGTTTAATTGAGAATCTCATCCTGAATTTACTCTGTCAGTGCTGTGTGTCCCTACTTGGCATTGGAAACATGCCGACAATGGCGCTTGAGTACGAAAACAGTAAATTTGATGCGAAACGGGAAGATGCCTACGGTGACAATTGAACAGGCACAGAAGAACTTCTGTAAGGTTGGTACTCGATCTCTAACATCAATGTGGATTTGCACATTTTCCCCTGGTTTTCCTTGTATCTTCAAAATATGATTTTTTCAACCTCATTCAATACTGGTTAAGCCACAATAGTTTAACTTTTATGAGTTTGATTAGGAGATTACCAATTGTGATCATTTGTTTCAAAACTTTTCCATAATAATTCAGACACATTTATTCTATTCCTTTTGTCATTGAAATTTTGATGAAAACTTTCTGTATCTAGCTTGTTTCCCAGCAAATATCCTGTGTGCAGTATGATAATTTTGTTCTACAGTTTCTTTTTTTGCCGAATTTCGATTCATTTCTGTTCCCAATCTTCTCTGCTGGATGGTAGAACTTTTACAGTTTTGTGCCAAGTATGAAAGTAATGTTTATGGTTGCAGGCAGTCAAGTCGGGTCTACTTAAGATTCTTTCCAAAATGGGTATCTCATTGCTTTCAAGGTACAATCTTAATTATTCACGAGAAAATATAGTGTCACAATCATTATCACCGTTTCTTGTTACATTCTCCATCCTGTCAGTTTGCCATACGACTTTCGATCAATTTGCTTCTGATGGATTATGTTCACAAGTTTGCTTCTGGTTTCAGTTATTGTGGTGCACAGATATTTGAGATCTATGGATTAGGGAGAGACGTCGTTGATCTGTCATTCCGTGGAAGTGTCTCTGTGATTGGTGGACTGACACATAATGAGGTGAGTGAGACCAAGAAATTGTCTGTTAGCCAACTATTCTTTCATTTGGCAGGAAGTTGTGTAAATATTGAAAGCAATCATTTGGCCAAAGACCAGGCAATCATTCATTCATTGACCGTCTATGCTTCACATTGTTATGGAATTTTTTCTGGAAGATTATGGTGCTTATGTGCATCAAAATTGATATTAAATCTCATAGGGAGGTTCATTATATGCATTATTCTGAGTAGCTGCATGGCCTAAAGTTGCAGTTTTCCTTCAAAATATATTTCCTCTGCTAGAGAATCTCAAGAACTATAGCTGCATCACTTATGTCTTTCTGATATGTTAATGCTTACTGCCGTGGCTTGTTATGAAACGGTGTCATAGACAAGAATGTTTGACATAAGAATCTAGAGAGGCAAAATTTGACAATGAGATACACAAAACTGCAAGAGGCGAAAACCTTCCATAGTTCGGACAAGAACACGTGACATGTTATATTACTGCCTTCAATTCCGAATACTTGGATTTTGTTTGAAAGTTCAACCTAAAAGTTTAAGCTATTAGGTTGAGGGAGACCACATGAATATAAAGAGTATATAGGACCCATTCACAACCGATGTAGGACGACGACAACAACAACAACTTCAACACGCTGTCCCTCGTGAAAGCTGGATTACGAGCGACACGTGGAAATTAACTAATGGGGGTGGGCCCACATACGTGGAAAGGAGTAACACTGGCTCTGATACCATGTTAGGAAGTTCAACCTAAAAGTTTAAGCTATTAGGTGGAGGGAGACCACATGAATATAAAGAGTATACGAGACCCATTCACAACCGATGTGGATCAACAACAACTTCACCAGATTTCTTTTTATTTAGGAGTCTACACAATGGAATAAGTTCTCATTCTGCACATCAATTATGAAACTATTCCTCAGGCATGTTGTGCTTGTTGGGATATCAACAATTGCAACTACGGTAACTAATATTTACAAAAAATCACTATGAAGCAAACCTAATCTTGTAATGAAAATGCTAGTTAAATGCCTCTTCCATTTATATTTTTACTTTTTTCTTCTTAAGTTATTGTCGAGCTGCTATTTACCTAACTCATGTCCTTTGCTTCCATGGGGAATTTTATTCTCTGCCAGCTAGCAAGGGAGACATTGTCTTTTTGGGTGAAGGCTTTTTCAGAGGATACAGCGAAGAGGCTGGAGAATTTTGGATTTATACAGTTCAGACCTGGAGGTATCAGTCAAATCATGTGTATCTTAATTAGCAAATTATCCATGCTGATAGTGTCGTCTCACATATATAGTTGGATATTCTGTACTGATCTCTGTTTTGGTACTGAAATATTTTACCTCCTAGGCTATCTCAAAGTCGTAGAATAGCAGTTAATTTACTCCTCATTTATTTTTCACCAGCTTTATTGCAATTTAAGTCAAAACTCTTTTGTGGAAGATAGCATGATACTGTCAAGTTTGTGCAGTATCTGATACAGTAGTGGATTAGTTCACTCTGTGAAATGTAATCCATTCATGACTGAATATCTTTTCATTTCGGCATTGTCAAGGGGAATATCATGGAAACAACCCAGAAATGTCAAAGTTGCTGCATAAGGCTGTTCGTCAGAAGAGTCTAAGTGCGTTTTCAACTTATCAGCAGCATTTGACCAATCGTCCTGTTAACGTAGGTGATCTGTTCTTGTTCAGGCTTTGTAATATCTTATGTCATTTAGGACATTGACACTCAGAGAAACTTGATATGGAGGTTGCCTATCCATGTTCCCTTATCTAGGTACTACGTGATCTTCTAGAGTTTACAAGTGATAGGGCTCCGATACCAGTCGGAAGGGTTGAACCCGCATCTTCCATTGTTGAGCGGTTTTGCACTGGTGGAATGTCACTAGGAGCAATCTCAAGAGAAACTCATGAAGCAATTGCCATTGCAATGAATAGATTAGGAGGAAAATCAAATTCCGGAGAAGGTGGTGAGGTAATCTGCAGTTCTTCTTCATTGACTGACTGTTTTATGTGTCGTTTAGGTCCCGTCTCTTAATTCTTTCAAGCCCAGAAGTTGACAGTTAGTGACATGTCGTGACTCATGGCAGGATCCTATCCGCTGGAGCCCGTTAACAGATGTTGTTGATGGTTATTCTCCAACTCTGCCTCACCTCAAAGGACTCCAAAATGGGGATACTGCTACCAGTGCTATCAAACAGGTCATTAAGAAGGATTTGTCTTATCGTTTTGTTTTCGAACTTGGACTTTGTTAGCTTGATACAAAGAGTCCTTGTTAACATTCTGTATCAGAAGAAATACATATTTCAATGCTCCAAAGTCCCTTTTGGGAGCATCATTTAATTTTTCTTTTCCTTTCAGGTTGCTTCTGGTCGATTTGGTGTTACTCCAACATTCTTGGTCAATGCTGACCAATTGGAGATCAAAATTGCACAGGGTGCTAAGCCTGGTGAAGGTGGCCAATTACCTGGGAAAAAAGTCAGCGCATACATTGCAAGGTTGCGTAACTCTAAGCCTGGGGTTCCACTTATATCTCCACCTCCTCACCATGATATATATTCTATCGAGGACCTTGCCCAGTTGATTTATGACCTTCATCAGGTTATTGTCTTTTGCTCCTTGTACGCTTATATTGCTCGTCATCAGCCGTAGTTAACTTTCCAATATCTACTGAATAAACAGGTCAACCCTAAGGCTAAGGTATCTGTAAAGCTTGTTGCAGAAGCTGGAATTGGTACAGTTGCTTCCGGCGTTGCAAAGGGGAATGCTGATGTTATACAGGTTTTGCTTTTAATAATAATGTTACAACAGCTTGTCTAGTTAATCTCTTCCAACGTAGTTTACGCTGTCTTTTACATTTGATACATAGTAGATTGCTAGCACTCAATGTCTAAGAGATTTTAAATTCAAAATCAGTTACCCTAGATAAGAATTCAAAATTAACTTGCTTCCATCAGGATCATCATTGGGGGTAGAATTATAGTTGGACATTCCCGGTGCATGCAGTGTTCTCTGGGAACAGGGTTTTCCTTCATTGAAAGAATTTTTTCTTTTTAGTACCGTATTATGGTTGAAGTCGCTGCCAGTTCCTAGAGAAGTATGTATATATATATATATATATATATATATATATATATATATATAGAGAGAGAGAGAGAGAGAGAGAGAGAGAGAGAGAGAGAGAGAGAGGTTTACAAAAGCTGATGGAGATCTTCACAGGAGTTCATGACTTCAAAGAAAAGTAAATAGATGATCTATGGATAAGCTTGGAAGATGTCTTGCAAGATAATGAACCCAAAGAGAGATTATAAAAAGTATTCGGAGTGTTGTGTCAGAATCCCCCTTTGCACTTCTTTTCCTGTATCTGCATCACTTTTCTATTTAAGTAACATTTTTCTCTCTGAGTATATGAATACACTATATAAAGTCAGCAGCATTAGTCTCGTTTATGTGTATAATACATTTTCGAGAATGTTTGGAGTAACATCTGTGGATTGCAGGAGAAGGCCTGTGGATTCTTCTTTTATTGTAATTGTTATTTAAGTTCTTCGACAGTGGAAGTTACATGAAATTTAGAATGTGAATGTAATCATTCTTTTGCAGATATCGGGCCATGATGGTGGAACTGGAGCTAGTCCTGTAAGTTCAATCAAGCATGCTGGTGGACCCTGGGAACTTGGGCTGACAGAAAGTCACCAGGTTTTTTTATTGAGAAGAACAATATGTTGGAATTCTTTTAATGTTCGTCCTTGAACAAAATAATTATTGTTGGGATTGTGAACTTTTACAGACTCTGATTTCTAATGGACTTCGAGAAAGGGTAATTCTTCGGGTTGATGGTGGCTTTAAAAGTGGATTTGATGTTCTAATGGCTGCTGCAATGGGTGCTGATGAATATGGGTTTGGTTCAGTGGCCATGATTGCCACTGGATGTGTTATGGCTCGCATTTGCCATACCAACAATTGCCCTGTTGGTGTTGCAAGCCAGGTATGGGTGCTGATGAATATGGGTTTTGTTATGCTCTTGTTTCTTGAGCTGTATGATGTTATGAACATTCCTCTCATTAATCTTATGTCAGAGGGAAGAATTGCGTGCCAGATTTCCAGGTGTGCCTGGTGATCTTGTTAACTTCTTTTTATATGTTGCAGAGGAGGTAATCTACCACTTTATCTTTCTCCTGTGAATTATGGGGTTTCGTTAGATTTGAGGTTCTTTGTTTGGCTTTTATCTCATACTTATTACAGTGCAATATGTTGACTGGCATTTATACGCACCTTGTAACTTCTCTGGTATCTCAAACAAAACTGTTATTACTTTGTCTAGGTGAGAGGCATGTTGGCACAGCTCGGATATGAGAAGTTGGATGATGTAATTGGAAGGACAGAATTGTTAAAGCCTCGTGATATCTCGCTTGTGAAAACCCAGCATCTTGATCTGAGTTACATTCTCACAGTATGCAACTGGAAACATGCTTTCCTCTGAATTTTTTTTTCCTGTGATAAAATAAGAAGTCTCTCTTGGTGTATCTAACATTCGTTTAACTTCATTCCAGAGTGTAGGGTTACCAAAATGGAGCAGTACTGAAACTAGAAAACAAGAAGTTCATTCTAATGGTCCTGTGCTGGATGATGTTGTGCTGGCAGATCCAGAGGTAGCTTATCTGCCAGAGGCTGTATCTGACTTAATTCATTTTGTGGTATCCTGGGACTTCTTAAATCAATCTTTGTCTCTCTGAGCACATATTACTGAGCTTCTATGATGGGCTCGCATTCTTCTTGAAATAAAAAGAAAATGCCT
Organism: Rhodomyrtus tomentosa; assembly: GCA_028455895.1. Lineage (NCBI taxonomy): Eukaryota > Viridiplantae > Streptophyta > Magnoliopsida > Myrtales > Myrtaceae > Rhodomyrtus > Rhodomyrtus tomentosa. Next base: position 35,709,618 of record JAPCWY010000010.1, read on the forward strand.
GTATGATTCAAAATGGTCCTCATAATTAGTACATCATCTTTATCGGAGGCACACTTAACAGGGAGAAGAGGTGTACAGATACTTATCTGATACTGATGCACTGTGGTAAAATAAAGCGAAGCATATATTTGAAGTTTAGGCTATCTGCTACGTTAAGAAGTGCTGTTTTAGTCGTATAGATGAAGCAATTCCAAACCGCGAAACTTGTTCGGCTCATTTATTGATCTTAATAACTGAATTGTGATTTCTGACCACTCTAATTGTGGTCATATAGTTCAGCAAGTCAATTGGAAAATCTGTCGAGCCCAAATAATGGTCTTTTTAGCTTTGCATAAAGTCTGTAGCGACTTCAACTTATAACCAACTTTATACTTGATCACCTAGTTAGTCCATTCTTGTAAAACGTTTACTGTGTATATTCAGATATCAGATGCTATTGAAAATGAAAAGTTGGTCAGTAAAACTTTCAACATATACAATGTGGATCGTGCTGTTTGTGGACGTTTGGCTGGTGTGGTGGCAAAGAAATATGGGGACACTGGCTTTGCTGGGCAGCTGAACATAACGTAAGTTTTAGGTTTTACAATTTTTTTTGGGAAAAAAAGAACATTGTGGACGTGTTTCCTCCTGACAACTTAAACTTTTAGAAAGAATGATTAGTTTTACCGGTTCTAAGGAAGTGATTTGAACTGCGGATGCTTGCATACATTCCAAGTTATGTTTTTCTACTTATGCAGATTTTTAGGGAGTGCTGGGCAGTCATTTGCTTGTTTTCTAACTCCTGGAATGAATGTTCGACTTGTGGGGGAGGCTAATGACTATGTTGGCAAGGTACCAGAATCTCTTCCTAACACACTTTTCAGTGGATTGGTAGAAAAGCACTAATTTCAACCCTGAGCAAAATGCCATCTCTTATTGATCTGCATTTGATTGAGAATGATTCAAAGGGTAACTGAATACAACGTAAAGCTAGTCTAGAAAGCCTGACACAAATTGATCTCTAACTAGGGTATGGCTGGCGGTGAATTGGTTGTAACTCCTGTCGAGAATATTGGTTGTTGCCCCGAGGATGCTACAATAGTGGGGAATACTTGCTTGTATGGAGCTACTGGTGGCCAAGTTTTTGTTAGAGGGAAAGCTGGGGAGCGATTTGCGGTGAGGAATTCTCTTGCTCAAGCAGTGGTGGAAGGTACAGGAGATCATTGTTGTGAGTACATGACTGGAGGTTGTGTGGTTGTGCTGGGAAAGTGAGTTTACTCTCTTCTGTCAATCTCTTATGAAGAATGGAACATTTGTTTAGCCAGTTTGTTTTGAATTTGACAGAGTTGGTAGAAATGTAGCTGCTGGAATGACCGGAGGTTTGGCATATATTCTCGATGAGGATGACACTCTAATACCTAAGGTTTGTCTAGATGAAACCATTCTTCTTTTTATTTCGCCAGTCACACTTACAGCTTAATCTAGCATGAAAGATGGGTTATTGTCATCATTACCTTGAGCTGTGGTACTATGTAACCTTGGCTGCGTGACGACAGACATTTCCTAGAATTGTTCCAATCTATTATCAAGTAAATGAGGAAGCAAGACACTTTTACCTAATTTTTCTTTGGTGCACTGCATCTGCGTCGTCAGTGACTTTTTTTAATGAAGAATTTGGATTATGTTGCAATGTCAATGGGCGCCTGGCCCTGCAGTTTGGGTGGCGAGTAGTTTGGGGACCACATCTTATGCATAATAGGTGTGAATAGCTTATCAGTCCCCCAACGTCCTTTGCTTTCCATGTCAAATGTCCTTTATCTGCAAATCCTGCTGAAAAGTTGTTGACAGGTAAACCGAGAGATCGTAAAGATCCAGAGAGTGAAGGCACCAGTTGGCCAGATGCAGCTGAAGAGCCTTATTGAGGCGCATGTTGTAAGTATGCAATGACATGTTTATGTATCTCTTCATTGTATGCTCATAAGAAAAGTCAGATTTCCCTTTTTCATGGCTGAGAGTTTTAACTGCAGAAAAAACATTGTCACTGATGATCTCCAGCCATATTTTTGCATTTGAGTTTCTAATGGTCAAGTACTTTGGTGATGAGAGACAGAGATAGGTCTAGAATATCCATTTACTGCATTACTGTCGTAAATAATCTGAAAATAAAGGCTGCGTTGTAATAACCTGGCCCAAATTCATGTGGGCCAAGCCCCTAAGAGGAATATCTCGAGTGGTTTCCTTTTTGGTGCGTCTCGACCTTTGTATCACTTAACAAGCTGCATCCAACCTAATGTAGGATATTACATAAATAAACACAGAGTTATAACTGTGCTTAAGTATCTTCTATATGAATGCAGGAATTCTCTCATTGACCATGGAATTTCATGGAAATTTAAATTAAATCTGCAATCTCTTAAGAAAGATAAGTTAGAAATATGTACTCTTGTTGTCCCGATTTTATTTGGTTCTAGAAGCAACTACCCATGCGAAGTTCCAATGGACAAAACCTCGATTGGACCATCTGGTTACGTGAAGCCAGATGTGCTGGTTGTTGGGTAAACTCAGGACTCACACCACTCATTAACTTTAATTTGCTGACAGTTTTTACTGGTTGCTAAACATGGCCTTTGCATTTGACAGCATCCACTTTAATCTCACAAATAAACTATGCCTCATCGATTATTCATCCCGACAAGCTTTTCCATGTTATATGAATCATAGAAATTACTCTCATGTGGGTATTCCTGAATTTCTTTCATCTCACTTAGACAAAGTTGTTTCACAAAGAATCCTTCTGGTCTTATGTTTGGTGTAGGAGAAAACTGGCAGCAGCAAAGGCTCGGCAATTCTCAAGGAGTGGGACAAGTATCTACCACTCTTCTGGCAGCTTGTTCCGCCAAGTGAAGAAGACACTCCAGAGGCTTGTGCAGAGTACGAGACAACAGCCACTGGACAGGTGACATTGCAGTCTGCATGATTTCTTTGCGAGCGATGAAGCATGTGAGTTAGAGGCAGCCAGCCAGCACTGTACAGAAAAAATGAATGTGAATATAGCTCTGGTATCATTATTCAATTGATGGGTCAGGAACACCAGCTACTTTGAGGTGGCATTTTCGAGTTTGGGAAGATCAACATTGCCGAACCAAAGAGCATGGTCTATACCTCAAAAGTCATTCATGTCCGTGCTGGAGCAGTTGTACAGATAGTGGGAGAAACTGTAAATTCGAATTTTTAGGCTTTCTGTCGTGTCAAAGCTTCTGGGAATTTGATTAAGAAGCAAACAAGAGTGCTCCAGCTGGGATTACAAGAGTTCAGCCACAGACAAGCATTCAGTGAGTGATAAAGTGATCTGTTATTTCTCGTCAGTTATTCTCTCTCTCAGATTTACTTGTTGATGATCCTTAATCGGGAACTTGTAACTGGCATTACACCTTATATTTGGGGGTTCTGTAGTTCCACCAATATTTAATAGACACGGGGAAAATAAACTCGAGTTTTTTAAGGTTTGCAAGTCAAATGAAGTAATTGGGAAACAGTTGATGTGGATGACCTGCGTGACTGACTCATGTATGATATTCCCTTTGTTCAACCGTAGGGATGGCTTATCATATGCTCTAGTCAAGATCAAAGTCGTCTTGCATTGAGTATGATTATTTTGCTGCTTGTTCGGCTGCTATATCTCTTCCCACAATACAGAGTCATGCAGATTTACAATGTTTACGAGGTTTCTACTTTCTTCCTTCCTTAGGAGCCTTTGTTCAAATAAGATTGATGTTCCATCCAAGCCTAGCCAGGACAGTGGAACTTCCTCGGATAAGTGAAGATTTAATGTCTAGCTTTAGAGTCTATCACCGGAGTGTCATCTGCGCTGTTAAAAGGATAGGATGGCGCAACTTATCCAGACATCGGAACAGCTGCCCTAGTGCTAATTACTCAGGTCGATAGTTCTTGCTTTACAAGGCTCGACATCACTCTAATTCGTGAGCTGTCGCCAAATCTTCAATCATCTCGCATGGTGCCGCTGTAGAAGAGACATGACATGCACGTTTTGGAACAAGGTGAAGTGGTTTTTTCCACCTTTTATAGAATAAGGATTATCCTTCCGAACACTAATATCTTTACTTCGAGGTCCACTCGAAGTTATTAAAACCTGGTACGGGTACATGTTCCTCTTAACTTGTTGCAAGCTCAGAACTTTATTCATAAGAATGTATCTCAGAGTTCCCCTTACTGCCTAAGTACAGTAAACATTGCAGTGGGAAATGCTAATGCAAATACAAACATATGAATTAATTATCTAATATCCCACAGTAGAGATCAAAACAATCTGTGTACATGTTCACGTGGCTTTGGTCTATCCATCTGGAGCTCTCTACTACTTTTACTTGGAAGAAGTGTCAAAAAAGTACTAAACCCATTATATTAGTATCGGTTCAGTTCTAAACCTTTTGTGTTGGTGCCAATTAAGTCTTAAGCATTTTATTGGTGTCGATTCAGTCTTAAATCTTTTGCATTTATGCCAGTTGGGTTAACCTAATCAATTTTAGTCGGAAATCATTGACGTGAATGTCGATTGTTCTACATGGTGTTCTGATATTTTTAAGTATATTTTTTGTTTTTTAAAATATTTTTTAAATTTTGTTAAAAATATAAAAAATATTAAAAAAATATCTACGTCAACGCTAGCTACGTTATGTAGGATAATTGACGCCTACGCTAGCTATTTCCGGACAAAATTGATCGAATTGACTCAATTTGCATAGATACAAAAGATTTAAAACTAAATTGATACTAATACTAAATGTTTAAGATTGAATTGACACTAAAAAAAGGTTTAGGATTGAATTGACAGTAATGTAATCAGTTGATCTTTTTAATTGATTATCGTCCAAAAAATCTTGAAATCTATTGTATTGCCGTAAATTCAATAATGAACATTAATTTGGCTTATTTATTTCTAAAACTTTTTAGGATTTTCCAATGGTGGACAACTTCTACACATTTTTTTAATTTATGAATATTATTGTTTGTTCCCTTTTCTTTTCTTTCATTTTCTTTTGTATCTTTTTTCCTTTTTTCCTCCGGCAATTGTTGGGACCTTGGCGATGGTGTTGCGGTGCCTTCGTTGTGGCTGGTGTCACGCCTCGTTTCTCGGGTTAGCAATAACCCTATCAAATTGCCTCAGGTCATAAAAGAACCACGCTTCAGGCACTTCATCGACCCATTATTTTTATCTTTTAATTAGCGCATGCGGAGCATTCTACTCCCATATAGTTATAAAATCTATAGGGATAGAAATGCAGGACGTCAAACAAAAAGTCACATCAATCAACATCAGCAATAATCATTTTTATTTATTTACTATTAACCCTGTTTAAGTACGTATATACAAGTCCTACCTGTCACTTCCGACAATCATCAAAATTCAAATTTATTTTCCACGCTGGAATTCATGATTTTTCTTACAGACGTCAAAATTTCAAGACGTCACAATTTTTCTCTCTTTAGGAAATTTCATTCCGAAAATTGAACTATTACTCAACCTCAAGAAGATAAAGATATTGGCCCTTATAACGTCCTTACTGCTCGTCATATACTACTCATTTCACATTATTCCTTATCTCAACTTAGCACACTAAAATCACAAGTCGACCATTATATACAATTAGATTCAAGCCCACGATCCTCAAATTTCAATCACACAATTCCATATCCATAATCCGTCTAAACAGGCTACTCATTAGACTCCAACGATTCACACCTAAATTGTCACTATCTGAACTTGTCGTCCAAATCAATTGTTGATTGTCATACTATAACCATAATTATCGACAATTAGCCATTTTTACTTAGCGATCTACAACTTCTTAACTAACAAGTAGCAGACAATGTTACCATTTCTCCTATCAAAAACAAATACATGCTCGCCACATATCCCCTAGCGTCTGAATTGTACTTTCAGACTAGCCATCCGTCTGCAGATGATAGGCCATACTAAACTGCAACTTTGTTCCCAATGCAATCTGTAGATATTTCCAAAACGTGGCAGTGAACTGGGGATCACAATCTGAAGTGGTAGTCACTGGCTCTCCATGAAGACACACTATATATCACACGTAAAACTCTACATACCTATCCAAGGCGAAGTTTTTTTGCACGGCGACGAAATGTTCAGAATTTGTCAGTCTATTCACATGCTTCTGTTGCACGCTCAGATCACTTGTTTCCCTTAATCACCACATCTCACAATCGTAATCTTATTATGGATTATCACTTATCTTAGTAACTCATATGTTCATCTGGAAAACCCACTATATCATCCACTCTTTATCTTTCAGCCATCGCTCAAGATACAATACTATGTACTTCCAAAAATAATTTTTCACTTTGAGAATCAACTTTAATGAAATGAATCTTTTAATAAAGGTCAGAATTAGCCCGATACCTAGACCCACATTTTTCAACGCATGACTTGGTTTATTCATGCTTCCATCGTCATCCTAGAAGCCCGTCAAGATCCGCTCTTTATCCGGGACTTATTGCCCCGATGATCACTCCCCGCCCTCATTAGACTGGGTTGTTACAAAAACTCCCTGAGTCACACGTCCCATAACATATTTTATGATTTATAAATATCCCGTCTAACTCGTCCCATACCAAATGACAATTTATCAAATCCGAAAAAGTAATAATATGCTCATGTGTGCACGTTCCTCAAATTTCATTGTAATGCAATAAACACGTGCAATGCATGATCGTACTTACTACTTATCACACATCACCGACTTCTATGCCGGTCCTTACCTTAACGGACTAACCTATTACGACGAACGACCACATCATCAATAAGGATTCAACAGCCTAGATCACATTGCAAACCTCAAGTCTGTTAATTGACAATCTAGGATCACGATCATGCAATCTAATTGACCCCTTCGCCCATAAATCATTAACGTCAAGCACATTCACTAGCTTAAATTCATGCTTAAAATTTTCTGATTCTTATTCATTTTCTTGCGAATCTCAATCATAACTCCACTCAGAACCATTACTGAGAGCCGATAACTAAAGCCATCAGAATATGACACAAATTCAAACTTACATACTACATAAATGCATGTCATCTTATTACAAACTCGTATTCACAAGTAAAGCCTATTGATAGGTCTTTTCTACTTCGACTACTATAACCAACCTACAACCAGAATGTCCTACCGTAGACAATCCACTATCCTTTATCGGGGTCGGTTCTGGTTGTCCTGCGGAATGTTCCCCTCGCATTTGTCCTCCTTGCGGCGTCAATGCTTACACTTCCCTTTACCTTTGCGGGCAATCCTTCACTTGGTGGTCATACTGATCACAACCAAAGCAAGCTCCTCCTCGAAAAGGGCACGGGGCAGTTTCATGACTCCGATTACAGAACCAACATAAATCATTGGGGTGATATGATGGCTTCTCTACGGCGTTCTTTCGATCGGACGGAATGAGATACTTTTCTTATGACATTGGCTTAATGCCCGACCTTTGGTTGTTCCTACCAGAGGGCACAAACCGCGATCTAGATGTGACAGCCTTTTGAGTCATGCTCTTTCCACTAGCTAGGTCTTCTCATACAACTCATTATAATCTTTCAAGTTCAACAGCACCAGCAGGTCCTTAATATTGGGTTTCAACCCATCTCGAAATCTCCTTGCCTTATTCTGAGGGTTCTCAACCATCCACGGGCATATCTTGATAATTTGATGAACTTGGCCTCATATTGATCCACAGTCATCTGCTTCTGGCTTAGGTACATAAACTTAGCCATATTCTATTCTTAGGCACAGTCAGAAAAATACTTTCCATTAAAGGCTTCCACGAAGGCATCTTACATCGGGACCGTACCTTCTGGAAAGATTCTCCCTCGCGAGGCTTTCCACCAAGTGCTCGCATTCCCTTATAACTGATAAACTGCCAATGTCACATTTTCCTCCTCATTGCACCTCAGCTAAGCAAAAGCTTTCTCTAGTTCCTGAATCCAATGAATGGTAGCCTTAGGATCATCAACTTCGGAGAACTTCGGCGGCTTAAGCTCTAGAAACTGTTTTACCATCTTATGCATCGGTTGGCCACCATTCTTGTTTCCAGCTAACGAGGTCTTCAAACGAAGCGGCAACAGCAGCTGGTTCCTCACTTACTATCTGACTAACTCTCCTAAAGGTTCCAGCACTCTCAAAATTCGATCCACTTTGGGATCTTCTTAAGCTGCTCCTCGAGGAACTCTCGCATTATGGTTGCTCATCTTACTAGTACCTTACGGGGTCCTACTCACCTCAAAGCCACGCGTAACAAGAACTCATGCATACAATCTTAAAACCTTAAGTAACAAACATATACACAAGATTTCAATCATATTAACTTCCCAAGACACAACGCTCCTTATTGCTCCAGACCATGACTGGGTAGTTTAGGTTAATCTTACTTTGATACCACATTGGGCGAGGTTGTCATGCCTCAATCCCCGGGCTCACAACAACCCTTCCAAATCGCCTTAGGTCGTAAAAGGACAACGTCCCAGGCACGTCATTGACCCATTATTTTTATCTTTTAATTAACGCGTATGGATCCCGGACAGTTATAAAATCTATAGAGATAGAAAATTAGGAAGTCAAACAAACACTCACATCAATCTACATCAACAACAGTCATTTTTATTTATTTACTATTAATCATGTGAAGTACGTATGTACAAGCCCTACCTTAGGGCCACTTCCTACAACCTTCAAAATCTAAGTTTTTTTTTTCCACGCTGGAATTCATGATTTTTCTTACAGACGTCAAAATTTCAGGACGTCACAGCCGGTGAGGATCTAAGCGAGGGCTCGTGATTGCAGTCGTCAGTTGTCCGTTGGCCATCGCCAAGGCTTCGATGACCCACGAAGGGATATAATAAAGGAAATAAAATGAAAGAAAAAAAATTCAGAAAATTTAGAAATTCCAAAATCGTTTGTCTCAATATTACTGCTAGCTATGCCCTGTAGGACAGCTAGAATGACTGGACTGCCGCGACAGCTGACAAAAAATGGCTAGGAGGACTACATTGGTAAGTCGCCAAGATGTTCAGGATCAACTTGACCAAATTAAAAAGTTAGCAATGAAGAGTGACTTAAATGTAAATTATAAAGAGACTCATTCTCATGCAGTTGCACCTGTACAATAATATTCAATTGTCAATGGAGTTCAATAACATTGTTCCTTTCATTTTGCTCTTTCCATTTTATTCCAGATAAAACTCCATTGTCTCTCTACTCTTGCAGTTAGTGCTTAGTATCTATTTTCACTGAGCAAATTTACAAGTGTGCACATTTAAAGAAGACCACGGTTCTCTAATGCCTTCTCTCATAAAGATAAGATAGGATATGATATTACATAACAAAAGTGAGAAATGTTTATACACACTCCAAAGAAAATTAGACAAATACTGGGGCAAGCCATTGCTTGAAACCCTAAAGGAGATTTTACACAAAGGGAAAATCACGTGAATGCTCTAAACCAGAAAGAAAAATTTGCGTACCAATTACAAACATATCATAACGGACAGACCGCCTTTCCCCATTTGTATCACTTCGATTCAACTTCAAGATTCATACGAGTACACGAATTTGGCGCAATTTGTTTCAAGAAGGGACGTAGAATAGGCCATACGCATCCATGACTTCGTTCAACCTCACCCATGTATGAAGTACAAAGATGGTTCATGTCATACACGTAACGCGAAAAAATGGCAAAGCTGAGGAAGACTCCTCTCGATCTTAATTCCTTTTCACGGGGAAACAACTCAAATGCTCATCCATAAACGAAGCTTTTTACCGTTTAGGCTTGAGGAAACTCCCTTAGCACCATCAATCATTCCATCCAACCTCCTAGTCTACAAATTAATGAGCTAGCCAACTAAGAATAGATGAGCCACTCTGACGTATAGCGAAAAACTATGTTACTGTACCAAGCAACTGATAGAATACATAAATATTAAATCACGTCTTCATCTAATAGCTTTAACTTTTTAGAACAGTTGATAGTAATCGCATAAAATTTCAAAACAACCTGTAATCTTCTCTCTGTATCCTTCATTGCGTACATTTTCTACCCTCTTTCTTATTGACAGATTCTTGTCATTTCTCAGTTTCTATTTTGGTATAGATAGGTCCAAAAAGGATCAATAGTGCGCATCTACTATCAACCTCTGCTTATATGCTAGCTTCAGTCTACTAGTCTACACTAGATACGTTCGTAATGCTTATGTTTTTGATACGCGCGCGCGCCAAACTTTGTATTAATCGTGTGCCTCAAGCTTAACCTCGAATTACTGTGGAATGATGCCATATGTCTATTAGAATATATTTTTAATATTCAATGCAGGCTTTATTAATTGTTATTATAAATATTAATTGATATAATAATAAAAAGATATATACATCTTCCTATTTAGTCGGATATGAGCTGGATAGTATGGATAGAGATAAACCTTATTTTTAATGAGGAGACATGTTTCAATTTCTATAAATAGAACTCAAGTTCCTCCTCTAAACCCTAATGTCCGCATAATCTCACATAATGAGGAGCCTTAGAAGCGAAACGTGAGGAGCTCTCTCATTGAAGGTAGCGATAAAGAGGATTCATAGAGGAGAAACACTTTGGTATCGGATCGTCGCAAGTTCCGCATCAAGAACGATGGATCTGAAACAAGGTGTGTTAATTGTTCTACTTTATGAATCTGTGATCTGCACATTTATACGTGTGATTCTTAGCAGCCCACAATGTTGACTATAAACAACCTAACCTAACCTTGTATGGTAAGTGCAAAACCAAGATGAAGATGGGTGCTTCAAAAAGCCTTTAACCTACGTAGGGGAAAGCTTCAACTACCATTTATGGATATTGTCCCCATGTTAATCGACGGGGATATCTTTCGCCGAAATTCGTTTTTCGATTTTATTAAGAGGGTCTTGCAGCGCAAGTTCAAGGAGAATTCAGGCGAAAGGTGTTTGGATGGATGGGCATGTAAAAGATCGAATGTGAATGAATCGACTATGGATTATAGATTGAATGACTGTGTGTCAAGTCTCTACAATTTACAATAATCCTAAGGAAAGCAGAAGATTGCAGGAAAGTAAACTTACTTACTGGAAATGTAAAGGTACAGGAAATATGAAGTGTGAAGAAAGTTGAACTGCAATGAAAATGAGTGTTTTTTTGTTGATCGGTTGGGAGTCTCTCCTTCATCATCGCGGCATATCTATCATCCTTTACACTTTGTAATCGCTCATTCGATTATTCCAAGATTTTCAAATATTGAATTTTTCCTGTCCGTCAAAATTCGAATGACTTCTTTTCAATTTTTAACCTTCACAATCAGTTCAAATCTCTTCTGATAACTTCTTCATGATTTTCGTGATTGGGCTCGTGCCCATTATTTTATCCTTTTGATTGTAACTCCCTTGCTGACATGGCTAAGTTGGTACATTCATGATCAGTTGTATTGTTGTACTTCCCGATTACTAACTTTCCTTATCTATCAGTAAATTTTCGTGTTGCTCTTGACTTACCTAATCTCGAGGCCTAGTAGCCCTACCATCGGTTTGGTAACTTGCCATCAACTTACCGAACCTTAGGACACAATGGCTTTGCCATTCGTTCGGTATCTTAATCTCCACTTAACGAATCTCGAGACACTGTGTTCCTGCCATCCATTCGGTGTCTTCAATCTTGTGCTGGTTATTTTTAGTGTCAACGGATATATAAACTATGCAGCAAAGTGAACGACCAAGCACCGCAAATCAAGGGTATTCTTTCTTGTCTTGAATAAACATGAATTAAGGGGGCTTAAAACGGTGCAAAAGAGAGAGGACCGGACCCGGGAAAAGCAGCATAAGAACGCCTCGATTAGTTTCCATTTGCTGAGTTGTAGATCAAGGTCAACCAAAGATTTCTACGGCTGTGTTTGTACAGGTACGTACGAACAGGAAGCTTCTTTTCACATCATCGTGTCTTTTTCTTTTGACCGGGAAACCGCCAAAAGCGAAACAAGAACAACGGCGTTGCTCAATCCCACCGATACCTACCTTTGAGCAAAGCATACAGATGAATCTGTCGCCCATCGTTATGGCAATTCTTCGGTTTCAAGGCATGCCGCCACGTGTCCGCTTGTCATATTTTTCCTTTCTACTTTTTTTTGCGCTGATATTAGCGCCAAAATGGAAAAAACAAACAAACACAAAAGCAAAACAAAAAAAGTCTTTAAGAGAAGGAAAACCAACCAACACCCACTTCTTCTTGGGTCATTCCTCGTGCTCTCCGTCAATTCTTCTGATAGATTTTTCTTCTTCAACCAATGACCTTGTACTGATTAACTCCTTTTCATTCTATGTTTGTCAATTGATGTTCTCAGATATTGTTGCTCCAGGGACTTTTCTTGCGTCTCTTTTTGATGATGGAGTGTGGAAGAAAGAAAAGCTCATGTGATCTCTCTCGATGAAGAGGAAAGAAAAGAAGATCATCGATCCATCCTAGAACCTAGGTTTACTCGCAGAACATTATCCAAATATCGACAAAACAAAAGCCTGAAAAAGAAACCCTCTTCGTAATTTTCGAGGTAACTGTTAATTTTTCCAAGGAAGGAAGGAAACTTTCAATTTCATGCATATATCTGATGAACGTTTTTTCGATTAAAAAAACCCAAATTCTTGAACATCTTGAAACTGGGAAAATGCATGCATGCCTCAGATCTTTCAACCCCCGACACTCAAACAGGAAAGATACTGAAGGAGAAAAGCTCTAAACAAATCGATCATTCTAGAATATCATCTGTCTCTGTCATGACTGTATACTACATACCGACATGCATGTACAGTTCAATCTTACCATAAAAAAATTTCACCAACTAATTACAGAATCACACACCTTGCACCGAAACTCGATGGCCGTTGTGTCGAGCTCAAGCAGATGCGAAAGGAACATTGGGATCCTGGGTCGGCGAGAAGGCGAGCAAAATGAGGAGGGACATGATCAGGACCGGCACGAAGAGGAGCATCAGCGGCGGTGGAGGCAGCGGCGGCAACACCAGCGGAAGCACCAGCAGCAGAAGAGTGAACAAGGCCAGGAGGATCATCATCGACCTCATGAGCATGTGCCCCGCTGTGCATGAAGCTTATAGCTTATAGCCTCTGGTGATGAACATGAAGCAACTATCGATGATCACTCGATCATCACTGGACAGCAGATCTCTCCTCGCGGACATAGGATGATCATGTGACGCCGCATGCTCTAACCATTGCTGCGTTAACATCGAAGCCTCCCCCAAGACCTCTGGAAACTCTCTTCAGAGAGAGAGAGAGAGAGGGTGTGTGCGCAGTCAATAAAGGAGACTGAAAAGTTGTTGAAGAGAGGTTTATATATACACGCACACACCCTAGTAGGAGAGAATAAATATGACAAAAAGAGAGAATTCTGTCCTCGTATCTGTTTTCTATTTTGGCCCCAGGAAAAAAAGAAGAAGGGGGATATGACCCGGTTCAAATCAGGGTCGGACCATTCTTCACTTCGATTGGCCCAACAAATTCAAATTCTAGCAAAAAGGAAACATACAAATTAGTGGAATGTTCACCGTAATATCAATTATGGGTGATCGGTTATCTGTCCGATTTAATCTGGTCCCACCCAGGAATCAAGAACTGGACCGGACTAGATTAATTGAACTCAGTTCGATTTAACGGCATTGGAAAGCAGACTTCAAATTTAACAAATTAATGAAGTTTAGGTTTGCATCTAAGAAATAAAAAAGTAATCAGTGAATAATTGGATTCAAATTTAAGAAATCAAAAGATAAATAAAAAAACCTAGCCTGATCTGGGCAATCTGGTTCTCCTATACAATCGGCCGATTTCAATTTTATAGAATTGAAAACCGGACCGAACTAACTGATTCGGTTCGGTCCCACCGATTTTCGATTTGATAAGTCGGTCTCGGTCTCTTCTAACCCGGACACATAATAAATGGCATCTTTTCGAGTAAGAGAAAAACAAGGTGTGGAGGAGGAATATCGTGGAAACTTTCGAAAGGGGAGAGAGACGGGGAGGTGGGGGTGGTGATAGGGACAAGGAGGGGGTACGAGAAATGAGTAAAGGGGGGAGGAACGAGGAGGGCATGAGTGGGAAACATTCAATGACTTAAGTTTTTATTACGAGAGGGAAACTTATCTTGGACCGGTCGCTGTCGTCACACCTCGTCTTCGAAAGATACTTTCCTCCCCCATTATTTCCTATGTTGGTGTCTCGGTTCACCCAACCCTAACGTGTGTATGCAATACAACACACGCCCACATCAACACCCATCGAAGGAGAGAGAGAGAGAGACGAACCGGGTCAAATCGTCCATTAGATGTCGATGCTGATCCGGGATTCTTCGACACGGTTGCCCGTTTCGGGAGTTTTGAAAGCATCCCCACGATCAAACGACTCCCGTTCTTAGTTTTCTTGACGTTAAAGTTTTGATTTTTGGGGTTGGGATTTGAGTGGTGAGAGGATTTTGCGTGTGGATATGACTAGTTTGGGAGTTTTACCTGAAATTGATTTCTAGTCAAATCATGTAATTTCTCGAAACCAATACGATGATCAGGAAATAATTCGTTTTCGTCACGACTTTCGTACTCCCTGCGTAGACGAACAACTTGACAAAGAGGGCAATTGTTTCTTTTTTTCCTTGGTATGAATCAAAACTTATGTATGCCTCATCCACGCTAGGAACGCACGGTTAAAATATGATCCCCACACACACAGAATTTTTAGGGCAACGCTCCGTCACGACCGTGCAGACCTTTCCCTCGGCTAATACGCTGCTTCTCTCTGAGCTTTGGGCCTATGTTGTCCTTATGAGACTCCCTCCTTGTCCCGAGAACGACCATACGTGGTCCCGGACTGTCCTGAGGCCCGCGATGGACAGCAATAGAACGCTTAATTATGTGACATCGTTCTAAACTTTGCAAAGAAAATATACAAAGATCTACGACAGCTCGTGATAGCTCAACAACAACACGACCGGCAATGGAAACCCAATGTCCGAAAAGGAAACTCAAGCCTCGGAGTCTAAAGAGGAACTCCTAAACAAAAGGTGCGCCACGAAGGGTTTTCACTTGCTTCTTCCCCATCTCATTCTACCATATTCTTTCCCCCCAAGGAAATGCCGTAGCACTAATATTATAAACAAACGAGTCATTTTCAGATGACTTGAGGCAAGCAAGTGTTACCTAACGACAGGAAAGTGTGCCCAGATGCATAGAACCTTGCATGCATCGAATTCCATTGATTCTTAAGTACACTGTTGATCCTACAACTGTTATTGTCTTATGTACCTAGGAAAGTTAAGGAGGATTCACAGGAATTATCATGTTTGCCCACATCGCCAAAGTAATTGGAATTTGATTGAGAAGATAACTGTTTTCCGTCAATCCTTCCAAGCTCAACTCTCTTTTGGCCTGTCTTGTCCCGCACTAATTGGTTTGGTTAGAGCTCTAATTGGGAAAGGCAACCCGTTATACCGGCCTTTTGTCTTTTGTAATGATTTTTAAGATAACGATGTCAACCGGACATCGGGCGACGGATTAGGTCAAAAAAGATCGAGGTGGTTCATTGAATGTTCCGAATGTTTCGACAAGAAAAAAGCTCATGATCATCCGGTTGATTAATAGAGCGTTGAAAGAGGGAGGCCTAAAGTCCATTTATTTTGTGGAAAAAATCATTGCCAAAAATCATTTCCCAGCATTTGGATTGATCAGGAGCCAACGAAAAATCTTCTCTATATTCAATGGAAAAAATGATTTTTGAAGTTTAGAAAATGAATTTCTCGTTCCAAAAAGCAAAAATCATTTACTGAAATATGATCCCTAGCACTTGGGCATCAGTCCCTCGAGACTGGGCTTGAGACCTCGACACCATAGTTCGAGTCATTGGGGACCGGACCCAAGACCCCAGTGCTCATGCTTTAGCCACCAGTGGCTCTGTCTGGATCTTTGGTACCCATCTAGAAGGCTGAGCCCAAGTACGAAGCTTCCTCGCCTAGGACTCCTGAGTCCAGGCTAGAGTCCGCAGCACTCAGGCACGGGTCCGTGAGGTTAGGATAGAGACCCCGACATCCTTGCCTAGGTTTTTGCTGACCAGGCCCGTGATCTTAACTCTCCTGTTCTCATTTAGGGATGAGCATGGTTCGAGTTGGTTCAATTCTCTCAAAAATCATAGACCAGACTAGTGGTACCGGTTCTCAATTTCAAGAACCGTGGATCAGACTGAATGCCCTTGAAACTGTGGACTGATTGAATTATCAGTCCGATCCGTTTTCCCGGCAATTTCATTGAACTTGTAAAATGTAAACAAAAATAAGAAACTCAAGTTTGGATATCACATGCAGTACATTAAATAAGATTGGCTTGGGAGATATCCGTTCTCCTTAAGGACAAGATGAAAAGTTCTTTTGTGCATATCGATTGCCAAACTTCTTCAGCGCATGCCAATCGTCTCAATAAATAAAGCCATAATTCTGGAGAGCAATATACATTTGTGCATACCAATTGCTCTGATGAGCCAGTCTATGGTGGTGAAGTTTCTGCTCAAGCTTTGCATTCGAAGATCTTTGCTTGTGGTTGTGACTTGTGGGTAGAAAGCAAGCATGTGCTTCGTGGGGCCAAAACGGGTACTTTCTCATCATCTCTATATTGATCAAAGCCGGATATATTTAGTTCAAAGAGCATGTCAAATCTAGAAACCTGAATCTGCTATCATATGTAAGCATGCCTTCATATCTTTATATTAAAAAATAAAGAGAAAAAATCATTAGTACGGGTGAGCTGTCTATTGGTCCGATTTTCCCTTAGAACAGGGAAACGGGCCGTCGCGAGACCGGTTCCACCTTGAGGAGCCGTGGACTGGATCGGTGACCTCAAAAACCGGACCAAACGCTTCGATCCAGTCCAGTTGAAGCGGTTCTCGATCTGCACAGTCAATTTTGCTCACCCCTATTCTCAATATCCCAACCCTAAGGCACGAATGCTAGTGTATAGGTCTCCAGCACTTAGACCTGAGACCCATGACCACACCTAGGACCCTGCAGTCGGGTCCCCAGTGCCCTCGGACATAAGTTTGGTTGAACATATTTTCCAATCGTTCATGAAATAAACCGAAGATTGGATGCGAGTATTTGGGTTGAAAGTGGTATGCTGATTATCCTTGGTTAACTAGTTCTATAACTTTTGCAAGCACGGGCTTGTTTCATCAACCATGAATACAGATCCAACATTGATTTCATGCATTGAATGTCGTTTCAATAAATTCCAGTGAATTACAAAAAGCAGAATTGTTATGTATGTAAAAAAAAAAACAAATTACTTTCCTCAAATGAGGACAATAGATTTCTACCATCTGACCTATGAAACTTTTGCTTACAAATCAAATTTACAGTATCCTGTATACTTCAAAAAACTTTTGAGGAGTTAATGGACAAATTTCACCAATATGTGTCTATGTGTGTTTGCACATATAATTATTGGCTCAAAATTTGGTTCGATTTGATAGTGTAAACTGTTTTTGATTGATTTTTGCTAGGAGTAGTAAACATATTAAATGCTCAAAAGTCACATGTTACGAATACAAATGGATATGCATCATACGGACTTTATTACGAGGAGCACTAGCACATATTATCAAATAGAGTCAAGGTTGTCTAAAGATTGTTGAAGTGATGAATTCCTAAAATTTAAGGGACATGTGGGATAAAGAAACTGTTGAAGTCGCCATTTTTTTTTTGTACCACATATAGGAATCCTTCTGAAATTGTTATTTGCACCAATATATCAAAACCCTGGCAAGACACAGTCTCTCTCCAATCACAGAACCACCGCAGCTCTGCCGCCGCCATAGCTCCGCCTAAGCCTCCTCAACACCCCTTCCCCCTCTCTTTCTCTGCAAGAACTGTACGTTGACCGAGGCACTGACCAAGCCCATGATGCTTAGATTGGGACATGTCTAGACTCGAGCTCCTCCACCATCTGCTACTGCAAGAGCTTGACTGGTACGAAGCCATTGGCAGTCGATGGCGCCAGTACAACAAAGGATGAGAAAAAGAGACCGCCGCTGTTGGCGATGTGACTTGTTGGAAGCATTGCCGGAGAGAACTGATGCAACCCTGACGGACGGCGAGAGTGACTCATGGAGATATCGGAGGAGAGAGAACTGGGCCTGATGGTGATGGGTTAGGATCTTTGGGTGTTTGTTTTTTTGGATAGAATGACGTATAGGTGACCTCGTAACTAGAAAAGTATAAAAAAAAAGTCCAAAATTTATTGCAACAGTATTAATATAGTCCTATATCATTTCACATTAATACCAATAAAGTTCATTCGATCAACTTAGGTCGAAATTTACTGATGTGGACGCCGATCATTTTACGTGACATAGCCATTACGAACATTTTTTTTTGTTGTAATTTTTTAATATTTTGGATTTGTTCTTTTTCTTCCATAGCTTGTGTTGGTGGCCGGCGCAAGGCATGGTTGATGAGGTCGACCATCACCTTTTGTGGCAAGGCTGACCTTGTCTAGGCATTGCTTAAGGAGGCGAGGGCAGCCCTTGCTAACCATCAACCTAGCACAGGTCGAAAGAAAATAAAAGATAAGAATTGAAAAAAAAACATTACAAAAAATGTCCATCTCAATACTATATGCACCATGTTGGATGATTGGCGTACACGCCAGTAATTTCTAGCCTAAATTGATTGAGTGGACTCAATCGGTACCAATGTAAAAAAATTTAAGACCAAAATGGTCTAGTTAAAATTCTTAGGACTGAATTAATAGCAATGCAACATATTTAGAACTTTTTTGGTAGTTTTTTTCATATCTAATGACCAATCAAAAAGTGGGTTTGATTGGTGGAATGCATGCAATTAAGTTTTGTTTGTGTTTCCATGGACATCACGAGAATTATCGTGAAAGCATAATGAATGAATTTCATAGGGTAAACACTAAATATGACTTTTCTTGTTTTTTGGTCGAAACACTACATATGACTTCATTTTGTCAATTCCTGTAGCCAAATGCAAAGATTAAAAGATGTTAAAAAAATCTCATCGATGATCTGGGCTGGAAGTTTGTGTTTTCACATCATGATTAACTGTGTAGAATTCAAGTCTAACATAAGCACGACAGTTTTATTAAATGAATTACACGGCAAGACACATTTATCACATTCAAAAATTAATCTATTATATAAAAATGTGATTAAACAAATCTCTTAACGTTTCTAAGTATATAAAACATATTATTTGACATTGATAATACGTTGACCCCGTTTAATGGGAAAATTTCAAGGGCCTAAAGTGCCCTCTTTTCTTTTTCCAGATAAGATAAGGGCAAGGAGTAGGCCGCTTTTCAAATAAGAGTCTGGAGTACCCTTATTATTTCAAAGAAAGGCCTAGCATAGGGCATTTTTGTAATTTTCTTTTTTAATTTTTCTCTCTTTCCTTTTAATTTTCCCCATTTCCTTTTTGTTATTTGTCGCAGCCGGCGATAGCTTGACGGCCCTCGGTAGCCGCCGGCGAGGGTCACCTTGCCAAAGCCGCCCTCATTTGCCTTTGTTTGAAATAAGGATCACTGCATGCCCTTATTTGAAATTTTCTCTGTCAAATTGAACATGTCCAAGGCTATCCTGTATAATCGGGCTAAAAGAGTCCAAGTTGTCCAACTACGAGCAACAAGCTTATTGCTAACGCATAAACCACGTTTAAACTCAACTCAATTATGCTTAACATCCGCCGGATAAACGAATCGGTCGAGCACCGTTCACCTTATTGAAAGCAACAACTGTGTGGGAGGACTGATAGATCGCATTCCTTCATCTAGTTGTTTGTAATCTGTCCCATTTACACAGATGGTTTTACTTTCAAGTCTTTAAGACATGGATGATTACTTGCAGAACTGCCTATAACCCTAACACCATAAGCCGAGTAATCGTCCTTCTTGCATGCATCCATTTCCACTGCTGTTTCAGAACGCAAGAACTTGTTTTACTGTAGTAAAAAAGCAGTATAAACAGACCAAAGATTCGTGATTGGATTGACCTGGTTGCTATATTCGCCATGCAAAATGCTTGTTCTCCGATTATGGAGTTTGATTTAACACCTTCACTTGCGAGGTTCATTGCATCTCTCCGAAGTCTCCCCTGGCGCCCACAAGCATGGATACAATAATATAAACCACAAATGACCAGAGGTTTTTCTATTGAGAACCATCCAATAGACCGAAAAGGTGTCGAGGTCCAGGGGTTTGACGTTCGAGGAGGGAATGATTCTGCCCGAACCCCATCGCCATCGGTTGCCATGTTGATCGATTTCTTAACTACCCAATTCTCTCTGTAATCAAACCTGAATCTTTTAATTTGATTTTTTTCTTGTATTAAATTCCATTATGTTCAACTCTCTTCACAATTGATAGAACCTAGTTTAGATATTAATTCCAATAGGTCTTGAAACTCTTAGACTTTGACTTCTGCCAGGACAAAATATCTGCAATTTTAAGTGCCCGATCTCGTGCTTTGTTATTTGGACAAAACCTGGGATACACCTAAGAGCGTAGAGGGAGCTTGGGCTAGACGACGGTCGACGAGGTAAAAATTTAGGCGTGCCAATTCGTATTCGCGTGTCTTATAACGTGTTGATATG
This sequence comes from Rhodomyrtus tomentosa, assembly GCA_028455895.1. Taxonomy (NCBI): domain Eukaryota; kingdom Viridiplantae; phylum Streptophyta; class Magnoliopsida; order Myrtales; family Myrtaceae; genus Rhodomyrtus; species Rhodomyrtus tomentosa. The sequence continues at coordinate 35,730,336 of JAPCWY010000010.1, forward strand.
GGGATATACTACAAAACTGAACAATCTCGGCCACATATGGGATCGGATAATTATGTCAACCTACATGAAACTAACATGACTCGACAACTAAAAGATTGGGACAAGAATTATGCAGCGTGCTTGAAAGCACTCGAATAGTCAACATAATTGGATGACCCGCATAACATGAAATCGACCCGCCTACATAAACCTGACCCGAAATGTGGTGAAGTTTTCGTAAAATACATGCACGAATTGCAATTCTTGAAGTCATATTTGTTAATTTATTTTGTATAGAATTTGCGGAAAAAAAAAATCAAGGATTTTGACTGCCTAAGAGTGTCGAGATCTTGAAAAAACTTCTTTCTTGTGTTTGATTCTTGTGGCTGTGGTTGTTATCTAGAATTGGGGAACACTTATACGTGAGCGTTTCAAGCGATTGTATCTTTGTTCCGCCGATTATAGCACAGTTGCCTTATCTTTGATCCTTCCCCGTGGAATTGGTGTTAGGGTTAGGTGCACAACCATATCGAAATAAAAAGTAAAAGCGAGAAAGAAAAATAAGATATAATTTTTATCCTGATTCACCCTTCGATGAGGCTTACATCCATCAACCTCTCAATTACAATTATCAATTACAAGAGAAAGATATTATATATGATCGTAATTATTTATTTATAGGTCCATGCTCAAACTTATTGGTGTGTAGTTCATACTCTCCATCAACAAGAAATCATCGAAATCATGCTCGATATTAGAGGATTTTTATAGTTTGAGCCCATATTTTTTCATTGATAGTTTGGGCATTGGCCGATGAATAGTTACGGCTATATATTATCTCATTCTCTTGTAATTAAGGTATGTAACAGAAAGGTGCAATGTATTAATTATAGTGGAATCATCTGCTGAACGTAATCCAAATTTAAGGTGAATCAGCATGAAATATTGGGTATCGATTTCTCTTTCTCACTTTTATGCTTTACTTGATTGTGATTGTGCGTCGAATCCCAACAAAACTATCAATAGAATACAATCTGAAATAATACAGGTGAACTTTCATATCTTCCTATCGATAGGAATATGAACCACACCCCAACGAAAGTCATACCTCAATACCACGTACCTTACCCATGGTGAGATTTAATTTGCGTAGTTCATGTTTTGTTCCAACGGATTTGTTCGTTCACGAAAGGCTTAACCCCACATATAAATCCATCTCATTCAAATCAAATTTTCCATCCTGCACCGACAGATGATCACTTCAAAATTTCAGACGAGTTTCCGATGTACGATCAAAACCTACGACCACACAAGTGTCAATAAGAAACGGATTCCATCCGGCGGCATGTCCGAAAATAATTGACAACCTCCACCTTTCCCTCTAGCGTATGTGCCGATGCAGATGTAAGTTCTTGTCTTTTCTGCAGAATTCATTGCATCCCCTCTTTCCCTCCCGCCCATCAGTTGTTTACCCCCACTAGTCCCACGTAAAGCCATTGCCAATCGCGGGCCAATTCACCAGCGAATAATTCTCCTCGGCTTGCGCAATCTCCCTCAGTGCCAGTCTGTGGCAGAAAAAGATATCAGTTCCTTTGTCTCTGCGTTCAAACCCTAAATCCTAAAGCCCTAGATCACGCCGTCGTTTTGCTGAGCTTGTTGTCCATGGCGGGTTTTAAAATCGAATCCGCCGGATGCAACTTTCAGTATACTAGCCCCCGAACGGAGCGTACTGGCCGACACCATAGCAACAAGCTGTGTTAAATTTTTATGTGGGACTAAAACCCGCACGAGTGGCCAACCTCGAATGGCAAAAATTAAACATGCTGTACCTAAATTAAGTAATTCTATGACACCAGTGCTGGTGGCAAAGTACATTGCACCTTGCTTGTTTTTTATACCAAGAAAAGCAAAAGGCGGGAGAGCAATATCCGGATAGCTATCAAGAATGATGCTGAAACTTGAAAGTGAAAGCTAACATTATAAGGGGGAAAGGCACATTGTCCGTGCGAGGACATAGAGTTTTGATTTTTTTTTTTCCCATCATGAGATTCTATTGTACATACATTAATAGACAGGTGGGTCCCTTTTTAGCCGGAGTTCAAGGTGAGAATCATTCTTTACGAAGATAGTGAACTGAAAAATGAATTTCAACGAGTATCTCAAGAATGATTATTCAACACGCTTAATAAGAAGATACACTCGGTTATGATGTACATATATCTTGTCCAAGTTAGTAGGAGCATTCGACTTCTCTTCCAATCTAAGATAATGAAATCGCTATAGGTTTCGATGTGTTCCGAGTAAATTAGGGCAATTGGGAGCTAGATTTGGTCATTACGAACAATAGTTTCGATGGGTCTTAATGTCATGTCTAGCAAGGAATGCACATCGTGTCGAGTTCTCTATTCTCTCTTTAGGATTGATTATCATCATCTTGCAATCACAACTGGGTCGTAGTTCTACTTGTACGAAGAGGGATTTGGTTTTGAAGATTTTAGTGGTAGATGATCAATAGATTGATGAGTTCGCCGCATGACATGTCTAAGTTTTGTCAGCGGAACCATGCAATGAAAATGGGCCGGGCCGTGAAAGGCCTTTTCCAAATGGGCTGATCCTTGAAAAGCCTTTTTCGAATGGGCTGGGCCTTGAGAGACCCATTTAATCGAGCATCTATCCACCCATCACTTTCGGGGAAATTTTGTGGTCCAGCGCACCTAGATATGGGACCGGTCCGATGCAAGATCCCAGCCAACCGAGTCTTAATTTTGACCGTCGGAACATCAAAAGAAAAGTTAATAGAGACGTGTTAAATCTAAAGGTAAGTTACTCACAATAAGATTGCCAAACTTTGCAATTGAACGAGGACAATTACGACGTAAGGAGGATAGACACGACTGATAGGTTCCTTCAATTTAGGAATCAAGAGAGTAACGCCACGATATTGCAGTTAGTCTATTCACGATACAGATTCCGATATTATGCCTCGCTAATGTTTGCAAATCTATCTCATTAAGTTAATGTGAAGCTTTTTGTTAGGGACTGTGTGATGCAACATGATGTGCTTGATGCGATAAATAAAGTCTAATATCGTCTTTGGATGTCCTAATTTAATGATGAGTCAAGAATCCCAATTTAGTACTTCGTTGCTTTCACTGTCCAAAGAAGTTGACCTAAGGGCCAAGGCCGACCTAGGATGTTGCTGAATTGATATTTTCTGGTAAAATAGTAAAAAAAAAAATCCTAAACCTATTGCATTGTTGTCAATTCAATTCTAAATCTTTTAAATTTTTCAATTCAATCACAAACATTTTGCATTCGTGTCAATTCAGTCCTAAACATTTGACATTGTGCCAATTCAGTTCATCTTTCGACAAAAAAAAAAAATCAATACATCCAATCAACTTTGGCCAATCTGCGCTAATGTGGATACCGATCGGCGTTGACTGGACGCCGACATTGACTAGGGCATCTTTTTAAATAATATTATAACATTTTTTTAATTTATTTATTTTACTTCTTTTTTTCTTTCTTTTTGCTTTCTTCTTTTTCTCTTGCTTTCTCCTTCCTATCTCTGTCTCTCTCTCTGGTCACAGGAGGAACCAAACGATACGAATCAAGCTATCGATGATGATTCAAATCTCCCCTCAACCCCTTTCGTCTTATTCTCTTGCCATTTGGATGTGCTTGTATTCTACCCTCAACTGCTCACATGTTACTTCATTCGAGCTTCGCAGGATTTGATGACGAATTTTGACTCAGTTCAAATAATTTGGCCTCTCTCGATATCCTCTGCTACATTGCATTGGTGGCGACCTCGCCTAGGTCGCGCCTCACCAGACTCGCCGTCGTTGGGCAAGCTCTGCCTCGCTCAAGTTTGATTTGGGCGAGGTTGGGCCTTGCCGCAGACGCGAGGCTCGCCCTCGCCAGTGGCTGACGAGAGTGAGCTTCTCCTGAGGCCGGCAAGGGCAATGGCCGATCATCAGCGGTGACCGGCTGGAGGAAGAAGAAATAAATAGAAAAGGAACAAGAAAAAGAAAGAAAAAAAAGGAAAAATAGAAATAAAAATATTATAATATTATGAAAACATTATCCATGTTGGCTTCGGCGTCCACAGCATTGCCGATCGGCATCCACGTCATTGTCGGTCGGCGTCCATGTCAATGCAGATTGATCAAAATTGAGCGGATAGACTGAACTGACACAAATACAAAAAATTTAGAACTAATTTGACATTTTAAAAAAAAGGTTTAGGACTGATTTGGCACGAATGTAAAAGATTCGGGACTGAATTGACAAAATTAAAAGGTTTAGGATTTGAATTGATAAAAATGCAATAGGTTTAGGACTTCCTTGACAATTTTCCCGATATTTTCTTGGGTAGGGTTTCGTATGGTCATGATGGAGTGGGAAAATATTACGGGAAGGTCAAGCGACGAAGGTCCACATTTGACATGTTTATTAGTCCCTGTAAAATTCGTGGGATCCTTTTTTTTTTTTTGGTATATTATATGGTATCGCAATATACATTTTTAGTATTTTGAAATTCACAGTACACGTAGTATAATTAATGATTCTGAGGTGCTTGGGAACATCATGAAAATAGACCCGGATTGCCTGCCCTTGAGATCCAGACTATCCTTTTTTGAAATGACAGCTCCGATCTCTTGTTTTTATATGGCAACTTTTTAGATTTTTTTTTAAGTAATGATACGGGTCATCCATTCATATTGTGGACGGCCCGAAATCTAAGGGTAAGACCTGCCTTTCTGAGGATAGGGCAGGCGATCCCTTTTCCATGAAAATTACTTTGAGATTATCCAAAATCTTCTCATAATTGGAATTTTCTCCTCGATCGTATCATGCGTAACCGAAAGTTAACGACATAAACCAATTTCGATACGTAGAGGATATCTAGTTGCGAAGTTCTAAGCATTGTTAAATAGACCGAATAAATTTTTGTCTAACTTATGTAATTTTTTTTTTTAGGGGTAAAACTACTCATTTAATATTTGCAAATGGATAATCAGAACACCTAGTAGAAGGCTTCATTGATGAATCTAGATGCTAGTGGCGGGGACTGTTACATTATTACATGATTCTCACGTTGTCTCAGGAGTTGTATTTGCCTTCTTCCCTTCTGATCATACAACGCCAACAGTATCTCCTTCAAAGCCTCACACTCCACCCCCCAACTTCTCTCAACCTTCACATTTGAAAATGAGCATCGTTCAATTAGCATGCCAATTGATCAGCCCAAATACCACGTCAAGAATTTGAAATCGCAAAGTTTGGTTATGATTACAAAAACTAGTACTAAACTAACCAAACCAAAGTACCTGAACGTGTAGATTGTAGAAGGTTGTTCTCGTCCCTCCGAATGACTTGAACGTCGAAGCGTTTATCAGAGGAAAGCCATGATAATCCAAGGTAAGCAATATGTTGGAGAAGTCGACCGTAGTGCTCTGAGTCGCGACCTTTGTTGTGCATATTTGGATTGCGACCTCGCTCTCGCTCAAATGATTTGTCGAAATAGACGGCGCCGAAGCGGGAAGCGCGCCTTTTCCCTTGCCGGCTTCTTGGTGAGCGCAGTCGTCGCTTCCTTGGGCGGAATTAACTCTTGACAGAAGTTCTTCCTTCTCTTGAGCGAGTCTCTGCACTTGCTGTTGCAGTTCCGGTATGTATTTCAGCACTCGAGACACTGTCGCCGGAATACTCAACTTCTTCTAACGGAAAAAGACGAGATCCAACTCTTGTTAAAGCCTAATTCTAGGTGACTTCCTTTAATTTATCCTGACCCAACACTGAAATATGACTAAGTACTGACTTTAAGTTGAAGCAGCTATAAATAAAAAGTATGAACATCAAGCTATACATTAAGGATTTAGACAATAACGCAACAACTATGGTTCATCCGCGATCGACGATATTGTCCGCTAGCTACTACTCTTTATTTTATTTTTACTTTGTCTCTACATCACTTTTTCCTTATTTGGCAAAGTATACCCAAGGAAAGGAAATAAAAGACTAGCTCTAGCAACTTCCCTTCCCTACAGATACAGAACTTGAGGGTTACCGTTTGATCAGCAGACGGGAGCAGCGAACGGAGTGTGGAGTACAGACTGTTGACTTTCTTCCGCCGATCACGCTCGCTGGCGTTGTGGTTCAGCTTCTTGATCATCACGGCTTCGCCGTTCGCCGCCGCAAACGGGATATCAAGGTGCTCGAGTACTAGCTCCGCATCGGGAGATGGTGATGAGAACGGAAAATGGAGAGGAGGCGGTGATGAGCAAGGTTGGGCATCTCTGTGCATGTAGTTCTCTTGTTCGTGGCCTGTTGAATCCTCGAAGGGCCAAAAGCTAGGACGGAAAGACAACATTTGTGGCCCAATTCTTCGGGAGGTTTCTGACATATTTAGAAATACAGGAAGGTGGATGATCATGACTTGCTTATATGTAAACTTCCTTTAAGGACCTCAGCTAAACTGTAGTGGCATAATATATTGGGAAAAGATGACTAAAGGTGAGATGCTCAATTGCTTATAATACAAACTTCTGTTAAGGACGTGAGCTAAAGATTAATGGCATAGTGTATCGAGTGAAAATGACTAATTTCTTTATCTGCTAGGATATAAATCATAATTAGGGTTGAGTAAGCATACCAGGACATAATAAGATGGAAGTGATCTCTTTCGAGCAAAGTCTCTTGTTCTCCCTTTTGCCGTTATCCACATGCAAGCACTTCTTTTCTTGATTTATTTGGTTAGACACGTCATACAAAAACGCACAAGTGCCGAGTTCGGTGGAGTCACCTTTCATCCAATTTCACTGGTAATCATTCGAAATTATGATAAGAAGGAATTCTTTTTTTTTTTTCCTTAATATTTACGAGCGTTTGTATTGTTAAGTATTTTCCTGAATGGTTTCTCGCCCCGGAAGGATCCGTCGTCATGGCAGGAATTCTTTTAAAGATTGGGAACCGTGAAGAGCGCATGCCATGCACACCAAAGCACGTGGACAAAACGAGGTTACGACCTTAATTCACGTGCATGAATTGCCATGTCACGAGTAAGCACGCATTCCCCTCGCTCTTGCTTGCGTTACAGAACAGCAAATATTAATAATACCGGAGAAATTCTTGCCAGGACTTGACAAGAATTTTTTTTCCTTGAAGCATCTTAAGTCTTGTTTAGGGAAATATCCGTCCTACGGTTTCTGTCTGGTGCCGACATGTACCGAGAGATGCTCGTCAGGAGACTCAGGACAACAGTACTTTGACCCAACTGGCAAATTAGCATTGGTTAGATCCCCGACTTCCTGGAGAGGATAATGGCTTTAGGAGGGGATTCATCTATGATGGAAGGGAAATAATTCAACCTGACTTCAACCCCCGCGACTGGATTCCCCTCCTCTTTTCAAACCGGGGGATCTTCGTCCTTCTCGTCTTCTCTCCACTTAGCCGAGCTTCTGGAAATGAAAGGATACCTCTGTTGATCATCCTGGTCCCAATATGACCTCACTTCGAACTCCCAGAAGTCGGGCGGCCGCTTGGGAGAGCCGCCGCCCTCTCTACTGGAGGAAGAGAATCCTCCTTTGCCGGCGTCACGCGGTTGAATAATGCCTCTGCGTGACGCCTGCCTTAAACTTCATATGTTCCACAAATTCTGTGAGGAAGATAAGAGCCAGAAAAATGCAAGTCTCATCGGTCACTGAGAATGTCACTGAGAACTGATTGGCATTCTCAGTGAAAACTGGTCAACATAAACTTTCTGCGATGTAATTGGCATTGTTCACCATATCATCCATCCTTTGCTAAAGAGAAAACTGGTTGGCTAGGAAGGGCCGGCGAGGCTCTTGCCCATATCTAAGCAAGGGCCTGCAATCTGCGATTCCGACCGGTCATTGCCCAATCATTGCTGCACGACCGGTCATTGCCCAATCATCGCCGCACGGGCAGCGGCGCCGACAGTTGTTCTTCCATTTTTTGTGTTTTTTTTTTAAGTTAGCTTATTTTAACATGATTTAAATAAAATTTCTACTAAAAAATCAGATTATGATCAAAATGATATCGTTTTGTCCTAATACTTCATATCTTAACAACGTTAGCGCCACATAAAAGAAACAAAATAATAATAATAAACTATATAAATATTTTTCCATTAGTCAAGTTGAATAGAGCCTACAAAAGGTCGTGATTGAACCAATTTGACAAGTTTTGTTTTAAGACTACATTGCAATTTTTCAAAGTTTTAGATTTCGATTGTGCTTTCATGATAGTTTTTAAGACTCTTGTGTACTTATTTCATATTGTTTAACTTCCCAATTAAACAAAGCTGGGAAAAGAAAACAAAAAGTTTAGAAGATTCCGTGTCCTCAAAAAGGGATAAGTTTTCTGTGCCATGATTATTTGGTTAAACTTATAAAAATGCTAAAACTAACTTCTTCTTTTTTAATTTTCGCCAAGCTCCAAAATATTATCAAATTATTAAAACTGGAGAATATCATATAAGAATCAAAGCGTTGTGGAAGTTTCAAATGTTTAATTTCTTGCATACTATAGCCTAGCATTATCGAATCTCACATCAATTTATCAAACCCCGATCTGAGTGACATAATAATATCTATCCGATTAAGAAAGCTGTTGCTATTCCACCATTCCAGACGAATTAAAATTATTTCAGAACTTAGAAATTTACATATAGTATTTACACGTACAGGCAAGTAAGAATTACTCTGTACAGTTGGGCATCTCAACTTTCCTGAATCTTTTTCGAAGACTCAACGGTCACCTGAAAAATACAAGTATGTACTGCAGTGACGTGACCACGACCCGGGACGTCATGGCTGAACATGTCCCCTGGCAGCAGCAAGCTGTTTCTTGAGGTTGAGGACCTCAATGCCGTACGAGGCCAAATGATCCTTGAGCTTTCCTGAAGCCTCCTCGTACTTTCTGTTCATCAGGTCTTGTTCATTTAGCGCTTCAGTGCATCGGTGTCTCATGGCGTCCAACTTTGCCTGTGTCCCCCGTAGCCTCATCCTCAACTTTGCTTTTTCCTTGCCATTGTTGACTTCTTGCTGTTTGTTCCCATAAGAATCAGATAACAATAAAAATTTATAGCGATACTTGTAAAGTTCAAGCTTTTAGCCAGTGGAACTAAATAGGAAGCAGACAACACTTTCTATCATTGTTCCTCCCCTCTTGTTTTGAATATTCTAGGCAAAAATGATCTACAATCTGATCTGGAAATACATAAAACCCTGAGACCCTTATCACCTCACAACTTGGCAGAAGTTGAATACATACAACAAAATCCATATGTTACGAAGCTGGAGCACAAGTCATTTCCAGTTCTCCACCAAGTTTAGGTGTTTGTTTCTGCCAAAAGATGGTGCGAAAATCAAGCAAAACTAATGCCTGAAAATTGAAAAGCTAGAAGGGCCATCCAACAATTTAGCAGAGGGAGTATCTCCGCAATCTACCCAAGCCCAATTGCCGACTCCATAACAGAGCTCAAAGCGTTAACCAATAAACAATACAACTATGTTGAAAACAACTTTTCCACCTTAATGACGACACAGCAACTCCCAACCAGAATGGATAGACGAAAGATTTCAGGAATTTAACCTTTCTAATCAAAATGTATTATGCGAGTGTGAATATTGAAATTATACACCAAATTTGACCTCCAATGCCCCCAAAGGAAAACCATGTACACCATCTAAAAAGAGGCAATGAACGATTGTTTTTCTGAATAATAAGACACAAAGTAGCAAGACTAAATAGACAAAAGAGACTGATGATATGACCAACATAGCTTTTAAGGCTGATTGAACCACATAATATGTTCCGTTATCCGAAAGTTTCTACCAATTTCACACTACACATTATAATTTGATTATTAACCCATCGTACTCGTATATGACGAGGCTAATGTAGAGCATGTTGTTCCAGGAATCTCAGACCTCAACCGCCAGTAGCATACTGTATGGTGTTGTGGATAAGTTGTTGAATATCACACATCCTATATAATATAGCTATTAAACATTCCAATCCTGAGATCTACTACTTACAAGAATACCAAGTTAATCAGCAAAAATCTTCAATATGAGAAAAGGGCAGATATCCCCATTGGGCAAACTTACAGTGTGCAGTTTTGTTTCCATAGTGGAAATCCTGTCAGACAGTATATCTGCTTGAACTTGGGCCTTAGATATCTGAAAGAAAACACCTCACCCTGTAATTTCCGATACTCTACATGCCAATTAAATGCTAGTCATGCTTAAGCACTTTCATCAAACTACCTTGTCATTTTGACTTATTTCCAGGGATTCAAGTTCAATCATGTGCCTTTGCTGCTCCTCTAATTGAGTCTTTAACCTATCCCGTTCATTTGTTATGTTATGAAGTTGGCTCTTGAGATTCTGAGGACAGAAAAACAAAAACAATAAAGATTATGCAATGAACACTGAAAACTTACATCATAATCTGATCTTACTGAGGAAGTAATTCGAGGGTATTCTTTCTGAACAATCTAACCTGCAGATTACTTGCCAGATTCGTTCCGGTTTCTAACTCTCTATGTTTGATAAAAAGATCTTCCTTTTCTTTCTTAAGAATGTTCAGCTCCATCTGTAGCTTATTTACTCTCTGGCAAGCATCATTAGACTTCAAATTTATGGTCTCAAGTTCTGACTTCATCTTCTGCAGGGAAAAGAATCAGTTAGCCTGAAAAACATCGACTGCAACTGTTCAACTTTTTAGTTTCCATCCATAAATTTGCAGAACAGATAAATCAGTGCTTACGATTTGGGAATGTTTATTCTCCACATCAGCAGACTCGAGGGCATGTTTCAATTGTTCAATCTCTAGAGTCTTCTGCATACTGCAAATAAGTTGAAAAACTGAAACATTAGTATAGGTGAAATGAATGAAGGCTTGATTCTCTGGAAGCTAAACCTTTCTACTGGCCACCTAAACACGTAATCTCTTAATGGAGTAGCAACTTCATTGTGCTAAATATTAACAATCTATAAAATGCCATCATTTACCATTAACAGGGGAAGAATCTTAATAAAAAAAAAAAAGAATGACATTATTTTTGCCCAGCTTTTCGAGCCAAAGAAGAAAAGGATAACACAGAGTAATAGTGCTCAAAGCGGCACATGACAAGATTGAAAACCATCCCCACAGAACTCAACTAAAAGAAAAATGGATGATACAAACCTGTGCTCTCTCTCCAGTTCAGTCTCTTCCTCATTGAGTTTCAATTGCTCTCTAAGGTTTTTGCATTGCTCCTTAGAGAATTCGAGTTCATTCTTCGCCTTAGATTCCAGATAAAAGGGATCAAATAAGATGGAGTTCTCCATAGGAAAGTGACACATACAGTCCAATTAATTATAAATGTCCATAACAAACACATAGAGAAAGTGACAATGTAATGTGCCACGAAAATGAAGTCGCCTCAAAGGGAAAGATACTTAAATGAAAATCGATGCCTTCCACAAAGAATAAAGAAAGTTTGCATTTATTTCCCCTCTTTCAGTGTCGACGAAATTCCTTCCGGAAGTTACTAAGAAATTTAACCTATATTAGTTAACCTCTCAAAAACTGTAATTTGAAAGCATCAGCGCTGGTCAGTTATCCTCAGTTGTTTAATTATTTGATTTAAAGTTGTCATGTCACCAGTTTTTCTCAGACTATTTCTACCAATCTTATTGAGTCAACGGAATTACGGTTTTACCTATTTGTTCTATGTATTTTCCGGGTGTTTCAACTTATCAATTTAGAAACTTAACAAAATTAACTGTTGCTATAAATTAGATACATCCACAACTTAAATAAAAAAAGTAATTTCACATACACAAAAGATCAAAGAACTCTAACCAAAACACTTTTTGCCATTCCAGCCAGGATGTTAGTTAATTCAGCTCCATACATAACAATTGAAGAAAAAGATCGTAGGTTTTACTTTGAGAGACAATAACTAGCTCCCCAGTAAATTTTCGTGCAACTGTTGAATGTTCTTTCCCCAAACCTAAGCATTCCCGCAGTCCTTGTTGGAGCACCATTTAACGTACTCATTCTCGATCTATGGTGTTTGTCCAACATAGGCTGAGTGAACAGCAAGTGCATGACAAAAATAAGGTAAAAAACAGATGACATAATTTGAAAGCAATCTAAAGTTCAAGGTGACACTTTAAGAGACACGACTTAGAATTCCAACAATAGTTTGTTCGTGAGTGTTTAAGGACCAGTGCCAGCCAAAACAAGAAACAGAAAGTATTCAGCTCCTGCACTGACTCATATAACTACTACACTATCAAACAAAGTAAACTATAGTGACCATCGTGATGGAGACGATTTTTACACTTACTAATCTTGTACTTTTCTCAATAGTATTTTTAGCGAAAAGAACATATCACAGATATATTAAATGTTTTCAACACTTAAACGAGACCTCCCACTCTATTCTCTCACTTGGATAAACCAATGTTACTCTCATGAGTATAAAAATGTTAGTGCCCCTTGTCAAGGGCTTAGCTTGCTCAATGTACAGTGCAAGTCATATTGATGGAGTGAAAGCAATTCTTGATATGAAATATACAAAAAGTCATAGAATTACTGCCACCCAAGATGTTTTGAAGTACACATTCCAAGAAGATTAATGCAAAATCGAAACTTCCATAAGAAATAGTTATTATATGTTACCTCAGACAGTTCGGTGGATAATGGTGTAATCTCTGCACAGAGCTTCGTCTTTTCTTCTATGGCTTTAATATTAGCTTTCTCTTTAGCAGACCATATAGCCTTCTCCTCCTCCATTTCTAGCAGGGAATCTGTAAGTTGCTGCAAATGCCAATATACCAAGCAATGAAGCCGACTTCAAGAAACACCTTAACTGGATACATTTTGCTTGTGACTCAACTTTATGGTCCTACCATAGCTAACTCTTCCTTTTCATTTACCAACTGATTGATTGATGCTTCCAGCTTTTGCTGATAAGATTGAGATTCTTCCAATTTTCCATTCTGGAAAGGGACAGGACAAGATGCCATATTAGGTAGACAAGGAGGAGCTCAGAAATTCACTTCATTTCACCATAAACAAAAAGTTGGAGCCAAAACCTAGAGCTATCAAAGCTTACAAGCTTCAAAATTTCTTCCTCCAACTCTGTTAATTCTGAACTTTGAGTGCTCATGTTTTGAGATTGAACTTCCAATTCCAAGGCCAAACTCTCACATTTAGACATAGCTTCATCCTTTTCCTTACATGCAGCTGCTAATTCCTCTTCTAAGGAGGCAATAGTCGCTTCCATCTCAAATGCAAGAACTTCCAACCTTCTGTACTCATCCTGAAAATTACAATCAGAAGAGAGAAAGAAATTGACAAAATCCGTCAGTTTGAAGCTTCTTCCATTCTCCCACATTGTATAATGTCATGACTTTGAAGCTCAAAATGCCAAAAATGAACTTAAATGGGAACATTTGAACAACTTTACAGAACGCCTTCACAAGATTCCATTCAGAAAATTTCTAAAACAGTTCATAAAGTTGTGCTATATGAAAAAAGGGTGTCAGAAGAAGTGCAATTGAGGAATAAGCTGCACCGCCAGAAACGTACAAATGCACATAAGATGCAAATAAAGGGAAAATATAAAAATCTGTCTTCTAAAATAAGTTTATTCAAGAATATAATCAGCTAGAGATACATAACAAATACCGTAATTCATCGGCATTTAGTTAAAAATATGAACATCTTGACAAATGCATCCCCATCCATGTAGAGCTGCCAAGTTTATTTTGCTTACCAAAGAGCATCATATGAATTACCGCACACATAGAGCTTGGTTACATTCCGAATCTAAACCACACAAAAGGTGTAGATGAACATTATCCAGTCAAGCGAATCACAAGCAGACAAAGGGTCAGAATACATTGCAACACATCAAAAACTAAAGAAGCATTTCGCGCACACAGCATAACACATTGGATAGCCTTGACCACTTGTCAAATGAAGACCAAGATAATTTGTGCTCGTACAAAAAAGAAAGGAAAAAATCATCCATAACATGACCAAACAGTCAAGAAGCATGTGTCAACCACAAAAAAAAAAAAAACAGTCAAGAAGCATAACTAGCTTTTTCATAGGATGATTCAGCTGACAAAAACTCAGACCAACAAGTATATGGTGGCAAGCAGAGAACTATCAATTAAAGAGAGTTACAAACTCAAAGGCAATTGGGAATAGGACCGGATTTCATTCAATCCTGTTGAAGAATAATTATGCATATTGAAGATTTCCCTGTCAGAGAATATTCTCGGAGATAATTCTTGATATTAGGGATATGATTGGATATGTGATTTCCTATGATTCTGCTAGATTAGCTATTTTCTTTTATATGCATATTATATTGATTATAAATACCATTCTCCAATGAAATGTAATGTCAAGCCGATTGAGTAAAGATGTAGCCTTTCTTGATTGTCTCTTCCTCTCTCTTGAAGTTCTTACGTTATTTTACATGGTATCAGAGCCACCAAGAGAGGAGGAACCAAACCCTAGCCCTTTACTTCTTTATTTATCTTGTTTTCGGTAAAATCTCTATTTTGTCAACACTCAACAACGTTACCATGGAATTCGTTGTGGTACTCTTTCAAATGCGAGCATCGTGGACGACGAGCGAAGTCGCCATCAAATATCCAAGTAGCTATGAGCACCGAAGTTGAGCACACTTTTATTGAGCAGCAACAAATGAGCGCCATAGGGTGATGCAGTTTAATTTGCCGCAGTTTGAGTTAGATTTCCATATGATTCAATCAATATTGTATGAGATAAATATGTCAACCTTCTGATTATGTGTTTCTTCAGCACTTATTGAATCCGGTGACGATGTGGATTACATTTAATTTGTAGTGTAAGGTCCGGCTTATACAATTATCGTTATCTTGAATCCGGTTTGATGTGTCCACATCTCTTGTTTAGTGTAAGGTCCGGCTTACACGGCGCTTGATCACAAACTTCGGATGAAAGTTGCATTTATGCAAGCTGGATGCTCCAGCTTGAGGGGAAGTGTTGAAGAATAATTATGCATATTGAAAATTTCCCTGTCAGAGAATATTCTCGGAGATAATTCTTGATATTAGGGATATGATTGGATATGTGTTTTCCTATGATTCTGCTAGATTAGCTATTTCCTTTCATATGCATATCATATTGATTATAAATACCCTTCTCCAATGAAGTGTAATGTCAAGCCGATTGAGTAAAGATGTAGCCTTTCTTGATTCTCTCTTCCTCTCTCTTGAAGATCTTACGTTATTTTACAAATCCCAAGCAGAAATATTAGAAATATTTGTAAGTGTCGTTTGTTTCATCTTGTATCCCCCCCCCCAAAAAAAAAAAAAAAAGAGGACCATTGACGTGTGAGTTTTGACAGACTAAGGTAAACAGAATGTTAATTCATAACCATCCATAGCCAGCTTGCAAGTATGCAGAATGCATAAGAGAAGTGACAGTTTCGATGATTCACACCTGCATTGTCTGGTCAATATTGACAACGTGGCCCTTAGACCTTTTCGCATCAATTGCAATTGAATCACGCCTTCTCCCAGCAAGTGACTCCCGTTTATTGATATCCCTTTCTAAAAGAGCCTTCTGACCATGCAATAATTTAATCTCCCGCTCAGCAGATGCTTTTTCACCCTGATGGCATGGGAGTCCATGAGTGATCCTGTTATTTGCAGAAAACTAAGAAAATGGAAAACAAAATTTAATTCACGTCACACCTCAAGCTTAGTCTTTTCTTGGACAGCATTCCTCAGCTTGAATTCAACCTCTTTCAACTTCAACTTTGTTTTATCCAGATCTTTCCTCATACTCTCCCTTTCTTTCGCCAAGGTGGATGAGGATAAGCATGAGATTTCCTTTTGAAGATTCTGTATTTGGGATAAAAGTTCTATCTTTTCCGACTCTGTTTGCTCCCTGAGTTCCTATGTAAAGACCAACAACTCGGATAATGTGTAGCAATATACCAAAGCCTGCGCATTAAATTAAGAGTTCAAACTTACCACCAAGGCCCTTTCAGAACTTTCAGCATCACTTTTCAATTCTTGTATTTGCCTCTGGAGACCATCAGAGAAATCTTGCGAAAGAATCTGCATTTCATATTCAGTTTCAAAGAAAATAATTTAGACTAACCAAATAGCAATTATCATATTTTCCTAGTGAAGAACACAGCACCTTCTCACTCTCAAGTTTATAAATTTTCTCCTTGGCGTAATCATGCAACCTCCCACGGTGAATGGTAACTAATTTCTGTTGCTGACATGTCTGACTTGAAAAGGCCTTTATATCCTGCGTTCAACCCAATACTTACACATTCAGGCCACAGTAGCACAAAAGGTCATTTATTTTCAGTTAAGATCGCAACTCCAGGTGCCAGGAGATCTAAAATTTCAGGAGAGTAAACTGCCACTATTCAGGTTATGGGGTTGAATGTGCACCAAATTTGTAGGTGAGTAACTTGGAATTCAATAAATGATTCTTTTGGGATGGTAAAATGTAACAAGTACTCACGAGAAGGGTGTTTGACACACTAAAAAAACTCTGGAAAACTTCATCCACAAGTGAAAAGGCGCCATCTACATAATTCTGCAAATTTTGGACTTCAATCACTATGTCTTGAACTTCCATGGAAAGCCCCACCAAAGAGTCAAAGTTGCCCTCCTGAAGAAGAGAAACAGTTTCAGTTTCTGTTTTGAGGACATTGTGCATCAAGAACAATGCCAATATCCCTAGATGCAGAAATAGAAAAGCGGCAACATGCATCAGTTGACACCAAAGATGCATTGTAAGCAACCATTTCTTGAGCAATCCTTGCCTCGTGTGCACTAAGAAGTTCTTCAAGAAGCTTTAAAAATGACATCCCATCCAACAGAAAATAAGATAGTGAAGCATCAAGTAAAAATCATAGAAGTTGAAACATGCTATGAAATTATAAAAGCTACAGAACTTCCTTGGCAGAATGAGGTGCGGCACCACTATGCAAGACAAACAAGCACACGCGTGCTCCTGAGAATTTCAGTTGTGCAGCAAATCAAAGAATGGTACATCAACACATAAAATACGCTCGACATATGCAGCATATACAGAACTTTACCATATAAATTGGACTTTGACGTAAGAAATGACCCTACTAAAAGTTGAGAGCATACTTGGCGGACATCCCCAGGAAGGGGCACTCTGTCCTTCCGTTGTTTATACTTACGTATTATCTAAGGGCCCACATATAGTGATACCCTTTTGGTTATGTCTTCCACTTCTATTTTATCCACAATGCATAGCTCATGTGATAATTAATTGCATATTTATGAAAGTGCGTAACATTCTTTCCTTTTTCATTTTCCATTCTAATTTTCACAAAGCTTAATACTTTCCTCACATCTCACTTAACGATTGCTTCAAGTTGAATACACCATTAGAGAATTTCTTCGCTCATACATAGACTTTTCATATTGGCATAAAAAAAGGAATGAAAGTACAGGTAGTGCATGCTGCAAAATAAAATAAGTAAATACCTCCTCGAACTTCTTCTCAACAAATAATTTGTTTTCTGCTGCCATCTCAACATAATTGTCCAAATTCTGCTGGCTCAAAGTTTTCTCTATCTCCAGAACCTTGATCTAGAATGTAAAGACGACAAAATAGATGAATGTGGAAGAAATTGACCGTGATTGAACTGTGTCAAGAATCTGAGATTCGAGAAATATATACGAGAAAGAAATTGGATACCTGATCTTGGAGTTCCTCAATCACAAGATGAGCCTCTGGCTCTCTAGGACATGTAATATTATTTTCTTGTTTTACATAAGAAATCAATTTCGCTTCAGTAAGCATTCTCGTTAAGCAATCGATTTGTATAGCACTGGCAATTCTCTGTATTATACCAGAGAGGAAAGGAAAATGTGACAAAAAAGCAAGCGACAAAATAGAGGGAAAGAAGCAGATGCAAAGATTTACCTGAGCTTCAGCTTCCATCAACAAATCCTCATACTTTGCATGGATATCTGTGGACTCATTTATGAACTGCCACAATACAAGCTTTAGACGTTGCTATTAAAAAAAAAACATACATTAATGAACTGAAAGGCTTTTCACAAACCACAGGTGCACTTTTATTTTTGACTGTTGCTTTCCTCCTATTAGTAACGTGCTGCAGAGCTCGTGGATGAGGAAGATTAGAGTCTTCCACTCTCTTCCGATTGCTAAAAATGTTTGTGTTAGTTTCAGAGTCTTCAAGTAACTTCTCAAAAGGCAGAAGTGGGCCGATATCCTGTTTTGCTCGTCCAGGCTTAAGAGGAGAATCATTCAAGTCAGGCAGGGAGTAAGCCTAATATTGAATGCAAGTATAAAGTCAAGCAAGGGGATGTGAGGGCAATGGTACTTGATTCCAGAAAGAATCATGAAGCAACAAGATATTCAGGTGAGAAAATGTAAAGAAGAGCGGTAAAAGAAACAAATCTGATTACATGTGATGGAAATTGGCCTCTTATCGTGTTCATACCTTAAGAGTCACTTCCACTTCATTACCACCCTTTCAATTCCAGACAACTCCAACCCCAATCCCCAAAGAACAAAAGTAAAACAAAGGGCAAACAAGAAAGAAGGAAGAAATTGCAAAAGTACTTGACTTGGCAAGGTCGTTAGTCCTTACACCAAATCTACTTGGCGTTAGCTAGAAAAACTGCAGTTGCTGTATACATACTTTAAGGACAAAGTTTTTCATGTTCTGACCGTTCGTCTTATTAAATGGCCATACTTCACAACTAAAGATTTTCTTTGCTGATATCATCGTCATTTGCTAGTTAGATAGTGAGATCTCAGATGATTTGGTTTAGCAACTTACACAAATCTTTTACTTGCATCAAGTTAGTCTATCTAATATGACGTAGTTGCCGATTGGCATTTTGGTCAGCTGTTCCAAAAGCTACTGTAGTGAGTCCCCCTATCCTTCATATACATGATACAACCTGCTTAACTTTCTTTACCTTTAAAATACAACCACAACCGTGAATGGCATGTCTGATAAACATTATGGTAGTAAAGCTAATCAACTGCTGCCTTTCAACACAATCTCTATTAAAGCCAGCAGGTTTGAGCATTTAGCTGTATCCCCTGAATTTTTTTCAAGATGACTCCATGTGCAAGAAAAGAAGTCTCTCTCTCATCACGGGTGTATTGTGCTTAGATATCCGGTCAGTTCACGTTCTTGAAGCCTCTCAAGCCCCAAATCCCAAAGAACAAAAGTAAAACGAAGGGGAAACAAAGAAAGAAGGAAGTCATTTCGATATTCGATATTTGCTACAGCTAGGCACCAGGCTCTTAACTGCTTGTCAAGGTTCAAAGACCAGTCAAGAAATCTTCCCAATTTCAGACATAAAAATGCAGATTATCTAAGCTGATTGTGGAAAACTGAATTTCCCTTTATATTATCTAGAAATACCGTTAAGGATATGCCGCGTACGGTTGATATTAAGAAGATTATGTATGAATTCTCTTCAGGTTGCCATTCACAGAGTTTGCCTGAATCATGTCACTCCAAGTCTCTGTATACCTCCTATGCAGTCATGCCTCTATCTTTTAGCTAGGTGCAGTGCAGTATATGCACGAAATTGTAGAAAACAATGTCAAAATTACTGTATTTAGAGAGCAAAAAGATAACTGATCGAATATTGGATTGACTTGTCAATCCAGAAGGCAATACCTCCGTTAGTGTCTCGCGCAAAAGATTGCTGGAGCACCATGTATCCCGCCTCTTACCCTGCTTACACAATGAGAAAAATCTCTTCAAAGCAAGAAAACCAGTGTTAATAATCTGCAACAAGAATAATTAAGTTGCCTTGAGCTATTATTGTTCTCCTGGATCTACTCCGCTTTGTTTCCTGGTAAAAACAAGAGTTTTGAGAATGTTTCACAGAAAATTTCGGATGTCTACAACTAAGTGACACATGAGTGGTGGACAACTATCTTACAACCAGCCGGCTTAACCGCCTAAAATAAGCCAGATGGGAGTTGGGATGGCCAGGAGTACACACACACACACACATATTCACAACAATATCATAAATCATACTTAGTGACCATTTCATTCTGATAATCTATCTTTCAGTGACATGTGTTCTTCGCTCTAGTACTGCACTAATTCGTTGATGGAAGAATTAAAGCAGAGATTATTCATCAGCAAAGCTAATAAGAAAATAGGTCTACAAAACATCCATAAAATGAAGTTGTAGATCATTCTTAGGACTTCATATCATAACCAGCTAAGTACAGCACTGCCCAGCTATAATGGGGACAAGCCATTAAAGTATGCATTTGTATCTGTATTTTGACCAAAAGAACCACACTGTGAATGATTAGCTTGTTGCTTCACCGTAGAGGAGCAGAAACGGCACAGACATGGCATACCTTGTGTTTTCTATACGTAGCTATGAACCATCTTAAGTGCATGAAAGAATATTTTGCCAAACATGCCAAGACAATTAAGGGTATTGATTCGTATAAATAACTCAAAACTTTCCTTGAGTAGCTACAATACAACTACAAAAAATTAAAATTACTAGCGAGCTAGCCAAATAAAACATGAAACTCAGAGAATTCGAAGTATATGCAATATACCAGCATGCCACCCGTACAGTACCTTTTTGAAATTATCTCGAATCTCTTCCCTGTTTGAGTACAACACAATTGAGCTCAAGTTTTCAATTTTTTTAGCTTGCTCTTGTAACCTTCTCTCACGTTCAGCTTGGGCTTTCTTTTCCTCCTCCAACTCCAGAGCAATTCGCTCCCTCTCCAATTCAGTCTGTTGGAGAAGTTTGAGTGATTTCAAGACCACATTTGCCAATTTTCTATGACGTATATACAACATAAGTAGCAACACTAAACCTGCAGTAATGTATTCCGCAAGTTTAAGATTTCCTCTTCAAAATGCTCAGAATGTGAACCCTGAAGAAAATCAGTAGCATCAGAAGGTCAATTTCTAAAGTCATCATTGCAAATAAGTGCATGTTATATTCTTCTCCATCTCAGTTACGACAAATAAGTAAACCTGCAATTTGGCTCGAAGCTCCTCAATTTCCTTCTTCTGCCGCTTTAGCAGAGCGGCATCTGTCAAAATCTGCCTCATAGAAAAGGTTAAAAGAATAAGCAACAAAGGCCTACCATATAACACATTGGAAAGGAAGCCAATGGCTTAGGATTGAGACCTCATTCACATGGGCACAATTGGTTATGCGAAGTGCTCTGCTTGCAAACTGGAGACTGCTCTTTGTTTCATCTGCATGAATCTGCAATAAAGAAATTGATATAAAACAGGACAGATATGTGCAAGTTGCCTATGATCAGAAGCAATGTCTGCCAAAGTTTACATTCACGCAAGAACTGTTAAGAAATTATCCTTGTGTTCATGTAAGAGTTAATTTAGTTACTACAAAGAAAAATATCATATCAACAAATATCGTCTCAAGGGATGCAATTAGAATTTGACAAAGAGTGTCATTAAATGGCAGTGGTCTCAAAAATATGATATGCATACCCTTGACAAGCTTGCACGGTAACTATGCCTGCAATGAAAACTTCTAAATAATAGGTACTTCAGCATGAAAGGCTACGCAAATTTCCCAATGCATGACAGTCGAAAGAGTTAGTAACAAAAAACTCATGCATTTCACTGCATGAGTTGCATGGTTTCAACAATTTAATCGGATATAGGATGCTCAGAGTAACGACATCACAGAGTAACGACATCACAAGGAACAGTCAAATCATCCTTTCAAAACATTTAGTGTATTTCCCTTAGTTGTTATTTATCCTCTTATACTGGCAGAAAGAATGATTTCTTAGTCAGATCGAACAATTTGCTATGACTAAATTAAGAGAAGTGAATGAGTTTGACGGATCATGAGTTGTACCAAGTCTATTGACACACGTCTCTATGATAAAGAGCACAACTCCAGGAAATTTAATATTTCACGGATGCTACAGTTTCTTTTAACTAGATCTACTTAATGATCACAGTCAAAAAATTCTCAACATGGCCAACTTTACCCTTAGAACGCCTGGAATTACATGATACTTAATACCAACACTTCCTCTAATCCATTCAAATTGTATAGGATAGAGATTAGCCCAATCAAGCCAATTTCAATGCATGACACATCTTTCAAGTTATAAAATTTACGTCATTTGGCAACTAAAGGCCTTTCATTCCGTGTGATGATGATCTAGAATTTCATGCGGTAGAACCATGAATCACGCACGGAACCAGCTTGCACTTGGTCAGGTCAAAATGAAACATGTAAATTCTTAGCCTGTATTAAAATGAAAAGCTAACTGGCAGCCAACATGCATTGTGAAGACCAAGTCTAGTGGCACGATCTCCGCTGCAGATGAGATTTTTATTTAGCAAAAAAAAAAAATAGTATTAAACTGTTATATGTTATAAAGGGTAAAATAGTCTTTGTGGGTTTATTATATATATGTCGTTCTTCTTTTGAATAAAGAGTGGTCAGAGAAATACCATTAACATGGTATCAGAGACTCCTAATCCTAAACCTAAATAGCTAACCTTCGTCGACCATCCATCCTCGACCGCCGTCAACTCACCGGAGACCCGGCAAACCCAGATCCAAGTCCGGCGGCCCCCTATCAGGCGTCGAACCTTTGATCCAGACCCGGCGAACCCAAATCCAAGCCCGGTGACCCTCTATCAGGCGTCGCCTGACATCACGGAGGCCTGGCGATCTCTGCCAAGCATCGCCCAACGTCGGCGAGGCCCAGCGACCCCCTCCTAGGTTTCGCCTGACGTCGCCGAGACCTGGCAACCCTCTGCCCGACGTCACCGAGGCCCGGTGACCCCCTGCCAGGCGTCGCCTGACGTGACCCAGCTCCAGCGACCTTGCTGCAGGCCTGGCGAATCCCTGAAAGGCGACATCCAAGCCCGACGTCGCTGATTGAAGTCGCAGAACTCTGGAGCGCCTGATTGTGGAGTCTGTGGTGCTGGATTTTGCTGTTTGAAGTGTCCTTTGCCAAGAGTAATGTTTCTGTGAATCTAATGTACCGAGAATTGAGGAATTTTCTTTGAGTTTATGGAGTTTGGAGATTGATCGTGATTGCAGAGTATTGTTGGTTGAATGTTGTTTGGCTGATTGGGTTGAATCTGGTTGATTGCATTGAATGTTGTTGGTGGATGGTTTGATTGCAGAACTGTTTTTTTTTTTTTTTTTTGTGAGGTTGAAGGGGAAGTATTGAGTTGGTCATTAGTAGTGTGGTGTAATTCTAGTGGAAGGGTCTAATTATGGCAGATAAGAACAAAGGAGTTGTTGCTGAGGTCGTAACTGCACCTTCTAGTCGTTTGACAAAGGAGAAATTAGCTGGGCTCATCGTCTTTCAGCATTGGAAGAGGATTATAACGGTAGCATTAACAGGGAGAGAACAACAACACCATTTGACAGGTGAACGAACCGATAATGATACTAAATGGAATACTGTGGATGCACTTGGACAGATGTGGAATTGTATGGAATCTCATGTGGTTGCGGTGGTTACACATGTTACAGTTAAAGAGCTGTGATTATTTGAATGTTCTCTATTCTAGAGAAAACAATCTATCAAGGATCTATGAGGTTTCTCAGGAGTTCTTTAGACCTGACAGAAAAGGTCGGCCTCTTAATCAGTTTTTTGTTGATTTTAAACAAATGTATGAGGAACTTAATCTTCTTTTGCCAATTACTGTTGATGTTAAGAAGATGCAGGAGTAGCGAGAACAGTTGGCCGTTATGGGTTTTTTGGGAGCACTAGGACCAGAGTTTGAAGCAGTTCGATCACAAGTTCTTAGAGGAGACACTGTGACCTCATTGACTGAGACCTTTTCTCGGGTCTCAAGAGTTTCACATGAATCATCAAGAGATACATCCTCCACAGGTGATAGCTCTGCATTGGTTGTGCATGGGAACCGCAGTAGTGGTCAAGGTCGTGGTGTTGGTCGTAGTGGTCGTGGCTTTAGTAGTGGTGGTAGTGGTCGTGGATTTACAAGAGGCCAATCACAGTCATACAGTGGAACCTCTGGTGATTTAGGTAATTCTTGACGATAAAAGAGCAATTGTATTATTTCAAAGATAACAAAGAATACTTATAGGCTTAGGATTAAGCCTAATACATTTACACAAATACCCCCAACTTGCTAATATTCTAAAGTAATAAATCTAACACTCCCCCTCAAGTTGGAGCGTACATATCAAAAAGTCCTAACTTATGACAAATATATGAAATTCGTCCACGTCGAAGAGGCTTTGTGAAAATGTCTGTTAGTTGATATTCAGAACGTGTGTGTACCAATCGTATGTCTTCAGTGTTCACCTTTTCTCGAACAAAATGAAAATCCACCTCTATATGCTTCGTTCGCTCATGAAACACTGGATTGTTAGCAATATGAATAACAGACTAATTATTACAGCACAGAATAGACGATCCGGTTATACGTAGCCTAATCTCAGCTAACAACATACGAACCCATTGAAGTTCACCTGTAACATTAGCCATAGCACGATATTCGGCCTCTGCACTAGATCGGGAAATAACAGACTGTTTCTTACTTTTCCACGATACAAGATTACCACCAAGAAACACACAGTATCCCGAAGTAGATCGACGATCCATAGGGCAACCAGTCCAATCTGCATCAGAATATCCGGTCACCTCCAAAGATTCAGGGTTGAAATAACCAGCTATACGAAGATGACCCTGATTATGGAACACAAGTCCTTGACCTGGAGCTCCCTTCAAATACCGAACAATTTGTAGAGCAGCTTGCCAATGAGTAGTACGAGGAGAGATCAAAAATTAACTCACCACACTGACAGCAAATGAAATATCAGGACGAGTAATGGTCAGATAATTTAATTTGCCTACTAACCGGCGATACTTCTCTAGATCATGAAGAAGTTCTCCCTGTTCATTGTCAAGCCTCACTCCAAGATCCATAGGAGTGTCACCAGGTTTAGAATCATATAAGCCAACCTCCTTAAGAATGTCAAGAGTATACTTTCGCTGAGAGAGAGCAATGCTGCCATTAGCATAGGCCACTTCGATGCCAAGAAAATATCGAAGACGACCTAAGTCTTTAGTGTTAAATTTGAACAAACTGCTTGAGTCTTTGTATGCCTTCAACATCGCTTCCTGTGACAATGATATCATCAACATAACCGACAAGAATAACACATCTTTTGGAAGTTGACATACTAAATACTGAATGATCCACACTGTACCGATGCATGCCAAACGTCACAACCGCATCACTAAATCGGTCAAACCAAGCACGAGGAGATTGCTTAAGTCCATAAAGAGCTTTTCGCAATCGGCACACCTTCTCCCCCTGAGCAACAAACCCAGGTGATTGCTCCATATATACTTCCTCGTGAAAATCACCATGAAGGAAAGCATTTTTAACATCAAGCTGCTGAAGAGTCCACTAAGACCGAGCAGCCAAAGAAATAACAAAACGAACAGAAGGAATTTTGGCAACTGGAGAAAAAGTTTCATTGTAGTCAACACCATAAGTTTGTGTATAACCCTTTGCCACAAGACGCCCCTTTAAGCGCTCAACAAAACCATCTGAATGGTGTTTGACAACAAAGACCCAGCGACAACCTACCAATTGTTTATTCGCCAGTAATAAATGAGCTCCCAAGTCTTATTATGATGTAGCGCAGCCATCTCTTCCTCCATAGCACGAGCCCAACCTGGATGGGTCAATGCCTCCTGGACACTACTAGGCACAGACATAGAAGCAAGAGATGACACAAAAACATACATCTGAGGGCTTAAGCTATGATAAGACACAAAATTAGAAAGAGGATACCGAGATCGAGTACGGTGAGCAATAAGAGAACTGTCAGAAGACGGTGGAAGAGGATCAGAAGCCTGGACCAGAGATGGTGGTGGAACGCTTGCCGGTGAAGATGTATGACCCCAAATAGAACGAGGGCCACGTATATAAACCTAAAGAGGAGTTGATGCTGGTCAGCCTGTAATCGGTGGAGCTGCATCAAAAGAAACAGACGGTGGCTCCGGCTGAGATGTAGGTGCTGAGGGTGGCAAAAAATCCATGGTTAATGGTGCCTGAGCGTAAGCATCGCCAAAGAATGCTTGATCCTTAAAGAAAGTCACATCAGTAGAAACATACTCCCGACGACGAGTAGGATTATAATATACATATCCCTTTTGAGTGTGGGAGTAACCCACAAATATACATTTTTCAGCACGAGGTGATAACTTGTCTAATCCAGGAGATAAAGAATGAACAAAACAGACACATCCAAAAATACGAGGGCGAACAGACCACAAAGGACGATCAGGATGAAGAAGAGCGTAAGGAATAGCTCCTTGCAACATGGAGGATGGAAGACAATTAATAAGATGACATGCTGTAAGTAGAGCATAGCTCCAGAAGGATTTCGGCATATGATTGTGAAGAAGTAGGCAACAAGCAACATCCAACATATGACGATTCTTATGTTCAGCAACTCCATTTTATTGCGGAGTGTGAGCGCAAGAACTCTGATGTAAAATACTATGAGATTTGAGAAATGGAATAAAGGTAGATGACGAAAAGTATTCACGAGCATTGTCAGTACGCAAACACATAATAGAACAATCATATGGAGTACGAACTTCCTGATAAAATTGGCAGAAAGAATGAAAAACTTCAATACAATCTTTTATTAAATATAACCAAGTTGTACGAGTACAATCATCAATAAAAGTGACAAAATAGCGAAAACCAAGAGAAGACTCTCGACTAGGACCCCACACATCCGAGTGAATTAACTCGAATGGATGTGACCCACAACTCGAAACACGAGAGAAAGACTCCCGATGGTGTTTACCTAACTGACACGTTTCACAATTAAACTGAAGACCTGAACTAGACACAAAAGGAAACTGTCGGAGTACGTCTGCTGATGGATGACCAAGACGGCAACGTAATCGATAAGGATCATCCACAACTTTATTCTGAACTGTTGTAGTAGCAGCAATAATCTCAACAATCCACTAATTTCACGTCCACCACCTATTCGGCGTCCAGTCTTCCGATCCTGAAGAACACACGAAGACGAAGAAAAGATAATATCCCAATCAAGATCACGAGTAATAAAGCTGACTGATAATAGATTGTAAGGAAAGTGTGGGATATGGTAAAAAAAAGGAAAGGAGACAGAGGAACTCAACGATACACAACCTGTGCCAGTTACTTTGGACTGAGAACCATTTGCTAAGGTGACCAACATAGAAGGAACAGACGAGGTGGACGTGAGAAGACGAGAATCACCAGTCATGTGATGAGTGGCACCCGAATCAATAACCCAAGAACGAGGACCTGTAGTGGACAATAGACATGTAGGGTCATCACGCTGTGTTAAAGTAGCGGTGGAAGCAGAGACACCACCCCTCTCACTCTATTGTGCTCTGACTAGCTCATCATATTCTGCACGAGACAACTGTACTGTACCCTGTCCAGAAAAGGATCCAGCAGAAGGAGCCCACGGCACAGTATCAATAGAAGCATGTAGACCTCGCAGCTCGGGATGGAGGTCATAACAATAATCAACAGTATGCCCAGAAAACTGGCAATGAGTACAAAAATGGTTCGCTCGACCACCACCACGTCCTCCTCTAGAAGCATCTCTACCACCACCACATACAACACCTCGGCCTTGAAAACCACGACCACGACCACGGTAAGAACCTTCAGAATTCCATTGTCCACGACCGCTAATACGACCACGAGTCCCTTGACCTCCACGAACCATCATAGCACTATTATCTAAAATGACTGAAGTCTTGGAACTAAAAGTGTAGCGAGCAGCTCAAGAATACAATTCTAGAGTGCTCTGAGAGGTAATCTGTTGACGAAGAGTACTATGATCTAGATCAAGGCTTCGGAGAAAAAGCACGGTTATCATATTCGCTTCTCGTTGCTGCATCTGAGTGACTGTGGTAGGAGGTGGAAAATAAGACCCGAGGCGCTGATACAAAGATGCAAAGCGAGCATAAGGTTCTGGCAAACTAGCATCACCAATTTTGGCTTCAAATAAAGCCTCCCACATATCACAAACTCGACTCATGTTATTCTGTCCAGAATACAATAAAGCACATTTTCTCTATACCGCGCGAGCTGTAGTGCAATCCATGAAAAGATGACAAACAGATTCAGCCATACTTCCCCATAAAAGTGTACGTAAAGTTGCATCTACATACCTCCATTCTTCTAGACTAGCTGAATCTGCAAGTGGTTCTTCTTCAAGCCATCTAGATTGACAATTAGAATAAATAAAAGTTAAAAGGGCCATCGACCAAAAAGGGTAATTGGTACCGTCCAACTTGACCAAGGTATTGTGTAAATTTTTTATACTTTAATATGGAACAAAAGATCCAGAACTCGAAGAAATTCTAGCAGGAACTAATCACGAAACAATAGATGGAGAAATTGAGGAATCAGTAGACATATCCACAGACCTTTAATCACTAGGAACTTGACTTGTATGCAATCAAGTAAGACACGCCACTTGCTATATCACTTCTTCGAGTATCCACAAATATCACTTCAAATGCAAACACAACATTCACACTTCTAACACTATATAACTCCAAATACAGTCAAGTCAGTACCATATACAACAATCCCTGCGGCCACACCAACTTCAACCAACTTCAACTCACTGCCCACTAAAAAATCCACTTCCAAATATCACTAAATTCAACCAACTCAGCAAATTCATTCAATCTATGTAATAATAGGCCTCAAAAACTCTTCTGGGTGATGTTGGGAAGATTCGCTGGGACGTCAACGGGAGCTGGTTGGCACTAAGCGAGGTCGTCGAGACATGAGGACCTCACAATGAGGTCACCGGAAGGTCACGAGGGCTAATCGGCGCTGGATGAGGTCGCCGAGACTTGGGCGACTCTGGACGACGTCGCCTGGAAATCGCCGGGACCTGGTCGACGTCAGATCTGGTCGTCGGAAGGTAGCCGAGAACTAATTGGAGGTGGGCGAGGTCGCCGAGACCTGAGGACCTCACCACGAGGCCGTTAGGTCGCCGAGGGCTAATCGGCGCTGGACGAAGTCGCCGAGACCTGGGCGACTCTGGACGAGGTCACCTGGAGGCCGCCGGGACCTGGTCAACATCGGATCTGGAGTTTTCGGCCCTCAGCGACGCTGGGTTGAGGTCGTCGGGCTCAGGGCACACTGGATTTGGGGTCGTCGGCCCTGGGTTGACGACGGAATGAGGTCGCCTGGCCTAGGCGGCTAGATCTACGGTGGTTGGCGGCTCGGGTTTGTCGAAGGATACGTTGATTTTAGGGTTTAGGTATTAATTGAGGCTCTGATACCATGTTGACGACAAAAGAGCAATTGTATCATTTCAAAGATAACAAAGAATACTTATAGGCTTAGGATTAAGCCTAATACATTTACACAAATACCCCTAACTTGTTAATATTCTAAAGGAATAAATCCAACAGTAATAATACATCACCTGCACAAACCTGCCATTATTGTGGGATGCCTGGACATATCCAGCGTTTTTGTTATAAACTTCATGGAAGGCCTTCCCAGTCTGCTGCTACGAATGTGGCTAATGCAACGAAGCCTGTTGTCTCTACAAATTCCTCTGAAGGAGGAACATTGATCAGAATGTCCGAAGAACTTGCTAGGTATAATCAGTTCCAGATATCTCAGCCAATTTCCTCCTCTACAACTACCGTCGCCCAGACAAGTAATGCAACAGCATGTCTCTCATCTACCTCTCGCTTGGATCATCGATTCAGGGGCGACTGATCACATGACTAGATCTTCAGGTATATTTTCTACCTTTCATAAGTCTGTGTCTAATGTCACATTAGCCGACGGCTCCCAATCCACAGTAAAAGGCATAGGCTCAATTTCTTTGACGTCCTCCTTGTCTTTATCTTTTGTTATTTACCTTCCAAATTTTCCGTTTCACCTTTTGTCCGTCGGTCACCTTACCAAAGAATATAATTGTTCTGTAACCTTCCATCATGATTCTAGTGTTTTTCAGGATCTGAAGACGAAGAAGGCGATTGGTACAGGACATCTGTCAGGGGCTCTATGTGTTTGAAGATATTACCAGTGTCGTTTGTTCAGCAGTCTCTCCACATCAAGTCCACTGTCGCTTGGGACATCCCTACTTAGGAAATTTGAAGAAGTTAGATTCTCGTTTTCATTCTTTATCTCGTAATGAGTGTGAGTCGTGTCAGTTTGGAAAATTACACCGTGTTAGTTATAGTCAACGAGTCAATAAACAGCCTTCTCAGCCATTTGCTCTAGTTCATTCTGATATTTGGGGTCCATGTCTTGTCACTTCCAAGTTGGGTTTTAAGTACTTCGTTACTTTTGTACATGACTATTCGAGAGCCACTTGGTTATATCTAATGAAAAGTCGTTCTAAGTTATTTTCTATTTTTTGTTCATTTATTAACGAAGTACAGACTCAGTTTTCTACTACCGTTCGTATTCTTCAAAGTGATAATTCCAAAGAGTATTTTTTTAAGGCATTCCTTGATTTTATGATTCAACGGGGCATTCTTCATCAATCCTCTTGTTTGGATACACCACAACAAAATGGCATCGCTGAAAGAAAGAATTGTCGTTTGTTAGAAGTGGCTCGATCTTTGATGTTTGAAATGAAGACTGATAAATCTTTTTGGGCTGAAGCAGTTTTGACTGCATGTTATCTTATCAATCGCATGCCATCCTCTATTCTTAAAGATGTGATTCCTCACTTTCTTCTTTTTCCTTTTGATCCCTTGTTTCAGTTGCCACCTCGCATATTCGGTTGTGCCTGTTATATTCGAGATCATCTTCCAAGACTTTCTAAACATGATCCTCGATCTCTTAAATGCATTTTTGTGGGGTATTCTCGCACCCAAAAGGGTTATCGATGCTATTGTCCCTCTTTACAGAAGTACTTCACTATTGCGAATGTATCATTCTTTGAGTCTACCATTCATTCTGATAATCCAATGGTGCCTCCTACAGTGGATGACGATTCCTTGACGTATGTTATTAAAGAATCTTCATCCACTTCGGAATCTCCGCCACCTCCTCCACCTATTCAGCATGTTTACAGTAGACGGCCTCGTCAGCATGTGGAGGCCCTTGCAGACGTACCCCAACCTATATTGTCTTCTTCGTCTTCTGAATATGAGGTACGTCATTCTCATACTGATCTTGATATTCCTATTGCCCATTGCAAAGGAATTCGTAGTTGTACGTTGTTGTTGGGGAAAATAATGTGTTATTCAATAACCACAATAACAAGGAAATATAAACGTAGGATATATAAAGTTGACTATTCTGCCCTTATCTTTAACACTCCCCCTCAAGTTGGGATGTAAATATCAAACAAACTCAACTTGTTATATAAAAAGCTCACTCTACTTCCCCTTATAGATTTTGTAAAAATATCAGCAAGCTAATCCTCTGTCCTTGCATGTTGAAGAATAATCTCCCATTTCTCAACTTTCTCCCATACGAAATGACAATCAACCTCAATGTGTTTAGTTCGTTCATGGAAGACAGGGTTATTCGCAATGTGAATAGCCAATTGATTATGACAATATAAGACCGAGGGATCTGATATTGGCAAGCCAATTTCAGATAATAACATCCTCAACTAGAGTAATTCACACGTCACATGTGCCATGACTCTACACTCTGCTTCAGCACTTGATCGAGAAACCACATGTTGCTTTTTACTTTTCCAAGCGACTAAATTACCTCCAAGGAATACACAGTAACCCGATGTAGATCTCCTATCGATAGGACATCCAGCCCAGTCTGCATCAGAAAAACCTACAGTGTTCAGATGTTCATAATTCTTAAAGAGTAGCCATTTACCTGGCGTTCACTTCAAGTACTTGATAATTCTAAGTAGAGTAACCCAGTGAGTATTACGGGGAGAACTCATGAACTGACTGATTACACTGACAGCAAAAGATATGTCAGGCCTTGTGACAGTAAGATAGTTCAACTTTCCCACTAATCTTCTATACTTCCCTGGATAATGTTACAAATCTCCACTTTATGCAGCAAGCTTTACATTGGGTTCCATAGGAGTATCAACAGGCTTTACTCCAAGATATCCAACCTCGTCAAGGATGTCAAGCACATACTTTAACTGAGACAAATTGATACCTGCATGTAAGTATGCAACTTCAATACCAAGAAAATATCGCAGACGTCCCAGATCCTTGGTACTAAATTCTTTCTATAGAAACTGCTTAAGCTGTTGGATACCATTTGAATCACTGTCAATAATGATAATATCATCCACATATACAACTAAGAGAATACATCCAACTGAGGAGGTAGAACTAAAAACTGAATGATCTACTTGACAACGCTTTAATCCAAACCTGATTATAGCATCAATAAATCTACCAAACCAAGCGCAAGGAGAATGCTTGAGTCCATATAAGGCTTTATGTAAGCGACATACCAAATTCTCCCCTTGAGCAACAAACCCGGTTGGTTGCTCCATATAAACTTCCTCAGATAAATCACCATGAAGGAAGGCATTTTTCACATCAAGTTGATGAAGTACCCGACCAAAATGTGTTGCAAGGGAAATAAAGACATGAACAGCAGAGATTTTGGCAACAGGTGAAAAGGTGTCATAATCAACACCGTATGTTTGAGTATATCCTATTGCAACCAATTAAGCCTTCAATCGATCAAGAGTGCCATCAAGATGAACCTTAACAGTGAATACCCAACGACAACCAACAGTGTGTTTCGCCGCAGGCAATGAAGTGAGTTCCCAAGTACGGTTTTCAATGAGGGCCTTCATCTCATCTTCCATTGCTTGCCACCATCCAGGATGAGCAAGAGCTTCAGCAACACTGCTAGGCACAGAAACAGAGGACAAGGACGAGACAAATATGGAATAACTAGGAGAAACGATCATATGACAAGAAATTGGAAATAGGATGACGAGTACGAAGACACTCAGAAAGACGGAATAAGGAGCATAACGATCCACAGGACGGTCGACATAAGAACGTATACCTTTGCGAGTAGCTATGGGTACATCAGGATCAGAGGATGGTGCAGCACCTGATGAGGGAACAAATGAATCGTGTGTAGGTGTTGTACTGCGTCGTTGATAGGTGTGCTCAGCAAACTGAAATACTTGGGCGTCGTCGGAGCTAGCTTCTGGAAATGAAGTAGGTGGAAAAATTGCTATGACACAACAATTACTATCAACAGATGTTGTACGAACAGACAGAGGGAAAATATGATTGATCTTCAAAGAATGTCACATCTACAGACACGAATACACGACGACGAGCAGGGCTGTAACATTTGTACCCCTTCTGAGTACGAGAGAATCCCACAAAGATACATTTTTCAGCATGAGGATCCAGCTTATCAAGACCTGGAGTAAGAGAATGTACAAAACAAACATAGCCAAATACTCGAAGAGGTAATGAAAAAGGAGAACGATCTAGATGTAAAGTAGTGAACGGTGTCTCCCCCCGAAGAACAGAAGTTGGAAGCCTATTAATTAAATAACACGCTGTCAGAATAGCATGGCCCCAAAAAATTTTAGGTAGATTCATGTGAAATATAAGACAACGAGCAACATCAAGAATATGACGATTTTTACGTTCAGCAACCCCATTTTGTTGAGGGGTGTATGAACAGGAAGTCTGATGGATAATACCATGAGAATCAAGGAATGGCTAGAAACCAGAAGTGGTAGCAAGATATTCTCTAGCGTTATCTGACCGTAAATATTAGACGGAGATATTATACTGATTCAACACTTCGAAGTAGAATAATCAAACACAATGAAAAATTTACGTACGTTCCTTTATTAAAAATAACCAAGTCATTCGGGAAAAATCATCCACGAATGTAACGAAGTATCTGAATCCAGAAATATCAGACACACGACATGGACCCCATACATTTGAATGAACCAGCTCAAATGGACTTGACACACGACTCTGAATACGGGAAGGAAAAGACGCTCTATGATGTTTACCAAACCGACATGCTTCACATTGAAAAGAACTCACAGACTCGAACTCAGGAAATATACGACAAAGTATGTTTGGTGGCGGATGACCAGCTCGACAATGTGTCCGATATATATCAGTGGATGGACGGTTCATAGTTGCGGCAGCTAACACCTTGTCAAAATAATATAAACCATTTGATTCATGTCCCCCACCAATCGTTTAGTCAATGAGCTAACAGAAATTAGATTATAGAGAGACTGGGATAGGTGAAGGACAGATGACAAAGAAAGAGGACTCAAACGAACAACTCCCGTACCAGTACCCTGCGATTGGGATCCATTTGCTAATGTAACCGAATTAGACAATGAAGGAGACAGAGAATGAAATGAAGATAGCAAATTAGAGTTACCAAACATGTGATTGGTAGCTCCAGAGTCTATGACCCAAAAATCAAACGTCGCAGAAAACAAACAAGACGAGCTACCTTTGGATGTTTGTGCCAAAGTAGCAGTAGGAGCTAAAGTTCCTGTCATTTGTTGAGGATGAATCAATGCATCATACTCAGCACGTGTCAATGTAACTGAGTCTCCTACACATTGTGTGGTGTTCGAACTAGGCGGAGTCAATGAAGGAGAAACAACATGATTCTCCACTTCAGCATAGGTGGCAAGAGGTGGTTTGAGCTCTGGATAAAGAGAATAACAATAAGCTTCTGTATGACCAGTTCTTTGACAATGATGGCAATAGCGTGAACTACGACTATTCCCAGAACTAACGGCACCACGAGTGCTACCCCTCCATTGCGACCTCCTCGGCTACCATTATAAACAAAGCCACGTCCACGAGCTCGGTAACCTCGACCACGACTCTCACGTCCACCAAGACCATGGGAAAGCATAGCGCTCGTCTCTATAGTTGGCATGAAAGAAACTTTCTCAGTAACCGTAGAACGAAGAGCTTGAGAAAAGACTTCATCCACAGTGAGAAGTGACCTCTGTGACGTAATGTGTTGCTGAAGAGATGAATACTGGGGCCCCAATGACTTAAGATATAATATTGTCGGCAGATCCTCTTGTCGCTTGGCCAAAACACGTGAATCATCCGAGGCAGGAAGATAAGTGCCCAAACGTTTAAAAAGAGTAGTAAACTGAGCATAATGATCATATAAAGATTAATCTCCACGCTGAAGATCAGATAATACTTCCTGTTATAAAGGGTAAAATAGTATTTGTGGGTTTGTGGGTTTAATATATATGTAGTTCTCTCTATTGAAGTAAATAATGTTTCAATAGAAATACCTTTTCACATGGTATCAGAGCATCAAACCTAAATACCTACCGCCGTTAGTCACCCACCACCGCCCTCCGCCACCATCGCCGACCACTGTCGTCGTCCACCGTCGAGGTCGCCCAAGTCAGGCGAAGCACACCATCGACCGTTGAAGTCGCCCAAACCAGGCGAAGCTAGATCTGGCATCATCCGGCATCGGGCAGGCCAACGAGTCCCTTATCCGACGTCGCTCAGCGTCAGCTAGGCTGGAGAAGCCCAGACCCATCGCCGCCGGCGTCAGCTAAGCTGGGGATGCCCAGATTCATCGTCGCCTAGCCTGGCGAGTTCGGTATCTGGGCTCATCACCATCGCCATTCTCTTCGTCATCGCCCTCTTCGTCACCGTCGTCGTTGTCATCTCCGCCGTCCTCTTCCTCATCTCCACTGGAAACCACAACTTCCTCCTCCTCGTCCTTCTCAACGTACTCTATCTCTTCCTCCACGAGCTTCATCTTTCTCCGAAAAAAAAAAAAAAAAGGTCGCTGGAAACTTTCTCGGGAAAATGTCCGTCGTCGTCCTCTTCGAATGTTCTTTTTTGCCTTGTTCGCGTTCAATCTTCGCTTCTTTCCCTAGCAATTGAAGATCAAGGAAGCAGTTGGAGTACTGCGACCTCACTTGCTTAATTCGATTAGCGCTGTCGATGCAGTTCATGGGTTGGAAGACATGAGAGAATTGGTGTCTGGTCCAAGTGTCTTCTTTGTGTGTGGATCTCTCCCGTGAATTGTTCCTGTGAGCTCTCTGTGACCTTTGGTTTTCCTTCTTTTTTCTTCAATTTGTTCTCTGGGGCCGTGAAGTCAGTAGAGTGGCATTATTGGAGAATTTTGTGTGAGAGGTTGAAAGGAAAGTATTGAGTTGGTGATCAGTAGTGTGGTGTAAGTCTAGCAGAAGTGTCTGAGTATGGCAGATAAGAACAAAGGAGTTGTTGCTGAGGTCGTAATTGCACCTTCTAGTCGTTTGACAAAGGAGAAATTTGCTGGGGTCACCAACTTTCAGCATTGGAAGAGGATTGTAACAGTAGCATTAACGGGGAGAGAACAACAACACTATTTGACGGGTGAACGAACCGATAATGATACTAAGTGGAATACTATGGATGCTAGAATACTTGGACAAATGTGGAATTGTATGGAATCTCATGTGGTTGCGGTGGTTACATATGTCACCACGGTTAAAGAATTGCGGGAATATTTGAATGTTCTCTATTCTAAAGAAAACAATCTATCAAGGATCTATGAAGTTTCCCAAGAGTTCTTTAGAGCTGAAAGAAAAGGTCGGCCCCTTAATCAGTTTTTTGCTCATTTTAAACAAATGTACGAGGAACTTAATCTTCTTTTGCCAATTACTGCTAATGTTAAGAAGATGCGGGAGGAGCGAGAACAATTAGCCGTTATGGGTTTTTTGCGAGCACTAGGACCAGAGTTTGAAACAGTTCGATCACAAGTTCTTGGAGGAGACACTGTGGCCTCATTGACTGAGACCTTTTCTCGGGTCTCAAGAGTTTCACGTGAATCATCTAGAGATACATCCTCCACAAGTGATAGCTCTGCATTGGCTGTACACGGGAACCGCAATGGTGGTCGAGATCGTGGTGTTGGTCGTAAGGGTCGTGGCTTTAGTAGTGGTAGTAGTGGTCGTGGATTTACAAGAGGCCAATCGCAGTCATACAGTAGTACCTCTGGTGACATAGGTAATAATACATCACCTGCACGAACCTGCCACTATTGTGAGATGCCTGGACATATCCAGCGCTTTTGTTATAAACTTCATGGACAGCCCTCCCAGTCTGCTGCTACGAATGTGGTAAATGTAATGGAGTCTGTTGTCTCTACTAATTCCTCTAATAGAGGAACATTGATCAAAATGTCCGAAGAAGAACTTGCTAGGTATAATCAGTTCTAGATATCTCAGCCAGTTTCCTCCTCTACAGCTACCTTCGCTCAAACAGGTAATGCAACAGCGTGTCTCTCATCTACCTCTCGCTCCTGGATCATTGATTCAAGAGCGACTGATCACATGACTGGATCTTCAGGTATATTGTCCACCTTTCGTGAGTCTGTCTAATGTCACATTAGCAGACGGCTCCATATCCATTCAATCTCTTTGACGTCCTCCTTGTCTTTATCTTATGCTATGTATCTTCCAAATTTTCCGTTTAACCTTTTGTCTGTTGGTCGTTTTACCAAAGAATATAATTGTTCTGTAACTTTTTATCATGATTTCTGTGTTTTTCAGGATTTGAAGACGACGAAGATGATTGGTAGAGGACGTTTGTCAGGGGGACTCTATGTGTTTGAAGATATTACCAGTGCCGCTTTTTCAGCAGTCTCTCCACATCAAGTTCATTGTCGCTTGGGACATCACTCCTTAGGAAATTTGAAGAAGTTAGATTCACGTTTTCATTCTTTATCTCGTATTGAGTGTGAGTCGTGTCAGTTTGGAAAACTACACCGTGTTAGTTATAGTCAACGAGTCAATAAACATGCCTCTCAGCCTTTTGCTCTAGTTCATTCTGATGTTTGGGGTCCATGTCCTATCACTTCTAAGTTGGGTTTTAAGTACTTCGTTACTTTTGTAGATAACTATTCAAGAGCCACTAGGTTATATCTAATGAAAAGTCGTTCCGAGTTATTTTCTATTTTTTGTTCATTTATTAACAAAGTACAGACTCAGCTTTCTACTATAGTTCGTATTCTTCAAAGTGATAATGCAAAAGAGTATTTTTCTAAGGCATTCTCTGATTTTAAGATTCAACGGGGCATTCTTCACCAATCATCTTGTTCGGATACACCACAACAAAATGGTGTCGCTGAAAGAGAATCGTCATTTGTTAGAAGTGACTCGATCTTTGATGTTTGAAATGAAGACAGATAAATCCTTTTGAGCTGACGCAGTTTTGACTGCGTGTTATCTTATCAATCGCATGCCT
This sequence comes from Rhodomyrtus tomentosa, assembly GCA_028455895.1. Classification (NCBI taxonomy): domain Eukaryota; kingdom Viridiplantae; phylum Streptophyta; class Magnoliopsida; order Myrtales; family Myrtaceae; genus Rhodomyrtus; species Rhodomyrtus tomentosa. The sequence continues at coordinate 35,768,670 of JAPCWY010000010.1, forward strand.
TCCTCTGTTCTTAAGGATGCGATTCCTCACTCTCTTCTTTATACTTCTGATCCCTTGTTTCATTTGCCACCTCCCATATTCGGTTGTGTCTGTTTTATTCGAGATCATCGTCCAGGACTTTCTAAACAAGATCCTCAATCTCTTAAATGCATTTTTGTGGGGTATTCTCGCACCCAAAAGGGTTATCGATGCTATTGTCTCTCTTTACAGAAGTACTTCGCTACCGCAGATGTCTCTTTCTTTGAGTCTACTATTCATTCTGATATTCCAAGGGTGCCTCCTACAGTGGATGATGATTCCTTGACACATGTTATTATGGAATCTTCATCCACTTCAGAATCTCCGCCTCCTCATCCACCTATTCAGCACGTTTACAGTAGACGGACTCGTCAGCATGTGGAGCCCCTTGCAGACGTATCCCAACCTATCTCGTCTTCTTCGTCTTCGGAACCTGAGGTACGTCATTCTCATACTGATCTTGATATTCCTATTGCCCATCGCAAAGGAATTCGTAGTTGTACGAAATACCCTACTGTCCAGTTTGTCTCCTATTCTGGTCTATCTACCCCTTGTCAGGCTCGTCTAATGACTATTGATCCTATTCCTACCACTGTTGCTGGAGCATTATCTAGTACAGGCTGGAAGAAAGCGATGGAAGAGGAATTACTGGCACTGGACCAAAACCAAACTTGGGATATGGTTCCTTTACCTGCAAGGAAGACGGACATTGGATGTAAGTGGGTGTTTACCGTTAAGGTTAATCCTGACGGCTCCCTCGCTCGTCTCAAAGCTAGATTGGTTGCTGAAGGGTATGCACAGGTATATGGAGTTGATTATGGTGATACATTTTCTCCTGTAGTTAAGATGACTTCTATTCGTCTTTTACTTTCTTAGGCTGCTTCTGCTGGTTGGCCTATGTTTCAGCTCGATGTTAAAAATGCCTTTCTTCATGGAGAGTTACAGGAAGAGGTCTACGTAGAGCAACCACCTGGTTTTGTTGCTCAGGGGGAGTCTAGTAATGTTGTGTGTCGCTTAAAAAAATCTTTGTATAGCTTGAAACAGTCTCCCAGGGCGTGGTTTGGGAAGTTTTCTGAGGCGGTACTCTAATTTGGACTCTATCAATGCACTGGAGATCATTCGATGTTTTACCGGGTTTCTGGAGCTGGTCGGATATTTCTCATAGTATATGTGGATGATATTGTCATAACTGGAGATGATTCTGCAGGTATCAAGGAGCTGAAATTGTATCTGCAACAACAGTTTCATACAAAAGATTTGGGATATCTTAGGTATTTCTTGGGTATTGAAGTGGCACGAGCAAAGAAAGGTATTCATATCATTCAACGGAAGTATGTTCTGGATTTACTTACTGAGACAGTTATGCTAGGAGCTAAACCATTGGATGCACCAATGGAAGGTGGCTTGAAATTGATGGCAAATGATGGTGAACTGTTAGATGATCCAGAAAGATATCGAAGACTTGTTGGAAAGCTAAATTATTTAACTATCACTCGGCCTGATATTTCCTTTTCAGTGAGTGTTGTGAGTCAGTTTATGTCTGCTCCTCGTACCTCACATTGGAATGCGGTAATCAGACTTCTGAAATACTTGAAGAAAGCCCCGGGTCGTGGTCTTGTTTATAGGGATCACGGTCATAGAAGAGTGGAAGCCTTCTCAGATGCCAATTGGGCAGGGTCTCCTATGGATAGAAGATCTACATCAGGTTATTGCACATTTGTGGGAGGAAACCTAGTATCTTGGAGAAGTAAGAAACAAAGTGTTGTGGCTAGATCAAGTGCAGAATCAGAATACAGGGCTATGGCTCAAGCTACTTGTGAGTTAATTTGGATGCGCCAGTTATTAGTTGAATTCAGATTCAAAGATCCTGCACCAATGGAGTTGTGGTGCGATAATCAAGCGGCTATCCAAATTGCTTCTAATCTTGTATTCCATCAGCGTACCAAGCATATTGAAGTTGATTATCATCTTGTCCGTGAGAAGCTTCAACCTAAGATTATCTCTACTAGTTACATTAGGACTGGTGAACAACTTGCTGATATTTTCACCAAATCTCTAGGGAGTAGTAGGGTTGAGTATATTTGTAACAAGCTAGGCATGCTTAATATCCATGCTCCAGCTTGAGGGGGAGTGTTATAAAGGGTAAAATAGTATTTGTGGGTTTGTGGGTTTATTATATATGTAGTTCTCTCTGTTGAAGTAAATAATGTTTCAATAGAAATACCTTTTTACACTTCCCAAGTGTCACAGACTCGCGTTATATTATTTTGTCCAGAATAAAGCAATGCACATTTCTCCCAAACCGCCTTAGCAGTCTTACACTGAATAAAGTGGGGACTAACCTTTGGATCCATGCTATTCCATAGAAGAGTTCGAATCATAGCATCTCCTGCAGTCCATTTGGCAAGTTTCTCTTTATCAGACGGTGCTGTAGACGTAAGAAAATCAAGTTGTACGGTGATTGTAAAATAGACTTCGACAGCTGTTGACCATGATGAATAATTTGTGCCGTCCAGCTTGACAGAGGTCAATTGAAATTGACCAAAAATGGATCCAGAATTCGATCCAGTAGCCATGAATTCAATCAAGTCCAAATACAAAATGAACTTTATAGTAATTAAGGATTGCAACTAACGTATGTATTGCAACACAAAATGCTCCAACCTAAAGGAGTAACTCCACTTTACTGACTTCAAGTCTCCAAGAGCTATCAAGAACAGAATTTGGACTTGATTGAATTTAAACCCCCAACCCCAAAAAAAAAAAAAAACAAAACACCAATAGAAATGGTGTTATTCATCAGACCTACTCAAATGTATCAGCACATTCTATATTCCTCAAACTCATTTGCACTCCTAGGATACCGATTCACTTCAGAGAACTTAAAAACATTGAACACCATACACCTATAGAGTCGTGCAACTACCAAGGAAGGGTTGCCTCTCAGTCAGTAGCTTCAGAGAATGCCGAAAATAGGTCCGGCAAGTTCAGAGGACTCCTGAAATAGGTTGCCAGCTCAAAACAGGAGGTCATGGAGGTCGCAAGGCTTCGGCTAAGTCAGGAAAAAGGGGTCGCCGGGTCTGGACGACTTCGATCGGCAGGTCACCGGTCCTGGGAGACCTCGGTCGACGCCGGAAATAGTGTCTCCAGGCCTGGGCGACTTTGGTATGCGCCGGAAATGGGGTCGCTAAGCCTGGGCGACCTCAAATCTGGCTTCGCCAGGGGTCGCCGACCCTGGACGACCTCAAATCTGGCTTCGCCGGCTTGGGACGACCTCGGTCGGTGCCGGAAATAGTGTCGCCAGGCCTAGGCAACCTCGGTGGGCCCCGATCGTCGAGCCTAGGCACCTCAGATTTGGCTTCGCAAGCTCAAGCCAACCTCGGATCTGACTTCGCAGCTGCTGGGCGACCTCAGATCTAAGGTTTTTTTTCGACGGCAGTGAGAGGCGGACGGCGGCCCGATGGAGGATCGACGATGGTCAACGAAGGTGGTTGTTTTAGGTTTAGGGTGGCTCTGATGCGATGTTGTTGAAGAAAATAATGTGTTATTTAGTAACCACAATTACAAGGATATATAAAAGTGACTATTCTGCCCTTATCCTTAACATACCCTATTGCCCAGTTTGTCTCCTATTCTGGTCTATCTACCTCTTGTCAGGCTCGTCTAATGACCATTGATAAACATCCTATTCTTACCATTGTTGCTGAAGCATTATCTACTCCAAGCTGGAAGAAAGCTATGGAAGAAGAATTACTGGCACTGAACCAAAACCAAACTTGGGATATGGTTCCTTTACCTGCAGGGAAGACAGCCATTGGATGTAAGTGGGTATTTACCGTTAAGGTTAATCCTAATGGTTCTCTAGCTCGTCTCAAAGCTAGATTGGTTGCTAAAGGATATGCACAAGTTTATGGAGTTGATTATGGTGATACATTTTCTCCTGTGGCTAAGATGACTTCTATTCATCTTTTACTTTCTTTGGCTGCTTCTGCTGATTAGCCTATGTTTCAGCTTGATGTTAAAATTCTTCATCGAGAATTACAGGAAGAGGTCTACGTAGAGCAACCACCTGGTTTTGTTGCTCAGGGGGAGTCTAGTAATGTGTGTCGTTTAAAAAAATCTTTGCATGGTTTGAACAGTCTCCTAGGGCGTGGTTTGGAAAGTTTTCTGAGGCGGTACTCCAGTTTGGACTTTATCGATGCACCGGAGATGATTCGATATTTTACCGAGTTTCCGAAGTTGGTCGGATATTTCTTATAGTATATGTGGATGATATTGTCATAACTGGAGATGATTCTACAGGAATTAAGGAGCTAAAATTGTATCTGCAACATCAGTTTCATACAAAAGATTTGGGATATCTTAGATATTTCTTGGGTATTGAAGTGGCACGAGAAAAGAAAGGTATCCATATCTCTCAACGGAAGTATGTTCTGAATTTGCTTACTGAGATAGGTATGCTAGGAGCTAAACCGTTGGATGCACCAATGGAAGGTGGCTTGAAATTGATGGCAGATGATGGTGTACTGTTAGATGATCCAGAAAGATATCGAAGACTTGTTGGAAAGCTAAATTATTTAACTATCACTCGGCCTGATATTTCCTTTTCAGTGAGTGTTGTGAGTCGGTTTATGACTTCTCCTCTTACCTCACATTGGGATTCTGTAATCAGAATTCTGAGATACTTGAAGAAAGCCCCGGGTCGTGGTCTTGTTTACAGGGATCACGGTCATAGAAGAGTGGAAGCCTTCTCAGATGCCAATTGGGCAGGGTCTCCTATGGATAGAAGATCTACATCAGGTTATTGCACATTTGTGGGAGGAAACCTAGTATCTTGGAGAAGTAAGAAGCAAAGTGTTGTGGCTAGATCAAGGGCAGAATCATAATACAGAGCTATGGCTCAAGCTACTTGTGATTTAATTTGGATGCTTCAGTTATTAGTTGAACTCAGATTCAAAGATCCTGCACAAATGGAGTTGTGCGATAATTAAGCAGCTATCCATATTGCTTCTAATCCAGTATTCCATAAGCATACCAAGCATATTGAAGTTGATTGTCATCTTGTCCATGAGAAGCTTCAAGCTAGGATTATCTCTGCTAGTTACATTAGAACTGGTGAACAACTTGATGATATTTTCACCAAATCTCTAGGGAGTAGTAGAGTTGAGTATATTTGTAACAAGTTGGGCATGCTTAATATCTATGCTCCAGCTTGAGGGGGAGTGTTATATGTTACAAAGGGTAAAATAGTCTTTGTGGGTTTATTATATATATGTCGTTCTTCTTTTGAATAAAGAGTGGTCAGAGAAATACCATTAACATAATCAAGGGTCATCAAATGTTACCAGCCACCGCATAACACAAAGCCTAACGATAAATCTGCTCTCTTCTTAAACGTGTTTAAATCCAGATTATGACTAAACTAGACTAATGCACAAACTGGCCAGACAAGGCCCAATTGCCTAGAGGCCCAGCTAACTTGACCCGGTCGTACCAAAAATTGGCTTCAAGGACATATAAAATCCAACAAGAAATATAAAACCGCCAATTTTGAACCCAATATCACAATCATCTGAAACTTTGGTACAGCATCCTACTCTGACAGAACATATACTTACTGAGCTAGTAGAGAAAGATACTTTTACTCAAAAACGGCAAGGATGCAATCTAAATGACTTTTTAACCATAACCTGCGCCAGCGTGATATTGCAAATTATAGCTGTGTTTGAATTTCCACCAAGAGCAGGTTGCAAAATGCGCGTAAGTTTGCTGTCGCGATATGGGACATGTCCCCTACATCAAAAGTGAGCAATATAAACCCGCCAGCTATATACATTATAAAAGGTACTTGCCAACTAATCTTTTATCTGAAATAGTTGGATACCAACCCCTGACTTTCGGCACCTTCGCTCAGCTTTTTAATCACAGTTCCCAGAGTCATCAGACTTTTGTTGATGTGAGATCCCTCTTTGAGACGGACACCCTCTGCCCCAGTTTTTGCAGCACGTTCCGAACCAGCAAGGTCCACTAAGTTCTAGATAGAAGATCGTGGGTGTCAAAAGGGTAAGATCGATAAAAGTACACATTTGACGAGATAAACAAAACTTCATACCAGAACAGATACACGGACAGCATCACAAGAACTGCCACCATCACCATCTTCAGTTTTATCCCGACTTTCAATAATCTGTTCATGGTAATGGTGAGAAATTTGAAGATTAGACCATAAAACAACTGGATATGGAAGGATTTTGCAAAGCATGTGATACGGAAAAAAGAAAAAAAATTATGAATCTACCATGCGAAATATGGTGTGAGACCTGCTGCTGTACACGTTCATATTTGTCTCTCCAATGTGACGATGAGCTGAATAGTAAAAGAAGTAACAGTACCCAGGATGTCAAATAGGTTAGGACCCTTCCTTAAAAGCTTTGATAAAATCCACACTCTAGAACTAATAATTTCCCTTTTAAGAGAAAATAGTTTCAAAGGCAATAAACCAAATCTCTACATCATAATATATCTGCAAACACATTGATGGAAGTGCAAAAGCAAAAGGTAATGATGCTATGAGAATTACCTTCTCCAAATTCCATAAAATCAAGGACTTGGTCAGGAGATGCAACAATTTCTTCACGCAGACCAGCAACATATATTCCCCGCTAAGCTTGCAAAGTTGATTCCTAAATGAACTTTACGAACTAATAAAAGAAATTACACAACCCTCTAGTACACAGTAAATCCATACCTCCAGGTTTTCATGAATTTGCAATTTTCGATGCTCAGGAGCCAACAGGTCATTTATTTCTTCATTATATATCTCCATATAAGACATTCGCAGCAAAAATTCACGACCCACCTCCTGAGTATTATAAGGATCATAAGTGACATGTAGAAAGATTAGATTAAAAACTCACAGGGAATGCATGTTATCTTTCTTTTCTTTCTCAGTACGAACTCAACACAATTTATTGGAAGAGAAAGAGGGATTCATGAAAGAAAGCAATTCAACGACTGGAAAAGATAAACAATGTAAGGCTTTTAGTATGCTTTTAGTATGCTCAAAAAAAGAGAATCTACAGTTTAATGAAAGGAAGTGTTCAGTTCCACGAGCCAAACTTATGATAGGATCGAAGACAAAGGAAGAGATATACACCAAAATTACCTTTGAATCAAAGATAAATTAAACAGGATACTAAAAGAAACTGCTGAACCTAACTTTTTTTATGTAATAAAAAGAAGAGGACAACGGAAATACAATTGAGCCTGTCAACAGTTTGCCTATTGCTTGATGAATATTAGTTCAACATTACTCAGAACACCAACTATATTTCGAGTAATTATGCTTTCATGGAACTGGCAACATCCGGAATAAGGACATGCAGCATAAGCGAATTTCACCATTGCAACTTACATAACTTGCAAATCCAGAATTGGATCATTAGTCGCCATGGCAGCATTTCTTGGTTGAGAATTTATGAGATGTTTAAGCATTCCAAATTTTACATTAGTTTTTTAGAAATTTATCTGAGGATGTTGAGGATAAAGTTTCGGAAATATGGGCTTTGAGCGGCGTACTTAGAACTAACAGTTTAGTCAAATGGTATTCTGAGGTTATTGGTAAAGTATCAAACTTTTCTAGCAGCGAAGATTTGAGACATAAATCATCTCAACTGAAAGACTCATAGGAAAATGTATTCCTACCTTGTTTATGGAATCGAACAAATCATAAATTGAAAGAGGTATAACTCCTGGCTCTCTTTCTGATCCCCGCATGGTATGTGTCTTTCCGCTGTTAGTTTGCCCATAAGCAAAAACAGTTCCTAAAAGACAGCAATATAATACGAAACGTGAGCTCAATCCGGACTTCAATGCTCTAAGCTGCGTGCAGCTGCAAAGCAAATTCTTTGCTGTTTTCATTGCCCCAGCAACATAAACTGACAGAAAGAATCCCTACGAAAAATGCTACTTCGAGTTCGAACAATTCAAGTAAAAAGGTTTGAAAGCCAATTGCGCAGCCAAAAGAAGGAAAGCTGAGAGAGCTTGCCATTAAATCCACGAATAGCAGCGGCGACGATGTCTTTGGTGCGGGATTCATAGACCTCCAGTGTCTTACAATCTTCCCCAAATATCCGATCTGAAATGACGAAAGAACAATATCAAAATAAGCAGACTTACGATCCTCTCCAAATATTCCATCTAAAAATGACGAGAGAACAACATTAGACGAGCTTTTTCCAGCCTTCGCACTATACCACAGGAGACGAACACACATTGAATTCTCGCCGAGCGAAGACAGAGTGAAGGGAGACAATACCAAACTCAAACTTGGAAGGAAGATTGGCCAAGAAGATGGAGTTGCCCGAGATCCTCCAGGGGCTGATACCGGCGTCGTCCAGCGAGAGCGGCCTCGCCCTGACGCTCACGTGTATTCGCTCCATTCGCGAGCTCGATCGAGTACAGGAAGAGCGGGCGACGGTGAACAGTGTGGACGAGGGGCAGAGGGGAGAGACGCCGCTGTTTTGATTTGGGGCATTTCTTCAATTTTCCCGCCTTTTTTAGCGCCTTTCCTGCGTTTTTGAAAGGGATAACGTAAGGCCCGTACCATTTTCTTTCCGAGGCCGCAGGTTCGTTTTGGGGCCAGAAGCGATACGGGCCTTTTTTTCTTATTTTTACTAGGATTAACGGAAATCCAAGAGAATATTACTCAAATTTAATAGTGAAAATTGCGGAAAATAAAGAGGTTGGTAAAAGTAATAAAGGAGTTGGTCTTATTTGCTTGAGCTATCGATTCGGAATCATTTCTACTTGTGCAAGTTTGTGTGGTTCACCTCCTCCTCTCGGAGCAAGATTAAGGCCACCTTAAATATATATATATATAGTTTCATCCACAACTTTTTATAGTGAGTATTGTAATTTCGACCAAAAAAATAAAAATAAAAATAGTAAGTATTGCAAAGACATGTCTCTTTTTAAAATTAGCAGATGCGCCTACACGATGATAGGACATTATGTCTAAAGAGAAGAGAAGTGTTTGAACAAAAGTAAGCAATACCTAGTAAAATGGATATAGCAACAGCAGATGCCCGCTAGACAATACATGACGGATGCTTGCTTTTAAAATCAAATTTAGGCTTTATTCTTTCTTTTCTAGTCAAAGAATTTAGGCTCCATTCATTTTGCGAAAAATGTAGTGTTTTTGGAAAATATTTTTCAATGAGTCATCTTCCACAAAAACAAAAATATTTTCAAATGTTTAGCTAAAGTCTGAAAATGAAATGATCATCTGGTAAGGAAAATATTTTCCCTCATTGGATTTTTTGCATCGTCGTTTGGTCGAAAATTGGTGACCTGAACTAATTGTCCCATTTGATACGGCTAGTGATAGCTTGATTTTTTTTTTTTTGTAATGTAAAAAATAGGAAATTTTTACTATTTTTATCGTTTATCTTTGTATTAATTTTTTTATTCTATTCTCTTCTTTTTCTTTTTTTCCTTTTAATTCATTCTCCGTCGATCACTGGCCACGGCTATGGCCGATGAGCTCAAACCTCACCTTGTTCGCCTTAGGAGAGGCCGAGCCTTGCCTTGCCTCACCAAATCCGGCGAGGCTTCAGCTCATTGGCCATAGCCGTGGCTAGCAACCAGCATAGAAATAAATAAAAAGAAAAGAAAAAATCAAGAATAAAAAGAAAAGAAATGTAAAATAAAAAATAACTATTGAAAAATATCATCCTTCACTAAATTATTTGCCATGAAGCGAATATTGAAAAATCCAAAAAACATTTTTTTTAAAGTTATTTTCCGTGAAACAAATGGAATGTGAATAGCAATGTTGATGTTCGAACATCCAAAAGTGAGAAAAACACAAGAGTTCCCTAAAAAAATGTACTTAGCACAAACGAGTATTAAGAACTTAAGATGAATATCCAAGCTGGTGTCGCTTTTCTCCGTGCCCAAAGAAAAGTGGAAGAGAGTATTTTCCCGTCACTTCACCAAGCAGTGTACAGGGCATGAACTAAAACCCCACAAACATGCTTGGAGGATGCATAGACGACAACTATCTGGTCAAGCTGGTGTTTTCAGCTTTTCTTTTCCTCCACATTCATCGCCTCGACTCTCTAACATGACTCTGTCCGTAGAATGAAGCAGAGTGGAAGTTACAGGCCTTTACAAAATAGATGAACTGTACAAAAGAGTGCGAAAAAGAAAAAGAAAAAACAGATCGGCTCCTAAGTTGCTTGATGAGAGAACTTCAAACCTGGACCCCTATCCTATGAGCAACCTGCGTTGGCAAGGATAAGATGAAGCCGTTATACTCTCTTATACACAACCATGAGTGCAAAGCAAGGTACTGTTTCAGCATTCGTGAAGCAGTTCGGTAACGATGGATGTTAATTGTTAGGAACTGACATTGTTTTCTGTGGATGCCTAAAAAGTTATCGGTGAAGAGAGGGGCTCACGGCAAGCATATCTCATAGATGAGGTAGAAGAGTTGAAGACCCTGAACTGTCAAAAAGAAGTCATCGAAAGGCTACTTAAGAGGAGAAGATGACAGAATCTACCTCCTCAAAGGAATGAACATCGCTTCCCCAGAGCCAAGCATCACAGCCAGCATCTCTGGCACCCCATATATCATTTCTACGATCATCCCCCACATGTACTGCATCTTCAGGGGTTACCCCCAATAACTCACAAGCTCTCAGAAATATTGTTGGATTTGGTTTTTCTGCTTCAACCTGTCAAAACAGTAGTCAAAAAGGGTAATTAAGGAAGGGAGGTATAAAGGAAATGGAGCAGTGACTAGTCAACAACAGTGTTAGCAAACTTACTTCAGCTGAAACAGCCATAGCATCAAACCAATGATCACAACTCAAAGCCCGCAAAACAGGTCTCAAACGAGTGTCAAAATTTGATACAACAGCCAATTTTACCCCCGCTTTTCTCAGAGCTTCAAAGACTTTCTCAGCATTAGGATCGCAAAGGTGCCAAGCCTGTGGGAAAAAACCATTGCGAGAAGTCATTAGCACAACAAGTACCAGTGCAGACATCACGCAAATCGGATATTTAAAATAACTACCCAACCTTATCAGTTGTATAGTAATTGTAAAGCTCCTCAAAGTACTGAGAATCCGAGCAGCCAGTAGAAGAACTAACAATATATTGCCAGAACGGTCTGCCATCATTGACATATCTGCAGATAATGAACACACGGCAGTGTTACCTTATTCTTTATTTTTCTGAGAGGCATATGATTCAAATCAACTGCCAAATAGAAATGAAATTTTCATCAAGCAACACATCTGCAATGCACTGAACATAGACCAATAGATATGATTGTGAACATTTCATGGAGAAAGGGTTGAAATTGATGATATATCAATTGTGCATATAAAAGATTAAGAAATTGAAGGTCAGTGAAATATAGAAGAAAACAGAGAGCAGAAAAAACTTCAAATGGGAACAGAACTGATGCAAGCTGGACGAGCAATCCATCAAATCAATCTACCGATGAGAACTCCAAAATTACCAGGGAAAAGGAACTGTCCTCCCTCCATAGTTCTCATCCCTAAAGAGAATTCGCTCTACGATCGAGTTACTCCAAAAGCGAAATTTTCGCTTCCAAACAACTAACTCTATCTCAGGGACAGAGGAAAGTCTGACAGAGCTAAACACAACGATCTAACGAACAATTGTGAAGACTCCTTAGCCCTTGATAGAAGCAGTGAATCATAAACAGGTACAAGTTCGGCACAGAAGTAAAACACGGACTAGCATTTCTCTAAGTCCACATATGATTTAAAGGTCAATACAACATCTGAGAGGTGGAAATGTCCTGGGGATCAAGACGATGTCATAAAGGGCCTTTGCGCTCGGTAAACTTAAAAGTTGATGCCTTGAGGAGCCATAATGAAAACAAAGTTCGTCCAAACGATCAAGTCAGAAATTTCCAAATCAGGTGCCATTACAGTGTAAAACTGCTTCTTCAGGAAGCCCCAGAAAGAATAGGATTGCAATTGCAACCCGGGAATAGAATTGCAAAAGAGCAAGAATTAGAATCAAGTCCCAATTGATACGATATTGGAGCTTAAAAACAAGGGGAAGCGAAAAAGGAGTTCAGACAACCGGTCTTTACGCAAAGGAAACCACCTTTTTCAAGTAAAAACCACCGAATTGCAATAAATGACTTTGGAATGCCAAATAAGGACATACCTCAGACGAGATCTACCCCAAGGCTGCTCGTAAGCCCTTCTATATCTGTCCAATATCTCATCCTCCGAGTACTCCACCCCATACTTCTCCCCTATCTGCCTATATATCTGCACCACAAGACCACCGACTCCATTAGCAATGGCCAACACAGGCAGCGACGAGAGCGAGCGAGCGAGCGACGGAGAGAGAGAGAGAGAGAGAGAACCTGAGCCATAGGCTGAGAAGGAACGACGAGTGTGCCGACAGCATCCACCAAAAGAGCTTTGTGAGTGATTCCGCCGTACAAGGACCTCCGGTAGTCCTCGTACTCCTTCACTCCGAAAATCTCCATCCCTAAGCTCCTCGAGCCGACCATCTCCGACTCATTCGGCGCGACCGCAGCGGCGGCCGAACTGGAGGAGCTCCGCACCGAATCCGACCGAGACGAGAGCCCATTCGGAGGAGGGGGAGGAGGCCCGCGCCTCAGGAATGGCGACCGAGATTCACCGTCGACGAGAGCGCGGAGAAATGCAGACAGCTTCGTCCTCGAGGCGATCACCGCCATTGCGCCGGCTTCATTAGTTGTTTTGAGTGCGATGGAGACGCCAGTTGGTGATTTGGTTCTTCGGTGGGACTTTGGTGTCTCCGCGCGCCAGCCAGAGACTCTCCTCCGAGAGAGTGTGAGTGCGTGTGACAAACGAAGGAAGGAAGGGAACCTGAAATCGTGATTTACTTCTGAGGAAATGACCCCCGAGGATGGACGAAATTACGGTTGTGTCCGCTGCGGACGTGGAGGTGATAAGGACATAATTTTCACTATTCCTTAAGAAGATTGTCGGGTGTCAGTATTTGGCTAATTATGGGATTAATTTACCCAAGAGCCCTTCGGTTTTTAAAACACATGCTCGCTTAGAAAATATCAAAGCTTTCAACCCAAATTTTCAGGAAGTAATAATTTGCATTGTCTAAAATAATAACTAATAAAAAAATTACTATGATAATAATATGTGTCAAAATATTTTCATAAATGATAGAAAAAATTGTTCATTAATTCTTACAAGTGAGACAAGTTGTTAGTTTTTTCAAATAATTTATTTTTCCCCAAACAAACAAAAAGTATGAAATATTGAATTTTTTTTATTCAAACACTTAGTAAACATGTCGATACTATCCTTTGATGAAATAATTTTTCAGAGGGGAAGGGAGAATATGGTCAAGTCGATTTTCTTTTTCTTTTCTTTTTTTATGAGAAGTTTTATTAGGCTATTAGCCTATCATTAGACGAGTAATGCAAAGGGGCTGAATTGATCCGTTGTCAATTTGTACACTTACACCTCTACCTCTTTCGTCGAGGGCAAAACGGGGAATATAGGAGTTAATGACGTGGAAGATCACAAAGTGGAGACCATCCGTGTCAGCAATTTCTCTAGATTATATATTAAAGTATGAATATCAGGTTTTTTTTTTTTGTGGTCAAAATAAAAATATCAAGCTGACGTGTGGCCTAATTCTTTTTTTTTTTCTTTTTTTCATATCTCACGGCCAACGTAGAAGGGGATCATAGAAAGGGGGCCATTGGATCTTCCCCTATAATGCGATGTCTATGGTCCCTTGCCATATGGCAGGGGATCCAAACACCAAGGCTGGTAATTTTCGTAATTTTGTTTATAGCAAGCAATTAACTGCTCGTATTAAGCTGATTCGGACAGCAACAGACACAATTAATTCCGAAAAAAAAAAGATTTATTGCTTAAAATTCTCCAGAACTTCGGCACTATTTCGCAACAACTATTGCACTTTGAAAAAGTTACGTATTAATCCGCTTGATTTATGACCCACCATTGGACAACAGCTCTCGAACCTTTTTTAGATTATTTATTTGATTTTGATTTTTTTTCTTATAATCGTTCCCGTCTAGATAATGTTAAGCGTCTACTAACTCATTTCTTTTATGAAAATAATCTCTCTTGATTTTTCTCGAGTATGTTAATCATGCAATGAAGATTCTTTTTTTTTGGGGGGGGGGGGTGAAGAAATGACTTTTCAAGTAACTTTTTAATTTTTTTATTAAAAAAGTAACTTTTTTATTGATATGCTGACAAAACAACTATGGCATGTATGACAATCGTTCTGATCTGAAAAGGGGATTCCGATTAAAATAATTTTTTCTGATTTTGTTCCGTGAATGAGCTTCACAGAATCAAAACGAGCTTGGTAACTGTACAAAATTTCTATTGTCGAGAACAGTTGCTCTTCTCAATTTTTGTTATTTAATAGAAAAAATTACGTAGTTGTTTTTTTGAAATTTCATCGTACACTTCGACTTAATCGAATATTAATTCACATTGATTCTATTTTATAATATATTGCATATTGAAATGTAAAAATAAATATAAAAAATCGTCACTAGTCATTTTCACAATTTATTGTGGAGTTTCATCGAATTATTTTGAGCAAGACAATCGATAGGAGCTACGTCCTTGTTTTCGCACACTACCCTGCATTGGTGGTGTGCATTTTTTGTTCTGGAAAATCTAATATCAGTCTTAATTCATCGAAAACTTAAGAACTAGAGCTTGCTAAGTTTTCACGATTTTTATTGTTATCTTTTTTTTTCATTTTTTCTAAAACTATACTAAATTTAAAGTATATACACCGAGGCAAATCACAGCCAATGAAATCAAGTGTATAATTGAAGAATCACGTCATTGATAAAACCGCATCATAAAATCCTAATGAAGTTGTAATGGTTTAGAGAAATATGGTTCAAGTTTAATTTCAAAAGTATTTATGATTTTTCTAAAAAAGTTCAAAATATATGAAATTTAGGTAATCTAGGCCTAAATTTATGAAGCGAGGTCAAACTGGCCTAATATAAGCTTTTTCTATTTTTTTGGATTTTTTTTAATTTGTGCTGATTTTTTAGAATTTTTCTAATTGTTTTTTTTACTACCTTATATATTTTTATTTCAAAATGAGACCCGTTCTATTTTAATCTAGAGAAAATTGAATAGAGAATTGAAAAGAAAACAACGATAGAGGTGCGACTTCATTATGTCTCGTGATTCTTAAAAGCGATACTTTTTTTTTTCATAACTTTTTACGGTGCTTGTTTTTACTTCAAAACTGTTTATGGAAACATAATCAAAATCATTTACGTTATCAAATAGAATTATCATCTTTTTTTTTCGAAGAACATAATCAGAAAATTAGAATGCTTGCTATACAGGCCCCTAGCAATCGAAATAAACGTCAAAGTCCGAGGATAATTTGTGACTTTACAAAATTCGGAGATAAAATCATTTTTATCTTTTCGAAGTTGATAATTATTTTCCAAATGTATCAAATATTCTAAACAACAAATTTGGCGAAGTAGGGCCCCCGACATAGGTGGCCATCCCTAATCAATCCCTACTTCCCCCTTCCACCCCCCATCCCCCGAGCCCCAACCCTCAACCCCCAACCCCAATAATTTAACTATCGGGTTTTGCAGTGAACGAGTCAGGTGTCTCCATCCCCATCGCAGTCGAACAACTTTTGACCCGTTTGTGGAAAATGACGTTGCAAAAGACGACAACTGCTTCTTCTTCTTTTTTAAGCATTTCGCAATTCCAAGAGTCTCCCCATTTCAGAATTATTTTTTAATACGGAGAAAAAAAGCGAAGGTATTTTGTATTTTCTGCTCGATTCTGGAATACGGTGGTGGCGGTGGAGCTGTCCAAGACGGCGATTGCTCGGATATTTTTTGGCTTCTATCGAACCGATGCGGACGCGTCCGTAAGTTTATTGAGTTCTCAAATTACATGGCTGTAGCTTAGTTCAAATCGAGGATCCGCGTCGATTTGGCGTGAACATGAATTGGAGTGACATGTTTGGTTAGAATCAATCGGGTCGGACGAGACGGCGACTTTTACTCCTTTCTTTATTTATGACTCTTTCGCGTTCACAAAATTGTAAAAGGTTTTTCCTTTTTTCCTCTTTCATGTTTGAAGTGAAGGTAATTTTAATGGCTCTTTCCATTTGACGTGAACACGAATGGAGTGACGTGTGTTTGATTTTGTTTTTTTTTGGGGTTGCAAAATGAAAAAGGTATTTTGACATGTAATTTTTCAAACAAGGGACGATAACCAAGACGGATGCTGCAGATTTTGAGATCTCTTAAACAAAATTGATTTACAAAGTGACACGCTAGATTTAACTATTTGAATAAGAATGACTCATGTAAGTATTAAATGGGAAATTTGTCTAAAAAAGTCTTAATTTTAATTCACTTTTGTCAATTTAACACTAAATCGTTCGATTTTGTCTGATATTTTGTCAATTGAGTTGATCCGGTCAATTTTAATCCTAAAATTGCTGATTTTAATGGTGGTAGTGCCACGAAGAACGACCCGTCCTAATGTTGATAATTATTATTATTTTTTTTGTTATGAAGTCCGGCAATCGGCCGACCCTTTCTGGTCTCAAACAAGGGCCAATGACCTCATCGACCCTTGAAGCCCTAGCAAAAACAAAGGAAAAAAGAAAGAAAAAAACTACAAAATTATAAACAGTTCAAATTTTTAAAAAAACAAAAAAAAATTGTCTCATTCGATGTTGGCTGTGCCAAGTAAAACATATGACGTCCACATATGCTCAATAAATATTTTTTCTCTCCTCGATAACAAAGAGAATAAGCATGTTTTTGGCGATTCGTTATTGCAAAATACCAAACATTTTTAGGAAATTATTCTCTACATTTTAGAGGTTGGTTAAAAGGGTCATTTCACGATATAAATTCATTAATCTTAGGGAAAACGGGTGAAATGATTACACGTGTCGGCACATGAAATCTTGAGGCCAAGAAAAATCGCACAAAACTGGTCGGATGGCCCAGCGTTGGGGATTTGTGGCTGGGAGCTCCGAAAAGGAGACCGTTAAAGATCTTGTGGATTAGAATCCATTTCCCTCTCATTCGGTGTGCACGGAAATCGAAACCAATTCGGTAATTGAATCGGATCGGCCTGAATCCAATGCTTCCTAACGATTTTCAATTTTAAATTTTCGAAATCGAAAATAGTGGATCTAATTTTCGATTTCAAGCGAATAATCGAATCGAATCGTTTGAACCGGAACAAATCGATATGTGTCCTTTTCTTTTATTTTCCTTTTAAATGGGGAAAAAAATGACAATGCCAAAACCTAAATTAGATCGGTTTAACCAAAAAATCAAGCCAAGATCGACAAGTTTAGTTTTCTATCCTAGACTAGAACCAGTTAACTTGAAACCGATCATCCTTAATGTCTCATAAGATGGAGAGCATATCGACATCTGCATCTCGAGAAACGTAATTCAATAAACAAAATCGTGGTCCCGTTTGCTCGGAGAGATATCCTCTCTTGGACTGGACCACAAGAGATGTCCACATCAGCAAGTTTTTTTTTTTTTTGGTTGGCCACATCAGCAAGTTGAGTGGTTCCTAAATCAATCGATTGCAGGCACTCCCTATGATTGGAGCCCAGGATATCCAAAGGCGGACATGTGATTTTAATGGATTGGCGGAAGCCAACGCAAGCAACATACGGAATGGATCGAGAGCTTTACGCAATCCAACCGCGTCGGTTCCCAAAGGATCAAAGAACCGATTAAGCTCATCAAATGCGTTCGCTTTGACTGGACTTAATGCTCGCGTCTCATCTGAATCGTAAGGTTAGCGGGGTTGTCAGGGTCTATCAAAACCCGAAATTTTTACGGGTTTTTTTCTTTTTTTCCTGCTCAAAGCGGGCTTCCACATCATGATAAAAATATTTGCTGTCGTTCAAATTGTAAAAGGAAACGCCGAAGAACCGATGGTGACGTGGACCATTTTGATGTCACTTTGCCTCCCAACATAAAAAGGAAGTGGACCAATTTTGGATGAGGGCCACATCCTTCTTATCCATAGAATCTGATCCCTTTCCGTGATGCGAAACTGGGCACCCATCAAAGGCCCACGCTCGGTCCCAGCGTTTGAACCTGTGCCGTCCGAAGTCGGACACCTGTCCTCCCGTTGCATCATCTAGAGTGCTGCTTGATTGGTGTTTCTAGCTTTACAAGTTACGACAGCTTCTCCGATGAGGGCCCGCCCAGTTCGATCCGGTCCGGTCCGGTCCAATTGCCGAGATCATATCTTCCAAATTAGGGTCAAGAAATTTTAAGTGAACGATAACAAGGCAAATAGATCACTCATCACGATGGCCTTAACTCAAAATTTGGATTCTAAATGCCAAGTTCATGGAAAGCACAACGTCTGGCCGTTTTTCTTCAATCACAAGCCATATCTTCCAAAATTAAATGGGCTGTTAGTTGTTATGGCTTCCTTGCCGAAGATAAACAAAAAGAAAGAAGAAGAATAAGAAGAAGCTAAGGGCGCGCATGGTAACACATTGAAAGCAGAATTTTTGCTTTAGAATTGATTCTGAAGCTGAAATCTGTTTGGTAAAAATATTGAGATTTTTTATTTTTGGAATAGATTTTTATTTCTGGTTGGATTTTTAGCCAATTTTGAGAAGTTAAAAATTGTAACTTTTCAGCTTTATAAATCACTTCTTCAACTACACCGGCCTTCGCCGACTAACCCCCCTGCCAGCGCCCTTGGTCGCCAGCCGTTATTGGCCGCGGCTGATCCTCGACTGCCGCCTCGGCCAATTGTCAATCCCCGACTACCGCCGGTCGCAGCCGCCGCCCATCACTGGTTGTCACCGCGTCCGATCGCCAATCGCCGATCCCCAGTTGTTGTCGTCGTCGATCACCAGCCTCCGGTTATTGTTCACCGGTGCCATCAATGCAGATCTCTACCGACCACCACCGCCTGAGATTTTGTTAGTAATATTTCAAAAATAGAAATTTCAAAAGTAGAAATTTTATTGAACACCTTTCTTTGATAAAAAATCAACTTTTGATAGAGAAGTTAAAACATCAACTTACATTTTTTATGGAGAAGTTAAAAAATCAACTTTTGATTCTGGTGATATTTATGAAGCAGAAGTTTTGTCATGCACACCCTAAAAGCGCACATGGGGCACTTTTGCTCTGGAAATAGAAGTTATATTTTCGGAAAGAAGTAATTTTTTACTTCGTCAAGTGACCCCAAAATTAATTTTGAAGCAAAAAAACGTTTTGGAAGTAAAAAAATGAAGCTTCATAATCAAACGGATTTCTACTTTAGAAGTACTATTAAATCATTAATTCTATTCCATAAGTGTTGTCTTCGCGCCCTAAAAATGCTTAGATTAATCGTGCCATCTATTAAATCCGTTGCTCGTACTGAACAAAAAAAAAAAAATATATGTATATATATTCCTAATTACATTCCACAAACCATTTTTCCCCCCCTCGTTCAATCAATTTTTTTGGGCCTTGTAAAAGCCTGCAAACGGCATATTCACAGACCCGATCCAAAACCCTCCGTCTCGTTCCTCGACTTCGCTGATCGACCTCCATTGATTCCCCACTCCCTCCTCCAAGATCTCCACCACCTCGCCCTCCTCGCTCAACCTCACTCCCATCCCTCTCCCTCTCCAGCTCGCGTACACCCCGTGAATCTTCATCGCATCGATCGGTAGCCCGAGCAGGAACTTCCCCATCCAGGAAGACGACAGAACCAGCTCGAGAATCTTGTTTCTCTTCGAGAAGATCCCCACCCAGTAGCCCCCCCTCGGGCTTCTCCTGATGTTATCCGGAAACCCGGGGAGCCGAGCGAAAATCTCGACGTTCCCTGCTTTCAGGGTTGGTCTGAGCCAGTACTTGAGGATTCTGCAAGTGCTCGTCTCGGCAACTAGAACGAAGTCGCCGCCGTCTTTGTCGAGGGCCACTCCATTGGGGAACGAGAGATTGTTCAGGATTGTCGTCACGCGATTGCTTTCCGGGTCGTACTTCATCAGCCTTCCCGTTCGATCCCCGCTCAGAATTAGAGGAATATAGTTCCTGCATTGTACAGTACATCATGTACACGCAGTACGTCCGTGAATGTGAAAGGCAAACGACGCGTATAGCCTACACGTACTACCTTCGTTGGTACCGCGAGCTGCTATCGGTGAAATACACGGCTCCACTGAGTGGATCAACGTCCAAGCTGTTGGTGAACCGGAAGGAAACGCCATCCGCTTGGGCAGCGACCGCGGTGGCCAACCCACCGCCAGGGCCGACAGCAAGCAAGCCCATGTAAGCATCGGCGATGTAGAGACGGCTCGTCCTCGGGTCAAACCCTAGCCCCAGCGGGCGTCCGCAAACGTGTTCCATCTCTCGATGCTCGTGTGGCTTCTCGCACGCGTCTCTGTAAATATAAGAAGAAAACCGAGACACTTGAATCGTGATGAAATCGAAAGCGAGGCTTCGTTCCAGCTTATCGCTCGATTCTTCGACTATTTTTACTAGACTTTTGCCTACTACTACCTCTACCAGCATCCCAAGCCCTCGCTGCTGGCCCAGAGGACAAAACCATAATCTAGGTTAAAAAAAGAAAAGAAAAAAATTCATTTAATTTACATAATTTATTCGATATTAATATATTTAATTGGGTACAAAAAAATAAAAACACCCATCACGTTGCTGAAATTTCCAGGAATTATTAAAAAATTTGTCAACTTGAAATTCATTAATTATTTTTTCATTTGTTTATTAAATACATTAATTCCGAAACGATGTGCCTCCAACCTCGGTGGAATCGTTGTCATAGTCAACAGCAAACGCATCCCACTCTCTCTCTCTCTCTCTCCGTCAGTGTTTCACCGGGCGCCAGAACACAAGCTATCGTTTATTTACACGCATGGGCGCGTACCTGCTCGGAGAAGTGAAAGCGAAATCGACCCAGCGGCGCTCGCTCTCCTCCCACTTCACGACCCGCCCGTCCGACACGCCGGTGTACGGGCCCTCCCCTCGAGGATCGAACGCAAAGCTCTCCGGCCCGACCGCTCCGCCGCAGTCCATCGGAAAGAGCTCGAGGCCGTCGACTGTCCCAGGTTCGCCGGAGGGGGCTCTCAGGTGGAGGCCGAAGAGGATGTAGACAACGGCGGTCGCCGCTGCAAAAAAGGAGAGCTTGTGATCCGAATTCATGGCCCGTGCGCGAGTTCCTCGGATTCCTCCTCGCGACCGAAAGCTGGCAAGCGACGAAAGACGCGATGGTTGGCGGTGTTTGGACGTTAGCGCCTATGGAACGAGTGGCGGAGCTGTGTCTGGAATCGTGTCGGAGTTCGACCGTCTGGAAAGCGTGGATCCTAATGATATATGTCGATCCTTTTTAGTCAATCGGTAATATGTCGATCCTAATGATATATGATCATCATGACCGTCTGGAAAGCGTGGATCCTAATGAAAATCACTATTATGCTGTGAACCAAAGGGCGCTGGTGTTCGTCTACTAAAGACCCCTGCGCACAACATACGAAACTTCTTATCTTTCAATTTCTGCACTACGTACTCAGTCATTGGTTAAATTCCAGCAATATTTATGTATGTTCAGTTCCATTTGAAGTGAAATTGTCGGTTTTCTTGGGTACCTATGATATTTCCTGTGTGGAATCGAGACGTAACATATCTTCTTTAATAAGCGAAAGATATTGCATCACGCATGCCAATTCCGGCAAAACAAAATCAATTTCATAGCACGAAGGTACTAGGCACGGGGTTACTCTGTTGATAATTTACGTTAGCCATTAACTGGCGATCATAAGATCTAAATTACAGATGAACATCTACTACTGGATAGCTAATCTGATAGCATTCTTAGACAACCAAAACACGAGGACAAAAATTAACCGATGGTTCATAGCTAGAGGCGTCAAATGGGCGGGTTGGGTTAGGTCATATATGGTCCGACCCAAATCGATCCATTAACCCGTTTATAACCCATTTATGCACAACACAAATTTCTTGACTCATGCTAAATCCAACCTATTTAAAAAAAACACTTCTATATTTAATTTAATTTATGAAAATTTGTGTTAACCTATACCCGACCCATACCTCGGTCCCCGCCCCCGGTCTCCAGTCCTGGGTTTGGACCCAGCTTCGATCCTCGGTCCCGGCCCCGGTCCAGGTCTAGACCCCGACCTCGGCCCTGGTCCCGGCCTCGACCCTGAACCCGATCGCGGACTTGACCTCGAACTCGGCCCCGCCCCCGGCCCCGGTCCTTGGTCCGACCCTGGACTGTACCCGGCCTCAGTCCCCTGCCCCGGCCTCGGTCCCTTGCCCCGGTCCACGGCCTCGGCCCCGGACACGACCTCGGCCTAGGGCCTCGATCCCAACCCTGGCCCTAGTCCTTGTCTCAGCCCATGTCCTGTCCCAACCCTCAGCCCGGTTGCGTACCCGACCCTGATCCCTAGCCCGGATCCGTCCTCGGTCCCCGACACCCATCCCCGGCCCTACTCGGGCCTCGGCCCCGGTCCCCCGCCCAAGCCTCGATCCCCCGTCCTGGCCCTCAGTCCCTAGTCTCGGGCCCGGACCCGGCCTCTGTCCCCGGTCCCAACCCCAATTGCGGACCCGACCTTCTATCCCCGGTCCCTATTGTGGACCCGTTGCAAGCGTCAGCCTCGGTCCATAGCTATTGAGGGAAGAAAAAGAGATTCAATTAAATGGGTCGTAAATGGGTTTAGACCAAATCATTAAGACCCATCTATTTTTGCCTTCTTGTTGTAAAATCCATTATGGATAACAAAAAAAATAAGAGTGACTTATTAATAACCCATTGAAAGAAAAATGAGTTTATTAATGGGATTTAGACTACGACCAAAAAACAAAAAAAAGTGTTTTAGACCCATTTTGACAGGTCTACTCATAACTCATAAATGATGGTAAATCGATAGAAGAGGAGTACAAATGGATGGTGCACAAGATAGGTGCTTTGTTTGGATGAGATCACGGCATGGATCGACATTATGACACGAGAATACGGAGCTCAATTCAAGTCGTAAATAGCGATAAAAGGCCTCATCACCGACCCGATCCACAGCTTATTATCCCTCTCTTCGACTTCACTGATGAACTGCACGGTCTTCCCCTCCGTGTCTTCAACTGCTTCCAGAATTTCTCCCTCCTTGCCCAGCTTGACGGCGACGGCATCAGCTTTCCCTCCCACAAACAGCGAGTGTAGCTGTTGGAAGCTGATCGGCAGTCTTAGAGCGAAATTCCCGATGAGAGAATTGGAAAGGAGGAACCTCACGACCGGCCCTTTCTTGGCATGCAAGGCGACCCAGAACTCGCCTCTGGAGTTCCTCCTGATGTTGTCTGGGTAGCCGGGCAACTCAGCAAAGGTGTCCAACTGTCCTGCATTAGGGCCCTTAAGCCAAAGCCTCAAGATTCGGCAAGTAATGCTTTCCGCAACCAGCAAGAACAAACCGTCTTCGCTCAATGCCACTCCGTTGGGAAAAGCGAGCCCTCGCGATACGACATTTAGCTCCTTGCTCGACCTATCGTACTTCATTAGCCGGCCAGTTCTGTCTCCACTTAGACATGCATTCAGGAATTGTCTGGAAACACGAATTAGCAGCGATAAGCAGATTCTCCTAGGCACCATCAATGGACATCACTGAGAACAGACTAAAGCATCGATCATTCAGTCATTATAAGAAAGTAATCGTGTTGATTTCTCTTAGTATTGATGCGGTCCGTGTCTTACTTACCTTCTGTGGAAAGTTGTGCTCGAGTCCGTGAGGTAAATCACACCTTCGCTCTCATCGATATCCAGATCATTGGTGAGGCGGAAGGGCTCGCCTTCGGCTTCACTGGCCACCAGACCGGCCAAACCACCAGTTGGACCCACCACCATAAGCCCGAAGTACGCATCCGCTATATAGAGATCTCCAGTTTTCTTATCGAAACGTAGTCCTAGAGGTCTTCCACAAACATGCTCCAGCTCCGGTGCAAGTGGGCGAATGCATTCCTTCCTGGCAGCACAAGACCAAATTTGTGACATTAAGGGCAAAATATACAAAAGGAATCACAATATTACTGGAAATATAATCATTGAATGCTGACCCTAAAATGACAGGATTTATTGCAACCGAATCGATTATCACACAGAGAATCAATTGAATTGAATGACGCACGAGATTACCCAGATTCACCCCAGAATAGGGTTGCGTCCTGCAAAGAGATTTCACTATGATTGTCGGTTTACAGCCACTTAACTAGTTACAATGATCAAAATATATTGCCACAAAACGGGCCCAAAATTTAAATCCGTCTAAAACTCTTTAATCCCACTACAAACGGGCTGACTTAAATTAAAGCCCAAATCCGTTGAGGTTTCGGGGGCACTGCCCTCGAACCCCCGCCCGCTCACCTGCGAGAGGGGTAGGCGTTCGCTGACCGAGCGGCGGGCCAGCGAGACACCAGTGTCGAGGGCGCTATTTCCGAACCTCCGCATCCCGCGTGCATGGGTCATATGTCGTCGGACAACAATTTAGTTTTCCTAAACTTTCGTGGGCATATGCGGTGTGAGAAATAAGGCTGCCCGACTCCAACATAAAATGGGTTCGAATTACGAATGTTAGCACTATCGCGATTCGTCCCAACGTTACTTATTTTCTGGAGAAAGTTAGCAGCAGCAGTGGAACTTCCCATGTTGGGTCCTCTCAAATGCAAGGGAAATTACCATGAATACCAGAAGGAACAGGTACAAAACCAAGTCGATATTCGATGTTGGCTAGTCTGGTTGGTGTGGCTAACTGCATTTGAACAAATTGGTCATGTTCTCAGACATGACCAATTCGGGATCGTGAATCAATGGTACTGCGCGCCAGCAATGGAAGTAAACCGGAAGGGTCAAACACGTCGACAGCGAAGAGCAAAATCACCATCTCATCGAACTATTTGACGACCTACCTCTGAGAGGAAGTGAAAGCGAAGTTGACCCACCCACGCTCGTTGCCCTCCCACTTCAGGATCCGCCCGTCGGCGACGCCAGTGTACGGGCCCCCACCGCTCGGGTCGAAGGCTAGGCTCTCAGGCCCGAACGCACCGGTGACGGGAACCACCTTGGAAGCGTGGAGAAGGTTGCGGGATCCCGGGATGGGAGGTGGGTGGAGGAGGTGGGTCGGAGGGTTCAGAGCCAGGACGACGGCCGCAATTGCCAGTGCTATCGCGACTGCTCCGAGCTTCGAAGCCATGGCCTCTTTTGCCGAGGTGATCAAGAACAGTGCTTGCTTTCGCAAGAGAGAGGCTCGAGCTCGAGGCACGTTAAGTGGAAGCGAAGCGAGTCAAGACGAATTATAATCAAGCTGATGGGTCTCCACAGAAGGACAGACGCAGGCATGGCAGGCAAGTCTTTGTGCGCCACGAGAAGATTAACTCTCGAATGAAGATCAACTAAAAAGGGAAAAAAAAATGGCTTTCCTAGAAATGGAAAAAAAAGGGGCAACATCTGTATTTACAGCCCACCAATCGAACACGACGAGAGAGGTCTTCTCGGACAAGACATGCAAGGAAGCATACGAAGTTTGTAACTTGTGAGTGAAAACCGCAGGTAAAATGTTGGGGTTGATGTACGAGGGGGTTCACAGAGGTTGGACATTCCATCAACAGGGTTTTCCGAAATCCATCAAGCAAGCCCCTTAAATTTTTCTTTTTCTTTTTCTTTTTTTTTTGGTCGGGTAAGCTCCATTAATTGAAATCGATTAAAATCCGGTAACGAATGGCACAAAAAAGTAGATAGCATGCGGGGTGACAGCACCTTGAAAATGGTGAAAATTTCCTTATTGAGACAGAGACGTATTTGTCGACAAAATTTTTCTAGAAAATTCATGTCCGAATTTTTTTATTAAGCATTTATGGAGTAAATAGGTTTTAGAGAAAATTTCCAAATAAATTTATTGCACTTTTGTAAGAAAAAAAGGGAAAAAAATCAAAATAAAAAATCAAAGAAATAATAAAAATTTCGAAATAAATATTGTCCACGTTATGTAAAATGACCAGCGTTCATGTCGGCGATTTCCGATTAAAATTGATTGGATGGACTCAGTCGACAAACTGTGAAAACATTTAGAACTCAACTGATAAAATTAAAATGTTTGTGACAATACTGGCAAAAATACATTAGGTTTAGAAATTTCTGAACAATATTTTCAATATATTTTACTTGGAAAAAGGAAATTTTTTTAGAAAAATCATTCTCTAGTCATGCCCCTACTCATCATGGTGATCGAATCTGCGTTATGTCCTGAAACGTGTTATGCATGCGTTTTCATTGTCGATCTGGACATCCAATGCGACAAGGAAAAGGAAATCCGACATCCTCGGACGGTTACTATTCACTGAATAGCTCGTAAGTAGCTGCTGGTGATGGATGCCGACCTACTCGAACGATTCATTAAGTGGACTCGCCAGTAAAAAGGACTGTAACTTCCGTGAGTGAATTGGCTCGGTGGGTCTCACGCATCCAACCACTTACATAAACTTGGTAACCAAGCCTCCCTATGAATTTGATTTCATGTTCTTCAGTACAACCATTGCAAAATCTAATTAGGATGTTCGGTGATCATTATATCAAAAGCCTACGGATCACGCGAAAAAACAACTTCGACACGACTAAATCGATAGAGAAAGAAGACAAAAACGGCGTAGCCACTTTGTTTCTTGGCTGAATTGACAACAAGGAGGAGCTTGATGAGATCACGTGACACCCGATAGACATTTTGGTTGGATGACATCACATCGCGGATCGATTTCACAGCTCAAGCGAGCATTTGTAGCTCAATCCAAGTCGTAAATGCCGATAAAAGGCCTCATCACCGACCCAATCCACAACTTATCGTCTCTCTCTTCGATTTCACTGATGAACTGCACGGTCTTCCCCTCCGCGTCTTCCAATACTTCAAGAATTTCTCCCTCCTTGCCCAACTTGATGGCGGTTGCTGCATCTGTGCCTCCCACAAGCAGCAAGTGCAGCTGTTGGAGGCTGATCGGCGCCCTTACAGCGAGCTTCGCAATTAGAGAATTAGAAAAGAGGAACCTCAAGACCGGACTTTTCTTGGCGTGCAAGGCCACCCAGAACTCGCCTCTAGGGTTCCTCCTGATGTTGTCTGGGTAACCGGGCAACTCAGCAAAGATGTTCAACTTTCCTGCATTAGGCCCTTTAAGCCAAAGCCTCAAGATTCGGCAAGTAATGCTTTCCGCAATCAGCAAGAACAAACCGTCTTCGCTCAATGCCACTCCGTTGGGAAAAGCGAGTCCTCGCGATACGACTTTTAGTTCCTTGCTCGGCTTATCGTACTTCATTAGCCGGCCAGTTCTGTCTCCACTTAGACATGCCTTCAGGAATTGTCTGGAAACATGAATTAGCGGCGATGAGTAGCTTCTCGTAGACATCATCAATAGACATCACTGAGAACAGACTAGAGTATCGATCATTCAGCAGTTATAAGAAAGTAATCGGGTCGATTACTCTTGGCATTGATGTTAACCGTGTCTTACTTACCTTCTGTGGAAAGCTGTGCTCGAGTCTGTGAAGTAAATCACACCTTCGGCCTCGTCCACATCCAGATCATTGGTGAAGCGGAAGGGTTCGCCTTCAGCTTCATTGGCCACCAGAGTGGCCAAACCACCATCCGGACCCACCGCCATAAGCCCGAAGTATGCATCCGCAACATAGAGATCTCCAGTTCTCATGTCGAAACGCAGTCCTAGAGGCCTTCCACAAACATGCTCCAGCTCCGGGGCGAATGGGCGAACGCATTCCTTCCTAGTACAGCACAGCACCAAGTTGGTCACGTTCCGGGCAAAAACGGGCGAAAGGAAGCACTCGCAGTATTGCTGGAAATTCAATGGATGAGTGCTGACGCTAAAGTTAGTTCCCCGACAAACAACTTATCGAATTAGGAATGTTAGCACCTCCTGTGCTCTGTCCCAACGTCATGGATTTTCACCAAAGTGGATGAATATAAAGACTTTCTGGAGAAATTTAGCAGCAGCAGAACTTTCACATGCATCTCTCATTTCTTACCTCGGATAACCAAAAGGAAGGAAAAAGAACAAAAAAAACTAACATCAATGTCGCCCCAAAATTCACCAGAATGAGCAAACATGTCGAGAATGAAGAGCAAAATCACTACTTTTATCTTAAAAAAGAACAAGAAGCGGAAAAAGGAAAAGCGAGTGGAGCACGAGCAGAACAGTGGTTTGACGACCTACCTCTGAGAGGAAGTGAAAGCGAAGTCGACCCACCCGCGCTCGTCGCCCTCCCACTTGAGGATCCGCCCGTCGGCGACACCGGTGTACGGGCCCCCGCCGCTCGGGTCGAAGGCGAGGCTCTCGGGCCCGTGCGCTCCGGGGACCGGCACCACCTCGGAAGCGCGGAGGCAGTCGCGGGCTCCTGGGATGGGAGGCGGCTGGAGGAGTTGGGTCGGCGGGTTCAGAGCTAGGACGACGGCTGCGACCCCAAGTGCTATCGCGACTGCTCCGAGCTTCGAAGCCATGGCCTCTTTTCTTTGCTCAGGAAGGCGATCGAGACTGTGTTGCGGATGCGTACCGTACCGTACCGAAGGCGTGATTTACTTCACAAGGTCCAGGCTTTTTTAAGGGAGGACAAGGGAGAGCGAGTGAAGTGAGTCAGAACAAAAATCCAAGTGACGGGTCTTCCTTTCGAGAAGGACGGCAGGACTCGACTGACGCTGCGAGCAGGGAGACCAGCTTTATGAAATTAGCCACCCTCCAAAATTACGAACGGCGTAGTAATTCGTGGTAAAAAAATGGATTTGCATGATTGTAAAACATCGACGTTCGGAGCCGGGACAAGATTCGACCAGCAAGCGCACATTATTCGGTTTGGCGATCATCGGGAACTTTCAAATTTTGTCTGATCCGATCTTGAGCATAATAACAGATTTCTTGTCGAAGAGGAGGAGACAAAAAATATGAAATGAAAGATTGAAGGGTACTGCCAAAGTAAGCAAAAGTCCCATTAGCCTAAGTAAACAGCACTAGTACGACATTGATTGATTTTGCAAGGTTTTATTGATTGGGTTTTCCTGGAGTCATTAGCCGAGCAAATTATCCATTGAAATTTTATAGCTTTCAATGTTGTTTGCTTGTGCATCATTGCTTTATAAAAAAGCAAACCATTCCTTTCTTTTTTTCTTTTTTCTCATTTCTTATTTAATATGCTTAAAATAAATTATTGGTCGATTTAGTATTAGAATTAAGATTGCCAATAGTTCGGTCCGGATCAATTTTTCCATTAATACTCGATCCAAGCCGAACCGATCATTAAGTTTGTGCTCTCTTTCCTCCTCCTCTTCTTCATTTTTTTTTTTTTTAATTTTTGTCTTTGGGATCTAAGGGGGCAAACGTTTTGCTGAGCACTCGAAAAAATGAGAAATTCACAATTTCCTATATAACCGTGCAAATGACCCGAAGCATAATCAGTCTTCGATACTTGAGCTGAGAAATCACGCTCAAAGAAGAGACGAGCACGACCCATCTCGCGGAAAACCTGCAACGTCAAAAAATGAAAATCTTCAATTCTCTTCGACCTTTAACTCGCTCCTCCATCCCCCCACCAACTCATATCAGACTCGTAGCTACCTCACTTGTACTCCTTAAAGGAAACCCAATAAACTTCTTACAAGTTTTGGTTGGTTGGGTTGGGTTGGTTGGTGTTCTTAATTTCACCTGATCCCAAGAACCCCAATCTCGATTCAAAGTTCATCCTCAAACGCTACCCAAAAACAGAGCATCTCCACCACCTTGCTCTGCCTCGGCTCTTCCCCTGCCAATCTCCAGCAGAGCCACTCCCTCCTCTCCGCCCTGCCCATGCTCCTGGGAAACGCGTCAAGAGCGCTCTCGGCTTGGTGGTCGAGCTACGAGTGCCTTTGGGGGGGTTGGGGGGGGGGGGGGCGGAGACGGCGAACAGTCGTCTGCCGTACTCGCCTCGCCGGCCTGTGGACCCTCTCTCTCCGGTTCAACTGGCTGTGGCGAGCTCGCCGGACTGGAGCTTCCTCAGGAGGGTGACGACCGAGACGGACGTGGAGTCGACATTGGAACTTGGTGATGACATATAGCGATCGTGAAGATGAACGGGCTCCGAAGAAGGAGACGAATTGCTCTGGGAGTGCACAACTACCCAGAATTTTTCGGTTGGATTCGGAGATTTTATACACCCCTCGTCAGAATTGTATTTTCCTCAACTCCTGTCATCCCTCTTATTGGTGGGTTTGTATTACATTTCCTAGATTCTATGCATGCAAATTCTACCTATCATGATACTGTGTGTGAAAGTTTAGCCATTTTAGCATGTAGAAATGTGAGGTGATGTTTGAGGACGATCACCATGGCCTATAGCAGGGATCCCCTAAAATCCCAGCCATCCATCCCTCCTTTTTATAGAGGGAGATTTAATGGATGGCTGGGATTGCTCCCGATAATTCATGGGAATCGTAGTTCTCCAAATCTATCGTACAAACTCCACAAGTGGAAATTCGACTAAATTCATCGCAGCAAAAGGCATGAAAATAATATGGCGTGTCCAAAGGCAAACTCTCTGATACCCCTCTCTTTAGTCGAAAAAGTATGCCATTCATGTATACACCGATTATATTCCTTATTCCGTTGGCCTTCGTAATATTTCGATGGTGATTCACCTGGCAGATACCTCTTATTCGAAGCTTATTTCTTCGTTCCCTTTCAACCTCCATTTGTTTCGCGAAAAATAAATTATTTGAGAAACATTTACTTGTATCGCATAAAATAATTAGTGAATAAAAAATATTTTCATTATAGATAACAATAAATATATGAATTTTTTAGTGAACAGTGAAAATACTTTTCGTTTATTCATCTTTTGTTAATGATTATTTCAGGAATATATTTTTTCAAATTCATTCATTTTTCGCGAAACAAACATAGTGGAAATTTATGCTATATCAAGATTTACGGTATTATTTTTTTTATCTCCAATTGAAATTCTATGATTCGTCAACTCAGGGTCTTCATGGTAATCACTCAACTTTCTCATTCTCATCCCAGAATATTAAAAATTGAGAATACTGTTTGGTAATGTAAATAATTCTAATTTTGATTCTGTTTACATAATCAATTTTAAAGAATCAGAATCAGTTTTAGAGTGAAATTCAAAAGAAAAAAAAGTAAGTTCTGAAAAAAGAATTACTTTTGAAGATAACAAAATATGATAAATCTCATATCTCTCACTTTTCCCTCTTAGTTTTCTAGTTAATTTCACTCTACCTAATAAAAATTAAATTAAATTAAATTAAAAAATTAAAAAAAATTAGAAAAATCTTGAAAAATAGAAAAAACTTAGATTATGCTAGTTTGACCTTATTTTCATAAATTTAAGTCTAAATTTCATAGATTTCATAGAGTGAAAAAAATTATAGAAGATGATGGCATCCAATATCTTTCTATGTATTTAGACAACGCAATATTTAGAGAAAAATGAGTCCTTAATATGAGAACATATCCATGCTCAATCAAACTTAAAACATCATATATTAAATTTTATGTTTAATTCATGACATGCTTTAAAAATAATTTATTTTCAATTATTTTATGTACATTGAAAATTAGTCTTCATTTAGGATGAAATTTTACAAATTAACTACGTGGTTATTTGACTTAAATGAAAAAATAGGAAAAGAAACAGTTTTTTGAAATATAAATTTTGTGCAGTTATCAAACGGGTTCTAATTCTCTAAAATTCATCCGGAAATACAATAAAAAAATCATTTTAACCAGAATCAATTTTGAGGATCGAAATCAGAATTACATAATGAGAATGGTTATCATGCTCTCAACCTCCTAATGATACCGCCCAACTGTTTGGAAGCAAACATCATTAAATGAGCTCATAAATTATAGATTTCATGTTCTTAGTAGTTAATTTGTCAATATACAATTTATTATTATTAGTACAGTAATTTTGGGTCAGTTTTATTTTTTTCTTGTGTTAATTTATTTGATGAAAATCCTTACAGTGTTTCCTTACATGTACTGGGGTTATGTTGAAAAGTATTGTACGTCTGTAGGTTTTGTACATGGTTAAAAAAAGGTATTTGGCAAAAATGAAAAAGAAGACTTGTGACATGAAGAACCCTTTATAAATAGGCCTATTAGGTGTGCCATGATATTGAAACTGCTCATCTCTAGGAGCCCCATGTTGAACTAAATTTGAAGAGTCAAAGTACTTTCTGGACAAAAGGGGTGTTACAATACTTGATTATGAAGTGAATGATATTTTATCTATTTTTTTGTCAAAAAAGTTCTGTGATATTATAATAAAATAGTAAAATAATCTTCACATGATTTTGCGGCAATTATTATAAATGAGAATATCTTACATTATGAAGGACCAGCAAGAGGATTATATTTATTCATGATAAATCGGAATAAGAGAATTATTTTGGTGGGATAAATCATTTTTGACTTATTTCATCATTAATTGACCAATGCATACTAACATAAATTTTGTTCACTAGTATAGTTATTTTCTTTTTTCTTTTTTAAGAACCTTTTTGAAGGGAAAGCGTTAACGTTGACCAGGGAGCCTACTGACCTAAAGCTTCGAGTCCCGCCGTTCGCGATAGCAACACCGGAGAACGGGACGATGAGCAGCTCGCAAGTCCAACGCGACGACGACGGCGACGACCAGGGCGAGGTCTTCCTCGACGACTCCGACATCATCCACGAAGTCACCGTCGACGACGAAGGTTTCATCTCCATCTTCTCCTTCATCATCATCATCTCTCTCGCTTCTAATTTGCCTTAGATGGTCTCGACATAAGTACAGCTCAGTCAAGGGGTATATACGTATGAAAGAGTGTTGAGCTTGTCGTTAATTTCTTTACTTGGGGTCCCTCTTCTTTTGATTCTGTTCATGTGTCTGGCAGAGGTTCTGTTTCCTTCGTTTCTCTGACTCCTCGATTGTGCTTTGCAGATCTTCCTGACGTCGATGATGAGGCAGACGAGGCTGGTAAGGCTAATGCAATGGTTTTCTTCGTTCTTGTTTGGCTGGGTTTCCGTGAATTCATTAGGTTTAGGGGCTATTACGAGTGGGCGAATTCGGCAACCTTTGTGCAGTATAAAGTGGAAGCTTATGGTTGTTTTTTTACTGACGGATTTTTAACGGCTGATCGTCTCTTGTCTTTTAACCTCAGAGGAAGCGGATGACTCGTTGCACATATTCACAGGCCATAATGGTAACTTTTTGGTTCTTGTTCGTTTGTGAGAGGCAAGTTTCTATGTTTAAAATCCTGCTGGACAAGGATATGATGCTAGTCTAGGTTGTAGTGGGAGTGTTAGATTGTGGCTGACGTTTGTCTTTCAGCTGATTAAACCAGTATGGCTATCTATGAAATGGGTAAGAGCGCAACCAACGATCTAGATAACGATTATCTGCTCTTTTTGTGGTAAAAAAAGCTAATATTTCTCTTCCAATGAGATTCAGACGACTGATCTGAATGGCAGGATGGGTTAATCATGAGATGAGGGAATAAAATACTAGTGCTTTTTGTATATGCTAAATGTGTTCACGAGCGCGAGTGCAACTGTGCAAATCCTTTATGAAACAATTGATTCCCCTTGTTAAGTAGTCATGCATTGTGATCTTGATTGAGAGTTGTATTGAAACTACAAACGACATTGATGGAGGTTCTAGTCAACATCCATCTTGAGTCTTCATTGGGTTTTCCAGAGCAAAAGCAGAATTAATTTGTGCGCGGCTGGTTCAAAGTCTTTGAGAAAGCCTTATTGCTTGAGGGGATTGATGTAGCAGATTGTCTGATAAAACCAGCCTGTCGTGTTGGAGTGGAACTCTTGAACGGTATAGGGTTTTATCATCCTTTGAAATAGATAGCTGGCTGTTAATTCACTGCTAAAGGGCATCGAGTTGTTCTAGCGCATGCCAGATTAATCGTTTTCTGAAGCGGCTATAAACCAGAGAGCCTTGGCCAATTTCCCTTAGCCCTAGTGTTATATTTGGTACCTTTTAGTTCTTATTGTATCAAGAAACTAATTGGAAAATTGGATGACAACCATTTAGATCTTCATTGTGGTTGTGATGGAAATTAGTTGGACATTGACTGATGTGTAATCTAAAATGTCAGCTTTTTGTGATAAGACAAATTTCTATATTTGCGTTTTATAGATCAGCATTCACGGAGGTACTTGGTTCAAGAAACATTTATAGAAGTTTTTTCTTACTTATCTATCTTCTTCCTTGTATGCAGGTGAACTCTACACAGTTGCTCTCAGTCCCACTGATGCAACACTGGTGGCAACTGGGGGTGGCGATGATAAAGGGTTTCTGTGGAGGATAGGTCATGGAGATTGGGCAGTTGAGCTCCAAGGCATGTGCATGTAGCCACTAGTTACTTCCTATTGCATAGAGACCCATATTGTTGATGTTTTTCTATTGATTTATGCTGATGTGGGCACAAATATGTTTGCTAGAAGACCCTAATCTTCTAGAGTTCCTGCAGGTCACAAGGATTCTGTCTCTAGTTTAGCGTTTAGTCTGGATGGGCAGCTGCTTGCATCTGGAAGCCTTGATGGAGTTATACAGATTTGGGATGTTCCATCTGGAAATCTTAAAGGTACCCTTGATGGACCTGGAGGGGGAATCGAGGTGAAATTTGAATTGATGAGATTTTGCTGCCTTGACATTTCATTTTCCCAAAGAAGTTGGTGATGAGTTGTGTGATTACTCAGTGGATCAGGTGGCATCCCAAGGGACACTTGATATTAG
Source organism: Rhodomyrtus tomentosa (assembly GCA_028455895.1). Classification (NCBI taxonomy): domain Eukaryota; kingdom Viridiplantae; phylum Streptophyta; class Magnoliopsida; order Myrtales; family Myrtaceae; genus Rhodomyrtus; species Rhodomyrtus tomentosa. The sequence continues at coordinate 35,803,592 of JAPCWY010000010.1, forward strand.
CAGGTTCTGAGGATTCCACCGTTTGGATGTGGAATGCTGACAAGATTGCCTACTTGAATATGTTTTCGGGGCATGGTAACAGCGTAACGTGTGGAGATTTTACTCCTGATGGTACTTATAGTCTCTTTGCTGTCGTCTGCTACTAAAGGCGTTTTTTTTTAATCATTGTCAACACTATTGCTCTCCTCTTTGCCTAGGTAAAACAATATGTACTGGCTCGGATGATGCAACATTGAGAATTTGGAATCCCAAGAGTGGGGAAAACATTCATGTCGTAAAAGGTATTCTCGTCAACCCTTGCTTAATCTTGTTTGTTGAAGTATTATTCACAGAGGGTAAAACAGTTGATTCACCAGCTTGGAAGTAGCATCCTGAGAAAGAGGTTGGTGAGGTGAATGTTAGAGGTCATGCATCCTAACATTTGATCAAAGCACGTTGTGAAAAAGGTGTTCATTGAGAAGAAAAAGTTGATGACTATAGTATCTCCACTACATAACCTGAAATGCTTTGCATTCTTCTAAAAGATGTGCATCACATGTGTCAGTACTTTCCAGATCATTCCCATATAAACTCCATATGGATAAATGAAATGAGATACTTTATAACTCCATAGATAAACATCATGGGACACTTTAACTATAACATTTAGGATATTTATTTCTCTTTGTTTGTCTAAAATCTAGGCAACTCACCCTCTGGGAAAAAAACTCATTTTTTTGTCCTCTTGGTTCATTTGGGATGTCTTTAGTGGTCTTGACATGCTTGAAACCTGAATTTGTTTTTGTTCCTTGTATGTGAATGTTGGTACTTGGAAAGTTCAACCAATTAGGTGTGTTTTAGGTCCATTACCAGTCTAAGAAATAATTTACACTCACCATCAGATTATTGACATATGAACGAATTTTGTTCATAAACTTGTCACTTATCCAATAGTCAGTGTGTGAGAAGTCTTTTTCTCATTGACGGTGGACTAACAATAATTCCAATCTATATGGTTTCTTTCCTTCTCATTTTCATAGAATCTTCACATTCTTCCTCATAAAATGAAAAGAATTTTCTATATCAACAAACAGCAGCAAATAGCACTTACAGGGGAAACAAGTAATATCTGTATTTTAAAAATTTTGTATCTGAGGGTCAGACAGGTGTGTGTAGCCTTTACTGTTCCATCCAAAATACTTGACATCTAATGTATTCCCTTTAGGTCATCCATATCATGCTGAAGGACTAACAGGCATGGCAATAAGCTCTGATTCAAGTCTTGCTATTACTGGTGCCAAAGATGGATCTGTTCGCATTGTCAATATATTAAGTGGAAGGGTGGGATCTTGCTTCTCCTCCTCCTCCTCTTCTTCTTCTTCTTCTTCTATGTTGAAGCATTCATTAGTGTCAAGGAAAAAGTAGGGGAAAAATTAAGTATCACGGTACTACTCATGGTAGCATCATAGAGAGGGATTGAAAGGGTTCTGTAATGATAAGTCCTTATGTTTTAATACAAGCAGGTTGGAATGCAATGGCAACGTATATGTATTTAAATTTGATTTTGCAGTTTTTTTATTTGTTTACTCAGTCATCTGAAGAATTTCACTCATAATCGCTCTTCTCAGACAACTTATTGTCGTTGTGATGAAATAGCTTATGACTCAGTTATCCATCCATCATGTCTTCTCCCTTGCGATTGCGCATGTTTAGGTCCTATTGCTGCCTATGCTGTGGCTGATTTTTAATGCATTTGTTGTCTCATGACATTTATGCTGCTGATTTCAACAGGTTGTGAGTTCTCTGGATGCTCACACAGATTCTGTTGAATGTGTGGGACTGGCACCAAGGTATCGCCTGTTTAACAAATTATTTTGATTTGAACATAGATTAGGAGGATATATCTATATCTGCTAGCTGTGGTCTTCACGATAGTATCTAGAGCTCAATGGTGTCGGCAGATCCCATGTAGTTTGTAATTCAGACTATGATTAAAGATTTTAAGGTAAACACTCGTCTAATATAAAAGGCAAGCTCAGAGAAATGTAAATGGAAGATTTTATTAAAGGCTGGAAATAAATTCTGAGAAGTATTACTGTAATAATCAATCCCATTTGATTCTCTAATTATTGAAAATGCTTATTAGAGCATAGATACATAATAATCAATCCCATTTGATTCTATAATTATTGAAAATGCTTATTAGAGCATAGATACAAAATAATGCAGGGAGTTTTCCTGTGAAGAAGGAATTGAAAGTAGGTGTAATGTGATAAAGGATTGTGAATTAATTAAAGACATTATGTTGCATCGCATAATGAAAATGGACGACCAATTTCATCAAAGGGCACATATGCACATATTGTTCCCTGTGAATGACAATATATAAAATGAGAAAGATACATGCATGGGAAGAGCAGAAAGAAGGAAAATTGCAGCGCTTTTTAGACCACAATAAGTAGTAATCATTTGCTTGAAGCATTGATTTATTGTTGTGGGGATCAAAATAATGTGGGAAGGCAAGTGAAAAGTGAGGCTTTGGTTCTACCAAAATCACACATTCCATATAGAGACTGCTGATGAGTTGTATTAAGCATTTAAGCAAGTGAATGCTCTACTAATTTCTCATCAAAGAAAAGTATTTGCTTATATTCCTTCCATTGGAATGTATTTTTAAATCACTTTCAGACAAAAAAAAGTTGCCGAGATTATTAGAAATTGATCTATATGAAATTCAGCAAATCCTTTTACGCTTTCCAAACTCTTATTGCAGCTCCCCGTGGGCTGCAACTGGAAGCTTAGATCAGAAGCTCATTATATGGGATCTCCAGCATTCTTCTCCCCGCGCCACCTGTGATCACGAGGTGATTGGTCATGTTTCCATGTACCTCAACTTTACTGATTGAATCTGTTCATCCATATTTGATTGTCATATAGCTGTCTTCTGCGCTTAAAATTCGTCTTACTTCATTTGTGGTGGACTTGGGGCTTGTTTGGCATCTATTATTTCCAGGATGGAGTGGCTTGCTTGACTTGGGTCGGCGCGTCAAGATTTTTGGCTACGGGTTGTGTTGATGGCAAAGTACGAGTGTGGGATAGCCTTTCTGGTGATTGCGTAAGAACATTTAATGGGCATTCCGAAGCTGTTCAGTCCCTGTCGGTGTCTGCTAACGGGGAGTTCCTTGTTTCTGTTTCAATTGATGGAACTGCCAGGGTTTTTGAGATTGCCGAGTTTCACTAAGTATAGCACCAATGATGTAACGATATTTTTGTCTGTACAGTTCCCGAACTCAAGAACTATAATCTTGCCTGTCTGTATTTCTATTTTTGCGTTTGATCAGCATTGGAAAATCGAGGACCCCATAGAAGTTTCAAATTCGATATCTTTTGCCAATGTTTTATCGTTTGAAGAGGGAATAGACTATTTGTGCAAATACATGTGTAATGCACTACATATGGAATGTTTCAATTGATGGAATGTTTTATCCCTTCCGTGGCTCCCTACTTTTGGTATAACTGGTGGTTTTTTTTTTTTTTTTTTGGTTATTTGATCTAATTCCTTTTTATTATTATTATTTTCTTTTTTTTCCTTGTGGGTTCCAATTTCCTCCTCCTTTTGCTTCTTGCCTCCCAATCGTCTCTCTTATTTCTCTCTTGCAAGAGATCGCCATGGGTATCGATTATGCGTGCAAGTCGATCACAAAGGGGAAGTTGATCTCTAGGGAAGTTGTGGAGGATATTAGGAGGGAGATGCAGATGATGCACCATTTGGCTGGGCCTGGTCCAAAGAATATCGTCGCGATTAAGGGTGCTCAGGAGGATCCGGTGTGCGTCCACGTCGTTATGGAGCTCTGCTCTAGCGGTGCGCTATTTAACCGGATTATCCAGAGGGGGCATTGTACCGAGAGGAAGGCCGCTGGAGCCAACGAAAATCATTGTCGATTTGTCGAGGCTTGTCATTAGCTCGGAGTAATGCATAGAGACCTGAACCCTGAGAGTTTTCTGCTGGTCAACGAGGACGACGATTCCTCTTTCACAGCCATCTACTTTGGGTTCTCTGTTTTCTTCAAACCAGGTATGGATAGGAGCTTGTTAGGCCCAGGGGGTTTTATTATACATTAACTCGAGTCCGGCACATGAAACAACAAGATGCTCTCTCTCTCTCTCTCTCTCTCTCTCTCTCCAATTCACCCTCCAGCATCGAAGCAATCATACTTGAGCATCTAATTTTGCACATTTGTACGAGCATTTGAGCAGTTTATTTCTGTGGCTATGTCCGTCTTGTCGGCATTGACCGGATCGAATCAGTGACATTTGTCATCCAAATAAAGACTTGCCAGAGAACCACTCGTTCAATATGAAGCTTAATGATTTTTATTTTACAAGTTAGAAACACAGATGCACCGACGAAATTAGAGTCCATCCCCATCAATTAGGTATAAACTTTTTTGTTACTTACAATCTCAACGATGTCATCACGTTTTTCCATGAAATCTGCATTTGGACCTATATATCTGCAAAAACACCAAAAAGGGAAAAGTTTAGTAAAGTTAAACATACAAAAACCTACATAAAAGTTATAATTTAAAGCAAAATAACACTAAGAGTGTCAATATTTATGTACGACGCTAATATATTTTTTTTGGCAAAAGTACAACAGAAATGTTAATATTTGTGTACGGAAACTACTTTAGCGCCAATATTTTTTTTGGATAACTTAATTGCCAAATCGAGAAAAAAAAATAATCAATTAAGTGCTGAGTCGCCGGAATTGGCACTAAAGTAATTATTTTTTCGCCGAAATTAACACTCAAGTGATCGTTTTTTGGATCACTTAAGTGCCAATTCCAGCGACTTGGCACTTAAATAATCGTTTTTTCTCCGATTTGGCAATTAAGCGATCTAAAAAAAATTAATACTAAAGTGATCTCCATACACAAATATTTGCACTTTTACTGTACTTTTGCCTATTTTTTTGAATCATTCAAATGTCATTTTTTAATTTATTTTAGTGTCAACTCTGGTGATATTTGCTAGAGCTTCCAAGACATTAATAAAAAAAGCCAAAATTTAAAAATATTATAAAATTAAAAATGAGCTAAATAAATTGAAAAAAAAAAAACCTATGTTGCAGTGGCCGCCATTAGGCAAGGCTGACCGCGTCTTGTCGCGGCGAAGCCTCACCACGGCGACCCCCCTTTGCCATCCCCCAACCCTTGCCAGCCATTTGCCAGCGATGGTGGGGAGGCAGCGGCCAGGGCTCAGAGCCCTCCCGCTGCAATTTTGGATTCTTTGATGTTTTTGTTTTTGTTTTTGATTTTTTAGGCCATTTTTCTGTTTAATTTTAATTTGTAAAAAAAAATAACTATTTTAAAGTTGAACAGTTCAGTGGACACCACGTGGACTACGCAGGTTGATTTTTTTTTATATAAAAAAATTGACAGGTAATATTAAAAAATTAATTAAAAAAATATCACACGTAATATTTGGTAGGAATTAGAACTTATAGGTAATCGTTTTTTTTTTTCAATTTGGCAATTAAGTGATCCAAACAAATATTGACACAAACTAAGTGCCGTACACAAATATTGACACTCAAGGTGTCTCTTTGCCTAAAATTTAATTAGAATGGACATATGACTAAAAAAAATCAAAGACAAGAAAGTTCGAGAATTGGCATCTATGGAATGAAAATTTTTATTTTACACGAGTTGAACGCCCTTACAAATATATTATTCTTTTAGTGCAACTTTCATTAACTTTTCATTTGCCGAGATAGCGCTTATGATTATCTTTCTTTGTGCATAGTTTGAGACGAGTCGAAAATTTATAATGAATAGATAAGTTTTTTTTTTTTAGAAAAAGATCTTAATTGCATTTAATATCACGGTTAAGAAATGTGTTAAGTTGTATTTTAAATAGCTACAATGTGATAATCTTTACGTTGTAATTCAACTTAATTTAACTTCTTTGTTCCTCTGAAATAATTTTTTTATAATAAATAAGTCATTTATCTTTTATAGACCATATATCTTCATTTTGTACACTTTCAATTTCTTTTTCAGATTAAGTGACTCTCCACATCTAATTAATTTTCTCCATGCCCATTCGAAATTAGTTATAAATGTGAAATAAGAGTCAAGTGCTTCTTTGTGAGGAAGAGATTGGTTAGCAATTTTGGACCTAAATACTTTCTATCAAAATTGAGATGTTTGGCATTTTCAAAGTCCAACCCAATGAATGTCTAACCTAGCATTAATTTAGTTCTTCTAAATGCTCACGCTAATATTTTTGTTTTTCCTATTTCACCCTCACTAAATTTTCTAATTTCAGTTTGCCCTCGCTTCACACGCTCTCTCCTCTACCTTTGCCTCCACCGCACCGCGGCTCGGCACCACCATCTCTGGCGAGCCCAAAGGCGGACTCCACAGCCACAAGCGACTGCCATCATGCCTTCCACTCCGGAAGTCTGATTGACCCAGCAAAATTCAGCAAAGTTATAAGCTCCGATTCACATCACATAGTTTTAATGGCCACTTACTCTGCCATCAAAATATCTCATAAGATGGAGATTAACGGTGATTTTAAGACGAAACTCTTCCTACTCATAGGATCGGATCTTAACTTATCCACAAGTTTTCATCTCCAAACTGATGGAAATGATTTCTTTTATTTCTTAAATGTGAACCTAGTTAATCTACCTGTTATTTTTTATCTATTAAATGTAATGTAATTTTATCATAAAAGTTTGTGTTGCCGACCTTGCTAATAATCAAATAGCTTCAGTGGACCGCCCGGGTCTTCAGTCCGATCCGGTTCCTAAACAGGATCTGATCGAGAACCAATTACCTCTGATAAAAAAAAGGTAATATACTGGAAATCTCCTAGTCCAGACATGAATATTGCCCACCTCAGACGGGATTAGAAGGACGGGCTTAGTCCGATACGCGAAAACTAACTCCAGGATATGACACTAATCGCTGCTCGTGAGATGCGAATGGCCCTTTTCCCGTGTCAGAAGTTGCATTGGGCCTAAAATCCAAAGCACAATGACCCTTTTTCCCGTATTAGAAGCCCATAATTGTCCCATCTCCCCTCTTCCGCTTCATCTCATCCTTCTCGTTTCAATCGAGATTAAAGCTTCATTTATTTTGCGAAAAATTAATAATTTTGAGAAGTATTAAAATTGAATAAACGGAAATTCATCATTTAGTAAAATATTTGGACATCAACTATTGGCGGTAATGAAAACATTTTTCATTAACTACTTATCATCATTATTAATTGATTATTTCTAGCCATACAAAAGGTCATTTTTTGAAAAGTACTTTTCAAATAATTCATTTTTCGCAAAATAAACGAAGTCTTGTGAATTTCAAAAACCAATAGGCGCGCTTGTATTCCCAGTTCGACGGCATGGGGTTCGAATTACTCCACTTGTGCATCCTCTTGAGGCCGAGGGCTCGAACCGTATTCTCCGATGTTCATCGGAGGTGCACTATATTGAAATCTCGAGTCTTACCCGTAAACATTTTGTTTCGCCATATAATTCTACCATACCATCGCAAGCTAGAGATCAGGATCCTCAATCTTGATGAGGCACTATAGCAATATCATTGCTGTAAAAAAAAATAAGAAAAAAAGGGCCTCTTTTTTTTTCACTCTGAGAAAAGAGAATTAAGAAAATAAAGAGAAAAAAAAAGAATGATAAATTTTCTTGAATGGACTGTTACTCCTGGCTTTCCAAAATTACCAAGATACAAAAGGGACCTATCCAGAACTCCCATAATTTTCTTTTGCCCTTTTACTTGAATGTTGTAACTTTTTTTCCAATCCGTGATTTCTAAAAAAACCTTCGCTTGAATTTCATAACTTTCAATTGTTCATTGAGTAACATAACTTTTAAAAAGTTATGGCACTTAGTTGATCGACTATAATGTTTAAATGATCACAAAAAAAGTAATAAATAGTCAACTTAGTGCCGCGCAAAAGTTAAGGCGTTTAAGTGATTGCAAAATAAAGACGCTATGACAATCAAGTGAGTACTATACGATAGTGATGGCACTTGCGATGTTCTTTTGTCCAAAGCATATGCAGACGTATTCCTCGATAGAGTATTTTAACGATTGGATGGTTATTAGTATGTGTGGAATTAGGAGAAGACATCTTCAAATGCACTGGAAATCAAAACTCTCTTATAGATATCTACCTTGAACCACCTTATTTGCTATAATGGCTTTTTTGGTCTTTCACTAGGCATTATTTGCTATTGTTATTTTTTCCTTTGATTTTTTTTACTATAAATAGATGTAATCTTTCATCCGTGTGTTTGGTTGAATTTTACAAATAATGTGAAAGTCATTCTTTTTATATTTGATATAGGAAGTTATAAAACACATTTGAGAAAAAAAAATCACAAATAAAAATTATATGCCCCATATTCGGGCACTAGGGTCTCGGGCTCAGTTTCGAGGGAACCGGACCAGGCGATCAGGTTCTGAGATTGTGCGTCGATAGCCAAGGCCGGTGTGTTGGGGTCCCGAATTTGGCCTTGGAGGACCCAAGGGCAAAAGCCCTGGAGAGTTGGGCACGAGAGCTGGGTAATTGAGGCCCACCGTTTGGGCTTCCAACCACGGGGATGAGTGTTGGTAGTTTGTTTGTAGAACAAGTGAAGAGGTGCATTATCCCACTTGACGGTGAATTCTATTTGTTCACTTGATTAAAGAAAACAGGTGTGTATATGTTCAATATTTTCTAAGTCACTCTTATAACCTTTAAAATATTGCGTCACTTCAAACATTTTATCTATAAATTACTAAACATTTATGTTTAATTTAACTGTAATATCATAGCGAAGTAGTGAGACTGTTCACTTAGGAGTTGCGGCTATTTTTTTAATGTCAAGTTTCTCCGCCGATTGCAACTCTTTAAAAAAACTTGATAGTTTCGGACACGAAGAGTTGCATCAGTTCAAGTTATCAATTTGTGACCTTCGAAAAGTTACAATCTTTTAGAATAAATTGTTTTCGAACAATGAAAAAGGTGCGATCAAATAAATTATTTTCGGACACGAAGAGTTGAATGAGAATCGGCTACTTTTCTAAATCGAAAATGCATGTTCTTTTTTCATTATATATATGATTTTTCTGCTCATTTTCAGAACTCACTTCTTCAGTTTTCAGATTTTTGCTTCTTTCCGAAAGAGATCGGCCTTCTTTTCTGATTGTATCATTGAGAGTTCTTGGAGAAACATTAGTATTGATATCTAATATTATCGTTTGAGATTATGTTTTATACCGGAGGATCTTCGTCAGTAACCATTAGCAACGCTGTGGGGCAAATAATTTCTTAAGAGTGTTGTCACGCCTCAAAGTCCGATTCTGTTGTTTATCACATTTTGTTAAGTTTTCCAACAACGAGGTCCCACACCTAATCCGAAGGATCTATCGACGTCCAGCCTCTGGAAACCGAGCCCAAGCCTCAAGGTCGAGTCATATTTCGAAATATAGCTTCTAGTTTTCAAAAGAGAAAGTCATTTTCATTTACGCATATGGTTTTCGTTGACTATAAAAATGATCTTTTATCACATCATCTATACGACAAGTACATTGTATCCGTTTCCTCTTTTAACTTTATTTTTATATAATTCAGAAACACGGTCCAATAAATCCAACTACTTAAATGCCCATGAAACACTCTGCAAAACCGTGTACGAGTTAAAGTCTAGGCCTTTGATCTATGTGGAGTGGAATAAGGAGGAATCCAAAACCAGGTTTCTCGTATTTGATTAAGTACACCTCCTTGATCCATAAGGAGATTAGTGGATTCAAATGAATCGCTTCTGCAGCTTGAAAGTTTAGTTTTCTTGGGTATCACCACGGTCCGTCGATGAAGACTTCAAGACATCGTCAAATGATATGTTTTGTACAGAAAATAACAGTTAATCACAAATTAAAATGGTCATTTGTATGTTCCTGCTGTTCACTTATCCTCAGATAATTCTTTTTGTCGAGTCAAAAACAGTTTAGTAGTTCATCGTCATAACACAGTTAAAGCCTTGTCGCATTAGAGGCTCCTCTACGCTTGATGTGTAGCGGTGGTTCAATCTCGGCCCTCGAGTCCTTCCCTAATTTTACAATCCCCTTCTTGAGGTGATGTTATTCAGCATTGGTTCTCAACATGTTTCTCTATTACTCTTTTGGGCGGCGCTATTTTCACTCCTATTTTAGCTAAAACACTCATTTTTGCTAATTAACTTACTAAAACACCCTTCTCTTTCTTCAATTAAATGTCTCTTTTCGTATCAGGCTAATCAACAAATCCATCTTCATTTTTAGTCGATGTTGACAAAAATAGAAAAGTAAAATTGATCACAAAATAGAAAAGATTAATTTATTAGAAGACATAATAAAATATCGAAGATATTTGTATTTAGATATGTATTAGCAAAGGATAAATACGTTAAGAAAAAAACGTGAAATTTCATACAATTCAACTCTTGATATAAATAACGAAGTTAATATTGATTGTAAATTCAATCTCACAGCATGTGGATCACCGTACATAAGTTTGAAAGTGCAGAATATGTAAATAAAATTTCAAACCCATCTTGCAATTCATATTAAAATTTGAAAAGATTAAAAAAAACACAAATAAGTGATTTGTAATTTTATAAACCTACAGGTCTATTTGAAAATTACATACGAGATCAAAATTTGCTTGATAGTTATATTGGATTTTAAATTTCAACTTTGTAATAAAATTTTCCTCAAATTATTTAATAAAAACTAGATAGTTAATTATTTGTTCATAAATCGTTATAACTATTGAGTGTAATTTGACATTTATATTGTGAATTTGATATTTGAAGGAAAAATAGAAATAAAGGAGTTTTATTTGTTGGGTTGGTAAAAAAATAAACTATAAGTTGAAGAAGTAGAATGGTATTTCGGTCTATTGATTGAAAAGATGGGTATTTTAATCAAAATGAGAGTGAAAATAGCGCCGTCCTTTTCTTTTTCCGATCAAGTTTTCGCATTTTATATTCTAGTTCTATTTAATTTTACTTGAGAAATCAAACGAAGTTATTGCATAACCGACTTATTTGTTCATTTGAAATTATTGGAAGTTCTTTTGAGTACATTCAAAGTCGAAACAACCATCCTGAGGGAAAATCGATAGGTGACTCATCACCTAGAAGAATTTAAATTCTCAATAATACGATAGTGCTACTTTTTTTTTTTTAATCTTGCTTTATGCTAGAAGAATTTAAATTCTCAATAATACGACAGTTTTAAAAACTTTTTTTTTTCTAATCTTGCTTTATGCTATCTTATTTTATTTTACAAGCCGTGATATGTGAAGGTTTCGAAAACCTACCCCGTCACTTACGATCCCCATCCTCAATTCCCTTGGAATCGATTTCCCCACTTCACCCTTTCAAAGTAGGTAGGGTGACCACAGGGGTAAATACCTGGTGGTCACATCTCTGAAAACTTTAATGAAATGAGAACGAGAGTTATTGTTCTCTCGTACAAATAGATTAACTTGCATTCTCATGGACGCGTTAGTCTGTTTCCTTTATATACACACACACACTCTCTCTTTTTAGGCGGGGCACCAAAAAAATTAGTTATAGGATAGAGGCGGTCCAGATGTTAGTTAATAGTAGTTAGGCTGCGCAGCTTTCGGGGAGGATAGGTCATTTAACCAATCCTAGAACCCACCCTATTTCCAAGTCCTAGAAAAAGGAGATACACTTCAGCTTTCACGCATCATTTAACATGGATTTGACTGTAAAGCTGGTGTGAGAGAGAAGGGGAGGGGGTGATGTGGATTTGACTAAGGTTTTCATATATATATGAAATATTTTATTAGAAAAAGATGAATTTATGAATAATTAAGTGCATAGATACTACATACGAGAGATATTATACAGGGTACGATGTACCTTTCTACAAGATACTCTGCAAATGGCATAGGGTGATGGGCGAGAACGGGATCAATATGACCCCTAACCTTGGAATCTACCCGTGTGCTCACCGATCCCACGACTCAAGATTAATAAATACCTCAATCCAAATCAAAAATAGCGATAAAAGGACTCATCACCGACACCATCCACAGCTTATTATTCCTCTCTTCAACTTCACTGAAGAACTGCACGGTATTCCAAATGTCATTTCGCTGTCGCCATCGGCCCCATAGCTAGCGATGGATGCCGGCCTACTTGAACGACTCATTGAGTAGAGTCACTGGATAAACGGACTGCAACTTCTGTTGAGTGAATAGGTTTTGTGAGTCTCATACATCTAAAGCCTCCCTAAGAATTGATTCCATGTTCTTCACTACAACCACTGCAAATCTAACTAGGTTGAACTCCTACATATAATGCCAAAAACGAACAGGACAATGGTAAATTGATAGAGGAGTACAATTGGATTGTGCATAAGATAGGCGCTGTGGTCGGATGAGATCATGGAACGGATCGACATTACAACACAAGAATACGTACCTCAATTCAAATCGTAAATAGCGATAAAAGGCCTCATCACCGACCCGATCCACAGCTTATTATCCCTCTCTTCAACTTCACTGATGAACTGCACGGTCTTCCCCTCCGTGTCTTCCACTACTTCCAGAGTTTCTCCCTCCTTGCCCAGCTTGACGGCGATGGCATCAGCTTTCCCTCCCACAAACAGCGAGTGCAGCTGTTGGAAGCTGATCGGCAGTTTTAGAGCGAAATTCCCAATGAGAGAATTGGAAAGAAGGAACCTCGAGACAGGTCCTTCCTTGGCGTGCAAGCCAACCCAGAAGTCACCTCTGGAGTTCCTCCTGATGTTGTCTGGGTAACCGGGCAACTCAGCAAAGATGTCCAACTTTCCTGCATTAGGGCCCTTAAGCCACAGCCTCGAGATTCGGCAAGTAGCGGTTTCTGCCACCAGCAGAAACAGACCGTCTTTGCTCAACGATACTCCATTGGCAAAAGCAAGTCCTCGCAAAAGGACTTTTAGTTCCTTGCTCGATTTATCGTATTTCATCAATCGGCCAGTTTTGTCTCCACTGAGACATGAATTCATAAATTCTCTGGACACACAAATTATCAGCGATAAGTAGCTTCTTGTAGGCATCAATAGACATCACTGAGAACAGATTTTTTATATATATATATACATATACTTTGTCAGTCATTATAAGAGAAAGAAGTTGGATATTGCAGTGGAAGTGGAAGTGTGACTACTCTGAAAATCAGTTAACCGGACCACAACACTGATGTAAATAATTTCCATATAACAATTGGTTATGTTGTTTCTGTTAGAAAGTCCAACCCAAAAACTTAAGCTATTAGGTGAAGGGAGACCACGTGAATATAAAAAGTATACAATACTCATTCACGACCGATGTGGGACAACAACAACAACAACAACAATAACTGCAACACCCCCTCTCATGTGCAAGCAATCTGTATGTGGAAATTAACTAATGGGGGTGGGCCCAAATACACGGAAGTAAATAACATTGGCTCTGATACCATGGTAGAAAGTCCAGTCCAAAAGCTTAAGCTATTAGGTGAAGGGAGACCACATGAACATAAAGAGCATATAACACTCATTCACAAGCGATGTGGAACAACAACAACAACTTCAACAATTTCCATGTCCTGACTACGCAGTTATCGTGTTGAACTATCCCACATAATGAAAACAAGACCCGTTGATATCTAGACATCTTTCTTTTAGCATTGATGTTGCCTGTGTCTTGCTTACCTTCTGTGGAAAGTTGTGCTCGAGTCTGTAAAGTAGATCACATCTTCGCTCTCATCGATATCCAGATCGTTGGTGAAGCGCAAGGATTGGCCCTCAGCTTCATTAGCCACCAGAGTGGCCAAACCACCATCTGGACCCACCACCATAAGCCCGAAGTATGCATCCGCAATATAGAGATCTCCAGTTTTCTTATCAAAACGGAGTCCTAGAGGCCTTCCACAAACATGCTCCAACTCCGGTGCAAATGGGCGAATGCATTCCTTCCTAGTAGCACAATACCAAGTTGGTGACATTCGGGGCAAAATATACAAGAGGAAGCACACTATTACTGGAATTTTAATGAATGAGTGCTGACACTGAATTTTTTTTTTCATTCGGTAGCCCCGACAACTTCTCAAATTAGAAACGTTAGAACTCATGTGCTTTGTCCCTACATATCAAAGTGGGTAAAAACGAAACTTTCTGGAGAAAGTAGCAGCAGCAACAGAACTTCCAATTTTGGGGCTCTCAGATTCAGCGCGAGTTACCATGAAACCCAAAAGTAACAAGTACTGAACAAGTCAGATGATGACTAACTGGTTGGAACTATTTTTGCATCATCCTTGTGAGGGCCATGCTAATCTTCTCCATCATCCCAATGCTACTGATCTCTCAGGAGAGACTAATCTCATAGCTACTTGAACAAAAACTCTATTAAGTTAGGAAAAAGGTAATCAATCCAGTCCAATAAACGCCTTACTAACTGCATTTGTTACTTGGACTGAAAGTAATACACACCAATGCTGAAAAGCACACGCAGGGTTACTTTAACGTGATGGACTGAATCACTTGCTGCGCAAGAATGCAGAATCTGCATAGCTTCTTGTAGAGTCCAGCATAAGTGACACATGATTTGCTAAATGCGACTAATCTAGTTTCATATTTGCAGTAAACAAACCATAAAATTGCCAAACAGGCTTTGGACGACATTTATGTGCATGATCAAGAGTCCGGTCTTTTCCAATCGTCTGATTAAGCATTTGCGAAATGGCATAGAATCTCACCTCAAACTAACATGGTTATTGCCCTAAATTTATCTCGCATTTCTCGCCAACAGCGGCGAGTGATGCTTAGTATACTTAGATTGCTCTACGACTAGCATCCTATTGAGCTAACTAGTCTTGTTCTCTACTATGCTGTTCAAATATATGAAATTTTGCGAATCGATACTCGCCAGAAATGGAAGTAAATCAGGATGATCAAACACGTCACCAACGAAGAGCAAAATCACTATCTTACTTTGACGAGGAAAAGGGGGGGAAAAGACCAAGTCGAGCAAGAGCGGAAGAGTGGTTCAACGTCGTACCTCTGAGAGGAAGTGACAGCGAAGTCGACCCACCCGCGCTCGTCGCCCTCCCACTTCAGGATCCGGCCGTCGGCGACGCCGGTGTACGGGCCTCCGCCGCTGGGGTCGAAGGCGAGGCTCTCGGGCCCGAAAGCTCCGGTGACCGGCACCACCTTGGAAGCGTGGAGGCGGTCGTGGGCTCCAGGTACGGGAGGCGGGTGGAGGAGATGGGTCGGATGTTTCAGAGGTAGGACGACGGCTGCGATTGCAAGTGCCGCCGCGACCACTCCGAGCTTCGAAGGCGCCATGGCCTCTTCGCGCCCAGGTGATCAAGACGGCGCTGCGGTTGCGAGGGAGAGGCTGGAGGTCGAGGCTTGCGAAGGAAGTGAAGGGAAGTCGGAAGCCAAACGAAGTAAAAATCAAGCTGATGGTCTTCACTGGAGGAAGGAAAGAGAAGGACCGCTGGAGACTGCTCAATGGGGTAGAATACGGCGGGGAAAACGACGCCAATTAGACTGCTTAGCGAGGTATAATATGTTTGGCTCGGTCCCTGCTCCACAGCTCAATATTTAAATTTTTAATTTATTTAATATAACCCCTAAATTTATAATGCATATCCAATTTAATCCTTGAATCATATATATATATATATATATGAATTAATGAAAAGATAATATTAAATATCTTCATTTAGTTGAGAGATTAATTTGAACAATACATTACACATTGAGTTAAAATTAAGAACTATATTTGATACATTAAAATTTTACGGATACACATTGAGTATAATTTGCGGGGGATTTGTGTCATTATACCATTACAATTTGGTGTACCTACTTTTTCATGTTAGTGTCCCATTACGATTACCTACCTACCTACAATTATTAGATAATTAATAATTCACTAATCCTTTACTATATTTGACCGGCAGTTTTGTTGAAATATTCATTTAATTTGGCGATCATTTTAGCTTTTTTAAATCATGGTTTCCGAGCTTGAATGACTACGTGTAAAATGTGAAAGAAAGGCGCGCAGGTTCTGTGAACTCTTCATCATAATCATCGCAGTAGAGCTCTGTATTCAGTCTTCTGAATTTCTAGTCAATGTAACATTATATTGAATATGATAAGAAATTGGATAATTCTGTATTATCCCATCTATTATTTGGGGAATTGCGACGTTAAAAGTCAAACAAGCAGAGGAAAGTCACGACTGAGTCGATTATGTTTTGCAGAATATTTTCTGAGCAAAGGACACACGCGAGTCTCCCCTACGCGCGGCCATTACCCTCACCCTCCGTGGTCACACTCATCTTGCCCGCCTCCAAGGACAACCTATAAGGTTCAAGAACGTCTTGACTTATAAATACAGCACCAAATGTAATATAAGCACAAAAAAAAGAGAGAATGTCCTTGGTGAGCACAAGGTGATGATGCTAGTAATCTGATGGCGTTAGTTTTGAGCCTCGAGTATCCTGGCTCAGTGAGAGAGCGACCTTGGAGACAAATAAGGACAGAGACCCGGCCAAGTTCGGGGGCAACAATCGAATTTTGCCATCGTTGAAGAGACGGTAATCATGAAAAAAAATAAAAATAAACAGGTTCTCTCGTGCGTTGCTCTCTTGAGAATCCTATCTGGCTCTATCTCATTTCTTGGGATATTTATATGCTGGCTATATTTACTTTATAATGTTCTAAACAGCTATCAAATACGGAATATGATAAAACATATCACATCTCGACTATAATCAGGACAATCAAACGTAGCCTAATCCGAAAGATTTGTTAGGCGATAACACCGCACTAGCAGATTTAACTAAAATTGGAATTGGGCCATGTCAGTGTTTTGTAGCCCATCATCAATAGGAGGCCTTGGAGAAGACATGGTGAAAAGTTACCTGATACTCGTGTGGCTAAGAGTCCGCAAGTGGAAAATAGGCCGTTTAGCATGTAAAACGTGGATGATGGTTCTCCAAGTCCAAACAAACTTCAACAAACCCCATGGTTTGGTTACCATAAGCGCATTTTCCTCGTATCAATAGCCCACCACGTCCCAAGTGTTTTTTTTTGGGTCTTTCCTGTTAGCATCTCGTCTTCATCGCTCTAATCCAGATTTAGGACATTTCAACCATGAAATATCGTGGAATTAGGGAGAAGACAGCTTTAAATGAAACTCCAAACCAAAACTCTCTGCCTGTCGATTTTATTTTTTTATTCTTTTTAAATGGAGGTGGACTCTGACCCACAATGCCCGGCGAGAATCGTGACTCGGAAACTCCACAACAAAGAAGAGGTTCCCTTGTTTCTGAACAACTAAACCTTTCTCGGAATAAGAGACATATATGTATGTGTGTCTGTACTTATGTAATGGACCACCTCGCAACCCGCTCCCATTTGCTTCTTAATTTTGGTCCGATTCTTCAAGTAACAGGGAAATCGTTTTCTATGATTTGTTGCTAGAAATTTGTCACCCGGTTTTGCCAAAAAAGTCTCTGGCTGCGCCGAGATGGGGATCCGAACCAGTCCTTCGGGGTCCCGGGCACCGGGAGTGATGGTCCCTAGCCCGGCCATCGGTGATCTGGTCACGAAAGCTGGGGTCGCATTCCTGGCCTTGGAGGACTAGGGACATGCCCTGACGGACTCGGACGAGGGGCACAAAAGCTGAGAACTCAGCGCTCAGCCACGGTCCCGGACTCTGCCTCATGGGAATTGGGTCCAATGGTACACGTGGAAAATTATTTTCGATTTTCAAAGATTCGTTTTCAGAATTTAAGTACAAGCAATTCAACTACATAAAAATCTAACCTAAGCAAAAAAAAAAAGCATTATTTTCTTCATGCGATTCACATTATAAGTCTAGCTTAGTTTACTGTAATTTAATTTAACGGTGCCTAACAGTTGCTTTCCAGATGTAGTTTCCACCCGGCTTTTCGTACCTCCCATCGTGGGAAGTAGTCGCCTCATGTAATCCGAGAAGCAAAGCCAATCCCACGCCACAACACAGCCAATTTCACTTTTTGGATTCAAAGAAAATACAATCATTTGTTCGATTCGCACATCACGATCAACAATGTTCGTCGCATCACTGTGCGACAAGTGTGTGTTAAGCTTTTCTTCATACATATTTAGAGGTATATGCCCGGTAATTTGGATCCTTATAAAACACTCTGAAAACCTCATGAACCTATCAAGTGTAATGCATTCGATTTATGCATATGGCCCTGACTTAAAGTAGTTGATACACAGCCGGCGAGATTAATCATACGATCTTCAATTCTTGGAGATGAAAATTCCCATCGACGCCCCCCAATCGAATGTGCTGACTCTTGGGAGTTTACTCGTCTCCTTACACTGCAAAAAGATAATATAGGATAGCGAGGGCTTCCGGGTATTTACTAAGCAACCAATGTAGGAAACTTTACAATTTTCAATGCACTGGTTCGTGTTATTGCAAAATATTGTGTACTTAGTAATGATTCCCATCCCCGTAAAGCGAGATTGTCAATCAAATTAAGTAATTCTTTGATGATCAACCTTTCTCTAATCCCACGAAGTGCGCTTTCGGGTCTTTTCCCCTTGCCGGTAATAGCAAGGATGGCTTTGGTTGGCCCAAGAAATAGCACGAATGGCTCCAAAAAGTTTCCAACAATGGCAACGTGGATTAGGGCTTTTGCATTCTTATTATTATCCCTACTTTTAGGTTGGACAAAGCCACTTTCCATCCACCCATTGTCCTCTTCGAACAAAAAAAAAAAAAAAAATTATTGTATTTTTCCTTGAAAAGAGTGTCCACAACGTTTTAATTTTTCGATTGTATCGTTTTAGTCCTAATTTTTTTTATATTTATGTCAATTGAGTCCACCCGATCAATTTTTTTTCGAAAATTTATTGATGTAGACGCCGATCAGCTTACATGACACAATCGACGATTATATGAAATTTTAAAAAAAAATTATATTTTTTGATAAGATTATTGGTTTTTTCTTTTTTTTTTTATTTACTTTTTTTTTTGGGGGTGGCGCGGACTCTAGGCGAGGGTTGAACTGGATTTCTAACGCTTCCAAACGTTTTTGTTGCGTGGTAATTGGGAGGAGTCCGAACCGGATTTCTCATACCAAATTAAGTGAACCCCCTCGATCCAATCGGGGCAAATCATCCATGAAACGATCAGGGCATTCCTGGAAACTTCAGCGATCTTTAGGCACAAGAGATCTAAATCGCCTTTATTACTCTATCAATCCCGAGACTTGTGGGAAGAATGCAAAATACGGTGAGAAGCACGCAAAAGTCGAGACAAATTTTTTGGATCGCCCCGAGACGGTCTAAATGGGAAAAAAAAAAACGCAACGATGCCCGATCCCTCATGATTTGCAAGCTTAAGTTTGCAAAAAAAAAAAAAAAAAATTATCCATCTCGGCGCCGATCGTGTTGCGAATGTCTTAAAATCTCCTTGCAAAAATGAATTTCGAAAACTCTTAACCCGCCCCCAGGTCCGCCACCGAAGACTCTAAAAGACATCATTCAAAAAAAAAAAAAAGCCTCAGAGAGACAACCAAAATCAACATTTGAGATTTGCCATGGGGGTTCCAGCTTGAATTCAATTCATATTTTACAAGATCCTGTAAGTTAGGGTTTCGTTGAAATGATTGGTCCATCATCATACGCACCAGCTGACTCCTTTAGCCCTGAAATGAGGAAGAAGGAGGGTGGGGTGACTTTTATCAAGAACTGATCAGCCGAGAGGGCAAGAGACAGAAGGTGATCCGCTGGCTTAAACAAGGCGCAGCATCAAACCAGATCTCACTGCATGACCAGCGTTATCTCCTAAAATAATGTCCGAACGGAGGGGGGCGATTCAGTTCAGTGCATTCAGCTACCGCGAGCGAACCGATGCTCTTCATTCTTACACACAATATAATATCCTGAGCTCCTTCTGGGATCGGTTGTACCTGCTCTATTAGCATTCAACATAGGCTTTCGTCCAACAACTAAAAAGGGAGACAAAAAAAAAAAGAATCATTTTTGAATTTTGCTTTGGGTGAGATGGTTTATGTAGGAAAGTCAAAGGATAAGTCTTTCGTTCGACTCGAAAATATTTTAGCTGCTTAGCAGTTAGCATTGGTTCTCAACGGGTTCCTTCATTATTCTTATAAACTATCTTCAATAATATCATGGCACAGTCGAAGCCTCGCCGCATTAGCGCCTCCTCGATTGCTTGCCCTTCCACTTCACCTAATTATTTAGATCAAAGAAATCACTGATGTTGACGATAGAATATTTGAATGTTAAACCACGCTTTCATCTAACGTTTTAAGCTTTAGAGCAGTCGGCAGTGATCTCAAACAGAACCTCTCATAATATCTGAGCAAGCAGATGACTTTTTTTAGTATTTTTCCCTGAGTATTGTGTATTTTCACAAATTCATGCTTACTAACTTTTTAAGTTTTTAGCTCATTTGAAATCATGGGAAGTTCTTCCAAGAATGCTCGAGTCAATTTCTTTGCCAGAAGTTAAAAAATTCCAATTGAGAAGTTGTAGATTATAATACAAAGTTTCCAATCATGACTCCGTTTGTTTCGCGAAAAATGAATAGTTTGAAAAATATTTCTTGAAAACGATCGTTTGTATTACTTAAAATAATTAACCAATGAAAATTATTTTTACCATCGATAATAATTTATGGTATATGTTTTTGTGGACGATGATTTTTTTTTTTGTTTATCTATTTTTTATAAGTGATGTAACCGGTCATTTTTTACAAAAAAAAAAATCTATATATAGATTTTTTTATAGATTATTTTTATTGCTAAATAAACGGAATCTAAGCAGCGTGGCTGCGTGTGGCAATAGCATCATGGCCTATACAATGCAGCTGAAAGTATCAGGCGCGTATCCATTTACCTCACCATGAAGATGGCATGTCAATTCCCAAAAGTATATTTTGGGTGGAGGGTTAAAAAGTCGACGCGTACGTGTCCCAACTTGATTAATTAGATTATACTTAATACGCTTAATTTTAACAGTTTTGGGGTTGATTTGACCACGCACCCCACTTACACATCGCAGGAAAATATGGACTTTAGGTCCACGACACCCCCAGTCCCCAGACTTGATTAATTCGAAATCGTCAGTCGTCGACATTAGGGCAATTGACAATTGAATTGAAAGTCAAACAATTAAATTAACAGATTAAATCAGATACGGTTGGTGACTTTTTTTTAACGTACATTACAATTACATGACTAATATGAAGGTCACACGTTTTCTCTGTTATAATAATCCGTTATTGTTAAGCAATAATAATGAATTATCCTTCAGGGCAAAGATACTGTAAAATTTGCGTAATTAAGAGACGGGTTAATCTCGAATAGTGTTGGTTTCAAGCTAGATTAAACTTAAATCCTCTCGATGGAAAGAACGAACATAAAAAAAAAAAAAAGACCCGAAAGATGTAACAAGTCACATCATGAGAACGGAGTCGAATTTGAAAATGAAAAAGGGGCATGGATTGTTCAAATATCCGGTATTGCTTGTCTGCGGAAATTTTATGTGCACTTTGGCCTTTTCTACTAGCAAATCGAACTTACTAATATGGTATCGGGGTCGGGTTCTGCCTTAATTTGTTTTAACTTAAACTTTTGGACCAGGGCTTTTGAATACAGTAAACATTATAGTCCGAGCTACCGGCAAAGCGTTGCGATCGGGAAAAGTAAAAGTTGATCCGCGATTTTATCTCGACGGGTGGAAATAAAAACCATGCACTAGTGAAAAGGCGGCCCTCCAATCTCTCTCAAGGTTGGTCCAAACGTCTTTTTTATCGTTTTGGCTCTTGGTCCCAAACTTATGTTTCCTCTTTCTTTACTTCCTGCTTTTGGCGGCATCAAATGAATGGGTGATAAAAAATATATATAAATCGTTACCTTTGTCTTCTTTTTTTGTCCTATTTCTATTAGGTGCTTAAGAATTAAGATAGTCTCGTTTGAAAAAGCTCTAGACGTGGTCCAACGTTCTTTTTTCTTTTTCAAATAGAATTGGAGATAGATTATCGAGAAAGGTTTCCACGTATTTAAATGTGAAAATATCATTCGGAAAAAAAAGGATAAAAGTCATAAAAAAAAAATCAAAATGGGCAAGTTAGATAATAAAAACGACGGTCTTTGACCAATGTAATTTGGATGGATCAAATCGGTTAGGTTTCCCGTAAAGTTATGACACTAGAGTTTGCGCCATATCCAAAAGCCAAAGTGAAATTTTCAAAGCAACGGGCAAGGCCTTTTGCCAGCAGACACGCACATTACTTGGAGTATGGTAGACTTTCTTTCAAATTGACTTACAAAACAAGAAATGGAGATAACATCACGGTTTGATGCATACTTATTAGATATGAATTTATTTGAACAAGTACCATTTGATTGATACGTAACTTTGATGTAATAAATATTGATTTATTAGCACGAAAAACTCTAAGTTGATATATATGTGACAAGTTTACCTAAAATTAATTTTTCGACTACAAAAAATTTAAAATCGGTACACCCATGACAAAATCTAAATTTTACCCTCCGTTAATTTTGGTTAAATTTTACCGTCAAATTGATGAGTTAGATTAAGCGCAACAGTTGGGTTTACCCGTTTAAAATTTTTCTTGTTAATTTATCATGAGTGCACATGTTTTGAATTTTTTGTGGTTAATAACGGAGGATAAATTAATTGCAAGTTGATCATTTTGATGGTTTTATGGTCAAAAAATTATTTTGGAAAAAATTTATCAGTTGATATTTTGTGTGGTCCAAAATAATAAACCCAAGTGGATTTAAGGTCAACAAATTAGGTCGGCACCTCGGGTCAGTACACGGAGAGCGCACGATCACGATTGTCGACTTGAGATTTCGAGTTCTATCATAAAAATTGGGTGATCTCTGACCATTGTGATTTGGATCAAACTCAATCGAGTAAACTTTTTTTTGTCAAAATTTATAAATTCTAATTTGTGAGACTTCGAAAGCTATATTCGAGAGAATAAAAAACAATAAACCCCAGTGGATAGAGGTCAAAGAAGGAACGAGAGGACAAAAAAAAAAGAAAAACCTTTTTGCCCCTTTTTTCATTTACCGTTCTAAACATCGTAAGTTTTGTACCTTTTATTTATTATCTGGTAAAGAGTGATGTTTTGACAGAAAAAAAAAAAAGTCAAAAAGAGTCTTTTGCTTTGGCCTATAGTCTCGCCGTCAGGAAAACATTAAAAAAAATACGTTTTTTTAACTTTGATTCAATATGTAATATCGCTCCGAATTTTTATTTCGTTACTGCACATTTAGTCAAAATTCAAGCATTACATCGAATAAATTAAAAATTCAAAAACGATATTACTTCTTTGATCAAAGCTCCAAGATTACTTGTGTTATTATCCCACCTTACAACTATATAAATATATCAAATACTCAATACATTGTCTTTTTTTTGGTCTAGAAAAAAAATAACTCAATACTATATATATATATATATATATTATAGATGAATATGTGGGATTTATTTACTTATTTTTTCACAGACGAGGCAAGAATGATCGAATTTGAGGATCAATTGCGGGGGAGCAATCTGCTGTGAGTAAGGACCTCTGTAGCAGCGTGGAGGTGAGCCAGATCTCCACGAAAGACGCATGGGCCCCGCTGGATCGGCCTTTGTATGTGTGGGGGGGGAAGGTGTGGGGGTAAAAATCTTTGGGAGTGTGGATCGATCATACGTGACAGCCTCTGCCAAGCGCGTCAGAAGTCTGTCTGGGAATCTTCTCCTCATCAACGCTCATCGCCCGAGTTGGATGGTGAACATCTTTTTGCTTATCATTTTCATTGGGTTGGCAAATTTCTTTTCGATGGAAATGGCGAATGCTTCAAATTTCGTGTGATTTTGTCTCACGGAAATTGGAATAAAGCTTCGCAGACCCTCGTTTTTTTCTTTTTTCAAATTGTTCGATCGTATTTGTAAAACTTTTTTATTTCGTGCGATTAGGTTTTTAGAATCTATTTTCTTTTCTTTATTAAGTTAGCAGACGAAATTGTTGCTTACTGAGTGGGACTAAATATACAAGCGTGGCTTGTCGAGTCGATTATCATACATCCCAAACCTCATTTTTGAGGTGTTTTTAGGAGCATGTTGTTGTTTCATCTCGAAAGAGAGTAAAAATTTGGGTCAAGAACCCACATTCTAATTGATTTTTAAGAGTGTGATTTATAAATGGGTTGCATAACAAGCTTAAATGCATCATAAATGGGTCATTAGCAACTTAATAAATTTTAAATTGATCATGAATGTGTTACCTAGCTATCTTAGAAATGTGATTTTTTATTTTAATTATAAAATTGTCCATAATATTTTAGTAGTATAATCTTTTTAATAAATCATTTTTTTTTGCTAAATTAGACTAAGTATGAAAGTATTTTAGTAATATGAATCAGATTGATAATGGGTCATTAAATTTGTATTATATGAAAATGGGTTAAAATGAATCAAACGAATCTTTATGGGTTAGATTATATTTGAATTGATTCAAATCCGACTTGATTCACTCATTTAACACCTTTATCTACATGTAATGATTGCGGGAACGGTGACTCTCGAGATTGATAATCTAGTTTGGGTCGTTCGCTTTTGCGACATGAATTTATGGCTTATGTGAACTTTTTTTTTCCTTTTTTCTGAAAAAGAGATCAGGGAGGTATCCGATAACCGATACCATCGAAATACCAAATTAACTTGTATCGGACGTGATAATACTCGGCACACATCGATTTTACAAGCCAATGGTCAAGGCGAGGGATGATGACGTCATCTGTATCTGTTAGGAGGATTTTGGCGGGCCCCATTCCAACCCCCTCCTTGTCCGCCTCTCTGTCTCTCCCTCCCCCCCTGCTCTTTCGGCTTTTGCCTTCACTTCCATCCAAACAATCTCTCTCTCTCTCTCTCTCTTCCGCATTGCTCTCCGTCTCTGTAACTGAAGGAAAAAAAAAATCATCTCGGGAGCGGTTTTGGGGATGAAGAAATCTGGTAGGATCTTGCTCTGTAGGGTGTGGATTCTATTGGGTCTTCTTCGTACAACGAGCCAGCGGTTTCTTCGTCGTCGTCCTCCTCCTCCTCCTCTGTCGTAGCAGCAGAGGAAGAAGGCACTGAACGCTCGCGAGGAGTTTCTGCTCTCCGAACTCGCATTTCTCCATTTTCGGGATCCGCAAATGGGCACTGCCGCAGAGCCTCAGTTTCATGTCTTGGCCGTCGACGACAGTCTCGTCGATAGGAGGCTCATCGAGAGGCTCCTGAAGACTTCCTCTTACCAAGGCACCCTCTCTCTCTCTCTCTCTCTCTCTCTCCCCCACTCTCTGGCCTTTGTTTTTTCTGGGATGAAATGAGGAATGGGTTCTTCAAGAAGTTGGCCTAGCTCGTGTTGGTGCTTTGTTTTGTTTTGATTCTTGGGTGTTTTTTCATTTCCAATTGACTTCTCTGTTCTGATATTGTTGAGTTCTTCCTGTCGCCATTTGCAGTGACTACTGTTGATTCTGGTAGTAAAGCCCTGGAGTTCCTGGGTTCCCGTGGAAACGATGACCGAAGCAGCTCCGATCCTCTCCCGTCCGCTTCACCGAACGATCACCAAGTAATGTGTGCTTCAGTTTCAGCATTTCTCTTTCTTTCTTTCACTCGGGACTTCTCTTCTTCCTTGTCATTTTTTGGGTTTCCTGGGGTTCAGTTGCGTGACTTATTTTGATTTCCAATCAACTAATTAACAGGGAGTCGACGTGAATCTCATCATCACAGACTACTGCATGCCCGGAATGACCGGCTACGACTTGCTCAAGAAAATCAAAGTACGCCCTCTGGATTCTCTCTCCCCACTTCTTTCCACGATTCCATATACTTTTCCTTTCCCATTTGCCCTTTTTTTTCTCTTCTTTTCTTTTCTCTCTCGGTCGTCTTGTATGTATAGTTTTCCTTTCCGGGAAAATTTGGCCCCAGGCGAGTCTTCCGGATCGATTGTTTCGCATCCTATAAATTGACAAAGTCAGAAAGTGGCCAACATGCACGGGTCTGAATGTTTCTGTTCGTGGGTCCTTCCATTTTTATCTGTTTGCCCCCTTTTTTCCCTGCCCACTTGCTTGGGAATTTCCATCACGATAATCTCCAGGAATATATTCCCTGCCTATTTTCCCTGCAATAATGTAAGGCTGACCGATCAGATCTGGCAAGCCAAGAAAACAAAGGAAAATGCAGAACAGAACTGGGGTATCAGGTCTAATCTACAAGAACTTTTCCTTTTCTCCTTTCAGAATTCAAGTGTCCCCTCGAAGTTTCAATTTTCCCCAACTTACAAGTAGCCTCTACTTTTCCTTCTTTTTTTTTTTTTGGTGTAGATTGCAAGTGCACGCTTCCGCTCAATCCTAGAGTACTGGAAAGAACTGGTGTATGCGAAACTCACTTGATTTATGTTCTTTCGCAGGAATCTTCATCTCTGAGAGACATCCCGGTGGTCATTATGTCATCCGAGAATGTCCCTTCAAGGATCACCAGGTAAGAGCAGCTTATGGTCCTGTAAGAAAAGATAACTCCCTCAATGTTTGTGCTCATATGTTCCAACTTTTGGGAGGATGGATGGTGTACTGTTAACGGGTGCGTCATAATTTGGGACGATGCAGATGCTTGGAAGAAGGAGCAGAGGAATTCATCCTGAAGCCAGTGAGATTATCGGATGTGAATAAGCTCAGACCCCACATGATGAGAACCAAGGAGCTCAAGAATCAGCAGCAGGAATCGCGAGAAGAACCGGAGAGACATGACGAGATTCGATCACAGCCAGTGCGCCAACATGAACTTGAAATTCAACAGAGCCCACATCATCAGTCCCAGCAGATTTCACAACCCCAGCAACAGAAATCCGGCAATAACAACAAGAGAAAGGCCATTGACGTTGAAGAAGGTCTTTCGCCTGACAGAACAAGAACCAGATACAGTGGAGTCGCCACTTTCTGATGAATCACACGCTTCAATTTTTTGTGACCATGTATTTTCTTACTAATTTCGTCTTTCACACCCCGTTCCTGCTTACCCCTGGAGCATACAGATTAGAGAGAAACGCTGGAGATTTTTTTTTTTGCCCCTTTTTTCTGTTATATAGATCTTAAATGAAGTAATTGATCCACAGTATTTTTTTCTTATTTTGTCCAATCTCAATCCGACAAAAACAAGAGTAATAGAAGGAAAAACAGGCCGGATACTCATGCTATGTCGAGGAACAAGGGGCGGAGAAATTGGTGAGGAAAATGCTGCAAAGTTTAGAAATTTCCCCCCAAACAGTTATGAGAAAAAAATTAAAATTTCCACCCAAATTAGGTTTTCGAGCAACATTGTCTGAATTTGAAGCAAAGTTAAACTCAAAATTGGTTGGGCTTCATTTCATGTTCACCTGTTCAGTTGTGTTCGATATTGTTTGGGTGTTTCCATGTTTGCGCTTTGTTATTACTCGAGCACAAACAACTTCGCAACAATACCTGACCAATTTTATTGTTACCCGAACACAATGAGACCCGAACAATAATTGCATACAAATTTCGGGTCGGGTCGGGTAGGATCATGTTTTGGGTCGGGCTTCTTGTTTGGTTTGGACACCCCTACCTCAAATTAATATGCAATAGAACAAAAGATAGTTTGCACCGACACATCTTGTTTTTAATAATGATAATATCCCATAAAAAGTCATTTCATGACTTAAGTGGGGCTCGCGAATGATAGTTATCATGTTAGTCCCGAGGAATAGTCAATGTGCACGTAAGCTGTCCCGGACACCTCGATCATTAAAAAAAAAAACCACTTCACATACTTATTATTAGCAAGTCAATGGGAGTCATTATCTCAAATTCCAAACGTGTGTTGATAGCTTTGCTCTAACAGTCAGGAAAATAGTGGTAACTGAACAATTTAGAAAATGTCTTTTATCAACTAACTATTTCAAGAAATACTAATAATCGTTTTTTAAGAAAATACTTTTCAAACTAATCGTTTTTAGCGAGATAAACACGTCTGCGCCGCGTTATTCTCTCTGTGCTGAGAAAGAAAGAGTTGACTGTAGTGTTCCAAATCTTAACCAGTGATTTATCTGTGTTTGCTTTTGTCTTCACGACTTCTCTCATTTAACCAAAATATTAGGAATCATCGGATTTACATCGGGGGCGTTCGTGTGGATAGGTTGTTTCCCGATGAATGTGGGGAGACAGCTTCCAATAATTAATGCCACATTGTTTGCTAAGGGAATCGGTGGAGATGCGGGCACTTTGCTTTTTAATTGTTTTTGAACAGGAAGTCGATTAAGAGTTGACTGTAGTGTTCCAAATCTATTTTTTTTATAACCAAGATTTCTCATATGTAATGAACTATTCCTCGGGATATTGAGGATACGCGCGTCAATGATTTTAAAATCTAGATCTTGTAGTTCACCACCCACTTTTAACTTTTCATTTTTCAGATTTGAAACTCCTGAATTTTTTTTACCGTACCCACATGATGATAGGTAGATCCTTAAATATGCTATTTGACTCTTAAAAAGCTTTATTTTCTTGTTTTTAAGTACAACGAGAGATTTGGACCAACTCGTGAAATGCGTGTGCATGCTGCAATGAAATTCTCCCTCTCTCTCTCTCTCTCTCTTTTTTGTGTGTAATCTTTAAATATATTGATGATGCGGTATGTCAAGAGAGAAACTATTCTCAATCGCTGAATGTCGCGATGCAATCGGTTATCCATGACGAATAAATTTTTAGTAATATTTAGATTTTTGTTTTCATTTTTTTCCTTCCTACTCTTGCTGTGGCAGCGAGCTTCGAAGACGGCTCTGCGGCCCCTGACTAGCCACGCTTCACAAGGGTTTCGTGAGATGTGGCTGCGAGACAGCCTTTGCACGTGGTTACCATGGCCTTGCCCAGCTTGGGTGAGGCAAAAAACAAGGCCGATCAGGGATCACAAAGCCCTTGCCGGAGCACCCCACCGCAATAGCAAAAGGAAGGGGAAAAGTGATTTATGATTGAAACGATAAAATTGAAATAAGTTTAAATTTTTTTTTGGCAATTTTCCCTAATTAAGGGCTCGCTAAATAGAATCGGTCAATTCGCATGGAACCGCCGATTTTCAGTCTCAAGTTTTTGGAATCGGTCTCAACCGATCCAATTCATCGTTCGGAATCTTGAACTGTCAATTCTCCTCGGAAAGGAATCGGAGCCGGTCCAATTTTTTTCTTTTTTTCCGGTCGAAGAAACGGTATTAACTGATTCGCGAGCTTCCTGGTTTTGTTTCTTTCTCTTGTGTACGTCAACATTAATGTTGTCCCTTTCCAGTTTCCAGTAACGGCGTCACTTTAGATATGTTCGGCTTCCGTTTTGCGAATGTTGTCGTACTGCGGTCCGTTGAAATCGCCGAGGCCAGCACCAGTTGGTCCAAATGGATTCATGATTTCCGAGCTCTGACTAGGGCCTTCTTTCTGGTCATGCAGATGAGGAAGGGCCCAGTTGGAGGCACCGAGATAGCGACCCGTGGCAGCTCCGGAGGTGGATGAGGTGGCCCGGCACTTGATGGGGCTTGATGGACCAGCGCCGCCGCGGGGCGAGCCGCTGTTGCTGCTCTAGCGCGTGGTCTCGCCTCGCGGTTCTTCCATGGGAGCTCACGGCTTTGGATGCCCCTTTTTCTGATGTCTTGATGTGAAAAGGGTAAGGTAGATTGTTGTCGGGATTGATCATTGGGTTTGGACTCGCGAGGGCTGAGTGTTTGTTTCTTAGCGGATAAGATTAAAGGAGCAACTTGGAGGATTTGTAATTGTGTTTTCTGTATTGCTTTGTGCATGTGCACGGGGATATTTATAATGTACAGGGAAAAAACAAATAAAGGAAAATATTATACAAGATAAAGTTTTTCTATTTTACTGACGAAATATCCGAATCAGAATCGGATTAATTCCTATCTTCAATAGTATGAAATCCTTCCGCTAGTGAAATCTGGGAAAAAAAAAAAGAGGGAGAAGGGGGAGGGAAGAACTAAAAAGACCCCGATTATTGAATCAATAAGATTGGTTCTCGATTCCAATATTGAGAATTTGCTTTGACAGGACATGTTCTAGACCTTGAATATTATTCATCATGAAATCCGGTCACTCATGATATGAATAGCTTAATGCAACAGGTCAAGTTGAGGGTAGTGTTTATGTCCCTTTTAATGCCCAACATACACGACGATTTGTATTATATGCTACTCTCCTCATCTTTATTTTATTCTTTTTTAAATCCACTTAAAGATAAATTTTATATTGTGCAACTTTTTAAGCATAGAACTGCTTCTGTTCTTTTACATTCTAAATAAAATCTACCATATCTTGAAATAATTCGAATATATTATCAGTTCTCTTTGAAATAATTTCATTTTATTTTCTCCCAATGTATAAAGCTATAATTTCAATTTAAGATATTATGTTACCATCTAATAAGAAGGCATATTAAAAGAAATTTGCTATGGTTTAGACTTCCACGATGTGTCGTATGATTTCAGTATAAGCATTTTTGTTTACCGAGGAACAGTAATTATTGAAATAATCTAAGTAATTAGAGAAAGGCGGCAGGCATTTCACGGAATGGGGATCAGCTGCCCAGCCGGTAAAAAAACAAAAAAAGCGGCGGGAGACTGCGTTGACCTACTTTGACCCCTGATCTCCACGTGGACCCCACTTCCTCCGCCACGCCCGTCCGACGTGTCACTCCTCCACTCTCCAATGTGCGACCACCCTTTTTATTTAATGGGATGAAATAATATGAGGAAGCAGTGTCGTCAGATAGGACAATAGACAACAAGAACCGAACCCACCCCTCCCAATTGCCAGCCGAAAGCTTGATCACCAAAATTCCCTCCCTCTCTCTAAAGCCGCTGCCGAAATCCGAAATCTCTCGTCGCAGATTCGCTCGACATCCTCTAGGTGAGCTCTGATTCCGGCTCGTTCCTCGTCCAATTTCAAGTTTTTTTTTTTTATTGCTTTTTCGGCGATTCTTCCTTCTTCTCCGGGAAGGTTCGTGGGGTTAATCGAACGAGTCCCGCGAGAGAGGCGTGGTGAGTTTCTGCGTTTATGCATGTTGATGATTCTCTATTTCCACCCACGTGCTGGATTTTCGGCTGCTGATATTAGGGTTTTAGGATTGGTGAGGCCATGGAGTGATCGCGTGCTTTTTGACCGTGTGATCGGGCACGTCGCGCGCTCTCGCGAAACCCTAGGTGCTCTATGTCGGTTGTCGGGGAGTTGTATGACCGGGATCGGATCCATCTTTGGCCGAAAGAAATAGTCGGAAGGATAGCTTCGTGAGGAGTTTTGGTTGTGTGTGAGCTGTTTTAGCTGAATGAAAGCCGATGATCCGGTGGGAATCCGAGACTGTATCGATGGGTTTTCTCCTTCTAGATTTTTTTTATCAGCTGCCGTAATGGTCTTACAGCTTTTTTGGGTTTGGAGATTCTCTTCGTGATAGCACGTTGCGTAAGATACTGATTCTAGACGGGCAGCAGAGACCAATTATGGAAATCACATTTTCTTGCGTTCTCAAGTGAGAAAATATCTATCTCCCGGCCATAGAGTAAATATGTACTAATTTGACATGACATGAGTTAACTTTCCATGTTAATATAAACCTTCGCTTTTACACATCAACGATAATTTTATGATAACAATGTATGGTTGGCGATATGTTGCATGCTAGTTTCATTTCTAATACGGAGTTGTTTGAAAAGGTTCTTGTAGAGATAATTTGTTGTTTGAAAGGAGTTCTACGTAATTTTGGATGCTTGACAGACAGAATCATTGAATGACCTGAATGAGTTTGGCATAAGATGAAATAAATCATTTGAATGTTTCTCTTGACCTTAACTTCTCAAGTATTTTCATTTGCACGTGCGCGTGAGATTTCTGTAAGTCAGGAAGCCCTACAATCATCAGTTACTAAAATACCCTCATGTTTTCATACTGTTAAGTTTGTCATGTCTTTATGTACTATATTTCTACTTCTTTCTGTTCTAACAAAGGATTTTCCCGTTCAGTTGCCTTTGTTGCGAGTTGTGATGGTTTAGATCATTTGCTTCTCTGATCAACGATTTCCGCTGGGCGATAATTATTTCCATGATTAGATGAAGTTTCTGATCATTTGGATCATTTTTTTGCCATCATTATTACATTCAAGAAATGCTATTTGTGGCAATCGATGCCTCCGTGTACTTCATATTCCGCTTTCTTCTTATAAGATTTATTTCTGATTCTGTGGATTTTTTGCTCTCCTGCATTTGGTTGCATTTTTCTACTCGCTGACATATTGTAATCCTGAGGCTGAAGATCTGTACTTTGTCAGTCATTCAATGCAGCTCTAGGAGACAATTTCTGCAATCTGCACTTTTCTTTCTACCAGTAGGCCCAGAACCTTCGAGCATGTCAAGTGGAACAGTTAGGAGAGTTTCACGTGAAGATATACAACTGGTAAGCAGGAAAATGAGTTTTGTATTTTGTGTAATTGATTCGTCAATTTTTTATATCCTTCACAGATTTTTTATGTAGATTTCTGACTTCTTTTTTTTTTTTTTTTTTTTCTGTTTGTTGTTTCTCTCCTACAGGTTCAAAACCTGATAGAACGGTGTTTACAGCTTTACATGAATCAGAAGGAAGTTGTGGATACTCTGTTGGAACAGGCAAAAATTGATCCTGGTTTTACAGAACTTGGTACCTAAGCTGTTTTATTTTTATTGATTGTTACTTCAGCATTTGTTTTACCTGAATCATTTAGGCATGGCGTAAAAAATATCACAGTATGCCAATCAACAGCATTTGGTTGATATGTGGGAGACATTTGTAGTGTATCCTGAGAGGATTAGATGATTATTTACATTTTAAAGGATGTCAGATAATTGATATCCTGAACATAATCAGCCATGTTTGCATGTGCAAAATTCTTTATAGCTATTTGTTTGGAACGATGAAAAGGTTAGACTTAGACCCTAAAGTTCCATATCTAAGGTATTGACATGTTCTTTATGGAGAATAGTTTGGGGAAGTACTGTAAACATCCCGAGATGCTTCTAGTTGGTCCCTATAGGCACTTAGATGAAATCCCTTGTTTCCCAAAAGTTTTCACCCTGGCAAATAAATGGTGGGGCTTGCATAGGGAAGATCCCTGAGTTATTGCTTCTCGAGCATTGCAAATGATGGCTCCTGTTGCTTCCGTATGAAGATGATAATAAACATGGCAAGCATCCTCTCTTGCTTATCTGTAGTTGATGAATCCCTATGTGCTTTCTAGGGAACACACATCAACATCAACAACACCTTTATCCCAAACTAGTTGGAGTCGGCGGTCGATGAACCCCAAAGAATCATAAAAATAAAAGCAGAATCAAGTGAGCAAAAAGAGATAAATGTGTAAAAATAAATAAATATATATCTATATCTATCTATCTATATACTACCCTTCCACAACACTAGTAGCTTCCTTCCACTCTGTCCTAAGACAAACCGTACGCCAATCTATTTCTCACTCCATTAAATCTTGCTTTATTGATTTCCCCCAAGTAAGTTTCGGTCAACCTCTTGCTTTCTTCGTGTTATGCTCTCGATAGCAAACTTCTGTTCGTACCGGTGCATCTGAGGGCTTTTGGAGGATATGCCCAAACCATCTCAATCTACGCTCTCTCATCTTTTCCGCCATCGAATCTACTCCAACTTTTCGTCAAATCTCTTCATTTTTTTATGTTATCCATTCTTGTATGACCACAAGGATGTGCTTTCTGGGGAAATGGAGACCAAATTAGTCAGCCTTTCCATTTTCTTTCCCTGAAAATTGGGGCGGAGGAAAGCACTTTTTTCAGTTAGTTGTCTGGCCTCTCCTAAAGTACTCTCGCAATGTTTTCCTTGAGAATTTCGAATTTCACCAAATCCCCAACTGCCTAGTTCTGAATTATAGCGTTCACAATTTCACATGAGACTGTACAGCAGAATAAAGAATCAAATATCCCTGATTGTTTTCGAACTGATAATCCTGTAGATGTGGTATCCTATTAAGATAAGAAGCAATAGAACAGACCAACTCCATCTCTGGCATCTAGCGGGGAAAACTATCTTTGATATTTAAGCACGTCCCTACATCACCATTGGTCCTGGCCTTGAAATGCTCATATAAGGTCTTGGAAACAAAATTCAGCATTTTCACTTTTGAGGGTAATCTATCGCATTTTGAATCCATCAGCATATTTATCATGCTTAGATATTTATGGATCATGGATTGAGACCCAGCCATGATGATTTATCTTTAGAGCCGTCTCTCTAACTTTTTTTTATTTGGTTAATCATTGTAAGGAGACATCATGAAAATGCAATATCACTGTTAGAAAGTCCAATCCAAAAGCTTAAGTTAATAGGGGGAGGGAGACCACATGAATATAAATCGCATTTAGAACTCGTTGTTAAGCAATGTAAGGCATATTGCAACATCTCTACTCACGTGCAAGCCGGATTATGAGTGGCTCGTGAAGTTTTGACCACGCGCATTCACGTGAAGTTTTTTTGAGGAATTTTTTTTATTATGTGCATTTGCGAAAGGGATAGCATTAGCTTTAATATCATGTTAGAAAGCCCAACCCAAAAGCCTAAGCTAATAGGTGGAAGGAGACCACATGAATATAAAGAGCATTTAGAACCTGTTCCCAAGCAATGTGGGATGTATTTGCAACAATCACTATTCTTATATTTGTATTTTCTAAGCAATTAAGATCGTAAAACTTGAGAAAACCATCAGAAGGTTAGTAAACTAATTATTTCAAATTCTACTTGGTCTGACATAGTTTCACAAAAAGCAGTTACGGCTAGATGAAAATATCTAGCTGTATAATGGTTGGACGAAACAACATCATGTCAGTGGTATTAGTAATTACTCATGCGTTTCCTTATTGGTATTTGCTTATTATCGGCATTTCGGTGGTTGTTAACTTTTAACATCTGAGTTTTAACATTCGGAGATCAGAAGGTTAGTAAACTAATTATTTCAAATTCTACTTGGTCTGACATAGTTTCACAAAAGCAGTTACGGCTAGATTACGGCTAGATGAAAATATCTTGCTGTATAATGGTTGGACGAAACGACGTCATGTCGGTGGTATTAGTAATTACTCCTGCGTTTCCTTATTGGTATTTGCTTATTATCGGCATTTTGGTGGTTGTTAACTTTTAACATCTGAGTTTTAACATTCGGAGAAGGCATCCTGCTATGGTTGCAACATATGGCAGCCATTAGCGGGCTGTTACTTGCTGGTTGTTGGACATGACAAGAATTGTTTGTCCTAATCAGATTGGTCTGCTCTTAGTAAATACAATTTGTTGATTTTTTTCAGTCTGGCAAAAGCTGGAGGAGGAGAACCGAGAATTTTTCAAGGCTTACTACTTGAGATTGATTGTAAAACAACAGATAATGGAATTCAACAAGCTGCTTGAGCAACAGGTTCAATTGATGCGGCAGATGCAATCTAGTGGAGTGTCTGCTCTTCCAACTTCTAATGGAACTCATATGCCAACATGTAAGATTGTATTTACTATGGTTACAAAGTTTGTTTCTGTCGAGTGTAGTGAACACATTCTCTGGTTCGATGATATTCAGGATTAGTTCGTTATCTACCCTTGAATAATCTTGAAGCGTGCAAAATTGCATTTGAAACTCGTATTCTGTTGTTTCCTCATGGTATTAACCTAGCAAGTGTGTTTTTTTTTCCCCATTGTTGGTCATGCATATAGTCTTCTATGGTTGTATCTGAGTAATAGATGTTTTATTAGGCGAACCTTTCACATGTCTCTGTTTATTTGCTCGGAACTTTTTAATGTAGATTGTTCTCTCTTTGTTTCTACTCTTTTTTTGTTCTTTCGGGGAAGAAGCAGATAATTTTCTACAGAAAATAACTGTTAAAATGGAAAGAACAGATTATTATTTGCATCTAAATTTTGTTCACAGAAATGATACGGTGCTCATTCTGTTTAGATCTTCTGGGTTTTACATCCTGCAAGTTTTTCCCACCCCACTTGCAGCTCACCCTCTTTTTCCCTTGTTGAAATTTTACGTTATTCTGCTAATAGTACTTGGCAATGCCATTAACAGTGCCTCAGAATCCAGCATGCTATGCAACAGGACCAGCATTGAGTGCCGAAAACATTCAGCATCCCATTACTCCTGGTTTAACTAATGCATTCACCAATGGTGGCCCGCCACTACCTACAAGTTTGCACACTGCAATCCGCATGTCTGCTCAAGCCAGTAGGATGGATGCTCCACCAAATATGCTTTCTAGTCAGACCTCAAACATGGGGGGTCTGGTGCCCGTGGTCAATGGGGGCATGATTAAAACTGAAGCTGGCTATTCTGGTGCTTCACCTTACATGTTTGGTTCTGATCACAATGTCCTCGAAACCCGTCCACCTATTGGCGAAGCATCTGTTGCATCTTTCAGTAGTGTAGACTCTACATCGCAACCCATTGGTGAAGCCCTTTTGGATGCGGACACTTCTTCCTTTGGTTTTTTGGGTCAAATACCCAGAAATTTCAGTCTATCAGACCTGACAGCAGACTTCTCTCAGAGTTCTGGTTTGTCTGGTTTGTCCTTTTCTCCTTCCATATGTGCCTAGATTTGATCTTTACATCATCCTTTTGGCATATGAATGTCCACCGAGATCCAACTTTTTCTGTACTTGAGAATTGTTGGTCCCGATACATGTGTCAATAGTATGCTTTGCTATGTGATAGCTTCATGAATAAGGGCTCTAAATTCTTCAGATATACTGGAGAGCTATCCCCGCTCACCTTTCTTAGCGACAGATGCTGAGAACTTTCTGGATTCTCGTGAAAGGATAGAACAAGGTGAGTATCTTCAAAAAGGATCCTTGTTGCCATGCTGCAAATAACTACTTAGATAACCGTGTCAGTGTTACAGGAGACAATAGGCGGTTGGACCCTATATCGGAAAGCTTAAATTATGGAGATTTTGGCAGCGAATAGCAACTATTTGAACGGTACGCTGTTGCTGATTATGCGGTGGATGGGGTTCTGTCTTTTGGATTGATGAGAGCATGTTGCCCTGTGCTGGTGCTCTTTTCCTTACCTCTTGTCATATTGTTTTGTGTTTACTAGCAGGTGTATCATTGTCATAGGAGAAAAGAGTGTGTACATAGCCACTTAGAAGGAAGATGCTTAAGAACTTGGTCCTCGAAGATATGATTGTTTTTGTTAAAAGAATATTGACCGGCGTCCCTGGATAGCGACGAGGACAATGGGAGCACACTTAGTTCTTGGAGAAGAACAGGGACTTATATTATGACTCCGGAATTCATCGGGATGAATTATTTTTTGTTTGCTGCATTTGGTGTGTTGCCTGTGATTTGGCTGCTGCTTTTTAGGTGCACACACTCGACAAAAGAGGTTTTGATGTCACTGATGGTTTGCCTTTCCTTTTTTAACTTGTCGCTCACTTTTGGCGTTTTGTAATTGTTGGTCTATGTATTAAATGTAAATATCAGTTTCGTTAAACGAGCGGATTTGTCATCTGTTGCTTCCCACCCTGTTTCTTTTCATTCACTTGCGATACCTGGTTCCCACATCTGCTTTTCGTTTTCCATGTCAAGACTATTTTTTGCTAATAATAACAACTGGAGGAGGACGGGGCGTGCACTTATTTATTGATATATCCAATCACATCTTGACACATTAATATTGATTTGGAGATAAAACAATAGCTTCTTTCTCTTTTCCTCCTCCATCTTCAACCTTCGCATCGCCTGGGCTTGACTTTCTCCAACAGGCCGCTGCTACTACCATCCTTTAGGTGCCCCTACCTCCGGCACCATGGCCACCAGTCTGTGGCAAAGCTTTTGAGCTTGTCGTGAGCTCAAAGCTGTTGAGCAGCAGACTTAGATCTAGTCATTGAGCGACAGTTGATCATTGCGTCTAGGCCGACCTTGGCGTCCACCTTCTTCAGTCTTCCCAGCGGCTAAGCCTTGGCCACTGAGCACTTCTCCTCAGACTAAGAGATGCATAGCAGCGGTTGAATTCTCTCTCTTCGCCATGGAGACGGGCCACCATCTTTGTGGCTACAGCCCAACTCGGCCATGCGGACCGTCTCCATCCACCGCTCAAGGCTAGGTAACCTCCCGCCTTCGACACCCACTTCCCACCATGGTTTTGCCGCAACGAGTTTCGACAGATTTGCGTGCAGATCTGAGACCGCAGTCATGACCGCGGCAGACCTTGGAGCGAAGTCATGGCCGCCACAGACCTTGGAGCCATGGTCGCATCCAGATCTGGAGATCTGGAGCATGACAGCGTCCAAGTCAGATACGGAAGTACCGGCCATGGACGAGCGAGGACAATGGACGACAGAGAACTCCCAGATCGTGGTTGCAAATGGAAGAGGAGGGGAGGAATCCAGTAGGATTAGGAGATCCTTGATTTATTTTCTCCATTTTCAGAATCTGTGTCAATTTGCAATTGGTTAAGAGTAACTAAGTGCACGACCCCAACCATTGACTTGGCGTTTGCAAATAACTACATATTTTCTCCTTTTCTAGAGGTGAGCACGGTTCGGTTTGAAGAAAAGTGAAACCAAATCAGAACACACAGTAATTAGGAACAAAACCAAATTAATTTTGGCATTTGGTTCCGTTTTTAACCGATTAAACCATCTTTCTTTCTCAATTTTTTTTTTCCAGATAAATCACCTGAAAGTCTTAAAATTTATCCTAAAACTTTCAAAAAAATGAAATTAAATCCTTAAATTCGTCCAATTGGTACGATCAAGTCACTGTTTGAAGTCCGTCATACTGGGCAATGTTGAAGTTGCTTTTTTTTAATTATTTTATGTCTCATACATAACATTTTATGTGGCATCAAGGTTAACTGAAGAGCTAAAACGACATTATTTTAATTAAATCTCAAATTTTAACCTAGGTTTAAGTTAATTTGATTAAAAAATTAAAAAGAAGCTAAACAAAAATTAAAAACAAAATAGACACCCGCCCCATCGTCGGTATGGCATCGGCAGTGGAGAGGAGGGTCACCAGTGCCTGGTCCAAGAGGTTTTTTGCTTGTGGTCAGCGAGGATAGCCAACCATCACCAACGCCCCACCCACGATGGGCTGGCAGTCACAGGCCACTGAGCCGGTGACGCTTTGTTTTCCTTTTTTGTGAGCTTTTTTAACTTTTAACCTTTTTCTTGTTTTTTTAGTTTGGCTTTTTTTTTAAAAAAAAAAAATTTGAATTTGTTAACCTAATTCAATTATTTGATGTAAGAATTAGTAATCGAATCAAAGTGACGTCATTTGATTACTATAATTTGATAAATTTTAAAACTAGTTTGCAATTTTCAAAAGTTTTAGAAATCAATCGTGGACAACTTTTAAATATCCCTTTTTTTTTTATGAACTCACTCTAGTAGCATAGGAGCATTAATTTCATGAACAAACCAACAGTTATGTAGACAACGATTCACGAATGCGCGCGAAATGAAAATAAAACCTATTTCGAATCCTAAAAACAAATAGACTACTTCACGAAAATGGTAAAAGCGCTACGGTAATACCACGAAAATCTCAAATTAGTATGCCTGTGATAAATTTACTATAAATTACTTTTTTAACCACCAAAAACTCTGACTTTAAGTTAATACCACGAAAACCTCAAATTGACAAGTATGTGATAAATTTACTCAAAATAATATTTTTAAACATAAAAAATTCTAAGCTAATACATATTTATTCAAAATTGATACACCTGTGATTAGATATGGCCATGGTTCAGGAATTGTCGGTTCCGATTCATGAATCGATGGTTCCGGTTCGTGACTATGACTGAATCGAAATCGGCCCTTTGAACAGCAGTTCCGGTTATGGTTCGGAACCGTCAGTTTAAGGGCTAGTTCCGATTCATGAAATCGCCAATTTCGACTTTTAAAAGTATTTTTTAAATAATAAAATTTAAAAAATAATAAATAATAAATTATAATCAAATTATACATTGTAATCAAATTTGGGTGGGAAAAAAGGTGAGGGGAAATGAGCTTGAACTTAATGAATTATAATTAAACGTCTACATATCTTATTAGAGATAAGAGAATCAATGCCCATGTAGATAAACCCAATTTATCTCATCGTCAATCGTCGCTTTCCGTTTCGGTACCCATGGTAGTGGTATCTCCGTCGTCGTCATTGAAGAATTCGATTTCAATGCTTCGATCTAGCTCTTGTTATCGAAATTTAACCTTCGTTTAATCATCGACATAAGCTTTAGGCTCCACAGAATCCAGATGTGATCTTGAACGGTGATCGTCCAAAATTAATCATCCAATGTTAAATGATTGTTCAACCGCAATTATTGAACAAGAGATTGCTAAAACACGTATTGCGATGAGAGCGAGAACTAGAAATTGGATTAAATGACTCTGCTACCACTCCAGAATTTTGAAATCTCTATCATCTTGAGCATCACCAAACTCAAAAGCAATGGTTAAATAGTTTTCTATTTCGCAAATACTACATGTTGCTCCATTGTCTTTTTGCCTAATTTTCAATCTTTGGTACCCTCTGACTCAGTTTCGACGTTGGGAAGTTACATTATCAACTAAACCATATCTACTGTAAAATTCATGAAATAATTTTGCTATAGTGCCTTTAGGAAATGCATGAAAACAATTCATTTCTCAATTTTTCTTTCAAAAATAGTTTCAAGAACAGAAACTCATTTGGTGACGCAATTCTAATTTTCTATTTATAAAAAAAATTATTTTAGAAATAGATTTGAAGCAGAAATTTAAAACAAAAAAAGCAACTTCTCTGAAAAATAGAAATAAAAATCTTCATCGCCGACGATTGCCGCCAGCCGCTGCCGCTAATTTAAGTACTTCGGTTAGTATTACGGAAATAATTTGAAACAAATTTATAACAAGCACTAATTTGAAAGTTTCCGTAATATTAACCGAATTACTTAAAGGTTAACAGGTTATTCCGAAAAAAAGAAAAAAAGAAAAAAAAAAGAGGTTCAACAAAACGAATTCCCAGTTCGGTATAATTTCTGTAAAATTGGACATAAACCGAACTGCATTCTTTGGGAAAAAGAACCCTTGAACAAAAACAAATCATAGTAACACGGTGTGGCTGGGTTGAACTGTTTTTTAGCTAACCAATACACATGACAAATGGCACTAGAGAGTAGTTAAGAAAGTTCTCCACAAATAACTGATGTGTCGAAAAGAAAAAAATGGGGAGAAGCAGAAGCAATAGCTTAGATAAGACAAATCCTGCTCGCTCTCGTACTTGTGGCTAGACTCATTTTCTGTCGTAGAGAGAGCAAAATAGCCAAACCGAAAATCACTGGGGAGCAGAACCATCACTTTTTACCTCATTTCCGGAGACGTTACACTCTTGATAGAAGCTAAGACAAGGCAAAGCACTCATGAGATCTCCCAATTTGGGGAAACCAACTAAGACGGTCCAGTCCTAAGAGCAGTGTCCAAATCAGATATCAGATCAGTCACGTCCTCGATTCCAACGGATATACGAATGAGATCCTCTGTCAGGCCCCGAGCTTCGCGGACTGTTGCTGGTATGCTTGCGTGGGACATAAAGCAGGGCATGCTGATGAGGGACTTCACACTCCCTGTCAATCAAACTCAACAAGTGAAAATTTAAGTTACCCT
Organism: Rhodomyrtus tomentosa; assembly: GCA_028455895.1. NCBI lineage: Eukaryota > Viridiplantae > Streptophyta > Magnoliopsida > Myrtales > Myrtaceae > Rhodomyrtus > Rhodomyrtus tomentosa. The sequence goes on from JAPCWY010000010.1 coordinate 35,845,420, forward strand.
CAAAAATGGCTGGGAAGCACCGATTGGCGCCATCTCCACACATTCCAAACAAAGCATTCACAATGTTCATTTCACGAGTGCATAACTAAGACGTGGCGCGTTCAAAATTCTAAATCCACTTAGTTCAGTAAACAGATTCGTCTGCAAATTTAATCAAGCGAAAGGCAACTGCATTGCATTCATAGGGATTATTTTTTCGTATATTCGACTGATCCAGGACTAGCTAGATTTCAAAAGCATTATCAATAAATCAGTAAGAACCAACTGGTAAAATGATATCTCCAATGTGAGGTTCCATCATGAGAGAAACCACTAAGCCAGACTCACTCTAAGAAGCAGATTATGAGCACCGATGGTGTATGTTACTTCATATATAAATTATGTATGGAAAGATAAAATAGCATGATCTTTCACTATGTGATCTTTAAGAGGATAAGAACTACACAGGATAGCGAGAATCTGAGAGGTTTACTGCAACGATGAAGTAACTTCACACAAGGATGCAATCACTAGAGTTTGGAGCAAGCTTGTTACCAAAACTAACAGTTATACTGAAGTACTTGGTGGACTCAACAATATGCTTTGACAGCGCCACTGACCCCGTTAAAAAGCTAAGCACAGATCCAGCACCCTTAGCCTGCAATGACATTTAAGATCGAATATAGATTCTTCAACACCAAAGTACGAAGTCTCAGTTGCGCTGAATACCTGGGTGTAGTGTAAGGCACGCCCAGGATGACTAGGGAGACCAGCATAATAGACACTCTTCACTAGGGGATGGGAAGACAGAAACTCGGCTATTTTCTGTGCATTCTCCTGTCCAAAAATGTGTACATTCGTTTCAAGATCAATTTCTCAGCGAATGTTAGCATACTGGATGCTTATATTAATGAAAGTGAGAAAAACACACTCATGTGACAAAGCAGGTATAGTCTTGAAGCAGACATGAAGCTGTACCTGTTGCTTCTCAATACGTAAAACCATGGTCTTAATACCTCGCAAGCAGATCCAACAGTCAAATGGAGCTAGACCAGAACCTTCTGCATTTTGGAGGAAATATATCCGTTTTGCCAAGCTGGAACAAGTAAAAAAAGGGAATAAAACAAGACTTATTATGTGTGTCGGCAAGGGAAAAAGTCAGCAACAACCAAAAGTAAGAATATTATAAAAAAAGTAAAGCATTTTAATATGAAGCTAACATCATCCAGTGAGCTATAACATAGTTATGCAACTACCTACATGAGGATGTGTTCCATTGTAAATGCAAGAATTGCATTTAAGGTTCTTCCAAATATGATAAATGTAAACACTAACAACATCAACATCAACATCAATATCAACATCACATTTATCCCAAACTAGTTAAGGTCGGAAGTCGATGAACCAAGAAAATAAATAAAATAGAAGCAAGACTGATTAAGGAAAAAGAAATAATTATATAAAAATAAATAAATAAATAAATAAAAATATATACGGGAAAAAGAACTAAAAAGGACAGTCAAGAAGATAGGAATGCCGCCCCTTCACAATGCTAAAAGCTAAATAGAACATAAATAGGTGCTTTCATCAAGAGACTGTTCGAAGAATAAACTGAAATAGCACCAATCATACCAAAACAAGACTCGGAATAGTTGAACACATAATAATAGAAACCCAAGAGAAATGATGCTAAGCAATATGAAAAACATGTGAAACAAATGAAATTCCATTCCTGTTAACTCTGGGATATCACCTAAAACTCAAAGTTCAGATCAACTCATTAGTGGAAGCCCATCCACAAAGTGAAATCACGGCAACTAAGTACTTAATTATCTGACCATTTAACTTTCATACAGAAGATCATTACGACGAAAGCTTGAATTAAAGTGCAAATCTGGTCAGATAATGTCCCCCCTTTTACCATACTATAAAGCGAAGTTAAGGCATGTAAGCAGATGATTGTATGATCACAAAGACATAAAAAGGGGATTTGCAAGAAGAAATTTGACATTTTTTTTTTAAATTGAAGTTAAAGCCGGTAGCGACACCTAACAGTGTCGTCAAGATTAAACAAATTGACGCCCTGAACTACAGCTCGTACAGATACCAAGGTGGGTTTTATCTATTCATAACTATTTGCATATGCCTTCTGAAAAGAACTACTTCCACATTTTCCAGTTCTTACCTTTCCCCTTTCACTGCAAGCACACCCGCCATGACATCACTATGTCCGGATATGAATTTAGTGGCAGAATGCATGACAATATCTGAAAGAAAGGACCCGCAATAATAAGCAACATGCACTTAGCATTGGGTACATATCCATATAACATCCACTTCAAAATTTGGCCACCTGCTCCCAGTTCCAGCGGTTGTGATAATACAGGTGACATGATACTATTATCCACCAATACAAGGGCACCATGTGCATGAGCTATCTCCGCTATTTTCTAGAAGGCACCAAGGAAGAGCATTTTTCCATCAGACACACACAACAGGGCAGTACTCTCACAAGAAAAAGTAATATCAAGTAAAGAGCTGGAAAAATATGTCGTATCCATCTCAACGCATCCACAGTCTACAGTACATACCACATGTGATGACATTTCTATGTTCACCAGTAAGAGGTGTATTCTATAAAATAGAATTCATATTCCTTGAACTCGTTGCCAGAGACCTACTACTATAAACTTCATGGATAGAACCAAAGAATATAAAATTTACAAATTACTAACAGTGACGATTAGATGAAGCAAGGGCTCTAGTGTATGTACTGGACATCCACATCCACACCATTTATGTACATGCACATACTTTATCCCATGTTTGCATTAAGATTGACACAAATTCAAACACCGTTTACCATGTACAAGTTACTAAACAAAGATTAGGACTCATGCTGCCACTTAAGAATTTTCAAGCAGCAATTTTTCAAAAAAAGAAAAAAAGAAGAAGAATAATTCTTTGCGGCAAACTTAAAATGAATGCAAAGAAGCCCTGGCACAGAAGTGCACATGGATGTGTATTCTTAAAGTACCGCTGCTAACCTGATATATGAAGAAATCAATAACAGAGGAGAGAACTTACTCGTATATCTGAAATTTGTTGCCGTGGATTGGTGGGGCTTTCTAACCAGACAAGCTTGGTAGAGGGACCAACAGCAGATGCAACCTCTCGTTGATCACTTGTATTTACCCGCCTACAACATTCATTTGGTAAATAAACCAGGAAAAATTGTTCCGGAAGAAATGAACAAAAGTAGAAATAATACTGACTTCACCACAACTCCAGATTTTGGAGCTACTTGGGACAAAAGACGATCAGAACCACCATAAAGGTCGTCTCCAGCAACAATTTCCTCGCCTGCACATTTTTTGCACCCGGATAATTAGCACATGAAACAACAACCAACATCTCGATATTTCCAAGCAACCACAAAAAAGAAGGAAGCAAGGATGCTTTTCCTCATATCAACTACTGACGACACCAAAATTCATTTTCGTCAAGCTCAGTACTTGGACAAGAGAAGCAAACTATACGAAACGAAATATGCAAAAGAGTGACTACCATTTGAAACAAGATGAGTGACCGCCGCCAAAGCAGCCATTCCACTAGTGAAGCAAAATGCTCGATCAGCTTTATCCAGCTTTGCGAGGAGGCTGAGGAATATAAATACCCATGAGCAAGCTCAAGAAGAAAACTGAAGATTGCAGGAGGCTCGTCACAGCAATTTGCGAATCAAGAAGCAGTGAGCGTGATAACACCTCTCTAGTGCATCCCTCGTGGGATTTCCACTCCTGGTGTAGTCATAGGGACCATTTTCTGTGGCTGAAGGCTGCAAATTAGCTTGTAGAAAGTCATATAAGAAAGAATTCACTGTAATATTGCAAATGTTACAAATCAATACCCTTCCCTTTTGAAAATTCTTACTTTCATTTTTCTTGGACAAGACTAATCAAATAGGAACAAGAAGGAGGGATTGATCACAGGAAGCTCCAACTAATCTTACTTGCTTAAATGTAGCTGTTTGGTAAATCGGCGTGCTAATAGCACTGTAAGGATCGAACTTATTCTCGAAATTCATCAACAGCGTCGATATGCCAGGCTCCTCAACTTGAATTTCTGCATTACGACAAAACATTAAGCAAAAACAAAAGAACAGCAGTTAGTTAGAAAACCACAATAAGAGAGAGAGCGAGAGAGAGAACCAACCGTGAGAGCACTCAGCGATGCCATCGACGACGGCCGAAGCGCTCACGTCCGTGTCCCTATCTTTACAACACCTCAATTCCGACTTCCTCGTCGGAGACACCAATCGTTTGCCCACCGAGTTCACTCTCTCGTCGAATCGGAAGCTCGAAGAGAGTCTCGCTGTCGCAAAACCCTACGAAAACCACCATCAGAGCCGAAATCAAAATCAACCACGAACCCCGCGCTCGATCAAACGCCATTTCGGTCGCGGCAAAACTGAAAAAGAGAGAACCGCGAAACAAATAGGAAGAAGAGAGCCATGGATTGTAAGGACTCACGCGATCGTCGAGCTCGGACAGGAGTGGGCTAAATGCGGCGGACCTCAGAGAAATGGAGGAGAGAGACATTATCTACCGAGAGAGAGAGAGAGAGAGAGAGAGAAAGGGAGGGTCTTGGCGAGTGAAGAGAGACGAAGAAGACGACGACGACGACGAGAAGCGACGCAGCAAATATAGAGGTTGAGGTCGGACAGTTCAGGGCGACGGAGAGACTTTCCGGCGACGAATTTCGAGTCCGGACCGTACAGGAAACAAACTCCGACCTATATTTTGCAATAGGCCCAATTCCATAAAAACGCACCGCTTTGAATCTAGTAACAAATCTGGCCCGAAATTTATTTTGTTTCGCTCACGTCTCAAATCTGGCCCCTGTTAACTCTACATCCACACTTGCCGTTGATGATCCAACACAACCTTTGGACGTCAATAATTTATGTATCTCAAGAAGCCCACGTGGATTTGAAGGCAAAACTACACGTTTGCAAGGTTTTCACGTCTTCATCTTCTTAAGCGCGATTTATGCAATTGGGGAAGTTCTCTCAAGGGTTTTTCTGGCGCTCGTTTATCGCTCATCGTCGGCCTCCGATCGACTCAGCTAGGACCCTCATGATCTTCGTCGGCCCCCTGCCGTGCCCGAGAATGCTCCGATCACTTGCGGTGGCCCGGACGAGCACCCCCTTCCTCCTTGCTCTGTTTCTCGCAGCTTGGGCTCATTGGACGAATTTGGTCATTCTTGCTTATAATCAAGCCCAAACTTTTAGAGAGGTCGTGGTCATTTTCCCTTGAAGTTTTGCGGCTTTTGCCCTCGAATATTCTGTGCTTCCTCAAGGGTCAAAGCGGACAGAACATCGATGGACTTAGAAAGGTGCTTTTCTTCTTCTTCTTGACGAATTTTTTTGGGTCGATTCTTGACGAATTTAATTGAATGGATTCTCCATAATATTTCAGGACTCGCCAGTAGTTCTGTTCGTTTCCACTTGACGTGCTCCTCAACACCATCGAGAGTCTTGAGCCAGGCACTAGTGGGTCCTCTCTTGAAGCTACTACAAGCCAGGGGTTTGAAAATGCTCCCGCTGTCAAAGAGGAACATGCTTGATGACCCTAAGGATGGAGAATGAACGGAGTAGTACTGTGCGGAAACGGCAAGGAAAGTTATCTACTCGGTTTTAGGGTCAATTTGTTTTATTAGTTTTGATTATTGTCGTACTCTCTGGTATTTTAGTAAATGCTGGAGATTTATTTCCTCCATGTTCTTTAATGAGTCCTAGTTTGAGCATCATGACTCTACTCTACAGTCATCATTTGATGTCATAGGTAGGTTATGTTTAGTCTGTCATGAGTCCCATAGTATGTGGGTTGACTCTGGTCTGCAGTAACTGTTTGCTGCAAGTGTTGTTATGTTTCACCATGAAGTTTTATTTTTGATGTGGGTATTTTGCATCTTGAGTGGAATGCAATTTTTCTGTCTTCTTTGAATTTCATTTGGGTACTACTTCTATTCTTTGTGACAAACCCAAAGGCTGGTTTCTCCTTCGGGAGTTCTACATATCATCATCATACATAACTTATTTCTTTCTTAATATTAATGTGAATGAATGGAGCCATAGTGTCCTAAGAATGTCGATTGAAAAGAACAGCTTGCTCTATTTGGGCTGGAAAAATTATGTAGCTACCTCGTTGAAGAATTTCGTTAGTTATTTGAAAATAAAAGCAGTATATGCTTCACGTGTGTATGAATTGGTGGGAACTTGGACGAGAACATATTGTCTGGATGTATTTGTTAAATAGACTTGTTTCGTAATTCAAATGTAGAACGCTCCAATAATGTCATGGCAGGTTTGTCAATTGTTGGTATCAGAGAGTAAAACATGTGTTCTTTGAGTTATTTTTCCGTTTTGTCATTGATTTTAACCACACCAACAAGCACTTTCCCTGTAATAAGAGTTCTTTCGACACGTGCACTTTCTCCTTGTGCCCTTCACTTCCTAAAGAATGCTTCCTTGTAAAATCTTAAAATGGTTTGTGCAGGAACGAGAGGTAGAAATCCTCTTAAACTCAAAACATCTTCCCCCAAAGCAAACATGTATCATGGCTGTTGGCTTTACTTGCCGTCCTCTTCCTTTTCCAGCAGATCGCACAGTAAAATTAACGAGTGGTCTTTCCTAGCGAAAATACTTCAAGGCTCTCTCTTTACAAACTTAAAATTCATCTATAACTAGTAGAACTACCGGCAAGTCCTAAAACATCATGGAGAATTCATTCAATTCAATTCGTCAAGAATCGACAAAAAGAAAAAAAAAATTCGTCAAGAGGAAGAAGAAGAAAAATGCCTTTTTAAGTCCATAGATGTTCCATCATCTTTGACCCTTGAGAAGGCACAGATCCTTTAGTGCCAAAAATTCAAGCGAAAACTACCACGACTTCTCTGAAAGCGAGAGTGAACGAATCCGACTGATGAGCTCAAGCTATGAGAAACAGAGCAAGAGGGAGGAAGGGCGCGCCCGTCCAGGCCACCGCAAGTGATCGAAGCACTCCTAGGCACGGCGGGAGGCTGACGAAACACGTGACATCCCTAGATGAGTCGATCGGAAGCCGAAGATGAGCGATAAGTGAGCGCCAAAAAAATCCTTGAGAGAACTTCCCCAATTGCATAAATCGTGCTTGAGAAGATGACGACGTGAAGAACTTGCAAAACTTGTTTTGCCTTCAAATTCATGTGGACTTTTTGAGGTAGAGAAATTACTAACGTGGAAAGGCCATGTTAGATCGTTAACGACAAGCTATGTTACACGGACACGCGAGTTTGAATAATTTTTCCCGTGTCGGACAAGTGACGGACACGTTCCGGACACGTGCACGACACTGAGGGACACGACCGGACTCTCATTTGACACGCGGTGAACGCGTGTCCGAGTCCGGACTCCGGGTCAACTACACGGACACGACGAGGGACCACGCGGCTTGGTCGAGAGTCGGCTGAGGCAGTCGGAACAGCAGCGGCAGTAGGGAGTAGGGGACACCAAGCAGAATAGGGCAAGGCTCGATTTGCTGAGCTCTCTTGGCTTTGGGGTTGACTGGTGGCGGTGCGATGGTCTGAGGTGGTCGGGGGACAACGATGAGAGGTGGTGGTGGTGGCCGGGGCGGAGCTCGAAGGCTAGAAGTCGGCTGAGGCGGGCGGGGCCAGCTCAGACGGTTGTGGGTCTCGGGCTCCACGTGTCAAGCTTGGGTTGGAGGATGCGACGGCCGACAACGACTGGACGACGGCGAGACGAGCGGGGGAAGGTGGCTGGAGGTACTGGAGTCGAGAGGTGGACGGGTGGCTTCGTCGGGTTGAGAAGGTGAAGAGGCTGCGTCGGGTGTACAGGGGGACGCGCGGGGCTGCCTAGGGCGGCTAGGAACAGCTCGACGGGGGCGAGGCAGCTCAGCGACCGGCGAAGGAGGTGGACGGTGATGGTGAGTGGCGTCGGGGCCGAAGCAGATGTGAGGAGGGGCTGGTCTCACACAAGAAGAAGAAGAAGATAAAGACTGAAGCAAGGAGACGATGAAGACAGAAGAGGGGGGTTGTTGCCTGGTGAAGACTTTTTAGACTTTTTCTTTCATTTTCTGATTTTCTTTGAGTATTTCCACTCGATGACAGTGAAGGCACAAGGAGTTTACCAACCTACCATCCACAAATTTATGTAAAAATATCAATTTATAGTGTTTATATAAAAATATACATATAATATATAACCGTGTTCTAATGTATCGAAATTCTCTATTTTTTAAAAACTGTCGTGTCGATGTATCGTGTCGTGTCGCGAGCCATATTATATCTGCGTTACATAGACGACAAGTGTGGATGTAGAGTTAACGGGGGCTTGATTTGGGATGTGAGTGAAAGTTGTTGATTTTTTTAAAACAAAATAAAGTTGGAGCCAAATTTGGAACTAGACCCAAAATTGGTGATTTTTTATGAAATTGGGCCTTTTGCAATATCCGATTTTCACCCAACTAAATGAATGAAAAAATTGCAAATAAGAATGTAAATTTTAAAGTATCGTCATTATTTTAAAAAATGACCCTACCAAGATGCAATCCCGTCCCTTATCTTTTTACAATTTTGTTATCATTTTTCTTTTTCTTTTCTATTTTCTATTTTCTTTTTCCTCTTTCTTCTTCCGACCATAGCATGAGCTGGCTTCAAGCAACCCTCGACTGGGCTAGCATCAGCTAAGGGTAGCCTAGGCCAAGGCAAGGGCTATCCTCAATGGATCTAGAGAGGGTTGCCTTTGCCCGATGCTGGCAATGGCACGAGAGGCAAGAGGAAAAAAAAAGTAGAAAAATAAAAATTATAAAATATAAAAGGATGGAAATGTCCATCGATAGATCTTTTTAAAAAAATAATAATAATTATGAAGGTACTCAGGCCCTTACTTGAAATAAAGCTCAATTTGAACTTTTATTTTAAAAATATAAAGATATTTCTTGACTTTATTTAGAATTTTCCTTTAATTGATTAAAACCCACAATTATTTTTAGCACTTGGAAAGCTGGACTCGCGCGATCTTTCAGAAGCTTCGGTTTCTCATTATGTATCTGCTCTGCGAATGCGTCAATGTTCAAGTTCGCTTAGCATTCTTCCTCGGCTTTTCACCTGTACATATCCTTACCTTAAACATAAAGAATTTGTTTTTACTTTAGAAGTAAAGAATTCGAAAGTCATCTTTCAGATGATATAGAAACGCATTTTCACGGCGTATCTTGTTTTTTTTTTTAATTACAAAAATCATTTTTGTCTCTACCGAGAGCATAGCACGAAGAGAGGAATTGGTCGGCCGAAACTTACTTGGGATAAAGTAGTAAAATAAGATTTAATAGAGTGGAAAATAAATTGGCATAAAATTTATCTTAGGATGGAGTGAAAGAATTTTATTAGTATTGTGGAGGAGCAAAATTTTCATGATCGTAACGATCCTTTTATATATGAGGGACTAAAAAGTACCATTAAGACCATGAGAATTATGCCCATTCACAATATTAATGGTCTTATTTTTTTTTTACATATTTATTTCTTTTCCCTCGATCGATCTTGCTTTTATTTTATGTATCTTTAGAGTTCATCGATCGTCGATCCCCAACTAATTTGAGATAAAAGTGATATTAATGTTGACAAAAATCATCTTTATTATCATGTATTTAGCTAATTAATTAATGTTTGCATGTATAATTTTGTATATCAATGGGAACCTGGATATCACTAATCAAAAGAAGCTCAAACAGTATGTGTACCAAAGATTAATAAATCTTTTAGGCTCTATTTGTTTTTCAAAAAATGAATGATTTGAAAGAAATTTTTGGAAAAAACGGTATCATGTATGTTTACAAAAACAAATGGACAAAAAATATCTGCATTTCGTACGAAAATATTTAGGCAGAATTTGATATTTTAGTTTAAACAATATTTTAGCTTTACACTAAAAAATCTGTGTTTTCCTTGATTAAATATTTTTTTGCATTCGCTTCATCTCATTTCACTTAATTCATTTTGCCCGTCGTTATTCAGAGCCGGTCCAGTCGTCAGCCGGAATTTGATAATCTCGTGCCAAAAAACATAGATCATCTTCTTTACTTGCATATGTAAGAGTTAATAATTAAGGGGGCATGTCTAAAAGGTAACATAGTAAACAATAACAAAGATCCGACAAATTCAGAGAAATAGACCAAATCAACATTTGCAAATAACTGAAAACGAAAGCTGATAACCAAAAATCAACGAGTAATTTAGTTGAAAATAAAATTGATAAGTCACTCATAAAAAGATAAGTAGATTTACGTAAGAGTTAGTAAATTTATAGTGTTGTTAAGGAACACGTAAGAGATTTGATGAACAATAAGACTTGGAGCAGCGAAACCCATCGTTCTACATTTTCACAGTTCTTTTGACCAATTCAATATCAAAGGAAAACATCTCATGTATACATACAGATACAGGCCACACATTCGCGTTGCAACAAGCATACAAAAAGAGGTCTTGCCACAAAGAAGAGGGCTTCCTTCCATCCGAATTGTCCGAAGCCGAGGACGGGGATGGTGAATTGCTCCAATCAATTTACAACTCTTCTTTTGATCTGCAGATTCGGAAGCACATTAGATTGAAGTGTAATTGTAAATACAACAGCCGAGGCTTGATTTCCTTGACAGTAGGAGATGAACCAAGCCAGCTCACTCGAAACCGCTGCCTCTAGACTTCTACATGAAACCTTTAGGATTCGGAAAAAAGCAAAAAGAGACAGCACATGAAAAAGGAGCTACTGGACAGGAATTCGACATGATCTGGCCCCCTTTGTACCCAAAAGACTATAATGAATCATCACGGTATCAATGGGATAACTTATGTTAACACTACATCCACTAGATTCGAACAATTCATGTGGGTATAAGCTGTGACTACCCCATATGAGTGTTTGCAGAAATGCAGGGACAGCAACTGAAAGAGTGCAAACTCTACCTTTGCTTTGCCCTGAGATTCTTTCTTGTGGATGCAGAAGCGTTGCTAGTTTCACCCCTAGTCTTGGCTTCCCTGGCTCTGGATTTGGACGCTGTATGTGTCACATATATACATCCAATTAAATGTTAAAGTCAAAAGTGTGCGGCTTATTTTATTTGCAGACAAAACACAAACAAATTTAACCGAAGCCAGATAGATTGCGCTACCTCTTAAAACAACTTTCGGTGATTGAATTTCTCTGTCGCCTGATTTTGATTCTGTTACAACACTGGAAGCACCAGAAGATTCTTCCGACTCACTGTTAGAGTTCGGATGACCACTAAAAGATCCGTTGGTATCCTCTATTGATGTGTTAATTACTTCTGCCTCTGTCCAGAATATAACAAAACCAAAAGTTATTTCCATATACAACTGTACAGTAATATATCCAACTCATGTTAGTCTCCTCTCAATAATTAAGAGATCCATTCAAAGAACACAGGAACTAGTTGAATTAATGAGCCGCTCAACCTTTATTCTAACAGTGGGGTCATTGTGACAAGAAACATAACATTTGCAGCGGTCATGTCATTTTTTTCACAGATACAATGCTACAAGATTACCAACAATGATGGTTTATGGAAAAATAAAAAATGCTTAGAATCAAACGCAAATTCATGGCATTCAAATTTTTTTCTGTTGCATTACTGAAACCGACATCGTTGATGTAGCAGAACAAAACTTCAAGTTGCAAACCAAATTTCTCCCGGCTGACTCACCACCAAAATTATAATTGACAGTAGGACTTATAACCTTCTCATGATTTTAGCTCAACTAGGGAAGAACAGAAGACCATATGCTAACTTCAACCACTTGTTGGACAAGATGTTGAACTGGTAATGGCCTCCAAATTGTTCAATAATCAATATTCTTATCGAGAAAATATTACCTTGTTTGATTCTGGTCAACTGCAGCCATGACGCTTTTACTGGGAGAACCACTATGCAAAGACAGGCGTTCTGTTGAAACTTCTCTACCTGGGGCTTATTCAGCCTTTTACAACAACGCTAATCTAAAGATGGGTCAAGCTTAACGATAGTGTCCTGAACTATTATGACAAAAATCTGACCAAACTTATACGATGCAGACACTTCCATCGAAATTGTGAGCCTACAAAACAATTATGCGTAGATGTCCAGACTCCAAACACTAACCTTCGGTTGAGTGCACTTTTGAACCTTCCACCCCAGAACTACAAGTTGACATAAAGGTTTCCAAGCTACCCATCTTCTCTTGATGAGCCTGAGCATTTCTTGCAGTAACTTCTTGTTCCTGCTTCTCAGTATGGACTTTATTGAGTTTCTCTTCGAACTCCTCGAGGCATGTTTTCAATTCTGGTCTGGCAAACTTCTTTCCCTGCTTCATGCGAAGCGTACAAAGATGTGAATAGCCAAACAGAAAACTATGGTAATAGAAGCAGGTATTTTGCTAATCCGCACCTTGCTTAAAATGCTTTTAAAATGATCCATGACAGAGTCCTCAGCAAGCGCGTGTTCGTAAGTTTTAGATAATTCAATGAGCTTTTTTAGTCCCTTTTCAGTAAAAGCCAGCTGAGAAAGACAATAAGAGATGCATTCCCATTGCCTAACATCTGCATCAGAACCACAGAGAATGATAAAAGTTTATCATGTAATAAGAAATGTAAAACACGTTCCATCACCTATTTAAGTGCGAAGAAAATCAAGTACCAAGTGATCTACTCCAAGAGCAGAACTGAGCAGGGAAAAGTTCCTCAAAAAGATAAATGAGTCTCCACAACTTTCAGGACTCTCTTGCCCGAGTCAGGGATTCAACCGGTCATGCCACTTGGAACGCCAAAAGCGAAATACAAAGAATTTACAATTATAATTTAACAGTCTACCAAAGGCTGATTAAGATTACAATATGCCACAGTGTCACATACCCAGCCACCATGTTATGGCCGAGGTGATGCTGATTCAGTGATACTCTTCATTCCATAAAATTCACAAATAAAAAGCAAGTTTTTTAGCACCCACCTGTCACTCCCCCAAACCTGTGGCATAGCTTCTCGACAAGAGCTTCCATTTGCTTGTCCTAACGTTTCAAAAGATGGTAAATTCAATGTTTCGATGGTATCGAATTCTCTAGATGAATTAAGCAAAGCAAACCTTCTTGATGGAACTGATCAAGAACTGCATAATGTTGCAGAAAGGCTCTCTCTTCAAATTCTGGCTGGATAGTTTGCCCAGTATATCTGGAAGTAGATTGTATATTGGGTTGCTTCCTGCACCAAGCAGAGAAATTATCAGAAGAAATTGCAAAGAAGTGACCATGCAATATCTTCATAATCATTTTACCGTGTATATACTGTTACCTTTTTTAGACAATTCATTAAAAAATAGTTTAGCCAAACTCGAAATCCTGTCATCTTCATCTTCCAATCGCACTGCCATTTCATTTATGTAACCTTTCACCTGGACAAGCAATGGCATTTCCAATTGTGATGAATCTGACAATTCTTCTATCACTATAGATATTGCAAGAATCTGTCCATTTACCTTCATCATATCATTCAATATGAGGTGGGAGAGCACAAGAACAGCATTCTTCCTAACAGATAGAGCAGGATCTCGTAACCGAGCATAGATGTTTTCAGTCCATGGTTCTAGTAAATTAGGAAATCGAACTGCCAAATCGCCAAGTGCTATGGTGCAGTTGGAACGAACAACCTCAGATGGAGAATTTTCAATGACGGTGAATAGAAGCTGGAGATTGGCATCGCTGGAATCATCATGAAAAAAGATGTTAGACCTAAGTGCATTTCACTAGACAAGCACACAAAAGCAAGGACCACTTGTAGTCCCACAGACATGTGATCTTGAGAGAGAGAGAGTCCATACCAAAAACCTGCATCTATTATCATAAACCGACATAAAGCAAGCATTCCGGATGCTTGTAATTCAGGATACTGAAAAAATAGGAAGGTCTAGTGAGTTTGCTGGGCAAATGGTAGACAGGAATGCATAATTCAAATGTTAAGCATGCAATAAAACCATACGACGGCATTCCAATCCAGTCAAGCAATGGAGATAAGGAAGTAATTGCAGTCCTCACTTCAAAGTAGAATAAGCATGATAAATCATTGCTTAATTTAATTCATTCTTCAGGTGAAAGGAGAAAGTCATGTTTGCAACAGAACAAACAACACCCCGAATATCAAATCTTAGTGATTCATAGAGCATGAGATCCCCTGTCTACATATGATCTAATGGAGTGTTCATCAGATAAACAGAAAAGGACATAAGAAAATTATCAAGCACCTTTTGCATCAAACCAAAGTTTCTACAGAGCTTCGATAGGAAAGATGCACAGCTTCCAATCAAATTTTTTACAGAGGAGCTGCCAGAAATTAGTTCTGTCTCTGCTCTTTCTGCTAATGAATCAAGGTATGCATCCTCGGAAGCTGCCAGACCAAGTTCAGCACTTATACCATTCTCCTGGAGGAGACAAATGAGAAGCTCTCAATCACAAAAAACTTAAGGTTACGAGTGTAAATTCAATGTTATGGGCATCAAATCCTTCAAAGTCACATTTATGGTGTATCTCACCTTATGTTTCTCTCCGAGTGCCACTCCATCAGTTTCAGCTTTCTCCTTTTTGGATCTCTGTTTTCGGATTTTCCGAGCACAGGATTCAATATATACTAGTTGGTTCATAGCAACATGACTGAGAACAAAAAGAAATTTACTTAGTTTGGCTACTTGAATTGTTGTAAGGCTACTCGTGCTACAATTTTCAATATCTTTCTGTATTTCATCTCCTCCACACACATCAAACACAGAATTGAGAGATTTTTTGACCAATTCAGCTGCCAAAGTTTCTGGTGATGGGTGAATTGTATATATGGCACCCATTGCTTTATCAGCAGCAGCATACCAAATGTTCTCTGGTAGCCAAAAACCGGTGACCAAGCTTTCTAAAATACCAAACAACCTACTACCATTACTCATGATGAGTCTTCTCTTGTCTTCTTCAGACAATCTTTGAATCGCTATGCATGCTGTTCTTGCAAGTAAAGGTTCCAGTTTTGCCCAGCGTCCAAATCCAATATCAATGATGTCTTGAATGTGAGAACTGAGGATGCCAGCAGACGACTTTGCTGCCATGCAAAGCACAGACAAGGCACCGCGACTTTGCTCTGCAGTAGTTCCATTGACATTAAAGCAAAAGAAATCCCACAAAGCAGAAACCTGCTAGTAGGCATCAGTAAGTTATGATTCCTTAAGGGGAAGAGGTA
Source organism: Rhodomyrtus tomentosa (assembly GCA_028455895.1). Lineage (NCBI taxonomy): Eukaryota > Viridiplantae > Streptophyta > Magnoliopsida > Myrtales > Myrtaceae > Rhodomyrtus > Rhodomyrtus tomentosa. Next base: position 35,860,715 of record JAPCWY010000010.1, read on the forward strand.
GCAGAAAAGAAAGTCTCATATAAGAATTTTTCAAGCAATGCAATTGAACAACACAATGGCCGTTTTACTTTCCACATTCAATCATTAGCCTCTTTAATAGAATTACAACCAAACAGTAATCAATACTTCTACAAGTAAATGGAAGACAGTCTTTATGGCAGGGAAGATGTCAAGCCATCTTTCACCAGTTGGAAATGGTAAATTCATGTTAATAATTATGGAATCTGTAGTTTCAAAGGAGACAAGTAAATCCAACATTTTAGCAAACCCTAAAATTGGCCAGTCTTTTCTTTTCCTTTCCTAATATATATGGCCAATCTGCTTCATGTCCATATTCAGATTCTGATTTCAAAATAGGATGGAGAACTAGAGGACGCAAAACCATAAACATCTAGATACATGAAAGTATATTGCTCTAACGATTAATTATTGTAATTATACGGTGCCAATCACCACCACTTTTTGACTCCACGTGGAATTAATTCAAATTAGCATAAAAGAATACATCAAAATGGTCAAGCTGGTCCTAATAATAATTATGCAGTATTACATTTTCAAGACTAGGCTATGGACCTAGAGAGTAGGCTTTTGTTAAGCTTGTAATTCTGAAACAAATTGCTAACCGGACTGCTTACAAAGCCAATCAATTCATGTGTGAAAATTGTCAAGATAAATAATCTACAAATGCCACAGTAAGAACGCAGAAGTTCAGGGAAAAATTAAAAAGCTCATGCTTCCGCAGATGACTAACTCAAAAGTTTATTCGCTTTACACCCATATTAACGAGAAAAAGGAAGAAGGAACAAGTAACAGTATGCAAGTAAGCAACTCTAGATGCTAATCTTGAGTTATCAGCCCAATGTATTTTTAGCAGTTACAAATTAATCATTATAGCAATACTAGTAGGAGTAGTATTCGCAAGAGTAAGAGTAATGATGATGATGATGATCATAGTAGTAATAACAAAAAATAACAATAATAATATAACCCCACCACTGTATCCTGTTATTGCTATAAAGATTCTTCTAGAGTTCAATTAGAATAATTTCACTAGTCCAAACGAATCTATATGATCTATCATATGTAGCCACAAACTTGTAAACTGATTAGTTTAACTAGAAGACAGGAGAACTGCTTCTAGTTTTCATGGCAAAAGGAGTTTGCAATTACTCTACAATAACTCTCAACCACTCGACAAAAAATCTATAGAGCTGAGAAAAGGAACATACCATAGCAGTGGTTATATCACCTTTTGATACCAGGGCACTAATAATGAATTCCAGAGCAGCTAGATCACCTATGTTAGAGTCAACAGCTAGACTGACTATATTTTTAGCTGTCTCTAGTGGGCTTTTCCTTATGTAAATCGTAATAAAGGCATTCTCCACAGCTTCATAGATGGATTTGTCTGGAGAAAACACCTAAAGATAGCAAGTATAAGACTATAAATGTCAAGTTCATTAAAAAGCTGGTTCCACATTGTTTATACCAAGCCACCGGCTTTTCCGTAATTTTAAAAAATTGATGAGGATAGAAGTTTACCAATGGCAACATCTTACGCAAGCAGGCTTCCGAGCCATCAATCTGGAACTGTCTGCATCTCATCAACAATAGTATAGTGTTCTCGACATCAGTGGCAGAGGATGAAGCCATCAATTGTACAAGGTTTGGCATCGTGGCTGATACACACTTAGAAAATCTCAATCCAGCTTCAAGAGATGCAACCAAGGCTCTAGTCTGTTCCAAGTTGCCAACATCTGGCACAGAACTATCTTTATTAGTGACTGCATCTTCCATTTGGGGGAAACAACTATCAGGTAAGCTATTTTGTTGTTCCTTAGATATAGTTTCAGTATTGCAATCTTCAATTTCTCCATCAGCATTGCATATATCATCAAGTGATAAACCATTAGTCACACTATTTTCATGGATAGGGGGTTCAAGCTCATCCAGCTTCTTCTTGTAGTGCTCCAGTGTAGTTTCAAATGAAGCTATTCTAAGCTGCGGACCAAAAGGGTTATGTTGTAGCATTGTGATAAGTAAGTTTAATGCTGATTTTCTGACAATGGCACTCTTATCCTCCAATCTGCCAGCAGCAACAGTTGCAACCTCATTCCATACTCCGATTGTAACAGAGTGCTCTTCACAGAGCTCAGCCCAGACATGAAGAACTCGACTTCGAGTGTAAGCCGAGACATCCCTACACCTTTCCAGCAAGATTTCCAGCATAGCTTGCTTTGCTCGAAGGCGAACAGATTTAGAACTAACCTCGCCCTCGACATCTTTAAAAGCTTTTGCAACCAGCTTTCCTAGAACTCCAACAAGAGCATTTCTTATCTTATAAGATTCCCCACCAAAATGAGATACAAGCACTCCAATGTTGGTCGATATCAACTTTGGCATCCTGTCAGCCAGTTCAACTAGAAAACGTCCAACATTTTCAGCTCCTACAGTGTCCTTAACATAGTCTTTTGGATTGGTCCTTCCAATCTCTCCTATTAGAGAACTGGCCAAGCCACCATCAGCATATTTTGTCTCAGCGCCTGCGACTGCCTCAGCCATGTGGGTGACAACAAAATCGTGTTTGTGAATCAGATGCATGATCGAAGCACACGATTGTGCTACATAATGGTATTTGCTGGCACAACTCCCGATGATACGACAGAGAGCACCTTTCGTCTCGGGGTCTTTCAAGAGTGAAGCATTTTCAAACATTGAGAATGTATTTCTACAATTACCAGAAACAGAGTTCAATCCGTGAGAAATACCCAAAAGAGAGATTCAAAGGAATTAACTTGACACTCTCAGCACTTACTTTGCAATAAAAGACAGGTAATTTTCATCTGGATCCATTGATCCAAAGAGCAACGAAAGGTTGACCTCTAAGGAGTTAGCAATTAGATTTAGCACCCGTCCCCTCTGTTGTTCCCAGTTCCAAGAGTTTAGAGGCTGTTTCTTCCTTGCGGTTGCTGTCACCTGAACCCATGATCCAAAACCTCACTAAAACTCTCACATGGTGATAACCCAATTTACAAACAAAATAACGTACATGATTATATGACACTGATGGCAATATTTCACAAACTTCTTGGACATGAGTGGAATGGGCGACACGTCAATTAAGGTAAATGGGAACTACAAATGAATAATCATGAAATGTGGTGGAAAGAATGCGCATTTTCAAATAAAGTAAACAGAGACGCTTAATCAGCTCAATGTGCTTGCCCTTCGAATGTTCAACTATTTCAAGAGACGAGTACAATACCTTCGAATTGTTGCCGGAGCTAACACATGACTCCTCAGCGAGCACGATACTGAGCAGGAAGAACGTGTATATCTTAAAGGCATTACGGTGCGACCCCATGCGATCCAGCATCATACCATCGTCATCCTGGCGCGCGAGCGAGTCGACATTTGGGAGAAGCACACTGAGATTCGATCTAAGGCTCTCCACGATGTTGAGCTTGCAAGATGGGGCAAGGCCGGAGAAGTTGCGGACCAGCGAGTACACGCGGTCGAACACGTCCTGCTCTTCCACGCAGAACAGCTCCTTGTCGGAGAGATCGAACGACAGGCCTGCGAGAGCCATGGGACACCAAAAGGTTAAGAACCCTCGCGACAACAAATGCACACAGCACCGGCACTGCAGCGACTTTTAGTTCGAAATTGTCGAAAAATCATAGTGGATTGTGGTGTGCAAGTTAAAGCGAACCTTTGACGAATTCTTCGAGCTCGGAGGAGCGAAGCGAAGCTATCTCGACGGGGTTTTGCGCGTAGAGGCGATTGTCTTCTGGTTCCTCTTCGAGAGCCTGTAGATTCGGAGGGAAGACGAAGTGAGGAGCCATTGTCGCGCGTCGGAGGAGAATTGAGAGAGTGTTTCTCTTCTTCGTCGCTGTTTGTTCCTGCGGTTGTTTGTTCACCGGTCGTCCACGGCCAAACCTGCAATTTTCAAAATGGGGGAGCCTTTGAGAGGAGCGGGAAACGGAACCGATGCGAGACTCGAGTCTTGAATTGGAGTGCCGGTCGGGTCGGGGGATCCGTAGACCATGGGCCATGGCCTCTCGTGGGTCGTGGCCTCCTATAGAGTTCGGGTTGCATGACGGATCGGGTTCTATCCTAAAAACCGAAATATTTTTTCGTGCTCATGATGCAATGATTTAAATGTTTCTTCTACTCGTTCTATCTGTCGGACGATCATATCCTTACGTCAATTATCTCCCAGTACGATAGCAAAATTTAAACAATAAAATACAGTAGAAATGAGCGTGCCAATTATGTATAAATTACCATAATTTATTTCACGGCAAGAAAAAAATAATAAATCTACATGTACGAAAAAAATTATAATTTGACGGCGGACGGAATATCTAACTTGGACTTCTATTAAAGTACTCAACTTGAACTTAAAGTCGTCTCCGAGAAATAAATAGACCCTCAATAATTTCGACTGCCCAAATCTCATATCTACTTTCTTTCACGTATGAATTACAATGAGACCATTTGAATTTATTGAGAATTCTTCTTTAATTTCTTCGAGAATTAAAGAGAAACTAAATTTTTGGTGGAAAGGGGAAAACACACCAAAAAAAAAAAATCGTCTTCAAGTTTATAATTATATCAATTTGCATCCTCAACTTTCAAAATAGACAATTTTCATCTTGAGTTTTAACGCCACACATTCAAAGTGCATCTGCCAATTACGAAGGTTTTTCGTTTTAAACAAAAACAGAACAAGAAATTGCACTAGGCGATCTTCAACCACTGAGCCTAAGACTGTAGTATCCTGGAAACCAGCTCTCCAAATTAGGGTCTTCTTATGACTGGAATGCTCAATTACTGTCAAAGATGATTGTAATTTGGGACAGAAACACCCTTCCAGTAAAAGTCCTTTGTGGAACACATTGTCAGATAACGCCCTTAAAGACTTCATATAGTAAGACTGAACGTTCGTCGTCTTATATGAGGATAATTTTGGATATACTGCGAAAGATGTTCGCAATAAGTTATACAGGGTACCATCAACTGGAAAATTTACGTCACATTTTTATCGAACACTCAAACTATTAGAAATTTTATTATGGAAATCCCGTCTAATCTAAGTCAAATCCTTATAGTTTTTTTTTTTTTCCGGTCAGACAAATCCTTATAGCTTAATGTGTGCCATCTGGTGCGACGAACTGGCTACACTTAAAGGATGAATTAAAGATAACTTAGATTAATGCCACATTGAGCCGCAATAATTTAAGGGTGAGCGGTTCTCAGTCCGGTTCGATTCCTTCAAGAACGGGGAACCGGACGAATGATCCTAGTTCTCATTTTTCAGAACCGTTCCGGTTATGTTCTAAGGAACCAAAAAAGCAATCAAATTCCATTTAAGAATATAATAGAAATATATTCCCGATACAATCAACGGTGAGAAAATAGTTGAGAAAATTTTTGAGAATATGATGGAAATATCTTCCGCTTGAGTTTCATTCAACTAGTTGAAAATTTAATGATTTTTCATATCTATTTTTTCCGTCACTCACTAACTCTAGCGCAGTTCTATAAAATAGTGATTCATCTCATTTTGAAGCAATCAAATATAAAACAAGTATGCGAAACAGTAAAGTTACATCGTGGTTAGACTCATTTGTCCATCTAATCTCTAATTACTTCTTTTCACCCTGAAAAGTCATTACATTCTCTTTTTATAGATTAGGGGCCAGGACTTTATACGATGTCCACTTTGATAGATCTTTTTTGTACTTGATAATTCGATCGGTCCGATTTTATGACCCTAGAACCGAAAATCAGATCGCCCAATCACCGGTTCCAATTTTAGAAATCGGAAACTGGACCGGACATTTCTAGAATCAGGAACCGGACCATCGATCCAGTCTGGTCCCGATTCGATTTGCTCACCCCTACGCAATATGCCGGACCACGGCCAAGTGACATTGTGGCGGCAAGGTCAGTCGCAAAACGAGAAGGAAATAGGGGAGTTGCCGTGGGCCAAGGTGTTCTATGATGGATAATTAATGAGAGAACTGGAGCGCCACTTGACAGATTTCTTCACAAATCCAGCAAGTTTAGCTCATGACGAGCTAGATATTAGTGTCAATGAATCTGAATAATAGTTATACCTATCTATATGAAGCGTGGTTTGAGTATAGTCTAATCGATTAAACGTGGTTCCGAGCGCTTGGTTGCATTAACACTCTCGGAATTGTTGTAATATGAAGTAGGATTGTGGCAGTAGAGCAGACTGAGGTTTGGCCTAGACTAATTGGAGGTAATTGCGTTGTACTTGGGGCAAATTGAGAGGTAAATGGGTATACAATTAACCTATGATCAATAGTTTGATATATTGATTGGCTACGACCCTTTTGAATGAGATTTGTAGTGCAAAAGCTGGAGTCGTCCAAGGTGTGGTGGATAATGCAGTCGAGCACTGAATTGTTCATGCAGCGTTGGTTTGATTATTGAGATTCATACGTGTGGCTCTAGTGTATATATATTGAATTGTGTTGCATTGTGCAAGTTTGCGGACAGGGATGAGGCCACAGAAATGTTTTATGACCTCAATTGTTCCCGAGTAAGGTGGGATGCCCTGGTTGTGGCGCCAGGAGGTCCACCTGTTGACGTGAAGCCTCGGAGTGAGGATTCCATGATCGGAGGAGCTGCCATGAAGTTTAGCATTGAGGCCGGGCAAAATTAATAACGATATGAGTCGTTAATTGGACTCGGGCGCAATAATGGCACGCAAGGTACTTGGGAGTGCATGCATTCAGTCATATGCATTTCATAAAGTTCATATGATCCCTTACTGCGTATTAAATCATGATGGTTATCATTGTTGCGGTGGTTGCTTAATTTGTTATGGATTCGAATGGTACGATGAATCGAGCGAGCGTCGAAGTGATTGGATTTACTCTCTAAGATGTCTTACACTTGTGGCATTATTGTATTTTAGATTGACAGACATGGGCTCTATCCACGATACCCCATGGTTCTCGCTATGGTCTGCCTATAGAGCTAGAGACCGAAACCCAAGAGTTCGTTATTCCCAACAAGCACGGGATCACCTTTACCCGTGTTATTGCCACTCCTAAGGTTGGCATCGGAGACGTTTAGCCCTGGTCGCCTACAGGTTTTTGTCCATGTTTCTTGTTACCGACGGACATCGTGATGGTCCGATTCCTCATTATCTCTTTGATGGGGGCGATGACGACGACGATGCCGACGGTGGAGTCGCCGGAGGGAGATTGACCGCGATAGCAGCCTAGGTGGGGTTGGGATTGGCGGAAGTCCGCATAGCTGGAGTTTGGGTTGCGGCATTTTGCCATTTTGGTTCGAGATTGACAAGTAGGTGTAGATCCGTGTATGTGGAACTTGGTGTCTAATCGGATGATATTTGTGTGTATAGTTTGAGTATTAACGTGTTAAAGTCATTAACAGTTCCACTATATAAAAATAAGCTCTTATTAAATGAGAATAACTCGCTGCGACGTCCTTGACGTCACAGCTCTGTTAGCAGCATCCGAAGTGAGGTTACTACAAAAACAAAACTGGAATTTAGGGATGATCGATTTTCGATCCTGTCCGGTCCAGTCCAGTCCCAACCTAGAATCGGGAACTGGATCGGAAAGAATGATTTCTGGTTTTCGAAACCATGGACCAAACAGGTCGGTCTGGTCTGATTTCCAGGCGATTCATTGAAATCGATCGAGTTTGGAAAGACAAGTTTCCTATTCTATACAAAGTCGAAAGCTCTAGCAACAGTCATCGACGAGATCACGCAGTCTAGAGCTAGGCAATGTCAAAGTCGCATGACCTTGTATGACTCTACGTCGTCATCCGTTCAGTTCCTTCACGAATCCTAGTCATTGTTCTCAGCTTCTCCGTGAATCCGTAAATTACAAAATCGAGTGTCAACAGACTTGAGGTGAGTGACATCGAGGTTGCGCAGACCTCTAGACCCTCAACGATTAGAATAGTCATTGAGCTCGTGGGGAGAGAGACAATGAATAAATGATAAATAATGGAATAAGACAAATCAGTGAGGACAAGATTGGAATACAAAAATTGATTAGGGAGTGTTTCGTGTTGTTGAGGGTATATTCTTGTCTTTATAATTACTCGATAAGTATATGGTAAATTTCGAAAATTACGGATGCAAGGGTGAAGAGTTAGAGATGTTTTTTCCGAAATTCGAGGCCCAAACAGGTAAAGTAAAGCCCAAGCCCAAGCCCAAGCCCAAGACCAAGCCCAATCATCAAATCATCCACTCACCTCCACCAGCGGCGAATCAGTTTTCCAGTTCAAGTCCAACTCCTCCGGACTGGTCTGACTGCGTTGAATGCTCGAAGCTTCAAAGCTGCTGCATCCTCTTCTTCTCCCTTCTCTGCATCTCTCTGGCTGGTCGTTCTTGCGGAGAAATACGATCGCTCCACTCGCTGGTCCTCTGATCCGAAGAAGCTGGAGAACCGAAGATCGCCATGGCGGTGCCATGGGGTACGACTCTATGGGTGGCGAGGTTGGTGTTGATAGCTCTCAGAGGCTGGCTCTCCTCGTGCCTCACCGTCGCCGACGACGTCGCCGCCTCCCTCCGCACCGGCGACATCGGCCCTTTCCACGTCGGCTGATCCCGATCCCGCGGAGCGATCTCTGGTTTGTCTCCGAAAATCCGCTGATCGCTTATTCCTTTCTTTCTGATCAAGCTCATGTGGTCGTCCCCGCTCTCTGAGTCCATGGTCGCCGGTCTCTGATTAAGTTGGACCGGCGACTTCCTCGTTAGCTCGACGCTTGAATCATCATCATTTCAGTGAGCTATGCGTGTGAACTGTGCAGGATGCTCTTTGAGTAATTTTGATGTTAAGAATGAATTTGCCCCGTGTTGTCATTGTTAACTGTATCGTATTAGTCGTTCCTATAATTATTTTGTCAATCAGTGGAATCTTATCTCGAGCAGGTTGTGCACGAACTGGTAGATTATGGCAAAAGTAGGAGGATAGTCTCCTCTGCAGGTGTTGGAGTGGTAAATGATGCTTAGGAGTTTTATCAGCTTTTAGAGATCCGAAAAAGGAATATGTTGGAAGCAGAATGAGAAACTGAAGATCGACTCCATTTGCGGGGCCCATTGAAAACTGAAAAGACAGTTCAGCATTCCTGTCATCAAGCAAGGCCATGGGCCATATTTTCTCTTTGATTATCACAGCATCTAGACAAAAATGTCCAAGCAAATGGGGAATGAAAAACTGTGATAGAATAAGAATCGAGTATGCTCTTGTCATACTATGTAGATAATTTTTTCTTGTTTCAGCTGAGGGATCAAATGGGGGAATAAGGTGGTTAGTACAGCTTTTAATTCGCTAAATCTGAAATATTAAGTAGCTTAGATGAAATGCGACTCAGTGAAAATCAGTCTTGTCTGATTGTCTTCCCTGTTTTCCGGAAGAAAAGGAGGATCCGGACAAAATCAATGAAAGGGAAGAGATCCGAGTGGAGATTACGAGGGAGGATGTTCTTATTGAAATGATTGAAGGAAATGAAAAAGATGGGAGAAAATGGATAGGCCTTGAGAGTTTACCTACGGTACGCATTACCTAAGTGAGTGGTTTAGGCTTTAATGTTCCTTTTGTTACCTGGTCATTTGAAGATTATCGGTTATTCTCACTGGAGTGCCCAGAAGAAATTTTATTAATATATTGTCTGTAGCATTACTAGATGTACTGTCTGCTGCCTGCGTCTCTTTCTGCCCGACAGTCTCTGCTTTGCTCAGCCATTCTACCTAGTATATTGATTTTCTTAAGAGAGGTTGACACCTAGCTTTGACTGCCAGTTACATATCTGAACATTGCCTGCAGTTCGTTGGTATTGTATAAAGTTACTTGAGAGCCTTGTTCACATTCACCGACTCTCGGAAGCCTACAGTAGCAAGTAAACACAAAATAAAGGGAGGCGTTGAGAGTTTTAAATTTTCACAACTCTTTAGTGGAAGTCGGGAGGACTGGGTCGTTGATTGGTAATCAAATGGTTCACATGACATCCTTCTGTGAAAAAAATTTTCAATGCAAGTTAATTGCCTAAAGTGCTTGTACTTTTGGTGCTTATAATGCATCAAAGATTGATTTTCTATGGTCCTAATCTACATCTGTAACAAAGAGTGGCATTAGTCTCCAGTCCTTTTAATGCTGTCCTGACAATCCCTTTTCATCTTGTTCTCCTCCTCTTGGATGAATAAATGTATTTTGAAAAGATTCACTCAATTGGTCTGTTTAAGTGCAGTAATCTTCTGGCCATGTCAAAATAGATAGAGTTGCTGGTTTGCACAAACTGATAGTACTATAAGGATCACAAGTTTTCTTTATCCATGCCCAAAAAAGATTTGCGCACACCCCAGGAGTCTCTTGAGTGACTATGATATTGCAAAATGAGGCCCATGTTAGAATTTTGCTTGTGGACTAAAAGGAGACACTATTCTTTATTTGGTTCAGCAGTGACATATTTGTTTTCGGCTGATATTCTACTCTGATTTTGCAGATTAAGCTGAAAAATCAGACGACACTGTGCCCTATTGATGTGGATAAGTGAGATGTCATGGACTTCGAAGGAATGACTTTGCCTGTAGCTCCCGTAAAGTGGGTGTGGTTGAGAGTGAAAGCAGTTTTTTTTTTTTGGTTAAAAGAGTGAAAGCAGTTTGACAAGTGACATAATTGTATAGTTTCATATTTTGATTGTGTTGGTCCGGTTGGCTGATGTAACAGGTTCTGTTTGTGCATTTTCATCGTTAGATCATTATGTTGCTTCAGTACTTAGCATCGTTAGAAATCGAAAGGTGCTTTATCTGATGTGGGCCCATAGGCAGCGGACAAAGTTTTTGTTTGTGCACAGGTGAGATTTTGATGAATTTCTGGAAGTCAGATCATCTTTATTCTGCACCTTGTTCTACTTTGTACCTCTTCCCTTGAAGTTTGATATCTCCATGTCCTTCCTAACCTTACGGGAATCTTTTTTTTTTTTTTTTAACATTTCAGTTTCTTCCTTTATATGATACAAAAAAGAGAACTCTATATATGCATATAAAAAACCAGGGGCAGAAAATGTACCAACCGTGAAATGCTTCATTTCTCTGTTTATATATTTACGCAAGGAATCACGTTGCCTGCTGCGATTTATGGGCTAGTCCATTGTCTTTGTGATCCTAATTTTGTGCATCTATTACCGTCGTTCTAATCCAGGATAAAAGACTTCAAGGAACAGATGTTGTCTCAAGCTGAAGTTCATCTTTTAGCAGCAGATATTTGGAGTTGATTACTGTGCTTTATAGGAGTGTCCATACCGAACAAGATGTGCGACCCGAAACAAGACCCGACGCGACCCGAAATTTACATACATTTCTTGTTCGGGTCTTACTTGTTTCGGTTATTATGAGTTATTCTTGTTTTCCAGCTCGGGCATCGTCTGCTACTTTTATGACCGTGTTCGGGCCCAAGTCCAAACATGAAAATAAGCCCAAATACCTGACGTTAAAAGGAGTAAACCCTAAACTCGACGTCCTCTCCTCCCTCTCTCGGGCTCGACGGTCTCGCTACCCTCTCTCGCCTACTCCGACGTCTACCGCAGCCCCGTCTCTCCGACGAGGTCCACGGATACCAGTCCACCATCCGCGATATCAAGGACGACTCCCCCAACGTCGTCCTCTCCACGAGTACTTCCGATGGGAGGATGACGATGTTGTTGCTCGAGTTCCTCCGGGGTGACCTCGGGGCTGTGATTAGGGAACCCCGAGGGACAAAGACTGTGGCGATGAAGTGATTAGCGGATTGGGCAGGTAATTATGGATATGACTCGGTTTCGACTTACTTTGGCAAGATTTCGTTTTGCGATTCCGTGCTAGAACTGTGGCTTCTGGGCTTGTGTTTTATAACCATCTAATGGGTGTGCTTAAGGCATAATGTTGGTAATTCGGATGAAGCTACTCCAGCAATCTCTCTCTCTCTTTCTGGGAATGGGATTTTCTCGTTTTGGGTCTGTTTAACCTTATGCTCTTGTGCGAAAAAAAAAAAAAAAACCTTATGCTCTTGGGGTTAGAATCAAGATCCCTATGTTTAAAAGCAATGAATTGCAAATGTCTGGTCCAGATGTCCTCTGGCAATATTGAGAACTTCTCCTTAGGGAGGTCTTGAAGAGGATGGACCCGAAAATGAGCTCTTCTGAAACCTGTGTTAGCATGGGTTCTTGGTTCTGAGTTTTCCCATGAGATGGAAGGTGTGAGAAAATTTGAATTATGTAGTCTTGTACCATGTTGGGATTCCATTGAATTGGTGAACTTATCACAGACAAACGTGCAGAGTTTGAGGTAGTCAAATTATTCTAGTAGATTAAACTTGCTATCGTGGAAGCTAAGAAGGACCCTTACGGTCGCTATTTGGTAGTTGCTAACTTTATTGATTGCTTCCTTATTATGGGCAGGATCCTTTAATTTTTATTCATTCTGACTAGCTTGTGGAATCTATTTGATCAATTTATTCTGATTTTCTTTCAGGCATTTCGCTTCACGGCGAGCTGACAGAGTTGGGCTTATAAACGCTATAGTAGTTTCTACAACTGCTCCCTTCCTGTATCAGAAGAGGACTATCCATCAGAAAGTATAAACCAGCGAGAGGATTCTGCAGGTGCTTCAGCAGGGAACATGTTATGGTTGCAGGTTAGTCACACCATGAAGCTTGAGCTATGCATTTTGGTTTCTCCATTTGGACTTCAAAGATTGAAATTCAACTACTGAACTAATCTTAATCTAGGAAGCATGGATGATGCCATTTGCCTTTTGGACAGGAGAGAAAAGGCGGTGTGAATTCACAGAGGCTGTGGGGAATCAACAAGTTTTCTTCAGTGTTATAAGTTATTTTATTATTCATCATCATGTGTAGGAATGCACACCGTATTACTATGTACTCTCTTCATTATTATAACTATGAGAGCATGCTAACCTAGAGGGTTAGACAATTCATTCGTATTATTCTCTTCTTTTTTTCTTCTTTAGACATGTAATCAGAGTCAACTCTAGTCGCCCCGATCTAAACCCTATCCAATACCTTCTATCAGCGCAACCACCATCTAACACTTGCTTTTCTCTCTAATCTACTCTCTCGATCAGCTTGTCGGCCACGTCCTAGGCTCTCGGCCAACTTGGCCGGCCACGTCTCAGGTTTCTCGGCTATCTTGGCTGGCCACGACCTAGGGATCTCGGCTAACTTGGCCGAAAATGTCCCAGGCCGTTCGGATTTAATTTACATGTCGAGGTCTGATTAGATCTAATCGGATCCATGAAACGATGGCGCTTGTGACTTTCTGATTAATCTAGTGTCTAGATTAAGTATTCGTCATGAGTAATACAAACACTCAAATAACTGCTACTAAATCCGGTGAGACTGGATTAGCCATAAATAGATTTGGTGTAACTGAATTTGATATGATGCGATCACAAGCTCCGACCTTTATATCTACTTCATCTAAGCTCGTCGAGCGTGTTTGGACGGGACAGTCTACGCACACACTTTGAAAAAATAATGTCTTTAAGTATTTTCACGGACAGTGGCTATCTCATCATCTTACCCAGCTTACTCCGAGCGATGATGACCCAACTTATGACAGATTTATACTCCCCTCTTAATGATTTTTCGCAACTTTATGATGTCGTTTGTGGGTTATTGAAGTCAATTCCTGTTGGTCGGCCTCTGAATGTATATTATGAGGAATTTAAATTCTTTGCTGATAAGTTTGATCGGTTTGTTTCATTTACATCTAATTGGGCTACTTTTCAAGAACAACGAAATCAATTTCTGGTCACCTGCTATCTTAATGGAGTGGGAGCTCAGTTTGATACTGCTCGATTATAAATTCTTTCAGATGCTCGAGTACCTTTTCTTGGAGAAGTTCATCATCGTGTTCTTCGTACCGAAAGTCATGAGGAAGTTAGATCTGCTCCTTCAGAAGTTTGCGAACAAGCTGCTGCTCTATATATGAACAGATGAGGTGGCCGTGGTAGTGAAGGCCGTGACCGAGGAGGAGGTCGTGGTAGCATTGTTGGTCGTGGTCTGGAGACTCGTACTTGCAATTATTATGATATTGTTGGACATTTTCACAGCTATTGCCGAAAGTTACAAGCTGTATAGACACTTCTGGTTCACGGACCACACCTGCTCATGTTACATATGAAATTGTGCCTATGGATCAAAAAGTTATCACAATGAGTCCAAAGGAGTATGCTCGATACTTGGAGTTTCAGACCTCAGGGAGTGGAACTATATCTGCCTCTGTTGCGAAATTACAGCAGTCATCCGATTATTCCTTTAGCTCAGCATGTGTAGCTCTTCCTTTCGCTGATTGGATTATTGATTCTGGTGCAGGTGCTCACATGACGAGTAATAGAGGTATTCTTACTGCATATAAGTCCTCGTATCTGTTACGCCAGATTACTATTGCGAACGGGTCGTATATGATAATTTAGGGACACAGAGCTGCACAACCTTTCAATGAGATCTCCTTATCTTCTGTTTTATATACTCATGGTATGCCGTTTAATTTGTTATCTGTTGGTCGTATCACACGGGATTTGAATTGTTCCGTTACTTTTTATCCTGATTATTGTTTTTTGCAGGAACTTTTGACGCGGAAGACTATCAGTAAGGGAAGCGTCAATGGTGGGATTTATCAGCTGGATGGTACTTCCATGCCAGCTGCACTAGTGAAAGAGACTAATGTTTTAGACATTCATTATTGTCTAGGACACCCCTCTTTATCTATGTTGCAGTCATTATTTCCTCGTTTTTGTTCGGTGTCTATAATAAATTGTGAGTCATGTCAGCTTGCAAAACATAATCGTATTTCTTTAACACTAAGTGTATCTCAATGAGCAACTGCTCCATTTGCCTTGGTCCATTCTGATGTGTGGGGATCTAGTCCTATTGTTTCAGCCTTTGGTTATCGTTACTATGTTCTCTTTGCTGATGATTTCACAAGAATGTCATTTGTTTACTTAATATAAGAACGTTCTGAGTTATTTTCTGTATTTCGTGAATTTTATTCTTCTGTCTATACTTAATTCCATCATAATATCCAAGCCTTACAATCTGATCGTGGAGGGGAATATATGTCGGATTATCTCCATTAATTTCTTCGTTCTCATGGTATTCACCATCGTCTTTCATGTGCTCGCACACCTCAACAAAATGGTATTGCTGAGCAGAAGAATCACTATCTTATGGATACTGTTCGTGCTCTTCTTATACATATGCATGTTCCACAGAATTTTTGCGGGATGCTATTTTTACAACATGCTATCCCATTAATCGCATGTCTCTTTCCTCTCTTAGAGGCAATACGCCCCATGGGCTTCTCTTTCCTAAATGTGGTCCCTTTCCTATTTCTCCTAAAGTGTTTGGATGTATTTGTTTTGTCCATGATGATCGTTCAAGTGTATCAAAACTAGATCCTCGTGCACTGAAATGAGCTTTTCTTGGTTACTCATGAGTGTTATAGGGTTATTGTTGCTATTCTCCTGCCTTAGGAAGAATGTTCACCTCTCGTCATGTTACCTTTATAGAGTCTCAACCTTTCTTTTCTGCATGTGGCTTAAGTTCATCTTATCCAATCCCGCAATTATCCGAATCCACATCTTTTGACCCCGTCCTTATTTATTCTCCACCAACGGTCTCTCATCTAGTTATATCTCCAATATCTTCACTAGACAATGCCTCCATTGACAATTCTCTTTCTGTGCCAGTCTCTCCCGTGGAGGATTCTCCTGCTGAGATAGTCTCTCGTGTTGATGTCCCACTTGAGACTGATACTACCGAGCAACTTATTGCTCTTCGTAAGAACTACCGTGCCTGCAGAGATCGCTCTCTTTATACACATTCCTACAAAGGTTTATTAGTAAGTTTATCGACTTTTGTGGTCAATATCGATGCTGTTTCTCTACCTACTTCGGTTTTCGAGGCTCTTCAGCATGTCAGTTGGCGTTTAGCTATGAAGTAGGAAATGAGCCCCCTCCAACGCAATCATACTTGGTCCTTGGTTAATCTTCCTTCTGGTGCTCAGGTTATTGGCTGTCGTTGGGTGTTTGCCATGAAGGTTAATCCTAATGGAACTGTTACTCGTTTGAAAGCTCCGTTGATTGCTAAGGGTTATGCTCAAACTCATGGTCTTGATTATTTTGAGATATTTTCTCCGGTTACAAAAATGCCCTCTATTTGCCTCTTCTTATCCCTTGCAATTGTGCATTCTTGGTCTCTCCATCAATTGAATATCAAGAATGCTTTCCTTCATGGTGATCTTGCTGAGGATGTTTACATGGAGCAACTCCTAGGGTTTGCTAATCTGTAAGCTTCGTTGCTTTTTGTATGGTTTGAAGCAGTCTCTTCGAGCATGGTGTGATAAATTCAGCTCAGCTGTTGGGAGTTTTGGTTTGCTTCAGTCTCAAAAAGATCATGCAGTATTCTTTCGACGTGCTACCACTGTGTGTATCTTTCTAGCTTTATATGTGGATGATATTGTCTTGATAGGGGATGATGAGCATAGTATTGCTGAACTGAAAATATATTTGTGTACTCACTTTGAGACGAAGGATCTCTGTGATTTGAGATACTTTCTTGGGATTGAGGTGGCCTGGAAGAAAGAAAATATCTCTTTGTCACAGCGTAAGTATGTTATGGATATCTTTACTGAATTTAACATGAATCAATCTCGCTCCGCATAGTCTCCTATGGAACCAGGATTAAAGCTTCTTCCTGATCAGGGTAACTTGTTTGAACATCCTGAAATATACCGGCGTGTCGTTGGTAAACTAAACTATCTCACTATAATGACTAGGCTTGATCTTGCATATTCGGTTAGTGTGGTTAGTCAGTTTATGACAGCACCTAGACAACCACATTGAGATGCTGTTTTGAGGATTTTAAGATATCGTCGAAGTAGTCATGGCATGGAAATTGTTTTTGCGGCTCATGGTCATGCTCGCATGGAGTGTTATACTGATGCTGATTGGGCTGGTTGCCCTATTGATAGGCAGTCTACCTCTGGATATGCTTTGTATGTTGGTGGTAATTTAGTTTCCTGAAAGAGTAAGAAATATGATATTGTGGCGAGGAGTAGTGCTGAAACAGAGTATCGAGCCATTGCTACAGCTACTGTAGAGATTATGTAGATTGGACATCTTCTGAATGAGATTGGATGTAGATCGAGTGGTTCCACATCGTTATGGTGTGATAGTAGTTCGGCAATTCACATTGTTTCAAATCCCGTCTTTCATGAGAGAACAAAGCATATCGAGATTGATTGTTATTTTGTTCGACAAGAGCTTACATGTGGTAGTCTCACTCTCTCACACATCCGTACTGGAGATCAGCTAGCAGATGTGTTTACTAAGCCTTTAGCCGGGCAACGGGTTCGCTTTATATGTAATAAGCTAGGCATGGTCGATATTTATGCCTCAGCTTGATGGAGGGTGTTATAAGTTATTTTATTATTCATCATCATGTGTCGGAATGCCCATCGTATTACTATGTACCCTCTTCATTATTATAAATATGAGAGCATGCTAACCTAGAGGGTTAGACAATTCATTCATATAATTCTCCTATTTTCTTCTTCTTTAGACATTTAGGATCTATCGAAAAAGTAAAAGCGTGTTCATTGTTAATCCTATCCTTGAGAGGGATTGCTGTCTTTGCCAACACTTCATTGATCAGGTAGGAACAAAATCATTTTCTGAAATCTGTCTTAGCATAGATTCTTGGTTCTGAGATTTTCCATGAGATGGAAGGTGTCAGAAAGTTTGACTTGTGTAGTCTTGTACTATGTTGGGATTCTGTGGAGTTGGGGAGCCAACGGATGGTTGTAGTCTAGCTATTCTAGTTGATTAAACTTGTTATCGTTGACGCTAAGAAGTTTGGTAGTTGTTTACTTTTATTCAATAACATTACTGCATTTCTTGGCAAGCTTGGATTTTTATTCATTCTGAACAGTTTTGTGGAATTTTCGGTCAATTTATTCTGATTTTCTTTTAGGCATTTTGCATTTCTGCAGATAATGAGTAATTAAGAGAATCGCGAGTTGTCATACCATAACAACTGCTTCCTTTCTAGATCAAAAGAAGGCTATCCATCAGAAAGTGAAACCAATGATAGATGATGCAGGTGCTTCAGGAGTGAATGTCTTATGCTTGCAAGTTAGTCATACCATGAAGCTTGAGCTATGCATCTTCTAGTTTCTTCTTTTGAACTAGAAAGACTGAAGTTCAGCTATTGAACTAATCTCAATCTAGAAAGTATGGATGATGCCATTTGCCTCTTGTATAGGAGAGGAGACAAATGAAATGCTTGGCAGCTTTTAACTTGTGCTCATTGGCTGGTTCTAGGGGTGCTAATAAATGCTACAATAGCCTAGGATGGAAAAATAAATTTGTCTCTTTAAGATGTTGTTTCACAATTTTTGTGACTTTTTGCTGATTTCAGTGTTCTGTCTTTTTATGATATTTGACCTAGTGCTCTCCGTGTCAATTGTGCAGGCGACTAATTACACAAGTCCCTTCCAGTTGAGTTGTTTGGCCATGCTCTTTTAACTCGTAAGTCTTGGATTTACATGCTAAAGATAGATTGCTAGATGTCTTCATCGGTGGATCCTAAAACCACAAGTAGAAAGAGGAGATCTTCTATGTGGGATCAGTTTAAAAGGATTCCATGTGAAGACAAGAGCCTAGAAAAGGCTGAATGTTTATACTGTGAGACCCAAATTGGTTGTTCTAGTGTTCAAGATACTAGTTCGATGCATCATCATTTGGCTAGATGTAAGGAATACCCGTATGCGGGCGTCGAGAAGAGGCGAAAAAGTGCCTCAGGTCAACTTGTTGGGATTGGTAGTTCATCTGGTCCATGGAAATTTGACCAAGATGCTAGTAGGAAAGAAATGACAACCATGTTTATTCTTGCTGAATTGCATTTTAAGCTTGTGGAACATGATAGTTTTCAGGGGTTTGTGAATAGAATCCAGCCAAAGTTCTCAATCCTCTCGCGTAACACCTTAAGGCGTGATTGTTATGATTTATACGTGGAGGAAAGAGTAAATTGATCAAATATTTTGCCAACACATGTCTTAGAGTTTGTTTGACAATTGATACATGGACCTCTTGTCAAAACATGAATTACATGTGTCTCAGTGCACATTTTGTAGATGTTGATTGAAAGTTGCAGAAAAAGATCTTAAGTTTTTGTCTAATCCCAGGTCATTCCGGTGAGATAATAGGAAATGCAATTGAAGAATGCTTGAGTGGTTGGAGGATTCAAAGCATTTTTTCTATCACCGTAGATAATGCAAGCTCAATGATTTGGGAATTCAGTACTTGAAAAGGAGATTTAACTTACATAACTCTCTGGTATTGAGGGGTGAGCTACTCCACATGAAGTGTTGTGCTCATATATTGAGCTTGATCATGAGAGAAGGGTTGAAAGACATAGAAGATTCTGTTGTTAGAATAAGTTTAGCTGTACGTTATGTTAGATCTTCTCCTGCGAGGTTAAGTCGGTTTAAGACTTGTTTTGAACAAGAAAATATTGAGTCCAAGAGTCTTGTATGTATGGATGTGGAGACTTGCTGGAACTCGACGTATATGATGTTGAAGTCGGCTTTGAAGTTTGAAAAAGCTTTTTTCTCATTGGATATTCGAGATAACAAATTTGGTGAAGAACTGTCCAAGGGGAAATGGGTGCCTATTAGTGATGATTGGGAATATGCCCGTCAGATTCTTCCTTTATTGAAGTTGTTCTATGATATGACTTTAAAATTTTCAGGCTCTTCTTATGTCACAAGTAATGATTTGGCGAATGATGTCTTTGGGATTTCTGGGATGATGAATGAATATCTTGAGAATGACGATAAAAGTTTGCAAGAAATGACCAAAAAGATGAAGATAAAATTCGATAAGTACTTTGGCAATGTGAACAACATCAATCTTACTTTGTTCATTGCCTGCATACTTGACCCTCGACATAAGTGAGAATATGTGAAATAGTTGATCAGTGATGTTTACGAAAGCAAGGGGTGAAAATTTTACATGATAGAGTAACATCATCTCTGGCATCACTGTACGAGCAATACCGCATCGGTAAATGCCCCCAAGGCAACTTGAAATTAAAAGGTACAAAGACAATAACTGTGTCAAAGTCTTATGTGATTGGTGCTAACTTTATGACCGCAAAGTATCTTCGCAAAATGGGACAACAAATTTTGGAAGAGAAATTTGAATTGGATAAGTACTTATAGGATGCATGTGAGCGCTATAAACCTGACTTTGAAATTTTAACTTGGTGGAAAGTAAACTCATCGAGATATCCTATCCTCTCTTCCATTGCTCAAGATATTTTGGCCATACCCATCTCGACTATAGCATTAGGGGCCGCATTTAGCACAGGAGGTCGTGTACCTGATGCTTTTCGTAGTTCCTTGAGCCCAAACATGGTGGAGGCTCTTGTATGTGATTAGGATTGGCTACGATCCACACCGTTTCCATTTTCGATTGAGGATAACTTAGAAGAATTTGAAAATTTTGATGCAGGTGAGAAAATATTATTGTTTTAATATGTATACTCTTGCCTATTAGAATAGACACTTAAGTTCTCATTTGGATCATGAATTTATTGCAAAGTCTTCAAATTCGACTATGGAGCCGAACTTGGTATCTCTCGAAGATTAAAGTACTTGAGAAAGTGGAGGTGAGCCATCTGCTTTCTACATGTGGCATCATAAGACTTAAAATATATTTCTCTTTTGCTAATTATATGCCAAGGAAAGTATTTTTATATTCTCATTGTATGACAGTCTATCTTTGCCTGCTAGGCTATGTGAGTATACTAATACAACACTTTCTTGTTTTGGCTAACATTACTGTTGATAGTTGCACAATAGTAATCTAAATAAAAATTACTAATACTAACTAATCTTTTAGGTTTGGAAGCACTGGAGCAACCGAACATCGTCGGAAGCAGTGGACCCAACTTTAAGTAATGCTTATTCTGTGAACGAAGTGATTAGATGCATGTGTCATGGGCCAATCGATTCAAGACTCGATCCTCGATTAGACTCGTGTAGCCTTAGGAACTCCGCTCCCTAAGTCAGCCTTTCCCTACTCAAACTCACCACACTCTGGAGAGAGAATCTCTGGTTTGTATTACTCGTGAGAATGAGATGATACAATGAGGGGGAGGATGTCCCTTTATATATAAAGACTCGTGGGTTATAGACCGTAGATCTCTCCTTGATCTAACAGTGGAGATTACATCTACCAACTTCTCAACTACCTGCGATAATTACAGAAACGAGAAATTCCCATATTGCTCACCCTTAGAAGACTCTAGAATCCTCAGGAACTCAGCAGGGTCTTCTTCTTTGAGAGAGTCGTTGCTTTCTTGCCAAAAACCCTCCTGGGCAGTCCTCCTCTTGGATCGTGTTATTCTCCCCCACCTATTTTGGCGACACCCTTGTTGCGCTCTCCGCCAAGTACGCCTCGACCTGCTTCTGGAATTGCCATAGCGACTCGGCAAGTTCCCATGTTGCTTCACTCTCGGGTAGACCCTTCCATCGGATCAAATATTCCTTCATTAGCTCGCAATACCGCTTTCTAACCACTCGATCCGCCAAGATACTCTCGGCATCTCGGTCATACCATATCTTCGCTCCAAGCGGCGCTAGTTGCAACTTTCCCCTATCCGGATCCTCTTTATCTACATGGAAAAGTTTAAGCATACTCACATGGAACGCCGGATGAACTTTTAGTTTGGCCGGGAGCTCCAACTTGTATGCAGCTTTGCCCACTCGTTGGACAATTTTGAACGGTCCCTTGTATCGTCGAAGTAGTGCCCCATGAACATCCTTGTATCGTAACGGTAGCTTGCATTAGGTCTCCGGCTTCATACTCCACATGCCGCCTCTTCTGATCTGCCCATTTCTTCATCCTCTTCGATGCTTTGTGTAGACACGTACAAGCGAGATCAGCTTGCTCATGCCACTCCATGGCACATTTGTGTGCGACGGGTCTACTTCCCTTATGACTCGTGGCAATAGCGCTCGGCTTGAGCGGCTGTTGCCCTGTGACCAGTTCGAACGGACTCTTCCCGGTCGATTCACTGGTAGGTTGTAGGAGAACTGGGCGATGTCGATCAACTTCACCTAATCCTTTTGCGTCGTGCTTACGTAGTGTCTTAGGTATCCCTCCAGCAGGTTGTTCACCCGCTCCGTTTGACCGTCAGTCTGCGGATGTAGACTCGTGAAAAAGTTGAGGTTCGTCCCTAGCAGCTTGAATAGCTCGGTCCAAAATCTTCCAGTGAACCGAGGATCTCGATTGCTCACGATAGTGCGTGGCACTCCCTAGAGTTTGACGATGTGCTTCAGGAATAACTTAGCAGCTTCTTGGCCGAGCAATCATTCGTTGCGCGGCACAAACGTCGCGTACTTGGAGAACCTATCGACCATCAACGTCCGACAACCTTCGGACTTTGGCAACCCCACGATGAAGTCCATAGAGAGGCTCTCCCATGGACGCTCCGGACCCAGCAGTGGCTCCAAAAGGCCGGCTGGTGACTTTTGCTCCAACTTGTCTTGTTGGCACACCAAGCATGTTCAAACATACGCCTCTACATCATCGCGCATGTATGGCCAGAAGTAATGCTCCTCTGCTAGAACAAGGGTACGATGCATACCTGGATGGCCAGCCCATTTCGAATCACGGCAATCCCGCATGACCTCCTTCCTTAGCTTCCCATAGAACGGGATATAGAGCAGCCGTCCCTTGGCGTACAGCAAGCCATCCTCGCACCGAAATCTTCGGGTTTTGCCCTCTTTTGCTTAACCGAGAAGAGATTTCGTCGCGGGATCGTGCGTCAATCCCTCTTTAATCTGCTCGACCAGTGGGCACTCCAGTTGACTTATGGCGGCCAACTCCACCTATCGACTCAACGCATTATCCATGGAACTAGTTTTCCCCGGCTTGTACTCCAACGCATAGTCGAACTCCGCCAAGAAGTCTTGCCATCACGTTTGCTTCGGGCTCAACTTCTTTTGAGTCTGGAAATAGCTCGTGGCCACGTTGTCCGTTCGCACCACGAGCCGCGATCCCAGCAAGTAATGACACTAAGTGCGCAGGAATGCACTTAGTCTCGTTGAGCTTCCGCCAAGAATGCACTACGGCTGTCATTTCTCTCTTGGACAGTATATCGCCTCTCGGTCTCATTGAGCTTCCGCGACTCATAGGCCACAGGATGACCATCCCATATCAAGGCACCACCAATAGCAAAATTGGAGGCATTAGTCTCTACCTTGTACGGATTCGAGTGATCGGGCAACGCTAGCACGGGCTCTTTCATCATGGCCATCTTCAACCGCTCGAATGCCTTTTGACATCGATCCATCCACTCTCATGCTTTGTCTTTCTTCAGCATATCCGTGAGCGGAGCAGTGATGTTGGAATAACCCTTCACGAACCGCCTATAGTAATTCGTCAAGCCAAGGAAGGATCGCAGCTCGAGAACTTTCTTTGGCGGCTCCTAATCCACGATCGCCTCGATCTTGGCCGAATCCATCCGCACTCTACCTTCACCCACGTTGTGCCCAAGGAAAGGCACCATCGGTTGAGCAAGTGCGCATCTCTCATGCTTAACATAAAGCTCGTTTTCGAGCAACACCTGAAAAACCTTCTTGATATGCTCGTTGTGCTCCTCCAACGTTCGGCTGTATATAACAATATCGTCCAAGTACACCACAACAAATTGATCAAGAAATGGGTGGAGTACCTTATTCATCAGCGTGCAGAACGTTGCAGGGGTGTTTGTCAGGCCAAAGGGCATGACAAGGAACTCATAAGAGCCATATCACGTGACACATGCTGTTTTTGGCTCATCTCCATCCGCTATCCTCACTTGATAGTAACCTGATTGGAGATCCAGCTTGGTGAACCAACGGGCACCACCAAGTTCGTCAAAGAGATCCTTAATCAGAGGGATCGTATACTTGTTCTTCATGGTTAGCTTGTTCAGCGCCCGGTAGTCGATGCACATGCGTAGTGATCCATCGTGCTTCTTTTGGAACAATACCGGGGCACCAAACAGAGCCTTGGATGGGCGGATGTAGCCAACATCAAGCAGATTCTTCAATTGCTTCCTCAGCTTTTCCAGTTCGGGGGCGCCATGTGATATGGAGCCATGGCAGGTGGTCGTGCATCAGGTAACAGCTCGATCTTGTGGTCCACCTCCCTACGAGGCGGCAATAAATTTGTTGATATCTAAATTTTGATTTTAGGAATGTCATTCATTTTAGCATAAAATAAGAGTTAATAATAATTCTCATAAAAAATAAATTCTCACGCATTGCATATTTATTTTCTGTCAGTCATGCATTTGCATTTAGACCGACAATAGAGGAATTGGAACTCAAATTGGCAGGCAACTGGACCGGACTCAGCATAAAATTTTCGATCAATTTGTTCAAGTACTGAATGTTGTAAGGGGCTTAAGGACTATTTTAGACCCATTAAAGTTCAATTTATGAACGGCTTTGGATTATTAGAACCCATGACATTAATAAAGCCCACACAATTACAGTTAAGAGGCTTTTGAGTTTAATCTGAAAAGAAGTCCACAAAGATAAAAAAATAATTGAGCCCATAATTGGATTAGTGTGCAAGAAAACCTAATGTTAACTGTAAATACATATTAGGGTTGACGCAAAGGAGGGGAGGCCACTTTCATGGTAATACACGACCACAAAAATTGAGAATACACCGCTAAAGTGAGAGAGGAATCTGGAGCAAGGGATGATTGCCTTGGAGCTTGAAGAATTCGGAAACAGACGGCCGCAACGGAACAAAAGCAAGTCGTTGGCTTCTTGCTCAATGTTCTGCACAACAAGACAAGAAAACATAGAGCAAAAGGCGAGAGAGATATTGGCCTCAAGGAAGCATGCAAAGGAGGAAGAGGACAAAAAGGGGTTCTTAGCTTTCTTCTGCATATCTTTCGTAGGCTCCTTCGCCAACAAGTTCTAGCGGTTAAGCTAGTCCAAACGGTGCGGTCAAATCTTTAGTTCTTGAAGCACAACGCCGCTGACGATCTGCAATTCCATCGCCCGCTGTTCCCGTGAATCACCAGAACAACCCCGATGCCAAGCCTCATTTGGTTGTGAATCAGCCCCCCATGGCGTCGCTTCCCATCACCTGCTGCGGCTCGTTACACCGCTGTGCAGCACTATTTGGTCTACCGATCAGCCCGGATCAATGGCGGATCAGTCTCATTTTCATCTTTATTTTGACCTCTAACATGCTTGTTATTTGGTGTTAGAGTCTCGTGTTGTTTAGAGTGCAAATCTGGTGAAAAATTGGCGGATCGTTAGGTTGCACGTGTGCAGAAATTTCGGCTCGGAAAAGGGTCGTTTGCAAATCGATTTGGAGGATTTTGGCGGCTGTTTATGCCTAGAATAGTGCTGATTTTGGTGATCATTTCTTGGATTTTACGCGTGAAGTTTTGGTCGGCAATAAGAGTACACTTTTGGGGGGATTTTCTTCAAGCACAGGTTGCTAGCCGATCGAGCCCATGCCATTCAACCTTCGCGCAAATCTTGGGGGTTTACCAGAGTCCGTTCTTGTTCAAGGACCAATTCCGTAGCTGATCGATCAGTAAGTTTGAGCTCAATATTCAAGTTTCGTGCAAAGCTCGATTAGCAAAGCAGGTACTTTGGTTCAAGGTAAAATTTTTCTATCGTTGAATATTCACGTGCTTAATTGGTTGACTCGCATACTTCTCCGATCGTTCTTGCATATCTTGATATATCATTGGATGATTGCTTATTCTGAAATAGTTCGTTCTTGCTATGAAAAGGAAAAACCTTTTTTTGTGTCAAAATCATGCCTTGCTCGATTATTTCCCAAGAGGCCAATCAAACTGGAGGTTTAGCACCCATATTATTGCATGTTCTGCCGTGTCCTTGCAATTGTTGGAACTTCGAATATCTTGGTGGGGATGCACGTTTACGTACCATAGTTTTTATTTTTTTATTTTTTTTATTTTTTTTCCTTTTCGTATCGTCATGAAATCCGTAGTGGTAGTCAACTGGTGATTGGATAATTATGTACTTGGGCTAAATAACATGCAACCAGTAAGTTGCCTATCCTTGTTTTCAATCTCGAGTGTTTGCTTAGTCGTATGCATGATCGTTCGCATGTTTAAATGGATGTACGTGGATTCACGATTCGAGTCGAGGATTAAGGTTTTCTATATCGGCCACTAAAACTGATGCATGAAATCGAAGCCAAGAGTTAACCTTTTTCGGATGGAAAGATCGATTGGTGATGTATGAACTTCGTGAAGCCGAATGTGAATATTCTGACGCCCTTTTTGCATGTGTTTTGATGTTGCTATCACAACGAAGATGGAATTTTTCAGAAATTTGAGATATGCCCATTTTTCGATCTAAGAAATCAAAACCTAATTTTCGACAAAAAAAATATCTCGAATTTAGTCCATCTGACTTGTCACCGTTTAGGCAATTTTAAATTTGGAATAAAGAGATTTTCGAAAAAGAGATTGAAAAGCGGACACGGCTGTGATCTTTCCTTGAATAAATATTGATTGATTGCTATCTTGATTGGTTTTTGCCATATTCTGAAAATTTCCTGAAAATTTAGTAATATATGGTTTCCTAGAAACTTTATCTAATTGAAATTTTTAGGAAGATGAGGTTTCTTAAAAACCTTATATCATAAAATTTTAGGCAATTAAATCAAGATAACAAAATCTTCGTGATATTTCCTTGGTCTAAATTTAAAAAAAAGGAAAGAGCGGAGAGAATCTTATCCATGCATATCTTGTCATACGGCATATTTCGCATTAATTAGGATGACATATATTCAATCTTGTGCATAAATCATGCATATTAGGTTAAATAGGCTAACTTCCTAATTTATTCTTTTTTTCATAAATCCAAAAAAAATGCAGAAAAATCCAAAAAAAAAATCATTTGTTACGTCATTTTTCCATGTCATTTGGCACGTCATTTTTTTTGTCATTTTGCCACGTCATTTTGTCACGTCATTCTTCCATGTCATTTTTTATGTCATCTTGCCATGTCATTATGCCATATGTTCATCTATTGTCGTGTCATTCATTATATTTTTGAAATTGCATAGACCCATGCATCATTATTTTTTTTTCCGAAAATCATTATCGCATTTGCATTATTGCATTTCTATGTCATGTCATTTCGCATACCTTAATTAATTAGTTAAATTTTGCATATAAGAAAACACGACTTTAATTCTGCATTTTATATCATTCATGCATTGCATAGAAAAAGCGAAAATCTCAAAGAATGAACTTCATTTCTCGAGCTTTAAAATCAAATTCAATTTGAGTTTTCAAATTAGGACATCCTATTTGGATTTAAAGTACCGAAAATGCATTAATTTTAATTAACTAGTGTAACCAAATTTTCAAATCCACAATCTATGGTTCAAAATGTAAAATGATTTTCCCGCTGTTTTACTTAGGTTTCTAATCAACCTACCAAAAATAAAAAAATAATTAGTGGCGACTCCAAACTCTAAATCATTCAGATTAATTTAAGTTGTAATTTGGTAGAGCTTGGGAGAGTCCGTATTAGGTTAGTTGTTAAATTAACCCGGTAATTCATTAGCCTAAAAATTTCAATATTTTAGGTCGCGACAACCTTCAGCAGATTAGGAGGCATCACATCCTTGAACGACTCGGGGACATCGACCACCTCCGTCGGAACATACTCTCCTTCAACCTGAGGTTCTTTCGCCTTTAAGGCGGCTAAGAAAGTCTCCTTACCCTTCTTGACTCCCTTCGATAGTTGGATGACCGAGAGCATGGCTGAGAGTACTTTGTTTATCGACCCACGATTGATAGAAACCACGCATTGGTTCCGATCATCAAGAACACATATACAATCCGCAAATGAAATGACCAGTGCATTGATGTTATCAAGGAATCGCAAACTAATCACCATATCATAGTCATCCATAGAGATTACCTCGATGTCTTCCTTGCTCGCCCATTGTCACGCCCCGCGTTTTTACGAGCATGCCAACATCCCATTAACGTCGTTATCTCAATTCTATCCCAGGATCGAACGACAGGCGAATGAATTTAAATACACATGCGGAAGCGATACATATAACTCCATACAATACTTAACACAAGATGACTGAGGATGATAAAAATACTTATACACAACTTCGTATAAATCCAGTTGTACAACTTGGTCATAAGCAGGGATACAAGGCAGAGTTTGAAAGGGGCGAATGATTTAGTCAAAAGGGTACATCTAGTCCAGTCACGACACTCCAGTACTAAAAAGTTAGGTACCACAGTTATACCTCAAGGTCGGGCCCACTGTCGGCTGAGTAGTCCTCTTTAGTCACAGAGTCGCACTCTGCAGAAGCATCTGACTCCAGGTCCATGGGAGCTTATTCCTCCGGGTCGAATTCTGTATCCACATGCGCTCAAACTCATCTGCACTCATCTTTGGCTTGGTCTCAAATTCCAACTTAGCGTCAAACTCTTCCTCTGGCTCTTGTTCCATCTCGGATTCAGTGGATTCTACAGGTGCTTCTTTTGCATCAGAGGGCTCCACGACTTCGACATCTTCCTTATACTCCGGGGGCTTCAGCTGACTATCCTCTGACTTGACTTCCTGATTGAGTACCTCGCTATTAGGGGATATAGTGTTGCACCATCCAGGAATCACACTCCGGGGTACATCGAAGCTTCTCAAGGGTCCGTACGTCATATCGCCGTCCTAATAGAACCATGCCTCAAAATAATGCGACTCACAATCGTTGTGACATCCTGGAAATTCAATCCTTGTAAGCGCCGGAAGTCGATGAAATGATATGAATGTATAATCATAGTCGACGCCCATTTTGGACTATAAGGACTGAAAAGATGAAAATTTGGACGAATTCCGAACTTTAGATTATTTTGATTTGAGTTTCGAAATTAATCCGCGGCGATTTTTAAATTGCCGTTTTTGCAAACGAGCTTAACCCTGATCGAGCTCGACCAGTGAAATTGTCGAAATTACCCTTCGATCAGTACACCAAAAATTTAGTTTCAGTCCCGGCGCGCCAAAATTACCATTTTGCCCCCCTCAATTATTCATTCATAAGAGACAAAAAAATTTAATTTTTGGTCTCCAAAGTCAAGGTGGGCCATCCTCCATTTCTTTGCCCAATGCACGTCTTCTCCGCCGCTGCTTCTTCTTCTTTCTACTTCTTCTTCTTCTCTTCTTCTTCTTTCTTCATTTTCCTTCTTTGACCGACAACTCCTCTTGCCAATCGATCCACCGCCATTTGCTGTTGTTTTTCGCGACCACCACACCACCACCGGCAGCCACTGCCTCCAGCTACTCCCCGCCGTCGCCTGGACCCCGGTCGAGTCGCCGTTGCCGCCGTTTCGCCGAAGAAAATTCCCAGTCAAGCGTCCCCTGTTTCGGGTCAGGAGACCCGAGGGCTCCGCGGCCTTCTTCGGCCGCCACCGACGCCGACCACCACCACCCAGCTAACCCCAGACTTCCCCTCGACCGATCCAACCCCTCGTCGCCGACCGTCAGCCGTCGGAATCGCCGGAATCAGGCTCGAAAGTTTCGGTGCTCTATTTTGAACCCGGTTTGTTCCTGTCTTCGATCCGGCCGCCACCGTCGCCGCCGTGCCACACCGCCACCGCTAGACAACTCCCCCGAGTCTCCTCTACCACCACCGAGCTCGGCTCCGCCGGTCGCCGCGCGTGACCGCCGAAAACCACCGCCGACCGAGAGCCCTATTTCGGTGCAAAAACAGGACAGCCACTGATCGCGGCTGTCCGCCGTCGCCGGCCGCCTTCCGCCGCCGTCCACCTGTCCCGGCCGACCCCCACCGACCCTTGGGTGAGCCCCCGACCCTTGGCCGGCCTTGTCCCGGCCCGTGTCGCCGAAAAACGGCCAAAACAGTGAAGTCGCCGGTTGATTATATTGATTTTTCACTGTTGTAGGCTGCCGGCCGCCGCTCGCCGGAGCTCCGCCGCCGGCCATTTGTTTCGGCGACCTCGCCGGACTCCCACGGGGTGTCGCCGAAGTTTGAGCTCGATCCGCCGCGCGATAAACCTTAGTTTTATCGCCGCTGCCGCCGCCGCCGGTCGAGCTAACTCACATTGTGAGTTGACTCTAAACCTTGGTTAGGGCGCTAATTGCGCTTAGGATTAGTCTGATTTATTTATTTATTTAATTATGTATTTATTTATAAAAAAAATTATTCGATCGGGATCGGTATAGATAGAAACCATGGTTAGGATACATGGTCGATCGATTATTTATCTGTGGCTATTTGTGGTAATTTAGCAATTAATTGTTTGATTGAGTTGCTCACGAGTGAGTGACAGGTTAGAGACGAGCGAACGATTGATTGCTATAATTTGACTGAGAATTAATATTCTTTCTTAATATGAATTGAGCTTGAAATTGCCGGGTTAAGTTACTCGAGAGTGAGTGAATTGCTTGATTGGTTTGTTTGCCTGGCTGAAATGCTCAATTGGGAGTCTTGTGGGCCTTGGGGCCGAGTTGATTGTATTTCTTGTGGATTTTGGCGTTAATCCAAGATAATCAATGAGTTGATTGCCGAATGCAATTTGTGTGGTCATTTAAAGGGTCAATGACGCTACCTGGCAAGTTCGCATTGTACCGTGGGTACTTGTGTCGTACAGATTGTATGGAATTTGCAACTTGTCAGAAGCACGATAATTCATGCCCCGTGCCAGTCGTATGATTTTAAGGGATTATCGGATGCCGGTCGCAGCTTATGATGGACCGAAGCTCCTTTTTAAGGAATGCCTACTTGTAGTGCCGTGCCGGGTGCACTGGATACACTGCTTGTAGTAGCCGTCGCTGAGAGGGTAAAGTGGACGTAGCCTGGTTTTGCCAGAAGAGTGCGGGATCGCACTATTGATGTATTTATCACGCCAGTCGCGTGGGTCATTGATTAATAATGGACTTGTGTATGCTTGAGTGATTGTACTTCTGTTGGTGGTAGATTTGACAGATTTGTTGTGATTGATATTTATATATATATCTCTGTTGATATCTTGTGATCTTTTTGTGGCACTTAGGATGTTCTGGGCGAATCATTGTCCTAACCGAGATTAGGCTTGATTCACTGAGATTCATTTCTCACCCCGTCGTGGGACAAATTTTTCAGGTCCGAAGTAATGAAAAGACCGGTGCGGTTCGGCACCCCCACTGACTCATCACTTGATATCAGTCTCCATCCGGTACCAGGTAAGGACCAGATGTGGGAACGTCACATCACGACGATATGGGTTGATGAAGGGATGCCACATCTGGTGGCACACCTCTTTAAGGCCTGGTATCTTCGTGATGGGATTGGATTTCTTCGGTCCGCTTCGAGGATTTGAGGGGCCACCTCTACAGGGGGTCCCTAATATCCCCGCTTGGGACTCGATGGATATTGATACACCTGATGGGGAAGTGGTGGACCCCGCGCCTGGTATGGAGCTCGAGCTCGAGCCTGAGCAATCGGTAGCCCCCTCTGTGCATTCTAACCAGAGTTCTTGTGATGACCCGAACGACCCGACTCCCCCGGTTGGTTATTACGACTCGGATGTCGAGTTTTCCCAATAGAGGGTTAGGTTCCTTTTGTGGTCAGGGAACTGTGGATGTTTTTGTGGGGGATACTGTTTTGGGATAGGTGAGAGTTAACCTTACCTGACTCCTGTATCTTTTTGTGAGTCCTAGAGGGCCGCAGCAAAACATGGAGTTGTATTTATCAGTTGATGGCTCTGTAAGGTTATAAATCATCTATTCTCATCAGCCTTTAGTGTTTTGCAATCTGGCTTTACTTTCTATCTATCCCATATGGTTTTATTGAATGGAAGATGATACGTTTCGCTTGCGCAATATAATCTTAGGTCGATAGCAGTTGCCTGGGACGCTATCTATTATGACCTGGTGGCGATTTGGCAAGGGATGTCGCGGGCTCGAGAGTCGGGACGTGACAATCGTCATCTCCTTCATCGACCCATACTATAATCCCCTTTCTAATGTAGGTCTTCTGGGCCTACGGGATACTCGGTCATCGATGTGGATATCCATCGGCTCCCCAAAACGTTTTGGTGGCATACTTAAGGTTTGGGGTCTGAAATAGTTGAGCCCACGACGGGGTGAGAATAAATATCAGGAAGCTAACCCTAAACCTAAACTAGGCCATTAGCACCTCGACACACATTTAAAGCACGCAATGCCCAACCCGAAGAAATACAAGACAATCGATACATTAGCACAAGTCATGGCATATGGCACTATACAATATCACATTTCAAGGGTCCAATTACTCAATTAATACTAAGCTTCCGTACTTGGGCACTCACTAGCTCGTAATTTTATAGGATAATAATACACTCATTGTGGTTCCAACTTTTAAAGGTCAGGCTCGTGCCTTATCTCCTCAGGCTTAAGAAATCTTGATACTCGCGTTAGTACACCTCAAGTCACAATGTCATTTTAGAACTTGCGTTAGCACGCTTCAAGTCAATCTCGCGTCTAATGCCTCAAAATGTATTCAAACATCGCGTCTAACGTATCAAGGCAAAATGTGCACACAAATTTATAATCCAATAAATAAATGTTCAATCAAAGCAAGTTACACAATTCATTAATCAAGAGCACCATTCAGAAGCGAGCATTCAGAAGCAACGTTAGAAGCAGCATCAAGAGCAACGACAGAAGCAATGTCATAAGCAGCGTCAGAAAGAACGCTCAGAATCAGCGTCAGAAGCAGCGTCATAAGGAACGCTCAGAAGCAGCGTCAGAAGGAACATTCAAAAGCAGCGTCAGAAGGAACACTCAGAAGCAGCGTCAAAAGAACGCTGAGAAGCAGCGTTAGAAGGAATGTTCAGAAGCAGCGTCAGGCGGAACGCTCAGAAGCAGCGTCAGAAGGAACGCTCAAAAGTAGCATAAGAAGGAATGTCAGAAGGAATGTTTAGAAGGAACGTCAGAAGGAACGCTCAGAAGCAGAGTCAGAAGGAATGTCAAAAGGAATGTTCAGAAGCATCTTCAGAAGAAACGCTCAGAAGCAAATCATCTTCAACATTCACAGCCCTCAAACTACCTTTGATCACCATCAAACCCACCATTAAACACGTCTATTGGTAGCCTAACACCCTAGGTAAGATTTAAGAGTAACTTACAAAGCAAATGAGCAAGCAAAACCAACCAAGGAGGTGACACGAGTCTACGGTTCAACTTGATTCGGCAAGTACGGGTTCGCCCCTTGAATCAATCAAGAAAACAGCTATGAAAACTCATCAATAATACTTTTAACATCATCTTCCAACCTTCTCACGTACTAAGCTAGGCTTTAGGAGTTACTTACCACACGCTACGCCAAGAAGTACTCCAAGATACTTTTCCTAGAGCTCACGGTTAGGTCGCGTTCGGTAGTAGTTTAATGGAGACGGATGGGCGGTGGTTGGGCAAGGTGGTGGCGTCTGCTTTGAGGTCCCTGGCCGTACAAGCAAGAAGGAGAAGGAAAGGGGGTATCGGTCTCCTCGAGGCCAAACCAAGAGAGAGAGAGTTTGAGAGAAGATGAAGATGAGATAGCGATAGATAAGTGAATTCGGCCGAATGAGGGAGGAAGGGAGAGAGAGAGTGATATCTTATTTACATGAACAAGAAAAAGTGAGGTTATTCGTGGGATTATTTGACCGAGGTGAACAATATGAATGAATGATTAGTTGGTGGGAGTTGATCTTGGAGTTTGACTAGGTCTTCTCCCTTATCTTTTTTCTCTTCAATAATTCAAGAGCACTCAAGTCCTTTTTATTCTCCTAATTTTCGGCCAAAGAGGGGGAGGATTAAAGACCAAATGCCCTTACTTAATTCTAGAAACATGAGTAATTTTCGATGGGCAAAAAGGAAAATTTTCACTTCTCGGTCCTAAATTTCATTTTTCCAATTTCAATAGGTTGTACCCTAACCTTAGTTGCTCTCGATGAGGCGATGTCCAATCTATTAACGTTGGAACTCTTGAATGTCTGGCCTCCGATCTCGAAATCAGATTCATGGCTAAATTCAGTCAATTGATATTCCATCGTATCTCAGACTAATAGGCAACTTTTAGGAGTTACGCGTATCGACCCGTGATTAAAGTCACATTTAAGAGTTATTTGAGCCATGGCGACTTTGGTTGTCAAGTAATTGCGAAGGTCAATCACTAGTCCTAAAGGACGCGATCTTCGGGAATCGATTTAGATTAATTTGCAAATTATACTATGGTCATGAGGAATCACCCGTGAACCAATTGCATAATGCTAGCAAATCGTTTTAGAACCATTTTTAGATCGCCCCTTTAATGGCTCAAAATATTATTTCGGTAATCCTTATGGTCAAAGTGCTGATCCATAGTCGAGTTCTTTCGTTCACGTACTTAAATCCTAATTAGCCATTCCTTTTTTGTAGTCGACTCAAGAGAGATCAGTTCTGAGTGAGATTTACTGAAATACATCGATAGACATTCATAAGCTTCGAGATATGGTCGGAATTCAAAATGTCACACCCATGGTCCGACACGGATCTCTACATCCTTTACTATACCGGCTATCGGGACTTCCTTAGAGTTCACCGTCTTCAGGTAACCACTTCCCTTCTCGACTTGGAGATTGAGTTTTTTCGCGGCTTCCTCGGACATGAAGAGGTGGGACACTCCATTGTCCACCAATGCGCTTATTGCCTTGCCACCGATCTTCACCTCGGCGAACATTAGGCCCTTGGACTTGTCTGCCTTCTTGGACTTGATAGAGTTGAGGATACGCAACGCCCCGAGTCACACTTCCTCCTTTTTCCGTTCTTCCCTCTTCTTAGCTTCCTCCATTTCTTTGACAGCGGTTGTGATTTGCCCGTTCAATGAGCAATCTCGAGCGAAATGCGGGCCATCGCAAATAAAGCACTTGATGTTGAATCGCCTCTTCACACAATCCTTGCCACTCGACTCGGCCTTTAAGTCGTTCTTCGTCCTTGCAGGGGCCACGCCTTACTTGAGGAACTAGCATGGTGAGGCTTGCCACGATCTTCGCTACCAATGCTCTTGTCCTTTGGACAGGTGTTCGGCTTGCTCGTGGATGTCGCCGTCTTGAACTCCTCCATGGTTTCGGCCACAACCATGGCCTCCGCGAGATCTTCCGCATGGCATCGCCTGATCTCGTTCTTTACCCACATTTTTAGCCCACTAATGAATTGATGGTAAGCTTCCCGATCATTCATCGACGTGATTTGCAGCGGCAGCTCCGAGAGCTTCTTTACATAGTCTCGAACACCACCCTTTTGCTCGAGTCGGCGAAGCTCATCCCTCGCTTCCTCTTCAGTATAAGCCGGATACAACTGGCGTCGAAATTCTGCTTTGAGTGCCTCCAGGTAGTGATCGGATTACCAACCCGTTTATTACATCGACGACGCCACCAAATCGTAGCATTCTCGGTAAGACACATAGCAACAGTATTCACCTTCAAAGCCTTATCGGTGATTACTATCGCCTTGAAGCACTGGTTCACGTACCACAAGAAGTTGTCCATGTCCTTGGCCACCCTTGTTCCCTTGAACTCCTTGGGCTTCGGGGCGTCCACTCGTGGAGCCGGTTGCACCGTTATCACACCATTCACGGGTGCTGCCGCTTCAGCCCGATCAAGTCGCAAATTGACCGCATCCAGCCCACCGCGCATAGCCTCGACCAGGACCCTCAAGTCGTCGTTCTTTCGTTGTAGCTCTTTAGAAGTGCACATCAGAGTCCCTATCAGCTCTCCACGAAGCTCTCCCATGCCAGACTTTAGCTCTTGCACTTCAGCCTTGAGCACCACCTTGTCCGGCTCGTCTTCGTCAGAGTCGTTGACCATGTCCCCAACCATACCTTGAACATCCGCAAGTGCAATTTCCATTCGTGCGATGCGAGTCTCCAAGTTCCCCATCAACTCCTTCGAGCTAAGACGACCTTTCTTCGACTTATCGGGCACCTCGGCAGCCTTCCCCCTCGTCTCGTCCACGACCTCCTCGCCTTGGACACGAGCGGCATTAGAAAGATCCATCATGCTTATTGGATGAACCCTTGGCTACGCTGGCTGGAGCTTAGCTCTTATACCACTTGTCACGGGCCAATCAATTCAAAACTCATTCCTCGATCAGATTCGTGCGGCCTTAGGAATTTCGCTCCCTAAGTCAGCCTTTCCCCGCTCAAACTCACCACACTCTAGAAAGAGAAATTAGGGGGAGAAGCACTGGTTTGTATTACTTGTGAGAATGAGATGATACAATGAGGGGGAGGAGGTCCCCTTATATACAAAGACTCGTAGGTTATAGACCGTAGATCCCTCCTTGATCTAACGATGGAGATTACATTTACCAACTTCCCAACCACCCGCGATAATTACAGACACGAGAAATTCTCTTATCGTCCGCCCTTGGAAGACTCTAGAAATCTCAGGAACTCACTAGGGTCTTCTTTTTTGAGAGAGTCGTTGTTTTCTTACCAAAAACCCTCTTACGTGGTCCTCCTTCTCCCGGACCGTGTCACATGCATATTGGCTTGCTCTGTGTGCAAGATGACACAGAAGACCGACCTACCATGGATTTGGTCATCCTCATGTTAAACAACGAGTCTATTAGCATCCCAGTGCCTCAAAAACCTTCATTCTTCTTTCCTGATAGGAAGTACAAACATCCACCTTGTGTTCTGATCTCAGATCAACCTACCAGCAAAGTGGACCAATCTAATAGCAAGATAACGTCCCCATAATCTGCGACTGATAGTGGTTGTTCTGATCCAGATCCACGATAGCCAAGATTTTGTCCCCATCATTTAGATCAACTCATTGTTTAGATTTTACTAGACAAATCCGGCAGGTGCAGTTTACTGTTGTAAGAGAATTGATATATCTTCTTGACAGAACTCTAGCTTATTATTTCTAGTAGGAGAATAACACAAGGGCAAAGGTACGAGCAATACCATTTGCTTAGAAGAGTTTTGCAATTAGATTGTGATTAACATTTAGGCTTTATGATAACAAAAATTTCAGTTTTTCATGCTTCAAATTTTGTATATAATTAGAAAAATTTTCAAGTCGTTCACTCTAAATTTTATTTCATGATTTTGAAATTTGCTGATTAGAAACAGAGACAACACAGCAAGGTCTATGTGTTCAAGATTAAGGTGTCCCTACACCCATGTCCACAATAATTGATACCCCTAGAAACCAAACATTTTCTTGGTTGGATGCTTAATTGATTGGGATATAAAGGGTACGGAGAAAAGTTGAAACATGAAACCCGACCCGAAGACCCGAACAAAAGACCCGACCCGATATGTTCGGGTCATGTTCAGGTTTGTCCGGGTCTTGGTCGGGTAATCACGCAAATGTCGTGTTTCGGGTCGGGTCGGGTACATTGATACCCGACCCATTGACACCCCTAGTGCTTTAGCACCCGGACCCACATTTTTGCGATGTGAATGCGTGACTTGCAAATTTACAGGACCATTGCCTAATCCATTCGGAAGGAAAGTGAGCCCAAGGGTGGCAAAGGATTGCACGAGTAGAACTCAGCGACCGGAGTAGCTCAATAACAAGTTCTCCACCGCCTTCTGACCTCTCCGTTCCGGTCTGGTCGAAGGTAGATGATTTCTCTGAGATCCAGTGCCACTTCATACATGTGGTCACATACTCACATGCGATAACGTGCAGCTTTCCCCTATGGCCAAGGCGATGACAACCATCCGTCGCCATCATATGACCAGTGCACTATATGCCCCGTTACATCAAAGCTTGTTTGCTTTTAAAGTTGAGGGTGGTGGGCGCTCTCGTCTTCCCGAAAAAAGATGAAAGAGCCGTCCTTTATCGTTTAAACGGCAAGAACACAGGCCCCAGACAAAAATGATCAAGTTGGTGTCTTGCGATCTTATTGGGCACTTTGGACCAATTTGTCACATGATTGTGCACAAAAAAAGAGGCAGGTCTTTAGAGATTGGAAGGATCACAGCATGTTCTCTCTTTTGTGGGCATTGGCACCAAATTGTCAAGAGTAGCCGTGAAGTTCATTACGGTAGGGTGACAACCATTTCTGTTCAGACCGAGGGCTATGTCTAACCTACCAATAGCGACGTAACCCACATTAACTACCTAAGAGAGAACAAATTCCCTTTGGAAATCCTCCAACCTAATTAAATAACATACTTCCAAGCCATCATTCGCACATCCTGTTTACTTGGGTTGCTTCGACTCCGATCTAGAGGGTCTCTTTCAATTAGTGAAAGCGCCCGACAGAGCAGACCAAAATCCAATCCCCCTGTTTACAAAATCCTTCAGGAACGAACATGAAAAGCATGCTCAAATTCAGCGAGGTTTCTGGGGAGTGCCCATACCCAACTTCAGCAATGATTCAAGCGAACTCCAAGAACCGCATTTTT
Source organism: Rhodomyrtus tomentosa (assembly GCA_028455895.1). NCBI lineage: Eukaryota > Viridiplantae > Streptophyta > Magnoliopsida > Myrtales > Myrtaceae > Rhodomyrtus > Rhodomyrtus tomentosa. Next base: position 35,899,251 of record JAPCWY010000010.1, read on the forward strand.
TCAATGTCTACCAGCTTTAGTTTATCATCCTCTTCCAACAATTCTTGAAAGGTCCCTCTCACCAACAATTCACCATCTCTCTCCACTCTCTGCAAGCTTTTCTAGGCCTCAGCCTAGCACTGACGAACCAGAAGTTCCAGTGAGAGAACCAAAAGGCATAATTGAGAGAGAGACACCTACAAATTGTACACAGGTTGCAAGAGAAAAAGAAGGTAGACACTTCACCATTTCCGGCAACCATCCATGGGATGCTTTGTCTCAACATCCAAAACACCCCCCACCAATAATCCAGAACTCCCCCATCTTTCTCCCTTTGATTTTGCATTTTCTCCAAATTTATCACCATCACCAGCCAGAGCAAGAACTGTTTCTCTTGCTGCTCCTCTTGTCCACCACCCGCCAATCAAGAAAGGCGACACCCACCATTTGGTCTCTCTGACATCTACCACCTATGGTTCCCTCCTCCTCATTGACCCCCAGAACACCAGATTGAACATCCGGAATCTGTCTGAGCAGAAGCATTTACCACCTCCTCGGACTCCCAACGAAATGGCTGAGCCTCAAACTCATGTGGAAGATTCGAACGACGCCCCGTCACCGGATTCCGTCATCAACACCTGGGAGCTCATGGATGGTCTCGATGACTTTGATTACGATGGTGAGAACTTGAGGATGTCTGCTTCTTCCATGTCTTGCAAACCTTCAGATTACAATGTCCAAGAGAAGAAAACAGTTGACTCCACAGATTCATATGAAATTCCAGCTAAGGTCAGTGGCGATCATGAAATGACAGTTGGTCCAATGGTGGGATTCAAGGATCATTCTCCACCATCCAATGACAAGAATTTATCATTAGGCAAAGAAGATCGGGTGGTTTTGTACTTAACCAGCTTGAGAGGAATCAGAAAGACTTATGAGGACTGTCGTGCCGTTAGGATGATATTCAAGGGCTTGAGAGTGGCTTTGGACGAGAGGGACATTTCAATGGACTCTTCCTACAGAAAGGAATTGCAAGGCAAGCTCAAAGGCAAGGCACTGAGCCTGCCTCAGGTCTTCATAAGAGGAAACCACATCGGCGGTGCGGAAGAGGTCAGGCAGCTCAATGAGAACGGAGAATTGGCAAAGCTTTTGGAGGGATTCAACACGAGTGACCTCGGGTTCATTTGCAAGACGTGTGGGGAAGCGAGGTTCGTGCCCTGTCCCAGTTGTAGAGGAAGCAGGAAAGTGTTCGATAAGGGCGACGAGAGATTCAGGAGGTGCATGGATTGCAATGAGAATGGGTTGATTCACTGCCCTGGATGCTGCTCCTGAAAGCAGAATTCTGGGAGTCTCTTGCTATTGCAACAGTACCAACTTTGTACCGTAACATTCATGCCCAGATGGAGTTCCTTTTCTTCCAAAAGTTGCTGTCTTTGAGCTGTCTTATCTGCATTTATTTCTTTCCTCCATGAATAAAAATGAAGTAAAGGAAAGATTCTTTGCGTTCATGACAAAGCTTTTTCGCATTCTGACTTGTTTCTTTCCTGGGACCGCATCACTTTCTTCTGCGAATTCTCCATTGAAAGCTTGAATTGATCACGGGTATAGGTCGATGATGCATCTCCTTTCACATTTTCTTCTCGATTGTCTTGCTTTAGTCGCGTAGAGAAGAAAACTGCGAATCTTCCATGCTCACAGCTACGGGACAATATTAACAGGTTAATGAGTCAAAACAGAGAAATGCTGGATGTCCTTCTCCTGACTTCCTCTTGAACCGATTGAAACCCACGTTCGACACATGCAAGAACTTTCAGCTCAGCATTTGCAGACTCCAGGGAGAAGGCCAGGCTTCTTTTGCTCCAATTGTTTGGCTGCGACGAACTAACGAAGGCGACGGCAATTTCCTCTGTATTGGAAAGTAATTCGCGCCGTCAATCGCCGTAGTCCTTTCGCCTCTTACAAGAGAAACTGAAAAAGTCAGTATATTCTTCAGACTTGTGTTCTCGAGATCAGTTCTTCTCCTCCAACCACTTCCTCAGAATTCAGACTTCCCCTACTGTTCTGCGTTTGCCCAACAAAAGCGCCAAGAACCGATTTTCGCCAGCTGAAGAGGAAAAAGGTACCAAAGGCTGACCGACGACGTTAAACATCATCTAATCAAGTTACTGCCATATTTAGCCGAAATTAATATTACCAATCTAGCGCGCTGGCATGCATCCCTTTGTAGAACAGAATTCCACATTGCTTCAAAACCGCATGTTAATCGGTACTTATATCACCATAACAGAGTACAAAGAAAACTCTGCTTTCCCTCAAGAACAGAGGTTCGAACATATTCGAGATAATCAATGGCCAGGACGCCTGTGGCTCGCGGGAATCCACACAAGAATATCCTCAGTGGCGGTGACTGTCATTATCCCAGGATGCGACCAATATCGACGGCTGCCAGAGCATGGTGACAAGTTTATAAGACCCTCTAAATTTTGTAAAATGGTTGATTTGATTCAAAGTTACTTGGCACTACCGTAGACAATTCAGCATGTAGGCGCGCCTATCTTTATAGCTCCACCCCTGTGTTAGCACTTAGCAGCTCGTAACTCTCTTGATACAATGAAATAGAGATAGGGGCCTAAATTGACCAACGGAAAAAAATTCAAATAAAGTGGTGAAGTGAAGTGATTACATTTTTTCAAACAAGATTATGAAACGGATCTTATTTCAATTAAAAGTCTCGGGTCAAATCATTTCAAATAAGCACTTTTGACCGGTCGGAGATCACGTAACTAATCCGGCCGTCGAAGAAAGGTTATTTTAATAATAATAAAAAATCCAAGTGTTTATTTGCAATTTTATACATTTTTTTGTTATCTTTTTTTCGGCTGGTCTTGACCAAAGATGGGGCTTGAGACCGCTTTGCTCGCACGTTACAATGCTTTTGGAGTAGAAATTTTGCTCCAAAAATAGAAATTTATATGGTTACGCGGTTTTATTTTTTTATTTTCGGAGCATTTTTTTTTTACTTTAGAATTAATTTTACAGCCACTAGAAGAGTAAAGTAAAACTACTCTCTCTTCATAAATGGAAATGAACTTCCGACAAAAGTTGATTTGGAGAGCATCGCCAGGCGAGTTGAGCCAACCACGGCCACGTTTGTCTTAGAACGATATTTAACTGTAGGCACTAGGCAGGTTTTTATCCAAAATATGCAGAGCCTGTTACCGAGTAAGACCCACCTCTCTTTCGTCGCGGAGGACGGACCACACAAGCATCACCTTTGCAAAATCACTTGACTTTGCTCTTTCCCCACTGCCGTTTCTGGCCTCCCAAAATGCCACACGCTTCTCCCTCGCAACAATCCCTCCCTATCTCTCTCTGCGAAACTGCGGTTTGGTAAGTCATAGCACCCAACAGCTTTTGCTCGGGACGAGATAGCTCTATTTGAAAGCATCACAAGAAATGGCAAGACCCTCTTGTTCTCTTCTTGCAATTGTTCTTCTCTGTAGTTTCAGTCGTTCTGCAAGGCTTGTGTTGGTTCCGCGATAAGGGGGTCTTTTCTTTATCAGGGAGCGGTTCAGGGATTTGAATCATTTAGGTAGTTTTCGTAGAGCACTTGAAGTTGTGGATAGGATGTTGATGGATACTGTGCTGAAAACGCATAATCAGCATGGGTTCTTGCGCCCGGTTTGTGGGTTCTCAGAAACCGTTAGCATTTTGAGCTCATCAAAGCTTCAAAACCAGGAGCTCAGGCTTAATTCGAGGAAGGGTCATTTGAGAAGGGCTAAGAATGGGTGTATTAGGGCAAGCAGTGCTGCTCTTTTGGAGCTTGTCCCAGAGACCAAGAAGGAAAACCTCGAATTCGAGCTTCCCATGTTTGAACCATCGAAGGGCCTCGTGGTGGACCTAGCTGTGGTGGGAGGTGGCCCTGCAGGGCTCGCCGTGGCTCAGCAAGTGTCGGAGGCGGGACTCACAGTTTGCTCCATTGACCCATCCCCCAAGTTGATTTGGCCCAACAATTACGGCGTGTGGGTGGATGAGTTTGAAGCCATGGACTTGCTGGATTGCCTAGACACTACCTGGTCCGGGGCAGTCGTGTTCATTAATGACCAAATGAAGAAGGACCTTGGAAGGCCTTATGGCCGAGTTAATAGGAAGCAACTCAAGTCCAAGATGCTCCAGAAGTGCATATCGAATGGTGTTAAGTTTCATCAAGCCAAAGTGATCAAAGTCATTCATGAAGAGGCCAAGTCTTTGCTCATATGCAATGACGGTGTCACAATCCAAGCCACAGTGGTTCTTGATGCCACTGGTTTCTCCAGATGTCTCGTTCAATATGACAAACCCTACAATCCCGGTTACCAAGTGGCATATGGGATACTGGCAGAAGTGGAAGAACACCCCTTTGATGTGGATAGGATGGTTTTCATGGACTGGAGAGACTCACACCTAAAGGGCGATATGGAATTGAAAGAACGAAATAGCAGGATCCCAACTTTTTTGTACACAATGCCATTCTCTTCAAACAGGATATTTCTGGAAGAAACTTCCCTAGTAGCTCGGCCTGGATTAGCAATGGAAGATATTCAGCAAAGAATGGTGGCTAGATTAAAGCACCTGGGGATAAAGGTGAAGGCTATCGAAGAAGACGAGAGATGCATCATTCCGATGGGTGGGCCTCTGCCTGTGCTCCCTCAGAGAGTTGTTGGCATAGGTGGCACAGCTGGAATGGTGCATCCTTCCACGGGTTATATGGTAGCAAGAACGTTAGCAGCGGCTCCAATTGTTGCGAATTCCATAGTAAGTTATCTTGGTTCCAATGGCGGTGCTTCAGGCAATGAATTATCCGCAAATGTTTGGAAGGATTTGTGGCCCATACAAAGGCGGAGACAAAGGGAGTTCTTCTGCTTCGGTATGGATATTTTGCTTAAGCTCGATTTACCGGGTACAAGGAGATTTTTCAATGCATTTTTCGATTTAGAACCTCATTACTGGCACGGGTTCTTGTCGTCTCGACTGTTTCTACCGGAGCTCTTTTTTTTCGGACTCTCACTGTTTTCGCACGCTTCCAATATGTCAAGGGTAGAGATTATGGCGAAGGGAACATTACCGCTGGTAAAGATGATTGGCAATTTGATACAGGACAGAGAATTTGATGACTAAAGTTTAAATTTAGTGCAGCCTTTGCTGTATGCTTCGATGCACACACATCTTCATGTTAACTTACAGGTACTGTAGAACATGTCAATATGAGTACCACGAACGAGCTATTAGACTAGTTGATATCCGCATTTGATCACACTTTCATTGTAATATTTTTTTTTTTCCTTAGAAAGACAGTGGTGCTCTCTCGTATCCAAAGGCTCACAGATTAATGATAGTGAATATCTGTGTAGCGGACCTTCTCTATCGCTTTGGCATTTATGATAGAAATGTTCGCTGGTTAATCATCTGTCTTCTGCATTCACATGTTGTTATGTAATGCTTAGCAGGTAATAGCTGAAATGCAGTATTTTTTTGGTGAGTCTGTTTTTGGTTCATACAACTCAAGATTAAAAGGGTCTGCTAAAACTCTCTGCCTTGCACAAACTAGTCAAACCGATACAGAGAGACAGCATCTTGATCCTGAAGCTGCATCTTATGGATATATTCCTCGTCGACATATCGGTCTCTTGAGGTTCTTTCATTGATTAACTTTGAACTCTACGAGATAGAGATTTGCCTGACTTTGCGAAGTTGAAAGATTATTCACTGTTCTTCTCGAAATGTCTAATACCTTCATGACAATGAGCAGGCTGTGCTATGCATTTCAGGTGTTACTTCTTCTTTCTGGGTTGAATCGTGTGATCTCATTTTGATAATTAGACACGTATTGATGAATGATGAGTGGTGCTGTAGATGATCAACATGATGCTCATGCCTAGGCCGAAACGTCGAATTTCCATTTACTTCTATCTTTTGTTGCAGCAAGTTCAGTATTCGTAATGGTCAATTTGGAAAAGAAATGATCTGTATACAATCTGCAACTCTGGGAGATTTTAAAGTAATCGATCAATAATTAGTTTTTAAATTAGAAGAAATCAAAATAACCTGGTCGTTGGCCACTCACAACATTGGAAAAACAAACGACATTAGAATTTTGACATGGCAAGTCTTGCTATCTCTTAAGTTCCTCAGATTTATGTTTGACTAGGTTCTAATTTTATAAGTACAAGTATTATTCTAGAATAAATCTGAGATGTTCAATAAATTTTTATTTGGATATATACTAAAAAAGGGATGTCAAATCAAATTAAGAAAGTGCGAAATTATCAATGCAACTTATACAAATACGATGGTGCGTGATGATTTGATCGAGATCAAAAGGATGTAATGTACCTTGATTTTCGATTGTCTTGTTAACGAGATCTCATAAACCTTCATTTATTGGGATATCTTAAAATAAATATCGCAGGCTTAAAATTCGAAGTATAAACTACATATTTAAATTTCGCTAATTACGTGCAAACTGCTCTGAATTAAGATTTCTCGTGGGGACCAAAGGCACGAACTAACCGGTTAATGATACTAACATGCTATTCTATTACATGGAAAAAAGCCAAACACTAGCTATAATTTTTATTCGACGTGAATTTTTAATAAGTGTTAAGGGGGAAAGGTCAAAAAGAAAAAGGAAAAGATGAAAAATGTGGGTCGCAGGAAAAACCAAAAGGGAAACAGAAACCGACACTTATCCTCAATTCCCCGCTTTACTCTCTTCCAAACATAGCGCCAAAATCTAGAGAGCGAATCTAGAGAGAGAAAACGATGGCAAGGTCGTCGTCGGATGATTTCTCCGTCGTGGTGCTGGCGTCCGACCTCGGAATCGACGCGCGTCCGTTCCTCTCGAAGCAACCGGCGGGCGCCGCGTCCGAGGTCGCGGAAGAAAACAGCGGCGACGATTGGCACGATTGCTCTCAGGATCTCTCACATGACGAAGACTTCTCCGACCTCGAATTCCTCCAGTTCTTTAGGCTCCAAGGCTCCGACAAGGCTGGCAACCGAATTTTCCGCATCGTTGGCAAGTACTTCCCCGGTGAGTGGAATCTTCTCGTTTTGAAGATTCCAATTGAATCTAACGCGACTTGATGCTGGTGTTAGGGTTTAATCTGGATCGAGGGATTTGGTGTCTTAGGCTTGTTGGTAATTGAGAGATGATTCCTTTTATTCCTTTTAGACAGACAGAACTTATTTTGCTGACTGATCGAGTAGTAGACAGCATTCATCTTTACAAGAATCGGTTGTTGCGGTGCGATCACGTGCTGTTCACCGTTTAGATGCTGAAGTTGTCATCTTTTAGTGTCACAGAGGACCTGACCACCGTAACTTTGCATTTTGCTAAGTATTAAGTAGAGTGATCCTCTTTTTCCGGCTGAATTTCTGACCATTCTAAAAAAATGTTCATTCACGGGGGAAGACTTGAGCTCTTCACTAAAAGGTTAAGTGAGCGTGGAGTACTTGAATGCGAGCTCCCTTTCAAACTAACCATAGCCACTTCTCATCTTTCATTTCACAGTGTGTCACTTGTGGAACCCTTTGTTTCTTGATAGAATTGCCTACCTCCTATATCAAAGGCTATATCTTTCGGGTGAATTATTTGTGGAGGGGAAACTCCATCTTCCCGGTCGGTCATTATGTGCTTGTGGAGCTTAATTTCCTTGAATGTGTTTTGCATTCTCTCATGCTCCATTGTCAATACTGGACTGACCAATGCAAATGGTTTTGCTGGATAATTCTTTTCTTTTCTGCATTATGGAGTCATGCCCATGTAGAAAAATATGGAATTGCATTTGAAAAGAACTTGAGGCGATAAAAAGGTTTTCTTGGATATTGTTGGTTCTTTTGCTCCAGCTCCAATTGTAATTGGAGAAAAGTTAATAGAACTTTCTTACAATACGGTTGCTTTGTTGTTTTGCAGCTCCCGTGGTGAGTGGAGAACGGCTCCGGAAGTATGTTTTTCTTAAGATATGCAGTGAGCTTCCTGAAGGGCCGTTCAGCATTGTTTACATGCATAGTACTGTGCAAAAGGAGGATAATTCTCCAGGCATATCTATCTTGAGGTGGATTTATGAAGATCTCCCTATGGAAATTAAGGAGAGACTTCAGCTTGTTTATTTTGTCCACCCTGGAATTCGTTCAAGGCTTGTCTTTGCCACCCTTGGTCGATTATTCTTAAGTGGAGGGTAAGCTGACTTTTACTGATTACTGGGGCTCCTGACAGTTATCAATCCAAGATTTGGTGTGGTTCTTCCTTCTTCTTCTTCTTCTTGGGAATTGGTGCCTTTGGTCTAGACCAAAGAGCACTTTTGCTGTCACAGACTTCTGTTTGTGTTCTCAATGGGGTCGCTTCTTGGGGCTTATATTGTGATTATGTAACTTGGAAAAGTAAACAGTATGTAAATCAACATATACTCTGATCGGGTTATTCAGTTGGTGAACTCCTTTAGCAGGGAAAAAAACTCTCTTGTTGCTACTGTTGTTTCTTTTCAGATGTTGAAGATAAGACCGGTTTGTTTTGATGCTTTGACTTCACTTATTAATTAGATTATGAAAATTTAATATTGTTTTTAGCCCCACGCTTTGAATGGAATTGTTACAGATATAAGAATGATTGTTGTAAGCAAGGAGAGGAACTCTTTCAAACGTATTTGGGATCCTAGAACTAGTAAGCATGTGCAAATTAGTCTAGGATGCCATTAGTCTTTTGGGTAAGTGATCTTTTTTTTTTTTTTTTGTGGGGGGGGGGGGGGGGGGGGGATAAAAAAAGGGGCGAAGCCCAAAAGTTACACCAGATGGGTTAGTGATCTTTTTGTTTGAAATTGTATACAAATCCTTGATATGGAATATTGTTGTCATACCTCTATACCGAGGGACCGATTTTTGCCATTCTGGATTGCTGAGTCATGCTACGAATTTAGCAAATGTTAATCATCTCGATGTAATTCTGTTTCTCATTGGCCTGTTAGCAAGTGAATGCACTTTCTAGTTGGCACCAAAGATGTGTGGGTGACATTATTTGATCAACTCCTTTTCGCTCTCAAATTTGCTTTTGGTTTGTTAATTTTTATGTAGGTTATATTGGAAAATCAAGTACGTAAGCCGGCTGCAATACCTGTGGGACGACATCAAAAGGGGAGAGATAGAGATCCCAGACTTTGTCCAAGAGCATGATGACATTCTTGAGCATAGACCGCTCACAGATTACGGCATTGAGCCAGACCCTTTTTATTTAACCGAGGTGCCTAACTCAGCCTACCCTTTTGGGAGGTACGAAGACAGATGGGCAACAAGGGAGTATACGTCTTGACATCATGGAAAACTAAGGAGCAATTACAAGCCGATGCTAGCTGAATATGGTTAATCTTCTCCAGTTTTGTACAGCATAACTCTGGTCACTCGAACTTTCACTTTGTAATCCTTTAGCCTCGTCTTGTGGTACTGAGGCATTATGATCTTTCCATTCCCTGAATGGAGATTTGCTAAACTACCTTGCCATGTATTCACCTCTGGTCCTGTAAACTTGTCTACCTGAACATATGGTGACTGTGTTCGTCTATAAGCTGCATCAGTGTTAAGCAGAAACAGTTGCAGTCCTGCCGTCTTTAACCGTTTTAGAATAATGATGCTTCTTTCTAGCTAAGGTCCCAACTGTACAGCCTCATGAGCTCTCTCGGATATAGCATGGGCATGTTATGCTGCTTTGCAAGGAAAACTCTTCAGCTTTTATTAATGTTGGCGACTATGACATGGGCTTTTTTGGCCAATTTACTCTCAACTTTTGATTGACGGACACAATCTATTCGTTTGTGATTTGAATCCTTAAGCTGGAAGAGCACAGGATGGGCTTCCGCCTTCCGCTGCCTTCCGCTGTCTTTTGTCGCCGTACCGTGGCCCCATCTGATGGCGGGTATATTTCAGACAGGAGAAATAAACCAAAGAGCAGAAAGGAGATGCTGTAAGCTTTGCTAACAGGCTTATCAAGTGCTGAGCATGTTGTCTCAAGTGCCAACTACAGGTGAAGTGGCATCCAAGAGGAACTTTCCTCAATTTTTGACTTTATCCTCCTACTATTTTTTTTTGGTCGTGCTATCCTCTTACTTGGACTGGCCAATAAAGAAGAAACAGTGCGTAACTTAAGCTCCGGCTTAAGATGCTAAATCCAACGGCGCTGTGCTATCGAGAATAACGCCACACCGACACACCGAGTTAGGAATACCGGATTAATTTAGAAACTAAAATAGCAAATTTACATTGAAAACTTAAGTAGAGTCGCTAATCGTAATAATCACCTTATAAACTAATTCATTACTCACGCTGTAAAAAAATGGGTTGAAAATAAGACCGAGGTCTAACTGCCACTTCCTCTGATTCTGCACACGCTCTACGAAATATGATCCAGACGGATTTTCAAGAATTAGCTACGAGGCAATGTCAAAAATAGGAGAGGGCAACATTAATTTTTTTTTTTTAGAAGATAAGAACATCTTTTCAACTGGGGAATAGTTTTTTTTTTTCACTCAAAAAATATCTTATTTGTTCATTACCATCTCCATTCTTCTACGATAAGAATAAGGGTAAGCGGCTCCAGACCTGTAACATACCCATTTGAACAGATTCATCATTTTTTGGAACCTAAAAACTACCCGTCATATTTTAGAACCTGAAACCTACCCTATCACGGGTTTTAAGATCGGTTCCAAGGTACTCGAGAACCTACAAATTTTTTTTATTTTCTTTTATTTTTTTATTTTTAATTAAGCAAAATGATAGTAAATACTAGTAGAGATGCGCAATTTTAGGTTTTGCATTTAGAACTTGAAACTAAATCATTGGAATAGGTTCTTCATTTTTTAGAACTTGAACTATAAAAATTTATTTTGCTCTAGATTATATACTTATCATCGAACGCCATAGAATATTGTAGGATCGTATAAAAATATATACTAAAAAAACACAATCGAGATCCAAAGTCTAGGATCCAGATTCTCGATTTCAGGTTCCAGATAATAGAACATGGAACCTACCCGTTGGAATAAGTTCCTTGATTTTTAGAATTTAGAACCTATCCTATATTCCTTGAAACCTGAAAACATATTAGTTCCTACAGCTTCCGATTCCAGATTCTGAGTTCTAATCCGGAGTTCACCCCTAGATAAGAATGCTCATAATTGCAAAAAAGCAGGTAACCAGTAGGTCGGAGGAGAGTGAATCTCTAAGTTAAAGGTAGCCCAATATCGTTATTTATTTTATCTTATATGAAAGATGGTTTTATTTCGATCATCGCATTATAATTATAATCGAAACATCTTTTTCTCTTTTAATTTTGATTTTTTTAGTTATTCCATGAGAATCGGTAAAATCAGCTCGCACGCGAGATTTTAATTTCGCTTAATTACACACATGCATATAGGAAAATGTCTTGGGAAAAGGGCAGTGATTTGAATTTGTATCTCCAAAAGAAAATGGGATAAAAAATCCCAATTAGTATTAGACCACAAGTCCACTCTCTTTCTTTCTTTCTTTCTCCTCCTCCTACGCCACTCTCAGACCAAAAGCCATGTTGCGATCGCTCTCTCTCCGACGCTCTCTCCACTCCCTTCACCCCCACCACCGCCACCTCGTTATCCTCTCTTCTTCCTCCACCATCCCCCGTGCCCGACCCGACCCAATCCGCCCCTTCTGCACCGACTCCGCCCCCGCCGCCGCCGCCTCCTCCTCCTCCTCCGAGCTCCGTAAGTACCTGGGCTACACCGCCCTCCTCCTCTTCTGCGGCGCCGCCACCTACTACTCCTTCCCCTTCCCCGACAACGCCAAGCACAAGAAGGCCCAGCTCTTCCGCTACGCCCCGCTCCCCGAGGACCTTCACACCGTCTCCAACTGGAGCGGCACCCACGAGGTGCAGACCCGCGTCTTCCACCAGCCCGAGAGCTTGGCCCAGCTCGAGGAAGTCGTCCGGGAAGCCAACGCCAAGAAGGCCCGAATCAGGCCCGTCGGGTCGGGTCTGTCGCCGAACGGGATCGGGCTGTCCCGGGCGGGGATGGTGAACCTGGCGCTCATGGACCGGGTTTTGGAGGTGGACAAGGAGAGGAGGACGGTGACGGTGGAGGCCGGGATTAGAGTGCAGCAGCTGGTGGACGGGATTAAGGATCACGGCCTCACTCTACAGAACTTCGCTTCCATTAGGGAGCAGCAGATTGGTGGCATTGTTCAGGTTGGTTGGTATATTGTGCGTGTTGGTTTTTCCTTTGAGATTAGGTCATTGTTTTGGTTTTGGAAGTCAGAGGTTAGAGTTTGTTGTGTTTGGGAAGGATGTAGTTTCTGATAGATCAGGACTTGTTGACGTTTTGTGTGGTTTGAAGATGTGAGAGATTGGATTGCATCGTGGAGTTCTTGTCTTTTGGATTTGGCAGATTGGTATTATGTTTTGAGTTGCTGGTTGGCTTTATTGATGCTTGTGGCGTAGACACTTAGGATGAGATGCTGGCAGTTGTGCTAAAGCATTTTATTATTTGAGCCTATACACGATCCATGATCCATGATTGATAAGGGGAGGCAAAAAGGTAGTACACAAAGAATAAGTAGCATCGGCATTGTGTATCTTTTGGCTTATTTTTTGGGCAATTCATGTGTATAGGTTGGCGCCCATGGCACTGGTGCCAGATTGCCTCCCATTGATGAGCAGGTCATCAGTATGAAATTGGTTACTCCTGCCAAGGGTACAATTGAGGTTTCAAAAGAGAAGGACCCAGAACTCTTCTATCTGGCTAGGTGTGGTCTTGGGGCCCTCGGTGTGGTTGCTGAAGTAACCCTCCAATGTGTCGACAGACAAGAGCTTGTGGAGCATACCACTGTGTCAACCATGCAAGAAATCAAGACAAATCACAAGTACTGATTAATATGTGCTAAATGCCAAATTGCCTTTTTAGTAGAACCTGTTTTTTGAATGACATATGCCATGGAGGGTTGCATTGGTGATCCATGGATACATAAATTGCAGGAGAGGTGTTTGTTATGTGTATAATGTATAAATAATAGGTCGTGCAATAACTATCAGTCTTTTAGCAGAAATGTAACCATTCTTCTACTTTCACAGGAAATTGTTGTCTGAGAATAAACATGTAAAGTATCTGTATATTCCGTATACAGATACTGTTGTGGTTGTGACTTGCAATCCTGTCTCAAAATGGAAAGGTCCACCTAAGTTCAAGCCCAAGTATACTGCGGATGAAGCTTTGCAGCATGCACGGCAACTCTACCAGGAGTCACTGCAGAAGTACCGGTAACTTGCTCTCCTTTGGCATATGACTTCTCATAGCTTAGATGAAACCAAAAGATCGTGGCCGAGTTTAGAGGGAGTCATTTTAAATTTTTAATAGCTTTTGAAGATGAGGTGCTGAAGTTGATACATCATCGTGAAGCAGAAAAAGGGATGTTGAATGTACACTGATTTCAAGCTATGGCATTTGCTTAGATTATTTTTAGAATTGCCCGCTGCATTACGAGCTTCTTTTACTTTTTCTTACAAGAGATGATTGATGTGACCCCTGTCATATAATAGGGCAGTGCTTATCTGAATGAAAACATTTTAGGATCCAAAACTATTTTGATCTGTTAGTGGAATCATCTAACTTGATAACATTCTTGAAGTCATGAGATAATTTAAGTGTACTGAATAAGCTTTCTGAAGTTTGTAAATATAATCATATAGGTGCTTCTTGGTAAGGACATGTTGTAGGGAAGCCTGCAACTTAGGTTGACCGGATCCATCTCAGGCCATGAAAATTTGAACTTTTTTTCTTCTGTTGGTGGTATTATGTTGTATTGAAAATGCTCTGCCGCTAGGGAGCAGAGGCATTCAGGCTTCGAAGTTTGATATGAACTCTTTATTCGGAATGCTTTCCCTTTGATTTTGCTTATCTTCGTACTCCTTGTGGTTTCTTACTGCTAGTGGGCCGTCGCACCTTGAGAGCTGCTGTGCAGTAATAATCTAAGTTAAGGGGGTTTCTAAATTCTTCATTTACTTGCCGCAGCCCTGACGTTAAATCCTCCAATAAGGATGAACCAGACATAAATGAGCTCTCTTTCACAGAGCTGAGAGATAAACTGCTTGCCCTGGATCCTCTCAGTAAGGACCACGTCATAAAGGTTAATCAAGCTGAGGCTGAGTTCTGGAAGAAGTCAGAAGGATATAGGGTGGGTTGGAGCGATGAAATACTAGGCTTTGACTGTGGTGGCCAGCAGTGGGTCTCAGAGACTTGTTATCCTGCTGGAACTCTTTCTAAGCCAAGCATGAAAGATATTGAATATATAGAAGAGCTGAAGCGGCTTATAGAGAAGGAGGATATACCTGCACCTGCTCCTATAGAGCAACGATGGACAGCTCGCAGCAAGAGCCCCATGAGTCCAGCATCAAGTCGAGCAGAAGACGATATATTCTCTTGGGTACTTTTTTCTGTTGCACATCTTTCACGTCTTTATGGCTGCGTGTGTGCTTGCGCTGGCACAGTCTCGTTATCAGCATAAAGCATTTGATAACTAGAGCACAGTGGTGATAGAATTGGGGACTGAACCGGTCAGTTCTGGAACTACTGGTCCTGAACTGGCTGGCCAGCTGGTCCCAATTCTACCTGAGAACCGGCCCATTCTTATGTTTTGGGTAAAAATTCAAGTTCTTATAATATAGAACTTCAAATTATTACAAAGACATTCCTTGGTCAAACGGTTTATGTGATTTTGTCAGAAAAGAAAGTTTTTTCCGCAATAGATGCATTGAAACAAGTTCCAAAACAAATTCAACCTGGAGCCAGCAGGGTTGGACCGGTTTCCGGGATGGAACTGGCAATCGACCAGGCTGGTTCCTGGGTTGAACCATACCTGGTGCTGACCCTTATTAGAGCTGATGTGCGTAGATTGCTGCATTCGCGTCAGATCCGCTTCTTCATTGTCATGCATCGTTTGCTTTCATTGTATTGGGAGATAGGAGTGAGAAATTTGAGCATCTCCAATGGGTACCCACCATCATAGGTACCATCAAAATGCATGTCTTGTATATTCAACCATGTAGCTCCTAGGTTTTAGAAAACTTGATTATAATTACGTGTACACTGTTTCTTGTGGTCTATTCTACTGTTTTTATACTCTTGCCCTCTCAGCCTTGCAAATAGTGACTTCTGAGATGGGCAACCGTTTTTTCAATATTTCCTCTTGCTTGGAGTTGATTGTTCATGTTTTAGGCAGCTTGATAGTATCCATTTGCCACATGGACCACAATTATCCAGATTCGAGAGTATCTTACAATTTGATGAAGCGAACTTTACCTAACTTGCTTCTATAACATGGAGTATAAGCTTAGACAGAGAGGACCACAAGTAAACCTTGTTTGTTCTGGTCACAGTAAATTATTTTCACGGAGCTACAAATTCTTCAAGGGTGGGGCTAAAATAACATTCTTTCTTTTTTGTGGTAGGTCTGCGAGCATGTTCAACCTTTTATGTAAAGACAGGTCTTGATAGCTCATGATTCTCAATTTTAGAGTGGTGTTGCATATCTCAGGTTGGGATTATTATGTATCTTCCAACAAGCGATGCTCGTCAGAGAAAGGAAATAACTGAAGAATTTTTCCACTATAGACGTCTGACACAGGAGCAATTGTGGGATCGGTATTCTGCTTATGAACATTGGGCTAAGATCGAGGTAATTATCACTGCTAAATCTTTTGCATCGTCTTTTTCCCAGTGTTTTGCATCAAGTGCTTTGGCCAAGGATATCCTCGTGTGAAGGTATTGCTTCTTGATCTCCTAGAGTTTAATGTTGATCTACCTATTTTCACTCCCGGCTTTTGACTTTAAAAGATCTAAACCTAAACCGAACTCTGAAAACCAAAATCATGCACATCTTCAAGTGTATTTTCTGTTGCTTACCTTGAATGTCCCACAACGAAATCGTTCCATTGCTATTATACAGGAAAAAACACAATGGACTGCTAACTTAATATAAGCTCCATTCAAATTTATATCAGGTCCCAAAGGACAATGAAGAGCTCGCTGCCCTGCAAGCAAGACTAAGGAAACGGTTTCCGGTAGATGCGTACAACAAAGCGCGGAGAGAGTTGGACCCCAACAAGATCCTTTCCAATAACAAACTGGACAAATTGTTCCCTCCATCAGAATCCCCGTGAAAATCAGCCCGCGAATCGGTTAGTCCATAATTTTGATGCGGCTCCAGTTTCTTCTGTCATCAATTCTTACGCAGTCATTTAAGAAAGTAGGATGCCGTAAGATGTCAGCCGTAGAATAAAATCGGAGCACCATGTATTTGTATGATAAAAGAGCGTGACTGTGTTGTGAATGAAACCCATGTTCTGCATCTGACATCTACTCCGGCATCCTCAACTTTGATTAGGAATCATGTGGCCTCAAAACAGAGATCTTCTGGTCTATTTTGCAGTATTCCTGAGAAATCGACTTCTGAAAAGAAGGTTCGCTTGCTGGATGGTAAATTGATTTGATTATTCGAGCTGAAGATCACACTCATCATACATGTCTATTCCTTGTTCCTTTCTTTGCCTCGCGATTTATTTATTTAGCCCTTCCTTTTAAGGGGTGAAGAAAATCATGATAGAACTTAATTGGACAGTGCAGGAAGCATTCCATAAGAGGAAGTTAATCCATTAGGACAAAAGAATATGGAGACGAACTATAGGTACAGAGTACAGGCTATCGCAAATTATTACAGCTTATGATTTGATCGCACAACATGGAGTATAAACACGACACCCAATTACATATCGTACATTCATATCTCGGTTTTGCTCAAAGCAAAGCCATCTTTTAGCAGCAACATTCTTCACAGATCCAGCAGCAGCAAAGAGCAAACAGGCTGCGAAAGCGAAGCCGAAACAGAGCATCGGAGAGAGGATTAGAGGAAAAAAAAAATAATAGGAAAGAAATGGGCGACAATCAGAGAGTAACATTCGGCTTACCATCCTTCAAGGAAGCCCTTCTCTCCCTTGTTCTTCGAGCGAGCAAACCATTTTTTCTTGCCTCCCGCGGTGGGCGGTGGATTCTCAGTTGGGTAGCCTTTAGACACAACAAAGAAGAAGAAAGCCAACAGAGTCAGATCACAAAAAACACCTTTCAGTCTTAGCAGATGACTAGGAGCAAAAACCCAAAAAGCCAGAGAGAGAGAGGGATGGATAAGTACCAGGAGGAGGCAGATTCTGCTGGGGCTGTGGCGTGGCCATCTTTGGAATCAAAGACAGGAATGAACTGGGTTTCAATCGAGTTGTCTGAGCAGTGATTTTGTCGAGGGAATTCAATCAAATCTGTTCCTGTGAAATGGTGTGATGTCTACCGCTCATGGAGGTGGGGGAGGGTATATATATATACACATACATACACGTCACTGCAGACAAGGCATCTTAATCTATTGCGGTAGGTTAATGGTCGGCCTAGGGGAGGGTCGATCAATTACGTATCTTACTTCGGTTCATCCAAAGCGCCACTTGTCGCCTTCTCGCCACCCTTTTCAGCCTTGAAAAAAGCAAGGAAGAAAAAAAATTGTGCAACTACGGGGATCGCAAATGAGCTCGAAGATGCTTACTTAGCAAAGAGGAGAAAGCAAAAGCTGGGACAAAAAATCCCACCCCAAAAAAAAAAAATTAAAAAATGGAGAGGATAAAAAGAAGCCGCGGGAATCAATCGGAAAGGTCCAACAAGCATCCCTCGTCGTCATCGTCGGAGTTGAAAAAAAACGAAAAGGATGTGGTTTCGCACGAAGCTTTCAAAGTTTCAAAAGTGATGAATATCCCCCAAAATTTCAATTCTGAAACGCGTGTGGGATGGGAGTGAACGTGCGTCAGAACATATTCCCCCATCCGCTATTGCTCCACTGTTGTCGTCTCTTTCTCTCTCTTGCTTACTTTTCGTTCAACCATTCCCTCCCTCCCTCCCCCGGTCTGAATTCGGGGATTATTTAAGCGGATCTTTAATCCCTTACTTACTCCAAGGGGTCGGCAGGTAATCAGGGTTTACGTTTTCTCCACATCCCCCCAATCGCGTTTCCCCTCCTCCGCAATGGACACGTATTTGGTAACACACCTGGTGAGTTAGACACGTAATCAGGAGGGGATGGGCCAACGTGCGAAGAAATCATCGCCGCGTCGTTTTCAAAGCACACACACTCTCTCTCTCTAAGACACGGAACTGCGTGTGAATGGATGGATCTTTTGACCATCTTTTGATTTCCTTTCGTTCGTCAGACGTCAGGATAATTAGGTTGTCGATAGAGAAGAGGAGAAGAAGAAGACGATGATGATGAAACTGATGCCAAGCTGCCAAGCCCAAGTATAAGAAGAGCCCAATGTCATGGGCCTGAAGGTCCGAAACATTTGGCATCTGGGCTTTGCAGGAAAACTGTCGAGGAGTCGCATGTCCGCCGTTTGTCAACGAGGATGGCCCGTCACTCTCGGAAGCATGGACCGACTTCATGATCTGCAAGATGGCCCTTGCCTCTGCCTCTGATGTCGCGCATCGCGAAATCTGTCGGAGTCACACAGCCTCGACTACTGCTTGAATGCACGGGGCCTTGCGAGACCCGCTCCGACCGTCTGTTCCTTGGGGGGACCGAATTGCATAAACCACCACCCCTCCCACCCCCCCCCCCCCCCCCGGCGACAGTGATTCGGAGGTTCCGGCAAAAGGCGGAATCGAGCATCGAGAATCATATCGACGCACTGACTCCAAGATGGAGTGGGATCCTGATGATCGTTAGAGGCCATTTAGTGCAACCAACTTTCCTGGAGCGATTTAAGCCATGTAATGAAGTGTTGTCGCTTTCCACCAGGCGTTCGCCGAATATCCAACAAAGGTGGCCTACAGAAAACCTAAGGTGCATATGACACTTTCCCATATACAACCAACTCGTGATCATAGTTGCAAACATGCTAGTGACACACGAATTCTGTATCTCAACATGTCATTTCGATATGCATAGGGTCAATTTTAAGCATTTCAATAAATTAGAAGTCAAAATGTGTAACCCATTCATGGGTAGCTTAGTTGGTTAGGGCACACTTGCGATTGTGTGGTTAGCCACACTGGTCCCAGGTTCAATTCCCCAAATGAGCACCTGTGATTTAAGTGGGGGACCATGGCGGTGGGTTGCAGTGATTATGGCGGTGGGTTACTGTGATTATGGCAGTAGATTGTTGTGCTAGTCTCCCCCAAGGAATAATTGAGGTGCGCGCAAGCTGACCTAGACATATTAGTTATAAAAAAAATGTGTGTATATATTCAGCTGACAAAAGAAAATATAAGTGTAAATCCCTAAGAGAAGAAGAAACTTACCGCATGACAATTTATCGTGTGTACATAGAAGTATATATTTACAACATGCCCCAATGTATCATTTTTTTTTTTTTTGAGAAATGACTTGTCGATATGTCGTGTAATGTCGTGTCGCGAGTTGGTGCTAGCCGTAATATTTTTCGGGAAAGCAACTCCGATATCTTTAAGGCATTATTACATTGAAATACATAATGATGTCGATTATATAAATCACACTTCTTTTATAGTTCAGCTACAAAACATCTTTTCAGTTAATAGGAAAACTTAATCATGCATGGTATGGTACCTACGCTACAATTTCTTCTGAGCGGCTCCAGCAAGGACACACGGGGTTGCCCACACCCTCGTGTACCAACCAGCAGAAAATCTTGTCCCCCCCGGGTTAGCCTTTGGACCGGAGTAAATGCCTAATTTCACTAGTGTCTCCTGCAAAACAGACATAATTATTGGCTGCTTTATCCTAATCAGACACTATTAATCACTCCTCCCTCATTAATTAGGGATGCTGACTTGGCTTACCACCATTGGCCCTTCGCGACCTCCAAAATCCAAGCCCCTGGAGACTTATGACCCACTTTTCCTATTCAATCTTTGGTGTTGCTTTCACTCCCTTTTCATATCACTGTCCGCATATGGAATTGCCTCGAAAATCACTCTTCAATTCTTCATTCTCAATCTCTCGTTGGTTTATTTCGCGAAAAAAATAATAAAAATTTTAAAAATATTTTCCTAAAATTACATTTACATCGCTCGGAATGAATTAATTAGTTTTAAAAAAAGATTTCCGTCGTCAACAACAATTTATATCTAAACATCTCGTGGATGATGAAAATATTTTATGCTCATTCATTTTTATAAGCAATACAAACGATCATTTTCAAAAAGAAAAATATCTTCCAAATATTTCCTGAAACAAACGTACCCTGAATTGCCGTCCAACTCTCTCAAAGTTTGTTCTAGCTGATTGAGGTGTTGAAAAATTGAAGGTCGTTCCGAGGGTAACTTGCTCTGAATTGATTCAAGATCAACTATGTAGGTTAAAGATCTAAACTCGACTGTTCATGGGTTTACAGAGTGTTTCATAGGTATCCGGGGAATGGCGACTTTGCACTTGTGCCCCTGTATTATCATAAAAGAAAAAGAAGAAGCAAATGCCCTTATTATATACGATGGGCTTTGTCGAAGATTGCTTCAGGGCACTTTCAAAGTGGCCATAGACTTACAATCACTATCATGCATTATATGAATGCCATCATTCTTCTTATCAGCAAGGAATTATGGCTATATATATATTTTTTCAATTCTCGTCCAATGAAGGAACGTCTTATGGTCTTCACCTTTGAAATTTTTACTAGTTCTTAACACCATAATGTTTTATAGTAATTATCAACACCATAACTTTTCACGTGTAAGTCTTAACTAATAGTGACATAAAGTAAGCTAGAATATATTGGTATGTTATTAAATGAGAAAACTTCATATATTGATCAACATAAACATCAAAATCACATTTACCCCAAACTAGTTAGGGTCGATCAAAAATAAATGAATTAAAAGAAAAACCGATTGAGAAAAAAAAAGAAAAAAATATACAAAAAAATATACAAAAAAAGGAATGAAAAGGACAACAAGGAATATAGAAATTATGTACCTCCACAATACTAATAGTTTTCCTTCACTTCATCCTAAGACCAACGTACATCAATTTATTTCCCACTCGAGATATTGATGTGTTTGCTTATTAAATAATTTGAAAATTAATTACATAAATGATGCAAAATGAAAATGCATTGACTCCATAATGCTTGAAGCAGGTGGAACCATAGAAGTAACTTCCAGAAAAGGGTTACTTTTTTTTAGACAGAAAAAGTTATTTAGAGCCTGTTCGGTGAAGTTTCTATTCTCCGAAACAAAAAAAATCAGAAACATGTTTGGTAATGGAAATGATTCTGATTTTGCTCCTGTGAACACTTTTGGACCAACAATAAGAAACAAAAAAAAAAGTTGACATTTTTTAGAATATCAAAAACCAAAAATAGAAAAATCATAAAAAAAAATATATACAAATTTTGGAAGAATAAAAAAAATCTCAAAAATTAGAAGATGGGTCATTTCAACTGGCCAATCCTATTTTTAATGAATTTTCCTTTCGATTTCTCTCAAATGATGATTTTGTCGTTCGTGGGTAAATTGTTCCAAAAAAATCTTGAAAAAAAAACCTCAAAAAAATTAAGAAATGGGTCCATTCAACTAGCCAATCTAGTTTTTGGTTATTTTGCCTTTCGATTTTTTATAAGTCTTGGCTGATTTGTTGTCAACGTACCATGTTGCATCATTGATTGTCTACATGGTATCCAAGAGTAAAATTGAGCCACCTATGTGGTAATGATGGATTTTATTCATTTTAAGCAATAAAAAAAAATCAGAGTCACCTCTTTGATCCTTGGCATATGCATAGCCTCAAGAGATGCATGGGAAAATAATAATTTTTACATATCATCCTTCCAATCAACAAATTTGAAGCATCCCTATTTTGGCAAAAAAAAAAATGTCATGGTGCAAGATGATTGCACTTGCAAGGTCCGAGGAAATTCATCAAATATGGTTATGTAATTATTTGATTTAAATGATAAATTGGAAAGAAAAATTATTTTCCAGAGAAGAAATTCTGTGCAGTTACTAAACACGTTTTTGTTCTATGATAGAAATTTTATGCAGTTTCCAAAAGCGTTCTATTACTCTGAAACTCATCCATGAAACAGAATAACAAATTTGATTCTAATCATGACTAATTTTTTGGAATAAAAACGTTATCAAACAGTCACTTAAAGTTACTTCAGTTTTTTTCAAGAATTTGTGAAAATACAGTGTAGTTGTCGCCACACACCATCGTACCAGACACCATCTTCTGCACTATTGATTTGGCTCTGGCAAGTGGCAACCACCATATCTCTCTCTCTCATACGATGTGGTTCAAAAAAGACGATAATGTAGGACTATCATTAGTACCAAACCAACTGTAATTACGAATGTCAAATAATGTTACCAAAATACATACATGCGGACACATACTATGTATGTATGTATGAATACTCTAAACCATATTTGGATATTTAATATATGTATATACGTATGTGTGTATGAATACTCTAAACCATATTTGGATATTTAATATCTTCTGCAAATAGCATCATATGTAACTAATGCAACCACATCTTATTGATAATAGTCATATTAAAGGAAGACAAGTTGTCCAATCGGATAAACCTATTGTGTAAATGTTTATTTAATCTTAAAACTTTTCATTTTTGTCGAATGTGTCATAAGCATTGGTGCTCATGTAATCCTTCTGCCAATTTTCAACGAAAATCGAGGTGGTGTGCTATGTAGGACGACCGGTGATGACTGGACCACCACGTGATTGATTTTCGATGAAAATTGAGTCACATATTTGGATATAATATCTCCTCCAAAGAGTATCATGTGTAACCGATGGACCATATGTATTGATAATAGAGTCACGTTAAAAGATGAAAAATTGTCTAATCAATTCTTAACTTATCATAGGAATGCTAATTCAAATATAAAATTTTTAATTTCCCAATTGAGTCCTAAACCTTTGAGCGAAATTCCAACGTAATCTTTTCGGTCAATTTTCGCTGCAAATCCCTAATATGATGGCGAGCTACAAAGGATGGACGGTGATAACTATACCGCCACGTCATCAATTTTCAGCAAAAATTGACAGGAATGATTACATTTGAATTTCGCGCCACGTTAATAATTAAATTGGTAGAAATTGAAAATTTTAAAACTGAATTGACATCCGTACAATGGTTTTTGACTTATTTGGGTAAGTTTCCCTATTAAAGGATGTCAAATGAAACTCGTTACGTATGTTCCTGGGTAATATTTCAAATTTTAAATTATGATAGAATGATAATAGGCCATACGCCCAAAACTGTAAAAAGGTTTTGTTATTTGATTGCTCCACAAATGTCTCGAGGGCACTCGTTGTCAAAATCCACGACAATAAACTGAGGATTCTGAAATGTTAGTTTTCTATGCTAATAGTATGGATACTAAACCGATAATCCTGTCTAGAAAACTGGCCTCGTCTGAGCATGTAAGGTGGAAGACATGAACAATCGCTTATGACTAGTCTAATGAACTTCCGTGAACGACAGAAGCATGTGCATTGACGAAATCACTGCAAATGTGCGTCAACATCCACTTGCTTCTTGTGAAAAGGAGGATGAAAGGCTCAATCGCCGTTTAGTCCAACAACAATAACATCTTGAAACAACACTTCGAGAATTAATTTTCCTGCTGCATAATCTTGCAAAACTCGCAATTAGTCGCTTGCAAATTGGTGCGAGTTCCCGAAGATATTCAATAGAAAAACGATGTGCTAGTTCGCGCGCTTTCCAGCAACTTTAAAACACCTAGGTTTCTTGCCTTGAAATCGTGAATTAGCTTAAACTAGTTGAAAGAATTGCCATATCCATGCCAGATATGAAAATAATGCTAAACACCGTTTTAACTCAGGATACGACAATTCACAAGATGAAGGAACAAGAGAACAACATCGACCGCATATGGCGATATTCTCACTGTCAGCAATTTTCCGCTCTAAAGATGTGAAAACAATTCATTGCGATGTGAATGATCCGGAAAAGCATAAAAGGAAAATATTTGAATGAAATGTGACAATCAAAGCCATCAATATGTTGACAATGCCGAACAGTGACCTCAAAAATACACATTCAGGGATTTCCAGCTGAAATGCAGCCATCAAACTTGATCGCCCGTTTAATAAGGTTGGATAGGCACATTTCACTCAGACTTTGTAAGCCTGATGACACCCAAATTTACGGTCTATCAAGAATGAACAGCATAACAAGAGAGCCACATTGAAGTGTGTGAAAATTATTGTTTACAAACCAGCCTCAAGTGTAGAAGTCTTGACGAATCAAATGAGAAGATTATGAGGAAAGCAGTCATATATATATAAGCACGAGTACCAGCCTCATTGAGCAAGTGGCAATGAGAACGATCAGAACAAAACATTGGCATTTGAATGATGGTACTCATTTGAGGCTCATTAATGAACAATCATCTTGCAAACAGCAGACAATTGCTTAGCCTTCAACAACATTTGCTCCGAAGACTGCCATTTGTGATTGAGAGCTACTAATCATGAAAGCCAAAGGTATAGCTTATAATCGCAGTAGATTTAGTAGCTGCCATCAGAGGAAAAAGTTGCAGAATCACTATATTATGACTTAGAAACCGAGTGAGCACGATGCAGTTACACGCCACATTGGATCAATTGACGAACAAATCATCAGCAAATCTTCTACCGTCAAAATGAAGAAACTGACTTACTAAGGGTAAAAAGCAGGCTAAGCTAGCTCTTTCCAAAAATCTAACTTTAAACGGACACTGAAAGTCTACCCACTTAAGTAAATCAAAGTAGCAAGAATAACCGAACATAAAAGCCTAGGATCAGATCTAATTATTCCCACAGTTCTGGTTCATTGATGTAAAACATGCCTTGGGAGAGAAATTGGAAAGCTTAAGCGAACACAAACTTCGGAGAAATAACGGCAGCACACATCTGGGAAGAAGATACAGTTTTCACCTGTCTTTCTGATTTCGATTTAATCTCAGGTGCTGTTTCTAGACTCAAACTAAACATACAAACATACCCTTTTACACTTGAAATTATCACATGTCAACTTTAGGGTTTTTGACAAGAAAATGTTTCTGGGAATAAGCTGGTGCACCGTGCAAGAAGCAGGCCAAAAGAAGGCAAAGGAGGACAAAAAAAGAGGATTGCAATAAATTAAGAGCGGGTCCTTTTTGGTCACACTCCTTTGTTGCTTTTATGCATGACAACACACCAATCAAATTGTCTATATCCACATGATTTTGTCCAAATTTGCTAGACACGTCTATGGCCAATCGGACTCCCTCTCCCGCCCAAATGCCCCGTGTATGGGGAGAGGGAAAAGATAGCATTTCCTGAAAAAAACGAAGGTAAGAGACAGCTCATTTCCCTCATTAGAATAAAAGGTACCCATGTCCTAATAAAGCCCTATGTCTATAAAATATATATATATATATATATATATATATATATTAAAAGAGGAATAAACCCCACAAGCCTATTATTCTTATCTCAAAATATCCCTGATTTATATATATATACATACACACATGCGCGTGTACATTATTATTTTTGTTCTGCATAAGAGTAGGGTTATGTATGTTTATAGAAAAATGAGAAGGTGGGTGGGGAGAACAAGAAGATGGAAAAACGACGAGCAACGAATATAGGCATAGAAACTATCATAGATAGATGTACCATCTACCGATTAAATACACGAGAGCGTCGACGACTGGCCGGGGCTTGAGAATATTGACCTGCGTCTCTCTCTCTCTAGCCCCTCTCTCTATATATATCCGACCGATTCCTCTTCAACATCTGCAAGAACTCAGATTCTCTCTCCTTGTCCCATCCGACTGAACGAAGGCATTACGTCCCATCTATGAAATGGCCCTTGGGTCTCTCTTCTTGTTGTGAATATGATCATCCAAAGAAACCCTACAAGAAGCAAGAACAACCAACACACAGAACATGGAGAGAGAGAAAGAGGGGAAGAATAAGTAGAGAAGAAAATGAGATCCTATGAATCAGCAAATGAACGTCTAATTGGGAGTTTCTGTTCTCTATGATATACTACTATATATGGATCCGAAGACGATAATGTTTCAGTGGTTTTTTGTTCTTTGAGATCAGAGCTAAAACTCTGGACGTCGATGGTGGTACAATGAAGAAGGGTCGCAAGCCACTTGCTGTGTCCTTTGCCTTTGCCTGTGACGGCCGGTCTCGGCTTCGTCGCTGCAGTCGACACCCATTTGAGCAGCACCAAGATTGAGATAAACCATTCTCGAATCAACGTTCAAATTGGAGATATTCCCTCCACTGCTTCCGCTGCTATGCCCTTCGCTCATCGGCGGGTTATAGATGCTGCCGTGGGAGTGCGAGGATGCGTTCGCGTTCCCTTCCTCACGCGAGATCACAAGAGCCGCTGACTGGACGAGCTCGAGGCAAAGCCGGAGCTTGTTGGGCTCGATGTGGGCCAGCCCCGGCACGGCCCCCTTGAAGAGGAAGTCGGAGGTGAGGGCGCGGAGCACATCCAGTGGGGTGACCCCATCGACAGTCCGGACGTTGGGGTCCGCATGGTGGTCGAGGAGGACCGCCACCATATCTGGGGACACCATCTCGGCTGCAACGTGGAGTGGGGTCTTCCCCGCAGGCCCCGCAGGGCAGTTCACATTGGCAGCCCCGAGCTCGAGCAGCGCCTTGACCACCTCCCGGCTGCAGTTTTCGACCGCGTAGTGAAGGGCCAGCGCGTCGTCCAGGTTGAGGCCCTCTCCCATCACCATGAGCTTCACGAGCTCGACGTCGGAGGAGTCGAGGGCACGCCGCATCCGCCGGATCTTCTGGTCCTCGAGGTCGGCGCCAGCAGCTGCGATAAGTTCATGGTGACCAGGGTGGTGGTGGTGGTGGTGGTGGGGGTGAGGCACGAGGGATTGGCGGGCGAGGGACGACTTAAGGCGGAGCTCTTCGATCTTGGTGACCACGTCGATGGGGAGGTGTTTGGCTAGGACCTCAGGTGGGAGACCAGATTTGGCGACCAGGTGAGAGCAGGTGGTCCACAGTTGCTGCATTTCGTGCTTGCTCGAGGCTATTAGCACTTTCATCACGTCCTCTATTGAGGCCTTATGGACCATGTTTGCCAATTGCTTCTGCCAACAATCAAATAAGCACCGAAACGGATTAACACCATGTGCAAAGATTGATGATTTTACTTACCGAATTGAACTGATCAACATGGCAAGAGAGGAAAACATTAGACTACTAACCTAGCTTGTGTTCATTGGAGAACAATCTAACTTTTTTCCTTCTTTTGTTTTTTGGGTTTTGAATTTCTTATATCAAGATGAAGCATTTGAACACCCAAATAGAGAAAGTGAACGTTTTGGGAAAAGTTGGGTTTGGTAATGCTTTAACTGTGCAGGAAGACAAGACAATGGAGAGATCAATCCAAAGGCCTAAAAATGGGAAAAATTCTGAGTCCTAGCCACTGAATTAGGGCGACCCATTTCAAGAAACTCCCACGTCTGTACATAAAATCAAACTCACGGCAACGCAAGAGCACGTCGCATAAAAAGAGAAAAAGGTCGCGACAGTTTGGTCTGTGACCGATGAAAAGACACAAACATTATAAGTACTTAGGATTCCTCCAGCGTTTCAAAGGAGAGTCTGGATGGTGAGTGTTCTAGTGTCCCTCAAATTACACAGAAGTGAATCCCAAAAAAAATGAAAAAAAAAAACCAACTGAAACACACAGAAGCTCCAATTATTGAAAAGAAACGTCACCCACCAAATCCTACAACAGCAAAATCTAATCCCACCTCCCCAGGAAAGGTCATACCAATCAACGCACTAGCTATAGAAAGAGAGAGAGAGGGATAGAGGGAGAGGGGGGAATAGGGTATGAGAATTGAGACCTGAGTGAGCAATGCGAGCTGCTCGACGCCGAAGGATCGAGCGGCGGCGAGGGTGTCGAGGGCGAGGTCGACGGCGGAGGTGCAATGCGTGTGCCAGCAGCCGCGCTCCCCGCAGTCGGGCCGGGACTCGTGCTTCTGCGGCACGATCGAGACCTGCCCACTGTACAGGAACTGCAGCAGCAGCAGGAACACCTCGTACCCCACCGAGCTAACCGGGATCACCCCGGATCGCGGCGAGGACGGCGCGCCCACCCTCGAGCCCGACCCGGAGGATGGATCAGAGGAGGGCCCCCCAGGGGATTCGGATTCGCAGAAGAACTTGCGGAAGAAGAGGCTGCGGGCGGCGAGGATGCAGCGGTGGGCGTGGACGAGGCGGCCCTCCACGCTGAAGGTGACGTCGCTGAAGGCCTGCCCGTTGATCAGGAGGTTGAGGTAGTCCAGCGACAGGGTTCTCAGCGAGTCCTCGACCGACATCTTCTTGTTCTTTGATTTCCTGCTCTCGGAAGCGACTATGCTGCTGTTTCTTTCTTGTTTAGGGTTGAGAGAGTGAGAGAGAGGGGCTAAGAGGCGGTGGCGGCGGCGGCCGAGGAGGAGGAGGAGAGAGAGGAGGTGGAAGTACTCATGTGCTGTTGGCGAGTTCTATTGGGAGCGTGATCGGAGGTGAGATTCTTCCATGGAAATGAAGAGTTGTGGTCTGTGCGTTGATAGATATTTTGGTGGAGAGAGAGAGAGAGTGAGTGAGAGAAGCAACTTGGGTGGCCATTCTGGGCGGCTGAGCTTATTAAAAGGGTGAGCTTTTATTTATTTATTTATTTATTTTTCAATAAACAATTGGCAAAAAATCAGACAACATATAATAAATGAGAATAATCCCAGGTATACTAATTTCAACTTATAAAATAACGTGGCCGTTCTTCGTAAATATTGAATAAAATCCACTTACAATTATTTGTCTGAAGGCTTCCTATTGACCAAAGGAAGGGGCGATTGTCTCTTAGCCCTGAAGATTTGACCAAATAATATTCCCCTGCTGTTGAAAGTGAATTCCCCAAAAAAGAAAGCACGAGCTTTATCTTTATACACTAGGCTAATTTCATGAAAAACTTCAAACACTTACATTAATTTTTTTATCATAAAAAATCCTAAATCAATTCACATGTGTAAAATTTATCTTAAATTATTTCTTTTAAAAAATCTCAAATCGGTACATCTATGTCAGCATGTGTAGATGGGATGATGCGATTTTTACTGAAAAATACTTCTCTGACGGTACGACATACTGTCGATTATTTCTGATCGTTAATTCACACACTATCGTTGTGTATTTTGCATAAAGTACTCCTTAGTTAAAAAATTGTGGAGTCATGAATAATGATAATAATCTCATATTATCAAGATAGCGGATTTCAAATTTTTTTTTCCCATCTTTGTTCGGTTTTGACTGTATACAGCTAAGGCAAAGAAACACACGGTTGCCTAGCTTTACGTCCACTCACAAAAGAAAGACCATAGCCTTTTTGCACATACTTCTCTTTTGTTGAATTTACCTCGTGTCCTCTTGAAGATACATACTCCTCCTTATCATGGGTATTTTTTTTTTCTTTTCATTTCACTCTCTTCGTTTTCTTTGCACCTTACATTAAATTAAACAAAAGATAATTAAGGTTTTATTCATAGTCGAATAAGAAGTCCGTATTGATTGCCGGCAATTAGTCATGAAAGTTTCTCGTGGGTCTGGTAGCATGTCGTGATGTAATTTTTTTTCAAATTAATCTTACTTTGGTGGAGCTCCCGCGTCGCTAAATTAGATTATAATACACTAGCTAGAGAAAAAAAAAGAGCTTAAAATTCAATTTGTAACACAAGTTCAAAAAGAAAGATATATCGAGGGCCGAGATGCCCTTGCACTGCACTAAATCCAAGGGGAAGGAAATTTTTTTATTAAAGTATTATTTCAAAAAATACATGTTAGCGCCAATCGGCCGATACTGGCCGGATGGATTGAATTAGCACAAATACAAAAAGTTTAGGATTAAATTGAAAAAAAAAACAGATTTATTTATATGTGTGTGTTTTTACGAATAATCAACGGCACATAAGATCAGAATGATCGTTGAAATCAGCGTTCAAGGAGACCCAGAAATTCTGTATGCTGGTTTCAAAAGAGTGTTATAAGCCACGCATCGTTTTCCTTTTTTTTTTTCCTGTCCTAGAGAACAATATCGGAAAATTAAGTACGAGAATAACTTTTTGCCGCATGTTTGGCAAGAAATTCTTGACCAAGGTAAATCTAGCTTTAACTGTGCTAGTTATCGACTCTTTGTAACCTCGAACAACAATCATGGTCAAATCGAAAAGTCAAAAGCAAATATGAAAATTAGCAAATTTGTCTGATTTCATTTGTACTCCTTATTTTCATTTAAAAATCGTCAAGTTATATTAATTTTTCTTAAATTCTGAAACTTAGACATTACTTTAAAGAAAATTATGAGCATCATAAATTTTTCGTGAGCTTGTGAAATTTAGATGATATTCTAAAGGGAATTCTTGGGTAAAACAAAAGGAAAAAAAATTACGTTTTCTCTGTGATCGAGAAAAATAAAAACTAAAACAAGAAATTTTTAATCTGAAACAAGTCACATCAAGTCACTTCAAAAAAGGAACAGTGGGATTCGGAAGGAAACAAAACGCCATCTTTCTACATGCACCTGATCGACCATCGTGGAATTGAATGGTGCCCTCCTTTTCTAATTATTGTTCTTCCCCCAAAATCCTCAAAGGAGAATAATTAAAGACCAGTTCGCTAAAACGCTCGACCATGCATTCAATTTCTCGAGCATATGCACGGTCCGTGTCTCCAATTGTTTTAAATGTAAACTGCTCTGGACAGATGGTTGCTACCTGTTAATTTAATTGCCCATTTAATAGTTAAAAATGATGAACACACGGTCATCTGCTTTTCATTAGATCATAATGACCTATAATCCATGGCCAAAAAAAAAAAAAAAGTCCCCGGTTGCTCAAAATCGCTTGACTTCATCCAAATCAGTGGCCTTTGACAAGAACCAATTTTCGTGTTTTGACATATAGAGAGAGCAATGTTAGGTGTCCATTCCGGATCAAAGAAGCGAATTATTCGAAATGACGTTGTAACACACTATTGTACAGCCGAGACACATGCATTATTAAGGGCGATTGATCTCGCTTAATATCAATTTCTATACACCGGCACGCATGCTTTCGACTCATGCGATAATCATCGATTAGTACCCAAAAAAGGCCCCCAAGAAAATTGCAGGATCGTTCGATTCACATCATTCACAAGGAGGGAAGAGCGTAGAGAGAAAGGGGGGGGGGGGGCGGGGGAGGGAGAGAAGGGGTCACGTGCGGCACGTGCTGGAGATGGGGCTAGAAGACAAAATTTTCTCAGGTTAGTGATTAATAGGAGTAGCCACAACATTGTCAGTTGGAGTGGCAGAGAGGTTGGTCATTCCACCCCATCCTCCCTCCTTCCGAAACAAATCCCATCGATTGACAACACATCCACTGACTGTCGTATGATTTCAGAGACCTCCGATTTGACGTTTGACTTGTCATGTCACTCGGCCCCCACACACACACTCGCCACTCAAATTGCATCCCCCCCTCTTCCCAAAACCCTAGCGGGAGATAATTAGTGCCCGCATAACTATAACTTTCTTTGATATTTATCCGGTTAATTCTTTGCTTCTTAACTTCCAAACCGGAGTGATTACCGGGTGAATTAAAACTAGGAAAAATGGGAAATTTTGGTAATCCCGTATTAACTTAGGCATGCTATGAAACCGGAGAGCGCAACGATCGATGAGATGACGACCATGATGGTCATGGACGGCTCGGGTCTCCCACGGGGGCTTTGACTAGTTCCCCTTTTCTGGGTCTTCTGCCTAATCCCCAATATGCACGCAACATCCATTGCAAAGATATATACAGAGAGAGAGAGATGGACTTTGAATACTTAGATCTATGCCAAAAATATCACCAAATGCAGAAATTCTTTTAACCTCGGCCGGTCTTCTAATAGAATTAGAATAGCTGCAAAATGATTCGTCGCACCACGATGAATGGGACAGTTACCGACCTAGAATTTTAACTCGAGCGAAAATCTCGATCTATAAGTAGGCGCGGTGTGATAAATGGTACATAAAAGTTTTGTAGAAAATGATACATGCTCGATTTTGGGCATGTCTGTAGAAAGCTTGACGGAAAGCGGGAAGCTAGGCTTTTGTAAGTCTCTCTGGTATTTCCCTCCTATTGGGAAAAAATATGTATTACAACAATTGGGAGTGGGGAGAGGCTTTGGGGCCGGCCTCACACCTCGGTTACAAAATTACGAAATGGCAAACAAAAAAAAAAAAAAAGATTGAACAGCTAGTGGTCTAGGAGGCAATCACTAATTGTTCAATTGCATCGATTTTCTCTGTCGAAAGAAATCTGAGCAACAAGATTTCTTACACTTATTCCTAAACAAGGAATCATAAATGACGAGTATACCCATTATAATCTTCCAAGGCCGGAGCAAATGCCGTATGCTCGATCTTTTCTATTTTCAGGAACCATCAAAATAGCGCACTCGGATTAGCTTCCATACATTAGGTTAAATCCGCCTTTGAAGATAAGCTACTAATGTCCGATCTTATTTGATCTTGAAACATAGGCCATTTATGCCCGGGTGCAGTGAAATCAGATGACTCCGCTTTCTCCAGATCGGTCGAGACCCTGCGCTATATAAAGCACAAAACCAAGTTGCCATAGAGACTTACCCAGTCCGATACGTCGGTGCATCCGCGGTGATTTCGGTATTTAGTGGATGAATAACGCTTAATACTCCCCATGTGCGAAAAGAATTTTTGTGGACGAATGTCTCAGGGCAGTTGCTCCGCAATCGAATCGTAGATGGTTACAATATCATTAGAATATGGTATCTACCCCCAAGTGTCGGAATTTAGGGTTTTCACCCCAAAAAAGGGGGGGTTGATCTGATCCATAACGTTATAACACAGGGATTTTCCTTTTCTCGAGGATGGGAAACAGGTAAATAATCAATCTAATAGCGTGTCTAACCTGCGTAGCACGTTCAAAAGCGAAATAAGATAATCAACGTGCCTCAGTTTCCAAGAAAAGACATATGTGGCATTCAGGCTCTTCTTACATACATAAAATTTTATATACGAAGATGCCCGCAAGATTCCATCGGATTACTTTTTGTAGCGGGGTCTTTATAAGGCTATATGATTAATGCATATTGCAAGTTAAAACAGCAGTATCCTCATATTAGTCATATATAATCCAAGTTGGTACAAAAAGCACGTGAACATTTGTTCCCTGTGGCTGTAGGGATCAATTCCTCCCACCAAAGTCGCTGCATTAGGGCACAATCCTCCAATTGGATCCTTAATTCTTTGTTCGCGGCTCAAAATATCATCGATTGTTTAATTATCCGGAGTTATGTCCATTTGATCAGTAAAATTTAGGGTTAGTGTCACCAAAAATCCCAAAACGTGTGAAAAATTAACCCCAAATTAATTTTTTTGACTACCAAAAATATAATTTGATACACCTATGATAATTTATCCCAAACTAATTTCTTGACCATCAAAAACCATAAATGGTATACTTATGACAAATTTATACTTCATTAGTTTTTGTTGAATTAGGTTAATACAACGAAAAAACTAAAACTAGTAACCTGTGACAACTGAATGGTAAAAACTTCAAACTGGTATACCCGGCACGTGTTGGCCAACTCAATAATTCAATGATAAAATTTAATCGAAACTAATGGATGATAGACTCGTCGCAAATATACTAGTTTAGTATTCTTTATGGTAAAAAAAAAATTAGTTTGAAGTATATTTATCATAGGTGTACCGGTTTGGGGTTTTTCGTGATATTAACATTGAGACTTATATAGCATGTTATATGTGATACGAAGACGTATCAAGTTTGAATCCATGAAACCCGATCTCGGTAGTTTCCTAGTTTAGGCGGTTCAAAGGGCTGTTATTCATTTAGCTAGTCCGGCGTACTTTCATCCTAAACAACAGCTAAAGCCAAGATACATAATGTTCTGTAAGTGCATATAAAGGCAACTCTCTTGGGTCTATGCAATGGAATATTATCTCGATAACTAGTCTACAAGCAACAACGATAGGCTTCTTACATGAATTTTCTAAACCCTTGTCAGTTTGGATTGTGTCTAAAGGGAGCGGCTACCCAACATCCTTAATTTGAAAAAAAAAAATGAAAAGAACAAAGAAAGCCGGGAAGCCAGCTGGCCTCTCCTGCCAAACACCCAGTTTGGCAAGAGAATTAGCCAAAGACACTTCAAAATTTGGTTGTTTCCCAACGAAAACCAACCTCTTAAACATGCAACCTTTTGCATTATAGACTTACTTATATCATACGCGTGACGCAAAAATGGCCTAGAGTATAAGTGTTTATTACATCATCGCATATTTTGGACATTTTGAGCGACATCTACCTTTCTCAGAAAACCCTAGAAGTCAAATCAAGGCCATGTGCCCCTTCATCTATCCTCTCATCATGTGTCATCTACTACCTAGATAGGCAGGTCTAAATGATTCGGTTTGTTCAAAACCCTCCATTGACCACCAAGTCTTGGGAAGATACTAGTCGCTCGGCAGCCGAAAATGAACCCTTATATCGGCTACAACTAATATTTTCGTCACCAATCATCGACACGACGGCTCCTAATTTCCAATTGAAAATTCAAACTCTCGCGGCCATCTTTTGCTTGTCCTCCGAGAAGTCTCTTGTCCATTCCTCACCTAGTACTTGGCTTCCTACCCGTATTTATCTACGTGATGCTTATTGACAAACACATAAGAAAGGGCACGCTACGGGTTTCTTTTTTTGTGGATCTCCCACGTTGAAATAGGTAATAAGAGATCATTTGAGGAAGTTGGGTGGGGGTCAAAACCACAAATTCATGGTGAGATGTCCAACCAATTCATTCATGTCTATTGAATGGTTACAATCATGGGGATGGGGTTGACTTTTGACTTCTTTTGGTTTTGAACTTGGGGCTTTTGGGGGAGGCCATCGAAATTGTAGGATCCCACCTCAATTTTCTCCTAAAATTAATGGTTGCTGAGTTGGTGATTAGATGTCTATCATGCTAGCTTGAAAGGACTGGCAATTCCTTAAATGGGAAGTGGGTGTGAGATTGAGAGAACGTATCACTTTAGGTTGTTGGTGCTTGGGGGAGGGGAGTGATTGTAGGGTCAAAATGCCCACGTTCAAATGTTGTCTTTTCCCCCCATTTTGTGGTCGTGGGATGGAGTTGGATTCAAGTTCAAAAAGAACTTACACAAATTCCACCAATTAAGGTCCTCCTAGCAGCTCTTCTCTCTCTTCTATCTCCCCAGATTCTCATATGTGAGCCAGAAAGAAAAAAAGGAAAGAAAGAAAGAAAGAAAAAACACATGAAAAGTAGAAACCCTAATGGGTTTAAAGAGGTGACATGTGAGAGGTGACACATTCTATTACTCCCTATGGAAGGTTGGCAAACTTTGACCCTTGGTGAAGTGACTAGTTGACCTTAAGGGGTACAAACACACTTTGAACAAGAAAAGATATGAGAAGCAACCTCATGATCTGATGTGTGGATTAGAAAGATGGCATTGGCCTCTGTGGGATTCGTCTTTGTAAGAATGATTAGACTTTGACTGATCATGTGAATGATCATCTATTTTCAATTGTCGCCTCTCTCTCTCTCTCTCTCTCTCTCTCTCTCTCTCTCTCTCTCTCTCTCTCTCTCTCTCTCTTCATAATACCCTTTTACCTCTAGTTCCATTTGCGCATGTATTCCGTGCAGTCAGCACAAATGGGAATTTGCTTCCAAATGCTATATTTCCTTATTAGTGAGATCAAAATCATTCCCAACCATTAGAGCCAAGTACTTAATCAGCTCATTGATAGAAATGAAACCACTGAAAATCCCGCGAAATGATTTATCTCGGTCTATTACTTTGATGGGAAGGGTGAGGTGAAACGAAAGAACAACACAAAAAATAAGATAAATCAGTGTATAATAAATAAAATTCGGCAACATTCGACTAATTGTCACTTCATGTCCTCGAAATTTTGTATCCTCCCTAGTAATATTAATCGAGTTTTCGTACGATCACGTGTATCGTTGCATGTCTTCAGCTCCTTTATACGGTAACAGACCGAGCATATAACCCTATCTTGAGTACATTCGCGAACACGAAGCATTTAATAAAGTTACAATAAGACGAAACTGAGAAGGGAAACGATCTGTCTTCTGTAGGTGGCATGAATTATATGCAGTGCAGAGAAGTCGGTCTGGGCCGCACTTAATTTCTGGTGGATGGTAGGAAAATGCTCCTTAATAAACAATCAACAAGCAAACAAATCGAGCTCTGTCCTTTCTGATCCATCAACCAGGCCAAGCAGCTAAAGATGCGGAGATTTAAATCGCAAAAAGTTATTTTTTGTTCGTTGATTGCCACAAAATCTGCGATTACAAGGAGTCTTCTTGTCGCTTTCACCCAATCAAGGAGAAAAAAATTAGGGACTAATTGATTTTTAATCACCTTATTCATTTGTCGGCATCGATGGTTCCGTGTTGGTCGGAGAACTAGCTAGTTAGTACTAGATTCTTTTGTCAATGCGAGATTAATGTGGCATGATACTAGTTCTTTAAGCTTTCCTGGTAATAATGACCAGCAGCAATCTTTCTTAATGATGTGTTATGACGAAGGCTTTTTTCGAATTATATCCTTTTTGCCTCCCCCGAAGATGTCTAATTAATTAATGTAACCGTAGAGGGGCATTTATGGTATTTTCTTTTTATCAATATGCATCCAAGATCCGATTTCATTAGTCGCGGGTACATAATTTGAGATGGTTACTGACCAAAGAGAGATTAAAGAAAATATTGAATCGAGCATTCCCTATAAACTTCACACCGTCAGCAACCGGGAGGGAAAATTGCCAAAAAAAGTCCAACCATAGTATTTGTGCCAATTCATTCCTAAATTTTTAATTGTGCCAATTGAATTTTAAACCTCTTCACATTTTGTCACTTTAGTTCATCTAGGGAATCTCGGTCAGAAATTCCTCACGTTGACACTGATTGTACTACTGACACGATCGGGGCCGACGTCGATAGTTTCTTAGTAACACTTTGAATTTTTGTATTTATTTTATTTCCTTTTTTTTACCAAGTGCCTGCGACCGTCGTCGGCTCTGGGCAAGCGCTCTCCTAACCTTTGCCAGCTCTGGGCGATGGTTGGCCTCACCTGTGGTTGTCCCTAGCCTCTGACCAACGAGGGTTACCTCACTCAATCCTCTTTGGTCATTTCCTGAGATTAGCCACCGGTCAAATGAAAGTGAAAAATAGAAAAAGGAAAAAAGGAAAAAATTAAAAACTTGTCCCCGTTAGTGTCGGTGCACCATATAGGATGACCGACCGCTGATTAGACAGGCACGTCAGCATGTTTTAGTTAAAAGTAGTCGGATGAACTCAATTAGAAAAAGCCAAAAAGATTTAGTATTCAATTGCAACGATTAAAAATTTTTAGGACTGAATTGATATAAATGCAATTGATTTAGGATTTTTTTTGATAATTTTCCATCAAGTGAGACCTTGGAGGGATGAGACGTCTTGGCTTCGTTGATAGCCTATATATTAGAAATTAACTCGCACTTTTGGCTGAATCCTAGAAGTTATAAAACCCTAATTTGTAATGTCTGATTGATCATACCTAATTTAAATATTTGAGAGAGAAAACTCGATTTTTTTTCCAAGTTTAGGCGTAAAGTCATATTTTTTGGCCGAACCGAACATGACAAATTTTTTCTATAATTAATTTGGGTCATCAGAACATCAATCTAATCCTAAAATAAGTCCGACTCAAACCTATTGACCTTCACCAAACTAAGGCAAGAATTCCATCTCACGGAGGCTCAAAATATGTACGAAAGTGAACAACTCCACGGCATGGAATTTTGGGGCAGTATTGCTCAATTAGATTGGCAAGACCGTGACAGCTCTCTTTCATTTCAATTGGTTATAGATGAAGTCTTCAACATTACATAAGTATCACCCCATTCTCACTTTTCATAATCTTTTAAGTAAGTTAAACTAATGATCTGTTTGTCTGAAGGAAAATTGCTCTCGGATAATCGTTTTCTGACTTTTCGATGCTTGGATCACGGAAAGCTAACCGATACATGGAAAACGTTTTTCATGGATCGAAAGCAACAAGTTTAGATTAGGGGAAAACGACCTCCCCTTCCGGAAAGGAAGAAAGCATTTTTCCTAAACCACGAAACCAACGAAAATGAGTCATTTCTTTCGACCAATTTCAACGGATATTATCGATCGTGTCCCTCTGTATTTATGTATGTTTAATGAATACGGAAGCAAGGCTATCGGAGCGTTCTCCTGTCGGCCCTATGTCCGAAGAAGCATGATGGAGACAGAAGCTTTAGGACATTAAGTGAGTCCAAGGTCGTATATGAATCAGTCGAAGAACATTTATTCGTGACTACTGAATTTATGCGGAAGACTGTAATTTCAAAAGGCTAGTTTTTTTCACCCGTGCATGGGTCTTTGTTAATATAACTACATTCGTGATAGGTATTTGGTAACACGCTGCGGCTCGAAACTAGATGAGCCGACTTCTTTACAGTTGACATTAAGTATTGCAGCTGTGGAAATTGGAAATACTATTTCTATGCGGAATTTGTCAAACCACCATATTATGTATGAGTAGGATGCCGATATTCAAATCTCAACCGCACGAATAAAAAAGAAAATCCCTAATCGAATTGAAGAATAATTGAATAATGCAAAACCAATTCAATGCTATTTTGGACAATATTGAATGGTCACTTTTCAAAATAAAACCGATAATCAAAATGTTTATGTGTTTCCATTTTGCCAGTGGAAACGAATCTAGAATCCACATGGAACTTTGATAATATATTCAAGAGATATTTCGAATAAAAAAAAGTAAAAAAAAAACAATTAATTTTTTAGGTTTCTTACTCGCTTAAGGGAATAAAACAAGAATGTCCTTAGGATGTTTCAGCAATCTTAGCTAAAGCTCTCGGTTCAACAATGGCTTGAGTTTGCGAGAGGTACAGGATTCAACCGTTAAGGAGAGTCTAATTGAAGTGACTCGAGTGAAATGTTCGGAAAGGGTTTGATACTTCCTTAGACTGGTAAGAGGAAGTAGTCACTTTGGTTCACAGAGCACAGCTAGAAAACATGTGGTCCTCCTACTTTGTTACGGTTTGATCTACAAAACAATCGGTATAGTTTGATGCCCCGGCTCAGTCAGCAAAATTAATCAAAATTTATAGCTAGCTTCCTGGCCACATGAAACGACGCTGGGGTTAATCATTTGATCTAAACTTAGGCACAATGAAATGCTGGAATTTGTACAGTGGGTCACAAAATGTGGTGAAAAGGTACCGCGAGAATAATGGTGTCATCTGGAGATGGAGGCAACGAGCGTAAATTGGGGAATCTGCTTGATTTGACAAGACCAGACTGAGTGCAGGTGAGGAAGTTGATGTAGACGGATGATCGGACTCTTTAGTCTTTCACCACCCTCTCATCTTATAAATTAATTAATTGAACTCGATCAATTGTTTATTTGATTTTGTTCCCCCATCACATGTAATATAATATAAGGCTTTTTTTTACACCTTTTGCATCAACCAGATGAGATAATTATACAAACAATTCACGAATTTAAATGCGTTGTTTGTGAATTTTCTTATTTATCCGACGCGATACTTGAAATTTTTGTAAACATTCAATCTTATCTATGAACTATATGAAGACATCTGATGTTATTCTTTAATTAATTCAAATTCGAAGATAAATTTCACACAAGTGTGCGAGGCGTAAAATTGAAAAGGCTGCATCTTAGCAATAAAATTTGGGAATTTATGTCTCGTCAAAGTGAGATGTATTGCAACTAGGTTCAATGTCAATTCCTAATTTTTGAAAGCCTAAACTGGCCGTGTTGACCATAGAATTGAACTAGCTTGGTTATAAGGTCAACTTCAGAATCGATTTGGACATTTTTTTTTTTTGATTCTTTCATTCGTTTTATTTTATTTTATTATATATGGAGAAACCTAAATTTTGACGACCTATTTATGCATTCATTGAATGGAAATTAGGGATTGTTCCCGATACGCGGTTTCAGAATTGACTTGATTAATCATTGGGTCTCGCTCAGATTTTGTTGAGAGTACCGCAAGACATTGTTTTTTTAGTGGGATTTGTGAAACAATATTTCAAAATAGGTCTTTGAAGGAGAAAATTGGACAAGTAGGATTGTTAGAGAGTCCAACGCGCGATCGAGTAAAGACAATGAGTATGCGTTCGTTCTAAGTCGGGATGTGTTGAAATTTTGACGAGACCTCCACGACATCTGAATCTTCAATTTTGACAAAGGGAATCGAGCATCAAAGATCCAGGGATCCCCTTGTGATGTTCACAGTCCCTGACATTGTCGTCCAAACCTCTTGTCGTTCCTCACCGGTTAGAGCCACCTTGAATCTTCCTCGCGGCACACTCGCCACCGATTTTCATTCGATTTGGTAATCCAATTTGGTTAAGTCCCAAGTTTATCTTTTTTTACTTCGAATATCTAATTAAATAATTTGGAATATTTCGATTATAACTTAATTTGGTGCAATGTTTTAGGCGCCCCCGAATAGGAAGTTTGTTGCTTGATACATTGTATTGCATGCTTGATAATTGAAGTTTCGATCTTAAAGACCTAAGATCGGATTCCCGATTGGCGTTGTTTCCTCTGCTAAAGGAGGTCAATATTAAATGTGCGGGTTTATATATTGCACGTTGTTAATCGTGAAAATATTCCTATCTTGAAAAGCGCAAAACTCGCATTGCATTTAAGAATAGATTGCATTCAAATTACTTTCCTAATTTATATTTGCATATCTATAAACGATGTAGTTAATTAAGAAATTACCCAAGTCAGAATAGGGTTTAATACAAATTATTTTATAATTTAAAAGAACATCACAAAAATATCTCATTTATAGAATTAGTTTTCCAATTTACATGTCATTGTTGCAAACTCATCGTTGCTATGTCATTCATTGCCAGGCCATCAATTCAACGTCGTTCAGTGAGTGCATGTTTAAGCTCTTACATAATTACATTGCAAGTCTTGTTTGTTTCGTTCGTAATTTTTGCCTCTCATTAGAATGAGGTTGCATATTAATTCCATCTAATATGTCATTACGTATATTAGGCTCACATAGATATAACTTAGACTAAAATTGCCTCGCATGCATTGCATATATATATATATATATATATATATATCTATATATATATATATATATATATATAAGTAAATAAAAATAAAATGAGTGCGTACCTGCATGATCACCCATTGCATCTCGGTGGCTTACCGATAATACTTGCCAAGGCTGCCTACTACATATTTTTTGAAAAGAAAAGATACAGAAAGATTCAATTAATCTACGTAACCATGTCCGCATATCAATGAATTTCTAATTCGCAAATCTAAGAAGTTCTCCACACTCTGCTTGGGTTTCTAATCGACCCCATAATTGATACTCCTAATTGAATTGGATGTCACGTTTGATCAAATAAATTAAGACCTCAAAGTTACGATTGATATAGGCGTGCAAGAGTTTGCGCTAAATCTTCGGTTCATTAGCTTTTCATTTGGTGATTCACCTGATAATATTGCGACAATATATACAATTTATATATGTCAACTATGAATATAATTTTGTTGTTGGCGGATAAACCCATTAAATTGCAATAAATGTTTCCGGTTTTCGAAAAAAGAGAGAGCAGAAGAACTTATTCAAGGTCAGGGATAAAACGGTTCAAAATCAGCTTAATAACAATTTATGCAGGTTCCACATTTTAGATTCCAGATAGTATCTATCGATTCAAGTTATTAAATTAGGAACCAGATCAATTAATCTCGATTCTTAGTTTTTGGAATCGGGAACAAAGTTGATCCAACCAGCGAGTGGGACCAATTCACGGATTCAACCAGCTCGATTGTGCAATATTAATTGCAAGTGGCGTATTTTAACGTGTGTTCACACCACAGTATGAGTGATCGATTTTAGATCCAGTCCGATTCCTCTCAAGAATTGAGAATCGATCTGTCGGGGATGTCCGGTTCCCATCGATTCCGAGGAACCAATAATACGGATAAATATCTATAAGTGCCCAGGATAGAGAGCATCTTTTCCTTTTTCAGGATTCATCGCTATTTCTTTACTCTGATTTTAGCTTCTTGGATGTGATTTGATTACTATTCAAGATTTTGCCCTTCTCATTGACAAAATTTGGCAATCACAAAACATCAAACAATACAAGAATAACGACATATGCAAGTGTTTTTTTTTAAATATATTACGGTCACTTTCGATTGGCCTTGTCCTATGTCCTTGAAATCGAAAATCGAACCGTCCCGACATCGATTTCAATAGTAATAAAAGTAAACAGAGTCGAACTATCTAAGATCGAGAATTGTACTATCAATTCGGTCGGCTCCCGATAGTTCTAAATAGGGGCGGTTACATTTACACACCCTGCACCACAGCTGGTTTTCGCAAAAGAAGTAGGGGGCGGGATAGGAGCGGTCGAGGCTTACTGGGAAGGCGACACGTGTGCCGTTGAAAGAGCCCCATGAACAGTCACCGTCGACTTCGCTCTTCGTCTCCACAGTAGGGTTTCGCCTGTTCGACGTAATGACGCCTTCCCAGTCAATCACCTCTGCACTGACTCCCATGAAAATAAAAACAAAAGAACAAACAATGGAAAAAATAAACAACCTATCCCCTCTCTCTCTCTCTCTAAAAAAGGACGTTCTGGTTTTCTTGTCCCTCCGAAGGGTAGGGGGAAGCGTCCCCCATGTCGCTCAAGAATCGAGACTCAAAACGCAGAGTCTGGTTCATTCTTTTTGCCCAAACTCCACGTCGAATCGTCTCCTCTCTTCTCTCTTCTGATGGCTTCTGAGTGCTGAGCTCCATCTTTCTTTTTCTTGCAATTCTACTTCTTCTCTGTCCCCCCAGCGGACTGATCACTGAGCGAGCGCAGGTGTCTTTGAACTCGAGTTAGGGTTGGCTTCTGGACTGACGGGTGGGGCTCGTCAAGTGACGCGATACGGAAACGAGTTCACAGAGCTGAGTGGCGTTCGCGTCACTTCGAATTCAAAGCTGCGTGACGTGACATTGCTTAGACTTTGACCAGCTCGTCCGCAGACCCGCCAAGGCGTCCGCTCTCTATCAAGCCAGGGCCAAAATGATGATGATGATGATGATGATGATATGGGAAACTTAAAAAAAAAAACAAAAAACAAAAAATTTCAAGTATCTTTGTTTTCACAAATAAAAATTTGAAGTGCATCGTTATCTCAAAAAATCGGTTAAAGTATATATATTTGTTTCAAATAAGGGCCTGATCTCGTTGGCTGATCGATTAAATTTTCCGACCAATCAAAAGTATTTTCGTAAAAATATAAATTTAATCTCATTTTTATTAAATTTAAAAAATAATAATAGAAAATTAAAAGAAAAAACAAAAAACACAAGTGAAATGACTGACCTCTCGTTTGTAGCTATCACTTCACAAGGCTGGTGACCCTGCCAACTAGCAACAAGGGCCTCGACCCTCTCCCAGATCTAGGCTAGGGTCCGGCAGCCCTTGCTGAGGTCCGGCGGAGGGCTAGGATCAGACAGACGTGGGTTGAAGGGCGTCGTCTACCCCCAATCCTGACTCGACCCTTGCCCGGATTTGGGAGAGCGTTGAGGCTCTCTCCCGACTCAGGCAAGGGCTAATAGGCTCTCGCCGTTGATCGGCGGGGTCTTTGGCCTCGCTAAGGCATCGATGACCTCGATGTTTATAGCCGCCGCTTTGTGTGTGTGTTTTTTTTTTCAAAATTTATTGAAAGGAAAAAATAAAAGGAAATAGTAAACGACCAAAATGTCCCTAACTAAATGACTCGAGAGCTTTTTTGAGATTAATATAATCACTTTAGATTTTAATTTGAACAATGTGCACTTTAGACCATTCTTTGATACAATTAGAGCACTTCAGGCGCTTATTTGAAATAATGTTTATTTCAAATTCTTATTTAAAAAAATGATAGCACTTAATGATCCTTTTTTGAAATTTTTCCCGATAATATTCAATCAAGAGAAATTCAGGTATCAAAGATTACTCAATGAGACCGAGGACCAGCCGAAGGATATAAAGGGATAAGAAAAATAAAATAAAATAAAATAAGAAAAAGAAGAGAAAAAAATTAAATAAAGTAATTAAAAAATTATTTAAAAATTTTATTTTGGAAAATTAAATAAAAATAAAGAGAAAGTAATAAAATAACTAAAAAGGAATAAGATGTGAAAGAGGGGAGGAAGGAAAGGTGAGGAAAATGTTTTCCTCTTCTCAAGAAAAGAAGAAAACATTTTCTCCACTTTTGAAGGAGTTGTTCTTTCCATGGGGATCATTACATTTTCAGACTAAAGAAAAAAGAAACAACAACTTTCCTCCTTTCTAATTATTTGTTTCGCCGTACGTTATGGATGGTGATGAATACTAGTAACCTTCTCGTGGCTTTCCTCCTACGACCACATAAGATGAACCCTAATTAGGGCTACCACGTTGGTTGGAATAGGATCGACGGAACATAATCGATCCGGGCGTGCTCTTTGAATTTTGGTGGATAAGTTATAAAAAAGATTGCCTTTTCATTTTCCCTAACTTTAGAGGGACAGAACTAGGGCCAGAAATCGCGAACTTCCCTTTTTCATGTCGACGAGACCCCCAAAAGGAGCAGAGCTCAAAATAATTTTTACT
Source organism: Rhodomyrtus tomentosa (assembly GCA_028455895.1). Taxonomy (NCBI): domain Eukaryota; kingdom Viridiplantae; phylum Streptophyta; class Magnoliopsida; order Myrtales; family Myrtaceae; genus Rhodomyrtus; species Rhodomyrtus tomentosa. The sequence goes on from JAPCWY010000010.1 coordinate 35,944,125, forward strand.
CAGTTGGATTAATTATGTGTCCGCCTTTTCTTGATTGGGACTCAAGGAATATATATATATGTTTACCTGGTTATAAAAATTGCAACAGAGTTTTGTGTCATAAAGTGCGTAGGCCCAGCCAAAGATTCTTCCAATTTCGAGACAATTAGGGATTAACCACTCTCATTAAAAGAAAAGATGTGGAAAAAAATTCAGCGGTCAAATCTTAAAATTAGATCCCCATTAACCAATGCAGCTGGACAGAAATATTCTATAAAGCTTTACTGTTCTCTGAGGTTGACCTTTCGCCATTCACCCGCAACAAAAATGAACTCCTTTAAAACCGCAACATGTTTAACATTTTAAACTAAATAAAGAAGTTTTTACTCATAATCAATATATATATATATATATATATATATATATAGACACACACGTCAAAAATGCTTTCCTGACGATTAGAGATTGTACAATATCAACTGTAAGCTCACATAACATCAATGCATGTTTTGCACAAAATAATTATTAATTAAGAGATCGCGTGATTAGAAATAAATAATAGTACGTCAGGCAAGCAGCAAAAAAAAAAAAAATAAAAATATATATATATATATATATATATATATATATATTACATGGGTCAACAATTAAAGTGAATAAAAGTACTGCTCACTTTAATGGCCTCCTATTTGCATCATAGGACGTGCAAAAAATGCACGAAGTTTCCACGTCACCCGAGGATTTTCAGTCACGGTATCGGAGACCGGATCCTTGGGCCAAACATTTGCTCGCCTCAAAATGGCAAGTCCTTGGATTTATTCCTCAAAACGGAACTTAAATATGTTTCTCCTTCCCCCCCAATTATAAAATGGGGGCAATTTTGGGAATTGATTAACTTTAAACCACAAAAATTAGCAAGTGGAAGTGGTGGGGGGGTCTTGCAAAAAGCTCGAAAAGCATAATCTCCTTTTGCTTTTAAGGACAAATTTGGAGAGAGAGAGAGATTAGAGATATTTGTGCTAAACGTTTAAGTTTACAAGTTATAATATTCATTTTAATTATGGAATGACGGAATACATTCTCATACCGATCTATATAATTTTGTTCGACGTGGTTTGGAAAAATTTGAATAAAACACTTTTGAAAGAGGAGAAGAATGCGCTGCCGACGTCTGTTTGGTTAGAGACATCATCCATCGACGTGTAATTGACCACGCTAGACTCGCAACTATGTTGAAAGAAATAGGTATGATAAGGACGCGAGATTTGTACACATATATGGATTGTGTTCACCTGGAAAGTAATGGAGGAGAAAGTAGAGGTACTCAGTCCCCACGCCACGAAACACTTGACAAGCTTTCATGATAAGATTAGCATCCAACGACAGAAACCCCATTTTAATATCCCTTCCCCCCCTCCCCTCTCTCTCTAAAAAGAGTGACACAATTCATCATTTTTTTTTTCTATTTCTCCACATCACTTTCGCCATTTTTCCCGAACTTTATCGGATTAGATCTCTCAAGTGACAAGGCGAATCATACGGAAGATGTTCCCATTTGGTACGTGAGCAATTAAAAACGTGAGATGATTCCCCGACAGTCCGATAGTATCGCCAGTTATTTCTAACGATAGATCTACACACCATCATCACGTGTTTTGCATAAAACACTATTTAATTGAGAAATCGTGAGATCACAAATAATGATGGTAGTGTCAGACTATCAGGGTGTCATCTACTATTTAAAATATTTCTTGCGTAAATATTGGAAAAATATATTAGGGTTGTCGTTTGAGTTTCAACGCATGGCAGAATGGAGGAGACTACAGTTGAAGGAGCAAGCACTTTTTTTTCTTTCTTCCTTTTCCCAGAGGAGTAGATATGAGAAGGCATTCATTGGCGAAATCTCTTTCTTCTTTTACTATTGTATCTTAAAAGGCAGATTGCAACCATAGACTAATGATGGAGTCTTTATGAATGTTCCACTTAATTCTTTTCTTCCATTATGATCTTGGGTTATATCTTGTGTCCCCATTTTCAACAAGTTGGTAATAGCTTGTATCTTTTGGTAAAAAGCGGGATAGATAGGATAAACCAAGAAAGTGGTCTATAAATAACCTTAATATCGAGAGGTTGCGGAACTTGAATAGCTGGCAGCGATGTCACAAAATTTTACATAGTTTTTGAGCAGGTTTGAAGTTCAAATTCTTTCGGACCTCTTATTTACCTCATCTATTATATATTTACACGCTCAATTCCGGATCGACAGTGATCTCGCAAAACCTTTGCAAACTGATTTTTTTTTTCGATTGGACCAAAGACCAATTTGGATTGAACCAATTTGCTTTGGCCATATATGAGACTTGGACTCTCTCTCTCTCTCTCTCTCTCTCTCTAAAGGCAACTTTAGCTGGCAAACAAGTGTGTTGACTTTTCGATTCTCTCTAATTAATTGGGTTCCCGTTGATTAATCCCACTCGGGCGACTCCTACGTTTGGGCCCCTGAGAAGATTTTCAGCTCTTGTCATCATTTTGCTTTACACTACACAATGGGCCAATCACTATCATGACCTGGCAAAAATCGGTATTCGCAAATCTCAATAATTAATCCCGTAAACTCGACGATGCCGACAGTGAAACGCAAAGGCTAATTGACTGTGAGCTTGTGATCATGAACAATCAAATCCCACCACGTGAAATAAGTAATAATAATAATAATTGCTACGGAACCGATGTTCGCTCGGGGAACCATTAAGGCAAATACGATGCCGATTTGCTTTGGCATCCGACCGGAGCATCGAGTGAAGAGAAAGCGACACGTTCGACACAATCAAAGGCGCTAGAGGCCCCGAATGATTTGACAGGCGACGTCGGTACTTCGGATGAATTGTCACGCGTTTCCATAAACGACGAAGGATGGAAGCGAAAGCTTACATCGACAGGGGAGCGAAAGAGAAGACAAGATAAGATTTTGGCGGATTTAAGGAGGGTGGGCATTAGAATTGATTGATTGTTAGGGTCTTGGAGCGGTTGGAAGCCTGGAAGTCTTCTTTGGGGTTGTGCATGCATGGGGATGGGATGGACCATGAGGAACAAGCAACCTTAAAGCCCGGAAGGAGAGGGGCACACACACCCTGCGAAGGAATCAGATCAGACGGGGGGAGAGGAGAAATAATGGGTGGTGAGCGAGTGAAGTGAAGTGAAGTGAAGTGAAGTCTGGTGTGGCGTGGGACAAATTAAAAGCCGACAAGCGTGGGGGATTGTATTGTCATGTCAAAGAGCCTTTTTCTTTTGTAAGGGGTGGGGTTCCTCTTCTCATCTCCTTTTGTTTCATTCTATCCATCACCCCCCTTTTCTTTCCCCCCCTCTTTCGTCGCGACACTAGCCTAATCCTCGAGAAATCGTAGCACTCTGATTTGGTAGGGATTGATGATCTAGGGGTCATCGATTTCGGCCCGCCATCGGTCGAATTCTTTCGAGTGTTCATGGGCATGTGTCGTCGCGACGGGAAAATGTTACTTTCGGAACCACGGAAGGGTCTTTTACCGAGAATCGGTCCTCGGATTGGCGGGCTTGTCCGAACAATCCTCGCGTTACAAAAACGTGTCCACACGAGGGATTGGTACTGCGCTCTCTTTATATCTTATATAATTATCATGTGACGAGTGGCACTTTTGGGAACCCAAGTTATAACATCCATCCGATGGGATCTGTGAACAAAGGCGTTATATAACTTTCTCAAAAAGTTGCTGACTTTCAAGCGCTTTTGAATCTCATTCGATTGAACGTGTTGATGTGCCGAGATACATGATTGGGACAAAGGTCGAGCCCAGTCCGCATGATGTGGTCAATGAAGGAGTCGTTTATCTTTGTGGCCCGGGAATCATCGGATGGCCCATGGTGTCTCTGGAAGCGTTTAGTTCACTGTGAGATCCTCACCAGCAGCACCCCCAAGGTCAGTGAACAAAACATAAGATGACTGCAATTGTATAAAATCATGTTAATGTCAACCAAATCCTAGACAAATTAAGATGTCCCCCTTTCAGTTTCGTGAGAGAGAGAGAGGGAGAGAGAGAGAGAGATGTGTAAAGGTTCTCCTTCAAAAGGTGAGATAATGCACGTCTATACTAGCTTTGCACACGCGGTCACGATTGAACCAAGCTGAAGGGGATTCTTGACTTAGTTTGGCGTTTATTCGTAAAGCAAAATGCCGATAAAATTCGCGACAGTGATGAGACGAAAGCAACTGAGAAGACATGGCCAATGCAGCTGAGAAGACATGGCCAATGGATTAACTTTTATAAGAACACTTGTGTCATTGCCAAGGGGAAGGGGATAAAAAGAATAAACGAACTCTACTATGGTTAGCGACAAACTACCTTCACAGGACAGGGCAGGTCAGGCAATTGCCCAGAACTTTTTCCGACAGACCAACACTTTCTCCGGTTTACTCACTTTGTTTTTAAGCATATGTGACTCTACTTCCCACAGGAATTTAGGAGCGATATCTTGGATTCTTTGTATAGTTGATTCCTCATCTCTGATGATGATAAAACCCTGCACATTGAAATTGTCATCGTCACCAATAAATTCATGAACCCCCGTGCCATGCACAAAAATAGCTACAAGATGGACATCCATGGCAACCTCATTAGACTGGTGAAATTTCAGATCATTCCTTTCCAGTTAACCTCAAGCGATGCAGTATTCTAAGGTAGAAATGTTATCATTCATTTAGTTCTATACTTCTATTCTATGAGGACAAAAAGAGAGTTCAAGATTTCTGCAAATGTAACAGCCACTTTAGTATAAATCCTAATTTCCTGAAAAATCTGATTTTGGAAAGAGATCCAATGTTTGAATGCTATGGATAGAGATGCCATGCATATGGTAAATCTTTAATAATTCAAAGCTTGATTTTGAGCTGAAAATTGCCAAAGGACAGCAGCAGTGGAATGAAGAGGCTGCCACCAAATTGATAAGAATCATACAGTACCTCTGGGCGCAATATGCGATCCATCTCCAGAATTATATCCTCCAGTAAGCAACCTTCTCCACTGTTCTTAAAGTAAGCAAGAAGATTGTTCGCATGCAAGAGATCATATGTCCGGGGGTATGTGGAGAATGGTTCGCACCTAAAGCCAGAAAACCAATCATCGATCAATTGCCCTGCATCACTACTATAGTACAGCCTTATTGATAGATAATGTGTAATCCTAAGGTTTGTGCTTAACCATAAAGTTTCTGATTTTTCTTACCAATCATGATAAGTGCCGACCAAACCTCGATCATAAATTGCAGATAATGTATTATTCATGCTTATGGGGACTACATTCATCACCCAAACAGGAAATGTGTTCAAAACCGCAGCAAATCCACCCAAGACTGCATTCATGTCCATCACATTTCTAATTTCAGCCTCATTGATCTTCATTAATTCCCAGTAGCGTCGAACTTGTTCTTGCCAAAAGATGGTGTCAGAAGCAAATTCTTCTTGACTGAAACCTGCCGCCAACATCAGGTCAATTATGATGCTTCATTGATAAAAGTGAAACACTTTTCAGTATTTCTCATTTATGACACATATACATGCTTGTCAAAAGGATAAAGGTGTTGTATTCTTCTTGCTTTTATTTTATGTATCTTTGGGGTTCATCGACTGCCGATCCCAACTAGTTTGGGATAAAGGTGTTGTTGATGTTGATGTTGATGCATGCATGTCAAAAGGATGAGTTGAGATACCACATGGGTAAGAACTTTTCGGCCCATGAACAGTGACAAGCACACCGATGAATGAATAAAAGCCAATAAACAATCAAGACATAATTAAACATGGTATCAACAAGAACCTTACATGATATATTAGTTTTTACCAAGCAACAGAACACGTACAAACAAACAAAGTGCAGAATATGCCCATCATTAGGAAGTTGAGATAGTCAGCCCAAATTCCTAGTACTAAAAACAATATACATAATTTATGCAAAGGTGACATTTACAACGCAAGACAAGGAGAATATGATCATAACATATTCCATATTTAGCCAGACAGAATGTTGGACATAAGCTTCTACGTTCATTTCTGAAAGGAATTAAAGCAGACATGATGTTCTCTAGTACCAGAAGTGGAAGTATAAAAATCTGGGGTTTCATTTGATTGCTTCTTTAGGTATCCTGATATATGGCTTGACAAAATTAGGATTGCTGAGCTGGACATGCAGTACCTTTTCATAAACAAAATAACCTATTTATGATGATGCTGTTCTACATGCTCATGTCCCTTAAGTGTATACAGTCTTTCCAAACCAGAGTTGATGTTGGACATGATATCATGAAAATAAATGAAAAATGACTTGATGTCGGACAAACCTAGCTTGCTGAGGCTTTTGGAATATACTGAAAGGCGTTCTGGTCTGGGAGGGGGCTTTTCAGAGTCCGCTTCTGAACTACTTAATGATATGCAGTTCCGCAGCGGAACATTCCATGATGGTTTTGATTCATCAGTTGTCTCACATGGATTCAGGAGCTTCTCCTCCACATTACGCTGAAGACATGACTGATCATTTTGTTTAATCCAAATTGCAGTTTGAACTTTCTTCGCAATGAGTTTCCAGCACATTGCTCCAGTCAAATTGACCAACTTATCCCATATCATTGGGAACTCTTTATCCGTTTTATAGGCGGGAGGAGCAGAGTAAACAAAATATCCATTAGGACGTAGAAGGCGGTTTACTTCTTTGAGTAGAATACCATCTGCAAGAATGAGATGAAGGGGGAATAACATTAATAAAGGCACCCACATGAAGTAATGCCCAGCCTTGAAACTACCATTTATTAATCTCAAGTTATCACCCTATGTAGTCAGAATCACATCTATCATCAAGGATTTGATAAAATGATAGGGTAATTTGTTTGTCTCAGTAAAGGTAATCATCGGAAGAAAACAGTTTCCTTTTGCTCATTCGCTCCATAAAAATGAAAATAGAATTACTAATCAATCTCTAATCCGCATGTGCAAAAGGCAAAGCCAAAAAACAAAACCATTTTTTTATCAGTTGATTGATGACATGCTAGCAGAACTAGTGCATGCTCAAGGTGCATGTTTACCTAATATCTATATCACTAAATCTACTACTGCACAAAAGTTCAATCTTATAGCATTCAACAAAAGATGAGGTCATACTATATCAAGTTGTGAGCTTTCACCAGGAAAATAGTCAGCATGTCTGTGGATAAAATGGAAGTTGCTGCCCACAGGAGATCAAAATAAAATAGTTCATCTAATTTGATACCACTGGAATTCATCATGTTAGGTTCTCTTCAGTCAGTTCATCTTCCTTCCAATGTTGGACCAGGTTCAGAAAGCTGTCCTATGGAACGTGCCACCCTCCTATTTCAACTTGTCTTCACTTTCCCAATTGAATTTCTGTTACACATTCTAAACCTATCGTCTTCTACCACTACATACTGCTTCATTTGTTATTTACTGTTAAGTATGCTCTTGAATTCTAAGTTTAATCTAGATTAGCAGTTGGAAAATATAAACAATGGGTAAGCATGGATATTAGTTCAAAATGACTAAGATGGCAGAGATGTTTCCTCATGTAGCTAACAAATCATTTAGTAGACATGCTTAGGATGATAGAATACCATTCTCATGCCAATCAACACGGCATCTTGAACAATGAACCATCTCAAAAGAATTGGAAGGATATGGCAGTTGTTTCGTGGCTATCGCTGCAAGCATTGCACCGATCCCACGCTCTAAAGCAAACTGAATCTGATTTTCATGTACATCTTTTGGAGCAAAAGACATTGTTTGTATGTCCAAAGGAAGAAGATATGCTGAGAAGCTGGCCACTCCACAACCAACATCTAGAACTTGAACCACGCCTGCTGAACGTAAGTCACCCACCTCATTAGTTGTCATATTTCCCAACCTGCGTATAAGAAAAAGATAAAAAGATTGATCTCTAAGCAACTCATTCCATCAATGCGCAGGTACTAATATCAGAGCAATCTAAATAGAGAAGATAATGAATTAAGGGAAACAAAAAATCTCGTGATTGTAAGAGGTGCTTTGCTGTAAGTGATCACACAAACATTCAAGTGATGCGTTTGTCTACCCACAAAACGATGCAGGAAAGAGCAGAAACAGAACCCTTGAAAATTTTTTGGTAGGCTTCAATATCCATGTGGAGAACAGAAATCTCTGGCTCTAGCAGTAGGGCATCTTCACACAATAAGCCAAAAACCTATACCATAAATCATAACGCTTATCATTCTAATACCACTGGCTTTCAGGATAGCCCCAGATAAATCCTAGGACATGTGATTATAGTTCAATGATTTAATTCCAAGATTCGTGCAACACCAACATAAGAAAATGTACTCCTGTGATTTGATGTCTATCTTGTCATAGTATCCTACTGTTTATACCCCACAAGCAGAAAAGTGCGTCACGAAACCGATAAATATATTTGGACAATGATAAAAACAGATGCATCCAAAAAAAAAAGAGAAAGAAAGATTTCTTTGTAAGATAGATTCCAATCCTGTATTTAGTGCCTTGGTGAACTGCGATTTCACGTAAAAAAAAAAAAAAGCAAACATGCAAGAAAATATGGTAGGTAACCGACCTTTGAATGTACTCAGCAGCCCCATGCTTGAAGTGAGTACCACCACCAGGGAACCACCACAACTGATTAAACTCATGGACCCAATTTTGTCCTCCTTTCACCTCAGCAAGACGTGTATGATTCACGTTTGTCCGCCAGACGTAATCCCTACTGAGCGGCCATCTTATTGGTATCTTATAACCTTCAGGTGGAGGAACCAAGCAAAACAGACGCTTTTCAGGTGGAGGACAATGCCTCTCAAGCTCTTCCCTTCGTGATAGATCTAACGTAGGCAGCAATTCTTTCACATAGTTTACATCATGGCAAGGGATATATTCATTAAACGTCAATGGGCACACATCCATCCCACTTTCGGGGATCACAAGAGGTGCTTTTCTGTAAGTGAGTTCAACTTGGTTTGGAAATGCAGACAGCCCTGCGAATGTCAAAAGGGAAAATTGCATCAATTTCACAGGATTTAAACAGTGAAAATCCAAACTTCCTCCAGCACGAAAGATGATGACATTCCAGGTTAGGAACACATGATCTAGCCTTATGAAACACTGACAAAGTAGCATCTTAAAGCAGTATATAATATCTCATGGACTGAGGTTCGTAAGGCACATTCAACACGAAGTATGCAGCTAAAATGTCATCAAGTGACAAATATACCGGCATTTCATCTTTTGAAAGAGATATGACGCGGGTTCAGAGCATGACTGAAGTATGAAAATACTGTCACTGTAATCTAGTATGAACGTAATCCCCCACTCTCGCTCATAAGTCTAGTTGATGGCACAAGAACCAGAAAGCTAACTGCGTGCACAATTCCATGAATTCCTTGTCAACTAACTTCCTAGTGATAATCATGTCCTCCACAATGAAGAAGCACATGGCAACATTACCAAAAGAAGGAGAAAAAAGGGGCCAAGCCAACATATTCAATCCCCAACCACAAAAAAGAAGTCCCTTTTTCATTTTTTTTTTATATAGGCAACCGCAACTAAATGCCCCTGGTAATGACGAATACGATAACGTGTACATCAAGTCCTTTGAAAAGACAAAGCCCAAAGAACCACTACTGGCATCGAACACAGAATGCAGACCCGAACACACAACCGGATGAACCATAAACTTCGATCCGTCGCATTTGCCAGCTAATTCTCGACGCTACAAATGAGGTTGCGACAAAAGAAGAGCGAATCACCAGAAGAATGAACAGAGGAGGAGGAGGAAGAAGAAGTGGAATTGGAGTCGGAGTCGGAAAGCGGCTGAGATACGTAGATGCGGGCTTTGTTGCCGAAGAGGGTGCCCGCGTAGAACGACCCGACCATCAACAACAGGGCCAACATCATCATCTGTCCCGATCTAAGATCGAACGCCGATCCGAACAAATTCCCTCCCATTTTTCCCCTTGCGCGCTCTCCCCTTTCAAATCCTGTGAATGCAAGTCCTGGGGTTTACGAGGTTGAGAGGGTCGAGGAAGGTGAAGCTATCGACTGCATCGCCGATCGAAGCTGCGTCATAGCACAGCGAAGGAGTGAGTGAGGCGACTCGAAAGTCGGGAATTCACTGAAAAATGGCGAGTTGAGCAGGAAGCAAAATCCTCGCGTGGGGCGTCTCAGACGCACGAGCGAAGCACATGGCGCTGCCCTTTTCCAGGTAAATATTTAAAAAAAAAACTAAGTATTTTTTGGTCGGAAAATTCAACTTAGTATAGTTACACTAATTCCGCACCTAAAATGGCTTGAACTACGCTCTAAAATTAAGCAAGTCACGCTTTTCTAGAACATTAAATCGGTATAAGTGCACTGAAAATTTTAAAATTTATCACAAAGTACAATTTTTTTTTGGTAAGGAAACACAAAGTACAATTAGTCTCTATAACTTAAAAAAAAATGCAATCAAGTTTTAAAACTTATCCAATTAATGTAATTAAGTCGGCTTAAGTACAACCTAAGTGTCATAATTTTTGTATATCGCTCACTTTAATGTCAAACCTTTTAATCGATTAATTTAGTGTTAAGTTTTTGTAAATTAGATGTGTTAATTTCTTTTTAAAACGATCACTTTAGTGTCAACTCCAATTTAAGCTGACGTAGATCGCCGAAAATCCGACACGTGTATTTTTTTATTATTTGATTTGATGTGGCTTATTAGACTTAATACTGGAGTGATCGTTCTTAAAAGAATTTGGCACTTAAATGATCGAAGTTATAAAAATTTAGCACTAAAATGATCGATTTGAAAGTCTTGACACCGAAGTGATCGAAGTTACAGAAACTTATGACACTTGAGGTGTATTTAACCCCAATTAAGTCATTCTGTTAACTTCGTCCAACTTGGTTAATGAAAAATGTCGGCATAGCATTTTATAAAGTTATTCTCTCTCCAAAATGGTGTTGATGTGGCAGAACAAGTCTAAAGCGACATCTTTTTGGTCTGGATTTGATATTTCTTTAGTATAAATATTATTTACATTAAAATTTACAATAAACCAAATTAAAGAGGGCAAGAGAGCCCACTAGACCCTAGCTAGCAATGGTGGGGTGTGGGTCGACAAGAGTCACGGGCCCGGACCAGCAACTGAGAGTTGTTGGCTATTGGTCGGGCTTGGCGACCCTGGCCAACCTCGTAGCTCCATCACTTGCCCTTTCTGGCCATGGTGGCGGTAACTGCCCTCACCCTCTTTTGCATCTTTATTAATATTAATATTAATATTATTTACTTATTTTTAATTTGACTAAACAAAATTAAAATTAAAATTTACATTTGAATCAAAACCACATTATTTTGGCTTTGTATTTTTTCATGTTTTGACAACGTCGACACCTTATAAAAGAGAGAAAATAGTTTCAAAAAGAGCCATGCCAACGTTTACGATTAGCTAAGTTGGACGGAGTTAACGGAATGACTTAATTACATCAATTTGACAAGTTTTAAAATTTGATTGCACATTTTGAAAAATTTTATGACTCAATTACAATTTTAGAACTTTCAATGCACTTATTCCCCGATAAATATGAGTGAAACCACAACGTTTTACATGAAGTGACTGAATTGCCCTCACAGTTTGGCTTTCATCCTATCTATCGCTTTGGCTTAGCTCATTTACATTGATCCTCCGATGTCATTCATGGGTGTTCGTCCTCCTCAAATTTTGCGGCTCATTAGAGGAAATGGGACGGCCCCGAGAAAGAAGAGCTAAGAATTGCTGGTTTAAGCTCGAGCGCACCAACTTGGACGGGGATAAGCGAAAGCGACAAGGGCGACTGACTCGTTCGAGTCACGCTCGGTGAGACATTAACAAAGCATTATCAATATCGATGAGGCGATATACTTCACAAAGCGGAACCCACCCTGCTTTTTCCTATTGGATTTGGCAAGTATGGACGATCAAAATAGTCAAGAGTCCGAATATGCAGATTCAGACTCAGCTCCGGCTCACCTCTGTAGCAAAAAACTCTTGTTCGGTTCCCCTTCATGAAAATTTCTTCTGTTGAGCAGCCCGAGCTCGGATTCCGAGTAGTGTGGTGTTTTAGAAGAGCGAAAGACCATGGTCTTCAAGTTTTCAACCTTTGATCCCACAGAAGATCCTCCGGATTTCGATCCGCATTCGCCGCCTGCTTCTCAGTCATCAACTTTTTGTCTGCCGCTCAATCCTTCTGGCCGCAGCTACATCAAAGCTGTAACATCCTGCCAGGTTGGTGCCGGCGCTTCTCAGCGCTTGGCCAATTCAGCTTCCAAGCATGTTTGCTGGAGGCCGACCGAATCGTTCCAATTTCCAGAGGAAGGACGCCTTAAAAGGTTTGCTTTCGGTGAGCTGAAGGTCGCCACCAATAGCTTCAGTGATGCAAAGAAGATGGGTCAGGGCGGGTTCGGTTGCGTGTATGAAGGAGTCCTGGGAGACGGCTCCAGGGCGGCTATAAAAGGACTCACTAGACGTACCTCTCTAGGATCGACGCGGCTTGCTGAAGTAAAATTGGGGAGCATGATCTGGCATCGGAATCTGCTTCCGCTTCATGGCTTTTGCTGGTCACCGAAGCATGGAGAATACAGGCTCGTGTACCCTTTCATGGTGAACGGAAGCCTAGACTCCCTTCTGAGAGAACGGCCAACAGAGAAGCGCCCACTTGACTGGCCCACCAGGAAGAAGATAGCGATCGGCGCTGCGAGATGGATTGCTTATCTGCATGATCTGAGGATAATTCACAGGGACATTAAACCCGATAACATACTGTTGGATGAGGTTTTGGAAGCTCGTATTGGGGATTTTGGGTTGGCCCTGTTCATGGACGAGAACAAAGAGAAGGCTGTTTCCGAAGGAGGACCTAACGGGGAAGACGCTTGTTTCACCACCTGCGCAATGGGAACACTCGGTTACATGGATCCAGAGCAATGGGAACACTCGGTTACATGGATCCAGAGCGCTTTGCTGGAAGAAACTCGGTCAAGAGCGATGTTTGCGGGTTCGGGGTGACGCTTCTGGAGCTCATAAGCAGTCGAAGAGCTCGGGAAACAACGTGCCTCGACGGAAATGAACTGGGGCTGCTTCAATGGGCACGCGCCCTTTTCAAGAGCGGACAGTTGGAAAGGCTAGTCGATTCCGATATGCCGGGCGGCAAAAATGAGAGGGAAGTCGATAAAACTGTTCGCCTGGCTCTACTTTGCACGCAGTTCGACCCAAAAAAACGACCTTACATGGCGGAATCAGTCCTGTTTCTTGAGGGAATTGTAAGTTTGGAGAAAAGATGGGAGGATTATCGACATGAAGACGAAGTATCCGGCCTTGCTAATCTCTCAAGTTCGATCGACTGCATTTCTTGTCCGAGGGAAGAAGAATTGTCTGGTCCTAGATGGTGATCATTCCGGTTCCAAGGACCTGTTGCTCCAGTTTACCCGTGAGATTGTGGCTGCCTCAGCTTCAGCATCATACCACCAATTGCCTTGTATCTTTTTTTTTGCCGGCTCCATTTATTGCACAAAAAAAATGAGTAATTTGAAATTTTTTTATTTAATAAATAATCGCTTGTGTTGCTTTAAAAAATAGACGCACAGCAAAAAAAAAAAAATCATCATCTATGCAAAGGTTTAAACAGAAATTATTGTCGGTAATGAAGATGTTTTTCACCGGCAGATTATTTTTAAAAATATATTTTTTTAAAACACTTTTCGTGAAACAAACAGAATCTCAGATCAAGTGTATTCACTCGTGTCCTGTTACTAGATGATTTTTTCGTATTATCAAAGCTCATCAAATATTGGAATTAACTCTGAAAATTCGATCTGAACTAGAAGATTTTTGTTGCCTGGATATCTTAACTGGGTGAGCACCATCTGCTCCATTAAAGGAGAAAGTCACTCACCTTTAAAGAAGAAAGTTTATGGTGAGTGGCGATTTTCGGTTAGTTCCAATTTTGTTATTTGGATCTAAATCATTTGATTTGAAAGTAAAGTATACATGGGAGAAAATTTCAAATAATGGTCTGAATTGTTTTCGTTTTCTCAAATTAGGGCTTGAAGTGTGTATTGTTTCAAATAAAAGTATGAAATAACCATATCAGTCTAAAAAAGGTCTAACCTCGCTGGCCGAAGGAAATTTTCATCCTTTTACTTTGTTGATTTTTTTTTTTCTTTTTATGCTTTTTTCCTTTTCCTATTCTTTTCCATTTTTCTTTTTCCCTCTTCCCTTCATCGACCATTGCCGAACCTCGTCGATGACAGGTGGAGATCAGCATAATTAGGCGAGGGCAGCCTTGGCCGGAAGTTGGTGAGCTCTGCTGGCCATGGCCTGGGAAGGGAAGAGGGAAAAAAAAAAGAAAACAAGAAAAGGAGGCCAAAAGAGACGATTTGGCCACTTCGCGCCATTTTTTTTTACAAAAAGTCTATTTTAGACCCTCATTTGAAATATTATCGATATATATATATATATATATATTTGTGTATCCTACTTGAATTAAATCTAAATTTCGAATTGTGAATTTTGCATTTTTTGCTCGCAAAACAAACGTTCTTTTTTATCTAATACAGGAATCTCACTTTTTGGTGTCCGTGCCTTTTTGTTTTCCATCTTCTCTCTCGGTTCGCCAAACTTGCTCGCCTTCTTGCGACGCCTTTTCATCTCCTGGTGATTCTCTGACGGCCCGAGGAACTGGAGAAGTTGCTTCTTCGACCAAAGCTTGTCGTTTGAACATGGTTTCCTTTTGTTTTCCCTTTTCAATTATGACGCAATGATTCATAGCGATCGGATACTTTTTAATTTTCTTTTTAATTGTGGCGGTTGCGACAGACACGTTGTAACCAGAAAAATTTGACTGTCATTCTGTCAAACACCCATTTTCATAAAAGGTTGGACCTCCAATCTTGTCTGAAAATTGGCCACTTGTTGCTGACTGGTGCAAATTCAATGGCCACGATCTTGTACTGAACGATATGTCCCCTGCCCATTTTTCGGCTGGGCAGGGGATCCCCACCATTCAACAGGGGCGGGGGCCTCCCTAATTGAATGGTGGAGATCACCCTGTCAAGGAAAAACCTTGACAGGGGATCCTGACCCCATCGGTCGGAATCAGAGCGAGAGAGGGAGAGAGAGAGTTGATAATGAGATCTAACGAAAGGTCAAAGACTTGATTCATACCCCCACAAAACGTGTGGAAACCCACTAGGCACTAGGACTTTGTTCATTGGCTTTGATAAACCAAAGTTTAGAAAGTCCTAATATCCAGCCAGACTCAGCTGAGGCTCGCCTTTGCCGCAGAAAACTCTTCTTCCCTCCTCCTGTTCCCGTCCGTGAAAAAGATAAGTTCGAGTAATCCGAGCTTAAAATTCCAAGGAGTGTGGTGTTTCAGAAGAGCCAAGAGCCATGGTCTTCAAGTTTTTGACCTTCGATCTAACCGAAGACCCTCCCGATTTCGATCCGCAGTCGCCGCCTGCTTCTCGGTCGTCATCGTTTTGTCTGCCGCTTAATCCTGCTGGCCGCAGCTTCATCAAAGCTACAACACCCCGCCAGGTCGCTGCCGGTGCTTCCCTGCGCTTGGCCAATTCAGTTTCCAAGCTTGTTTGCTGGAGGCCAAGCGAACCGCACCAATGTCCAGAGAAAGGACGCCTTAAAAGGTTCAGTTTCCGCGAGCTGAAGGTCGCTACCAGCAACTTCAGCGAGACAGAGAAGTTGGGTAAGGGTGGGTACGGTTATGTGTACAAAGGAGTCTTGGGGGACGGCTCTGTTGTGGCGGTAAAAAGACTCGCTAGACGTGCCGATTGGGCATGGATGCTCCATGCTGAAGTGAAATTGGGGAACATGATCTGCCATCGGAATCTGGTTCAGGTTCTAGGCTTTTGTTGGTCGCCGAAGCGCGGAGAATACTTGCTTGTGTACGATTTCATGGCGAACGGAAGCCTAGACTTTCTTTTAAGAGGACAGTCCGTAAAGAAAATCCCACTGGATTGGCCCACCAGGAAGAAGATAGCAATTGGAGCTGCGAGAGGGCTCTCCCATCTGCATGATCTGAGAATAATTCACAGGGACATTAAGCCTGCTAATATACTGTTGGATGAAAACTTGGAGGTTCATATTGCAGACTTTGGGATGGGCTTGTTCATGGACGAGTACAAGGAGAAGGCTGCTTCCGAAAGAGAACCCAATGGCGAAGACGCCTATTGCACCGACCGCACGATGGGAACACTTGGCTACATGGATCCGGAGCGCTTTGCTGGGAGAAACTCAGTGAAGAGCGACGTTTATGGGTTCGGCGTGACGCTTCTGGAGCTCATAAGCGGTCGGAGAGCTTGGGAAACAACCTGCCTCGACGGAAACGAAGTGGGGCTGCTTCAATGGGCACGCGCCCTTTACAAGAAGGAACAGTTGGAAAGGCTAGTCGACGCCAACATGCCGGTCGGCTATAACAGGAGTGAAGTCGAGGAAACCGTTCAGCTGGCTCTACTTTGCACGCAGTTCGACCCCGAAAAACGGCCTTACATGGCGGAAGCAGTCCTATTTCTTGAAGGAATTATTAGCTTGGAGAAAAGATGGGAGGGTTATCGACATGAAGACCAAGTACACGGCCCAGCTAATCTCTCAAGTTCGAGCGACTGCTCTTCTTGTCCGAGGGAAGAAGAATTATCTCGTTCTAGATGATCATCCTTCCAGTTCCAGGAACCAGTTGCTCCAGATTCAACCCGGTGAGATTGTGGCTGCCTCAGCAATGAGCATTTTGTTAGAATATATTATTTTTGAATATATTCAATTGTGGTATTTATTAATTGTTATTATAATTATTAATTGATATAATAAAGAAATATATATACGGTTTCTTAATTCTAATCAAATATGGGGCTGGATAGTGTGGGTCGAGATAAACCTAATCTTTAATTAGGGAATAGGTTTCATTCTCTATTAATAGAGCTCGAGTATCTTCTCTAAACCCTGATGTTCGCAAAACTTCACATAAGTAGTCGTCAAAACGATAAGTGAGAGGACGTCAGCGATAAAGGGGTTCATAGAGGAGAAGATCGTGTGCATCGGATCGTCGCAATTTTGCATCAAGAATGATGGATCCACAGTCGCAATTCCGCATCAATAACGATGGATTCATAACAAGGTTTGTTTATTATTTAACTCTATGGAGTAGTGATTCATGTATCTGTACGTGTGCATCTTGGATCGCTGAATACGGATAAAATAGGCAGCCTACATATTTTTACCGGATACAGTTTGAAATTTCTTTACTTAGTTCGAGTGCAGTTACCTCTATCCTGTCATAAGATGATTTCTTTTTTTTTTTTTCAATTTTATCAAACCCCCAATCAAATATTTGGGATCAACAGGCTAAGGGGGGGGGGGGGGGGGGGGGGGGGGGGGGGGGGTTGTTGTGGGTTCTTCTCTTGCCAAATCATTGCCTAACAAAAGATTTGAAATGAAATAGTTGAAGATCCTCAGGCGGTCTTCGCTGCTATCTCAACCGGATAAGCCCCGTCTCTTCTGCTCCACCAAAAGAGAAGTAGAGTTCGAGTTGGAGGAGTAGGCTTCTTTGACCAAAGCTTGTAGATTGAACATGATTTCCTTTTTCTGGTGATTCTTCTTTTTCGATTACGACGTAATGATTTAGTTGCAGTCAATAACAAAAGATACTGTAGATTTTAAGGTTTTCTAAACACGACGGTTTTAATAGTAGGTAAGAATATAAGGTTGTGAGTGTGAAACTTTTAGAATTACGGCAATTTATGATGATTTTCAATCACCCGTCGTAATCCGGAACATAACCTTTCGTGTTGAACATCCATTTTCTCATGGGCTGGACCTCCAATCTCGTGTCAAAATTGCCGCCACAAGTTGAATTGGCCAGTCTCTCTTTCGATCTGGCGGTTGATATCTGGTCGGTTTGATTACAACATCATACATTAAAAAACATAGGACCCTTGTTTTTTTTTTTTTTTTCCCCAGAAGCAGAGAATGATTCAAAAACGAAAGAAGAAAGGAGGAAAGCGAAAGGGAGTAAAGAGTCATTTGACCATTGCCACGTGTCAGTATTTCGTATGCTGCTGTCTCGTGGACCACCGTATATTTTATTCGATTAGCTGTCCTAGCCAAAGTTGTTGCGTTAACTCAATAAGATTGATCCACTGATGGCAAAAGAAAGAAATTTTAGTACACAGACTTGAGAAATTTATAGATTATAATGTCAACATAAGCATTGACGAGGACCCGCGCAAGCAAAGCGGTGGAGGATTGGTCGCCCATGCCTAAGTTACTGGGACTCCCTTTGTGAGGTGATGCAGTACATGCAACCGAAGGGGTGGATTCACGCATAGAAGGCTTGAGAGGCCAGACGACGACGTAATGTCTCGTCGCTATTACGAATTGCTTTTGCTTTCTTTTTCTCTGGCCACTAAAAATATTCCCGTTCACCAAATTGTTTCTTACCAGTTGTGACAAAGACACACTTTTTGTTTGCAGATTTGGGCCACCATTCCAAGTGGTTCTGTTGTTATGCAACCCCCCCCCGTTCATTTACACATAATCTGATTTACACTAGATTGAATCAATCATGTAAAATAACCTGTTGGTGTTGAAACATAAAAAAATAAAAAAATAAAAAAAAAAGCCGTGGGGCGACTTTCTTGGGGTTTGTGAGTACCAATATGACAATTTTTAGGAAAATAAGAGTTTTAAGTGGAACCATTTTCTCAAGAGAGGGGATTAGAGTTGATATTATCTAAGGTAAGGGCCTGAATGGCCAAGTCATTTCAAATAATGGCCTAAGCTCGCCGACCGGCCAAATTTTTAACTGCCGGCGAGCATGTGACTCTTCCGGCCAACGGAAGATTGGCATTTCAGTCAAAATAAAATTTAGACATAAAGCAGTAATCTTTAAAAAGAAAAAAAGGAAAAAGAAAGCCCCCAAAAAAGAATTGATATTTGGCTTCCCACAGTCTCCCTGCTTTCCGCTCTTGCTTGTTCTCTAATGATCCTAGGTCAAATGTTAGAAATCCCTAAAATCAAAAAACCCCCCAAATTCCTTTTGCTGCTTCCTTCTTCTTATATGTTCACCATCGTTTTCTTCTCTCCCATGATTTCTTCATGTGCCTTTCTTCGTTTCTCCGTTTGTCACGTTTATTCCTGTTCAACTAATTTGTCAGAAACTCAAGAGAGCTTAGAGAAGACTCCGACGAGGGGAGAAAAATCGAAAAAAAAAAAAAAGAAGATATGATTTCAATTCGTTTTTCTGGGGTTCTTCCTCTAAAAAAAAATCATTTTTTTAAGAGGAAGAGATTGAGAGTGGAGAACAAGCGAAAGCAGAAGCCCAGAATATGGGCAAACGAAAAATCAATTCTTTCTAGGGACTTTTTATCTTTTAAGATTTATATTATATGTCTAAACTTTATTTTGACTAAAATACCCCCTCTTCCGACAATTGGGAAAGTCACATGCTCGCCCGGTGCTAGAACTCAGGCTCTCATTTGAAATGATTTGGTCATTTCAAGTACTTATTTGAGACAAGTCTTACTCTGAATTTTTTTTTTTTGAGGAAGTGGGGGATTCTTATTTGAAATATTTTCTCAATTTCTAGGAAAATTACGAAAATGATGCCATGATACCCTCGCGTGGATTTGGCAGCCCAAATTATTTATCAATTGGGGGAAATATATATTGAGATTGAACTTAAAATCCATAGTGAGAGTTTTTCAGAAAGGACGTCTTTTTTGGAGAGAGATTATGTGACAATGAAGGGGAACAAGAAAAAAAAAAAAAAGGATATCCAGGCATCCTTGCCTTCGACAGTTACGCGCGCCCTATGTTTCCAGTCAAAACATCCGAGTGAGACTCAAATATCCCCAAGAGCTTTGAAAAATTACAGCTCTTCGAGAAGTTCGCATCGTTTACAGGAAACAGGTCGTCGTGCTTGGAAAGTGGCTCCGCGCGGGGCACAGGCTCGCCACTTTGACCGTGACTTTCGTGCGATGGTCAAAGCATCTCTCTCCATTTGCTGATTCTCACTGTATGACCCATTCAAACAGCAAGCAAAATGCTTCTCCTATGCCGCCCCCTCTTTGAATCCGTCATGCTACTAGTTTCCCCTGCAGCAACTCGCCTCCAAAAGAGACCATCGAATCATCCTAGCTCTAACCCACAAGAAGCGGAAATTCGACATCTCCGCAAGACTTATGTTTATGTATCATGATCGGTCGTCATCATCAGATCCTTTTTTCCTATGAGATAAAAGGAATATTATGTCCTGTTCATAAACATTTGTTCAGGTGGTGATAGAGCACAAGGTTTCGGTTTCCAAGAGCAGAGCGAGAGTGAGGAAATGGTCTTCAAATTCGCCACCTTCGATCCCGCTCGAGATCCTGACGATTATAACCCTGCTTTCCCACAATCGTCGTCGTCATCGCCCTCGGCAGCTGTGGCAGCAATCTGTCAACCATGTGATTCTACTGACGGCTGCATCAGATCTTTAGTCAGCCGGCTCGTTGTCCCTGGTACTTCTCACTTCTTAACGTTCCGGCCACCACACTCTTATGCACTCTTGCTCACATTTCTCTCCTTTGTGCTTGTGTAAGGCCTTCTGGCCTATTTGTAGGTTCTGTATGTCTGTTGCTAATTCTTTTCTGAATAGTGCTTGCTGGATTTCTTCCAGCAGACATAATGTAAAGGTGGAAGGCAACGCGATTTTGGAAAAAGAATAGACCATAAAGAGAAGAAGAAAGTCCTAGAGTGAGGATGATCATGATGTGCTAGGTAGTTCTACGAAGTCATGTTGGTCATATATTTGACTGATCTAATAATTAATGAGCCAGTGTTTCATCCATGACAAGCATGCCAACAAAGTGAAAACTTGAGAATACTGATTTCCCTGATTAGTCCAGTGCTCCGTAAGGTGCCACAACTTCAATCCGTGCTGTTTTTTTTTTTTTTGGCCCCCTCTTTATCATCTTCTTCTTGAATGTAGCTGTCAAATTTCAGAAAATGCTGCCCTATAGGTTGGATTTCGCATCTGTGGGACACTTTCAAAGATTTTCCTCTATAATTTACCTGTCAATCTTCGGAAGTTGTTACGCCATACTCATTGGCATGATTATGGTGTAGAACCTAGGGAAAGGATGCTGAAATTAAAGGATGGACCTTTTAAATATGGTGAGCTTGCGAGGATGACGAGAAACTTCGGAACGGTTCTGGTTGAAGGAGGATCCGGAAATGTATATTTCGGCACACTAGAGGATGGCACAGAAGTTGCCGTGAAGGTTTTCTTTTGTTTTTCAGTACGAGGGTCCAGGGAATTTCAAGCCAAGGTTAGATAGAACAAGCCAAACCGATGCTAATTTAGAAACTTGGTCCCAAACTACTGTCAGAATAAACACTGGTAAAACACACTTACGATATTGCAGGCAAAAAACTTGAGGGCTGTTCACCATGAAAACTTGGTTCCTCTGCTTGGATATTGTGACGGCACCAAAACCAAGGTGCTGATATACAAATTCATGGATGGTGGAAATCTGCGACAAAACTTATCGGGTATTTTATCATTCTCTTGTATCGTCCTTACTCTAGGATAACCCCGGAAATGTCTGTTTTTTCCATGTATAACGGGGTAGATGGTTGCTGTAACAGGCAATGGGCCGAATTTCTTGACTTGGAGTAAGAGACTTCAAATTGCTGTGGCTGTAGCACAAGGTATGTCCATGAAAATAGCGGCTATTGCAGTTTTTCGCTCAGGCGTGTTTTAAGGAGTTCTTGCAAAGAATTGCAGGTTTGGATTATCTTCATCACGGTTGCCATCCACCCATCATCCATGGAGACTTGAGTGCTGCAAATATCTGGTTGAATGAGGAAATGCAAGCTAAAATATCTGACTTTGGCATCTCGGCTTTTGAACCTCGATCTCTCGATTCTTATCCAACTTGTCCTCTGGGCACTCCGGGATACTTTGACCCTGAGTAATGGCTAAAACTCCATCTTATCCAATCTCTTTATGCACATATTTCAGACATTCTCTAGGATTACTCGTCACTTCTCAATTGTTAATATCCATCCCTTCTTCACTACTTGGATACCCACGAAACTGCTGGTGAAACATTTCGATGTCTATAGGTCTTATCTTTTCCACTTGTTAAGTGGTTACAATTTAGACTAGACCGAAAAAAAGCTCAAAAATGATAAATGACTCAAAAGGGATTCAAAGAGAAGCCTCTTACTATGAGCTAGAAATTGTCTTCTCATTCATGTTCTCATATGTCTTCTGCAGGTTTTTTCCGTATTCAAGGCCAGACAGGAAAAGTGATGTTTATAGTTTCGGAATCATACTCTTTGAGCTAATCACAGGACATCCAGCGGTGACTAGAGGGGCAGTGCGCAACGTGTTTTTACTTCAGTGGATGACTCCTATCGTTGAAACTAAAGAAATACAGATGATTATGGATCCAAGTTTACAAGGGAAGTTCAACATTGACTCGGCTTGGAAAGCAGTGGAGATTGCAGAGTCTTGTACAAGACCGACTGGAGAAGAAAGACCGGACATAACCCATGTATTGGCTGTACTGAGGCAATCTTTGGCAATAGAATTGGCATCTCAGCGCTGCCACTCCTAGGTAGCTTACTAATAAGTAACAGTCAACTTTAGGTGCAAAAATTATCTGCAGCAGCTTAGAACTGAATTCAAGTGAAGGCTTATGTTTCACTTTCAGAGTTCAATTTAGATGTGGATATCCCTGAACTACTCTTGTCTATGTGATATTCGTGATCAATGGGGAAGAAAATGTCCTTTGTGGGTTGTGGAAAATTTATCGAAGAATTAAGGAAAAATGCCAGACTACACCATGAATAAAAACTAAATGGTAAGAAACTGTATTTTGCCCCTTATGAAGTGAAGATACCTGATGTATCCACTCTACAAGTACGTCAGATTGATGAATCCGTGACACTTGTCACCACATGGCATGCCCCACTTGACCGGAGCAAGTTCGATAATCTGGTTTTCTAGGGACTCTCAGAGAGCGCTTCTTGGAAGCTGCATTGTAGTTTCTTCACCATCACACTGTTACTGAAGATCCCACCATTCTCCTTCCACGGCATCATCATCAGCCTGTTGTCAATTGCATGTTCGCCTATGCAATAAGGCGCTTAGCCATCGTCCGCTTTGCAGTCAGTGCTTCTTTCCATCTCAACACACTGATTGCCAAGGAAACGCAACAGACAAGTGGAAGAATGAACAGAAGCGGATTTCGAGGGTCAATCCTCAATTTTCCAGTGAGATGGGTTCGAAAGAGCTCTTCAAACGCAGGCAAAACATTTATCAATTCCTGATTAAAACATTTATCTTGGTTTTCAAATATTTCTACTAGCAGCATGAATCGGAAAAAGCCCCATATGGAAGTATTGACCCAAAGTTTTTTGCACTGGGGATTTGATTCACGGAACCAAGATCTATGCGTTGCTTCCGCTCGCACCAGTAACCCGAGTCAGCAGCAGCTTCTAGATTGATTATGACAACTGTGATTACTCATTGATCTCTAAACAAAGGTTAAAGGATCAAAGTTGGACCAATTTTTTTAGCAGAGAAGCTGAAATTTATGAGGAGAGTGGGCCTTTGGTGCTTGGAAAAGAGGCGATTACCGTGTGGGCACCCCACCGCTTGCAGGGGACATCCAATGGGGTCTTTTCTGGACTGACTTTTGAAGCTCCACTTTAAATCAATCCATTCACGCTGCCTCTGGGAAGCTGCCGTGGCAGTTTCCTCCGCAGTTTCTCTGTTGGAACTTCTGGGTTGGTTCCTAAAACTGGTATTATAACGGCTTTCGCCCACGAGAAGGCGGGGCACAGCCGTCTCTCCCAATGCACATTCATCTGTTAAGCTCGTGATGAATCAAATCGGGTTTGGTTTCTAGGGAGAAATGGAAAAGTAAGGAAAATGGTGTTCAAATTCGCCACTTTCGATCCCGCCCAAGATCCCGATGATTTCAACCCGGCTTTTCCACCTACTCCATCATCATCATCCTCAGCGACACTTTGCCAGCCGTGCGAATACACCTGCACTTTCACCAGAGACATCGTCAGCCGACTTGTTGCTGCTGGCGCTTCTCTCGTCTTTACAGCCCCAGCTGTTGAACTTCCTGGTCATGAGATTCGAGACCAATCTGCAGAGACGCCATTGCCTATTATCAACTCCCACGCCCGTCCAAAGTTTCACCGAAGACAGCTTAAAGAGTTCACTCTGAAGGAGTTGAAGGTGGCTACCGGTAAGTTCAGCGACAAAAACATTATAGGCAGAGGTGGATTTGGCACAGTCTACAAGGGTCGGTTAGCCGATGGCTCTCTAGTGGCAGTCAAAAGATGCAAAGGAGAAAAAACTGAAGGTAGAGTCCCCCAGTTCGAAACAGAGGTACTCGTTGGTAGCATCGAACCCTCACACGGCAATCTGCTTCCCTTGCTCGGATTTTGCCAAACGTCAAAATGCAGGGACTTATCGCTCGTCTTCCCCTGGATGATCAATGGAGATGTGGCATCGTGCTTGAGAGAGCGACTCGAGACACGACCCCCGCTGGACTGGCCAACCCGCAGAAAAATAGCTGCAGGAGCTGCGAGAGGGCTGTCCCATCTGCATGATCTGAACATACTGCACCGAGATGTCAAAGCTGCAAACATTATGTTGGATGAGGAATTTGAGCCTCACATTGGAGACTTTGGGTTGGCCTTGTTGGTGGATCGCAGGCACGGTGGTGGATGCTCTGTGGATGGCACCGAGGAGGCACCCGTACCTGCGAGGAACGGATCGAAAGCAGCATCCGACAGTGAATTTTCTCATGTCACGACAGCGGTACAAGGCACAATAGGACATATTGCGCCAGAGTATCTCAGCACCGGGAAGTGCTCGGTGGAGTCCGATGTTTTTGCATTTGGGATAATGCTTTTGGAACTCGTGACCGGACGGAGAGCTTTTGATCCTGCAAGGCCTGCATATGGCGAGGATGGGAAGCTACTCGACCAGGTAAAATGGGCTGTGGAATGGTATATGTGGGAGTATGTAGTGGATCCCGATCTGCGGCGCGAGTCTGACCCGGAGGAGAGATGGAATATGATCAGGCTAGCTCTTTTGTGCACACAATCAGTCCCAAGAAGACGACCATCCATGCGGCAAGTAGCCCGAATACTCGAGGACCATAGCATTAGCATCGAGGAGAGATGGGAGGAGTACCAGCGTGAATTGAGGTCTCTGAAGGGGATCGCAAGGAACGCCCCCTATCCGTATTGGATTGTGGGGGACTCCACTTCGCATCTCAGAGCTGAAGAACCATCTGGACCCAGATAAATCCATATTTGTTAGAGGTAACAAACAGCTCGGCCACATTCTAAACAGAGCAAGTTCTCAAAAATTTATGTGCTCCGAGTGGTCTGGGTGGAGAGGTTAACTCATGTATCTCAACAGACGCCGAATTTATCATGTCATAGTTTTCGTGTAGCTGATCTAAAAGTTTCACCGGTAGCGAGAGCAATACCAACAGTTATAATGAGGAGAAAATTATTTGCTGCTGCCTGAGAATTAGGAGACTCCACAAATTCTGCCGTTTTTCAATACGTTAATCCTGATTTCATGAAAATCTCACCATAGTGAGGATGTTGTGCGATTACCATTATCTTCCAAATAAAAAAGAAAAGGGGGTAGGTGGGCAGAGCCGTCCATTGAGAGATGAACAAATTTCTCGGAGTAACCGTGCCTGATAGAAGGGCCAGCAAAAGCAATCTACACGACAGTCATGTCCTAACTAGCTATATATATATATATCACGGTCCGGCTAAATCCTTGATCGAGGATGGACCATGATGCGATCAATCGGCCATGTCGTCGTTCATTCAACAAACCAATGCATGGCAGGGCGTGTGAATCAACCAATATCGATCCCAATAGACCGAGCATCAGCCAAGACGGTCGAGTGGAGTGGGAGGATCAGTAGGATCATCACAACACCAATCCATGCACGATGCACAGATCGTACAGGCTGGCTCAACGAATGGCGCAGCGTTCGTTCAACACGAATCATCGCACAGTGCAGAACTCATCCAGCATGATGTTGTGCATCATGCAATGAACGGAGCAGATGGCCGAGTGAGCAAGCGGGCAGATGAAGAGTCATGCAACCGGGCGGACCGGTTGGTTCATCGGAAGTAGTTCATTAAAGAGGAAACTCTTGTTGGAATTGGTAGAAGTTTAATATCGTGTTTCGGGTACTGAGCATCCTAGATTGACAACATAAAGACACAAAGAACCTCTTTTTTTGATGTATTGAGTATGAGAACGTAGGCTTGAGATTCTCATATCCTATCAAAACAAGGATCACATTCGTCCTTAATCACAACGAGTGCGGATCGGCTGGTTTTATCGACTTCATCTTGATCAATTCAAACCGGCAAGATAGAGAACTTTCTCCAAATTGAGGTCTGACGCACAAGCATTGAATTCTAGGTGAATCCTATATCAAATTTTAAACGCACAAACCCTTTGCAAAAGTTCAATTGACCATTGGGTTGATGTCCTGGTCTTGACCACAGAAAGTCCGATCGCCTTAGTCAGACAACTAACACCCACGAAACATCCTGGAAAGCTCCAACAGCGACGGGTTCAATATCAAAGAAGAGATCCCATTATTGCACGAGAGCCCACTTACAAACAACCTTTCACACTGCCTCCTGGAAGCCGCCATGTCAGTTTCCTCTGTTAAACTTCACTGTTGGTTCTCAAAACTTGTATATAACAGCCCTCACCGTCAAGGAGGAAGGGGCACAGCGATCTCTCGCGACGCAATTTTATTTTGGTTAATTTCGTTATAGAGCACCTCCAGTTTGGATTTTGCAGAACATCAGAACGCAGGGACTTATTGCTCGTTGCCCCTTTCAAGATCAACAGAAGTGCGGCATGGTGCCTGAGATTGGACAAGTATCATTCGAAGTATCAGCATTCCTCGCGAAAGTTCGAAGTCTTGGAGGAACCTCCTCTTCGCAACACAATCTTGAAGAATTAATTATTCGGACCCAGCTAATCTATTTGTTCACCTAAGAACCCGACCCATCTATGTAAAGCAAACTCCCAAAGGAAGTGCTGTGATGTGAGATTGTGAGTGATGGGAGCGGACGTTAACTCAGACATCAGTCAATAGAACTTTTCTCGACCCATACGGGACTTGAAATGCCATGTTTGATGGATAATTCCCTAGCAAAAAGATAAACGAGATTAGCTTACAATGAGAATAAATTATTACCTATGAGGTAATAACCTGCCTGCTAGACTTGTTATACGGGTGGTTTGGTTCGGTTCATAAATGGTTCGATCCAAATTGACTCATTAACTCACTCATGACACATTTATCGTAATACAAAATTTTTTATCCGTACTCAATCTAATCTATACCCGACCCGATCCGTAAACTAAAATACTTCCATATTTAATCCAAAATTTTAAATTATTGAAAACATATACTACTAAAACATTGTGGATATTTTTTTTATATTTTTTTAAAATAACAAAAAAATGAAAAAAAATTGATTGTTTTCATTTCCTTTTTCTTTTCTCATTTTTTCAAAGTTCGAGGGCTGACGACCTGGCCTAGATCTGGCAAAGGTTTCACAACCCTCGCTAGTTCCTCGCCATCACCGTTGCAAACAGGAGGCTAAAACTGCACTATATTAAAAGAAGGATGATTCACGGCACAGTATGATATCGATACCTAAAAAAAAATAAAAATTGTGTCACTAATATCCCAGACTGTAGGAGCATGATGAAGTTTTGAATATTGACGTCAATGTAGACGTAGTTTAGATGTTTTGACGGCAAAGAAAAGAATGGGATATTGGACCCAATAGACATGGTTTAGGATATTTAATAGTATTGACTCTAATTGAATTTCTAATATTCATATTAGTCGGAAGCTGTCTAATTTTCCGCTTCCACCCAAACCGCCAATTTTCCACGACTTTTACACAGTACTCGGTTCACATCGACCTCCGTAACTATTGATATGTTGCAGCGAATGTTCGGTCGTGTAGGGTTTATCTTGGTTTTTAAATATTTCCACATGAGAAATAAATTGGAAAAAGCCCACTCGAAGTTGTTCGGTGTTGGGATTTGCTTCATGCAGGTTCTAGATTGATCATGACGCTTGTGATCTCTAATTGGTCCCTAAAGATGGTTCCATTTCTAGTGTCCAAGCATCGGTTGGACCATCTTTTTTGGCAAGGAAGCTGCTTGGGAAGTGGCAATGTTATAAAGAAGAGGGGCATTTTCCGCTTGGACAGTGGCAATTTCCGTGGCGCACACCGCTTTCAAGGGGGTCTCCTAACAGCCACAATGATAATAAGTCTTCTCTGGCTTCATATATGGCCTTTCACACAGCCTCTTCGAATCTGCCATGGCAATTTCCTCCACGCTTTCCTAGGTTAAAACATATGTTACATGTGCACGCAATCTCGAAATTTTTTTGCGTACCCGATACGTGTTCGTGTCGGACACGTGGTCAAGGCGTGTCCGAGATTCTGACACATTGTCAATGGGAGGGACACGCTGGGACACGCGTGTCCCAAGAGCAATCTTGAAAAATTACAAAAAAAATTAAGGAAAAATAATACGGATATAGAGTATACTCTTGTGTTAAAAGGAGTGAATAATGTAGATGAATGACTTCTTATTATTTATGTTGAGATGGAGCTCTATTTTTTTTTTTTGTCTTCCACTTATTTTTGGTGGAATATGGATTATGTAGTGCTTGTATTTTTTCCCTCCAAGTTTATGGATTATTGGAAGAAAATATAGTTGAATTTTTCAATTCGAAATATTGATGGAATGAAATGTTGCTCTTTAGTCTTACATGGATTTATTATTTTCTTTATCATGATGTTATTATTATTGAAATCATAAAAATTATTTTATATATAAATATACATATAATATATAACGTATCATAACGTGTCAGAATTTGCTATTTTTTTTAGAATTCACATATCAACGTATCGTGTCGTATCTTGTCGTGTTGTGTCGTGTCGCGTGTTGTGTCGATGCAACGTAGGTTAAAACTCCTGATCTGGTTCTTAAAACTATCTAAAGAAGAAGAAAAGAGGAGAATGATATGAATGAATTGTCTAACCATTTAGGTTAACATGCTATCATATTTATAATAATGAAGAGGATACATAGTAATATGGTGGGCATTCCCACACATGATGATAAATAATAAAATAACTTATAACACCCTTCCTCAAGTTAAGGCAAAGATATCGACCATACCCAACTTGTTACATATAAAGCGAACCCGTTGCCCAGTTAAAGGTTTAGTAAACACATCTGCTAGCTGATCTCCAGTGTGGATGCGTGAGAGATTGAGACTACCACGTGTAAGTTCTTGTCAAACAAAATGACAATCAATCTCGATGTGCTTTGTTCTCTCATGAAAGACGGGATTTGAAGCAATGTGAATTGCTGAACTACTATCACACCATAACGATGTGAGACTACCCGATCCATATCCAATCAAATTCAGAATATATCTAGTCCACACAATCTCTGCAGCAGCACGTCGATAAAATACTGCATGATCGTTTTGAGACTGAAGCAAACCAAAACTATGAACAACTGAGCTGAATTTATCAAACCATGCTTAAGGAGACTGCTTCAAACCATATAAAGAACGACGAAACTTATAGATTTTCCCTCCCTGAATAGCAAATCCTGGGGGCTGTTCCATGTAAACATCCTCGGCAAGATCACCATGAAGGAAAGCATTCTTGATATCCAACTGATTGAGAGACCAAGAATGCACAGTTGCAAGGGATAAGAAGAGGCGAATAGAGGCTATTTTTGTAACCGGAGAAAATGTCTCAAAATAATCAAGACCATGAGTTTGAGCATAACCCTTAGCAACCAACCGAGCTTTCAGAAGAGCAACAGTTCCATCAGGATTGACCTTCACGGCAAACACCCAACGACAGTCAATAACCTGAGCACTAGAAGTAAGATTAACCAAGGACCAAGTCTGATTGCATTGGAGGATGCTCATTTCCTTCTCCATAGCTAAACGCCAATCGGCATGCTGAAGAGCCTCGGAAATCGAAGCAGGTAGAGAAACAACA
Source organism: Rhodomyrtus tomentosa (assembly GCA_028455895.1). Classification (NCBI taxonomy): domain Eukaryota; kingdom Viridiplantae; phylum Streptophyta; class Magnoliopsida; order Myrtales; family Myrtaceae; genus Rhodomyrtus; species Rhodomyrtus tomentosa. The sequence continues at coordinate 35,974,326 of JAPCWY010000010.1, forward strand.
TCGATATTGGCCACAAAAGCCGACAAACTTACTGATAAACTTTTGTAGGAATCTGTATAAAGAGGTCGATTTCTGCAGGCACTGTAGTTCTTACGAAGAGTAATAGGTTGCTCGGTAGTATCAGTCTCAAGTGAGTCAGCAACACGAGAGTCTATCTCAGCAAGAGGATCCTCCATGGGAGAGACTGGCACAGAAAGAGAATTGTCAATGGGGGTATTGTCTAGTGAAGATGCTGGAAAGATAACTGGATGAGAAACCGTTGGTGGAGAATAAACAAGGACGGGGTCAAAAAATGTAGATTCGGACAATTGCGGGATTGGATAAGATGAACTAGAGCCACATGCAGAAAAGAAAGGTTGAGACTCTATAAAGGTAACGTGATGAGAGGTGAGCATTCCTTCTAAGGTAGGAGAATAGTAACGATATCCCTTTGACATTCGTGAGTAACCAAGAAAAACATATTTCAGTGCACGAGGATCTAGTTTTGATATAATTGGACGATCATCATGGACAAAACAAGTACACCCAAACACTTTAGGAGAAAGAGAAAAGAGACCGCCTTTATGAAAGAGGAGCCCATGGGCCGTATTGCCTCCAAGAGAAGAAAGAGGCATGCAATTAATGAGATAGCATACTGTAAGAACTGCATCGCCCCAAAACTTCTGTGGAACATACGTATGTATAAGAAGAGCACGAGCAGTATCCATAAGATGACGATTCTTTTGCTTAGCAACACCATTCTGTTGAGATGTGCGAGCACATGAAAGACGATGGTGAATACCATGAGAACAAAGAAATTGATGGAGATGATCCGACATATATTCTCCTCCACGATCAGATTGTAAGACTTGGATATTATGATGGAATTGAGCATAAATAGAAGAATAAAATTCACGAAATACAGAAAATAACACAGAACGTTCTTTTATTAAGTAAACAAATGACATTCTTATGAATTCATCGACAAAGAGAACATAGTAACGATAACCAAAGGCTGAAACAATAGGACTAGGTCCCCACACATCAGAATGGACCAAGGCAAATGGACTAGTTGCTCATTGAGATACACTTAGTGGTAAAGAAACACGACTATGTTTTGCAAGCTGACATGACTCACAAGTTATTGTAGACACCGAACGAAAACGAGGAAACAATGACTGCAACATAGACAAAGAGGGATGTTCTAGACGATAGTGAATGTCTAAAACATCAGTCTCTTTCACTAGTGCAGCTGGAATAGAAGTACCATCCAGCTGATAGATCCCACCATTGACGCTTCCCTTACTAATAGTCTTCCGCGTCAAGATATCCTGCAAAACACAATAATCATGATAGAAAGTAACGGATCAATTCAAATCCTGTGTGATACGACCAATAGATAACAAATTAAATGACATGCCAGGAGTATATAAAATAGAAGATAAGGAGATCTCGTTGGAAGGTCATGCAGTTCCGCGTCCCTAAACTGTCACGGATCACCTGTTCGCAATAGTAATCTGGCGTAACGGAGACGAGAACTTATATGCAGTAAGAATACCTCTATTACCCATCATGTGAGCACCTGTACCAGAATCAATAATCCAATCAGCGGAAGGAAGAGCTGCACATGCTGAGGTAAAGGAATATTCGGATGACTACTGTAGTTTCGCAACAGAGGTAGATGTAGTTCCACTCCCTAAGGTCTGAAACTCTAAGTATCGAGCATACTCCTCTAGACTCATTGTGATAATTTTTTTATCCATATGCACAATTTCCAAGTGTGGTCCGTGAACCAGAAGCTGACTGTACAGCTTGTAACTTTCGGGAATAGCTGCGAAGATGTGCAACAATACCACAGTAATTGCAAGTACAAGTTTCCCGACCACGACTAACAATGCTACCATGACCTCCTCCTCGGTCACGGCCTCCACTACCATAGCCACCTCCTCTGTTCACATATAGAGCAGCAGCCTGTTCACCAACTTCTGAAGGGCCAGATCTAACTTCCTTACGACTTTCGGTACGAAGAACACTGCGATGAACTTCTCCAAGAGAAGGTACTCGAACATATGAAAGAATTTGTGATTGAGCAGTATCAAACTGAGCTCCCACTCCATTAAGATAGCAGGTATTTAGTTATTCTTGAAAAGTAGTCCGATTAGATGTAAACGGGACTAACTGATCAAACTCATCAGTAAAGGGTTTAAATTCCTCATAATATCCATTCAGAGGCCGACCAGCAGGAGCTGGCTTCAATAGCCCACAAACGACATCATAGAGTCGCAAAAAATCATTCAGAGAAGAGTATAAATCTGCCAAAACATCCCATAACTCCTTAACAATATCAGTATTACTAACAACAGTCTGAACAGAAATATCCATAGCATTCAACAATTGACTATAAATACGACAATTAACAGTGTACCATTCATCATAAGTTGGGTTATCCTTGCTCGAAGGAAGCTGGGTAAGATGATGAGATAGCCACTGTCCGTGCAAATTCTTAAATATATTCTTCTTCCGAAGTATGTACGTAGACTGTCCCGTCAAAACACGTTCGACGAGCTTAGATGAAGTAGATATAAAGGTCAGAGTTTGTGATCGTATCACATCAGATTCAATCGCACCAGATCTATTCATGGCTAATCCAGTCTTACCTGATGTAGCAGCAGCTATTTGAGTGTATGTATTACTCATGACGAGTATTTAATCTCGACACTAGATTAATCAGAAAGTCACAAGCTCCACTGTTTCATAGATCCGATTAGATCTAATCATATCTCGATATGTAAATCAAATTCGAACGGCCTGGGTCGTGGCTGGCCAAGATGGCCGAAAGCCTTGGGACGTGGCCGGCCAAGATGGCCGAGAGCCTTGGGACGTGGCCGGTGTGGCCGACTAAGATGGTCGAGAAACTGGAGACGTAGCCGGCCAATCTTGCCGAAATCCCAGGGACGTGGCCGACCAAGTTGGCCGAGAGCCTACGACGTGGCCGACAAGCTGGTCGGGAGAGTAGATTAGAGAGTGAAGCAAGTGCTAGATGATAGTTGCACTAATAGTGGGTGTTGGATACGGTTAGGTTGGGGCGACTAGGGTTGACTTTGATACCATATCTGAAGAAGAAGAAAAGAGGAGAATAATATGAATGAATTGTTTAACCATCTAAGTTAGCATGCTCTCATATTTATAATAATGAATAGGGTACATAGTAATATGGTGGGCATTCCCACACATGATGATGAATAATAAAATAACTTATAACAAAAACTTCCTCGTAACATCTCTCGCCTGCAAGGAGGGGCACAACAATCTCTCACAACACACATTCATTTGTTAAGCTCCCGATAAAGCAACTCATGTTTGGTTTCTAGAGAGAATGGAAGCAGGAAGGAAAATGGTGTTCAAATTTGCCACCTTCAATCCCGCCCAAGATCCCGATGATATCAACCTGGCTTTTCCTCCTACCCCATCATCATCATCATCATCATCATCATCCTCAATAACTGTCTGTCAATTGTGCGAATACAGTTGCACCCTCACCAGATCCCTTGTCAGCCGACTTATTATCTTAACAGCACCAGCTTTAGAATTTGGTGGTGATGAGATTCGAGACCGATCCAGAGAGACGCCGGTGCCTAATATCACCGCCGATGCCCGTCCAAAGTTTCACCAAAGATAGCTTAAAGAGTTCACTCTAAAGGAGTTGAAGGTGGCTACGGATAAGTTCGATGACAAAACATTATAGGCAGAGGTGGATTTGGCAAAGTCTACAAGGGTCAGTTAGCCGATGGCTCTCTAGTGGCAATCAAAGAATGTAAAAGAAGAGCAAACTGAAGGTAGAATCCCACATTTTGAAACAAAGGTAATCATTGGTAGCATCGAACCTTCACATCAAAATCTGCTTCCCATGCTCAGATTTTGCAAAGCGTCAAAACGCGAGGACTCATTGCTTATCTACCCCTTGATGATCAATGATGATGTGGCATTGTGTCACGCCCCAATTCTCAAGCTCGCAATATTCCTACCTTGACACTCTTTGATCACGAAAGATAATGTTCCAGGATCGTTATCGACCTATAATTGAAACGCGCATGCGGAACGTGCCAAACCCCTAAAGAACAATATCAACATGGGATAGGATAGCAGCAACAATCATTAAGTCAATTTATCAAAAGACAACTTTAATCCTCATGCAAAGTAGATACTAATTAATCCTATAGAGCTTACAACATACAACTCTATTTTTTGGGGCGGCTCTCTAGGACCTCAAAATAGATAATGATCGATAGGGTTAAATCCATATCTACTCCAGAAGGTCACTCCAAAAAGTCACGTCTCAGCATCCACGAGACTCCGTCACTTATGACCTGAAAATATTATCCTATGACGGGGTGAGAAATAAATCTCAGTGAAGTCAACGCCTAAACTCGGCTAGGACGTTGATTCACTCAGGATATCCTACCAAATAGACATAACATATCAATATAGATATCCAATCACATACAACTTACCCGCTAAGAAGCCATATATAATGCGATGCAGACACGACATGATAGTAAAATAGATCAATAAGGCAAGCATCACATCAATCGACATATATGACGTCACACGTAGTTCATTTATTTTAAGAAAGGGCATGTCAGCCCAGGACTGTCAGCCCGAGAATAAAACATGTCAGCCTGGCACACTAGTCAATTAGTGCCTAGTACACTGGTCAGTTAGTACTCTTCTAGCGGCGTCAGGCATCGACAACTGCTTCCAGTAGCCCGAGTAGTTTCGATCGTCACGGCACAAAACTACTAGGAATCCCCTTTAGGGCTTTGATCCGTCATAAGCTGTGATCGACATCTGTCAAACTGGCATCACAGAATGACGTGCTTTCAACAAGTCGTATTTTTTCGATCGTCACGGTACAATCTTGTCAGTAATCTCATCGTCCCCATCATATGACCACACATGACACTCGACAATCAATCAATTTTGTCATTTTTGAATTATGCCAGATGCTCATACAAACGCGCTCAAAGACTCGGCCCAAGGTCATTTTCATGCTAAATCATTCAGTTTAAGTTCACACAGGTCATATGAATGCACAACATCATAACTAGGCTTGTGCCCGACACGGACGATGAAATACTTAGAGATTCAATCATCTCACATCACAATCAATCAACTGTACTCAGTCAAACAGTCAAAATACGATCGATTAATCAATTCAATTAATTAAACGACATTGATTAATCCCAATCTCATTAAATTATCGATCAATCGCTCGGTTCTGAACTATCGCTTGCTTGCGATCAAATAATGTCAATCAATGCCCAATCAGTCAATCAATTGATTCTAACAACCAACTAGTCACAGACAACCTAATTAATTCGACTAACTTAATTAATCACGGCCATATACCCTAAACTCGATTTATATCTAAACTGACCATGTTCATTCTAACTAAATACCCTAATCGACTAATTAACTAATCATAGGCGCAGTTAGCACCCTAACTAAAGATTAGTGATTGACTCACAATCAAATCAAGCTCGGACGGAGCGACAACGACTCGGCTTGGCGACGACGGCGGCGATCCGTGAGACTGGCAGCTACCCCAATTTCCGAGGCTCCAACTCGACCCAAAGTGATCCAGCAATACCACAACACTCCGGGATAACGACACAAGACTCAAGGACATTGGCCGAACCTCTCCAGTGGTCGGAATAGTCACGGCCAGCGGCGAACAAAACATTGGACGATGTCGGGGGCACGAGATAGCCAGCTATGACGGCTATTTGAGGGGTTTTAGGATGGTTCGAGGCTGGGGGATGAGTTGGTCTAGGCCGGAGAGGTGTCGGGGAGGCTAAAAGTGGCGTCGAAGGCGGCGGAGGGCGGCGCGAAGTGGTGGAATAGCCACGAACAGAATCGGCGGGTCAAAACAGGGGACTCAGATCCGAGGATGTTCTGAGCTCTAACGGCGTTGATCGGCTCCCAGCTGCTCCGGCGTACGGCGAGGGGTCTTGAGGGGTTAATTGGGGTCGGTGGTGAGCGGCGGGAGGTGGCGGAGGAGGCTCGAAATAGATCCGGCCCCGAAACAGGGTACTCCGGCCGATCTGGGGTCGTCGGGCTTCCATGGCTGTTTGAGGGCCAAGCGGCAGTCGCCGACGATCGGTGGGGAAGCTGAGGGGTGGAGGGATGACGACAACGTGGAGGATGGTGGTCGGGAGTGGCCGCAAGAGCCGGCGGGGCTCAGAATGCCCACCCGAACTCGAAAATAGAGCAAGATCGTCGGGTTGGTTTCGGGGTCTTTTAGCGGCGCGTGGCGGCCGGACTAGGGTTGGGGTGGCGGCGACGAGTTGGTGGAGGAGCGGAGGAAGATTGGTTGTGGTGGCAGCGCAAAGAAACAAGATGAGGAGGAGGATGTTCAGTCGAGCGTGTAGGAGGAGGGGGAGGCGTCCACGGTTTTCAAAGAGCGAGAGAGAGAGCAGAGACAGAGATAACGTGAGAAAGAGAGAGAGAGGAGAGAGAGTGACATGAGTGAGGGGTGATGACGTGAGTGAGGGGTGATGGGTTGGCGAGGGATTTGGTTGACAAAAGGAAGGCCCACTTGAATTTGAAATCTTTTGTATTTTGTGAATTTTTGAAGGGCAATTTGGTCAATTCACAATTCGAGACTGAACGAAATTTTGGCTCGACTGATGGAGGGGTATTTTGGTATTTTCACGGATAGGCTTGGTCACGAGGATTTGAATCTTAATTCGTGATGAATAAGAATTACAGAGCCAATCTAATTGATTGATAATTTCGGGAATTGTTCAAAATTCGTCACTTAATTCCTTACAATTCAAATTTCATACAGACCAAAATTCAATTTCCCTTTTCTTTTTATCGAATTCAGTAAATTTACAAAAGTCGAATTTCTAAGGCATCACACATCGTGCTTGAGAGAGCGACCTGTGACACAACCCCCGCTGGACTGGCCTACCCGCAAAAAAATAGCCATGGGAGTTGCAAGAGGGTTGTCCCATCTGCATGATCTGAACATAGTGCACGAGACATCAAGGCTGCAAATGTTTTGTTGGATGAGGAATTTGAGCCTCACATTGGAGACTTTGGGTTGGCTAAGTTCATCAATTGCAGGCATGGTGGATGCTATGCGGATTGCATCGAGGAGGCACCTGTACTTCCAATGAACGAATTTGAAGCAGGACACCGCAGTGAATATTCTCATGTCACGACAGGGGTACGCGGCACGAAAGGACATATTGCGCCAGAGTATCTAAGTACCAGGAAATGTTCGGTGAAGGCCGATGTCTTTGCTTTCGGGATAATGCTTCTGGAACTCGTGACCAGACAAACTGCTCCTGATCTTTCAAGGCTTGCAAACGACGTGGACATAAGGTTACTCGATTGGGTAAATGGGCATCTGGTAGAGCGTAGCTTGGGAATTCTGGTGGATCCTGATCTGCAGGGCGAGTATGACCAGGAGGAGATGGAGAAAGTGATCGAGCTGGCTCTTTTGTGCACACAAACAGTCCCAACAAGATGACCATCCATGGCGCAAGTAGCCCGAATGCTCGAAGGCCATAGCATCGAGGAAAGATGGGAGGAGTATCGTTACTCGACGGGGTATCAGAGTTACTTGGAGTATTTGAATTACAAAGGGCAATTCCTAAGCCATGAACATACTCTAGATGATCCCTCTTCGCTACTCGATCCTCAAGAATTATCTGGACCCAGATAATTTAGTTGACATAACAATCCGATCATGGACCAATCCCTCAAAAACGATAACTCTGATTGATGGGGGTGGTTGGGGTCTGGTTAAGCTGACCGTCCCATAGACGGTGGGACGGTTAGCTAATGATCACAAAACTGTTTTGTGGAAATCGGATCACTTTACTAATCCGATTTTCACACTCTCCATTTCGTTTTTTTTTTTTGGGTACTTTTTATGTGTTTTCATTGTAAACTAAAATTAAAAGACAAGCATATAAAAGGCCCGCACAATTAAGGTTCTAAAGAAACATATTCAATTGACAAGCATATCATTTGGATATGTGGTGCTTCTATGTCAAACGCATACTTTTGGCTGACAAGCATATCACGCGCATATATGGTATGCATGGGTTTGTCACGCTCACTAAATGTCTTCTTGGCTTTTCTCAAATTTTAATAGCTAAAAAATAGAAAAGTAATTATCTTGTATATTTTTTCTTCTAATTTTAGCGTACAATAAAAACACATAAAAAAAAGGAAAAGGGGAAGTCAAAGTGTGGAAACCGGATAGCAAGTGAACCCGTTTCCACAAAATAGTTTTGGGGTGATTAGTTGATTGTTCCACCGTCTGACTTGAGGGGGAGGGCGGTTAGCTGAGTGTTTTCCGGGTGGTTGTTAGCTTATATAATTGCATATTTGACTAGTTTATAAAAGAAAAAAAAATAGACTGGTAAATTAGGAAGTACCGTTGCTCTCCAGAAGTCTCCGTACACTCTCCCACATACGACCATCACTTGATCAGCGCTCCAATACGCTAGCTACATGCAAATTCAGCATCCCGACAAGCCATTTCGACACACACGTAATCAATTTTAAGCATTATCAACAAATTAAGGGTCAAAATATAAATTTATCAAAAATATATGTACTTAAATCATATACCTAGCCACCTAAAATTAATATACCCGGTTAATAAAAATATCAAATCTTGAATACCTAGCATAAGAAGAAGAAGAATGAACTTACCGTTGATATTTCTACATATATATGTATATATAGAAACAACATTTAATATACAACACGTCTCAACGTGTCAAAATTCATTATTTTTTAGAAATAACAGTATGTTGTTGTGTCATATCATATTGCATGTCGGTATAAAAGCTACTTAACTAGTAAGAAAGAAGAATAAAAAAAGGAAGAAGCAGACTCTTGTTATAAAAGGAAAAGGAAACAAGAAGCATTGTTTTGGGGTTTTTTTTAATACCAAATTAGGTTAAAAAAACATATTTACCAAATAGGGTGTTGCTCGTTGTTTTCTTTTCCTTTTATTTTTTTCTGGATTTTTTTTTATTTGGGCCGGCAAAGGCTGAGGGGAAATTATTAAAAAAGTAAAATAGAAAATATAAAATAGAAAATTCTTTAATTATGATAAGAAAAGTTTGCGACGTTAGCGTCAGTTGACCAAGTGGACTGAATTCCACAATTTTAAAATATTTACTACTCAATTAAAAATAAAAAAAAAAGTTTAGGATTGAATTGACACAATTACAAAAGTTCTAGAACATTTTTTGGTAATTTTCTTGAGAAAAAATATGAAATTTTAAGTGCGAATTAGCTATTGAGCTTATGTTCTTCCTTAAGAATTCGTACATGTCTTCATGCTCCACGAAATAAATAGATTAATTTTGGATTATGCATGATTTGTATTCATTTTATTAGTGATGCTACATAGATTGATTTCATAGTGACAAAACGTAATTATTTGACTTAAATGAAAAAAAAATTAGGAAGACAAATTATTCACGACAACATAAACTTTGTGCAGCTACCAAATACATTTGTTTTGGGAGCAGAACTTTATTCATTCAGTAACCAAATACGTTCTTATTCTCTAAAACTTGTTCAAGGAACAGGGCTAGCAAAAATCAATTCCGATCGGAATTGATTTTTTGAACCATAATTGTTGCAAAACGCAGCCCCATTCGCCCGGAGCAACTTTTGGAGTTGCCCGGAGCACCGCTCTTGCTGGGACTTTGTGAGAGTCCCCCAAATAGAGTGATTTCTCTCGACACTCTCTCTCTCTCTCTGTTCGCGCTACCGTATCCCAAAACCGGAAACGCCTTTATGGGTTGTGCAAAATTTATCGAAGAATTAAGGAGAACTGTCAGACTACACCATGGATAAAACTAAACGGTAAGAAACTCACTGTATTTTGTGCCTTATGAAATGAAGATACTTGATGTATCTACTAGTACGTGGATCTTCAAATATGAAGATACAGAGAGAAAAGTCAGGATGAAAACGAGTATGAGGGTGGGCCAAGTCCAGAGAGAGATGCGTGGCATGTTCATCATTGGATTGTGATTGTGGCGAGGTACCGATCAGATTGATGAATTCATGCAGCAACTGCGTCGACGGTTGTCACCACATGACATGCCCCGCTTGACCGGAGGAAGCTCTATAGTCTGCTCTCTTCTTGTGACTCTCATGAGAGGAGAGTCCCTAGAAAAGCCAAACAGAGAGCGTTTCTTAGAACCTGCATTGTAGTTTCTTTTGTGTTTATCTTCGCCGCCATCACTGTTACTGAAGATCCCATCATTCTCCTTCCAAAACATCATCATCAGCCTGTTTGCCAATAGTGTGATCGCCGGAGCACTAAGGCGATAGGCATCATCCAGTTTGCAATCAGTGCTTCTTGTATCTCAACGGCCCCAATTGCCAAGCGAATGCAACGGAGGGGGGGAAATGAAGAGGAGGGTATTGTGGGAGAATATGAAGGTTTCCGACCAGACGAGTTCCAAGAAAGTCTCTTAAACATATGCGAAAAGAATTAGTTACATTTTTTGTCGTGGAAAAGACTAATCAGAGAGCTAATTCCGCTAAATAACTTTCATTGTGGAAGATGATCCCTTTGCAGGTTTCATCTTTTCAATTCCTAACCTAACGAAAGTACTTCTTAGCCCAAAGTAATAAACGTTGTAGATCGAGTAACAGCTCTTTATCTTAAGTTGGTACCTCTGCATCAGTCGCTGCAGTGAGCTTCAGTAGATCCTGGAATTATGGTATTAATGAGATGCATCTTTCAAGATCGAAAAATTACTAATTTTCATCTCGTAGCAGCCAGTGGTGGGTCGTGTAGGTTTATGTCAGTTTCAAAATTTTTCTGCACGCAATGTAAATCGGAAAAAGCCCTGCACCGGAGTATTGAGCTGAAGTTGTTTGTGGTTGGGACTTGCTTATGAAGCCTAGGTCCATGCTTTACTTCGGCTCGGCTCGCACGAGTAACCTGAGTCAGCAGCAGCTTCTAGATTGCTTATGACACTAGGGATTACTGATTGGTTGCTAAACAAAGGTTAAAGGATCAAAGTTGGACCAATTTTCTTAGCAATGAAGCTGAAATTTACGAGCAGATGGGGCATTTGGTGCTTGAAAAAGAGGCGATTACCGTGTGGGCACCCACCGCTTGCCGGGGACATCCAATGGGTCTTTTCTGGACCGACTTTTAGTGCTCGCTTTAGATAAGCCCATTCACACTACTGCCTCCTGGAAGCTGCCGTGGCAGTTTCCTCCGCAGTTTCTCTGTTGGAACTTCTGAGTTGGTTCCTTAAACTTGTATTATAACAGCTCTCGCCCACGAGAAGGCGGGGCAATGGCCGTCTCTCCCAATGCACATTCATCTGTTAAGCTCGTGATGAATCAAATCGGGTTTGGTTTCTAGGGAGAAGGGAAAAGGAAGGAAAATGGTGTTCAAATTCGCCACCTTCGATCCCGCCCAGGATCCCGATGCTTTCAACCCGGCTTTTCCACCTACTCCATCATCATCACCCTCTGCAACACTCTGCCAGCCATGCGACTACACCTGCACCTTCACCAGAGCCCTTGTCAGCCGACTCATTGCTGCCGGCACTTCTCTCGTCGTAAAAGCCCCAGGTTTTGAATCTCATGATGATGAGATTCGAGACCGATCTGCAGAGATACCGCTTCATAGTATCAATTTCGATGTCCGTCCAGAATATCACCGAAGACAGCTTCAAGAGTTTACTCTGAAGGAGTTGAAATTGGCCACCGATAAGTTCAGCGGCATAAACATTATAGGCAGAGGTGGATTTGGCAGAGTCTACAAGGGTCGGTTAGCCGATGGCTCTCTAGCGGCAATCAAAAGATGCAAAGAAGAACCCACTCAAGGTACTATCCATCAGTTCGAAACAGAAGTAATGATTGGTAGCATCATACAGCCACATCACAATCTGCTTCCCATTCTCGGATTTTGCAGAACCCCAAAATGCAAAGACTTGTTGCTCGTCCACCCATTCATGATCAATATATGTCTGGCATCATGCTTGAGAGAGCGAAAGGCTGATCAACCCCCCTTGGACTGGCCTACCCGCATAAAAATAGCCAGGGGAACTGCGAGAGGGCTGTCCCATCTGCATGATCTGAGCATACTGCACCGAGACATCAAAGCTGCAAACATTATGTTGGATGAGGAATTTGAGCCTCACATTGGAGACTTTGGGTTGGCCTTGTTGGTGGATCGCAGGCACGGCAGATACTCTGTGGATGGCGTCGAGGATGCGCCCGTACTTCTGAGGACCGAACCAAGATCCGACAGTGAATTTTCTCATGTCACGACAGCGGTACGCGGCACAATAGGACATATTGCGCCGGAGTATCTCAGTACTGGGAAATGCACGGTGAAGAACGATGTCTTTGCTTTCGGGGTAATGCTTCTGGAACTCTTGACCGCACAAAGACCTTTTGATCTTGCAAGGCTTGCAAATGAGGACGATGTGATGTTACTCGATTGGGTAAAAGAGCTTCTGGAAGAGCGTAGGTGGGAAATTCTAGTCGATTCCGATCTGCAAGGTATGTATGACAAGGAGGAGATGGAGAAAGTGATCCTGCTGGCTCTTTGGTGCACACAATCAGACCCAAGAGAACGACCGTCCATGGCACAGGTAGCCCGAGCACTCGAAGGCCATAGGATTAACATCGGGGAGAGATGGGAGGAGTATGATCGGAGGTTTTGGGATGAGCATCGGCGGGAATTGACGTCTCCGGCGGGGATTGCGGTGGACTCCACTTCGCTTATCAGAGCTGAAGAATTATCTGGACCCAGATAATCTATACTGTTAAGCGAATGATCCGACCCGTTATACGTAGAGCAAGCTCTCAAAATTAAGTGCTCTGAGTGGTCAGGGTGGAGATTGACTCACGTGTCCCCGAGAGGTTATGACAACCGATACCGGATTTAAGATTGTCGTAATTTTTGTGCAGCTGATGTAAAAATCACTAGTAATAAGAGAAATATCATCGCTCATAACGATGAGAATTTATTGATGAGCGAGTTACGAGACTCCAGAAATTCTGTTGTCTTGCAATACGTTAATTCCGATTTCATGAAAATCTCATCACAGCGAGGGTGTTGTACAATACTATTATCTTCCCTGGTCAATACCCTAAATCCACAATTTAAAAAAAAAAAAAGGAGGGGGGGTGGTGTAGCCATTGATCTAAGAGATGGACAAAGTCTCGGAGTAACCATACCTGACAGAAAGGAACGAGTGTGGATCCCCTACCTTGGTTTTTTCAAGGCATGGTGAAGCGGTCCTCTTCAGCGTCACCCTGCTACGAAACATAAAATGTCAAAGGAGACGAGCAGACCAACGGTGGCTTGACAAGTGATACTCATCTCCTTGTGGGATCCAACGCCAGTTATGCACATTTCATTAACATCACTTGCGATAGGAAAGAAACGACGCGCTTGTAAAATATCAAAGAAGGAGAAGGCGAAAAAAAAAAAAAAAGGGGGAAGAAAATATTGCCATGTTAGCACTATCCAATCAAAATTTGCCCGATAGATTGAGTTGACAGAAATGTAAAAGGTTTAAAACTTAATTGACAAATAAAAAATTACTTGCGATCGAATTGGCACAATTATAATGCGATTAGGACTTTTTTGGGAAATTTTCCTCTAATTTTTCAAGATGTGATATTTTGAAGTTCTTAAAATTTTAAAAAAAGAAAAAAAGACATAAAAGAGAGAGAGAGAGAGACATTAATGCAGAGAAGGATCCCACAGTGAATATGCCGATACATCGGTGTGTGGCACACTGGGAGATACTCCGCCGGAGTATCTCGCTACCAGGAAATGCTCGGTGAAGAACGACGTCTTTTGTTTTGGGATAACGCTTCTGGAAATCGTGACCGGACAAAGAGTTCACGATCTTGAAAGGCTTGCGAGCGGCGACGATCCGGCGTTGCTCAGTTGGGTAACGGGGCATCTGGTAGAGCGCAAATGGGCAATTCTAGTCGGTCCGGATCTGCAGGGTGAGTTTGAAGAGGAGATGGAGAAAGTGATGCAGCCGGCCCTTTTGTGCACTCAAGCAGTCCCAAGACAACGACCATCCATGGTACAAGTAGTCCGAATTCTCGAAGGTGGTCATAGCATCGAGGAGGAATGCGAGAAATATTGTCTGAGGAAGCACCATCATATATTCGTGGAACTTCGGAAGGCTTCACCTGATCGGGGACGTATTCTCTCATCAATTCGGGATTTCGCTTAAGAATTGGCAAAAATTAATGCCGTAACAATATAAAAGATAGGGTCATCGAACTAACGAGATTCGCATGCACCATCGAAAAGTTAGATCGGAAATTGGATTCAATTCCCACTCTTGGTGTCCATCTGTCCGAATGGGACCAGGATTTATTCATGGACCGGTTTGAGGTTCGCTGGGCTCAGGCATTGAATTTTAGGTAAAGATCGGACATCAGAACTTAAAAAGGCGCAACGCTTTGTGAATGGCTCTAATGTAAGTGCTCATGTGTGCTATTGACCATTGCATCGTTGTCCGAATCACGACCAGAAAAGAGAAAGTCGGACCCCACCAAAATAGATTTTCCCTCCGACAACGACCCACGAAGTTTCCAGGAAAGTTCGAAAAGCTTAAAGATAATTTTCCACGGCCTCCGTATTGAAAGAGAGAATCACATCGCAACGGGGAGCTCGCATTCATACCTGGTCGTATCCGAACAAGACGAGAACATTGGAAAAATCCACCGGAGCGTCCCGGTTTTCTCCAAATTGTCAATCTTTATTATTATTTTTTTATCTCGTTCCCCCCACCCCCCCCCCCCCCCCCCCCCCCCCCCCCCCCCGCGACAACTTTGTTTTATTCAATTAATCTGTTCATGTCTAATGTTCCAAAGGTAAGAAGTTATGGGTGTCCGTTACAAGACGCCATTTTTCCGAAGCCCATTTATAATCCCGAAACGAAGAAAACGACTGTTGTTATGTCGTTTTGGGCGACCGTGTCGTATGCGCGTCTGACGACCCGACCCGTCCCTTATTACTTTAATGTCCATATCAAGTCGCAAGCCGTCGCTATTAGTTAAGGAAAAAGGTGCTCCCTCGCTTCCCGCCAAACCGCCCATCTTCGACGACTTATTCAGGTCGTCGAGTGCGAAACCCAAAGCCATTGTGCACTGCGAGCGTGCTTGAAATATATGCTTTTAGCTAGAAAAGTGGTGCAACAATGGCGTGTCCGGAACACCGCAGTTGGAATCTAGAAACACATCAATGATTTAAATAGGTTTATGCATCTAATCTGAAATATTCATCGTTTTGATGTAACGTAGAGACAGTCGTGTGGTAATGCTTCTTCTCTATTACCTTACGATCCATTAGCTCAACGAGATTGCTCCTCGCGATGTAAATTTATATGCGTTACTTATACTAGGAAGTTTATAAAGCACTCGAGTTAGAGGAGACGATTGAGCGCTATTTATAGGGTTTTCGGTCAGATCCTCTCATTCATCACGGGTCGGGCTTAATTCGGCTCACGCCAGTTACCTTTTGTCGTGGAAAAATGTAATCGGAGCTCTAATTTCACTAAATAACTTTCATTGTGGAGTACGATACATTTGCAGGTTTCATCTTATCAATTCCTAATTAAAAACATTTGTTAGCCCAAAAAAATTAAACATAAAGATAAACAAACAGATCTTTATCTTAAATTCATAAATTGGCTCTGGTAAAACGTGAGTTACTCTACACAAGGTGATCCCGTGAGCTTTAGTAGATCCTAGAATTACGGGTAAGATGGAGGAATGTCGACCGGCAAAAGCCCCACACGGAAGTATTGACTTGAAGTTGTTTGTGTTGGGGATTTGATTCGTGGAGCCTAGACCTATGCTTTGCTTCCACTCTCACTAGTAACCTGAGTTAGCAGCAGCTTCTAGATTGATTATGACAGTTGTGATGACTCATTGATCGCTAAACAAAGGTTAAAGGATCAAAGTTGGACCAATTTTCTTAGCAATGAAGATGAAATTCACGAGGACAGGGGGGGCTTTTGTGCTTGGAAAAGAGGCAATTAACGCGTGGACACCCACCGCTTGCCAGGGTCATCCAACGAGTCTTTTCTGGACCGACTTTTAGTGCTCGATTTAGATAAGCCCCATTCACACTACTGCCTCCTGGAAGCTGCCGTGGCAGTTTCCTTTGCAGTGCTGGCACTTCTGAGTTAGTTCCTAAAACTTGTATATAGCAAACAGCTCTCGCCAACAAGAAGGCGGGGCACAGCCGTCTCTCCCGATGTACATTCATCTGTTAAGCTCGCGATGAATCAAGGCGGGTTTGGTTTCGAGGGAGAAGGGAAGAGGAAGGAAAATGGTGTTTAAATTTGTCACATTTCAATCAAATTGTGAATCTCTAACAGAAAAAAGAAGAAAAAACTTATCGTTGATATTTCTATGTATACATATATACGTAGAGATAACATTTAATATACAATATGTCTCAATATGTCGAAATTCTTTATTTTTGAGAGATAACATTATCGTGTCGTATCGTGTGTCGGTATAAATGCTACTTAGTTAGTAAAAAAAAAAGAATTAGACTCTTGTTATAAAAATAAAAGGAAACAACGCGCATGACGAAGGAAAATAAAGAAGGAGAAAAAGAAAAGAAAGAAATGAAAAAAAAATAAAAAGAAAGGAGTACACACCTCAAAAACCTCACCAAACTGGACCAATTCCGTTTTGCACATACAGTGAGAACAAGCTCTTTCGACCTATTTGGCAACAATTCTAATTATCTAATTATGTTATCAGAACAAAAAAAGATGATACACTTTTTTGGTAGCATAAATGATTCTGATTATCAAATTCTCTGATTCTGTTCTCGAGAATAGATTTGAAGCAAAAATTAGAATAAAAAAATTAATTCTTTGTATTAGAATTTCTTTTGAGAAAGAAGGGAAGAATTATCAAAAAGTCTTAACCCTATTATAAATATGTCAATTGAGTCATAAATCTTTTTTAATTATGGTAATTTAGTCCATTCGGCCTGCCAGAGCTAACGTGATAAATTTTAATAATACTTATATATTTCAATTTTAAGTATGTTTATTTTTTTATTATTTTTTTATTTTTTATATTAATTCGGTCCATTTGGTCTGCTAGTGCCCACATAAAAATTTTGATTAGTATTTTTCAAATTTTAATTATTTTCAATATTTTTTTTGGCTTTTTTTATTTGGGCCGGCAAAGGCAGAGGGAAAATTATTAAAAATTTTAAAAAAATTAGAAAATAAAAAATTCTTAAATTGTTATAATAAAAAAAGTTTACCACGTTAACGCCAGTTGGCCAAATTGAATGAATTCACATAATTGCAAAATATTTATGACTCAATTGGCAGGAAAAAAATTAGGATTGAATTGACACAATTGCAAAAACTCTAGGGTCTAAACATCTATTGGTCAAATTTTTTACCACAAAGGTAACAGATGTAAGGGTGACGCTACAGTAGAGCTTAATACAAAGACGATAAAGTTGCAGACTAACTAACTTAAGATCTTTGTCCATAAACATCTGGATAACATGTCGCAGACATAAAAGCATTGTGGGATGCTGATATGACACATTAAGAGATGGACTGAGTAAGCATCATGAGATGTTGTTGTTCAATGGGAGCTGTATTCGGTATTTGCTCTAATAAAGTTTACATTTGTGTTTGTTCTATTTTGTAATAGCTAAATATGTATCAACTTTATTGCATGCAATAAAGCATTTTATGATTAAAGTGATGTTGAATACATATATCAGTTGAAAATCTCAAGACATTGTGTAAACCTTGAGTAATGGCTAGGGCATTTATTTTAGCCAAAAACATATGTCTTGTTACACGTAAAGTATAGTTAATTACAAAGGTAACACATATGTTGGTTCGTTAGAACCGTAAAGATGTTTTCTCGTGACACATCAGATTTCGTGACACATAAAGTGAGAGAATGGAAGGAGGATAACATATAAAGTGTCTCTGTTATTTGAGAAGTTATCTAATTGTCACACTACCATATCAAATCTATATCAATAGAGTTAAGAGTATTCGTGATCATGGATGGATCTGTGTCTTCTGATGCAGTTACTGGCATGGTCCGGTTCTTAAAACTTTATGGGATCGGATTGATTGTTGGTAATTATGTCTAGACCAATATAAAGATGCGCATAAACAGTACTATTTCAATTAATTTCGCCCAAGTGGGAGAATGTTAAAATATTATATTTTAATATTCAATTGTGAGTTTCATTAATTATTATTGTAATTATTAATTGGTCTAATAAAAAAAGATATATACAGTTTCCTAATTCTGGTAGTATATGAGGCCGGATAGTGTGGGCCGAGATAAATCTAATCTTTAATAAGATTATTTGTTTCATTCTCTATAAATAGAGCTCAAGTACCTTTTCTAAACCATATTGTACGTATAACCTCACATATAAAATCGTCTGAAGCGAAAGTGAGGGGCCGTCTCATTGAACCTAGTGGTAAGGGGGTTTCATAGAGTAGAATCTCTTGAGTAATTGGCCGTCTCGTAATTTCACATCAAGAACAATGAATCTGAAACAATGTGTGTTAATTCTTTAACTCTATGGATTAGAGATTTGTATATCTGTACCTGTGTATCTTGGGTCGCTGCATACGGAATAAATACGCAGCTAACATTCCTAACTAAAGTACTCCTTAGCCCAAAGAAATAAACATTGTAGATCGACTAATAGCTCTATCTTAAGTTGGTACCTCTACATCAGTTGCTGCGGTGAACTTCAGTAGATCCTGGAATTATGGTATTAATGAGATGCATCTTTCAAGATCGAAAGCTACTGATTCTCCATCTCGTAGCAGCCGGTGGTGGGTCGTGTAGGTTTATGTTGGTTCTTAAATATTTCTGCACGCGATATAAACCGGAAAAAGCCTCGCACCGGAGTATTGACCTGAAGTTGTTTGTGTTGGGATTTGCTTCATGGAGCCTAGGTCCACGTTTTACTTCGGCTCAGCTCGCACCAGTAACCTGAGTCAGCAGCAGCTTCTAGATTGATCATGACACTAGGGATTACTGATCGTTTGCTCAAGATGGTTCTAGGGTCCAAGCATCTGCTGGACCATTTTTGTTAGCAAGGAAGCTTAAATTGATAAGAAGAGGGGGCCTTTGTGCTTGGAAAGTGGCAAATTCCGCGTGGGCACACACCAGTTTGCAGGGGACTCCTAATAACTCAAAGTCTTCTCTGGACTGACTAAATGCTCATTTTATATGGAGCCATTCACACTGCCTCTAGTAAGCTGCCATGGCAGTTTCCTCTGTAAAACTTCTGTTCTGAGTTAGTTTTTAAAACCTTCTGAGTTGGTTCTCAGAACTTGCATATAGCAGCTCTAACCCACAAGAAGGAGCACAGCGATCTCTCGCAACGTTCGTTATTCTGTCAGGCTCGTAATTAAGCAACTCGGGTTTGGTTTCTAGAGAGAGAGTGAGCAGGAAGGAAAATGGTGTTCAAATTCGCCACCTTCGATCCCGCTCAGGATCCCGATGCTTTCAACCCGGCTTTTCCACCTACTCCATCATCATCACCCTCTGCAACACTCTGCCAGCCATGCGACTACACCTGCACCTTCACCAGAGCCCTTGTCAGCCGACTCATTGCTGCCGGCACTTCTCTCGTCTTAAGAGCCCCAGGTTTTGAATCTCATGATGATGAGATTCGAGACCGATCTGCAGAGATACCGCTTCATAGTATCAATTTCGATGTCCGTCCAGAATATCACCGAAGACAGCTTCAAGAGTTTACTCTGAAGGAGTTGAAATTGGCCACCGATAAGTTCAGCGACAAAAACATTATAGGCAGAGGTGGATTTGGCAGAGTCTACAAGGGTCGGTTAGCCGATGGCTCTCTAGCGGCAATCAAAAGATGCAAAGAAGAACGCACTCAAGGTACTATCCATCAGTTCGAAAGAGAAGTAATGATTGGTAGCATCATACAGCCACATCACAATCTGCTTCCCATTCTCGGATTTTGCAGAACCCCAAAATGCAAAGACTTATTGCTCGTCTACCCATTCATGATCAATATATGTCTGGCATCATGCTTGAGAGAGCGAAAGGTTGATCAACCCCTGCTGGACTGGCCTACCCGCAGAAAAATAGCCGTGGGAGCTGCGAGAGGGCTGTCCCATCTTCATGATCTGAGCATATTGCACCGAGATATCAAAGCTGCAAACATTATGTTGGATGAGGAATTTGAGCCTCACATAGGAGACTTTGGGTTGGCCTTGTTGGTCGATGGCAGTCGTGGCGAATACTCTGTGGATGGCATCGAGGAGGCACTGAGGAACGAATCCAAAGCAGGATCCGACGGTGAATTTTCTCATGTCACGACAGCGGTAAACGGCACAATAGGACATATTGCGCCAGAGTATCTCAGTACCGGGAAATGCTCGGCGAAGAACGATGTCTTTGCATTTGGGAAAATGCTTCTAGAACTCGTGACCGGAAAAAGAGCTTTTGATCGTGCAAGGCTTGCAGTTGGCGAGGGAGTGATGTTACTCGATTGGATAAAAGCGCTGGTGGCAGAGCGTAGGTGGGCAATTCTAGTCGATCCTGATCTGCGGGGAGCGTATGAAGAGGAGGAGATAGGGGAAGTGACCCGCCTGGCTCTTTTGTGCACCCAATCAGACGCAAGAGAACGACCATCCATGGCACAAGTAGTCCGAACATTGGAAGGCCATCCTAGCATTAGCATCAAGGAGAGATGGGAGGAGTGTGAGAGGAGGTTTTGGACGGATAGGTGTGTGGCGGACTCCACTTCGCATATCAGAGCTGATGAATTGTCTGGACCCGTCACCGCTGAAAGGGGCAGCCCTGAAACCTTGAGGGACCCTCGTGATTTTTCGGCGAAGTTCTACACAAGAGAGGTAATGCTCATTTTGGTAGTATGTAGATATGAATGTGCAGTTTGGATGAGCGCAAGTTTGACGCTCGCAGCGGTAAATCCTTCCACGGGTGGCCTAAACTCAACCGACGCATGTGCTAGTAATGTTTTTCATATACCATTCTGCTGAAGCACGGTTGCATATATAAATTTAATAAAACGTACTTGGCTCAGCCGAGGTCCGCGAACCTGAAGGTCTACACGCTGGCTGAGCTGAAGAGCGCGACCAGGAATTTCAGGAAGGACACGATTATCGGGGAGGGCGGATTCGGGAAGGTGTTCAAGGGATGGGTGGATGAGAGGACCCTCGCTCCATGCGAGGTCGGCACCGGCATCCCGGTCGCCGTCAAGAAATCCAATCCCGACGGCTTGCAGGGCTTGCAGGAATGGCAGGTCCGTATCAACGTTCAGGGAATTTTCCATTTCTCTCCCGCTCGATCTTTATGTCGTTTCATGGCTTCGAGTTTTCGTTTTCTCATTTGACAAATACTAATCGACGAAGATGAGAGGAAGCAAAGACAACGCGCGCAAGTTTGACTCCCCTCAGGGAAAGGGAAAGAGCATATTCATTTTTTTTTTCCCGAATTAAAGGTCATATAAATAAATTGAGCGATTTCCTTTTTAAATAATTATAAAGTTCTTTTTTTTTTTTTGGGTGTCCAATTCTTGATCAAAGATTATTACAAATATGAATAGTTTCAAAATCACGTGGGACTTTGTTGCCTCTTTACCAACCTCCCGCTTATTTTACCCTGTTCTTTTGAAACAAACTGGCACTACTTCATGCACAGCGTCATACGATTTTGTGGAAAAAAGTGCATATAGGGTGTGAAGTTTTGCCATTTCTATGATTTTGGCCAATAAACACGTACTTATTTATATAGTTAAAGGCACAAATCACTGCACATAATTAAGCAATTGAAAGTCACACTAATTCGTGCCAAAAGATTGCGAGACCAGTTGTCGACAGAATTCTGTGTGCATTGATTAACATTTGATTTCATCTTTTTCCACAGGCGGAAATTATGGTCTTGGGTGAGTTGTCGCATCCAAATTTGGTGAGATTACTGGGGTACTGCCGGGAAGACAATCGGTACCTCCTCGTGTACGAGTACATGCAGAGAGGAAGCTTAGAAAATTACCTTTTCAGAAGTAAGATCATCCGACAAAACTTTAGTTGCTACGCTTATTAATCTCCTTCTTTTTCTTTTCTTTTTTCCTCCCTCCCCTCTCGAATATCAGACAGCAAAAGAAAAATGCTTAGGACAACAAAAAAAAAAAAGAAAAGGATTACTCACGGAAGAACTTATGGTAATGCTGCAGTTAGAGCTGAACCACTTCCGTGGGACATGAGGCTTAAAATAGCAATCGGAGCTGCTCGCGGGGTTAATTTCTTGCATTCAAGGGAGAAGACCGTCATCTACAGGGACTTGAAAACTTCCAATATACTATTGGATGCTGTAAATTTTTTTCTATCTACTCGTTTATTTCTCGTTCGCTTTTCCGGCTATCGATACCTGTATAAATATTGCCCGTGTCGCCTATTAAATGAGCTCAAATTCCATTTTTAGAGCGTTTTTCGACTGGTGTCGCGTAGGCACATTTGGATGCACCGGGAACTTTAGATTTTTGTGGAGGAGTTTGGATCCCGTGGACCACGCGAATGCGATTTACATGATTTATTGTGCCTGCAACTGTTGGGTGATACCCGGATGTATAGCTATAGCTACCATTCTTGGGAATTAATTGAGCAACTTGGTTCACTTTTCTCTCGTTTGTGAAATTGGCACCAGGACTACAATGCCAAGCTCTCGGATTTCGGGCTAGCAAGGCTGGGACCGGTGAGCGTTGTGTCTCATGTGAGCACGCGAGTGATGGGAACATATGGTTACGCCGCTCCCGAGTACATCGCCACAGGTAAGACAAAGATCCTATCTTTCTTCTCCGCGGGCAATGTTGGATCTGTTCATCAAAATTCCCCTCTCACACACTTCTTTATCTTTAGCGAGGATTTCATGCGACCTTAGAAAAATGCGTGTCGGAATGACAATGGCTCAATTTGACAGGGCATCTGTACGTGAAGAGCGATGTATACGGCTTCGGGGTGGTTCTACAACAAATGTTGACGGGCCTGAAGGTGCTCGACTTGAACCGCCCCAGCGGCCAGCAGAATCTGGTGGACTGGGCCCGGCCATCGCTCCACAACGAGAGGAAGCTGAGGAAGATCATGGATCCAAGACTAGAAGGTCAATACCCTTTGAAAGCTGCAACTCAGGCAGCTGAGCTCATCCGCAAATGCCTGGAAGGCCATCCTAAAGCGAGGCCCTCGATGGATGTAGTGCTGGGGACATTGGAACGCATCAACACCATTGGGGAGAATTAGAAGAAAGAGGCCAAGGCAAGCTCTTCGAGCCGGGCTTCTTCTCACCACCGGCATCATCACAACGACCATCGATCACCGATTCACCGCAAATCACAGTGCTGATGGTCCTCGTGGATTTGGAAGCCAGTACACCCCATGCGCCGCAGCAAGGTCTCATCGAGATGGAGATTAGCCTTTTCTTTAAGACCAGATGGAGCTGGAAATCTGTTTTTTAGTAGGATATGCAACTCAGGCATTAGAATTTTGCAAGTAGGAAGTCAGCAACTCTCAAGGCTAGTCTCTTGTCAAATATTTGTCGAAGGATCGCAGTGCAGGTGGGGATGGCTCTTCACGACCAAATTGGTGTGTACAGTTGTCTAGACTGGGGTTCCAAACACGATCGATGAGATCGCAGTGCATTCAAATTATTTTTACGAGATTGATTTATCGAAGATCTCCTGGTATTATAAGTTCAGGGATGATATTACCTTTTCGGCCTACTAAAGAGTAAAGATTAGTAGAAGGATGACAAAAGGAAGAAACTAAAACAAAGTAAAGGAAATCCATATATGATGATCATGCCCAGTCGCCTTCCGAAGATAGTCCTAACGTGCCATCGTCTACGAGCCAATGCCTGTATATCCAAATGTAATATAACTCGATTGACTCTCTCATTTGCAGGAACGATGCGTTGGTGTGTGTCATTCAATCACAATGCACTGTCAAAAGAAAGGAGGGAAATTTACTCGTACTTCTAACTTCTCGTCCCGCGTAGCAGAAGGCGCATTGCACACCACAAGTTCACGGATGCGCTTGGGAGCGGCGAGGCGGTTGAATTTACCACCCGCAATTAAATGCATGATGATATTACCGGCAATACGATCTGCTCACTTGACGTTCGATGCAAATGAGGCTCCTGGAGAAAGTGAAAACCAAAACGCAAAGGAGTAAGATGAGCACATACAATTGGCACTTATTGAATCAGGAATGTCATGTTGCCAGACTTGTGTGACAAGGCAAGTTCAATATACCACAACAACAATAAGCATTGGAACAGAGTTCATAGCTCAGACATGTTTTTGTGCTCGCTCCATCTAAAAACATATCCAGCTCTGTATGATCCTTAGATGCTCGGTCGCACATTGAGCCGGGATGCTAATTTCTGACCCGGAGATCTGTCCACCTGCTGCAATTGCCGGTAAAATCTCGAATGAGTTCACTATCACATCCGCATGGAAATATATCGCAAAACTAGCAACAACGGAATCCCACATTTCTGCATTTTGAATGTTACATCTTTCACTTTAACCCCATCGGAACTAGACGAGAAGCAAACCACTATCTCACTTGAGACCAGTACGAAATCCAGATGCTGCGGATCTCATAAGCCGCTCGTGGGTCAGACAAAGCATCGATCCATCACAGGCGGACCGCTATTGGGACGCCCGAAATTTCTGATTTCTGTAAATAGTAGGATTCAATTTATGGATTGGCTATGAATCCCAGTTTATCGCTTGAGATTGGATTCCAATAAATTAGATATTAGAAATTGGAGATTCCCTAAATCGTCGTTCGAATTAGATTAGAATTAGATTATGTTTCGATCTTTAATCAACTAGCTTTAGGATTGAAATTTCTCGAGCCCGAGCCTCGTTTTGATCGAGTCGACCCTCAAGGAGTCTAAATTACCTCAATTAGATGGCCAAATGTCCAAATTATCTTTAGGTGCCAAATGACCAAAATGCCCTAGCCAAAGATAAAAAAAATTACCAAAACGTCCTTGGAATTTTTATGGGCTACAAGACAAGAACAAAGATGGCATGCGCCCCTCCTTATCACTCGAGCCCTCAAAATTGGGGGGTAAGGATCCCCTACCAACATGACAGGGGAG
Source organism: Rhodomyrtus tomentosa (assembly GCA_028455895.1). Lineage (NCBI taxonomy): Eukaryota > Viridiplantae > Streptophyta > Magnoliopsida > Myrtales > Myrtaceae > Rhodomyrtus > Rhodomyrtus tomentosa. The sequence goes on from JAPCWY010000010.1 coordinate 35,999,541, forward strand.
ACTTTTGATCCGGACCGTCAAATCACCCCAATCTTTTCCCCTACCAAAAGGGGGGCGATCCGACGGCCGAAATTCAAGATCTCAGGGCAGGGGGCTCTCTTTTTACGCTCTCTATCTCTCTCACTCATCCACCGCCGTTCTGTCCCCCCTCCGTTTTCCGTTGACGAACAGCTCTCACTCCACTTTCTTCATTTTTCGTGCACACCAGCCACCACAACGCCACCTGCACTCCTCCACCTCCTCCTTGGTCCGTCGACCACCTCCTCAGGCCACCAATACCGTCGTCGCCGCCGCAGGAAGACATGCAGCAGCCGGGAACCCTCTGTTCCCCTGTTCTGCGTCTGCTTCTGTCCTGCTCGGGTTTTGACCCTTGCAGCGGCTCCCGGCCACTACCATCACCACATCATCCCCCACGACCCCTCCGACGCCTCTCCACCGCCTACAGCCGCTTCGAAGTCGCCGGAGGACCTCAAATAGCCGGAAACCCGAAGCTGTCCTGCTTTGTGCCCTGTTTCGCGGAGTTCTGTTCTGGTTTGGTTTCCGTCACTCCGCGAAACAGGGATAGGGCTTCTGGAAGTCGTAACCGGACAAAGAGTTCGCAATATTGAAAGGCTTGCAAGGGACGACGATCAGACTTTACTCAGTTGGGTAATGGGGCATCTGGTACTTGTAGAGCGTACATGGGGAATTCAAGTCGATCCGGATCTGCAGGGCGAGTATGAAGAGGAGATAGAGAAAGTGATGCGGTTGGCCCTTTCGTCCACGCAAGCAGCCCCAAGACAACGACCATCCACGGCACAAGTAGGTGGCCATAGCATCGAGGAGGAACGGGACAAGTATTGTCTGAAGGAAGCACCATCGTTTCTCGTGGAACTTCGGAAGGCTTCACCTGATTGGGAACGTCTCCTCTTTGACTAAACATTCCCGAAGAATTGTCCAGACCCACAGATAATCAATTTCTTGACCTAAGAACCCGGCCCCTTTTTACGTAATACGTTTTCTAAACATCCCTTTGGCTTTAGAAATATCCATATACATACTAGCAATCAACACAGCTTATAGAGCCAAGACAATGCATTTTTGTAGCAATAAATCCAAATTTGTGGTCGCAACATTTTAACCGAAGACACAAAACTGTGCCGATGGTCGAGTGCATTGACTAATCTCTCGCCCATTTTCACAAAATGCGGCCGTTGCAGCAAGTGTCGCAACAAAGTTCCCTCCTTAGTGTAGGTCTCCGTCTATTATTAGCTGGTGACCTCGCCCACACAAGATGTCTTAAAAGGTAGCATGTATGCATTTCATACCCCTACCACACGAATGAAGGTTTCACGTAATAAAAAGGGCGTGGAATAGTTTTGGGGGTTACAAATCGTAAAATGATTTGAGCAAATATTGTATAGAATGCAATAGGACTCACGCTATTTATTCACGTAAAATCAAATATTTTTTATTTTTTATTTTTGGTGGTTAAGGTGGATCCACATTCCACGCACATGACGATTTGCGTAAGCTTGAAGTCAACCAGAGATTGCTTTTGCTGATGAACAGCTGGGAAGTGCAATTACTCGATTCCGAATAGTACGAGTTCCTTAGGAGAAGAAATTAGATTGAACACATACCAATAATTGGACAGTCATAAAACATGTTTTGTAATTGGATTGAGTCAGCTAAAAAGATCATCAGGGGTGGTGTAAAAAAACAAGTAAGACATAATGACACAGATCTCTCTGAATATTCTTTCCAGTTTTGATTAATTTTGGAAGTAAGCTGTTGCATTTTTCGCTGTTCGTGTTGGGCTTGATCTGACCAACAAATTAGATGCCGCTTGGCAACCACCGAATATTTTCTCATTACCAATTCATTCAAACAAGAGCAGCAAACTGCAGGAGTTCATAGACCTGCCCAAGTGCACTTCGTATACCACCCCCCCCCCCCCCCCCATAAGTCCCGGGAACAAACTGTTCAAATAACATGGTATTCGTCGCAAGGAAGGTGTTGTTCGATATGCTTTGCGTACCCCGTCTCTGATCGATTCGGCATTTCGCTTAAGAATTGGCAAAAATTAATGCCGTAACGACATAAAAGATACGGTCATCGAACTAATGAGATTCGCATGCACCATTGAAAACTCAGATCGGAAATTGGATTCACCGTCCCACTCTTGGTGTCCGTCGGTCCGAACGGGACCACGATCTATTCATGGACCGGTTTGAGGTCCGCTGGGCTCAGACATCGAATTTTAGGTAAAGATCGTACATCAGGACTTAAAAAGGCGCAACGCTTTGTGAATGGCTCTAATTGTAAGTGCTCATATGTGCTATTGACCATTGCGTCGTTGTCTGAATCACGACCAGAAAAAAGAAAGTCCGACCCCACCAAAATAGATTTTCTCCCTCCGACAACGACCCACGAAGTTTCCTGGAAAGTTCGAAAAGCTTAAAGATAATTTTCCACGGCTTCCGTATTGAAAGAGAGAATCACATCGCAACGAGAAGCTCGCATTCGTACCTGGTCGTATAAATCCACCGGAGCGTCTCGGTTTTCTCCAAATTGTCCATCTTTTTTTTTTTTTTAATCTCGTTCCCCCCACCCCCCCGCGACAACTTTGTTTTATTCAATTATCTGTTCATGTCTAATGTTCCAAAGGTAAGAAGTTACAGGTGTCCGTCACAAGACGCCATTTTTCCGAAGCCCATTTATAATCCCGAAGCGAAGAAAACGACTGTTGTTATGTCGTTTTGGGCGACTGTGTCGTATGCGCGTCTGACGACCCGATCCGTCCCCTATTACTTTAATGCCCATATCAAGTCGCAAGCCGTCGCTATTAGTTAAGAAAAAAGGTGCTCCCTCGCTTCCCGCCAAACCGCCCATCTTCGACGACTTATTCAGGTCGTCGCGTGCGAAACCCAAAGCCATTGTGCACTGCGAGCGTGCTTGAGTTATGCGTTTTTTTTTTAACTTGAAAAGTGCTGCAACAATGGCGTGGCCGGAACACCGTAGTTGGAATCTAGAAACAGAGCAATGACTTGAAGAGATTTATGCATCTAATCTGAAATATCCATAGTTTTGATGCAACATAGAGACAGTCGTATTGGTAACGCTTCTTCTCTATCACCTTCTGATCCATTAACGAGATTACCCCACACGATGTGAATCTATATGCGCCGCTTATACGAGGAAGTTTATGAAGCACGCAGGTTAGAAGAAACACTTGAGCGCTATTTACAGAGTTTTCGGTGAGACGCTCCCATCCATCACTGGTCGAGCTCAATTCTTCCACTTAGAACTGAATGAAAGAATCGACCAAAAAAAAAAACAAAAAAAAGTAAGCAAGACTGAGAGGGAGAAAACAAGAGATAACGATGAAGGCTTTGCTGTGTTCCCAGAAGCGTACGCTTATCTGAGAACTGGATAAGCATGCATAGCCCCAATCGACACTTGATTACGACCCTCTCGTTCGGGAGATGGATCAAAATTTCTTACCTGGGCCTGTCCATACCTGTGGCGGATCCAATTCAGCTTCCTGCAATTTTCTAGTACTCAAAGAAAGCAATTTCTCTTTTTTGTCTTTCATTCATTTTTCTTGTCGAATCTTTCATTCAGTTCGCTTGTATGCGCATGTGATTTGTTTTTCTCGAGGGACCGATAGAAGGACGGAAAGCTGTGCACTTTAAAGCGTTTCGCGGCTATCTGTCGTATATTTAGCATGAGCATGGAAACAAGACGTGGCCCTCTCGTTTTACTGGGGGGACACGGCCCACAAGTTTCAATCACGAGGGAAGATGACGCCTGACAATGTTTCTTGTCGTTTTTTTTGGCTGTAAGGAGAAGCAACAGTAAAAAAAAAATTTAAAATTTTAAAAAAAAAGGACAGAATTCATTTGATTTTATGGCGTGTTAAGCTCATCTCTTTCGGAAGATCGGGAAAAGATTTCAAGAATAGCGGGAAGAGAAAAGCGTCCCCGAATCTAGAAGGCGTGCTCAAAATTCCGCTGGTTTCCGAATATCAAAATCGATTGGAGGGTTTTTTTGACTTAATACCATGACAATTAGGACTCATCGATTTCAATCTCACCTTATAATTGAAAATCGGTTCGACAAAATATGAACCGTGAACTATTCGCTCGTTTTAAAGATACATCCAAAAATCGAACCACCAATCCGATCCGATTCTTAGTTGGATTCCAATTACAATACTACCAAGTATTAAACATCAATTAAAAAAAAAGGGAAAATAATTCTTAGTGATTAAAGAAGGAAAATTTTCAATAATGCAATATAACAATGAAAAAAACATTCAATACTATTGCCACATTGAAAATTTTCAATATGCGAGATAAATATTACAAAAGTTATTTCAAAAAAATATACATTTACGATTCGATTTGGTCGGTTTCATGTTCTCACTCGAAATCGAAAACCGAACCAATACCCAACGACTTGAGAAAAATAAAATCGAGAACCGAACATTGCCCATCGAATACGGATTGGGTATAGTCCGATCCGATTTGAATAGATCATTATTTTTTTTCCTAATAATCAACCATGAAAAGACAAAAATGAAAATATAAATAATAGGAATAACCAATTTGGGAAATGGGGAAGAGATAGAGACCCAGTCAATAGAGCTGAGCCACATAGGTGCCCTCCTCCTCCCATTGTTGATCACGCTTCACCAGTTCACCTTATCCCCACCAAATACGCTTGAAAAAAAGAATGCAGGGATCACAGATCGACCCAACAGAATTTCTGGGTCACTGACAGATTCGGTCGGATGAGCTCTGGATCAATGGAAGGAGTCGTATCCATTTCTAGATTTCATGCCCGAGAATCGAAGATTGTTCGCGAGTCGGAACATTTACGGTAGTTTCAAGCAAATGTGTCATAGAAAACAAAACGCATCGGAGAGAAAACAGAGTTCAAGTTTTGATTTTAGTCACGCGCATATGTACGGAGAGAGAGAAGTGAAAAAAAAAAAACAAAAAATGACAGATCCTCCATCACAAAACAATCCCAGCCGTTGATCTCTTCCTTGCGAAGATCTCAGCCCGTCACCCGACCGAGACATGATTTAAAAGGGGAACCAAAAAATAAAAAGCACAAAAAAGGAAGGCTTAATCTCAACGGCGTACGGTACACGATCATCAGGAGCAGAAAACTACTGACTTCAGATCATCATCATCTCTGCAGCTCCATCATCTGAGCGAAGTCCTCGAAGCACACGAACCCGTCCCCGTTCTTGTCCACCTCCGCGATCATGCGCCTGCATTCATCTATCGTGCAACGATCGTCCCCGAGGGCCGTGAACACCCGCAGCAGCTCCTCCGCAGTGATCTTCCCGTCGTGATCCTCGTCGAAGAACTCGAACGTCTCCCTCAGCTCCGCGTCGTCGCAGGCCGGCACGCACGCCGAGCCCACCCGACTCAGCAGCTCCTCGATGCTCACGGCGGAGTCCTCGCCCTCGCCGAGGCACCCCACCTCGCTCAGCATCACCGCCACCTCGTCGCGGCTGCCGAGCCGGCTGAGGAGGGCCTCGAGCTCCTTCCGCAAGATGATCCCGTCGCCGTCCCTGTCGATGAGCCCGAACGCGCGGGAGAGCTCGAGGCTGCCCGCCCAGTCGCCTCCGCCGAGGACGCTGGTCGGGGTCAGGGACTCGCGCTTGTGGATGGAGGAGGAGGAACCGTCGGAGAGGGAGGAGGAGGTGGTGCCGGAGCCGAACGACGGCGGGTCGGAGCGGGACGCGACGGATCGGCCCTTCCGTGACCCAAAGAGGTGCTTAGGGCTGAGCCTGAGGGCCTTGGAGGTCATCTTGATAAGCCTCATGGCGAGATGGAGAGAGAGTGAGGCGGTGGGTGAGGAAGAAGAGGAGAGGATAGAGAAAGATAGGGAGGCGAGGAGAGTTGAGAGAGAGGATGGTGGAGGAAAGAGGGAGGAAGGTGGGGGGTTAAATGATGGAGGAGTGTGGAGACTGGAGAGAAGCATGGCAGCTTCCAGGAAGCTTCGTGCGAGGACAATTCACAAATTCCTGGGAGCTACTTATATGATATCAATAGCGGGCCCCACAAAGGAAATTAATAAAATATATATATCAAACCCGAATTGTATCACGAAGGATATCTTATTTCCTTTATTATTGATAATAATTTCGTAATTTGTATCTTTTCCGTTGACTCGGTTTCGTCGGCGATTTTAGTGATTTTTTTTTTCTTTTTGGGAAATCTTTTCTAAATTAATCACGTTTCACGAAACAAACGCATTCTCCATGAAGAGTAAATTCATAGATTTGTTCATCTATCTATCTCTTTATTTCTTTCTTTTTACTTTTTCGTAATCATACGTTAGGAGCATATGCTTGATTTTCATTTATTTACATTATTAAGTGTCCCAAGCACTTATCGTACATGTGTTCCGTATTCAGACGTTGATATAAAAATAAATAATGCATGTTGAAAATGCATCGGTGTTTATGATCCTTTTTTGCCTTTCGTTTTTTATTGCTATACGATGGTAACAATGTGATGTAACTAATCAATTATCATTATACGGATATTGTGAAACTCACCGTACTCAATCTCATACGTGTCCACATCTTCTTCTTTTTCTTTTTTTCTTTTTTTCTTTTTTTACTGTTCAATTACACCGCGTTTTACCGTCACGCCACCACTGCGGGAAATTACTTCCGCAATGTTCGGAGGTGTTCGCGAAAATGGGAGCGAGGCGCTTCCTTCCTTTCACTGTGAAAAGCGACCCCCTTGGCCTCGGTTGCAGCTCCAAATTGGCTTCGGACGCTTGTCTCGGGAGGGATACCCTTGAGGACTTTGCGACGCTACAAATCTAAGCAGAATAGTGAAGTTCAGACTGGGAAATTACCCAAAAAGGAAAGGCTGTTAAGGTAATTTTGAGAATCTGATCTCCACGTGGTTGCCAATGATTTTGGCTGAATAGGTTGGTTTTTTGGCCTTTGCTGACCAAATCATTGGCACTGCAGGCCTCCCCAGGTAGAAAGGAAAGAAAAATTGTCCCAAAAACATAACCAAAAGAGAGAGAGAGACACACACACAGCGCCCGCCCAGGATGATACGAATCATACCTCCACTTTGTTTAATATACAACGTGGTTATCGAATTTTAAATTTATTCAACGTGATCCCTAAGCTTTAACCCAACGTGCAATGTCATTCTCAGACTTTTAATTTGTTCGATGTTGTCTTATAAATTTGCTACATGTTTTGTTTGGTTCCTAGACTGTATGAAAACGTTCAAACAAGTACGACATTGCACATTGGACTAAAATTTAAGAATCGGATTTAATAAATTTAAAGTTTAGAGATCACATTATACATTCACTCAAAGTTCGATATTTGTTATGTTTGTTCACCCAATATGAATTATCCGGATTAATTTAATCGTAAGAGATAAAATCAATTATGTCATGAAAATAGCAACGCGGATAGTGAATGCGTGTTTAACTGATATGAATTATTGTGTTGCTTACCCAATATGAATTATCCTAAACGACATTTGACATTGAATGTTTCCATACAATCTAGGAACCCAACAAAACATGTACCAATGTTTTTGAACTACATTAAACAAGTTAAAAGTTTATGAATGACACATTGGATTAAAACTTAGAGATCATATTGAATACACTTAAAATTCGAGGACGACATTGTACATTCACTCGAAGTTCAAGATATCTTGTGCCGTTTATCCAATATGAATTATCCTAATTAATGTAATGATAAGAGACTAAATAGGTGACACCATGAAAGTCTCAACGCATTAATCTTGCAGATAGTGAAAATGTCGTGGTCGTGAGAGTCAATCGAGTCAACAATTAAGAGTGCCTCATTTTATAAAGAACAACAATACACCGTAGATAATTTCACGTAATTTTCGCGTTGATAAAATTTATAATATCCAAAAATCTCATAATTTAAAGGCAAAAAAATAGCAAGAAAGAAAGAAAGAAGAATGGTGGGGGGGGGGGGTCCAATTTCAATTTCAATTTCAGGGAATGCGTGTGAGTTGGGCGAATCTAATTGCAATTATAGAAGAGAAGACATTCTACCTTAATCAAAGATTCAAAACCCAACTTGACGTTAAAATATGGATCATGAGTGTTTTAAACAACAAAGATACATTGACCCTTCTCGTTCTAGCATCAAGGAGTGGAAATCAAGAATCCAAAAGATGGCATGCTTCAGATGAACTAGACTTCTAGATTTTCCCAGGAAATTCAAACATTGATCCATATTTTAAATTCCTTTTCAACAATATATTTGAGGTCATTGTGAGCTTCTAGATAATAGGCATGCGATGTATATTACGAAGTCTTACAAAATACCCCTTTTCAAGCTAAGCTAAGACTCCATTTGTTTTGATGGAAAATGAATGATTTGAAAGAAAAAAAGAAAATATTTCCCTTAAAATGATCGCTTTGTATCCGATATAAAAATGAACGAACGAAAAATATTTTCATTGATCACTAAAATGCATCGATGTGAAGTATTATTGATAATGATTTTTTTTAATTAATTACTTCGAACGATTTTATTTTTCGCAAAATAAACGGAGATGTACCCAATGTTTTGAGGAAAACCCTGGGTGAATACGTGCATATTCCAAGCATCTTCCAAGGTGGTTTTTGGAGTTTCGGGTCTCCCCATTTGCATCGACGGGGACATTAGTGTGGGAATGTCGACGGGGTCAAATTCCTCCACATTTCTTTTGTCTGCTCGGTGGTGGTGGCCCTGGTGGGGGGTGGATGGGCGACGTCAGCTCATCAGCCCGACCACTTTGGTGGTCGAAACCCACTGGTCCGCCCACCCTCCCCTCATGATAAATCAATGATGTCGTCCGCAATTACTGAATCGGAACGTCTCTTGAGCTTGATGGAGACATCGGGTTACGAGTTTGTCGCGACTCGCGTGGGGGACGAAAGGAAAGAGGTGAATTGGCCGAGTAGGACGTATCGTGATCCCCGTCTTTTTAGATGGTTAATATATCTCTGATAGGATTCGACAATTCAACTCAATGGGCTTCGACGAAAATTCTGTCCACACGACACGTTGGGGGAAAATTTATCCAAAAAATTTTAAAAATATTATAATTGCATCGATACATTTCTGAACCTTTTTTTTTTTTTGGAGAATGAATTACTAAACATTTTGATTTTGTATCAATTTAGATTTTTTTTTGTCAAAAATATCAATTTAGTTCATCCAATCAATTTTAATCAAAAATCCATGATATGAACTTCAGTCATCCTGCATGGTATGTTGGGACAGACATGGATAATTTTTAGTAATATTTATGGTAGTTTTTTGAAATTTATCTATTTATTTTTTTTTCTTTTTCTTTTTCCTTCCTTCTTTCTCTAGTCGATCGACAGATTTCGGCGATTGGCCAAAAGCGAGGGCTGGCGAGGTCGACATTGCAAGCGTTGCGGCTATGGGTAGGGCCGCCTTGCCCAAACGCAGGCGAGGCTAGCCTCGCTCGTAGGCGCGATGGTGTAGGCGAGGCCAACCTTGCCCAGACTTGGGAAGAGTATATAATATTAATTGCATTTATTCTTCAATCAAGGTCGGACGAAAGACGTGCCCTACTACTAATAAGTTAAAGAAAGACCCCACTATACATGGCATTTTCTCCCGAAACTTGTTATATTTGGATGCGAATAAATAATCTGCTACTTAATTTGTTCGATTAACTACTAATCGTACGTCCCTAAAAAGTAACGACAACATTTTACTTGCTAGAACAACATGAGAAGAGGTCGTCCTTTCCAGAATCATTGAAAATGGAAGGCAAAAGGGCGCAAAGAGACAAAGGAGTGGTTTTGACATTACCGTTCAAAGCGCACACATTCCGAACCAGTGTCGCTTGGACCGAGAGAGGAAAGACAGAGTCGTCGTTCACACGATTTGGGCGTTTTCTCTGTGTGTCGTCCGACGAGAACCGCACGCCGAAAAGGTTCGGCCCACAGACATTTTTTGAAGACTTTGTCATGGATTTATTTGTTTATCATCTCCTGTCGTGTGTCCGTTAGCTCGATTCACTGCCGCGGTTCGATGGTGGAAAAAGGTTATCGCTACCGTACACGTGATTTTAAAAAAAATAAAATAAAAATTTCGACATGTTTAGATATATTATATATTAAATATATATTTTTATATATACGTAACAAATTATCATTTTTAGTAACTCCAAATCTCCAGAACCAACACGAGCATTAAGGAACTTAGGACCGATTCTGGAGTCCTTACCCACGCCATAAGCCACTTGAGTAACATCTGCCCTAGTCGCCTCGCAAAGTGAGGATATGGCATTCACGGAAGAGATCCTTTGGGCCAACAAAGCATTTGCAGCCAATGTAGGGAGCTCTGCAGACCGAAGGTTGGTCGCTAATTGAAGAGAAAACCTATCAACAACCCAGTAACCGAGGGATCTCCGCCCACAAAAAGCAGGCAGTGGACATCCAATTAACTAGAAAGGTGAATAATCGCCAATAAAAGAAAAAAACAAGTACACAAATTTACATAAACAACCTTCAATTTTGCATAAAATGCCAAAAGCAATAGGCCAACAAGTCAAATCCAATAATCGCATGCTAATTCATGACACAAAACCAAGATCACCAGACCAAAAGCTTTCACCTCTAGCTCAATCAATGCGGCGAACAGAAAGAAGAGCAACAAATATGAATAAGAGAATGCCTTCACATCCATCCCAAAACGGCCACCGGATTCAACTCAACATGCCAAGTAAAACAGTTAGCTATAGAGAATAAAAGATTGCCTATACATCCATCCCACAACAGCACAAATCGAGCGGCGAACAAGATCGAGCAGTGAGAGAGAGACAGCTTGAAGGAGGTGAACCAAGGAGATGAGGCGAGCTGAGGTGGCAAGATGAGCCGAAGAGAGCGAGAAGGCGAGCCTGAGGGCCTAAGGCAAGGCCGTCAGCCACGAGGCAGAAAGCGACGTCGAGAGAAGGCGAGGCGACAGAGCAAGAGATAGATGCAAGATGGAGAGGACTCAGAGTCAAAGGAGACGCACGACAACAAGAGCAAACTCAGCAAGGATAGATTGGGGAGTCCGAAAATTAGGTCACGCTTTGGACTTTCTAAATTTTGACCCTTTTAACCCCGAACATGCGCGGTGAGTTTGACCTCATGCCAATGCTCGGACACTGTTGACAGCGTGTCATGATGTGTCGGAGAGTGTCGGATACCGACACGTGTACGACATGCAAAATTTGCCTTGAAGAGCGAGTCTGTGCTACGTAGATCACTTATTAGCATGAAGTTGGTAATACATGTCTGCGAAATCTCCATGTTTAGCTATTGCGACCTAACAAAGATGACGCGTTTTTTGGCTGCATTGGACCTTATATCAACCAGACCCATGTTCCTAAAGCACTTTTAAAATTTAGAAAATACTCACCCCCAAAATTAAAGTGAAAGTGCAAAGTGAGTGAGGGCAACATCGAGTTAATACAAAACATCTAGATTGAGTATAAGTGACTTATAAACGCATTAAATATTCATTTAATGAATATAACTAATTCATCTAATAACTCGCCTCATTATACAAGAGTTAAGAAATGGGCCCACGTCACGCTTTGACAGGTCCAAGCGTAAGTGAGCGCTTTCAAGAAAATGTGCAGGTGTTATTATTCTCATCAATCCAGTGGGATGCAGTAGAAAATGTTAGGAGGATGACAAAAGTCCCAAGCTCGAAACGAGAGAAATGCATTCACCGGGTCGACCTAAAGTCTCGCTCGCGATTTCGAAATCACGTCGGCCGGTGTTGAGCGTGACTCGGGTCATGCCTTCCAACCAATCCAAACCCTTTTTTCACTCGATGCTTTCTGCTCAAATTCTAAGCACACTGCTGGCTCAACTAAGTACCATCAACGAAGTAGATGGCACACGCCCATAGGCTCATCTTTTATCTAGTTCTAGCTCCAGCTTTGCCGTGTTGGAATTTCTTGATTTGACTGAACACGCCCGGACCGCGTAGTAGAGTCCAAATGACGTGTAAACCGTCGTACAACCGGAGACCTTAAGGATCTAAAAGTCCAACAAATAACTGGACCAATGTTTGTCGTGTGATTGATTTCGTGGATTAGAACGAGTTTTAGATAAGCACGATATCGTCTCAGACAGCCCATGGTCCTGCTTAGTGCAACGAATGGAGCATTTTAATTGGTTTTCAATTGAAAAAGAAGGAGATGGCGTGTTCGATTGACCGATTGGCATCCGCTCCTTTTCATGGGGTCTCTTTCAGATTCCGGTGAAAGATGGGGATGTTGCTTGAGCCAGCATGCACTTCCAAAATGAGGGGGTTTGGACGTTCTCCCCACAGAAAAGCTGTTTGTCTCTGGGTCTGAATTTGCAAACGGTGCTCACTATGGAGGGCCACTCTTCATTGAAATCGAACCACACAGAAAAAAACCAAAAAAAAAAAAGGGTCCCGCCCGTGACCGGCAATCGCATGAACCTGAAAGCTGATTGTATACGACGGCATTCGTATCTGTAGCGGTACCTTCATACACCTCGAAGATTATGTACTGATGGGTCGCTCGCTATGCAATGCTCTCTGCGACGTATCCCTTTGGTACCCGGGTACAGGGAAACGTAGAGACAGGACACACATACATGTACGGGTCACGCGCATTAGCCGACAATTACTTCTAGCCATCACACGATTCCAAAATGATGACAGTTTTGAAAAAAACCTGATCCTAGTGGGCATATTCAATTACCAGAGCCTCCAACTTGTGAAGCTGAGATTACTGATCAGTGGCTTCATTCTCAGCTGCTTGCACACTAAAGGCTGCAGCAGCACCGGTCATTGTATGTGAAAAGATAGGATGATCATTTACCTGTTTAATCTTCTGCAGATTAGACGTGCCGCGCAAAATGTTCTGCGTACGTGCTTCGCTTCGTATTTCTGCATCGCAGCCTACCATTAGATCATAAAATATACACAAAACAATTTAAAAAAAGGCAGTCAAGTGTGCCTTCTTTTCACATGGAACCCCTTTCATCCACCTTATCAGTAACCTAATGGCTCACTTCTGGTGACATCATTGTGATGAACTCTTAACTATATACCCGGATGCATCATCTAAACGCTCTCGATATGAGCAGGAGATCCTAAACATGACGGCAGATGATACTAAAGCTAGATTAGAGAGAGATTGAACAACGACAAACAAAATAACCAAATGTGCATACCACTTAAAATTCCTGATCATCGGCAACCAACCTCATAAGCAAGAGAGACGAGCAATATCTAATTCAAGAACAAAAACTTAAATTTGGAGTTACTGGCTTCTCAACTGGAGATAGCGCCGCCCATTATGCAACTCGACTCACTCTGATGCCGAAAACAGCATGAGGGAAATTCCTATGTAACCTTGACTATTCAAGCTGGATTTGATTGGTAGGCAGCATTGGCTAACGAGAAAGAAGATTGAGAGTCCACTCATTTGAGGTCACGAAGACGCACCATCTGCATGGATCTGTTCATTTCTGTAATGAGAATCGGCATGACCTGAGATGTTATTGGCATCTAAAGTGGTTAGATTTGAGCTGCTTTCAACGTTTGTATCATCATCGCTGGATTCGGATGCTGAACTCACATCCATCTCCTTCTCCGGTGAATCCAGTTGCAAGCATTCGGGGACTTCGCAGCTGCACTCCCCAGTTCTATTTGGCGATGCCAGATCCTCTCTTCGCACGACATTGAGCACGAACCCATCAGAAATCCTTTCTGCCTGTAAAAGATCACCTTGATTGACTGTAATGCTCGAGTTGTTTCTGGTCACTAGATCTCTCTGGTCAAACTCCATGCCCTCTGAACTCTGGTCTGGCGTGAACACCCTCGGCGTTTGGAAAAGTGAGTCTCTTCGCATCTGAGCATTGGTAGAATTTGGACTAGGCAACATCTTCAGTTCAACTTCAACGTCCAAATTCTGGACAAAATCGATGAACTTATTTGCCGATGCAGTCCTCATCAATGGGCCACCTGACCTCGTCCATGAATTCAATTCAACGTTCTCCGATTCACTATCGCTTTCGTCATGCCTGTGAGCCCGTAAGTTTCTGCCCAACAATCCTCCCGATGCGCCACTTCCCTGAGGATGTAAGGATGAAGCCACGTCGTTGAGGAGGTCTTCCTCAAGGGATCCAGTTGAGTTTTCTCGAGCAAGGCAATTCCATGAAGGGATCCTCCTAGAAGCATTGAACCTGGCTGTGCTGGCTAAACCGTGAGAAGAAGCGGCGGCTGCCCTCTCGGCGCTTCTTTTGAGTCTGCGCATGTGGTTTAGGGCCGCAACGCATTCATCAAGAGCAAGTTCAATGCCACAATTGGCTTTTATGGCCGAGAGCTTCTCCCAAGTGCACCGCCTCCCCTGATTGACTGCCTTTTGCAGCTCCACAAGAGATGGATTTTGCAATAGCTTTGAGTACTGCCCGTAAGGAGAGGTACAAGAATGAGCAACCGCAGTTATGTGATACTTCAATCAGAATTAACGACACATATCACGATACAACACTAGGTGTTGCAGCAGCACGCATATACCTGAGCAAGTGTTGCAGGCATAACAACAGTGACATCGCCCTCCCAATCTTGAGCAAACAGCTGGGCTATTCCTCCCAAAGGAAAGCCAAGTTCCAGTACTTGATTGCATCTATGTTTTACCTCCATCTCAGCAAGGTGAGCAAGCTGCACAACCAAACATAGCATGTCATTTTCATCTTAGGAACTGAAGGACAAGCAACTTTACAAGCAAATAGGAAAGCATCAAGTAAGACATGCTCAAGCTCAAAAGGTCTTGATTGTTAGGAGCCGAAACACAGATTATATTTAGTAAAACAAGTGAAGCAGTAGTTTTTTTACAATGAGACATGATCTTTTGAAATGGCATGTTTTTTTCGGCCAAAAAAAAACTGGCGTGTTTGCAGCTCTAATAAATACTGACGATACAAACTTAACATGTCACTCAAAACATTTGGAATTGGTGCTCTGCTTTAGGTGAATGGTAATCTGTCAACCAAAAACTAAACTCAAGTGTCCACAAAACAGATGGGCTATGTATGGATATGTCGGTATGCCCCAAGAGGGAAAATCAGATGAAAAGTGTCCCCTGATAATGGTCGGAAATAGAAGAGGAACATATAAATCTGCACAAGCAACTCTAGTAACAAATAACACAAGCACTGTGATCCAAGCCGAGAAGAGTTCAGATAAGGACACCACAGGATGCATGTTGCAGCCCACTGACACATACCTTGGCTGCAAAGTTTCCTCCGTAAGCTCTAACAAAGTCCTTGAGCCTTAAAAATGGTGCAATATGAGGGTTTGCCTGACTGACGATGAAATGATTGACATTGAACAGCTCCTTCAGCTGCATCATTGGCAAATCAATCTCCAAGCTACCATCCCTCCACCGACGCATAGACGGGCCTGACCCCTCCTCTGGTTCCAAGTTGAATGGCGGATGGTATGGAACAATTTCTCCACTCCGATCCTTCGCCATTAGTTCCTGAGCTTCAAAAAGACCAGGGAAGGCACAAGAGGCGGTCACTGCGCTCCATATCACCACATGAGGTGAAGTCAAGTAATTGAGACATCTAGGGGGCTCGTGCTTCCTTGGCGAGCACACTGTTATCCCAAGAACTCGTCCAGTCATGTCATAGGCTTCTTGAAACGTAAGATTACTGGTGAGATGCCTCAACATCCACTGCAAATGTCTGATCTCGTGAACAGCTCCTTGTGTCATGACCCTTCTCACAACTGTGAAAATGCCACCTAATTGATCGAAGAACTGAAACGAGTGCAAAGAATCCTCAAAGAAACTCTGGAGCTCAGGCCAAGACCTTGTCGCGACAACGGCGCACACGATGGATCCAACACTGGAGCCTGCAATTATTCTCGGTAAAAGCTTGTGCTCCACCAATGTTTTCACCACGCCTATGTGAAATGCTCCGAGGGAAGCTCCTCCACTCAAAAGCAGAGCCGTCCTGCCAAAGGCATGCCTAGTTTCGTGCATGAAAGAAAGCTTCTCTTCCAAAGAGAGCTCTTCAGAATCTGATTCGCACACCATTCTTAACTGTGTCGACACCTCGTCAATGTAGTCCTTTATGAGCTTCGGCACATGAAGCCTGCCTTTGTGAAGCTCAGGATTGCACATGTTGCCGAGATTTCTCACTAGATCGGCCCTCATGCAAAAGATGATATCTCGCAGAGATCCCTCCTGGCGACGCTGGCGGAGCTCTTGAAGCGTATTCCTCACCAGTTCTTCATCGTAAAGGTCACAATCATTCATCCTCAACGTTTCCTTATCGAGCATCTTTGCAGCATGAGCCCACTCCTCGTAGGTCAGCGCTGTTCTCGTCATATTCCTCCAAAATTTCCTCCGGTAGGCCATTTCAGCCCTTGCTTTTACATTGGCGTACCGTCTCAACAAGAAAGCAACAATAGTCACCATCGCTAGGATCCCTTGCGGATTCCTTGGATGCAACCAAGAAAACACAGGAGCCACCAAGGCTCTCATCCTATAGAAGTAAGCCAAAAGGACACGCAAGATTTTGTGTTGCAGATGGGACAGGGATTTACAGAATAGAATCCTGAAAGCAATCGTTCGCCCCATGATTGTCGAAGGGCCAATCGAGAACCGATCGACGCTCGCCTCATTGCTTATTTCCATGCTTTAACGCATAAACTCTAAATCCTCTACTTCCAGATGTGTCAAACTAATATTGCCAAATGAACAGCACGAGGAATAGTTTCGTAATTCTCCAAATGCATCTGATGCAACCTAGAACCCCAGAATGGCTCAGTTGTGCAGGGAAAGGTGGCGGCTTTCCTGCGAAGTAAAGGTCTTTTCTTACAGAAGAGGCGGAAAAACCTTGAACAGAAAAAATTTGTGAATCAACGCTTCTTTACATAATCTTAATGAGACCAAAGCCGGAACCAAGCAACGAATTTGGATTTCAACCTAACCTATAATCGCCAACTAATCAAGCCGCGACCTAAGACGACACGAAGACAGTAAGCAAACGGCAATATCAACAAGCTTGTCTGTATACGTCAGAGCGACTCATAACAGAAGGAAACGAACTTCGCAAATTCGTTGAAAGCCCAAACGGAACAGAGAGTCACCAGCCAATCTGACCTCCAGAAATGCTCGAAATTTCAGGACCCGACATCCGCAGGAATGCAATCTGCAATCAAAATGCAACCAGCCGTCGAACCGATCCGACGCAAGAATCCGAATCACCCTTCAAGGCAAAGCAAAAAGTTCGCAAAAATGCGGAGTGGCAGACGAGAGAGGGACGGGGATGGGGGTTGGGAATCGGTGAGGAAGACTGCAGAATCTCGGGATCGGCAAAGAAGAGATAAACATCATGGGGGTGACGTAGAGTCGAATCAGCAAGTCATGGGGCGACGACTTTGGATTGATGGAAGTCGACAAAAAACCTCAAAACTCCTCCGTCCTCCCCCCCATCCTGACGATTCGATCCGATCCAAAAGGGTGGCGAAAGCGGGAAAAAGAAGTGAAAAAGAAAAAGAAAAGGACACTTCTTTGTCGCGTGCTACGAGTCAAAAAGCGGCTAAATCTGGGAGATTTCCATTTATGGCATGGTACGCTGATCATGACGATGTAGATGTCCGAAAGTTTCCGCCGAAAAAGAAACTCGACGAGACACGCAGAGTATAACTGCAGACAAGGCAAAAAAAAAAAGGGTGGGAGTCTCTTTCGGAATCTTTCGGCCTCTCCCCATTCGGAATCTCTGCGAACTTTTCCGATGAGAAAAGTGGGGTGAAAGCGATGGTTTGAGGGAGACTCTTTGTATTTTCGAGTTCTGTGCGGACCATATATATTTTGTACGCCACGTCATATGAAAAGGAAATTGCTTTTTTTTCACTCCTCACATGAATAGATTCACCCAATTTCGCTAAAATTAGAGGTGTAAAATGGCTGGGTCGGATCGGGTTTATGTCTGGTCGAATATGGTCCGATCCATATTGACTCATCTGACCCATATTGAATAACTCAAATTCGACCCGACCCGATCCTTAACTGACCCATACCCGATCCGACTCGTTTTGACCCAAATTATGAAATTTTAATAATATTTTACGAAAATAATATTACTAAAATACTTCTCGATCCCTACCTCGGCCCTGGCCCTTACCTCGTCCCCGGTCCCCAAGCCTAACACCAATCCCAGTCTCAGTCTCAGCTCCGATCCCGGCCCCGACCCCGGTCCTAAACCGTGGCACGACCAGTCCCTCTGCCCCGGCCCTTGGTCCCGACCACAGGCTCGACCCCGGCTCGGGTCCCAGCTTCGGTGGCCAACACCAGTCCCAGGTCTCAGCCCTCGGCTCAAGTCATGGCTCCGACCCAGTTCCCAATAAGATCTCGGCCCCAGTCCCGGCCTCGATCCTGTCCCCTATACCGTCTCCGGTCACGTTCCCAGCCCCTACCCCGGTCCCGATCCTAGCCCTTGCCTCGGTCTCGGGACCTAGCCTTGGCTCTAGTTCTGGCTTGGTCTTGGGACCTAGCCCCAGTCGTCGTCCCGGTCTCGCGACCCTGCCCCGATCCCGTCCCTAGTCATGTCCCCGGCCCCTACCCCGATCCTGGTCTAGGGACCTAGCCCCGGCCCTTATCACGGCCCCGGCCCAGCCCCAACCCCGGTCCCGACATAAGCCCTAACCCCGGACCCCGGGACCCGGCCCCAGTCCCAACCCCGATTGCTGATCCCCAACCCTTGGCACCGGTCTCGATCTCGATCGCCGATACCCGACCCCCGACCCGTCCTCGGACCCTACCTTAGTTGTGGGTCCCCAACCCCCAAACCCGGTCCAGGCCTCGGCCCCGACCCCGGTCACATTCCCGATGCCTACCCCGATCTTGGGACCCGGCCCCTGCCTCGGGACCCAGCCTTAGCCCCATCCTCGGTCACGGGACCCGGCCCCGGCCCTGACCCCTACCTCGCTCCTGGTGCTGGGACCCAGCCCCAGCCCTTATCCCGGCCCTAGCCCTGCGTCGATCCCTGTCCCGTCCTCGATTTCAATTCCAGTCCCAACCCCAATCCCGACACTTAACCGAGTCCTCGGAGCCCAAACTTGGACTCGACCCTGGTCCTGACCTCGGTCGCCAATCCCCGACCCCCTGCACCGGTCTCGACCACTGTCATAAGTCCCCATCCTCGTCCCCGGGCTCGAGCCCCGATCCTGATCCCGGGGTCACTTGTAACTTGTGGAAGAATATTGTATTTACTGATCGAAAATGGGTCCAATATGGGTGAAAAATGTGTTTAAGTAGTCCAATATGGGTCGAATATGGATTTAAGTGTGACACATTATTGAACTATTTTTAGTAAGCCCTTTAAAATTTAATAACCCATATTTGATCCATTTTATACAAATATGGGTCAAATATGAATTTGTGACCCATATTGTCAGCTATAGCTAAAATTGATGTTCAATTGAAGGGCTTTAAAGTGATGGACTCCAAATTTATCCATTTTCTTTTTTTTTCTTTTCTTTTTTTCAATTTCTCTGATTTATTATGAGTAAAAAATGTCCTATTTTTTTTTAAAGAAAAAAGTAAAAAGCAACTAAAAACCTCAAACTATAGCCACTGTGAAATGTAAACCTTAAATATTTTTATTTTGTCATCCAAAACCCCAAAATTATATATGTACGACGCATTCATCTTCTGTAGCGACCGACATGGACGACTGAATGCGAATGCTTACAGACTCTTGAACATTAAGAAAAGGGTCCCGTGATCATCGTCTCTCTCTCTTCTCGGGGGTTAGGGTTCTTTCTGGAGCTGCACCCTCACAACGAGAAAATCTTTGAATGCTCTCTGTCTGAAGCACTAATTTTTTTTTTCCTGTTCATTATTAGATTTGACCTTTGTATGGTTTTTTTAATAAAGAGAAATTTACCAAAAAAACAAAAACACAAAATTCTTTTCGATGTTGTTGAGCGTGCGGACCAATAGTCAAGTGAAATTTAGAAGTTTGAACAAAAATAACTTTTTAACGAAGTCAAGTAATTAGAGATTTATTATTTTAATGTGCATATCGCCACTAAACTCTTTCTCGTTAACTATCTTTTCATTTATTATGAATTTTCAAAAAGTAATATCATTCATGGAGTATTTATGGAAAAGAAAAACAAGGCGTGTTAATACACATATCGTTTTCACGTCATTCTTTTTCGTATACTTCTTATACTCCTATAGCATTTTATATGCTCCGAACATAAGTGTCACATCAATAGTAGAACAAATCAGAATTCCTTTATGTAAGAAATAACAAGTTCACCGCAAAAGCGAGTCTTTTAGATAGGAGTGGAGATAAAATGATGGGTCGCGGTAACTACAATTGTTGAAATATTAATACGGAAAATATCAAGATCTTGCAAATACGTCAATGCGAAAGCTCAGAGAAAATAACGAGGAATAATAAAGGACGCCTGATATAACGTGGTTCGGTCCGAATGTTGATACCTACATTCATGGTGAGAGTCAGCAAGAACAATCCACTGTAATCGGAGAATCGGATTTACAATCGCTCAATACGCTCGTGTTTTCCACACCTAAATTATACCCAAACCCAGTGTTTACAAATAAACAACTCTCAATTGGATATAATAATAAGCTAAACTCACAAGCACAAACCAATCGGGTTGAATCACCTTCGCACGACCAACGAAAAACGAGAACTCCGGACGTCCTCTTTCTTTTCGTCCACTATTGGTGCGAGAGTTCGTCTTGTGCTGCTTGGGCTGTTATCTTCAGAAAAAGAATTCCTTTTTTACTTTTGGTTACCCTACTACAGGCGTTTAGAGAATAGAAGGAAAATGTCACCCTTTTTTTTTGTATTTTACCTCCATGGGCCCCACGCAATAATGTAATATAGAAATTATATATAGATGCCCTTCTTACTTTAAAATCGAGACATAAAATAACAATTCTCCACCTTCGCTCGATGTTTAAAGTCCAACCAACAGGGCTCATCATCTATGTTGTTCTCTCATCGCCCCAAAAGGCGATCACTCTCCTGAGACGCTAATAGTGCTCAAGCAGAGGTTGAGCTTCGCCAAAGGAATAGGCTTAGTCATCATGTCCGCCGGGTTCTCTGCTGTAGCAATCTTTTTCACAACAACCTTACTCTTTACTAAGACATATTGGATGAAGTGGTATCTGATATTGATATGTTTAGTTCACTCGTGATAAATCGAATTATATGCCAGAAATATCGCACATTGGTCGTCACGGTGTATATCAGCACTTTTATGATCTAACCCAAAATTCAAGAATAAACTATGTAACCATATCGCCTCTTTCGCTACAAAGGTCAGTGTCATGTACTCCGCCTCAGTCGACGACAAGGCAACGTGATCTTGTAAGGACGCCTTCCAACTAATCGCACCACTTGCAAGCATAAACAAGTACCCTACTAGAGACCTGCACTCATCTAAATCACCTACATGATCAGAATCCACAAAACCAGTTGTCTCACTGCCATTACTGTTCCTCCTGTATACTATACCAATGTTTGATGTCCCATTCAAATATTTGAAGATCCATTTCACAGCTTACCAATGAGTTTTACCAAGACGCTTCATAAAATGACTAACTATACTGACAGCTTGTGAAATATCAAACATAGTGCATACCATAGCATACATAATACTACCCATTACACTGTAATATGGAATGCGGGACATATGCTCCTCCTCCTCCTTAGTCTGCAGTGATGACTTAACTGAAAGTTTAAAGTGCTTCATTAATGGTGTACTCATAGACTTCGCTGACTGCGTATTAAAATATACTACAATCTTCTCAATATATTTCTTTTGAGGCAGACGTAATAATCCTACATTCTTGTCACGTAAAATCTTCATGCCCAATATTTTCTTTACAGCACCTAAATTTTTCATCTCAAACTTAACACTCAACTGCCTTTTCTGCACATCAATATCAGGCATATTCTTAATTGTTATCAACATATCATCAACATATAATAACATATATATCAAAGATCCATCATCATTCTCCTAAAATAAACACAACTATCCATCTGACTCTTAAAATAGTCTTGACCAGTCATAAAAGCATCAAAGCGCTTATATCACTACATAGGAGACTATTTTAACCCATATAAATATTTCTTTAACAAACAAACATGGTCTTCCTTACCTGGAATAGCAAATCCCTCTAGCTACCTCATGTAAATCTGCTCCTCCAACTCACCGTGAAGAAACGCCGTTTTCACATCAAGCTGCTCCAACTCGAGATCTTGTGCAGCAACTAAGGCAAGTAAAATACGAATAGAAGTATGCCTTACCACAGGAGAAAACACTTCATTGTAGTCAATGCCATCCTGCTATGTAAACCCCTTTGCCACAAGTCTCGCCTTTTACCTCGCTGCCTCGACACCAGGAATGCCATCTTTCCGTTTGTAGACCGATTTGCTTCCAACAATCTTCTGGCTTTTGGGTACTTTAACTAGCTCCCATGTCCGATTTTGATAGAGTGATTCCATCTCTTCACTCATAGCTCCTAGCCACTGCAACGACTCAAAACTAGCTATCGCCTCAAAGTAAGACGAAGGCTCATCTGTCTCCACCTCATCACCTACAGTCAAAGCATAAGCAATATCTGTATAACCATAATGTATTGGTGGTTTTATTTGTCTTCGCTGTCTACCCTCAGCTAAAGTGTGTTGCGGCTGTACTGGTTGTTCACTATCACCAACTTCAGGAATTGCGGCATCATCTGCAGTCTCAACATCTGTTACTTCTGAGGTCTCCGGAGTCTCCACTTGAAGCTCCACCTCACTACTGACACCATGATCTGTCTGCTCTGCTGGTAGTGTCTCAAGACTCCTTTGTCGAAACATTGCAATCTCATCGAAGATTACATCTATAAAACTAGACGATCTAGGATCAGTGCACCACAGCCGGTAGCCTTTCACCCCATGTGCATAACCCAGAAATATGCACTTCTTCGACCTTAGCTCAAGCTTACCATCACTAACATGAGTATACGCAATACATCCGAATACTCGTAATCCGAAGTAATCAACGGTTTTCCTCGACCATACTTCCTGTGGAGTTTTCCACTCAATAGCAGATGATGGAGATCTATTAATCAGGCAACAGGCCATGTTCACTGCTTCGGCCTAAAATTTCTTGCCTATACCAGCATGCAATAGCATGCTCCAAGCCTACTCAAGTAAAGTTTTGTTCTTCTGTTCTGCCACGCCATTCTGCTGTGATGTTACAGGTACTGTGCGGTGTCTAACAATACCTTCTCTCTCGCAGAACTCGGTAAAATCTTTACCACATAACTCATGTCGTTATCGGTTCTCAGGCACTTGACCTATTTATCTGACTACTTCTCAATCTATGCCTTAAATTTCTTAAACCGATCAAACACATCAGATTTGTGCTTCAGAAAGTATACCCATACCCCTGAAATAATTATCGATAAATGTCAGCATATAACGAACACCTCCTTTTGAAGGAACCGGAGATGGGCCCCAGACATCTGAATGAATATACTCAACTGGTTGCTCAGTCAAATGAATACCTGTAGTAAACTTAATCTTGTGCTGCTTCCCAAAGATACAATACTCACATAAGTTTAACTTACTTGTCTTCTAACCCTTTAACAGTCCCCTATCACTCAGCATTGTCATACCTACCTCACTCATGTGTCCTAAACGCATATGCCATAAATGAGTTAAATCAGAATTTGACTCACATGATGAAATTGTAGCAGCTCCTGTCATGGTATTTACTAGTGGATGATAGAGAGAACTCACTTTCTTCCCTTTCATAACTTCATGGCATCTTGAGAAATCTTCAGTACTCCACCTTCAACGATGTACTTACACTCGATATCATCGAAAGTCCCCAGAGAAATAAGGTTCTTCTTGAGCTCCAGTACATGCCTTACGTCTGTCAATGTGCGAACACACCATCATGCATCTGAATACGAACTGTCTCTATCTCCATAACCTTGCAAGCTGCGTTATTCCCCAACAGAACTCTACCACCTTCTGCAGTCTGGTAAATAGTAAACCAGTTCCTATGAAGCGTCATATAATAAGAACACCCCGAATCTAAGTCACACACAAAGCAGTCTCTACATCACTAGTGCTCTCCTCAGCAATATTCGTCACACTGCTTGTGGCTTTCTGTTTATCACCTCTATTTCTCAGCTTAGGACAATCTCTCCTGATGTGCCCCTTCTCGTGACATTCAAAGCACTTCACGCATCCCTTAGATTTTTTATGGCGTGATTTAGACTTGCTTTTACATCTGTTGCTGCTGGACCCCCGCTGTTGCTCTCTACCACGAATCACTAGTCCTCCGCCTTGCATCCTGCGCTAGATTATCATCTCGCAACTTTCTCTGCCACTCTTTAGAAAATAAAGCGGACTTTACTTCTTCTGAGGTAATGGTAGTACGCCCCTGCAATAGAGAATCAGTAAAGTGCACCCATGACTCTGGTAAAGAAGCCAACAACATCATGCTCTGCTCTTCATCTTCAAGAGTCTTAATGACGTTCTTCAGATCCATCATGAGTTTATTAAATTCATCTAGGTGGGTTCTGATAGACGTGCCTTCAGTATAACTGAATTGAAACATCCTCTTCAATATGTACAAGCGATTGTTCAAACCCTTCTTTATATAGATCTACTGAAGCTTTACCCCATAATGATGCAGTATCCTTTTCTTCGCCTACATCTATCAACACTTCATCTGATAAATTCAACAGGATTACACTCCTAGCTTTCCTCATTAACACATACTTATCAACATCTTTCATTGATTCAGGCAACTTAGTTTTGCCTTCCAATATTTCTGCTAAACCCTGAGTTGTCAATAATGCCTCCATCTTGAGGCTCTATAGCCCAAAGTTGTTCCTCCCGTTAAATTTCTCAATTTTAACTTTCACCCCAAACATAATTGCAACCACAAATATTCAGATAATAATCAAACAAGCAAAAGCCCCAAATCATAATCCAAAATATCTGATCTTCAAGCTCTGATACCAATTATTGAAATACTAACGCGAAAAATACTAAAATCTTACAAATACGCCAATGTGAAAGTTCAGAGAAAATAACGATGAATAATAAAGGACACCAGATATAACGTGGTTCGATCCGAATGTCAGTACCTACGTGCATGGGGAGAGCCAGCAAGAACAATCCACAATAATCGGATAATCGGATTTACAATCGCTTAATACGCTCGTGTTTCCCACACATAGATTATACCAAAACCCAGTGTTTACAAATAAATAACTCTCAATTGAATATGATAATAAAGCTAAACTCACAAGCACAAACCAATCGGGTTGAATCACCTTCGCACGACCAACGAAAAATGAGAACTTCGGATGTCCTCTTTCTTTTCATTCACTGTTGGTGTGAGAGTTCGTCTTGTGCGGCTTGGTCTCTTCTTTACAGAAAAAGAA
This sequence comes from Rhodomyrtus tomentosa, assembly GCA_028455895.1. Taxonomy (NCBI): domain Eukaryota; kingdom Viridiplantae; phylum Streptophyta; class Magnoliopsida; order Myrtales; family Myrtaceae; genus Rhodomyrtus; species Rhodomyrtus tomentosa. Next base: position 36,025,079 of record JAPCWY010000010.1, read on the forward strand.
TTCCTTTTTCTTTTAGATTACCCTACCGCATGCATTAAGAAAAGAGAAGGAAAAGATCACTCTTTTTTTTTGTAAGACCTTGCTTTAAAATCAAGACATAAAATAACAACAATGATGAAGAAGATGCAACATTTGATTTTCTAAACAACAATTCTTTTAAAATTGAAGTAGATTTATAATCTGGAAAATGACTAAATTGGAGAAACCGTGGGAATATAGAAACCATCGAGGCCGATTTTGTCGATATGGTAAAAATGAAGTGAATTAAATCATGTAGGGACCGAAAACAATAACCCTAACCATTGAAAATATGTGATAATTTATACACAATCATATCATTTATTAATCGATGTGCTTGTTTTGGGAAAAAAAAAAAGACAACCCATTTTCCCGTGGCTGATGGGGTAAGGGGATTGGGAAGTAATCGAGAGGGGTACTATGGAGTAAGGAGATAGGGAAGTCTCTGACGGAGCAGTAAGATGAGCCATGTCTGATTGTATTTGCCGCTTGCGAGAGTCTGCAATCATGTGATCCGCCTTCTTGCAATAATGGCATATGATTGCAAACACATCTAGTTGGCCTGATGCGCCAACAAAGCTTCCAAATTGAAGATTCTGACCATGGGAGCAATATCCCGAAGCATGTTCAACAGCAAAAACCTAATTTGAATCACCTCAAGAATAGTTGATCGATCCCCACCACTCAACCTAGTAAAGGAGCTCAAGTCGAGTCTCCTCAAACATTATGACCTGCTTCTTGAGAAAATTTCCAATTCAATGCCTTTAAAAAGAATTAATTTTGACTCAATTTTCAATTTTGATTCGAAATTTTCATCTCATAAGAAAAAAGTCAATTTTATCTCGTTGTATAATTCTAGCTCAAGTTCTTTTGTCTCATAAGAAAAATCAAATTTAACTCGTGTCTCAATCTTAGCATGAACTTTTTTTAATCTCGTGAAAAAACACCAATTTAAAATTAGTACCCAAATTTGGCTCCTATTGTGTGACGTCTTGGAATTTCGACGTCTGTAAGGAAATTATAATTTTCAGCGTTGAAAGTGAAATTTGCTTTTGAAGATTTAGAAGGCGGTGATTGGCTATTGCATATCGTTTGTTAGAAAAACAAAAAACAAGTTTGAATCGTCAAACTTTGACTCGTCGCACGTAAATTTTATTTTATTGAATCTTAAAATGAAAAATTCCAACTTTATCCTCAGTCGATCGAGCCAAATGACCGTTCGATATTCATTTGTGAAATTATACTTTTGTACTTCTTGTTTTTTATTTAGTTATGACAAGGTTATTAATTGAATTTAAATTTACTTTTTGTGGACCCTATGCCTTTCTCTCTCTACAGCCGAGAATTTGAAGATCATCTTTAGCAAATTCGTGGGCCCTATTTCCTCCTCCACCTTCAACGGAAAGTTTCCTAAGAATTGACGGGACCCACCTCCTTTGATTTCAACTAAGAACTACCCTCTCTCTCTTTCTTTTTGTTTCTGCCCCAACCAAACAAACACTTCTTCTAGTTTCTTTTGGTCTTTGACGTCACCATGTGCTTATGTCAGCTTAGGAATAATTCAACCTCGAAGTTGCCTTTCCGTGGCCACATGAACCGAATTTGATCCCCCGCCATATGAAGCCGGGGGTCATGGTAATTTGGGCCCTAGATCTTCGAGGGAAGATAAAAGGGTGGGGTGGCTATGATCCCTTGATTTTATGTGAGGGAATTCAAAAGCATATGAACCCCCCTCTCACGTCTCTCTCTCTCTCTCTTTTATTGTAGCTTGAAGACCGCGTCTGCCTTCGAATTCGAATCACCCGCTCTTGTCCAATTAGGGTAGGGAATACCCAGATTTCTTATAATATGAGGATTTTTTTTTTTGTTTTAATCTGGGTCGTCCGTTATTGAATGGATGACCGAGATTGATCAGGGTAGCCTTGTCCTGATTGGACAAGGGCAAGGGATCCCTTCCCCACGCCTTCTCTTCTTCTTTATACTTTAAATTTCTGCAACTCATTCTTCGGTCTTCAAATCTCACGATACAGCCTCCTCATACCCACACACGACGCGACCACCAGCACCTAGCCATTGCCATCCAAGCACTCGTTTTGCCGCCGTCACACTATCGTTAATCGTTGATCACCGTTTGAGCTGTCTCGAGACCAGTCGACTGTGGCCGCCTTTGCACTGCAGGAACCGGGAGCCAACGCAACTCGCGCCGCTGAGCTCCGTCCCCAATCACTTTCAGTCGCGCCATGCCCAGCTCGCCCGACGCCTTGGTTGTTGGTTCAAGGTTTACTCACCACCGTTTGGCTACTAAGAGACCAACCCGACGCCCTCAACACCTTTGTACTGAGCTCCTCAGTACAACCGAAGCGACCACTAACCCTGTTTCCCGTTGCCCGATTGTCCTAGACCCTATAAATCGACCACCACAACCCTAATTCGATCCTTGGAAGCCTTCACCCGACTCCTCTTCGTGTTGTGAACAGTACCGGCGACCTTGGTTCCCATTGTTCGTCTCTCTCCTCAACCGATCCGATGTCAAGTTCGACTCTTATGTGACATTTGTGACTTTTGTGTTCGTTGTTGGCCGCCATAGACTTGAATTGAACTTGCGATTCGGATTGGGGACTCTCACCATTGTCCAACCCGACGCCAACCGTCGGAGTTTGTGAATTAACATCTAAAATCTGAATAGGTCATTAACTGCATTTGAGGATTAGTTTATCTAAAATTGATTGCAATTAGAATAATTAGTGAGTGTCATATACATTTATTTTAATTATAATCAACTTTTTTATTTGTTATCTAGCTCGCTAAATATTTTTAATTATGTGAATTGGAATTTGAATTAATTAATCGAATCGGATTAATTAAATATGGCTTTGATAATTAATTAATCGTTAATTAATTATTGGATGGTTATTATCGTGTAATTACTACCTTATTGATAAATGGTTATATGATTACTGCAGTGTGTTGTTATTGGTGTATATTCAATGATCAATTATCCTATGTTTAAATGCCGAACTGATTGGATAATGTGTTTATATGTGATCACATGTGAACTCAAGTTTTGAGCATAAAATGGCTAGAGACAAGTTTTGAGCATGACTATTTGTGAGCGCATTGAATTAAATGCAAAGATATGAATTGACTGTTTGCTTGTCATACTTGTATGGTCATATAATGGATACCATCTTTTCAAGTACATGAGGACGAAGTTGACCACGAGTACGAGGGTCAAGATTGATAAGTTCATGCCGAGGGTACTTATTTCAAATGCTGGTCGCACCAAGTGGGGGCCAACACTCCCTACGTGAATGCCTTACCGTTAGTCCATGTCGAGGGCACTTAGAATCACATGTTCGCCGAAGTGAATGGATGATGCTCGGTTCTATCGGAAGAGCATGGTTTTGCTAGATCGGATTTGATCATTAATAATTGGAACACGTGTGGTGCATTACGTATGCGAAATATGATGAATGTTTTACTTATATGGCTTGGCCTTATGCAATTATTTGCAGGTATTTATAAACTGTTTATATGTGGGCAAAGTTGGGGTAAGTACGCATGTGATTGATGATTTGTTGAAACGTTATACTTGTTCATGTGATGGTTGTTGTGGCGTGGATTGCCTACTATTGATCTGCCTTGGATATTATTCTGCATGTTTAGGATGCCTTGAGCGAGTCAATGTCCTACTCTGACTTAGGTGTTAATTCATGAGATTTTATATATCATCCCGTCGTGGGTTACCATTTTCAGGATTAAATTGAGGGAGGTATCGCCTGGCTTCCACCCTTGAATAGACTTGGCGTGGAACCTCTTTTTGAAGACGTTTTGGTAGCATGGAGTAATGTCAACCCCTAAACCTAATATGATATTTTGAGGGTTGTAGCAAGTGGCCCTGAGGTAGGCCTTATATATACGTTCTTAAAATTAAATAATTTAAAATGATAGTTGACGCTGATTATTTAATGTGACTGATGCTTTATCTTGCTTTTCTATCCATGTAGATTTTATAATTGTCTGGAAGTAGCACATTGCACATGCGTTTAATTAGTCAGATAAAAATAATAATGGTCGATGACGTGGTTGGTACATTGTCCTTAATTATCTAAGGCGATTTTGTAGGGTTGTAGCAAGCCCGAGGATCGAGACGTGACATATCGAGTACAAGTGAAATGACACATCAAATTGTTAACGGCATCATGGGATGAAATCTTGAAGGGGGTCGGATTTGGGCACTTACTTACTTGATGCTATTTTTTAGACAACAAAAAGTTTGAGCCAATGATTGAGACCCGAACTCAAGTTGATGCTTATTTTTCGGCTTAAGTACACCTGGAGTGCTATAAGTTGTGTACGACGATCAGTTTAGTGTCAAAACTTTCAAATCGATCAGTTTAGTGCTAAATATTTGTAACTTTAATCACTTCAATGTCAATATCGAAAAAAATCATGCACTTTAGTGTCATTCTGGTTAAAACGAAAGTCTGAAGAAATGAATTACGTGAATATTATAATTAATTTTTATTATCTTATGTAGGGAATTTTTTAAAAGCGGTTGCCATGATAAAATCCTACGTGGCTTACAGAAGGGAGAAAATTTAAAATGATGTCGTTTATGTGTTTTAGTGCATCTTCTACATCTTTTATGCCGATCTCGTTCCTTCTTCCCGCACTCCTTCGCGCCCCTCGAGGCCTACGCCACCATGAACTTCTCGTTCCACCGCCCTCCCTCCGCCGCCGGCCGCACCCTGCAGCCGTGGTTGTCTGGGAACCGATGCTTGAGGCACACCTTGAGGCCGCACGCCTTGTACGCGATGATGTTGGAGAACATCAGTACCTCCCTGCACCGATGAATGGGGCACGCCGGTCTCTTCTTCTTCTTCCTCGGGTCGCTCGATTCTCGTAGCTCGCTTTCTCTCGACATCACGCAAAAGGTGTGTCATAGTCACCCCAGATCGACGCCGACTGTTGACTCAATTCTTGGAGCCAAACCCCGTAATCTCCAACTCGAAGTAACTCAAATACCAAACCAACGACGACATTCAATTCGAACGGGCAACAAAGGCCCAGAGGATTGCCGACAAGAAACAACAAGAGCAAAACCAGAATTGCTCGCACACGGCTTGCGATTCGCAAAACTCGCACTCGAACTCAAAGCGGCGTTCAACCCCACGAGGGTTGAAATTCAATTGGAGTCGGAGATGAACAGGATTCCCTCCGATTGAGTCGGGTATTTGAAGAGGAGGCGGTGGTTGGCGGAGGAGCTCGAGCTAGCATGGCATCGAAGACAAAAAGGACTGCCAAAGACAAACCCTAATCAATTTGGGGATTAGGGTTTTTGTTGGGCAAAATTTGGTTGCAAACGACGTTGTTTTGTTCTTTATAATGCTGATTCAGCTTCCAACGAGCCACATCAGCTTTATTTTTTAAATAAACTGTCCACGTATATGCCACGTAGATTTTTCGGTGGCCATGTATGCACTTAGCACTGGAGTGATCAAAGTTACAAAAATTTAGCACTAAACTGATCGATTTGAAATTTTTGGCATTAAACTGATCTCTGTACACAACTTACGGTACTCCAGATATACTTAAGCCCTTATTTTTCAGAGAAAAAAAAAATTGAACAAGAATTTGAGGACCATAGGTTTGTGTTTTTCATGAAACAAAAAACAATTTTTGGGCCAGAATTGAAACCCAACCTAAACTTAGTGATTTTTAAGGGAATTGTACCCAAAATTTCCTCGTGGGTGTGTTTTGTCAGTTCCTTTTTCATTTCTTCCTGAGACCTTTCATTAAAGTTACAGTTAGAGATCCAGTGAAGGGCACAAATTTACCATTGGGGATAAATATTTCAACGCATGGAGGATGCTCAGGCATGTTTATAAGTCAGCTAAATCAGAATAAAAAGTATTTACGGGGGTGAGAAAAATGAAACTCGAGCACCTAACTCACATATATAGATATATCGAATATTCGGCTTTTCGACCGATCCTATGTACATTATAAAGCTAAAAAAGAATATGTTTCATCCAATGTTCTCTACTTTCCAAGTGATTACAGTTTGGAGATTTTTCACACAAGTAATGAACTAGAAATGTTATAACTTCTCTTATAATCCTTGATAAAGCAGAAGCAGCAGAAAATGCACAGTGTTGTTTCGAAGCTATTGGGCCCAGCAGACACGATGCAAAACTTAAGAATTATGGGTTTGAACTGCAATGCCATACGTTACTTGGGCCATGGCCCATCAAAAGTGAGATTTGGTCGTGATAAAATATTTAAATATGAAATCGAAAATTCATATAACAACTTAACTTTTTGCAATATTTGACAGTGGTCCTATGAAATCTTATATAGTATTAAAGCGATATCCTAAGTTGAAATCTTTCCGGCCTTCGTTTGTCTATCTCTCCAATTAAATATGTACTAATAGCCTGGTACTAGGCAATGATAGAATAAAGAAATATTAAACAAATTAGCTCACAATTCAAATTGGATACTTGGATTGAGTAGAGAAGACAAGCATAAAAATAAAAAATAGTCCTATATATAATCTCCTATTTCATTCAACCTTCTTCGGACCCAACCCTAAAAAAGAAGAAGAAGGTATTTTGTAATTTAGACAATATATGAGTTTCTTGATATAATCTATGGAGATTTCTTAATTAACCAATTCTAAGTTTCATGTCACCCGAAAATGATTTATTATCTATTTGTACCATTTATCTATCAAGAAATCCGTATCAAGCAAATATGGAAAGTAATGTACAAGTAAAAAAAAAAATTACGGAGTTTATACGAGCCGAATGCATCAAAACCCTTAAATTTGAAGCCGTGTATTTTATCGAAACGAGCTCGAAGAGGTGGCCACGTATGTCACGACACGTCATCTCTTCGAACCGGAAACTTCTAGTTTGCAGAACAAGGCATGGGGAGAGGAAGTAATTTCAAACTAGGAAACTCCTTTTTTTTTCCTAAATTGACTACATACATATAGAAATCCCTACGTTGCAAGTCAAAACGCAAACGCGCCCACAATCTTTTATTGCATTCGAACAAAAAAACATCCCCCAACAGAAAAATATGAAACGACGCCCCTAAATTGACGTAACGAACGTGGAAGCCAAGTCACGTCTACGCTCGTCTCGTCCCTATAAACTCCTTCTCCCCCTCCTCCGCCGTCTCTAAAAGCCTAAAAAGATACCCACAGCTACCCAAGAATCTGGTTCAGTCTCCTAGATCACAGTTTCCATGGCCGGACTACAGTACTACTTCTTCCCAACTGATTTCTACTACCCTCGTCCAAAACCCGTCGCCGGGGCCAATACTGCGGACGTCGACGTTAATGCCAATGTCAATGTCGATCCTTGCGTGGTCCCTAGCTCTCAACCCGAGGATGGTCGCAATACCAATCTTGAGAAGGCGGCGGCAGCGGCTCTTGTCTATTCGGACATGAAGGGCGAGAACCAGAAGCCCAGAGGAAACCTTCCCCGTAAGGCCCTGGTGCTTTCCCCTCGCGAGATTGGTGAGGAACGCCGTCGTGTCCAGGCGGTCGTCGCAGATTCTTGGAACAAGTCGGATCGTAATTTGTGAGGATCTCGTGCGATCTTGGTTTGGCGAGAGACCTCTTGGAAAGATTTCAATTCTTTTCCCTCCCTTTTTTTTTTTTTTTTAAGGAACCACCATATACGTGACTGGGATTAATATTCTTGTCTCTCGTAGTTTGTTTGTTCTTTCAATCTTTGACCATCTGTCCGACGTGATTACGTCTTAATGCTTCGTGCCACAAGGAAAATTCGTACGCACACACCGTCTCTCTGTAAAGTACTTACTATGATTGCAATAGATGCAGCTGGGGAACTGCGAAACTAGCGCAGTCTTAGCCCAAAGAATAGAAACCCTAGAACCTGAGCTTACAAAGTTCAAGCATGCCGGTTCCAAAATTACTCTCCACGCGATTACGAAGTTCTCTCTTTACTTAAATACACTCATTATTTTCCCTAGCAATAGCTTGAACGGGCTTTCTAATTGCGCTTCATCCCCACGATTCCTACTATCGTAACCACCTTATCCAACGAGAATTGAGAATGGTCGCCGGGGCTAAAGAGGAGCTCGACGAGAATCGGCTTCTAGAATGGCAAAAGGAGCATCGAAATATTGGAATCAATTCATGGGGGCGCATATTGACGTGATGTCAACTCTTAGCTTTGATACTCCAAAGTTAAAGAGATTTTATATTAGAATATTATCATAATGAGTGAACTCCTGAAAAATTGTCCATGACGTCACGTTTAAGATTTTTTTTACGATCTACACAATATTTTTGGAATAAGAAATGATTTCCCAACAGTACTGTCAAGGATGGTATAATCTTGTTTTTGCATAAGGCGTTCATTAATTGAGATATTGGGTGGTACTGCTATGCTAACAACTTCCAATTGTTATGGATGTTTCGTGCAAGAAAGTCATTTACCAAAACAATGATCAATGAAAGAAAAAAATGTTGTTCAAAACACCGATCATCATACAAAGAAAGAAAAATGTATAGTGTCAATTGTAGATTTAGATGTTACCACCGCACGCTTTGCATGAAGTAATTATTCATTAAGATATCGTATGATTATAAGTGACTGACTGTGATACTACTGCTCCTACACGAAAAAAGCCCGCGGAAAGAAACTGAACGAGCCTCTGTGTCTTGAGCCTCACGTCCCAACGACCCTTCTTTTGTCCCTCTTCTTCGTCTCGCTCACTCTCTATAAATAACTCATCATTCACATGCCCACCTGCATCAACGAACCCGCCGACTGACCAAACTCCCATCTTCTTTACCTCGGAATCTCCTCCTCCTCCTCCTCCTCCTCCTCCTCCTTGCTGACGCTTCTCGTTCTTCTCGCTCCTTGCTCTCCCGCCCTTCTTTCAATGGCGGGCCTCCAGTACAGCTTCTTCCCCACCGACTTCTTTTACCCGCGACCCCTGCAAGACAATCCCGGCAAAGCCGCGGCCAACAGCTGGGTCTCCCTCCGGACGCCGAAAAGAGACGCGGAGGACGAAGATCTCGATCGGCAACCCAAGAGCTTGGCCCTTCGCAGCGCCCCCAGTTCAACTTCCACTTCGATCGTCTTGAGCAACAAGAAGGAGGGGAAGCACACCCAGAGTCAAAGCGACGATCTTGCTTAGCGCTCAACGTTTGTTCGTTTCATATGAAGATTGGAAGATTTCCTCCTTTTTTTGCTGTATTTATTTATGTATATCGTCCGATGATTGATATGCAAAGCAGAGCACTGCGCGACTCTGTTCCCGAAAAATATCATAAATAATGTATAAAATTGGAATTTTCTTCATCCATTTCGAAACTTTTCGGCGATGGTTGCGAGACTTCTCTTTTGATGGGTCACTTTAAGAGAATAATCATCGGAAAAATTGTTCCTCCAGCTAGCTTGGGGTACAATCTCGTGAAGTCCCATGATATGTGCTCTGCTTTTCTGCATCTGCGCAATTTTCTTTCTTCCCTGTCTTTTTTATATTTGTAATGGAAGAACACAATACTTGATCTTTTCGTTGTCCCAAGAGGCACGAATACTGAATTCCAATGCGGGGAAAAAAAAACCTAACTTGCAAATTGTATTTGACCAAAGCTAAAAGAAAAAGGAAGAAGAAAATCGGAGAGTCAGCATATCATAAGAACGTGACCTTATTTCTGAGGAAGCAACAATGCGGGGGTGGTTGAAACTTGAAAGTACGCATTTGAATTCGTCAGCGATAACTAGTTCTTCTCTAGGGGTTCCATTTTCTCTCTGTTTTGTTCTTCTTCTTTTCCGTTTTTTCCTGTTGGGTCAAAAGCTGAATTCGACAAGGCAAAATTGAGGGGCTGAAGCGAATTCCCAACCTCGAGGAGGTGGAATATTCTTGTTTGAATGCGTGCAGGCAAAGAAGGGCTGCTTGGGGAGGACGCAGAGAGTCGGAGACCCATGAGGAAGGGAAGAATCATCAACTGTGGAGGTATATGCGGTTTGAATTTCAGGCAGATCCGCGCTCACCTACCACTACAGATGCTAAACACGCTCTTCATAAACGTCTTTCACATGTTAAAGGCGGCAACTTTTTGTGATGGATGGATCGCAAAAAAAAAGTCCAAGCTTTTCGCGAAAGTCTGCGGTCTCGCTGTGTGGGCTACGACTGGCGGATCCAACAGGGTTTGGCAACTCATCGTAGCCCCTGCTCCAGGTTGAAAGCAACATTTACCCTCTTCCGACTTTCCCAATTTATGTTGCAATGGACCGCTCTTATGAATCCCACGGATCCTCGAAAGTTTTTCGATGCCCGACGTTCGCTCTTTCGCGCGACACGGTCAATCGGACTGTATGGACAGTTTCTCATCAGAAAAATAGACAGGCAGTCGATTCTAAACTTTGTATAAAATGTTTTACTAACAACGAGATTCGAGATGGGCATGAGAGAGTATGCGATACAGTACGTAAGGATACACCGTGAAAGTTCTCGCCCGATCCGATGCTTAATTTGTTTTCAGAGACTTGACCCACCAGAATTAGCTCTTTTCCAACAATTTGCTTAGCGGAAAGAGATGTATATGCTGATGCTTTGCGGTAGTTGGCACGTAATTGCTCGGCTTTTTACTTTGCCCGGATGGGACAGGCTGGGTCGTTACTCGTTAGGTTCAACGGTTTCGCTTTCTGTTTTCTTCGTTCAGGCCTATAGGAGACACCGGCTCACTCCAGCCACCAACCTGTGTATGGAAAGTGGTCCGTGTCCTATCTCAAGCTTGCCGATTGAGTTGGTCCATTGATCACCCAGTTTTCAAAAGTTACAGCTAGTGATGACAAGATTCGAGCTCGTCCAGGAGACGCTGCCTGCAGCCACGCGCACGGATCATACACAACCCCTGGACCCCGATTCATGGCATCTAAAGCGACGGAAGACGAGCATGAACTGTTGATACTACTAATGTCATGCCGCCTCTAGTGGAAGCCGAACGATCGAGTGAGACGGATGGAAATGAGTAACCTCCAGAAAGAACCTGAGGATGGGCCAAGAAGCCCACCTGGTCCTTCATTTATGCATGTTCCTCGCATCGAGGAGAAAGTATTTTAAGCGTCGATTAAGATCTGGAGTTGTATGATCGGTCCATCACATTATCTGCATCGATGTGCAGTCAATTTTACGTCATCCGATTTTGGAAAATCTTTTACTTTGGATGGGCTTGTTTTACCAGAAGTACATTCTCCATCTTGATAAGCATGTCTGGGAATAATATCAGCAAAAAGTACTTACAATAGACCAGTAATTAATTCATTTTCGAGCTTTCTTAGCATCTTGGCACATCAAGGGAGGTCGAATGACCGCTCTGAGATATAACTAAAGTAGTGAAAACGAACCACGTAGAATCAACCGGGAAAGTGACATACAAGTAGAGGTTATACAGTAGACATCTCCTCCACAGTGGTTTTCGCATCAGCTTCCGAGAGAACTGTCCCATCCAGTGCAGAACCTACAAAACCTCGCGTGACGCAGCGGTGTCAAGCGGGGGGCTCGTATGGTCTCGCCGTGGAGAGATTGAAAAGGAAAAAAGGAAGAGAGTTCAGGGGCATTTGGGGCCGCCGCGCTTGGTCTTCCAGTTGTTGTAGCAAGGGCAGAGTTGCTTGTTGCCGTAGGTGCCCGGAGGCACACACAAGCACTTGGCGCAGCATTTCTGGCAAAAGAACATGCATGGCTTCTTGTACGCCGTCTTCGAACATCTCTCCTTGCACCTCGGTCCGCACTCTAGAGAACGAGTAAATCATTAGTGATAAGAACATTCGAAAGAAACTAGATATGTAATTCGTCTTTCGAATTCTTGCTCATAATCGATGGTGTATAATCATCGGTTGTACATTCGGCTCCATTTCATTTCTCCGCGAGATTGTGTGTGATCTCATACCTTGGGGCTTAAGGCTGCCTTCTCTGGCACCATACTGAAAGCAAAGTAAGAAGAGGGAGAAGAAATCAACAGAGGCCAACACATATAGATCAGAAAGTTGACATTCAAGATATACATTACCGCGGGCAGATTGCCGGGAGTCTCCTGTGGCTGCGGCGATGGGGCCTCCGTGATCATCGCCTGGAAACATAGCAATTTCCGTACAAGTTACAACAGAGACTGAATATTTGAGTCAATTCTCAAGAAACGTAACAAGTTTCTTTTTCTTCTTTCCTCGAACGTGGCCATATGAGGAATGATGCCATTTCCTCACTCATTAGAAATATGTCGGATACGTGGTCGATCCTACATCTGACATTCAAATTCACTGTGCATATCAAGCTGGCCGTCTAATAAATCTGCGACTTATAAAAAGCTCTGCGACGGTTAAGCGCTCTAACAAGCCTCTAAGCGCATGTTCGACTGCGCGTGCATATGTCCGCGTGTGTGAATGCATGCTTAATGATCACCGGAAAAAAGATAAAAAAAGAAAAATTTAGTGGTTGAGAAGGCGAGCATTGACATGCATGCACGAGCGAGTGACGCCGGAATTGAAGCTAGGGAACGACCGGGGAGTGCTCGATAAACCCGAAGCTTACATGGTATTCTGGTATTAGAAGGAGCATTGTGAAGAGGGACAGTATCACAATGCTAAGCTTCCTTGCCATGTCTTTCCTGGCTGTGGGAGAGAGAGGGAGACTTGGTTGGGAATTGAGAATGTTAAAGAGGTTCTTTTTATAGGAACAGCTTGGGAGAGCGCTGTCAGCTGTCATGAAAAGCTAAATGGTGCTTGTTTAATAGCAAGAAGTTGATGCCTTGTTTGATGCTGGCTCTTGTCCTCTCTCTCTCTCTCTCTCTCTCTCCCCCAGAAAGAACAAACAGAAACAGGCCAAGTTGCCAGGAAAGTGAAAATGGAGCCAACTTTAAAATCGGGTGATTCGCCCTGCTCTTTTCTTGGCTTTCTGGTTGGGCATGTAGGCGAATGAAATGACAGAGGACTAATCAAGACATTCGGACACTCCTTTCGACCTGAGCTTGGTCAAGAAATATACTCTCTCGATGCAGCATGGTGGATTTGTAAGCTTCTCCTCCAAACTTTTTCTGCTTGGTGCACCGGAATCACGATTCGGGAATACTTAGCCTAAGCATTCGAGTTCGATGTCGCGAGAATTAAATGAAAGGTTTCTTAAAATACCGATCTGATTGGCATTCCTGCCATATTTAGGACCCCGAAATTCAAATTGGGAAAAGCTTCCATTTTGTCCAAGCTCATGCCCTTGCGAAAGGAGGGTAGAATTATTATGACCCCTTTATGAAGCTCGCAATCAATGCTGCGTCTGCCCTGATAAAAGGGTAATATGGAATTCATCAGGATCAATTTGAACAGGACAAGATTTGGCTCTTTTCAAGTCAGGGGAGGCCAAATTTTGTCGTGTTCCTTTTTAACATAGAGAAGCTTAAGAGTTGGTCCCTTCCCAAGGCTTCCCCATGATCCTGCCGATTCTCGCCCATGTGAAATAGGGTTGATGAAAAAAAAAAAAGAGTGGGACCCTCACGATCACATGACGGCATTCACATATATCCCATTTTAAGCCCGCTATATGAGCGGGGCTAAACAGGAGAAGTCATGTATTGTGTAATGCTTATATCATGTGACATGATGACGTGACACTTTTAACTAGGCAATAAATTGTTAAGCAGCGAGATAAAGTAATGCATACCACCTATATGAGCATGTCCCGCAGTCTCGCGTTCGAGCTCAACGGATAACTACCGCGTCCAGCACCAGAATGTGAAATGAGATAGAGCCAACTACGCACTCACCTGTCAAAAACTAAAAGTACTCTCTCTCTCTCTCTAAAAATGGAGTAGGTGGCACTCTGTGGCCATGATTTACTTTATCACCTGTGGAGCTTTCGTTCAGTGTCCCGTGCTGTCTAGAAAGATCGCATCCCGTGACTTTCCGCTGCTTCATACGTTATTTTCTATTCTGTACTTCTTCTTGTCGCCGTTCTTGGAAGTCTGTGTGTGTGTGTGTGTGATAGAGAGAGAGAAAGATGTTCTCGCGAGCATTGCTGGGGACAGATTTCTAGGCATGCCGCCAACGTTGCTCGGTTTGCTGACTGCAACTGGAGAAGAAATTCGCTGTGCCAATTGAATAAGGGGAGATTGACAAAATTAGTTATTCTCCGGAATATTAAGCCGCTGTGAAATTAACGGGTTCACGACCGCCCCCGACACATCGGACCCCTCGGGGGGCATCGTCGACGCACCCGAGTCGCTCTTCCCCGATTTCATGCTAAATGGCAGTTGCCTCGATGATGAGATTGCGCTCTTTGCGAAGGTGGAGACTCTCATTTGCAACCCTTAGCTTGTGATCGTATCGGTCCCAACCTGCTCAATCGCAGCTGAGGCGACGCTCGCCTTTGTCCTCTCAGTAATGCCACTCGAGTACCGGGTTACTAATGGCTTCTAATGGAAGAAATGATTTCACAGAAAGAAATCTCAAGGCATAAATTGCACAATGGCAAAACTTACAGATCCATTAATATAGTCCAATATCAATTTAATAGGGCGACCTAGAAGTAGAGTTTAGTAGTAGTAAATTCCAGTGAATTACCCATGCCAAAAGGGAAAAAAAAAATCATTTCTCTTAGTCAAACTCAATACTGCATAGGATATTAGGGCATGCATAGCAACGACTCAGGTTCTATGATTCTGTTACCTGAAACAAAAAAGTATGAGCGTCATATTTGATAACGTTCAATTATCGGGAATAATTTTGGAGCCAACAAAAAAAATGGGTTCTAAAAAAAGAAATAAAGTCCCGCTTGTCTCACTGTTTTCTTTCAGTTCTCTCATCATTTTTCACTCGACCTAAACATACCGAAGTCTCATTTTCAAAGGAAAATATGTAAGATAACTACAAATAAAAAAATAAAATATCCAAAAAAATTCTAAAAAATTCTGAAAAATAAGAAAAATTTTCAGAAAATCTTAAAAATAAATAAGCCTAGATTAGGATACTTTGACTTTATTTTCATAAATTTGAGCCTAGATTTCTTAGATTTCATAAATTGTATTCTTTTTTTTAGGAAAATCATCAGTACTTTTAAAATTAAACCGGCACCACATTTCTTTAAATCTTTAGGATTTCATTAGGGTTTTATGGTGAAATTTATCAATATCATGATTCTTTGAATGGGCACTTGATTTCATTAGTTGTGATTTGTCAAGGTTTAAGTACTTTAGACTTATTCTAGTTTAGAAAATTTGGAAAAATACAAAAACAACATACGTGAACATTTAGCATTAACTTACATCATAAGTTTAAAAATGAATTAAAAATTTGTATGAAACATGTTTAGCAAACACTCAATTTTGGTGACGAAAAGATATCGGTGAAAACAAGACATAACCAAGTCTCCAAACCTTAAATTTCTCTTATTGCGAGAACTGAATGATTTATACCAACCATTTAATAAGGTTCTCCATCTACCTTCCTCAAAGATTGGTGGCGAGAATCAAATTTGATATTACTTCGTTGCTATTTAATGTAAATCTACCCGAGCTAATCTCAAATCACACACTAACCCAACAAGATTTACCCTTTTTTAGGGTTAAAATAACTCGGAATAGAACGGAAAAAAATATTATATGCAATATGTTATATAAAAGAATCAATATGAATTGATTTGAAATGTAAAACGAAATTTTACAAAATAACTACGTAATTATTTGACTTAAATGACAAAAATTGAGAAGATAGATTACTTTCGGAACAAAAATTTTGTACATTTACCAAATAATCTTTGATTTTCTAATACTCATCCAAAAAATAAAAACCTCTAATCAAAATCACTTTTTCAAATTAAAATCGTTGCCATGGAGGCCCTTAGTACCCAAGCATTCTTTTGAAATCCCCAAACTCATTCAATTCAGCACACGGGGATGATCGCTGAAACAAATCTGACCGGAAATAAATTGCGCTTTCTGAATGGAATATGCTCCAATGTAGGACACCCAAATCAAAGGGAAAAATGGCAAGCTAAATCTACAAAAGTTGCCTAGCCAGGAGCCAGCCCAAAAGGAGTAAGAGGCTGCTGAAGTACTCGTGGCCTTCAAGCGATCAATAAGCAAGTAGTGCTCTCAGCGGGGTGGGGAAAGAAATGGGCGTTGATGAGGTCAGCTAGATTAAAAAACCAAGACTAAATACATCTTCGGTCTGCCATGTGAGAAAGAATTGCTTTATGGCAGAGTTGCCAGTACTCCTTAATCGGTATGTGCATCCATGGGAGAGTTGATGGAGGATGAGAAACTGGGCCATACGAAATCCTGAGAGAGAGAGAGAGAGAGAGAGAGAGAGAGAGATTGCATCAAATTTCACCTATAACGGCATTAATCAAGTTAACAGAGGACAGACTTCTACCGACTTTTTGCCTGTGAGAACTCCGTATGCGGACTCTGCAGCAAGTGATGCAGAGACACCAGTAAAAACTTTCTTGTAATGAGGTGAGATTATCTGTCCTGCAACAGAATAACCCATAGGCATTGATTTATAGGTATCACTGATGCATTGACGATATGGTTGTCACAAGGATCTGATAATCTTACCAATGTTTGGAACACTGATGCGTAGAAATGAAACCAGGGCAGCAGACCTTCCGTATTTGTCCGTTTTGCTCGGTGCATTGTCAAAATCTGGATTGATGCCATTGCCGTCACAGATAGATCTTTGCACGGGATCTATGCCATTATATTTACAGGAAACAATTTCGAACCATATCCCAGCAGGAAATCTGGTTGGTCTCACCAACCAAAGGAGAATTTTGACATAAGGTGTCTCATGGATAATAGATATAAAAACTTCAACTAGCACATGACTAACTCTGATAGAAGTATTCACAATGGTGAAGAATATATAAAAGACACAGGTGGTTGGCAACAGAAGTAGAAGGGGAGTAAAAAGAAGAGATCCAACAACGTGTTGCTCCACAGTGTAATCATAGCTATCTAATCTCAAGCGAAGAGGATTCAACTTTTGACCCCTGCAGAAAATTCAGACACTCCATCAACAAGTTGACAACAATAGAAAAGTAACAAATAACATTGCATAATTCACATGAAAGAATTAATTAGTTTGTGCAAAAACCTCTGGAAGTCACCAACAGTTCATAAGATCCCCCCCCCCACCCCCCCCCCCCCCCCCCCAACCTAAAACAGAAAAATATAAATTGAGACCTAGCTCACAACATGGACCTCACCAGTTTATACCACAACTACATCATACCCCATAAAATACTTGTCTTCCTCAGTGTTTTGAAAAGATTCTTCCTGTTGAAAACTTAGCACCTGATGAGGTTAAATAAATGGCTGTAGACATCTCAATAAATATTGTCAGATATGTCTATGAGACTTATTTAGATACCAATATCAGAAAAACAATTTCAACAAATTTCTTCAAGCAGCAAAACATCCGCATCTAGTAAATATCGTGAATTGTGGAAGGAGCTACAGCCAGTAGGATTATGAGTATTAGCGATGATTTCAGGATTCAATCCAGTGGATATAGGACTAAGTAACTCTTATGCAAGATCATACTTATGGGCTCTTCACCATAACCCCTCCCCCCCTTTTTTTCCTCTTCTCAACACTTCATCATGAATCAAAAGATAAGTCATTTCAAGCGCTAATTAATATATGACTAGATGAAGATTATATGTTGCAGAACAAAACATCCATCAGTCATAAGCCAAACAGCCAAAGGACAACCTAGATGTATATGGGAGTCATAGATATTTTACTTGTGACTATAACACAGAAAAAGTTAATTATATTCCAGAAAATTGGAGAAGAGAAAACCGGAGGCAACAAAGAACTTGATTGGCAGCGAAACATCCCAACTCCAGAAAGAAAAAAGCAATACAGCAGAGTTAGTTGTTTCTCCAGACAACAGAATCAAACAGCATCATCCAGTAACTGTGTTTAGTTAAGATCATATCTTGTAGAACGTTGGATGCTCTTATCAAACGTCAGAGCAACATATAAGCTACAGGCTGGAACTTGACTTATCCTAATGAGCCAATAAAGTATAGCAGAAGCGTAGCAGCCACCCACCACTTGATCGACAGCTAAAGCAAAATTAACTCCAAAAATGAAATGCCAACTATACACATTGTTAACATAAAAACTGCTGATACATGTTGCAGTAAATTTTTCTCTTACACCTAAATGCTTTATTTACACTAAAGAAGAAAATAGAAAGTATTACCTAAACAGGCGCCATAAAGCAGCCAATGCTTGTGTCTGTGAAGCATAAAGATAAGCTATCAACGAATGTAGAGCTGATATGTGTAAAGTTGCTGCCCCAATCATGTCTACCATTAGAGCGGCAATAACAGTAGCCCCAAAAAGCATCCCCGCTATAGCGATTCCTCTGACCATATTCATCAGAAAGAAGCCCACGAAAACCCAAAGGGTAGACCAAATTTGTATTACATTAAGAGATGTGGTGCCAAGAAAGGCTGCTAATTCTGTATTCAACTTAAATCCTGCTGGGACTCCCATTAACCACACAGATCCCATGCGCAAATAATTATTGAGGCCCTCCACGGAGTTCAGAAACCACAAGCTAACCGCTTCCGCGTGATATAGTAATGACAAACCAATCAAGTTTCCAAGGAGAATATCAATGGCTATGTTTGACCACATGGAATGCTTCCGCAATGCAGCTTTCTCAGCATACTCTACACTGGATTGAGACCTATTAGAGGAGGATCGTGATTAAGGTGAGAAAGTAGCCCAAGTCAATAAAAAGTAATATCTACAGATCCCAAAGTCAACAATATCACATAGGAGACAATGCCATACACTCACTAAGAGACAATATCATAAACTTACTCCATCTAGAGTAGGCATAGGCATTATCTACCTGAACCACATCCCACCCTCTCACCACCCCAAAAAGAGGAATAGGGAAACGAACCACAAAGAAAGAAAGAAACGAAGAATTACTGGCACAAGACCTAAATTGCTATCGACTAAAAAGTTTAAAGCAATTTGTCAAGAAGATGAAGCTTGAGAAGCTCAGGCTCATCGTTCACTTATGCATGACAGTTGACTGATTCATGAGTTGTCCCTAAGATCTTCTGTAAATGAGTCAAAATGGAACAGAATTCTCCCTGACGTGGGGCTTTCAGTAAAAGCATAGAGATCATTTCTGACCTGAACTTTCAAGAAAGTGTCCAATTGAACAGAAGTATTGGAATTTAAACAACTTCCGTCAAACTAAAACCAGCTTATGCATCATCTTAGTTTTTTTTTTTTTTCCCAATCAGCTTAGTTTAAACTCTTGATAAGCGGAAAAGAGTCTTTTGTTACCTGAGGTCACTATTCTGCAGGAAGACAGGCCAGTATAGATATTGACAAGACCTACTTTTGATGTTAGACCACGTAGTCACGAACACATTTGAAGATACTTTGTACATCCACGACTGTGATCCCCACCTCATAAAATGATGAAAATTATGGATAATGATGTACAAAAGAGTGGATAATGAAGCTGCCGATATGGCCAATGCATGCCATATGAAGGCATAAAACCTGAAAGGCCAAAGTTCATGTCATTGGAATTCAGGAAAAGCGAATGGGTTCAAAGAAACAATGCTAAGAAGAGAGTACATCCAAATAAGGAAAGGCTGAGAGACAGATCGTTCTGGCCCTGAACACGTCTTCTTGTATAATGTAGCAGAAGCAACTCTAGAACTGTTCATCGCAAGAATTGCTGTACTCTACATTTAAGGACATAAAAACCAGTTAACAAAAGGCTGATGGCCGGCTGCAGTATTGAAGTCTGCTATTATACTACCAGGTCAACTTGAGGATGTTTTGCATGAAGCTCTTCGATCCACTTGGGCTTCTTCCTAGGAACTTTTACTTGACCAGGATAGTGTGAATAGCTAAGAGAGAAATGGTGTGCTCCACGCCTTGGAGTTTCATAAACTATAACCTGATTTTCCAAGATGTGGTTAAGGAATAGGATATCGATAAAAAGCTTTGAACCAGAAGCAAAAGGGGAAGTAGTCATAACTTACATACGTGCACATCGCAGTGATATACTACTTCCCCTTTCCAGTGAATATGATGCACTTCAGGGAGCCATAAGTCCTCTCCCTGATAGCTTGAGCAAGAATTATGCATTAGCTGGATCCAACTATTGCTCTCTATGGCAAGCTGCCTACAAGATTCAAGTCGTTCAGTAATCCTGTAGCAGCCACAGCCTTGATCCCTTTTCTTCTTGCTACCTTTAACTGGGTCAGCAGCAGACAGACCCAAGACACAGAAAGCAGCCTTATCCTTTAAATTTACAGGCATGTCCCTATTTGTTTCTTGAAGGGTTTCCTGTAGCAGATTATAAATGTTTAAAGTGAAGCACATCTGTTCTGCCAAGTAGAGCAAGGAAAAATTTGCAAGAACAATCGCTTTAAACTTTGCTGAAGAAAATGTCATAGAAGCCTAAAGAGTAAAGACCAAACACTTAATGAGATGGAAACTTGTGAAGCCTGCACCAGGGCACAACTTGCAACTGAAGCAGATGCCAAGAAGCCTACCCAACTAACTTCTACGCTAATTCGAACATATATGAAAATATTTGAGCCAGTATAAAGATATTAAAGCAACAGATTACGGCAGCACAATTAAACTGCACCAAATTTTTCAAAAAGAAAGAGAATTATAGCCAATCATGACAAAAGATCGATGACTCTAGCAGCAAAACAACAGCCAACGAGATATGTAGCTTTTTACCTCAAGAGCCGGTGATGAGTGAGACAGGAAGGTCTCATTAATGGTGAGGGCTATCACAACATCCACAGAAGCTGGGGAGGATGAGAGAAACCACCCAAACAAGACATCATGCGATGATGGCTGAGTTAAAAGGTGCTGCTTGGGCCACCAAATTCTCAAATGTCTTCCCATTTTTCAAGTCATGATCACGAGATCACCTCCTGCGAACAGCCAGAAAAGTTCTGCATAAGTTACAAGGGTGTCTCAGTTATTTTGCGCGGTAGCAAGGCTTGAAATTTGCTTAAATTCCAACAAATAAATAGAATGAAAAACTCAAGTCATTCTCATGGATCCCATCTGATGAAGTGTGAATAAACCTAGAGCTCTTTTGAAGCAAATTAGCAAACACATAGCCAAAAAGAATTTTCAGGCAAAGGGTACACATCCATGTTCAAGATCTAAAACCACAAATGGGATCAATGCGGCTGGCAATTTTTTCCTTCTAACGGCAATGAGAAGTGTGTTGCACTTTGTGACGTATGAATTTTGGGAATCCGCATTCGGCTCTGGTTGTGATTAAATACTATCACGATCATGGGAAAGAATCGAAGAGCCGCTGTCCTCGGGAAAAAAAAAATACAATCGACTTTTGTTACCATCAGCATCAGCAATACGATCGTCCCACTTAAACTGCTAAAACTAAAGGCGAGATATCACAGCTGATGAGCGTGCAGTAATTTCTACAAACGAAATCATCAAACGACGCCCAATGGAAATGACAGAGGAATCAAACAAGCTTGAGCTACTCGCAAGTCGAAACAGAAGCAATTCACTTACTTTCCAGTTTCGATCGTCCTCCAGGAGAGAAAATCAAACCAATGCCACGAGCCTCGCGAGTAATCCCGCACAGAATCTTCAACTGCGGCTTCGAAATCGAACGAGCAAACGAAAAATCGAAGCTCCTAGTTTATCCACTGCCCTGCTACAAGCACCACGTGAACGCGTGAGCAGGACGACGGCACAGAACCTTGGACATCGGGATGGCTGATCTCACAAGGACACCGTCGAGCAAGCTCGCGAAGGAGACGAAAGAAGGTTTTGCGGAATGGATTTGGGCCGAGTGATGGCTCAAGTGCGTAGAGGCCCACGCGAGTGAAGCCCTCGCGACCGTCAGACAGTAGATCTGCGCCGTGGGTCTCGACCCAAAGTGTTTTTTTTATTTTTATTTTATTTTATTTTTATTTTTTTGGTCAACGACTCAAAGTGACTAACCGGTGGATTGTCTTGTTGCCGGATTTTCTTTACTTTTTCTCTATTTTTCGGTTTTCACCGTCGTCGCCGTGAGCCTCTTAATTGACCAATAAAAACTTTGATAGATCATCTTGTTAAAGAAATTTCTTGGATACAAGAGGTCTCTGATTTGACTTTTTCACTTTTTTGGGTGTTCACAATCGTCCTGAACCTCTAATCGATGGGTAAAAATTTTGACGAAAATGGATGGTCTCGTGTTTTTCAAATGAGCTCTCGATGTGCTAGACCTAAAAAAGCATAACTAAATAAACAAATACTTAAAAGCGATTCATTGGTTGGCGTTATTTGCTGCATTGGATTCCCCGTTAAACCGTTTGACTTAAACGTACGAATCTTCAGGATTAGTAAGTACATCGTCTTGGTCGCCCAATTAACTTTTTTGGCAAACGCGAGAGTTCGCCAAAGTTTCCGCTCTGCGAAGATGACTCTCGACCTCCTCCTACCTTTGTCGGTTAAACACGTTCCCTTCGTAAAGATGATCAGATTCAAGCCAAGCAAGGAGCACACCCTCTGTCCTTTTGTGCTTTGGATTCTAGAAGGAAAATTTCTATTCAAGCTCATTTCATTTGGCTAAACGACATTCGTAATTCTCGCGCGGATGCTTTTCCTTTTCTTAACCATCAAGAGTCACGCTTTTATGTTGAGTTGTGATTCTTACTCACCTGCGACAAAAAATCATGTGAATCCCGCTTCATGTTGAGCGGGCGAAGATCCGGATGAGTCGTCCTGACAAGGTTTCTAAGGGGGCAGTGCCCCCTGGACACCGGCAGGAATTTACGATTTAAGCCCGTAAATTTTTATCGGTAGTTTGGACTTAAAATCATGAATAACTACTGCTGTATATATGTTTTTTTCAATCGTAATCAAGTGATGTAACGAGGGGTGCGAGATGTTAACTGTAGTTGAATCTTTTACTGGACGTGTTGAAATTTGTTTGTAAAACGAACAAAAAATGATATCTTTTCAATCTTACATAAGATAGAAACAAGGGCGCAAATCTCCCTATTAGTTAGAAGGCTACTATAGTATTTCAGAATAAAGAAATGGGCAAGTGGACTAGACCCTAATATACCCGCGTGCGGGTGTGCGATTTTGATGCACTTAACACGCTTGCACACCGTAGACGAAAATAATTCTTAATTATTTTTTATAAACTATTTTATGATTATATCTATTTTTTTTAAGTGCAATTGTTCGAACATGAACAGTTGCGTTCGAACGACGGTTGTCACTTACTAACAGTTGTGTCTGAATGACAGTTATTACCATGAACGGTCATATCCGAATTGAAATGTTTCGGACATGAATTGGTGCAATATTTAGGACATGAATTGGTGCGATGTTTCGAACATGAATTAGTGCAACGTTTCGAACATGAATAGCCGTGTTCGTACATGGGCAATTTATATAACAGACAATTCTGTTCAACTTTCCATCATCAACTTTTATTCTACATTTTCTTTCAAAAAAGAGACAACCGTCTTTTCATTGTTTCACAGAGAGTTTTAGGAGATTTACTGAAATTGATATCTAGTATTCTCGCCATAATTTTGTTGTGTCCTGAAGTGAATTTGCCAAAAATTTATAGCAACTTCATAGGGCAAATTGATCATAAAAAAGAGTTATTACACGCCTCAAAGGTCCGACTATGTTGTTACTTCATTTCACTATATTTTCCAATAGGACGTAGAGGCATCAAATGGGTAGGTCGGGTCAAGTTTAGGTCGGGTTGAATATGGTCCGGCCCATATTGAATCTCTAACCCGTTTTGATCTGCATTCAACGACCCATGCCCGACTCGAGCTGACTTGTTGTAACCCATATTATCAAATCATATTTATAAAACTCATTTAATCTATTTTAAACTCTCAACATCAGATTAAAAATTTTTAATAAAATAAAAATTTATTTTTATTAAAATAAGTTCATGCAATAAAAAATAAGTCATTTTTTTATTTTTTTTATTTTAATGACTTTTTCGATTTGTTTAAAATATTTTTAATAAAGTAAAATGTTTTCCTTTCTTTTTTAAATTGCTTTTTTCATTTTTCATTTGTAATTTTTTAATTCAAAAATATTTTTATTTTTTTTCTTCTCCGACGGTGGAGGGCAATGACTAGCGGCGATGGCAACCGGCAGTGGCGGGTGTTGAACTAGTTTTTATTTTTTTATTGCATTTTCATTTTCTGATTTCTTTCATTAACTTATAAAAATATAAAATAAAGAAATAAAAATAACAAGCCTTTTAAGGCCCTTGGCCCATATGCAATTTGTGAGGTTGCTCTCATGGGTTGAAAATTTTTCATGTCAAAAATAGGTTTAAGTGTGTGGCCTATTTATGACCCATCTAATTCAACTTAAATATTTTTAACCCATTTTTATTGAGCCACTAAAATCTTAGAACTCATATATAACTCATTTAGATAAAAATATGGGTAAAAAATGGGTCATTGACCCATATTGACGGCTCTAATTGGACGTAAGCTTAGTTTAAGGGTGAACAAAAAAAAAATCCCGTATCTCACTTTTCTATTTCTTGCTTGTTTTGCTTCGTTGCGATTGTGCGTCAATCCTAACATCTTATTCTAGCTCTCTAGCCCAACCGATCACTTGTCGCTCTTGGTCAAATCAGCCTCATTATCGTCCATTCTCGAACCGCTAATCCATTCCAAGTGAGCCGATTCCTTAAATCTGCCCAGGCATTGACAATACCTCTGGCGAGTTTAATATATTAAAGGTGCTAAATCCACGACTTGTGAGGACAAACCGTTAAAAGAAAAAAACAAGAGCATGAAATAGGAATACAAATAATGTTATGTTCAAAACAAACATATCAAGGCCTAAAATAAAAGAATCATTTCCATACCTTGCATGACAAAAAAAAAAAAGTATGCCAAAGTTAAATTGCATTTATGATTTTCACCGAAGGAAGGAATAATTAGAAATTGGCCGGTAAATACATTTAACTTTTTTCATTTAAACAGGTTAGAATACAGATGACAAATCCTTTAGACCGAATCATCTGACAAATAAATAAAGCCAGGTGGATAGCCGTCTATTATTGAATAATCTTGTGGACGACAAAGCTTAGCCATGGCACATGGTGCAGCAAAAGTTTGAAGATTACCCAAAAGAGCACGTTGTTAATTGGCTGTATACTATGTATTAATGTACATAATGTCGTTTTATCGGACTCGGCTACAAATACGGAAGTATCAATCAAAGTAACCTTTACTAGGATATACTCGAAAACAAACATACCTTACGAAAATACCCCAATGGAGATAACAAAAACTTTATGACCACGACATTCGAGTTAGACTGAACGAACGGAAGTACATCGTCGTTTTGTATTATTCTGGTTGAAGTATAATAAACACCTTGGTGCCATTGCCACCATCAATGCAAAGACAAAGCAAAGCACTACAAAATCCAGAGCAGCCGGCACTTTTCGTTTTAATATGTTATTAGGGAACAAAAGTTAGCATTAGAATTAGCTTCACTTAGTGAAAAAAAGGGCCAATATGCTGAATTTGGTTCCCTTAGCAAGCAGGACACAAAACTCGCCTTTTGTTTATTTATTTTGTCCCCGAAAGATTACGACGAATCATGGAGCATTAACCCGAGGGTGCCGTGATTAGGCGCAACTAATTAATTAATTAGGGATTAGTGGAGGCCCATTTGGTGTCCCTTATCATTGCTACTAACATGATTGCGACGGGTGTGTTTTGCTGGAAATTGGACACTGGACGATGTTGGGGTCGTTGTCCGACCCGACCTACCGAACACCCCATGTGGGTATCTGCGCATGACCCGGGATTAGTAGGCTTGAGTGGCCACGTATAATTGGATTGCGATGGCATCGCATTCACGTCCCCCATCTCCATTTTTTTTTTCTTTTTTCCTCACTTTTTTTTTTTCAAATGAATGAATCCAAAGTCATCGCAAGGCACAATGCAGGTAACGCAGTGGATGCGGGATCAAATGTAACCTGTCGTTTGGCTCTATGGGTCTCGAGAGGATTCGAAATTTCAATGGTGACATTGATTCGATATTTCGTTTTTCGACGGAATCATTGATTTACCCAACGGGGTTATAAGAATTATGAGCTATTTCGTTTGGCATGTCCTTCAATCAAGGTGCATAATGACACGTGCTTGTTTTCTAGTGAAAATGCTGAGCCTATAGAAAGGATGACGAGTTGGAGAAAAGGTCAGAGTCAAGTCAATCATGCGGCTCGCGTGGCAAATTCGCTGGGTTGGGGCACAGTGGTTTTATGAAATACCAAATTTGACCCCGTAGGCAATTATGGATTGGTTGGGCCTACATAAAATCAAATATCGAATTAATATTTTTTGGGCTATTTCTCGTTTCGGAGAGTTACCACGGTGGTTCCGACCAAGTTGCACTGGGTTGCTTGCCTTGTTCTTAAGCTAGCGCTTGGGCGGCTGATCCGCGTCAAACATTTTACTCGTGTGCGTTGTCCGAAACATAAGTAGTTGACCAAAGTTTTCACTTTCAATGCACGTAATGAAAATTTTCTATTTTCTGCAAGTTATTGTCTAGAAGAAATTTACGACAAAAAAAAAAGAAGAAATTACATAGAAGGAGTTCATGGGAACATAAAAGATAATGTCTAGAAGAAAACCGATGACATGGATTTTGGCCTTATAAATGCTCTGACCGACTTTCATGTTCAGATGTCTGGAGGCATTAATAATTTCAATAGTCTCGAGGAATTGTTTCTCGTCCATGTTATGTCCAGACTAGGGAATCCGTGACTGTCACGTATTTCCTAATATTTCATGGAAGTATTATCATTCGATAAACGGAAGTATTACCATGTGTCTCTATATACTATATGGAGATGTAGCTTCTTTTGGCAATTTATTTAGATCAATTTTTTTTTCTAATATTTCCTAATTCAGATTATTTTTCTCTTTGAAGCGTGATTTATTTTCCTTCCTTTGCTGATTGACAAACATAATCGAGCTGACTTGAGATTTGAGGTCGGTCGATGGTTTGTTATCGCATGACAGCTATGTAGTATGGACAGGAGCACAAATAATCACAACCATTGGCAATTAGACACGATGGTCTCACCCTGTGTATTGGCTTCACACGCAGATCATCTATTACTTCCTAATCAATTTAGAGGCGCCCCTTTCCTACGACTTGTAAGATAATTGAAAGATCATAATCTACTTTAGTTAGTTAACGAACACGATGTTATAAAATGGGATTATTCTAGTATTTTAATTCCTAAAACTATTAAAATCCGTCACATTAAAGCGGTATTCTTTCCAACCACAAAAAAAAAGTGATATCTTGAACTTGATCCCTACAGTTATAGATTGTAAGATGTTCCTTGATTGGCTGGATTTGTTTTGAGTAAAAATCGGGAATAAAGCAAAAGAAGTAAAAGAAACTATCCTTATTTACAAAATATTTTTTTAATTCATTCTTTTTTCAAAACAAACAGAGTCAATTATGTTTCTCGAAAAAAAAAATATATTTCTTTCTCGAAAAAGAAATTTAATCCATGTTCAGGTGATATCAAATGGTTATGCTTACGGAAAAAACTAGCAATGATAAGAATTAAAGTTTACATAAGATAATTTATGACTTTTCAAATATTCGGGAGTTATTGCGCGATAATATAAAATTCAAGAGGGTTGTTATCTCAAAAATAAACGTGCCATTATCTCATTTGCTTTGTTTTTGTTTTTCCTTATTATTTTTTTTATGGAGTCAAAATGGAAGAACAAACCGACAACATTCTGCGACTACCAATCGTCCGCTTCGAAGGTCAACAAAACAACCCATCCGAAAACACGGTTTCTTCACCGACTACCGATTACCGGCTCGTGACCGGGATCCTCCTGGCATTCCATACAGCGGGCAGGTTCGGTTTCGCCGAACCTCGCCACCCGCATAGATTCGTAACCCCCTCCTCTATATATACACACACCCCACCCACCGCTCTCACCGTGCCACGTACACCTCGCCCTCTCGTCCGACCCGACCCTTGCAAAATCCGTTCTCTCCCTCCCTCCCTCCCTCCCTCTATCTCTCTCTCTCGGATATATTTCACCGTCGTTCAAGGTACGACTCATAATCTCTCATGCTTCCTTCTATGGATCTCGATCTCTCTTGTTCACGGGTTCAATCGGACGTAAACGAGGGAGTAAAGTTGATTCAATCCTGCATTTGGTGGTTCCGTTGAGTTTTTTTGATTTTGGATCCGAGAAAGTGAAGGAAGCTGCATCGATTTCCCAATTTCGCTGATGTATGAATTCAGCCATGCCATTTGATTGTGTCGCTTCGATTTGTGGCAAACTCGCAACTGATTGGGAGAATAATCACGCTTCGTATGTGCTCCTCGTGTTCTGTACAGTTGAGCTCGTGGCTCCGTGTTCGCTAGTAGATTAGGGCTTTGGAGGCTTTGGCGAGCATCTGCGTTGCAGTTGAGATATATAGTACAACGGAGAGAGCTCAAACTGCGGGGATGACTTCGAGATCACAGACGAATATGATCGTTGGGCCGCTTGAAGGGTTTCAGTAGCTTAATTATGGGATGTTTGGTACTACGTACTAGTTTCTTCCCAGGTCTTGTGTTCTTGCATGAGAAGAATCTGGTCTTATGCTTGTTGGTAGAATTTGGAGAGATTCTCTTTTGTATCCCAATGAAATGGTAAAACAAGGAAAGAAAAGGGGATCGGAGGACGGAATTGCGCTATTTGTTTGGGTCTCTGGAAAGATAACCTAATCACACAACGGCTTTTCTCTTATTGCCGTCTGCGCTGATCTAGCTCTTGGCTAGATGGTTTACAGTCGGGATATTCACTCTAAATCATTTTGTTTTGTCTATCTGTGTTTACTTGACTAGTGCTAACTGCTATTAGCTTCAAATGTTTTTCTTCCCGTCTCCTATCCTCTATATGCTGATCTCAGATGATCTACCGACTTAGCAGCTGAGCAGGCATACGTGCTACATGATTTGTTGAATACTGCTGTTGTTTGTTTATTTAACGAAGCATCTGATGCCGGTTGCTTTTGATTCTTTGCTAAAAATTTTGGGAAACAGATAAGAAGTTGCTCGAGGCAAGTTATTTCGAAGATGGCACTTGTTTCAGGAGGAAGGTCAACATTGAATCCGGATGCCCCTCTATTCATACCTGCTGCTCTTCGCCAAGTTGAGGATTTCTCCCCAGAATGGTGGCAGCTGGTCACGACCTCTACATGGTATCGTGATTACTGGCTCAGCAAACATCCTGAAGGGCTTTATAATAATGTGGACTTGGAGGATGAACTTCATGGCAGCGATGTGGCAAATTTTCTTCCTGATACCTTTGATCTCAATGCTGAAGATTTGTCCTTAATGGAATCCCAGTTTGAGGAGTTCCTCCTATTTGCTGAGTCTGAGGGGAATGATTTGTCTACTCCAGCATTCAATGGAGCAGTTGGAAAAGGTATACTGCTAGATGCCTGGAAGTCCTTGTTGTCTTACATTGTTTAGAACTTTCCTCATGATAACTCCATCTCTCTCCTGTCAGTCAAAATAAGCTTACTCCCGGTGTCTAAGAAGCATAGGACCCAAAGCAAGCGAAAGATCTCTCCGTACAAACTGTATCAAAACTGATCTCTAATCCGAGACTGGAATAAATAATCTCTATTTGATGCAGTTCTAAGGAGCTCTATACCTTTATGAGAGAGTCACGCTTGCGGAGGAGGGCATGCTTTGCTTAAACTTGTTGAGTCTGCTTTGGTTATGTCGAACTCTAATGAATAATGGTTTTTGTTCTTGTTTTCTGCACAATTTGAGGACTTCAAGATACTGGCGCAATGAAGCAGAATGCAAACTTGTTGAAGCCATTGGACGTTGAACACCAATGGCCAAGGAAAGAACCGGCAAAATATGCAGAGAAGCCGGCCAAGAATGTGAATGCGAAATGCAGCCCCCGCTTCATCCAACAGCCTCGCTGAAGTTCCCTCTCAGGATAGTTCTTCGGAGTAGGCTTGCATCCCTACTGGGGTGGTTTTTTCTCCTGTTTCCTGTAGCTTATTTCTGTAGAGCAAGGTCGCATCATGCGGCCCTTGACCATCTGCCATGTGTTTTCCTTTCTTAACCAAAGGCACTTTGTGGAATGTAAAAATCAAAGTGTATAATCAACTGGAAAAAGAAAAGAGAAATATCCTTGTTCAGCGCACCGCATTCGAGCATCTGTTTTCTGTTTCATAGTGTTTTTGAAGGCGATTTTGATGACTTAGTCGCTTTAAGCTGCATTGCGGTGCCTTACCATCTTCTCAACGTCAAATGAGTAGAGGTTGGGATGCCAAGGAAAACAGAATGTTCTTGGGATTATGCTACTGACTGGGTCCGATGCGAACTAAGGCGATTGCTGGCTGGACTTTGGAGAACATACCACCGTCCAATTCTGGACTTTGTCTGAACTCAGTCTCTTGGACAATTCCTTGGTACATCGATGTCGTCGGTAGTTGCAAAGAACATTCTCTGGAAAATTACACATCAATATCATCGGTATTACCCAAATGTCACCATTTCCCCATTTTTCCATCGAGAATTACTAGATCGGACGTTATTGTCCTGAACCAAAGCGTTACCTACCTGTCATTTTCCCCGTTATCGTACGTCCACGGGAATAATTTTGACCTCAAGCAGATTAAGGCACAGCTAGAACTATGGTTAAAGTGAAAAATCGGAGACTGGTTGAAGCAGTGCCGTCCCAAGAAGGTCATGCCAGTTGCCACCGATCAAAGGAAGATTTTCGCAGCAGCATACCTCGTGAATAATTTCAAGAGAAGCACTTTTATCAAACCCTTGAATAGAAAAGTAGTTGTAACATTTAGCTTGTATCATTCTACAATCATCTAACAGCTGATGACATTCTGACGTCGTTGTAACAGCAAGGTCCTCACTCTGATACATTTGCACTTCCGCTGCTTTCTGAATCCAAATTGATGATGTGCTAAAGCCGATAAAAAGTGAAGCTCTGTCTGAGGGCGCATGAACCAAGCACTTAGCACAAAAAGGCCGCATCTTTCCCCATGGCCTATGACCTCTGCCACAGACCTTAATGCTCAATGACGTCGCCAAAAGGAATTGATGCTTCAAACAGAGACCCGAGAAAGCAAAACATCAGTCTCCTCTTGGAGCTCCTTCTTTCTCTTGGATTCAAGTTTGTTTTGGTTGCCAATGGCATCAGATATAGCTTTCGGCAGCCAGAAACCGGGTCTTTCAAGGAAAGGAGCCCGATCTAGAACCAAAGGCTCTCGTAAAGTGACTTCGACGCCGTTGTATGTCCACAATGACAGGGTTGCTTCGCCCTTGAGACCTATAGAAAACCAACCGAGTCCAGCTATTGCGATGTCCAAACTATTCACATCCCAACTGGTCCCGGAAACTTTGATTTCCCTTTCCTCCCATTTGCCTAATTCAGAGGCCCTTTCTTTTCGAACTGGAGGCTGAGAAAAAAAGGAGAGAACTCGGAATCATTGTCACAAGAAACACTGAATTTAATTCGGACAAATTTATTTCGTCAGTGACCTCGTGGACACCCATCACAAATTTCACCAACATTTCAGTTCTAAATTGGTCCAAGCTTTTAAGTGCACCTTCCCATAAGAAAAGGAAACATGATGGAAGATTGAGACTCGGTAAGCTAAAACAAACTCCTGCAGATACAAAAACAATACCCCAAATTTGAAATGCTGTTTCAGCTCCATAACTTAAGGACACGGAACAATATGTGGTGAGAAACTGAACACCTAAGAAGAAGCTCAGGCATTTTCAGCTACAATATGCTCATCATGGCCCAAGTAGGGAAACAAGCACGTAAATACAAATACAGAGAGTATAAAACCAGAGTAAGAATGTATATAAGCCAAACTAGGAACTCCATTGTTCTGATTGATAAACTGGGAACCCCATGTCACTTGTGGTAAAGCTTACAGAAAATTGGGCAAGCACTTACCCGCAACCTTATGCCAACATGGTTTCTCCAAATCTCGTCAGCATTTTCAATTTTCCCTAAATGTAGAGAGACGCTCGGAGATGCCCAGATCGTGACATAAATCGTCTCTACGGAAGCTTGATTAAGGTCTAATCTCATTAAGCCACCAACATGCACAGCCTGCCCAGCCTACAAAAGCACGAGGAAGAATCAGATTCTACGGCACAGCTGAATCAAGCATCCATTGCAGGAATGCACCTGCACAAAGCTTAGAAAAGTAAATCATCCATGTAGCGTGAAGGTCCCACATTATTAAAAGTCTATACAGGCACATATCCTCCAGCTTTCTACCACTGCCATCTATATCCTTCCAGGGGAAGAGGGGAAAAAAATGCCCTTCTCATGAGACTAAAGACCTTTACTTGGCTGGGGAAAACGGTGAGCACTCACCTCAATAAGCATGTTTTTTGAGATCCTTTAATCATAATGCTAGCTTTAAAGAGACAATTCATACCCTCAAAAGGTAATGCTAGGGCAGAAAATCTAAAGCGCGTCATGTTCAATTCTTTGCCCTGTAAGTCGGTGATAGAGGGAAATGCATCATTTCGTTTATCATGATATAGTATCACTACTCATGAAAAATTATTGAAGAGAATATGTTGGTAAGAACCTTGCCTTCACTCTGTAAGTCCGAGGTTGCAGTTCTTTTCTTATTTCGACCATTTTCTGCTCATCCCGGTTCAGTCTCAAAGACATCAAGTATGGATGAAGAAGCCCTGGTGTGTCGTACATCTTTGCCTTGGCTGACAAGATCCCTCCAATCCTCAAAATACCCAGTGTCGTCCCAGGAATGGGAGCTTCCGTCAGTTTCGTGATTTTCGCTCGCTCCTTCCTCGCCATAATATTAATTAAAGTAGATTTTCCAGCATTTTGCGCCCCAACTACCCACACATTTCCTCTTGGACCTGCCAATTCCTTGATGAACGCCAACAAATTTCGCACTCCCAAATCCTTACGAGAACTAACCATGTAAACTCCACTTAGCTTAGGTGCTCCTCCTGCCTTAGCACGGTGCCGGACCCAACTATCTAATCTTGCGGGAGAAATTTGAGATGGGAGCAGATCCACCTTTGTAGCCACAAGAACAAGCTTGGGCAACTTCTTGTTAAGCTTCGGGTCATTTTTAGTTCCTGCCAATGCCTCGAACAAGGTCTTTGCTGCTCTTTTTGGGAAAGACCCATCGAAATCGACACAATCAACCACCATAACCACAACAATAGAATTTGCATTTCCAGTGGGCTTCATCAAATGGGTGGTGATTAACCTATCGAAATCAAAATCAGGTATCAAGTTCTCTGCTGCTTGGTTTTTCACATGCCCGTAGTTCCTCAATGAATGGCATCGAGCACACACCGTCACCTTATCTATCTCCTTCCCAGCCTCTCTAGCCAATCTCTTTCTTTCAGCTTTCGACAACTTCTCTTTCTTCTTCTGCTGTTGTCGCTCCACAATCTCCTCCGTGATGTTGCCATACCCAACTCCAGCAGGCGTGAAACCATCCAATTCCAAATCCTCCGAATCGCCTTCCTCCAAAAACTCCCCCTCCCATCCATCACTCTCCCAATCAAACTCACCTCCCACCTCACCATCTAACCCTAGTTGACCCTCGACAATATCAACAAGCTCCCCATTTTCTTCTTCTTCAAAATGGTCCTCCACGACACCATCATCATTCTCATCCTCATCTCCCGATGCTTCTCCCTCACTGACCTTCCGCCTCTGGTAATACCCAGGAAGGTCGGGGTCCTTGTCCTGCATGAAGACTCCGCACCCTGGACAAATCTGCCCGCGTTGCTCATCCTCGTCTCTCCCTTGGCTCAAAACCGGACTCCTAACGCTCTTCCGACGCGCAACCTTGCCCTCACCTCTCTCGGTCGCTTCCACAG
Source organism: Rhodomyrtus tomentosa (assembly GCA_028455895.1). Taxonomy (NCBI): domain Eukaryota; kingdom Viridiplantae; phylum Streptophyta; class Magnoliopsida; order Myrtales; family Myrtaceae; genus Rhodomyrtus; species Rhodomyrtus tomentosa. Next base: position 36,059,095 of record JAPCWY010000010.1, read on the forward strand.
CTGAACGGCTTTTCCCAGCTGAGGTCACGAGCGAAAAGTTCTTGTTTTTGTTGCCACCTGGGTATAACAACAAACGTTTCCTTATCTACCCACGACGGTTGTTCTACTCGTAATCAGTGGAAATTGGCAAGGGGTGGAAGAAATTGTGACTTACTTGAGAAGAGACGAGCTTTCCTTGTTGTTGTTGTGGGGAATACTTCAACAACGTTGCCATTGAGAGCTTTGAGCGCGATCACAATCGAAGAGAGTGGCGATGAAGGGAGCACCGTCGCCATTTTCGTCGGGCCTCGGAGGCGTTAGAGGCTTAGAGCTTCGTGCCGCGGATGCGGAGCGACGAGCGTGACTTCGTTGATGATTTTTCAGTTTATTTAATTGTTTTTTGTGCCGCTGTAAACCCGAAGTTCGGGATAGGCTTGAAATTGGACATAAAATTAAAGGATTATTTTGATAAAAAAAGTTAGGAATAAATTTGAAATTGGACATAAAATTAAGGATTTTTTGGCCGAACTGAGTCTTTTTGGTGGACGGAGGAAGGTGAATAAACAAACTTATCGGTCAGTCGGGGATTCGATTGCAGAACGAAGGATAGTCTAGGGACGGTATTGCAAAAAATGAAAAGTCCAGGACGTCCCACGCCATTTTCCCAAGTAAATAGAATGAAGATCGCGCGGGCGCGTCTGAAACTCATTTTCCCGCTTGGTTAAGTTTACTTGCTCGACACACTTGCGAAGCCCAAGCAATACCAACGCTTAAAACTCCAGAAGCTCCATTCGCATCTTCTTCCATGGCGACGACGCCGACCGAAACTTCGTCTCCTTCCTCTCCAATCGCCGTTGGTGAATCATCTGAAACTCTGATTTCTTCAACCTCGCTCCTTTGTCTTCTACTTCTCGGCCTATGATTCCCCGGTGTTAATCGAACTGAGTCTTTTCCGTCGTCGCAGGCGATTGCGAAGTGACGATAGAGTCCAAGAAATTCACGCTGGAATCTGACGCGAAATGCCTCCGCATCTCCGTCTCCAGAAAGGCCCAGATCAACATTGCAGGTACTGATGGATTGCAGGAGGTCCGCATATGTGTTGCGTCTCTGTACGCGTGTGCTTGGTCGTTTTCTTTTTCTCTGGTGCGATCGTGTTTGTGTCTAAACGCACGCCTAATTAATTGCATTCTCGATCTGAATGGATTTTGGTAGTGAAAGGAGATGTGAGTAGGAGCGGCAACGATGAAAGTAGGCTTGCAGAATACAAAGGTGAACTTTCACCGTCCCCCTTTTCTTAGCACCGGTTCATCTGACATTTTTGCTTAGTATTCCGTGCACGTGTTCAATCAGGCGAGGAGCTCGTATTCTCGGGCAAAGAATACTATTTTGTCTTGGTTAATCCGAAAGATGCTGATTCCCGTGGCAGATCACTGATTCAGGTCTCTTTTTGTCTCTGGCCTCTGTGACATTATACCATACTTTCTATTCGAGTGCTATTTCTTTCATTTTCTTTTTTAGAATATCTGATCATATATCAGTTTTCAGCAGCACTATATTTATCAGTCTTTTTCGATCATTTCACTTGACCTAATTAAGAGCATATATGCATGCAGGAAGTGTTAAAATTGTATTCAAAAGAGCTACCTGCAATGAATTATGCTGCTGACACAGGGAAGGAGTCGATGTTCCTTGAAAGATGCATATCCAACGGGTATGGTGCTTTTCATTTCCTGTTTCTTGATCTCAATCTGACTGTAGCAGATTTGGCGATGTTCCATTCTTTATTCACACTAGAATTTTAGACACTGCACTTTGTTTTGAACTAATAATCCTTTTATTTCTGGTTTCTCAAGTAACCACTACCACACTTTTGACTGTATCTTGGTACTTATTGCAGGAAATACCGCTCACTGCTTTTGAAATCAAAATCTTCAGAAGGTCTTGAGGAGGTAGTCATGATATTTACCCTATCATTTGGAAGATTATTTTTCTACATGCCGTCCTTCTAAGAATCTACCTGGAGTTGCAGCACTTGTTGTAGTGGTTGATTTGGTTTCCATGTGAAGTTGCCACTTGACATCAAATTTGTGGGTCATGGATAATAGTAATATCGATCTAATGGCCTATCCTGATCTCTATGGCCGAGCAACTGTGAATCATTTGGTTAATGGGCAATTATCTGAGTACTAGTCATTTCAATTATCAGACTTATGTTATTATTCTTCCACACCACTCGCTGCTCAGCAGAAACCAGTCTGCTATGGAGGAAATTTGTTTAGGTTCCCATAGATATTCATGCTTTTGGAAGCCGTATATTGCAAAATGCAATCTGCCTGCTGGAAATACTTGAAATTCACACTCAAAGTCTATGATCCGCAGAATGCTGCAGCCATTTATCACATGCAGTGCAACTAGTAGTGACACTTTGTTCCCTAAATTACAGCTTGAGATCACAGCTCTTTGAATTGATGCAATTGTTCTACCTGAAAGGCCTGTCTCTCTATCTTACATCATGATAGGCTCTGCAACCGTCATGTACTCATATATTCTACCAATCATTATAATTAGGTATGGCATTCCATGAGTGCGTTGCATGCATATTTTGCAAGACACTATTATAATAAGATGACTTTCCGAAGTATACAAGGTCATTAATCATCATTACACCCTTCCCCTTCTATTATGTGTAGATAGGTAGGGAGCGTATATGGACACCACAACCTTGCCGTAGACTCTAGGCACTGTACAACCTCAATATTCGGCAGATGCCTCTCACTCTTTGTTGATTGATTTTGTTCTGATGATGAGCGTACAATCTTTGAGACACAATGAAGTTTTGCATTGATAATGTTTTATTATACTTCTTGCTTGTGCAAAGGTATTGAACAGTTTCATGAAGAATTAGATGCCAAGATTCACAAAAGTTACTTGGCTGTATTAATAAAAAATTACTCTCATCTCATTCATGCAGGTTTTGGCTGCAATTACTTATCAAATATTGCCCGTCGACACACATTATGCTGAGATCCCTCTTGCTGCTGTTAATGCAACTTACCAGCAAAAGGTTAATTTTTGACTCATTTTCGTCCTATTGCCTCCCTTTCAAAAACGTAACTTGACATGGGAGATGCTGTCACTCTGGTCCTGTCCCCCGCTCTTTCACTAAATGAAGTACTTCTATTGACCTCGAACACAATTTCTTTATTTTTGGGATTGTGCTGAAAACTTAAAAGTGTTTGCAAATTATGAGAGCTAGTCAAATGGACACATGAAAAGAGTGTTAGAAATATAGAATTCTTCATTGATAGTCATGACTATGTTTTGGAAGTAATTTCAAGTGCATATCCAGATCTTAGCATTTTTGTCCTTTATAAAAGCGCATTCATTTTCGCTCAATAATTGTGACATTGCCCTTCCTCCTTGTGATCAATGTGATGCCATCTCTTATTGTTTATGTTACCACAACATGCTCGTAATTTCTACAGACGTCACATTCTAAAATTTGGACAACTTCATATATCTATTCAGGATAAATTATATAAAGAGCATCTGCTATTTCGAGCTAAATTATACTTAATAGAGCTGATCTTAAGGGTCTGCATTTAATTATTACTTATCTTTCCCCATTTTTCCAGGGTATAGGCCGCCTCTTGTTCATGGAACTGAGAAATAGACTTCAGAGTGTTGGAATCTGCACAATATTTTGCTGGGGAGACAAGGAATCTGAAGAGTTTTGGTTTAAGATGGTAATTTCGAGACTGCTTCCTAACAGTACTGAAGAGCATTACATGGTCATGTTAGTTAATTTTTTCCCTACGTTCCCCAATCTCGTTTTCTGGCCTATATGCTAAAATTGTCACTATGTCAAAGAAATTTTCTATAATTATCTATATTTTCCATTTTACTTTTAAATGTGCCTCCTCTTCAAAGATGTTAGAGAGGAACTATTTAGTTCTGGCCGTTAGATTTCTTTCTCATAGTTGATCAATGCTTCAGGGTTTTGTATCAGTTGCGGAGGTTGACAGCAAGGGTAGAGCTCGGAGGCTTCCAATCAGGGCTGACATTCGAAAAGCATTATGTTTTCCAGGTGGTTCAACCCTCATGGTTTCTCATCTTAGCAAGGACATTTCAGTTGATCCTTCAGATTCCCTGAAATTGTCTATGAGGCAAAGCAAAATGTTCTCCACGTTTGCTTGTGTTAAAATACAGGGGCTTCGTCCCTCAGGAGAAAATTGCAATGCTCTCGCAATGACCACTGGGACAGAGATTTGTCAACCTGAAGGATTACTGGCAGATGGGATCACAGGGGAAACTAAGAAGGTGGAGGGTAAGAGACGGAATATTCTTTCTGTTTGACTATTTGCCAAAATACAGCTACATTGCATCTGTGCCTGTTCTAGCCAAGCAAATAGAATAAATTGGGTTTTACAAATGTGAAAGAACTGACATAACTCTCCTGCATCACATGACGTACAAATTCTGCCAAGAGAATGACTTAGAAGGTAGTCCTTTCAGGATTTTACACTATACATAAGCTCTTTAGTATCAGCAGCTTCATTGCTTCTGTAGTGATGACCAAAACAAAGAGTGAAGCAGTGTCCGAATCCATACTTTTACGGAAGCTTTCTCTTCATGTGCCTCCACTTTGTTATGATAGGAAGTTATATCGTAGTACAACAGTTGCACTTCTTCCTTTCAGGATGTACTCAAAATCTTGGCAGTGGTAGGGACTTGGTTCCTCCCAACGAAGTGGATTACCATAACAAAGAGCACTGTGCTGAACTTTCTGACCGCGGAGCTCATGATGATGTAAATCACTGTCGTTGCTCTGGACAGGGCAAAAAGAGGATAGTCTGGGAAGCTACGTTATCCTCACTGAAATCCAAAAAAGTGAAGGGAAGCCAACAAGCTGATTGTCGGTTACATTCTGATGGATATCCAGTTTTAGAAAGTGAACGAAGTGATTCTCGCTTTAAAGGATGCTCGTCTGGATTGTCAAGAAATAACTTCTTAGGGGAAGCTATTCCTAGCAATCACACCAGAAATAATGCTAAAATCACCACATTAGACACAGCTTCAGCAGTGCTGCTCCAAAATGAAGTCCATTCTGGAGAAACATGCTTCAGAATCATGCTGATGGACATTGCTGATGATATTAAGAAAGCCCATCTCACAAAGGTATATGCACTTGGCCATTTGACTTTCACCTGACACATATGTACAGTGTGGTAGTTATTTGTCTGTTTCATTTCAGACTGTGTATAGTTGTGCATATAAATTGCTTCAAAATCGTTTCCTGCTCTTTAAGTATGATTCTAAAAGGCATGTTACTGAAGCCATAATGACAAACAGGGAACACACGAAACGAGATTAAATTTATGCCTCCAGCTATGTTTGAGATGAATGAAAGTGAGAGCAAATAATGACAGAGAAAAGAGGGGAAATTGTTTGGGATAGGAAAGAAAAACAGTGAAACAATTTGTCTGATTTTTTTCCCAAAATTGAAAGGACTTTGCCTTGAGAGTTCCACTGCAGTTGCTCCAATGCAACCCATCACTTTTGTTCGAAAGGTAGATGAGATGAAGGACACTTTAGTTCAGCATCTAACGTCAATTCCCTCCACATTTATAACCTTCACAACATCCAAACAAGAAGAGGAAATGCATTTATCTTTCTCTTCTTTTTCTTCAATTTCCTTTCTTGTTTTCTCTTTATTGCTCTCATAACTTAATTGCCGTGTACATGTTGATGCATACAAATTACTTGGACTTCCGTGCTTTCACAGCATTTCTATTTATGACCTATTTGTTCCTGTTCTTTAGGTGATTGAGGGACTTGGGGGTGTTGTAGCTCCAGATGGAAGCACAAGCACACACATGGTAACTGGGAAAGTCAGGAGGACTCTGAATTTCTGCACTGCTCTCTGCTCAGGGTATGTACGTAGTTCTTAGGGCATGACAGTATGTTCTTCTATTACTGGGTTCGACATGTTATAGCATGTAATGGAATGTTGCATCTACAGCTGGTTTACATGTTTGCTTTGTGTTCCCAAATTGGCATCCCAAATATAGCTGGCATGATTTTGTTGACAAATTTATTGAACATAGAGTTTTTCCTCTTCAGGTTTTGGCACAACTGATGATCTTTAGTAATGCCTCATTTAGTTAAAATTTTGTGGGGGCATTTTCATTGTTTCGTTCAGAGTGAAGATTCTCCAGTTCACTTGCAGTTCAGTTGTGAGTCTGTTCCTGGAATGTGAATGATATGAGACAGAACACAGTCCGTTGATATTTGAGCATTCCTAACATAAACTGAATCCCAAGATAAGCATACCTGACTTTGCTTGGCAAACACTCCTAAGGGTCTGTGTGATTTTAAAGTCCTAGGAGTTAAATCGTTGATTTTAATCGCCCAGTTTAAATTGCAGAAAGAATATACCCTATGATCACATAATTATTACTACATAATCACTTTCCAGCTTTCAGGAATTACTCATGGTACTATTGCAAATTGTCTATGTGTGTCTTCTATGCCTCTTCCTGTCTATCTTAAAGTATATTAAATTTGAATAGGATATATGTTCTTGGCCTGATAAACAAAATGAGTTGTTCTTGCAATATAGCAATCATTCTTTGTATAAATGGGTCTTTCTTTGTCTTTTCCTCTTGTTAAATCTGCTGCCAGTAGCAATCATTTCTAATGATTGATATGCCAGGCAGTAGCAAAGATAACCATAATATTCCAATTGCTGCCATGCTTTGGTTAATTTTCTTTTAGATGTGGTGGACCTCTGGTTGCCTGTGTTTGATTATTTATATCATGGTATTTGGATCATTATGCAGAGCTTGGATACTCTCGCCCCTTTGGTTGAAACAGAGCTTTCGTGAAGGCAGATTTGTGGGTGGGTGAACAAGTAATGATATAGTCTCTTAAGTTTCACTCGCTCAACTGTCTTACCTTGTCTCCTCTTATGTTGATTTGTTACAGATGAACTGCCATATATATTAGATGACAAAGACTATACCCTGAAGTATAGATCTGAGTTAGAAGGTGCAGTTATCAGAGGAAAAGCTAGACCAGGGGCTCTACTTGAAGGGTATAATGTATGCATGTCGGCTCATGTTCAACCCCCCATTAAGACTTTGACAGCCATTGCAATTGCTGCTGGTGGAACAGTAAGTGTTGTGAATCTCTTGAAGCTCTAATTTTTCTTGATTATGCTAGCAGCTGAATCGGCAATGAGAGTTGCATCAAGCTTTTATTTAGTTTGTATTCTCTATTGGGGAAGCTGTTTCATGTGAATTACATAATTCATGCATAAGAGGAAATTGTTGAACTATATTTGGCCGCTTAAGAATTAGTTGTTCAAGGGTTATTGAATAAGGCAACTCAAGTTTTGTGAGGTCTCCCTATGTTCAATATATAAATGGAATCCCTGTGTAATCTTTCAACAAATCAATCGAGTAAAGATATAGGCTCTGTTTGTTTTACCCAAGCCAATGAAAAATATTTTCATTATCGGAATAAATTTATGTCTAAGCATTTTCATGGATGATGAAAATATTCTTCGTTTATTCCTTTTTGTGAGCAATACACGTAGTCATATTTAGAAAAATGTTTTCCAAATAATTTATCTTGAGCAAAATAAACATAGCCATAGTCTTTAGTGGTTTTTTTGCTCTCTCTTTCAATTCTATGACATTCACGGACATGAATGATCATTTCCATCATGTTGCTTAGCAATATCAACATCAATATACTCACCCATGGGTAATTCAGTTGGTTAGGGTGTACTTGAGATTGTGTGATTAGTCGCACTGGTCTTAGGTTCAATTCCTCAGATGAATACCTGTGATTTAAGTGGAGGGCCATGGCGGTGTGTTGCCGTGCCAGTCTCTCTCGAGGAATAGTCGAGGTGCGTGCAAGTTGGCCCGGACACCTCGGTCATAAAAAAATAAATAAATAAATAAATAAATAAATCAACATTAATAACGCCTTTATCACAAACTAGTTGGGGTCGGCGGTCGATGAACCTCAAAGATTCATAAAATAAAAGCAGTATGTTAAAGATAATAAAACAAACAAATGTTGTGTGGTAGAGTATGCTGAAATATTCTATTCAAAGTCATCTGTTGAGAAAAGCAGCTGAAATTTGGGGCGTAACCTTTGTCAATCGAGTACCAGCTTATGGCATTCTGTATAATTATGGCGATGCTTTTCTGGTTTCCATTACTAAAGGAGTAAGGGGAAGTTAATGTCACGTCTAAAAAGGTAGAAAACATCCTTAATTTCTTGGAGGAGATAGAATCCATTTTATATTTCCCATGTTCGTAAACTGCCAGTTGGTTTCTGCTTTGATATCTCTGTTCTGGCAAGATATAATGATTTTAGAAAATTTGAACATGCTTGTATTTTCTATCTACATAACTCCGTATTGTTGATGCTCAGTATCTCTTTCTTTCCCTGGAGAAAATTCAGATCATTCGTCAACTGGACAAACTGAACGATCTATCCAAGACAATTTTCATAGCATGTGAGGAAGACATGGAGGAGGCATTGGCGGCAGTAAAGAAGGGAGCATGGACATTCAGCAGCGACTGGTTTATGCATTGCATCATGAGACAAGAGCTTGACTTGGAGGAGCCACAGTTTGCAGAGTCCCTATAAGAACAGGTTACTGAAAGTCGATCAAATGAAAGGAGTCCTACAACTAAGATTAGAGATGTAAATGGTTTTCGCTCTTTTTGGCATGAAATGTACAGGACTACCAGCACCTTATTTATAAATTACCGATCATAAAGAATCCTTTTATCCGCATTTGCATTGTCTGGCGAAGGACACCGTTCAAATTGATGTTCGGGTGTAAATTCGAAATCTTCCCACAAGTAAGTCGAGAAAATTCCTTTTACTGCAGGTTGTTTTCTTCATGACTAAACTAGATAGCTGTATGATGTATCCAAGACCGTGTTCCTAGTGCACGTAAATTGAAGGTGTGCTCATTATCTAAATGCTGGATTTGATGCTCCATTTTCCGTTTTCTTATTTTTGTCCCGTAATTTAGGCCATTCTCTTGCTTCCTACGTAAGGATGAGGTACAAATAAATGTCCACCGAATCATAAAGTCTTGACCTATTCCTTTGTTCCTACTATTCACACTGAAGCTTCCTTAGGACAGTGTTCATCATAAATCAGATGACAGAAGATCTATGATGAAACTGCTTCCATGGGATAACGGTTTCACCGTGAATTAGGCACTTAAAAATCCACAATGCCCGCCTATTCAGGCCTTCTATTCTGACCAGGCCGATGATCATGTCTATTAGGCGGGCTCTAATCAAAAGTCAGCCGTGCCCCTGACGTTCTAGAATTCAATATCTCCAACGTCTTTTCCTCCCTTTTGCTTTAGGGCAGATGCTGAATGCGCTGAGGATCCAATGTGTAGCTCAATTTATGAATAACGCACGAGTCCTGACGACTTTTCAAGTCGGAATCAAGTATGAAGGTTAGGAAATTTTAGGTTAGGTCGGAATCAATTGAGGGAAGTAGCAGAAGAGGACAGCGGAGGCCGCAATTTCGCGGGTGGAGTGCCAAGAAGTTGTCTACCTGCTTAGTTAGAATGCCTATTTGATCCAATGTTCAATCTGATGAGAGCCAGCTAGTTTTTGCTTAAAGTGAAATTATCTGGTTGGTGGGATGGTGTAGACTTGGGACCGAGAGGCTTCCCTGGCAATGCTCATTTGAAGAGAAAGTCTGCATAGGTGGTTTCAACTATTGCTTCATTACCTTAGAGCTGAGACGGAGTTCAATTAAAAAACTTAAACTAATAGGAGAGGAAGATGCTTATATGTGAAGATCGCTTATACGTAAGTAAGCAATTCGTGATCATTTTTAACACATTTTCTCACGTGTAAGCTGAAGTAATAATGGGAACATGAAATTTGACCTATGGGTAGTTGCGCATGTGAAATAACCAAGATAGAAACTATAGCTAGCTCTAATGCCATGTTTGAAAATATGTAAGTAACAATATATTACGATATCAACTAAAATCAAGAGAGATAAATGCATGTGGAGACTTAAAAGAAATATGGAAAATCTCCAAATCATGTTTAACATATCAATTAAGGATACGATAATCATGTTATATGTATATAAAATCATGAGAGATACGAAGAATTAATGGAGATATGAGGAATCTCATAATTATGTTTAGCATATCAATCAAAGATGTCCACAATCAAGGAAGTCTCTCGTGATTGTGCATATATTAGCGAATATCTTATTTGATAATTGATATCACCGTATGTTGTTATTTTTAATGTCATCTTGTAAAGCATATAAAAACCAGTGTATTCTTCATTATGAATTACACGGAGATTTACACACTTTTCTCTCGCGTATTCTTCTCTAGAAGCACATGCTTTCTCACTTAGTTCAGTCTTCGGGACTAGGGTTAAACATATCTCTCTTCCACCAAAATAGAAAGGACCTCTTCCTCTACTCTCTCATTATTTCCAAAAGAGATGGTTTGATGTATTAGATCCTCACATGCTCATGGGTTTTTTTATTTTGCCAAAAATAAGCGATTTAAAAAATATTTTACTAAAAATAATCTATTATATTGCTTTATAGTTGTCCAATGAAAAATATTTTCATTATCAACTATAATTTATGCCTTAATATTTTCTTGAATGATCAAAACATTTCGTTCATTTTTTTTTAGTGGTAGACAACCATTTTTAAGATTTTTCTTTTCAACTTACTTTTTTTTTTTAACAGATGGAGTCTAAATCATATTTCTTTGCAATATAAGGATGGTATCATTGAAGATTGCTTAAAGGCGCGCATGGTAACAATTCTAAAGTAAAATTTCTCGTTCAGAATTGATTCTAAAGCATAAATTCATTTGGTAACGTCATTTTTTAAGCAGAAAACCGTTTGGTTCATAGAGGTAAATTTTCAGTCCTGAAATCAATTTTTTCTTAAGCCAATTTTTTAGCAATGTTGAGAAGTTAAAAATATTTGATTCTCAGTCAGAAGTCATCCTCTGGGAAGCAAAGGTCTGTCTTCTATAATTTATCTCTCGCATCGTCTCTCTCTAGTCGCGTACTACTCATCTTCCAGGTTTGTGCACTCCCGCGATGCTCGACAAAGCGAAGCTCTCTCTTCGCTCATCTGCGAAGGGCGACTCTTCGCTCGCCTGTCCTCTGTCTCTCTCTCTGTGCGAAGTGAAGCTATTGTTTGCAAAGTGAAGCTCTCTCTTCGCTTGTCTGCGAAGCTCTCTTCGCTCATCGTCAAAAAGCTTCGAGAGCACCTCTATCTCTCTCTTCGCTCGCTCTCTGTACGAGTGACTGACCGCGAAGCTCGACCGTGAATCTCCCAACCGCGAAGCTCGATCTCAATCTTCGGCGTACGCTGATCCCCAACTCAAATCTGCCCCAGGTTAGGGTTTTCTCCCTCGCGTTTGTGTTGAATTTATCATGAATTCGATTTTAGGGTTTTCATGAGTCAAATGTTGATGAAATCCTACTGATCTGGTACGCATCCTCGACAATCACAGAGTATCGAGTCGCGTATGGTAATGACATGATCCATTGTTATTTAAAAAAAAATGGAACTAGAAAGAAGCTAAAAAGGGAAGCTTGAATCTCTACGCACTGAACTAGAGTCGCATTTTTTTAGCCCATCTCTACGCGACTCTGTTTTTCCAGCAAGGTTCGGGTCTTGAATAGATGGAAGCATCGGGATTGAGTTTGTCTTGGTCTTTTCTTGAACGTAAGAATGCCATTTGTCCTATCTCCGTATCTTCTTCCAACACTAAATCATAATAGTTCTTGGTTCAAGTGTGCACATTCCTGGTAGATGTGGACTTCCAGATGACCATTGTGTAATTTTGAGTATCATTTTGCTTTGTGCACATTCTGTTGATGCAATGAAAGTCTCTCACCTTTACAGTTAATGAGAAAATTTTAGTCAAATTCAGAGAAAGAACAAATCTTGCTTGGTCTCAGGAGATACATGGAATTCCATCCTAAGTGAAAAGGAGACCATATTGTTTTTTTAGCAAACTGGATAACTATGCTTATTGCTTAGTTCATACTTCGCATCAGTAGTTGACCCATCTAAGGCTTTTGTTCACCTATTAGCCATCATCAGTTGCAGATTACTGCCAGACGACATTGGTTGTTGTATTTGTTTGATCAATGAAGCAGTTTTGATTATTGCCTGTCTCTAATTTGCGCTGCATGAGATAAAATCTCTCTGGATGATTTGGCTTGGTATTCATGTCCACCTTACACAGTTCTTCTGTAAGGGAATTCTTTGGCTTTTGTCAGCCATTATCAGACGCAGGATTAAAAAATTGATTTCCTTGTTTGTATTTAACTGATCAGTCAAGCAGTTTTGATTATTCCTGTTTCTAAGGTGTGCTGCATGAGATAAAATCTGTGGATGGTTTGGCTTTGTATTCACGTTCACCTTACATAGTTTTCTTGTCAGGGAATTATTTGTATTAACTTTGAGATAAAGCTGTGGTTGTGAATATTCTAGTGATGTCACAATTTATTGGCATGAATTTTGATACAGACATACGCTCCCTACATCAGGTGTTGTGCAACCAACATAGGACTAGGTTTTGGTGAGGAGCTTTACCATCTATGAAGAAACTACTGTCCAGGAATGACATCGAACTTGTATACCATATAATGCACTGATGCACCTTATATTCACAAAATATGGAGGTAGAGCCAATACCTTATGCTGAAAATTCTTTAGTTTGTTGCCAACCTGTTATTGAGCTTTTGAATCTTCTGATTATATTGCATGACGGGCACTGCGGAGACAGAGTATGCTGCTTTCCTGGAGAAGGTGAAACAGACCATCTATGTCGACGACCTATCACCCCAGGTCACTGAGTTTGTCTTGCGGTCTGCTCTCGACAAGTTTGGAGCAGCCAAGAGTGTTCGTTTCATGACAAACTACTTCTAGATAATCTCTTCAACTAGGTTTGTATCTCCACCTGAAGGTGCAAATGGCGGAAGAAGAGAAGCTTGCCAAGCAGCAGGAAGACAATCTTAAGGCGACCTTTGCAAAATACGAAATGATTGAGGCCATCATGGCTGATGCTACTGCGGATCGTTTAGCTTGTCATTATGGAATGAACCTCAGGAACGAGTTGTAAATGCCAGTCTTCTCTAATTTTCCTTATGACCAGTGTAAATGACTTTGTAAAGAATAGAGGATGCCTAATCTTCATCTGTAGACTTGGAATGAGAGAGTGCTCGCTGAAACATCGTGAGGGCATTGGATCTGATGCTTTTTCTGTAGCTCTTTTATCTCCTTGTGTTTGGATTTTTACTTAAATGGTGGTTGCCACTGGGGCTACTCGAATACCGATTTAGCTGAATCAGTGATGCAGGATGGGCGACACGTAAGAGAATTGTTATTTCTACATTTCAATTAGCCTAGAATAGGCAGTGTCATTTAAGATTTAGGTGAAATATCGATAAGATTTAGTTTCAAATGAAATATCGTCCCGATGAATAAGGATCAGAATGATAATACATTGACAGCTGAGGATTGTCGGACACGGTACTGAGAAAAAACCCTTAAAAAACAAGAACCTATTGGAAAATCTGGCGACGCTAATTATAAATACTTCCTGATAAATCCCTCTTTCATGAATTAATTTACTATTATAAGTTACATAAAACGTGAGTCGAGATCGTCTCAGATGACCAATGACCTTTACATTTGTGCATTTTTTACAAATAAAAAAAATTATGGAAGAACTAAATAATCTTTACATTTGTGCATTTTTAAGTTGTTATTTTGCAACAGGTGGTGAACGGTATCCATAGTGGTGTAGTTTGTTATATATACCTGACTATATTTCGTATTCAATTATTCGAGTTTGCAATTTATATAGATTGATCCGCATGTTCGCTTAATTTTTTAATCAATAAATAGTCTTTTTTCCTTTATTTCGTAAGAAAGAATAATTTTTCGTAGAATATTTTTATATTAATAATGTTTCAGAAGTGGAAATTTTCAACAATTACCAAACATATTTCTATTTCAGAAGTAGAACTTTCATCTAGTTATCAAACGCATTTCTTCGAGCAGAAATCAGCTTCTAAAATAGAATATGTTTTTTAACTTCTGCTTTTAAAATAGAAATGAAAAAATCAACTTCTACTTCAGAAATCATAAGTGTTACCATGCGCGCCCTAAAAACCCCAAGATTTGATTGTCTAGGTTTTTAACAAGGATAAGACTTTATAGGATATGATATGAAAACGATTTTGCTATATCCTATCACCGTTTGGTAAGCCCAATATTTTCATATCTTGTTATATCAATTATTTGATACGAAAGTCATGTCTATGTAAATGAATTTGAAGATATATAAACAGAGATAGTAAGAATTTTTCATGATTCAATGCTAAAGAAATTACAAATGCGCAAATGGAGATGACTTCCAAAAATCAATTTGTAATTATTGTACAATCTACATCTCTAACAGGAAAATAGCTCATTGCAACATTCAAAGCCGCATGTTTGACAATGACAAAAAATATAAACGAACTACAACAACTCGATGAGTTAGATCAACTAATAAAAGCCAAATCTAGAAAAAGAGAAAAAACATGATTATTCATCTTTGCAATTCCGAAAAGTATAGTGTTTTGAATCTCTCATCACTTTTGTGATATTTCAACAAAAAAAACAGTTGAGGAAAAGGTGAATCTTGACTGTATTTACTGCTTTCACGGACTTATGACCTGAACTAAAAATTTAAGGAGTAAAAAGAGCTTTGACTCTCTTGTCGTCCTTGTGGAACTTTGACATGGAAGAAAAAAACTATGGAGAATTCGCAAAGCTTGATCGTGAACTAAAGATATAGGGAAGAAGGAAATGAGGTGAATTAGAAACATCCGTTTTTGAATTTGTTCGGTTAAAATCAGAGTTTTTCTACTTCATTTTTGTTTACTTATTTTTCAATAAAATTTCCTCTCTTTTTATTTCACTTTTATTCCCTTCCATCACTCCTTAACAAAATTTTTATTAAATAATATACAATATTAATATACTAAAACTCTATAATAAATATACATAGTGATACATATAATTTAATTATATAAAAAATATTGGAATAATTAAAAAGAAAATTATCCACTATTTTTTTTACAATGTAGTAGAATCCAAATATTATTTCTTGTTTGATTTTAAAAAAAATGAATTTAATAAATTTGTTATTCAGAGAAAATAGTTTCTATGTCATAAATATAACAAATCCTACCAAACTGTACCTCATCTCCCCATGGGAAAAATTAAATGAATTCAAATGAAAAACAAAAAACCTATCAGATTTTGAAAATGGAACATATTATCTGAGAAGTCGATTTTGAGTCATAACTTACCGACTGTTTTAATAAACGAAAAATGTCACATGAAATAATATTTGTTTCGCAAAAAATGAATAAGTTAAAAAATATTTTCCTAAAATGATAATTTGTATTGCATGAAATAATTACTTGATAAAATAATATTTTCAGTATCGACAATAATTCATGCATGTTTATTTTGGTAATGGCGAAATATTTTTCGTTTATTCATTTTTGCAAACTATACGAATGATCATTTAAAAATTATATTTTTCAAATAATCAAATTTTTGCGAAATACACAAAACATAAATTGAAACTAATGAAAAAAAGTAGAAAGAGAAAAGATTTAATACCACGAAAAATTTTAATCGATACACTTCTGACAAATTTTTCTCAAAGTAATCTTTTGACAACAAAAACCACAAATCGATATATATGTGTTAAACGTACTCTCTATTAGTTTACGTTAAATTTCATAGTCAAAATATTGGGTGAGTGACATGTGGCATTTGGTAGGTTTTACTCTTTGTTTGTCATAAGTATATCAATTTGGAGTTTTTGATGGTTAAAAAATTAATTTGAATTAAATTTATAATAAGTTTATCGATGTAGAGTTTTTTATTGCCAAAAAATTAATTTAGGTAAATTTTTATCGCAGGTGGTCAACCAAACTTCCGTGTTATTAACCCAACAGGAAAAAAAAAGAAAGAATTGAAACCCACCGTGAATTTGACCGGGGAAGCAAGGACCAGCGGAAGAATATGTTCATGCCAGTTGTCACAAACGGCAAACATTGGATGATGGCCACTGGAGGATTTCATGGAGGAGGAGGAGACGACGATGTTTAGTACTAAACAAAGCGAAATGGGGTGGGGTCCTCCCGATAACCCTAACGCAAAAAGTCAGTCGTCGTCGCGTAAATTGCACGCCAACCAATCAATTTGGGACCGCATGAACCATGTCAGTTTCTTACACTATCGGAGATATTTATATGGGAAAGCAGTTCAGTCCACGAAGCGTGGAGTCGGAGGGGACAAGGTCCACAGCAAGAAGTGGCGCTCAAAAGTCCGCAAACCAACCTTCCGAGATAATGCTTCACTAGAGAGTCGCTTCAATTGGGTGCCTCCCTCTCCCTCTCTCTCTCTTTCTCTCTGTAGTTGTATCTGCTACTGTTTTGACTGGAGAGGTTGACGGCAGACATGCGTGTCGCTAGGTGTATTTCTGAACCTACGGGTGTTCATTTATGTGCTGCTGTTTCATCGAACAACTGATGGGTGTTTGCTTTTTGGGTTGGGAAGTTTGGTGGATTGATGTTAATGAAGGGTTGAGTCAGGAATGACATATAGAAGTAGAAGAAGAGAGAGAGAAAAAGGTTTGACTTTTGTGTGACGAGATTCATGCTTGATGGTCTGTTTGGTTGAGTGGGTAAAAATTAATAAGAAAGAACGATTTTCTGGGCCTGTGTTGCTTATTGGATCTTGGAATTTGATAAACGATGCAGTCTTCGAGTTTGGTGTGGTTAGTTTCTCATATTCATGTATCTCCTTTATGTTCTGAAAGTCAAATTTGGCTCATTCATATCCAAACTGCGTCCACAGTTCATATAATTAATTCTTAGTAATTTCCTTTGGCAGAGTTGGCATTCTCTAATGCTCGTGCATACAGAGGTTTACCTGAAGTGCGGGATATTTGGTTTTTCACACTTCCGTAGGGAGAGCCATCTATTATCAGGAAAAGCCACATGGCGCATTTCTGACTTTCCGGCATCTGGTCTCTCTCAGAATCTCAAAGTACCGAGTAAGCTCTACTTTGATGCAAGTCCTTGATTGTCCCAACTAGATACATGAAGTTTATAATGACAAGGAAATATTTAATAATGCTGTGTTTTCCAAGTATTTCTACTTGAGGAAGGAATTCAGAGTCATAGAATTTCAGCAGCCTCTAGCAGAAGTTGGTTTGTAATTGCTTTCTTTTCTGGGTTTGGTAGAAGGGGGTTGAGGGAAGACTGGTGATGGAGATTATACTGTTGGACTGCGTCTTCAGCATTATCTTGTACACTGCTCGGCTCTGTATTGCTTTGATATTAGGCTTGCTAATATTTTGGTTATTGTATGCTGACAGTTTATAGCAATCTGAAGGGTGAAAGTTTTCTGAATTAACTCGTAATACTTCTAAGATGGGGGAATAGCATTTCTAAAATGATCATATTGGGCAGTTGGAAAGGAGGGAGATGTTGCATAATAAGTACAGAGGAACCAAACGGTTGCTGGCCAACCCAAAGTGTCGTGGCTCCCCTCCATCCCCTCCAATAGTATTTCAGCACTCATAAGGTTTTTGTGAGGTCTTTCATGTCAGGTAACCTGATTAGATTTTCTCTATCTGTGTGATTTGGGCTCACTCCTGGAAGCAGGTGACTGTAATTTGTCCAAGTAGTGCTTTGAGTGATTTCGTTTTTTTTTTTTTCGGTTGAGAATTCTGAGAAATGCATCTTGTTTCTGGCTGGTTTTTCTTGCCCTCCCTCTCTCTCTCCCTCTCTCTATACCTCATAGTCCTGCCTATTATTGAGTTGGTTCCTGCTTTGGGTCTATTCAGGTAGCATGATGGCACCTATAGAATTTGATTGAATTCCGCTTTCATCAATTTCCTTTCTTTCCTGCTTTCATCAATTGGATTGAATTATATAGGATAGGTGTCTCCATAATGTGAAAGAGCTTTATTTGTGAAGACTACTCAAAGCATGCAGTCACTTTAATAAATGGGAAGTATACCGAGAATTTAGAAAATCAATCTTTGACTGACTGTGGTACCTTATTTCACCTTATTGCTTCAGGGTCTAGATACACAAAAATGTCATCGCAAGTAATAGAGAAAATGGAGAATGAGCTAGCTTTTAAGGGCCGTTGTCAAGACCTGCCTATTTCATCTTCCTACGAAGCTGCAATGGAAGCACTTTCCTCACTGATAACACGTCAGAATCGTGGAGACCGAACACCTGTTGGTGGGAAGTTTGGGAAATTGGAAAGGATGTCGATCTATCTCAGGGTATAATTCCAAGGTCATTTAGATATGAATTCTTATGGACTGACTTCATGGTTTTACACTGGAACTTAGCAGTCATGCTTAAATATAGTGGAAACATCTCTTTCAATCAACTCCGTGCATTTTGAGGCATGACAATTATGAGTAAAAGTGTTTTCACATTCTACCGCATCCACTTTTGACCTAGTCAAGCAATGCGAAAAATGCAGTAAAAACTTCTTTTTCTGATCATCCAGTGCCTTTGCATATTAGTTATGTGGTACGTCTTTTCTAAGCATGCGTGCTCTTGCTATTCTTCTTGCTCGTTATATGCAGTATGAGCTTTTCTTGGCTCATCCGGACTTTATGGTTAACATAATAAAAAACATGGGCCTCGTCTCCTAAATCAATTGTCTGGCTATCTTATTAGATACTCGGGTTGGAGGAAAAGATTTCTGGGCTTAAAGTAATTCATGTTGCTGGAACTAAAGGGAAGGTAATGTGAAGTTCTTCTGTTTTTCTGTCTCTATTGAACTCATTGGCTACCTCAACTAATGTTAATTCAACCTGTAAAAATCCTCTTATCTCCTATTGCGGATTATTTGAAATGGAAGTTTTTGTCAATTTTGTCAGTAGAAATCAACTGTTGCCTCTGCATATAGCTTAGTCAGTGAAAAAGTAGAAATTATGAATCAAAATATCCTAGATGGCGTGGCTGCAGATGAATGGCTCTTTGTCTAATGCTGAGTGACAGGTCTCGTTGGTCTACTTTTCGTAGCATCGTAATATAAAGTAAATTTTTTTTCAGAGTAACAGTGATAACAAATTTCGCATACTTGATAATGTTTCCTGTCTTCCTATATCCACTTTCTGATTTGTATTGCAGGGTTCGACATGTGCTTTCTGTGAGGCTATTTTGCGAGAGTGTGGATTTAGGACTGGACTGTTCACATCTCCTCACCTAATTGATGTGAGGGAAAGGTTCCGTTTGGATGGGTCAGTACCTTCTTCAACTTGTGTTTTTGTTGCAACTTATCGATTAGTAAGCGAACTTCTGTGGTGTCGTATGGTGTGTCATTAACATGAAGTACTATTATGGGCGAAGTTTGATTGTTGAATAGCTGATGGCTCCATGTATTTCGTGCTTTAGAAGTGGTGTAAAACGAGACTTATCTATTTGCAGATGAGTATTCTAGCACTATGATGACAGCTAATTTTGTAGTTTATCCCACTATCAGGAAATAGATAAATCAATTTTGTTTCTGGGTCATCTGACTGATTAAACGTGATATAAGTACACTCCCACCTTGAAAATCAAGAATTTTGAGATGGGCCAAGGTCAATGTCACACGGCCTTTCATCTATTCATTTTAATAACCAGGGAGCAGATGATTTTTTTGACTTTATGGGGTAAAGGGACTTTTTGCAGTGACAATAAATTCTTGTCATTACTGAAACCCCATGGACTTTTCTGCAAGTCATGCATGGGGTAGCCAATGATTCTTCCATATGAGAGCTTTGCACTTGGATGATGACTGTCAACATATGCACCATGCTGATGATTCTTCTTGTTGTTGGAGAAAATAATGTGTTATTCAGTAACTACAATTATAAGGATATATAAACGTAGGATATATAAAAGTGACTATTCTGCCCTTATCCTTAACGCTCCCCCTCAAGTTGGGATGTAAATATCAAATAATCCCAACTTGTTACCTAAAAAACTCACTCTACTCCCCCTTACAGATTTAGTAAAAATATCCGCAAGCTGATCCTCTGTCCTTGCATATTGAAGAATAATCTCTCCTTTCTCAACTTTCTCCCGTACGAAATGACAATCAACCTCAATGTGTTTAGTTCGCTCATGGAAGACAGGGTTATTCGCAATGTGAATAGCCGATTGATTATCACAATATAAGACCGATGGATCTGATATTGGCAAGCCAATTTCTGATAATAACATCATCAACCAGAGTAATTCACACGTCACATGTGTCATAGCTCTATACTTTGCTTCAGCACTTGATCGAGAAACCACATGTTGCTTTTTACTTTTCCAAGCGACTAAGTTATCTCCAAGGAATACACAGTAACCCGATGTAGATCTCCTATCAATAGGACATCCAGCTCAGTCTGCATAAGAAAAATCTACAGTGTTCTGATGTCCATAATTCTTGAAGAGTAGCCCTTTACCTGGCGTTCCTTTCAAGTACTTGATAATTCTAAGTAGAGTATCCCAGTGACTAGTACGGGGAGAACTCATGAAATGACTGATTACACTGACAACAAAAGATATGTCAGGCCTTATGACAGTAAGATAGTTCAACTTTCCCACTAATTTTCTATACTTCTCTGGATCATGTAACAAATCTCCACTTTTTGCATCAAGCTTCACATTGTGTTCCATGGGAGTATCTACTAGCTTTACTCCAAGATATCCAACCTCGTCAAGGATGTCAAGCACATACTTTCGTTGAGATAAATTGATACCTGCATGTGAGTATGCAACTTCAATACCAAGAAAATATCGTAGACGTCCCAGATCCTTGGTACTAAATTCTTTCTGTAGAAACTGCTTAAACTATTGGATACCATTTGAATCACTGCCAGTAATGATAATATCGTCCACATATACAACCAGGAGAATACATCCAGCTGAGGAGGTAGAACTAAAAACTGAATGATCTACTTGACAACGCTTTAATCCAAACCTGATAATAGCATCACTAAATCTGTCAAACCAAGCGCGAGGAGATTGCTTGAATCCATATAAGGCTTTATGTAAGCGACATACTAAATTCTCCCCCTGAGCAATAAACTCGGGTGGTTGCTCCATATAAACTTCCTCGGATAAATCACAATGAAGGAAATCATTTTTCACATCTAGTTGATGAAGTACCCAACCAAAATGTGCTGCAAGGGAAATAAAAACGCGAACAGAGGAGATTTTGGCAACAGGTGAAAAGGTGTCATCATAATCAATACTGTATGTTTGAGTATATCCTTTTGCAGCCAATCGAGCCTTCAATCGATCAATAGTGCCGTTAGGATGAACCTTAACAGTGAATACCCAACGACAACCAACAGTGTGTTTCGCCGCAGGTAATGAAGTGAGTTCCCAAGTACGGTTTTCAATGAGGGCCTTCATCTCATCTTCCATTGCTTACCGTCATCTAAGATGAGCAAGAGCTTTGACAACACTGCTAGTCACGGAAATAGAGGACAAGGACGAGACAAATATGGAGAAACTAGGAGATAAACGATCATATGACAAGAAATTGGAAATAGGATGACGAGTACGAAGACATTCAGAAAGACCAGAATAAGGAGCATAACGATCCACAGGACGACCGACACAAGAACGTGTACCTTTGCGAGTAGCTATGGGGACATCAGGATCAGAGGATGGTGCAGCAATTGATGAGGGAACAGATGAATCATGTGTAGGTGATGTACTGCGTCGTTGATAGGTGTGCTCAGCAAACTGAAATCCTTGGGCGTCGTTGGAGCTAGCTTCTGGAAGTGAAGTAGGTGGAATAATTGGTACAGCACAACAATTACTATTGTCAGATGTTGTGGGAATAGACTGAGAGGGAAAATATGACTAATCTTCAAAGAATGTCACATCTGCAGACACGAATACACGACGGCAAGCAGGGCTGTAACATTTGTACTCCTTTTGAGTACGAGAGTATCCCACAAAGATACATTTTTCAGCACGAGGATCCAGTTTATCAAGACCTGGAGTAAGAGAATGTACAAAACAAACACAGCCAAATACTCGAAGAGGTAATGAAAAAGGGGGAACGATCTGGATGTAAAGTAGTGAACGGTGTATCCCCCTGAAGAACAAAAGTTGGAAGCCTACTAATTAAATAACACGCTGTCAGAATAGCATGGCCCCAAAAATTTTTAGGTAGATTCATGTGAAATATAAGACAACTGGCAACATCAAGAATATGATGATTTTTACGTTCAGCAACTCCATTTTGTTGAGGGGTGTATGAACAGAAAGTCTGATGGATAATACCATGAGAATCAAGGAATGGCTGGAAACCAGAAGTGGTAGCAAGATATTCTCTAGCGTTATCTGACCGTAAATATGTGACGGAGATATTATACTGATTCAACACTTCGAAGTAGAATAATAAAAAACAATGAAAAATTTTCGTACGGTCCTTTATTAAAAATAACCAAGTCATTCGGGAAAAATCATCCACGAATGAAACAAAGTATCTGAATTCAGAAATATCAGACACACGACATGGACCCCATACATCTGAATGGACCAGCTCAAATGGACTCATTACACGACTCTGAATACGGGAAGGAAAAGACGCTCTATGATGTTCACCAAACTGACATGCTTCACATTGAAAAGAACTCACAGACTCGAACTCAGGAAATATTCGACGAAGTATGTTTGGTGGCGGATGACCGGCTCAACAATGTGTCCGATATATATCAGTGGATGGACGCTTCATAGTTGCGGCAGCTAACGCCTTCTTGTCAAGATAATATAAACCATTTGATTCGTGTCCCCCACCAATCGTCTGTCCAGTCTTCAGATCCTGAAAGATACAGCGAGAACCAGAAAAAATTATAGACCAATTCAATTGTTTAGTCAATGAGCTAACAGAAATCAGATTATGGGGAGACTGGGATAGGTGAAGGACAGATGACAAAGAAAGAGAGGGACTCAAATGAACAACTCCCGTACCAGTAACCTGCGATTGGGAACCATTTGCTAATGTAACTGAATTAGACAATGAAGGAGACAGAGAATGAAATGAAGATAGCAAATTAGAGTTACCAGACATGTGATTGGTAGCTCCAGAGTCTATGACCTAAGAATCAGACGTCGCAGAAAACAAACAAGATGAACTACCTTTGGATGTTTGTGCCAAAGTAGCAGTAGGAGCTGAAGTTCCTGTCATTTGTTGAGGACGAATCAATGCATCATACTCAACACGTGTCAATGTAACTGAGTCTCCTACATGTTGTGTGGTGCTCGAACTAGACGGAGTCAATGAAGGAGAAACAACATGATTCTCCACTTTAGCATAGGCGGCAAGAGGTGGTTTGAGCTTTGGATGAAGAGAATAACAATAAGCTTCAGTATGACCAGTTCTCTGACAATGATGGCAATAGCGTGAACTACGACTATTCCCAGAACTAACGGCACCACGATTGCTAGCCCCTCCATCGCGACCTACTCGGCTACCATTATAAACAAAGCCACGTCCACGAGCTTGGTAACCTCGAACACGACTCTCACGTCCATCAGGACCATGGGAAAGCATAGCGCTCGTCTCTATAGTTGGCATGGAAGAAACTTTCTCAGTAACCGTAGAACGAAGAGCTTGAGAAAAGACTTCATCCACAGTGGAAAGTTAGCTCTGTGACGTAATGTGTTGCCGAAGAGATGAATACTGGAGCCCCAATGATTTAAGATATAATATTGTTTGCAGATCCTCTTGTCGCTTGGCCAAAACACGTGGATCATCCGAGGCAGGAAGATAAGTGCCCAAACGTTGACAAAGAGTAGTAAACTGAGCATAATGATCATATATAGATTGATCTCCACGCTGAAGATCAAATAATGCTTCCCAAGTGTCACAGAATTGTGTCATATTATTTTATCCAGAATAGAGCAATGCACATTTCTCCCAAACCGCCTTAGCAGTCTTACACTGAATAAAGTGGGGACTAACCTTTGAATCCATGCTATTTCATAGAAGAGTTCGAATCATAGCATCTCCTGCAGTCCATTTGGCAAGTTTCTCTTTCTCAGACGGTGCTGTAGATGTAAGAAAATCAAGTTGTTCGGTGGCAGTAAGATAGACTTCGACAGCTGTTGACCATGATGGATAATTTGTGCCATCCAACTTGACAGAGGTCAATTGAAAGTAACCAAAAGGGGATCCAGAATTCGATCTAGTAGCCATGAATTCAATCAAGTCCAAATACAAAATGAACTTCACAGTAATTAAGAACTGCAACTAACGTATGTATTGCAACACAAAATGCTCCAACCTAAAGGAGTAACTCCACTTTACTGACTTCAAGTCTCCAAGAGCTATCAAGAACAGAATTTGGACTTGATTGAATTTAAACCCCCAACACCAAAACAGAACACCAATAGAAATGGTGTTATTCATCAGACCTTCTCAAATGTATCAGCACATTCTATATTCCTCAAACTCATTTGCACTCCTAGAATACCGATTCACTTCAGAGAACTTAAAAACATTGAATATCATACACCTACAGAGTTGTGCAACTACCAAGGAAGGGTTGCTCCTCAGTCAGTAGCTTTAGAGAATTCCAGAATAGGTCCAGCAGCTTCAGAAGATGCCTGAAATGGGTACATTCAGCTCAGAGCAGGAGGTTGCAGCTTCAGAGAATGCTGGAAATACGCCCAGCAGCTTTAGAGGACGCCTGAAATAGGTCGCCAGCTCAGAACAGGTCTTGGAGGTCGCTGGTGCGGTCGGCGCCGGAAATGGGGTCGCCAAGCCTGGGCGACCTCAGATCTGGCTGCGCCTGCTTGGGATGACCTCGGTCAGCGCTGGAAATAGTGTCGCCAGGCCTGGGCGACCTCGGTTGGCGCCAGAAATGGGGTCGCCGAGCCTGGGCGACCTCAGATTTGGCTTCACTGGGGGTCCCCGAGCCTGGGCCACCTCAGATTTGGCTTCGCTGGCTCGGGACAACCTCGGATCTAGCTTCGCGGCTGCTGGACGACCTCAGATCTGAGGGTTTTTTTTTTTCTGGCGAGAGGCCGACGGCGGCCCGATGGAGGATCGACGATGGTCACCGATGGATGATCAACGGAGGTGGTTGTTTTAGGTTTAGGGTGGCTCTGATACCATGTTGTTGGAGAAAATAATATGTGTTATTCAGTAACCACAATTACAAGGATATATAAACTTAGGATATATAAAAGTGACTATTCTGCCCTTAATCATCAGTCTATTTGTGAAAGTGTAGATTGATGTTTGGCAGGCTTTCATTTAAGAGCAGACTCTGAGTCTGAATTGTATTTAACTACGATCGCATTAATTATGATTGAATGAAGTCATGTTGTATTTTCAAGGATAAGATTGTTCATTCCAGTTTGTGAATTAAGTTACTTTTAGTGAACACACTGTCAACATCTATTGCTCCTACTTAAATGTACTTTGTTTAGGTTGGATGTGTCTGAGGATAAGTTCCTGCTATATTTTTGGGATTGCTGGAGTCAACTGAAGGTAATAGATCGTCTCTTTCTTTGGGCTCTTGAATGGCACAAGTAATGATCAATTTGGGTTTTATGTTTTGGATGAGAAACTGGGAGTTTCCTGTTTATGGCGTTAACAACCGCATTCCTTGATTAGGTTGCTGCCTTTTTTGGCTTTGACAGCCAAGTTAATTGGAATACATTAAACCATCGATTACCTCATTCTACTCTGAAGCTGCAACTTCTTTTCTGGAAGCTTCTCAAACATCAATTTCTCTTTAAAATGGAAGGTTCTGTTACCTTTACTATAAGAAAATAGATGAAGACATGAAATGTAGAAAAGTGAACTTTGAACTTGACTGACGACACTTGCTCTTGAATTCATGGCTTTGTGCTCAAATTGTCATCTCAATGATCCATGAATGTGCTCGAGTGATCTGATACTTTATTTGGGAAGGTGATTTACATGGACTTTACTTTTAATTCAGAGTTTTGGATTTACAGGAAAATGTTTCAGAAGATCTACCAATGCCACCATTGTTCCAATTTCTCACGATACTTGCTTTTAAAATGTTCATATCTGAACAGGTATGCTGTCATCTGTTTCTTGCTCCCTAAGTTTAGTAACTAATGACACCTCTTTGTTTAAATTGGGTTGCAGCAAGAGTTGTTTTGATCTCTTTACTTCACTTCATTAGGGCCTGTCTCTGCCCGCCCACAGGATGATGGCAGAAGTTAGGTCTCAGAATAATGTTGACACTTACGTTAGTGTTGATTGATTTATTTGCTGAAGTAATATATCCCTAGTTAATATTCAATTTGACAAGATTAAAGGCTTGTTTGGGGTTGGATCTAAGTTTAATGAGACTTTCTAGAGATTAATTCGAGGAAAGCAGATACAAGGTTCTGAGGCAGTCTGAGCTAACCATGAATTTGGCTCAATGCTTCTGAATCTTAAATGGGAAACACTTTCAAAGAGCTTCATACTTTTTCTTTAGTTTTATGGAGTTCCAATCAAAAAGATCCTGCAACATAGTTTGTTTATGCCATCTGTTAATCCACAAAACGAGACCATGTTTGGAAGAGTTGCTTACATTTTTCTGATGCTTCTTTCCCGAGGTTGTGGTTTTCGTCAAATTGACAATCCGAGAGTTCATGATGGGGGTGATCGGTTCACAACCTAGAACCGATAACCGCCTGCTGGGGACCAGTTTCGCAAAATGCGAATTGTGAACCACCTATCTTTCTATGGACCCACCCGAGAACCGAACCACCGTTCAGTCCGATTTTCGGATGGATCCATGGAACCGGTCCTATCGACTTGGTAGGTCACTATGGCATTAAATTTTTTTATTACTAGCTTTCCAACTTCACCTGTTTCAATCTCAATGTTGAAATCTTCCCACACCAATTTCCCCTGAAATAATGTTTAATCCGTTTCAAGTTGCCTCCACCTGCTTTATGTGCTTTACATATTCGAACCAACACTACATAATGCCCATTACCTGTATATAAACATTAAAAGCTTTGGTCCGGTTGGGTGGTTCCCACTTGAAACCGGGAACCAGACCGGTACCCGCCGGTTCTATCAAATTGGAACTGGGACCCAGACCGATACCCGGTGGTAACCATCCAAAACCAGCCGATTGGGTACTTTCCGGTCTGGTTTGGGTGGATCTCGGTTTTTTGCTCACTCCTAGTTCATGACCTTGTATTTGATGGAGGAAGCATGCAAGTTCTCGATGAAAATGCGGTCAAATTTTTAGATTTGAAGGAGGATTTTAATTTTTGACATTTCCCAACTTTTCCATCTTCTTCAGTTGCAAACATGACTAGGGGAATGATGCAGTTCTGTTTTACTTTTTTATTTTTGTCTCCTAAGTCTATGCTCAACACTCAGTTGAGTGTGTATCGGGGTGTTTTTTTTTTTTTTTTTTTTGGGGGGGGGGGGGGGGGGAGGGAGAGAGAGATGTCGTGCATTCTAATAAGTAAATGTAACATATTCTTGTAAGTCTTGTACTTCATGGTTGATTTAAGTTGCACTTCCAAGATTATAAGTAAGGAAAGTTGAGTCGCCAAAAAGAAGGAAGGGAGGGAGGGAGGGAGAGATGTCATGCGTGCTCATAAGATAAAACTGCCGTGCTAATTATGTGTGTTTTTCTCGATCTTCTAGTATTGCGTGGTTGATTTAACTAGCTCTTCCGAGATCATAAGTAAGGAAAGTCGAGTTATAAATTTTTCCTTTATTATGAAGTACAGTCATTTGTTCTTTGATACCTATGCAGTCTCTCTGCGAAATTTGATTGTTGGTGCTGTTTCATGTTCCACTACATTTTGGTTGTCCATGGTGAATTTAAATATCAATCTATTTCGTGGTTAATCAGTTAATCAGTGTTTGCCAAGAATTTTCGTCAGTGCCACTTGACAGAAATGTTTTCTCTATAGGTTGATGTGGCAATAATTGAGGTGGGTCTTGGAGGGAAAAAGGATTCAACAAATGTGGTATATTCACCTCCGCTAATTTTGAGCTACTTTTCCAATTATAGAACTCTTCATGTGTGTTTCCTTTTATTTAATTACGGAAGCATGCTCGCAATAAACCTTATGCCAATATCTCTTTCTCCTCTTCCATGAACAACTTTAAATGTCAAAACGATAAGGCAGTCAATGGTCACTATTTTTGGTGCTATTGTGCAGATAAAAGAGCCTGTTGTTTGCGGCATTACTTCTCTTGGGCTGGATCATGTGGAAACTTTGGGTGTGTCTAGTTTTCCTGTCTCCGTCCACAACTTTAATTTGTTCTAAGCCCCGACCATTTGTATCACTGCTTGATTGGTTTTCTATGTGCCTATGTCAATCATGTTCGATAGGAGGGTCATCAATTCATGCTTTACATGTCTTATGCTATGCAGGAAACACCCTAGGGGAGATTGCTTCTCATAAGGCTGGGATTTTCAAGGTGTCAAGCTCTTGCATAATGGCCTCAAAATCAGCATAGCATTGTTCTTTAAAAAAGTTGATTTGTTGCAGAATTTCCTTGATCATAATAAATATGTAGTTTGAAGCTTGAGTATCTATTTTGAATTTTGTGACTTCCTTGCTCCTGAAGCCTCAAATTCCAGCATTCACTGTTCCCCAACTATCTGAAGCAATGGATGTTCTTGAGGAGACGGCGGGTGGGCTAATGGTAATTATTTTCCCCGTCAATCATGATAGACTGATCGTTTTTTCTCGACGGTGATTAGTTCATTTCTCAAATGGTAGTTTGACTATCTTTCCTTTTTCCTAAAGTTTAGTGGCAGTTACAATGTTTTGTTGCGAATCTTACGTAGAGTATAAACCTACCTACTTGTTTTTTAGATTGAAGGATTAATTATTTTCCCTGTTAATCATGATAGACTGATCGTGTTTCTCAACAGTGATCAGCTCATTTCTCAAGTGGTAGTTAGACTGCTTTTGCTTTTTCCTGCTGTTTTTTAGCGGTTGGTACGTTTTATTACCAATATTTGGTTATCGAGTATAAACCTACCTAGTTGTTAATTAAATTGGAAGATGGATTTTTGTAGCAAAAAAGATGGAGCTGAAATGGTAATCATGGCATTTTCCAGTGAGTTGACAGTACTTGTAGTTGGATATACTTCTGCAGATAGACCTTATTTATAATCGTGTAAACTTTCAGAAGGGGGCGGGGCTTGCTATTGGGGTTAGGAGTACTCTAAAACCTAAGTCAAGTGATGGAGTATCTCATCCTTCCCTTTCTCAAAATTCTTTTACATGGCACTAAGTCAGAGAACATCCTATAATAGATGAACAGTGTCATGGCCATTGCTTCGTTATGTTACTTCTGCATTCATCAGTACGCACTCTCAGAGAATATATTGTTTAGAAATAAATCTTCTTGTTTTGAAAGAGAAATTTTGTGAGCCGATCAGAAGACAGAGAGGGGGAACAAAAGTTGTAATATGAAACCAAGATTGGGACCATGCTGTAGCACATGCAACTTGCAAGCTGATGTTATCTTGAACCTGAATCAAATCCTGAAGGAATCTACCAAGTTAGACCTATTAACTTTTGGATGGGCAAGATAACCTTAAAGCTGTTTGATTTTTGTTGGAATATATAAATATTAAACGATGTCTTCTTCTAATAGCTTAAGTTTTTAGAGCAGTTAGCAGTGGTCCCACCAAATCTTTTGTGGTATCAGAGCAGGAGGTCCTGAGTTCAAACCTTTCCAAGCCCCTATTTGCCTCCGCAATGAATTTGTTCACGCTTAGTACCAGGCAAAAAACAGACTAAGCGTGAGGGGGAGTGTTGGAATATATAAAGATTAAACTGCGCATTCTTTTGATAGCTTAAGCTTCTAGAGCAGTTGGCAGTGGTCCTACCAAATCTTTCAGTTTTAGTGCTGCTAGTTTGTACAGATTGGGTAAGAGATCTTTGTGTTTTTATTGTCTGATGCATCTATAACAAATTAATGGGCTGTTAAATTTGTAAATACTAGGTAGGCAAGTTGGAGATGTTATGACATTCTAAATCTGAATATCAAGCGGTACTTCTTCTCTTATCGGCTGTTTGGACCTTTGTGGGATTGTAGATTCAATGAGTGCAAAATCTAGCTCACTTCATTTGATGTGTAAAGTGCATATCTTCTCTATATGGCATCCTTGGATAATTGGACTCAGGAGATACTGAAATATATCAGATGGCTATTACATATGGTTTCCTGTCTCATTTATGAGCACATTGTTGCTATTAGTGGCTTCGACTTATTAGAGGTGTTGTAGTTCCTGTCAACACAGAACCCTTGAATTTCTGCTGGTAGTATCTGAACCGACAAGCCTTTTCTTATAGGTTCCATTGCAAGTAGCTGTACCACTTGATATTCAAAAGTGGGGCAGGGACACAATAAGCCTGTCTGGGGATCACCAGCTTGTTAACGCTGGGCTTGCTGTTTCACTTTGCAAATGCTGGCTTCAGAGAACCGGAAACTGGGAAAAACTACTCGAAAAGGTTGCTTTGTATTCTTGTGGGCCTCTCTTGAATTTTGAACAGAATTTAAATGGACAAACCCGCAAACTTAAGCTCCTAATTTTGGTATAAATGGTTCAACAATTTGCGTTAAGGTGATGAGACTACACTTGGATTACAAACATTATGCATAATGGCATTGAACTTCTCAATGTTAGTTTGTAACTGAGCAGCAAAGTTTCTTAACGTCAGTGAATATCCATTATTTATTTTCTCTTCAACGTCCAGGGAAGGGTGCTCCCATCTAATTATTTTGTGTCATCGGTATAGCATTGTTATTTGAATTTGGTGAACACTTCATTCTGACATCTCAGTCGCTGGGGTCAGAAACAGGATGAGAAGGCAGCTGGACTAGAACTGCCTCCTGCATTTGTTAGAGGTCTTTCAACAGCGCGCCTTTCTGGAAGGGCACAAGTGGTCCACGATACTCCTTTGATGTTTGATGGCTCAGTAGATACTTCGGAAAATTCGGGAGAGTTGATTTTCTACTTAGATGGAGCTCATAGTCCTGAGAGCATGGAGGCTTGTGCCAGATGGTTCTCTGGTGCCACTGAAGCTAACAAAACGTTAATGCCATTGTCATCACCACCATCTACTTCTTTCAATGTTCACAATATGAAGTCATTCTGGGGAAATGGTTGCCTCAGTTATGAAAATGATTGTGTGACGTCGTGTAATAAGATGTCAAAGCAGGTAAAGTTACTCACATATTGAGTTTCTTTTCAGATGTAAGTATTTCTAGTTTCTTTTATGAGGAATCTTTCTCCTTAGACGACACAATTTTTGTCATTTAAGAAGTTCAGTTTTGCTTTTCTTTTTTCTTTTTTTTTTGGTGGTCAGAAAGTTCAGTTTTGCTTGTTTTGTGGGTTTTTGATAATTTGCTTATTTTATATTTGGTAGATTCTATTATTTAATTGCATGGATGTTAGAGACCCTCAAGTTCTTCTCCCACGACTAGTGAATATTTGCGGTTCATCAGGTATATCCACTTCAAAAGAAATATGCACTCTTCATGATGCAAGATGTTTCCTTTTGCATTCTGACAAAGCCCGTATAATTTAGTGCATGAAGGCATTTGATTTGCAATTTGATGGTTTTCTCTTGATGATTGTCATTCTCTTTCCCTTGCTATATCAATGTTATCATGTGCACATTGATGCCTTGGTTCTCTTGTATTGTATGCCTCTCATGCCTGATGGCAATCAGGGTTTTCAAGATGACTTCACCTCATTCTATTATCAAAGCTTCTTTTTTCAGTTAGCTGCACTCTTCTTACCCATCATTGATACCCTTGTATAATGATCGTTAAATAGAAAAAAGGGTATATTATTTTTATGTAGAATTTAGTGCATCAGCTTGATCCTGGAAATAATTTCAAGCATTTATAATAAGTGACGTGATGGTTTGGGATAAAGGTGTTGTTGATGTTGATGTTGATAATAAGTGAGGTGATGCAAGTTTCTGTTGCTGCTGCTTCTGTGGATGCAATGTTGGTTGCTCATATTTGGACATTACCGGTAGACCATAGATTAGCCATCTTATATGTCATTTTGCGAGGCTTGCAGATGACTGCTTAAGAGCTTTGTTCTAATCTTCTGCAGGGACCCATTTCTCAAAGGCTCTGTTTGTCCCCAGCATGTCAAGATATAATAAAGTCACTTCTGGTACTTCGGTTATTACATCAGATATCCCTACTACTAGGGACTTGTCGTGGCAGTATAACCTCCAAAGGATTTGGGAGAAGATTATACATGGGAAAGGTTTGTCTACTCTTACAAAAAATAGTGTAATTGAACTGCAGCTTGTAGAGTACCACAAATAGTGTTCATTGTTAGCCCCTGCACCATCTTCAGAAGTGGCCTCAAACAAGTATTTCATGTCAATTCTTCCCCTTACTGTTTGTTGCTATTGCTATTAATTCCGGTATTAGCTTGATTCTTCCACATGATTCTGCTAATGTTAGTTGTAGTTCACAGCAAGCTCTGACTGGTCTACGAGATTGAGGTGGGTTTGCGTTGAGTAGTCACATCAAATAAATTAATCAACAATCAAACGAATTGGTCAAATGATACGGCCTCTATAGAAGTAAGGTTGATGTTACCAGTTGCCACTTGATTGAAAATGCTTCCACCACAAAAAAGTTTACCGATCCGTCCATGTGAAAATGTTGAAGTTTCGCTCGAGCTTGTAACAATTTCTTTATGCATGAGCAGATGTTTCCCTCGACAAGAGTTCCAAGACAGACAGTGTAGACTCCTTGCCCCATCACGAGTTTCTTTACGAAGACGTTTCCCATTGCAGTCCGACAGATCGAAATTTTGCATGCAGCGCAGTGATGCCTTCCTTGCCATTGACGATAAAGTGGCTAAGGGACTGTGTTAAGGAAAACCCTTCTTTACGCCTTCAGGTAACCCTTCTGTCATGAACATGATGTCCATAGGTTGCTACAGAAGAGTCTTGCCAAAATATTTGTGTGGCTAAATGGAAAATATGTGTTTCCACTGTTAGCGTGAAAAAGATTCTGAATTTGAGAGCATATAATATGGTCTTTTCACTTGATCTGGTTGTCTTTCATCATTCAGACCGAGGGAGATTTTTTCCCTTCACATTGCTGTTGGTGCTTAGCGATTCACAATATATGTACCTTTCAGTGAAAATAGAGACTGAAGATGTGTATGTAGAGTGGTTTGCATGCTCATGTATCAGACCATTGGTTATGTTAACTATCTAATCGGTGGATACGCAGGTACTCGTCACTGGTTCACTGCATTTGGTAGGAGATGTGCTCAAGTTATTGAAGAGGTGATGCAGATAAGGAAGGCATTCTTGTTTAGAACTTCGTATACCATACTATTACTTGTCCCTTTCCTCCGCATAATTGCTGAGGCCATGATTTGTTGGTCATTCAACCGAATAATGCCCTCTTCGCCCCTATTTTCCTTTTGTATTTGAGCTTTTTCCTATTATCCCGCAGGGTTAGTATTGGGGGCATTTGCCGTCTTTCATTCTTGATCGTGTCAAGCCATCTCGTTGTAACATTATTGTTGACACTCAGTCTTGGGATTAACCATATACTGCGTGGAGCAAAATTGGTGATTAAGTTTCCTGCAACTGAGTTTGTACCTGTTCCTGGAACAGTACATGGTTTGGAGGGCTTCGGTTTGGTCTTTTCAATCTCGACCAGTTGTCGCACTCGAAAAAAATCTCAGCAGTTCCCGGTCTCAGTTATGATAGAATAACCTTAGGATGTAATAGCCCTTTGATAAATTAACCCGTCAGCAGGGGAAAATTGTGAAACATTGGGATAAACATCCACGGCAGGAGAGCACCAAAGAGAACTGCCGAAACGACAATGTATGAGTATTTTGTAGCCTGTAAATGATTTGCTATGTTATGCGAAAGTTTATACCGAAGACGGTTCTGAACACGAGTGGAAATGTGATGTAAAATCTTCCTAAAGTGTATTTGTATAGTGTAAATGGGGGTGAAAAGTCAATCCTCCCCGGCCCCTCCAAAGGGAAAAAAATGTCTAAATTTATGAATAAACATATATAAAGACTGGCATTCCTGGGAAATGACCCAAGATAACCAGAAGAAAAAAGACGGGAAAATGCAGAAAAGATCAGCCCAATATAGGAGAAAAAGAAGAAGAATCCCTCCAGGTCAATGCTATATGCTCCAAATCCCGAAATGCACATCAACGCTTGGGTGGTGATCGGGAAGAACCCTGAAACCGGAACTGAACGTCCAATGCCGGCTAGATCTGGCTCCCATCTCTCTCATCCGGCACATTCCACTTTGGCAGAGATTTGTAAATGTCGTGCTTTCTCAAATAAGACCGGTTATAAGGAGGCGACAGTCACTGTATCCTGAAGGCATCAGATAATAAGTGAGAGTCATCCGCACCAGGAGGAGATAATGGTGGGACTGCTGAAGGGTGACTATCGCTCTCGGTACTTTCCAATACTCTTGTCGGGATGGCTCGGGACTCTTTGTTGGTACGTATCTTTCTTGAGGAAACCTCACCAGATTCAAGTTTCTTAGAAGAGTTCCTGCTCTCAATGGACACAATCTTGTCCTTTGAGAGAGTCGTTCGTGCTGATGCTATTACAGAGCTGAAAACACCAGATTCCCTCAATCCTTGCACGATAACCTGTAAAGTTGGAAAGGAAATGCCACTGGTGATTTTGTTCAATCTTACAGAAGTATCTCACTACCGTAAACCTACTTACAGCACAATTTAAAGATGCACCTTAATTAGAACTTACCATTGGAGCATAAATGCGAGTCAAAATGCCTCTCCTGAGAAGTTTAAGATTCACTGTCCGGTCTGTCCATACAACTCGTTCTCGATACCTGCAGGGAAAAAAAGAAAGAAATGCATGCAAAATAACTTCAGAATTCAAATGTATCTCCATGATGACAAAAATGCTTCAGAGAACTGATCCAGCGAAATGTTATTGAGTACACGAAGTAGCATTCTCAAGATCCTGTGACACGTGGAAGACCCTATGGTGAATGATGACTGTGTCTCTACTCTCCTTTAAGAGAGTTTCTTTAAGAGAGTTTCAACATGTAAGAGCTGGCACAGAGATATGATAGTCTAAGTCCAAATGGAGAGCAATAGTATTGTAACAATATCAATAGTACTCCAATGCATGATGGTAGTCTAGCTCCAAATGCACAGCAATGTTATTCTCACGAACGAGCAACCCCACATGAAGAACATAGGTAATTGTTGGGATAGCCATAATTTATCTGACGACTTGAGAAAGAGCAAGTTGCTTAAACTTAGGTCGAATCTGTTCCTTCACCACCAATTTTCATTCCTAATCCAAATGGAACCAAAAGCACCACCCAGTTGAGGAATGGGGATTCCTTTCCTTGTCCGAATCAAAAGGACCCGTAAATTCTGACCATGCTACAAGATAATAAATCATGGAAGATAGAATGATGACGAAGAGCATTTACCAGCGAAGCATTTCCTCCTCTGTCGCAGTCGATGCAATAATGAAAGCCTGCAATATAATTAAGTGTTGAAAAAAAAGTTCACAAGGCATAAACAAATCTTGTCATCCTCAATTATGATTTTAGTTGCCAGTCAAATGGAAATTAGATTATTCATATTTCTGAAAGAAGGAAAAAAAAAAACTGTGGTCCTGTTTCTAGGAGCCGGCAATAAAGCCCCAGTGGGAAGGAAAAATATACTGTCAGAACTTACTGCTCGGTCAAACTCCAACATGAAGCATCTTTTCACATCCTCCTTTGTGGGCTTGCAGCCACACCGATCACGTCTTGATGTCAAATCCGAAAACTTTGGATATGTGTAATGCAGAACAGCAGCCTCTTCCAATTTAATCTCACTACCACAGATTGCACACAATAAGAAACAAAAGACATGGCCAACAATGCGTCTGTTGCATGAGATGAGATCCCATAAACATTTTCCAAACAAAGGCGAAACATTTGGAACATCTCACTACACACTTATGTACACATGGCATCTGTATATCATCAGCCAAAAAGTGAAGTAAACAAGCATGCAACCACAGCCGTACTTTGGGGTTTTCATGTAGTTGTGCCATCTGTGAGCACCATTGGGACGAAGATGATCTTGAATACGAGCTGCAGCCTTCCCATTTCCATAAGTCAGAAAGTAATTTGGATTACCACGAGTTGCATCTTTGTAATTGCCAAAGTATACATCTTTTGTTAGATGATCGTAGTTCTTTTTAAACATTGACACCTGTAAAAGACTAACAATTAGATAATGTTGAAATAAAGAGTAATTTTTGGTGAAGACATATACTGCTATAGCCCGAAACCCAACATAGACGTTTGATGATGATCTAGAGAAGAATATATGTCTCTTTATCCAATGCACTGTGAGGACCAAGAACATACAATGCATGCAAAATACTAATTGATGCTCTTCCATTGAAAATTGCAGAATGTTGCCCAGAAAGTTCAATGTGAAACAGGTGAAAGATGAGCTGCTTTATATTTAACCAAGTTGACAAATCTAACTGAAGGCTCCACAGTAAATCATGCCTTCTAACCTTGTCAAAGTGCTTCGGCCACTTAAGTTATATTGATTACTCATAAAATCAGCTGAAAGATCGTTGACAAAATGATCGAAAACCTTACCTCACTAAAGGGTTCTTTAACATCATCTCTCTCCACACTGCTTTCCTGATATAAGATGATCGCATATTAGTGTATAATGAGGATATCGTGGGGCAGACGGAATTCAGTTTCCACATGCTAAAGACATCTGACTCACATAATTTGGAAAAATGACCATATCAACATTTCCAGGCACATCAGCCAGCAGCTGTCTCAATGAATACTCACGAGTTCCAGCTGGATATATGAGCTCGTCAGTGTCAAGATGGATGATCCAATCCATCCCTGCATCCTAAAATCAAAAGAAGATATTAACTTGCTACAAAATATTCAAAGGCCTTTCTAATGAATTAAAAAGACATTCTGGATGATAGGATTAACCAAGCACTCTTCATACCCTTGCCATGACAATAGCCATTTCCATATTCAGCGATTGCTTCACAAAAAGTTCATAGTTGCATGGCTTGAAGAAGAAGCTTGCCAACCAAGTCTCATTCCAGATACGACTGAACATGACATAATATACAAAAATAAAAAAATAAGTTCATCAAAATCGGAACAGTCGAGCAAGATGCAAAAATGGTTGCTGGTCAGGCACATAGCACAACTTCAGTTTTCCTTGTTCGTTTCAACTGATCACATTGTGGAGAGCCAGTACAGTCGAAAAGCTGGCATGATTGTCAGGATCCACTTAGATGACCCTATATAAGTAGGAAACGGCACTTAGCCCAAAAGGAAAAAAAACGGGTGTAGGAAATGGCTCAATCATTATTGTAGTAGATTTGCATGGAATAATGATTAGCTATGTTGATTGTACTTCCGCACCTAATTACTTTTGTCAAGGAATCTCTGCATCACATCATGTCCAGAATCAGAGTATTCAAAAAAGAAATCATGAGAACAATATTGTATATAGATGACTTTCCTAAGATACGGATTATACAAACCTTTTTGCTTGCTGTTCCTCTAATTCTCTCGTCCTGTATATGACCTTGACCCCCTGAAAATAAATTCCTCAGCAAATTATGAAATAACAATAACAACATCAACAACACCTGTATCCCAAACTAGTTGGGGTCAGCCAAATTATGAAATAACCATGATCAAAATTTGATGGGAAATGACAACAGAAAGATTGCGGAACAGGTGGGCCCCTGTCTATATAATTCAAAGAAAACACATAATTTCAACTCACTGGAATAGATTCCAAAACTTTAGACACGTCAGGCGAGGCAGCCTTTCCTTCTACAAAAAGGAAAAACGTCGATACTCCAATAACCTTATGATAAAATAGCCACGGTAGTGTCTGTTCTAGGCCAGCAGAAGTGCTTGTCGTGATGCATATCTGAAAAAACACAATAGACATATCAAGTCGCCTGTACATCGCTTTAGCAGGAAATAGAACAAAAGGTTGTCATATGCAAACAAAACAACTACTCTATCTTATGAAATCTCGCGCATAATTAGGTGATAGTTATTTTCTATTTTGGTGGGAATAGGAAGGGAGGCAGAGAAAAGAAAAGGAATGAAATGAATCATCAGCCTCAAAACTTGCCATTTCTAAAATCAAAACTCATTTCAAGATAACATAAGTAGAAATCACCCTCAATACATATTATAATGAGCTAATATCATTCCACTGGCTATGTGAAAAGGATAGGATTTTATGAATGTGAACCTGCCAGTTGAGATAATATTTCCGTTTTGGGCAGGATTAAAAAGAATCAACATATTGAATAAAGATTAGATGACAAAGGTTGGGTACTCATGTTGTATAAGACAACACAACAGGGTTCTACATTTCCTCCGTCAACTGAAAAGCCCTACTCTGTTTCCACAACTGTGCAAGGTCATCTTGAAATGCCAAGACATAGTATGCAACTCACGCAAAAAAAGGCCAGCTTTTCTTGAGGCTTTGTAAATGACTGGTATGTGTGTGTGTTTGTCTCTCTCTACATATATGTCAATTAATATAGAGTATTACTAACAAGATTTACCGCCAGAGTGAATGATCTGACGGATAGACTCTGACCAGTTTGATAACTAATCCTCCCACTCGTACACACTGCACAATGTTCCATACATAATACCGGTTCAATTTATTGGGGAGTGCACATTTGCTATCTCTACTGCTGTGATTAATCTACTTGTTGCCAAATAATTCAACAAAATCGAGATGCTACTGCCGCTTGATCGTGATCAGGTCATGCAAATGCGAGTGCTAAATTCGCTAGTCCACATATCAAACACGGCCAAGTACGCACAAACGAGACATTGAAATAACAAATAGCAACTCGAGCCAGCTCACTCAAAATGAAAATCGTGCTCACAAGTCGTAAGTGATGACGTTTTTCGCACATTGCACAAGCATAAATTAATAAGAGTCCACACGCGATTATCAACCCATTCCTTCGTGTAGAAACACGACACGTCTCTCCTAGCTACAAAACTCCGATGGCAAAACCACGGCGCGCCCAATCAGGGGACGCAACGCGAAATTGCCAGAGAACCGAACTCACCTGAGGCCGCAGATCCGATCCGAGATCGAACTTCCAATCGCGATAGTACGGGAACGACGCCGTCCGGCTCCGGCCGAGGACGTCGACGCAATCGGAGCCGTCGCCGCGCGAGGTACGGGACGGCACATTGGAGCCCCCGGCGCCGTCCATGCCGGGGAACTCGAGGCGATCGGTGGACCAGCGGGTGACGGGATCGTTGAGGCCGCCGCGCCATTGGAGGACGAAGGCGAAGCAGGCGAGAGTCAACGGGAGGGCAGTGAGGAGGAGGAGGAGGCGCGAGGCGAAGGCCTGGTGAGACGATTGAGAGGAGTGGTGACCCGCCATTGGAGGAGTTTAGCGAGCGAGAGAGAGAGGGAAGATGGACGACTGGTGCATCAACTATATCAACTCTCCAGCGTTATATGGAGACATTGACATAGAAACTGCAGGAGGGAGAGGAAGAGGAAAGGAATGTCCACTCG
Organism: Rhodomyrtus tomentosa; assembly: GCA_028455895.1. Classification (NCBI taxonomy): domain Eukaryota; kingdom Viridiplantae; phylum Streptophyta; class Magnoliopsida; order Myrtales; family Myrtaceae; genus Rhodomyrtus; species Rhodomyrtus tomentosa. Next base: position 36,098,830 of record JAPCWY010000010.1, read on the forward strand.
GAAGCCGTTTTGTTTTTGTCGTTGGCGGTGTTTTTCTTTATTCCCTTCTTCTTCTTTTTCAATTTGCTTTTGTCTTCTCCTCCAATTTTTTTTTTTGGAGAATTACACGTATAATCTTAAATTTTAGTCCAATATATAATATCGTTCTTAAATTTTTAATTTGCCGATACGATATCTGAATTTTAATCCAATATGTAATGTGATTTTTAAATTTTTAATTTATTTAATATGATGCACGAACTTTTGAAATATATAAGAAAATGTCCGATGACATCTATGAACTTGAATTAAATAAAATGACTGTATTGAATATCTTTTTATAATTCAATGATTAAATTGAATATATTCTAAAATTTCAAAAATTATATTAATCAAATTAATGTTTTATGGACCGCATTACATATTTAATTGAAGCTTAGCGACTATAATGGTCAAATTAAAAGTTTATAGATCACGCTACATATTAAATCAATGTCGGGCGACCATTGGAGTCATCGCCTCTCCCCTTTTCCTCTTCTCTTTATTTCATGGGGACAAATTGAATTTAAAAAAAAATAACGGAAGAGAAAAAACTACAAAATGCATTTAAAAAGGAAAGAGAAAAAAATAAAATGAAATATGAGATTTGTCAAAAAAAAAAAGAGAAGTCAACTTTTTTTTAACCAATTTTTTTTTGGAAAAGTCAACTATTTTTTTTTTTTGAAGCGGTATATATTACAAGAATTCACACATGAAAACCCCTCATCCGATTAATATCGGCTTAATTAATCTCTTTAGTAAATATTTTATTCATTCCACAATAATGACAGTCGGTTCTAAGATTAACTTTTTTCCATTAAAACATTTCAAAAATTGTGGAAATGAAGACTAGGCGGGTATCCATGGTAATCCTGAATTGGCTAGAAATAAGCTTATATTATAGTTCTAAGGGTTGCATCTTTTGGGACACACGGGTAGATTCCCATAATGCATTATTGGGCCTATCGCTAAAAAAAAAAAAGAAGAAGGTCAATTCCATGCATAATACGTTACGGAGATTTGATCACATTATCTAAAATCGTATCGTATCGTACGATACGAATATTTATTTCCTACTTACTAGGCACCGATTTGAGAGAGTAGACCACGAGCAATCTATTTTCCGCGACCTTGCATGGAATCGAGACACTTGCTAATTCCCAAAATAAAAAGAGCTGAAGCGAAGCTCTCCGAATAGACAAAAAGACGTTAATTTCAACATGGTGTTGAATATTCCTAACTAGCGCAAGTGACACGTCTTTGTTGCGCCCTCCTATGCTTTTTTGCTCTAAACGAACATTTTTTATCGTTTTATCCGTCTAAATTAGCAACGTGGCAGCAAGTAATTAGAATGTTGGAATGGCTCCGTGCCATCGAAAGTACGCCCGAGAATTTTTTTATTATTATTTTTTTAGGTTTAAAAACTTATTGAATTGAGACGGCGCGAAGAAATATGCATTTGCATGGCCATATTTTCAATAATCACGGCTTAAGTTATTCCTATAATGCCTTGAAAATGGGTTTGTAAAATATATTTAGTACGCGGTACTCACTCAACGAGACGTCGGCCACTTGCCATTCTCTTTGTCAAATCTTGTTCCGCCAATGGTATGTTTGTCCAAAAAGACAAAAGGGTAAAAATTCAATGATCTTATCTATTCAAAAAGGTTATTATTTAGTTCTCACACATGCGTATCGACCCAAGGATTGGATGCCCACGGGGCTTTGCTGATTCGGTCCCCATATTCACTCATTTTGCGCCACGTGTCTCGAGCGGGCCCCACCAGTCAGAATAAGGGAAAACTCTCATCTTTCTTCTCACGGTGACGGTCTCCGTCCCCCCTTTCTGTCTTTCTCTCTCTTCACTCTCCTCCTCCTCTGTCTCTCTCTCTCTCGTCCGCCCGGCTTGACCTCTTACATCATTCTAGGCCCTTGACAAGCACAAGGTGAGCCACAAGAAGCCCCGGCTAGCGTCCGGCGACGAGGCGACACACAAGTGCTCGATCTGCAGACTGGAGTTCGCGATCGGGCAAGCCCTTTGGAGCCACATGAGAGGCACCGAGCCACGGTCAATGTGGGGGTAGGGAGGCGGCGGCGGCAGGGGCTCCTCCTTTGTCGCAGATCACCGTGGTGTCACCAGCGCCGGTGCCGGTGGTGAATAAGTCGAACATGCAGAGGGTCTTATGACTGGACCTGAACTTGACGTCGATGGAAAACGAGAGCGACCTGGAGTTTCAGTTAGGGACAAAGATGACGACTGCACCCTTCACCGATGGAGTCCCGGGATTAAGGTCGGAGAAGAAGTGGACGAGAGAGAGGAGGGTGAAGAGAGAGAAAGATAGGAGAGAGAGTGGGAGACATAGACCATCACCGTGAGCAGAGAGAGAAGAGTTTTCCCTTCTTCTGACTAGTGGGGCCGTCTAAGACACGTGGCGTAAAATAATTGAATATAAAATCTGATCAGCAATATCGTGTCGAGATCCCCTTTCATAATTGATGGGATAACCCAAACAATCTTTTCTTTGCACATCAGTCATGAGTCGAAGAAATCCGAGCAAGTGACATGAAGATCCTCGCCCCTCATTCCCCTTTTTAATGGGGGAAAATATTTTTACAGGGAAATGGTGAACGAGGATGACCCATGTCACCTGCCTTCACTCACGGGTCGAACCAGCAACAACTAATGTCTCTCTTCAATATTTTCTCCGGGGGAATCACACACACGTGGCAGAACACGATTAGAAGCCATGACGCGTATGATTCTGACGTGGCTCTGAGGCGAAGTCGGGTTCGACCGAGAGAGAAGGTCGCTCAGGAAAACCAAAACACACACTCGGCGCACTCAAGATTCAGCCATGGCAGCTCGCAAGAGAGCTTCCGTTTCCTCGGACGCTTCTGCAAAGCTACCTCCTCCTCAAAACGGTGAGACCCTCAACACCCTACCAAAATCCGCGGAGACCGCACCACCGATCGATCCTCCGATCGCACCGCCGAAGCTAGGCTTCATACTCAAGCTCTCCGCGCTCTTCTTGGTCCCGTACCTCTATCTGATCGCGCGCCACTTGGACATCGATGGAGAGCTCAAGAGGTCGATCCTCATCAACGCCGGCCTCAGCCTGGCAGGATTCTTCGTCACGGTTAAGTTGATCCCGGTCGCTTCCACGTACGTTCTGAGGCGTAACCTCTTCGGATACGACATCAACAAGAAGGGGACTCCTCAGGGGACGGTAAAAGTGTGGGTATTTTGCATGATTTTACCGCAAATTTTTGTATCTGTCGAGGTTGTAAATAGAATTAGCTGGTTTTGTACTGCGTTTGGATGCTTGCACTAGAATTTGCTCAACAGTCAGCGTTGTATATGTTATGATGGATAGGAGTGGAATTCTCTTTTCTCCACTTGTGTTCATGAGAAGTCGCTGATACTAACCTGTTTGGGACCTCATACAGTTATTTGGGTTTTTCAATAGCGTGATTTGCATTCGCATTTTCATTTCCCACATTCCAGAATGAAGTACTGAGACAACTACAGCTCCAATGGCTTGAATTAGAAGCTGCGGTTTGGAATTGGGACACTACAGTTGCAAATGATGTGGTCTTGTCTCATTAGGCTGCAGATTTAAGTTATGTCCTAGACTATAGATATTGGAATTTTGTGTTTTCTTTTGATTTTGGCGAGTTGTTCATTGCTTATTTGGGATCATTGGATCATGTATGGTTCACCTGGCATGTTATTATGAAAAGCATAAACTCAGGTTTCCGTATGTAGTTGGGTCAGTCAGTAAATTTGATGTCTTCTAATTATGTGGCTCTTCTTTGGCAAATGTAGTGGTAATACTTGTTGATATGCAGGCCTGAATCCCTGGGTATTGTTGTTGGGATCGTATATTTGGTCTTGGCGATTTTGTTCCAGTATTTCAATTTTGCAGCAGATTCAAATGTAAGTTCTCTTGTTTGAATGGTTGACAAGCACAATTATTAGTTTGGCTCTTGTTGTTTTGTGGAGTAGTTGACTTAGATAATCAATTGAGCCTCTATGAGAACTTCTTTTGTTTCTTCCTAATTTCAAACTTTTGGCGTGCTGCACTTTTCTTAACTATTCTACATTTCATTTTTGCTCCCTTTTTGAGCTCATAAATTACTTATACGAAACCTTGAACTGTTAACGTGATTCCCTTACCCTGTTCTTCATAATCTGATTCCTCAGCTTCTTGTCGTGAATCTTGCCGTCTTCTTGAACACGACTTAAAATGTGTAGGGCGTAGTTCGTTCATCGTTTCTTTTGGTTGTTTATTTTCTCGATGCTTTGGTTTAATCATGTCAATTCCCAACCAGTGCATTCTTTCTCCATCTTAACTTCTTGGGTTAATAATCATTGGTGTAATTAGGTTACTTCTAAAGCATTGCAAACACTGGATTTATTAAGTTCTTTCCCACCATGTATTTTTCAGCTCTGAGCTCCTCGCTTTGCTAATTGAAAATCAAAATTCTGCTCTATACTTTGTGCAGTGGCTTGTTGAGTATAATGCAGCGTTAGCATCAATTTGCTTCATGATTTTGCTTGGTTTTATGGATGACGTCCTTGATGTTCCCTGGAGAGTGTAAGTCTCTGTCAATCCTCCCATCATTTTCAGACGTTATTAGAATGTACCTCAATATTAAGAGAAAATGCATGTTGGTATAACAAGCTCACCCGCTCATCGCATAATTTATGCGACCAAATTATGAGATGGAACTGACTCTATTCTGGATTTCCTTCTAATCTCCAATAACAGGAAGTTAATCCTACCATCATTTGCTGCTCTTCCTTTGCTGATGGCCTATGCTGGGCATACAACTATTGTCGTACCAAAGCCTCTCATTTCATACATTGGTATGGAGATATTGGACTTAGGTATGTATTGGAATCGAAGTTCACAAGTCTCTAGGCATTGAATGAATCCAGTGTTTGCTTTCCATGTAAATCTCAATTTCTTTCCCGCCCTCAAAGTGATCTAATTTCGGAAATTTTATACAGTTGGACATAATACTCAGAGTGGACATGCATGCTGATGTACATAACTCTTATATCTGTTCGCCACTAAGAAAAGAGAAAACAAGCTAATTTTGATTTATGCGTTGGTTGGAAACTCATAATGAGCAGTGCAAGTGATGTTGGACATAAGGAGAGGATTGAATATGAACAATCACCAGGATATTTGTTGTTGTCTTGAACATTGAGTTGCTTATCCTCCATGTCGCAAATCCAATTATGATCTGGACAGGATGGATTTATAAGCTATACATGGGACTTTTGGCGGTGTTCTGCACAAACTCAATCAACATTCATGCTGGCTTGAATGGTCTTGAAGTGGGTCAAACAGTTGTCATTGCAGCTGCAGTAAGCACGAACTTGTGAGCATTTAGCATACCATTATATAAGAATCTGACACATTTAACCCATTCACAGATTCTGCTGCACAACATTATCCAAATTGGAGCATCGAAAGATTCCGAGTACATGCAGGCTCATGCATTTTCTATTTATCTTGTTCAACCAATGTTAGCCACATCCTTGGCTTTACTTTCATACAATTGGTAATCTAATGAATATCTCTCCTCGGTGTTTTGAATGTGTTATTAGTGGATGTGGAGAGCCCACTTGATAAGTTTTCTGTATCTGCCCAATGTAGGTATCCATCTTCAGTTTTTGTTGGAGATACTTACACTTATTTTGCTGGGATGACAATGGCAGTGGTTGGGATTTTAGGACATTATAGGTAGGCTCTTTATTGTGGCTTTCACATTTTAAAGATGCACTTTCATTGTTTAAGGAGATATCAAGTGCAGGCATAGGCGAAAGTGCTTTCGTGCAGGCATAGGCGAAAGTGCTTTCATCTTTTTTCAGTTATTTAGTCTGTCTTTCCTGCCTGTGCTGTTTTATGCAGCTGAAACGCAAGCATTATTCTAGTTATTCGGCGCCAGTTTTAAAAAACTATTAATACGGCCTGAATGTTGTCTCATAAATGATTTACGAGTTATTTTTGGTAGATTGTATTCCAAACTGAATGAATTAAGCTATGCGATTAGCTGTTTAGATTCGAAATATTATGGGAATCTGCTTGTAAGTCCTTCAAGGACATGATGGTTAATTACGCGTCCTTTGATCAGACTGTTAGAAAATTGTCCCCTGATGGTGATATACCCCTCTACATATGCACAATTAGCTGTTAAATCATCAATGGCAAAATAAGAGCTGCTGTTTTAGAAACTGATTTCAATAGAAATCATTAGTTATGTTGCTATCATGTAGGCCCATTTTTGACCTTAGGCTAGCTTTCACTCCATTCCAATTGCAAGTTTTACCTCCTTTTTTTTGGGGGTCAACATTTGCTATCGCAGCTGAATTCCTGACAAGGCTTTGCAGCTAATTATTTCTCCGTTTCTACTCAATCTGGTTCAGTGAAACACTGCTGATCTTCTTCCTCCCGCAAATTTTGAACTTTTTACTTTCACTTCCACAGGTTTCTCTCTCTCTCTCTCTCTCTCTCTCTCTCTCTCAATTTTGTGTATCATCTGGGCCATTTTTTTTTAATTAAATTTATATTCGTTTTCCAGCTAGCCGGATTTGTCAAATGTCCAAGGCATCGTCTGCCTAGGTAGTATTATTGAGCTAAAAAATTTTGGCTTCCACTATGGCAATATTGGTCTATGTAATTTGATGACGCGATGATTTTATGTGTACGAATTTTAGGTTTGATCCTCAGAGTGGACTGCTGACTGGCACCAATGACGGGACACTAGTCAATTTCTTTCTAAGAGCATTCGGCCGGAAAACAGAAAAGTCACTTTGCATCCTCCTTCTTCTGTTCCAGGTTTTTTTCATCTTGCCTCTGATTCTTTACTAGATGAAAGAAAAAGAATTATTTAGCACTCTTGGTTCTCTAACCCATAATAAGCAACGACGATTTTCCATTATGGCTTTATAGGTCCTGCCCATTAACGAGTTTGTCTAGACTAAAAGGTGTTGTAGTGCAACAGCTTGCCCTGAAAGGCATTTTATTTGGATCTTCGGATCACCATTGATAAGGGCTGCAGGCTGCTACATGGTTAACCTTTTCCCTCTTTGAGAGACCAATAGTTATGTCTGTTGTGAGGGTTTTCCTCAAGTGAACGTCACATATAATTGGCGTCACCATGCATCATCGTATTTTTAATTTCTCTGCTTAGCCGTTCTCCACGATAGTCACAAATAGATATATGTTAACTTCGGACAGGCTATGGCATGCTGCTTCTGTTTCTTGTTGAGGTGGTTGCTTGCTGGATGGTACAAGTAGAATGGTGGGATTGTAGTATTGCAGCGCTGTTCTGCTCGTGAATTCTTGGAGATTCGCCTCTGAATGGTGGCACGTGTTGTATTGTTTAAACTTCGATCACAGAGTTTACTTCACCCCCCTCAGGCTCGCAGATATTTTGGAGAGAGATGCCGAAGATTTGTGGCTTCGATAGAGTTGAACTTGATTTTGACACGAGATGGTTGAAACGTATGCTATGCTCTCTGACCAGCATGTTTTGTACTTTATTTGCTTAACTGCAGCTTATTTTTGGTTGAAGATATTGATTAGTTTTCTTAACTTTCTTTCTCGAAGCAATGGCTGAGATATGTGATCATACAAATGTAAGATTTCAGCAGGGGATTCCGGCAGAAACATATAGTGAGCCTTTTTCTGTTTCATAGTTTTTGTGTTTTTTGTTCCTTTTTGACATTTTGAGGTGGTGGGTGACTTTAAGATTATTTGTCATGTCCAATCGTTGAATAATATTGGAAATTCAACTCCTACAGTTGCTCAATTTCAAAACTAAGGTTAAAAGTTTGATTCTAATAAGTTCTTCAAGACTAATTTATCCTTGACTATGATTATATCCGAATGAACAAAGAAATAGACATGATTTGCTCTTCTGAAGAATTTTAAAATGACATCAAATTGGGATGGTACACGTATTAGATGTTAGAATTTTGGTTGATTTGATTTAACCGGATATGACAATATACTCATGGTATGTTCTAATAACGCATGAGCTGATTTTGTCAATTGAGATGTAGAGTTGTCATTCGAAAAGAAGAACAGAGTTCATGTTAATAATGATTGCTGGCTAGGGTCTTCAATTAAAAGGTCGAAAGACAAGAAATAACTCCCTCACTACGATCATTGGGGTAAATTTAAGTGATGAACAATTTTGTTTAAATCTTCGTCTACGCTCATAATTAGTGAATCTTCCTCAGAAATGTCAACTTTTCTATACATTACTAATCTTGTTTAATTAAATAGAACCATCTTTGATGTTTTAAACGACGGGAGTTAGCTCCATTCTCTCTAAAAGAAAGCTCTTCTCCTATTTCGTTAACACTGTCGACACAAATTGTTCATAGTTCTCTCATGTTCTTTATTCTAGCGCTTCGAGTAAGATATCAATAAATTGTTTTCTCAATCCTTCTAGTGCGAAATTGGTATACGCGAAATATATGGGTTCACAAGACCCAAGTAAATTCCATTTCCAATTGCTTTTCATTTTGTTTTGACTTTTTTCAATATATCTTACAGTGACACAATGCTGAATAAAATAGCTAAAGTTGAGTCTAACAAAACCAGTGTGCTTCTTAATTTTTTTTAAGGTTAGTATGATGAAAAAAAATCCAAAATTGATACATACATGATAAATTTATTGAAAAATAATTTTTTCACCGTTAAAATCTCAAACTAGCACATAAGTGATGCTCCAAACTAATTTTTTTATCACAAAAAATTTAAAATTGGTACACCTATGAAAAATTCTCTCCGTCAGCTTCCGTTAATTTTTTACAGTATAAAATTGTTAAAATAGACGGCACGTGATAATTAACAGATGTACCAATTTAAGATTTTTACTTTGTCATAAATACACCAATTTGAAATTTTTAGTGATCAACGAATTAATTTTTGATAAACTTATCATACTTATATCAATTTAGAATTTTTTTGGTTAAGATAAATTTACTACAGATATGCCAATTTAAAACTTTCTGTGACATTAACACATTTTTTATGCATTATCTATGTCATGTGCGTTTGATTTTATTTATGATCACTGGTCACAACTCTAAATTATAAATTTAAGCTTTTGCGACGCAAAGTACATAGTATATCCCAATATCTAAAACCTGAGAAGCGCAAGCAAATTGGAATTTGTTAACAAATTAAAAATTCCCAAAAGTTCCGAGGATTAATGCACTAAATAATGTAAGCGAAAGATACAATACACCTATAGGATGCGAGAGTAGCTCATCCAAAGCTACTCGCCACCTCCCCAAGCAAATGGGGGTTGATTTTCCTTTCCGTTGTATAGCTTTCACGACCGGCATTGAAATGAGGAAAGCGGTACGCCTATCCGACGTCTTGAGCTTGTTCCTAAGACATGATATGCCCACATCAGAACCTTCCTTGGGTCACAGGGACAACATTAGAAAGGGGCAGTAACTACAGCTAAGATGTTTGGGTACATTCTGAAGTATCTTTCGAGCACCCAATCGAAAACTATGGTAAAAGCAAAGCTAGAAAAGCTTGTGAACGGGAAAAGGAAGCGCTCAAAATCATGCCTCAGATCTGCCCAGATGTTTACCAACTCTCCACAGGGTCAATTTCTGTGCTCCCGCTAAAATAGTACACACTAACTGAAACCGAATTTAGTCGACATCCATGGCCCGTTCGTTCATGTCATCGGCACTGGTCCAAAGCTTAATTGTTCTGTCATGCGACACCGTAACTATATGACTTGCATCTGCACAAAAAAGTACATTCATAAGCAGGTAGCAGGTGGAGAGGAATCTACCTAGAGGGAGGTAATACAATGTCAACCAACATTATTCAATAGTGAAATGCTCTGTTTTCCTTTATTTTTGGAAAGTGAAAATCATCAAATGAAATACGGCATCTAGAGGCCCATTTACTCAGCAATTTAGACAAAAATGAAGTGTGAATGCTGAGATCTTCACGACCATGAAGTACTGTATTGTCTCTCGGATAGGCCCTAAAAGGAAAAGGAAGACTGGAATACCGACACACGCCTAGCATTAAGTTCACCAGATGCGATAGTACCCATTCTGGCAACGTCTAGTGCTATAGTCATTGAGTGGGTAAATCGCCAATTCTTGAAACGGACAATGAAATGTATTTTATTTGTTAGGTTTTGTTATGGGCAGGGATTTTACCAAAGGTTTAGATTGTATCAATCTATCCTTGTGTCATTCCGATTAAAGCATACACTGGGAGGGTTTGTCATTACTCTTTCTTACCAAACAATGACAAGTGACATAATTCAACAGTCAAATGCACTGTTTTCCTTTATTCTATTAATCAGTTTGTCATCAAAATACCAAGAATTCCCTGATAGTAACCAGTTTAAGAAACATCCGCATGACAGTAAGTTACAGAAGGCTTAGAAAAAACTGAGCAATCGGAGATCTGAAAGATGCACTTGACAGTATTTATTAGATCAGAAGTCGCCAATGTCAGCCCGCGATCCACCGGATCTTGACATTACTTTGAACAGATTTAACTATTCACCAGCTCATAAGTACAAACATGACGTCAATAGCAACCAGGGCTGATCAAGATTCAAGGATCACACATGCTTTTCTTTGGGGATTCAGAGCCCCATAACTTATCAATTTGGTTACCGAAACTTCAAACACCACTCAATATAAACAGTATACAGTGCCACCCCCTAATATTGCTATGTCATTTGCAACCACCATCACCTCATACCATCTAGTCTGGCCACCATATAAACATTTTTTTGCTTTTTTGGGGTGTGGGCGGGCATAGACTAACAAATTATAAAGACTGACCAATAACCTGTAACCACCATAGTTGTTACATATTGTTCCCATCCCACCTACTTTATCTCTAGAAACTTAGTGCTTTACAATTGTTTTTTTCGGTATTGCAACCATCAAAATGTTAAAGAACCTATTTGCTAAAGAAATGATCCGAAAAAGTGGATAATTCGATTTACTTTCAGAAAGACTGTCTTAAAAGTAAGATTCCTCATGTTGACACAGAGAATAATATGGAACCATAAAGAGGCTCGGTTCATCATATGGCACATATCTTCCATGATCACCACGTCAAAATTTTCCCGAATAAGTAGAGCACTAATCATATTACACAAGTTTTGCATAATTTACCCTCAAAACCATAAATATGAGATAATTATAACTATGTTATGCCTGCATAAGAGTGAAGAAGCTTACCTGCAGTGATATCCATTGATGTTATTTTGGCTTCATGCACTGACAATGTTTTCACCGGCTTAAAGTCTCTGGCCGACCAGACCTAATCACATGCAGAGACCAGATGTCATATAAACAAGAAGAGATTTTCTGAAACAACTTAATTTTAGGGTGGAAAGCCAATCTAGTAAAATGAATACCTTTGCCGTAGTATCATATGATGCAGTCACCAGAAAATATCCTTCTTGAGGCTCAAATTTCACTTCTGATATAAGATTTGCATGAGCAGGAATAATATACAATGACTTTTTCTTTCTTAAATCCCAAATACGGCAGGTATTATCTTCACCACCAGTTGCTAAATGATATCCATTGGGTGAAAAGCTGATTCCCAGAATCTGAGAAGTGTATGGAATATGTACAAAAATCAACAGATGACCATACATTGTCAGCCAAGCATACGTCAGTAACAACAAAGGGAAGCGCGCAATTCCCAAGACTCACCGGCTTAACATGTCCTTCCAAAGCAAGGATGCTTCTACCGGTGCGGATGTCCCAAACACGTGCAAGAGCATCCAGTCCGCAAGATGCCACTAAAGATCCATCCTGGTGGAAGTCTATCCCATAAACACTTCTACTATGGCCTTCCTGAAGAAGTAGTTCCTCACCAGTATCAATATCCCACAACCTCCATGTCTTGTCAAAGCTAGTTGTACCCAGGTACTTCCCTGATGGATGAAATGCAATACGACCAAGGCGATCCAGATGCCCCTCAAAAGTCTTCAAGACAGTTCCTTCAGCATTCCATAACTTTGCAGTCCGGTCAGCAGAAGCAGTTGCTATATGATTTTGCACCGGAGAAAAGGCCACATCAGTAGCACGTTCTGTGTGACCCTTCAATGCAGACACTTTACTTACTTGAGGCATGCGGCATGTGTCCCATAACTTAGCAACTCCACTCATGGAACTAGAAAAAGCAGAAAAACTAAATTAAGTGATTCTCATACAATCGCTAATGCTTGGGTCTACTCATGACATATTATTTGGAAAGCCTGATTCCTAATTCATAATGAAAAATGCATAACGACGTTATGCTCAACACTATCAGCATGATCTGAGTGGACAGCTAGCACATAAAGTCAATGGTATTTCATCCCTCGAAAAACAATTTGGTTGGTTGAAATGTGGTTCCAGCGGGTGGACAAAGAGCTTCCAAGATTTAAATAAGCACTTAACCCGCATGCATCAAGGAGAAAATAAGTAAATTACCATGTGGCAAGCAGCTTTCCATCATGCGAGAAAGAGCAGCCTGAAAGAGGTCGATCGTCACCAATCTCACTGCAATGCAAGGACAAGCTCTCTGCCTTTCTCAATGCCCAATCTATCTCTGCATCCACATCCTCATCAGGGTCATCCCTTCTCCTTCTTGCACGTTCAAGACGCAGGGCAGCCCTTGTGATCGAAAATTTTGCAATATCTATTCTAGCATCCAAAAGAGCTTTAGATCCTTCAGTATAGAATGGATACTGAAGCATCTCTTCCTCGACATCCTCCAGTGCAGCAGAAGCCGCGGCCTCCTCATCCTCATGGGCTTTCATGAGCTTCTCGAGCTGCCCTTCAGCATCTAATTTAGCCATAAGCATCCGCAGCCGGTCCCGTCTTTCCATTTCTCTTTCCCCAAAGAGGGTCATAGGTTCCCCGAGCCGGCGAAGACGGGCACGTACAGCCTTATCATTAGTGGGCACTGCCAGAGCAGCAGCGCGCCGCTTCATCATCAGATCTTGCATTGCCTTTTCATGCCGCTCCCGCACCAGCCTGCTCTCTTCTGTAATCTCATACTCTGCAGTCGACCCAGGAACACTGCCCGCACGCCCCGCCCCGTCATGGTCCGAGTCTGAGTCACTACTTCCGGCCTCTTCTTTTTTGGGTGCAGGAGGCCTGAAAACAGGAGGGCGGAGGGGTACAGGTGCCAGAGGTCGCAGGACCGGAGGAATTGCAGGAACAGGAGCAACAGGAGGCACGGCGGGAAGCGGGATCGCTGGTGGAAGAATCGGCAGGGTCGGTTGAAGGGTAACACTATCGACAGCAGAAGCCAGAGCATGACTATCAACAGCAGCATCAGTAGACTCCGCGAGGGCATTCAAATCTTCGAGATCCTCTTCAACACCCATGACAGCTGAGAAGGAAAAAGTTCAAAATGAGGCGCTCATCACAACTGGAGAGAGGGGAAAAACAAAAAAGAAGCGCAAAAGCTGCTTCAAGGGTTTCTTCAACGGGCGTACCGGATTGACGAACGCTAGGCAATCAAACACGGTACAGATTCAATTCGAATCAACACTCCAGGCCCGCGTTGCTAGTAAAAACCATATACCAAGTAGAACCTTAGCAAAATAAACGAGGTCTTAGCAATCAAATGACCCACAAGCTGATAAGAGGTTCAGCCAAAACCAGTCCTTTTCGACAGAGAATCAGGAGAAAGCAGAAATTCCACGCAGGAGAAACGCAGGAAAATCCTCGTGCAGTAACAAAATGCCCTGCTACGAGAGAGAGAGGAAACCTGAAAACGCGATACCGTTTTCAGCTGAAGCTTCCTCGATCGTCTGGAGTGCACTGAAAGCGCATTGCAGTGCACGAGAACGAGAAGGAGAACGACGGAGCTCCTCCAACCTCCGACGCCACGAACGTGTCCCAGCTTGGGCTCTGCTTCCGCGGGGGATCATAAAATGGCGGACTCGGGCTGAGCATTACGCAAGTTGTAGCCCCGTACGGGCCAATGGTTGGGCCCATATTCAATGGAACCTTTGTATTCAAATCAAACATGTAGATCGGGCTCCCACGGGCCTATCAAGATCGGATCAGGCCCACTGAGGAACCGATATTCACACTGTGGATGAGTGGTTCCAATGTCGCTTTCGGGATTAACCCAAGTTCCACCTATATTCTTAATTTAACGATTGCAGTGAAGCACCACTTTTGATGACCATTATTTGATGTTATAATACACTTACCACAACTCATATTTAAATACTAAAATAAAATAAAACATAAGAAAGAGTAAAAATCTTAGTTATGGATGACGCTAGAAATGAAAGGTTGGACTAGAAATTTCTTATTACAAACTAATCGGAAGTCATGGAATACTGCAATGTCACGTGAAAATATAGAACAAGAAAAATATAAAGATTTATTCCAACTCCCAATCAAATCGGAATCGGGTTTTCAATTTTTGGAATCTGAAATTTACTCTGTATATCCTAAAAAATGAAAATGGATCGATGCCCACCAATATGGCTCTCCGATTCTCGACTACCCTAGAATTGGGAAATTTTTTAAATAATAATCTGAAGTACCCTCATTTCTCAAATAAGAATTTGAAATGCTCTATTTGTTTCAAAGAAGGGCTTGACCAAGGGCATTTTTATTTTTTGCTCTTTTATTTTCCTTTTTCCTTTTTTATTTTATTTATTTTTTTCCCCTTCCATTTTCGTTGGTGGCTAGTCTCATGGCAAGCCACTCGTGAGGGCTAGCCGACCTCGCCCTGCCTAGTGAGGTCGCCTTGCCTTTGGCTATCAAGGTGAGGTGACCCTCGCCCTTGCCACGATCCTTGCTTATGGCCAATGAGGCCGTTCCTCGTGGCCGTCAAGGCAGGCAAGGCTAGCCATGGGTAAAAATACAAGCAAAAAGCCAAAGGAAAAAAAAAGAAAAAAATGAAAAAAGATAAATGACAATATTGCCGTTGCTCGAGTTCTTATTTAAAATAAAATTCACTTCATACTTTTATTTAAAATAATTCAATTCATGCCCTTCTTTGAAAATTTTCATAGAAATCATGCCGACTCCCAATTCACACCAACCTTATTAGGGTTTGAATCCAAAAGTACATAAAGGCTAAAAAGGCGCTTCGGAGCAAATTTCGCACTCGAACTACAAGGTATTCCTTTGGGAAAACTTAAAATGCTACACCTATAAAGAAATAAGAATCTTTCGCATATGATGCGCCCCACAAAGCGATGATAGCGCGTTAGTGAACATTGGTCGAGTCGAGAATTCGAATCGTGAACTCCGACCAATCTTCATTTGCAGGTTTTGTCTTGTGGGTGTCTCCTCAGATCCAGGATACTCCATGGCAGCTGCGTTGGTCTGTCCTTTTGTAGCTTGGCATAAGGGATGGGACGGCGGGGAGAAGAACATCCTTGGACGCAACGGACTTAGATTCTCCTAAAGAGGTTTTAGCATATTCGGTTGGTTCGGACGTCAACCACCACCAAAGCGGCGTCTTTTTGTTTGTTACGCTTTTTCTAGACGTTCAGGTGTCGAATAGAGAGGGGAGAGCGGTGACAGTCTGCTTTTCTCTTCAGTCGGCCGACGGCTCAATGGCCGTGTCGTCATCAGCGTCTCGCTTCGCCTTCGCGGTCCTCTCCTTCACGTTTCTGTTCCTGAACCAGCATCCGGTGTCGCCGGCGACGGTCGGGTCCGATCCCGATACTTCTCCGGTTAAGCGCCTCCCGGCGAGGCCGGGGACGCCGTTCAAGATCGCTCTGTTCGCCGATTTGCACTTCGGCGAGGACGCCTGGACCGACTGGGGGCCACGCCAGGACGTGAACTCCGTCAGGGTCATGTCAACCGTGCTCGACGATGAAGTTCCTGGTGAATGCTTGTTTGATTTGTGTTCGTTTTCTTCTAGTGGGTTTCGCTTCGTGCTTAGCTCGCGCCGGTGGTTTGGCGAGTGTATTGGATCGCACAGATCCCCGGAAATTGCAAGGATAGTCCGTTGTACTTGTGCCTTGAGTATGTGAGTGTGCTGTGGTGGGCTTAGCTCGAATTAGTAAAGTGTGGGTCGTAAGGAGATCGAATATTGAAGAAGAGGGGATTATTGGGTCAATCGCGAAAGACCTGTGAAATGCGCGTTCATGATGATCTGGGCTGAAGTTGGAAACTATGGAGAGAGGGGGAAATAGTTTCTCTGCCAATAATTCATAGGCCTGGAGCTCTTCCAATTTTAGCTCATGCTACTGCTATTTCTGTGAATCGGCATAGAACCTGCTAAGTTTAGTGCAGGTTTTTTTTTTTTTTTTTGATCAAATTAGTGCAGGGCTTTAATCTGTGCGTTTTGAGACATTACTCGCTTGCTACTTTGCCCGGGAAGCTCTTTAAAAGAGGGGCCTGTCTTTTGTCTGATCCACATTGAATTGCATTGCAGATTTTGTTGTGTATCTTGGAGATGTCATAACAGCGAATAACATTATGATAGCAAATGCAAGCGCGTACTGGGATCAAGCTCTCTCGCCAACAAGATCGAGGGGCATTCCCTTCGCTAGTGTCTTTGGAAACCATGATGATGCAGCATTTGAGTGGCCATTGGAGTGGTTTTCAGCCCCAGGCATTCCTCCAGTTCACTGCCCAGTCGCAAATTCATCATTTTCAGGTAAACATTAAGATTTGCTTACTTATGTTAAAGTTGACGATGCTCACCTTTAAACTGAAAATGTTTCCAATAGCCGGAACATAAGATCAAGTACTAGGATATCTTCACATGGATGTGATTGCCAGCTTGATGGAGTCATTGTTAGACTTGTATCTAATAAAAAAGCAGAAAGAAATGCTAGTATTGTAAATAATTGATAAATAAAGTTGCACAGCAAATACATTCTTGGAGTCGAATTAACTCAAAAAATGATCTCGTCGGATACATGATTGACGTGTTGGATCTTATCTATAAATGATGTGTCAATGTGTGATTAGGAGATTGCAGCTTCAGAGGAACACAGCGTTTGCAGCTCATGACAAATGAGATAGAGCAATATGCACTGTCCTACTCTAGCAAGGGTCCAAAGGATCTGTGGCCAAGCATATCCAATTACGTTCTTCGGATCTCGCCGACGAATAATCCTCAGTCACCTCTAGCGTACCTTTACTTTCTCGATTCTGGCGGTGGATCCTATTCAGAAATATTATCAAATGCCCAATCGGAATGGTTCAATGCCCGATCTCTAGAGATCAACCCGGATTCAAGGTACAAAGGAACGACAGCACAACTTTTATCTATTTTGAATTCACATACAACTATCACTGATAAACTGAACTTAAAACACTGATAATCATGTTTCTGATGCAAAGAAATCTTTTCCCTTTTTCTTTATAAAAAGTTTGAGGAACTATATAACGAGAAGGCGATTTGATGTTCGTTAAAATATCTATGAACTCTTTCTCCAGTTGTCTTGTGAAGAATAATTTCATCGTATGGCGCAGGGTGCCAGAGTTAGTATTTTGGCACATACCTAGTAAAGCTTACGAAAAGGTGGCTCCTTGGAGTGGTGTTCCTAAGCCTTGTGTCGGCTCAATCAACAAGGAGACAGTTGCTTCTCAACAAGCTGAAACAGGGATAATGGAAATTCTTGAAAAGCGGCCTTCTGTGAAGGTAACAATGCCACGAATCGGTTTATCCATACTTTCACGATCATCTGGTGAGCTGCTTTCATCAGCTGGGTTTTTGGCTTTGTCAACATGCAAGTATCATCTCTAAGCTAGACAGGCATTGAAACCGCAAAACGGCAACACTAATTGCTCAACCACTTTAAAGGACTTGCCTGGTTTATTCTTTAGTTTTTTCCCCCCAGTCGGCACATTGTTACTGAAGGTATAAATAAAATGCATGTGGCTATATACAAGTCAATCTGGTAAAAAAGAAACTTTTTTCAAACTTCTTTCACATGAAAAGTTGCCAGCAGAAGCATGTACCGCAAGTTTCCTGCAATAAGTGATATTTACATCTCGGAATTTCGATATGACTCAAAATACTAATTTTTTGTCACGATGGCAGGCAGTGTTTGTTGGACACAACCACGGATTGGACTGGTGCTGCCCCAGCAAGAATCTGTGGCTATGCTATGCGAGGCATACTGGGTATGGCGGCTATGGCGATTGGGCTAGAGGCGCGAGAATTATTGAGATAAATCAACACCCTTTCTCTGTTAAGTCTTGGATTAGGATGGAGAATCACGATGTACACAGTGAAGTTGATTTGAGTTCTTAAAAGCGTTCGCTGTACAGTTATTATTTAAAAAAAAAAAAAAACCGCACGATAAAGTATAGTGTTCTCATGCACGATTGTATTGAACCCTTGTAAATAATGTATTAATAAAAAGTTGTTGCTTATGTCATGCTGGTAATCCATTCATGATAACCTCGATCACAGTACTTAAACCCATTTCGGTGCCTGAAGAGTAAAATCCTTGCAATCATTCGTGAGTTCGTTCTAGCTCCTCCAAGCACAGTAAAATATCAGTTCATCGAACAGCAGAACTAGCATTATACACATGTGACAGTTATCAAATTATGTTTTCTGGTGTTGGAATTCGTCAAAATAGAAGTTTATGATTATGAAATTCATCTGTTAAATAACAGTTAATCATGTCTGATGGGTGTCGAGGATAAACTCTCTCAACTGAATTCAATACTCAAATGAGCACTCTGTCATATGCGTTAAGAGGAAAGAATTGTATGAAAACTTTCGTAATATTTATTCCCATTGCCATTTCCTCTTCTTCCCTGTCTTTGCATGTCACATAGTACTGCAACTCTCTTTATTCTAACATCATTGAGCTCAAGATAGGTATGCCCTCATTCCTTAATACAAATCAGTGTGTGCACACGTTAGTCGAAACTAATAGGGTATTTGGGTTGTCTATTGGGGAAAAAGAGCCCCAATGTTTCTCATACTCCGGGCTCTTCTGGTTCTCGTCAAACGTAGCAAATATGCAAGTTTCGATCGGCTTTCCATGCCTATTGGGAGCCCCTTGCTTCCCGTGCTGAATCAAATTCGAATTGTAAATTCTCGAGTTGTCAATGGACGCTGCCTTACCGCTAGCAGATGGCCAACCGCTTTCCGACACAACCACTTGTAGGGAACCCCCACCAGCTTTCTCCAGTGCGGAGTAAACCGCATCTAGAATTTCGTCAAGCAAGTTCTGGTACCCGACTGATCCATCCAACACCACGTCTGAGTTCGCTGTGAACAGAGCATAGTCGAGGCACTGGTTGGGATTGTTGCTGTAGCTGAAGTAGGGATAGAGGTTGACAAGCAAAAGGGACTTCTTGTTGACTAGGAAGCGGATTATAGGGTGTAGGAGCGGTCTGTGGTCGGACTTAAGTGTGCCCTTCGACGGAGGATAGGACTCTCCTAGGATGCCCGTGTCCACAGCTGTCGAGACCTTGATCTGGGCCCCGAGTCCGGCGTTCGAGATGGCAGTTTGGATGTTTTGCATGGCGGGGAGGAGAAACTGGGCATATTGAGAAGAAGGCCCTGCTATGTACCTGAACTTGGCATTTGTAGCTCTTCAAACGAATATCAACTGTAGAGAGCAACCACGTCTGGCCGCGAAGGCAATTTGCTGCTTAGCATTCCATAGAAAACCCCTATTTGTGCAACTGCATGGAATGAACAGAAGAGTTATTGCTTTAACATAATTCTAGACTCTTCTCACTGTGTTAATGAAAAGCTTGCATGATCTAACATCATTAGTTGAATGAAAATTGTTGAAAGGAAAAGGATTGGTCTAAAACAAAGATTTGAGATTATCCTTTGAGTATCTAGTACCGTCAATGCTGGTTTGATATCTTGTACTTCTGATATAAAAGAAGCTTAGTTCTGGGACCTTACAGCTTTGACTTCAGGCAAGATCAATTCAAATAATTTGGTAAGCCCACTTTTTCCCCACTGCACTATCTTACCTTATATATGATATGATTTCTAGAACTTCTTCCATAGATTTTCGTTGTAATTTCTTCACTTCGGCTAAGGTAAGAAAAGGGAGATGCCCATCTATACACCATTTCATCTAGCTACTCGAGATCCTAGTTGCGAGAGAGAAGACAATGCAGCACGAGAACATGCACAGATTCGAATGTCATTACTCAGGAATTAGACTGTGCTTAGTCTTCGAATGCCGTTCTAACACTTGCTCTTCTAGCAGCTAACTTTGATACGACAGGGCCGTCTCTCTCTCTATCTCTCTCTTGATCATCCATCTGATCAAGACTTCGTCGTCTGCCAGGTCAAGTTCGCAAAATCCGAATGAAGACATGTTCAGCTGCAGAAAAACGAGATGATGAAGTTATCTCCATCTACAAAGTCGAACGGAATTTTCCACTCAAGCGACTAAGTCTGATTCAAAGTCCCCCGAGGTCTACTACTGAGTGGAAGAACTCCAAGCTATTGTGGCATAAAAATTTCCTAAGACTTCGGCAAGTTGGCAGGGGCTAGCGCTAGAAATTGGGAATTCTTCCAAAAATGGGAAATTTTAACCCGACACGAATGATGACACTGATCAAAGAAATCATGTTTCCCTCCGTTACACGGCGAGCATTCGGTTTTGTGCACATAATTATGCAGTAGTCAGGGGACCATAATGAGCTCATCCTTACAATTGCAAGCAGAAACTGGATTCCATAACGAATGCGAGATTCTTTGAGTAATGCCAGAGAGGTTGATAACGTTGATCGTCGATTCCCACCCCTTCACACGTCAAAAAGACAACAACTCTTTGCAAGCTCCTTGTACTCTTGTAAACTTTTGGCTTTTCTTGTAAATTTTTCAGAATATGAGAACACATTCCGTTTTGAGATTGAGCATCTCAAATTCATAAAGCCATCTAGCTCATTAAAGCTTAAAATCATATTAGAACTCATGTAAACACGTTCTTATTCGGCTTTGTCGACATGCAAGTATCATCACTAAGCTAAACAGGCATTGAAACCCAAAAAAAAAAAAAAGGGCATCACTAAATGCTTCAACCACTTTCAAAGACTTGCTTGGTTTTCCCCAGTCGGCACATTCCTGCTCCAGATATAAATGCATGTGGTTGTATGCTAGTTAACCCCGTTTGCTTTGAGTGCTTTCTTGGAAGGAAAAAAAAAATAGAAACTTGCTTGTCAAACTTCTTTCACATGGAAAATTGCTAGTGGAAGCATATACCACAAGCTTTATGCAATAAGTTCTGAGATTGCCAGCAGAAGCATATGCCACATCTCAGTGTTTCGATGTGATTGAAATTCAAATTTTTCATCGCAATGGCAGGCAGTATTTGTTGGACACAACCATGGATTGGGCTGGTGATGCCCCAGCAAGAATCTGTGGCTATGCTATGCCAGGCATACTGGGTATGGTGGCTAGGGCGATTGAGTTCTTAAGAGTGTTCGATGTTCAGTGAAAAAAAGAGAGAGCCACATGATAAAGTACACATTGTTCTCATGTACAAATGTATTGAACTCTTACAGAGAATGTATTGATGATAAATTGTCGATTATATCGTGCTGGTGATCCGTTCGTGAAAACATCGATCACAATGCTGTACCCATTTTGACGCCTGAAGAGTAAAATCCTTGCAATCATTCTTAAGTGAGTTCTAGCTCCTCCGAGCACCGTATAATATCAATTCAATCAAACCGCAGAACTCATTTCCATCAGTGCAGCTAGGCAATTCTGTGTCCATTCACACACCCTACAAGCTTTTAGAACGACGTCTTTTCTGATTGGGGGAAATCTAGCCTGCCGCACTGTGGAGTGTGGACTCATAATATCAAACTGAGTTTCTACGCGGCCATAGACCAACCACTGTACTTAGTATTGTTACAGCGGGTCATCCTGAAACAAGATGCCAAGCACTATACCCGCCTAACAGTTATCAAATGATGTTTTTTGGGGTTGAAATCCGTTAAAACAGAAGTTTATGATTATGAATTTCATCTGTTTTCTAATGGTTAATCATGCCTGACGGGTGTCGAGGACAAACTATATTAACTGAATTGAATACTCGAATGAGCACTCTGTCACATGCGTTAGAGGAAGAAATGTATGAAAACTTTCGTAATTTATTCTCATTGGCATTTCCTCTTCTTTCCTGTCTTTGCATGTCACATAGTACTGCAACTCTCTTTATTCTAACATCATTGAGCGCAAGATAGGCATGCCCTTATTCCTTAATACAAGTCGGTGTGCACAAATTAGTTGAAACTAATAGGGTATTTGGGCTGTCTATTGGGGAAAAAGAGCCCCCAATGTTTCTCATACTCGGGGCTCTTCTGGTTCTCGTCGAACATAGCAAATATGTAAGTTTCGATTGGCTTTCCAGGCCTCTTGGGAGTCCCTTGCTTCACGTGCTGAATCAAATTCGAGTTGTAAATTCTCGAGTTATCAATGGACGTTGCCTTCCCGCCAGCAGACGGCCAACCGCTCTCCGACACAACCACTTGCAGGGAACCCCCACCAGCTTTCTCCAGTGCAGAGTAAATAGCATCTAGAATTGCGTCAAACAAGTTTCGGTACCCAAGTGATCCATCTGACACCACGACTGAGTTCGCCGTGAACAGAGCATAGTCGAGGCGTTCGCTGGGATTGTTGATGTAGCTGAAGTAGGGATAGAGGTTGACAAGCAAAGGGGACTTGTTGTTGACTAGGAAGTGGATTATAGGATCTAGGAGCGGTCTATGGTCGGGCTTAAGTGTGCCCTTCGATGGAGGATAGGACTCTCCTAGGATGCCTGTGTCCACAGCTGTCGAGACCTTGATCTGGGCACCGAGTCCGGCGTTCGACACGGCAGTCTGGATGTTTTGCATGGCGGGGACGAGAAACTGGGCATATTGAGAAGAAGGCTGCACTTCGTTCCCGACTGCTATGTACCTGAACTTGACGTTGCCATAGTTCCTCACATTGTTTTGGACCCAAGTGTTTGCATTGGCTTGGCTAGAGGCAATCCTTTGGAGGTCCTCATTGGGAAGACCCAGCATGAGCTCAATGTTGGTGCCTCTAAGGGCTTGGAGAGCAGGCTGGTCAGGGCCGTAGAGCCGCATCCGGCGGATATTGCGCTGGTTGTAGATCGCAATCACGTCTGCCCGCGAAGGCAAGTCGCTGCCCAGCATTCCATAGCAAACCCCTATTTGTGCACCTGCATGGAATGAACAGAAGAGTTATTGCTTCAACATAATTTTAGACTCTGCTTACTAAGTGAATGAAGAGCTTGCAAGATCTAACATCATTAGATGACTCAAAATTGTTGAAAGGAATAGGGGTCTTTCATACGGTTTCAAACTAATGATTAAAAAGATGTTAAGATTATCCTCAGTGTACCTAGTACTGTCAAAGCAGGTTTAATATCTTGTACTTCTAATATAAAAGAAGTTTAGATTTGTGATCTTACCAGCTATGACTTCAGGCATGGTCAATTCAAAAGCCTACTTATTTGAGAGGGCACAGATTTTCCCCGCTGCACTATCTTACCTTATACATGACATGATTTCTAGAAATTCCTCCATAGACTTTCCTTGTAATTTTCTTCATTTGGGCTATTAGGTAAGAAGTACGAACAGGGAAATGCCCATCTTTATACCATTCCATCCCATGCGTCTTTGATGTTTGACGAACTGAATTTATCAGCATTAGTGATTCATAGATTACAATCACCAGCTTTGATGAGAATCCATTTCAGGGTCACAAGATACGTCGGCGGGCTGGTTTGGCTCCATTTTACTTAGATACGCATGACATATTGAGCACATAAATCTGCCGTGAACCATGAAGAAATATGCCATGCATTACTTCCCTTCATGACTTCTCATCCGAGAGAACAAGACAAGTTTAATCTCTGTATATCGCCATGTACGTCGAATGACTAACTTGCTTACATAAATCATCTAGCTACTCGGAGGTCCTAGTTGCAAAAGAAGAAAACATGGCACGAGAACACGTGCGCACAGAATCATAAGATAAGTATGAGCAGACATTATAGTGCCATCAGATGATCAAGAGAGAGAGAGAGGGAGAGAGATACGGGCCTGTTGTATCAAAGTTAGCTGCTAGAAGAGCCAGTGTTAGAACGACGGGGAATATGGAAGATGTGAAGGAAGCCATTTGAGACGGAGTGAGGAAGTTGCACTTTGCAGTATCGGAAGAGGCTTCCTTTTTATAGAGGGGAGATGCGCATTGCATCACTACTTCTGCAGATTCCTAAGTAATGGCATTCGAAGACTTAGCACAGTCGCTCCACTCTCTCTCTCTCTCTCTCTCTCTCTCTCTCTCTCTCTCTCTCATCCATCTGATCAAGACTTCATCGTCTGCCCGGTCAAGTACGCAAAACCCGAATGAGGACATCTTCAGCTGCAGGGAAACGAGATAAGCCATCTGGCATGGAAATCTCGTAGGACTTTGAAAATTTGGCAGAGGCTAGTGTTAGAAAACCAGGACAAAAGTTGGCAGAGGCTAGTGTTAGAAAACCAGGGCATTCTTCCACAGACGGGGAAAATAAAATGCGATCCGCATGATGACTCGGATCAGAAATAATTCCTTCTTCCGGGACACGGCGAGACTTCGGTTTGTGCATGCTTTGCACAGTGGTGAAGCGACGGTAACGAGCTCATCCTTACACTTGCGTGTGGAAACTGGAGTCCATAACGGATGTGGGACTCTTTCGAGTAATGCCAGAGATGTTACTAACGTT
Source organism: Rhodomyrtus tomentosa (assembly GCA_028455895.1). Classification (NCBI taxonomy): domain Eukaryota; kingdom Viridiplantae; phylum Streptophyta; class Magnoliopsida; order Myrtales; family Myrtaceae; genus Rhodomyrtus; species Rhodomyrtus tomentosa. Next base: position 36,123,583 of record JAPCWY010000010.1, read on the forward strand.
GTTTGTCGCCATTTGACAATTCCCACCATTTACACACATGCATGTTCGCACATCAAAAAAGATAATAACTCTTTGCAAGCTCCTTGTCCTGGAGTGTTTTTTTTATCTTTTTATTTTTTTTTGGGTGGTGTGTGTTTCATGATACTGAAGGTGTTTGTTGTAGTCAACTGTTGCCATTTCTTGTGAACTTTTAGAATATTAAAACACGTTCTTATTGAGCATCTCAAATTCGCAAAGCCACCTAACTCATGACATTTTAAAATCATACGACTTAAGATTATACCGGGACCGGGATTCATCTTGACATTCCGACTAATTAACGCCAAGGTTGAAGTTCAAGCCTCGTGGTCCATTAACATTCCGATTCAAGCACCGTGATTGGCGCCATTGCATTGGAGTCCTACGAATCAGGTCTATCAGCACTAATTCTTTGTCAACCCACTTGACGTAAGCTACATCCGGCATTCGAAAAGTTTGAATTGGATCTAAGTATCAGGGAAAGTTGACATAGTGATCCTACCTAGGCAAATGAACTTGCACCATCGATCGGGGTACATCTTGTCCTGTCCTTTAACTGATTTTCACTCTCTAAAATTTTGAAAACGAGGAAGAGCATATACATCAAGACAAATGAAGATAACGGTTGCACAGAATTTCATCAAAAAATTAATCAGAATAAATTATTATGATTCTTTTTTGGTAAGAAACAGAAGGAGCTTTATTGAACTGAGGAATCCATAACTCTGTCAAAAAGATCAAAAAAAAAAAAGGAAAAAAGTTCCCCTTCATTTACTGACAGACAAATAACTGTCGTATACGAGTATAAACTCACGAATAATGCAGCATAGATGATCTTGACCAATTTACACCGACAAAGTTACCTTAACAAACCAGTGGGAACTAGATGGTTGCTAGAATCACCATGCTTCAGCAATATCCTGATTGGTGGGCGATCTACAAGCCATGGAGATGAATATCCAATCCTCCAGGGGAAGTCAAATAGAAAACGTGCCTCACAACAAATCAGCTTCACTTTTTGGAGCCAATCTTTGACATGTCTATGTTATAAGAATCCGTGCGTATGCGAGCACATACAAATGCTGCAGTTCAATGAGGTCATATTTTGTCAATTTGATGTCAACCAGCTCCAAGCACTGAGAACGAAGGCATTAGGCTGGTTGTCCAGGAAAGCTCAATTGCCTAAGGACATGTCATCCTCATCCAATCAAGGACCTAGTGTCATCACTCCTCATTTTCAAGAAGATGACTCCTCAATATCATGGTTATCTTTTGAAGGACCTTATCATTTTGAGCTAGATATTCTTCCACTTCATGTTTAGTACAGAAAACCTCCCCGTGTATGTGGTACGTGGATCCTTCTTTCAAGATAATACCATGCTCACAGGCCAATTCTAGGACCTCAGATTCCAAGCAAAAACCCTTTCCAAACATGATTCCTAGTTCGGCTTTCTTCTTAGCTGGTGCCAACTTATTTTTCACCACTTCCACGCAAACCCCAAGACCAGTTGGCTGGTGAAAATGCCACCCAAAAGTAAATGTCAACAAATAATGAGGGATAATACTATTGGAAAAATCATAGTGCAAGAAGATTCTCTGCACAAACAATCTAAAGTTAGAAACTGAATTCCATCAACTAATAAAAATAACCCTCTGGAAGTCAGAATATTCCCATATTCACAGTTAAGAAAAAGAAAACTCCATCTTGAAGATCTTGTTTATGTTTCATTCCCACAAATATTAAAATAGTGAGCTTTCCCTACAAATAAGAATAAGATCGTAATGAGCAAACCCTGTAATACTTCTGCTCCCTTCCAAATTTTGAGAGTCTTAACAAAAGCATAATAGAGATTTGAACAATCAATTCATAGAAATTTGAACTGCTTCAAACATGCTAATAAAAATACTTAACAGTGATTTAGGTAAGGGAAATTAAAACTCAAGAAAGGTGCAAACAATGCCAATACTGATCCCGTGGAAAAGAGTACATAGCAACTATTTGAGAAAAATCCTCTACTTCCGACAAATGGGTAAATGCAACTACCGGAGCAAGATTACCCATTGAAATCCATTAAGTAAATGAATAAAAGTACTTTAAGAAATTGAACCAGACTGCGATAACAATTTAGAATATGCAACCCAATAACTTAAACTACTTGGTGGAAGAAGATTACATGTACAGAGACCATTCAGTGACCCCAAAAGAAATAGTATCTCCAAAAGTCAGGAGATTATCTTCTTCTTTGAAACCAAAAGGTCGTTTACCTGATTGTCTGTTTTAAGCAATCCCATCCTAACCAGTCTCATCCGAACAGCCGCATAGAACTTCAAAGCATTTCCACCACATGTAACCTCATCTCGATGTCCTCCAAAAGCATGACCATATTTTGGAGCAGACCTAACCTGGAATTGAGTGAAACTCATGTTTAGTGGCCATCATCCTTCTTCCTACAAGAGACAAGTCATCCCATGCCAAAGAAACTGAAGTTAAAATAAACCTGATTCACAAAAACAATGAGAGTTTTCGACTGGAGAAGAGAACAGTGGATCTTTCTAAGAGCCTGTGTCATGATTCTTGATTGTATGTCTTTGTTTCTGCAGCCTATCAGTTCATCAATTTCACATTGGGGCACAAGGGCAGCGACCTTCAAGAGCAATGCATGCCACGGCCACATGAGAAAGCATGAAAAAATGCATGGTAGTAACACCAGAGAGGGATAGCCACTAGCCCACAAAAACCATCCTACCATTCAATCACAACCCATGTTCTCTAAGGAGTAGTATTTGACAACTTTATCAACAAGCATTATCAGAAACCAACAAAAGAAATTGAAGCAATAAAACGCTAGAGTTGCTCTGGAAGAATGTTCCGTAAAGATAAATACCACTAAAGGGACATAAAAAAATAAGGGACAAACAAAGAGAAGAGTTATCCACTTACGCTATCGATGACAATGACATCTAGGGACCCACTTTTTGTCAGTGTATCAACTGCACTAAGCAAATTTTCGGCAGAATTTGGACGGAAAAGAAGAATATTTTCTGTGTTTATTCCCATTGATTCGGCGAGTGATGGGTCAAGTGCATTCTCTGCATCAAAGTATGCACAATAACCTGCTCAAAGAAAGAAAAACTAAATGAGATGAAGCAAACAGTCTCTCTGATGATAAACCATTCAAAATAATCAAATAAGAGACTTTAAGAGTCAGATTCAGAATAGGCAAATGATTGCTTAGAGACACAACTAACTCTGAAAAACGTAAAAATGTCTCAAAAGCTTGCTATCTTCACTGCAGGACCAAGAGAAATCAAATCATAGCCTACAAATAGAAACTCTGCAAGAAGACAGATGCATACCACCAATTTTCTGTGCTTCTTTAATGATGTGAAGGGCAAGTGTTGTCTTGCCAGATGCCTCTTTCCCATATATTTCAACGATTCTCCCCTGAAAATGGAATGGAAATTTTTATTTTTGGGTTCACGGGCATCAACATCAACAACATCTTTATTCCAAACTAATTGAGGTCGGCGGTCAATGAACCCCAAAGAATCATAAAAATAAAAGCAGAATCAATCGAGGAAAAAGAAATAAATGTGTAAAAATAAATAAACAAATATATATATATATCTATACAATACCCCTCCATAACACTAATAGCCTTCCTCCACTCCGTCCTAAGGCAAACCGTACGCCACTCCGTTCAAGGGCATGAATAATCTAAAAAATTCAAAACGTCAGCACATGAATATCAAAACGGTGAACTCAAAACTCTTTATGCAAAGAAACAATTGGACATTCATATCCAACAGAAATTAAAAGTCCAATCCTAATCAGCTTAACATAAAGATAATAGATAGTGCTTAAAGCAGCCACAAAGCAATTACCATGGTACCATATGTTCAGGCAATATGTTAGAATGTTGCTCATGAATCATGTCTAAGAGTAGTTCCAAGATTTAAGTTAAGCTTGAACAACACAAGCTTTCTTTTCTTTACCAACACTATTCTTGACAGAAAGGCATTCGATATTACAATTGTCAGGAAATCCATGGTAATAGCTATCACGATCAATTGGACATAACCATTGCCTTGTGACCAAGTAAACCATTAGCTTCACTATTAAAAAGATAAGGGATATCTATAATGAATTCCAGTTAGAGAGATATTTTCTTTGATTATAAGCTTTTCTCAATTAATCTTCTGCGTTTAAATGTGTGCTATGATTAAATAAGTAAATTTTATGCCTCCAGCCTATGCTATCTCGATAGTTTCACAGAGAGAGGACCTTACCCTTGGTAACCCTCCAATCTGAAGGGCTAGATCAAGCTTTAAAGAACCAGTGGATATTATCGGTTGATGTCGTGAACTGAAAAATCGCCTCAAAGACAGCATGGATTCTCTACCAAATTCACCCGCAAGGCTTGACAGAGCATGACGTAGGGCATTTTCTCTCTCCATCATCTTCACATCATCATGAAGTCCATCGCGTTCAAAATCCAACTCTTCAACTAAATTGGAAGAATATGCATCAAGTTCAGAAATTAGTTCTAACCACCATCAAAGACCAAACCAACTTACTCAACCAGCAAATTGATGCTATGTGAAGTTACATCTTTTCCAGCAGCCACACAAATGAAGAATGTGACTCACAAAGCTAAGAATGTGCCGTCCAACCAAACAAAACATGCCACAGAAGCTACTACGTGAGACAGTTTGTAAAATGGATTTTCAAGTTGCGGCATTTTAACATTGTTGAAGCAGAATCCGATTAAGTAATGCCAACAATCTATGCAGCAGCCAATTTTCAGAACAGTAGGGACATCGTAACACCACAAATCATGCCACTAAAAACCAGAACCTTGAAAAATTGGAAGGCAGTTAGAGTCAACTCATAAGAGGGCAAAACATTTAGACAGGCTAAATTTGCTTTTGACAATTCCCAGCATCCAAAGGCGTCCACAAACAGTGGAAGCAATAAGATACATGCATGGGGGGAAGGAAGTGAGAAACTAACACTGGCTGATTACCTACAGTGGAAAGGCAACATGTGCGCGTCCTTGTTCTGGAAACTGAATCCCTTCCGTTGCTCTGTCGACGGGAGGAGAGAACATCACAGAACAGGACAGATATGCCGAACCAAAAGCTACAAACATGACACGAAAACCCTCTGACTAGTTGAAAACCTTAAGATAACTGAGACCTCCAGTTACTAAGAAATTAAAATTGTCCGAGAAAGAGAAGACCCCTGCCCCGAATAGTCCAGCACGAAACGTTTATAAACCAGTCTCCCTCCCTCGTGAGTCCACTCGCAGCTAAAGAAAACTGCGCTTCCACTTTCGCCATCCATGGCACGTCCCTATGCACTCGTAATCACGAGTAAAAAAGGAAAAAACTTCACTCGAGTCAACTTACCTGGCCGGAGGACCTCAGAAGGGAGGAGAACAAGAATCCGCGACAGCCTCGGGAGCGGAGAGAATGAGAAAGCGGACGCGGGAGAAACGCCATTCCGCCTTCTTTGGTTGATCGAGGTGATGGGAGTGAAGGCGCTAGGGTTTTCAAATGGCGCGAAGAAGCGCCAATTTCCCCACCGTTCTCAGACGCACCTTCCTCCTCCAGTCTTCTTCGCCCTTTTCAGCATTTTTCATTTCAGTTCACTTTTTTTCTATGGGCCCCTGGACTTCTTGGTATTTGTGGTCTTTGCAGCGGGTCTATTTGTCTTCGACCCCCAATGTTTTGGGATCGTGGCAAGTTGCCCCCAACTTTCAACTTTTGCGATTCCTTCCATGAAGCTTCGAAATCGAGCGTAATGGGCTCCTTCCGCGACCAAATCTTGCTCTTAACTATTTTTGGAGGGCGAATTGGTTTAATATAGAAGTACGTGGAAAAAAAATAAAGGGGATTACTCTAATATAATTGAAAAATTATATGTCGATATTGTACTTACCACTGACTTCAATCAAATTAATCATTGTTATTTAATGACAATTCTTATGTTTTGAACTGTATTTTTAATTCTTCTTCTTCTTTTTTGTGCGTGATGGCCCACTGCAATTGATTTCATAAACTAGGGAGGCAAACTTTAAAAATTTAAAGGTTACATCTAGTAAGTCCCTAAATCCGTCCATAGCTAAAATTTGCGTATGAACATTCAGCCGATGCCATCTCAAAGTTAGGCGAAGCGGACTTTCTCATGAAGAAACATCATTTAATTCCCATCGGCGGGCATAACTTAACTCCCTATTCGCCGGAAGTATCATCCCTAATGCATAAACATACGCAGCTTCCCGGCCAACACAAATAACGGGCTTCCGTCTTGCAACGAAACCTGCTTAGTCGTTGACCACGACTTGAAAAGCAAGGGGGAGTTAACCGGATAGTGGCCATCCCTATGCTAAATATGCCAAATGGATAAAGAGCAAGTCAAAACCTCAATCCCACCCAGCGTGTTGGATCAATTCAACGAATTTATTTTCGTTTATGTTCGTCTTTTGAAATGGTTAGATCCCATGAAAAGTGTGGTAATTAAATTAGTTGCATTGACAACTCTTTTTCGAAATTCGAGGTAAGTAATGTCGAATATTTATTCTCTACAGGCTTCTCGTAGGGAATGAATATGGTCAATTCGATGGGATTTGATGATTCATGTCGCATGATTACGCCCTGTTGTAGAATTTCGCGAATTTCCGAACAAAGCCAGACATATGGCCGAGTCGGCCACCAAAACATCACGAAGAAGTCAAATCAAATCAAATCACAACCTTTTTCTCTACTGATTGAACTCTCTCTTCCTCTCTTGTCAATCCAAGCTGCTGCTTCTTCTTCTTCTTCTTGTCTTCGATTTCGATTCCCGGAGTCGATCCGCACCGTCAGGATGGCATCAACTGCGACAGCGGCGACCGTCTCTCAGTCTCAGCTCTCCTGCTTCTCCACGATCAATCGCAGGCTCCAGCTTCGCAAGCTCTCTTCTTTGACCTTCCGAAACCATCGACCGAAGGTACCAGCCGTGGAATTGTTTCGATTGTGCTTTGCTCGGCGTTGCCGCGTTTCCATCGTGGCTTTGTCTTACTCGAGAGATGCGTCAAAAGTTGGCTTTTTTGGGGATGAGCAATGTGGGTCATGGCATTCTTGATATTCTTACTTTCGCCCGTGATAGGAGCACCTGCTGAGAACCACGCTATTATGCTTGTTCATCGAGTCTCACATGCCTTGCGATCGAATTGTGCAGCTCGGATGAAATGGTATATTTGCTGATGTTGCATAAACTCTTTCGCGATGTCAGCATTATGGAATGAGAACGGTTTTTTCAACTGCATATTCTGCATTCCCATACACTGGAAAGGCGTTTTGAATCTTTTTCCAATATAGGAAGCGATGTTCTTTAAGAATCATTGCTTTAAGAATCATTGTTCTGCCGTTAATGGGCCGTAGATATCGTGGACCAACCCAATATTTGTTTCTTCGTCTCGGGACCTATCCTCGGATGTTTCAAGTATGTATGTAGACTGTAGCCAAATGTCCAGGATAGCATTACTGTGATTTGCTTATAGAGTGTCTGCAAGCCAGAGCTTTTCATCCTCCGTTGGGAGTGAGAGTGGATAGCGTTTTGTGTTATCTCATTGCCTGCTGCTTTTTTATGAAGTTAATTTCCTGGATTTCATGTATCTGGGAGTATTGTAAGTAGCTTATATCCTACCAATGGCTTTTCCTTGGTGCATTAACGGAGTTCCCAACTATAAATTCAGTAGATTTAGTGGAATCATACTCTTTGTCCCCTTTTTTTGTTCGCTTCATAATGTTTGCATGATGTCTGGAACATTGTGTAGACATCGATTATCATGAGCCTTGAAGGACGTGGCCCAGAGACTACTTCCCCTGGCAACAGAAGTTCTTTGAGGTACACAGATGATGCATCAGGATCACAAATGAATGGGGCAGCAAAGTCATATACACCTATGGAAGACCATAATGCTGAGAATAGGGGAGTAAGTGAGCCTGAAGAGGAACAGGGTGTTGCGAAACCAAAGAGGGCTGCTATGATTCATGATTTTTGCCTTGGAATTCCCTTTGGTTAGTGTGCTGAATATGAAATCCTTATTGTTCATCATAAGAACTTGAGGCCTATTTAAAAATGCATGCCTGCCTTTGATCCCCAGCTTAGTTCAACATTGTTGAAAAGTAGATGAGATTTGTCTTGTTGATCACATATCCTTTCCATCGTATATGTTCAACTTTCAAACCTGTTAAAGGTTGTAATTTGACAGCTTCAGGAGGAAAATTACTTAGGTAATGTTGTTGTTTCATTCAACAGGCAGTCTGGTTTTCAGTGGTGGACTTCTTGGTTTCATTTTCTCTAGAAATCCAACTGCTCTGTGTAATGGTGTACTATTTGGAGGCGCTATATTAGCCCTTAGCACCCTTAGCTTGAAGATCTGGAGGAAAGGAAAATCCAGCTTGCCTTTCATTTTCGGACAAATAGGTACTTGTGATTCTGTTGATCCATGCTCCATGCAGGCTTTACCATCCTTGTGAATTGTCATCTTTACATCCACGAGAAGTGCAAGCAAAAAGTATATGAAAGATAACCTGGAAGTATCAGCGTGATGTTTTCCATTTTGAATGCCTTGCTTTCTGCATCAAGTGGTAAATCTTGTATTCTTTGGACTGTTTTGGGTCCAGAATCAGGGTTTATGCACCATGCATATGTCGCTGGAGCTCATTATTTATGATAAGTAAGCATAACTACTCAACCAAATGAAGTGCATACATTGTCATATGGAACTCAGCTGTTGGCAATGTAGCATTTCCGCTTAGGAACATGATTGTACTTCCACTTTCTGCTGATGGAATCAGTGACCGATTTGAGCATGGTTTCAAAAGGATTGTGGAGATTTATCACCATGCTTGTTAGAGGTCCTTCTGCTCCTTCAAATGGAGGATTTCCTGGAAGTGAACCTCGCTTGTTTAGGAGATGCAATATTTAATTATCATGGGATCTTTAGGTTTACTGTTTTACAAAAGAAGGCAGCTTTTGAACCTCAATTACTCCAATTTGTGGTCTTTCAAGTACAATTTCTACAATCTAAGAAGATTCTTCTCTCTTTAAATCAAAACCTGTTAAGCATGACTTTGCAATTATGATTCCATTATGCTGATCATAGTATTTAGTGTATGATATAAATAAATGAGTAGTTATGTGGTCAGGACTGCTGCATCAATGTGTCTTTGAGTTAATGAACATCCTTGGTCACAGTCTCTGTGTGGAGATCTCTCCAAACTTATCGGTGCTTATTATGCATCTTTTTTCCATGTTGCAGTCCTTTCTGCTGTCATCTTCTGGAAGAACTTTCAGACTTACTCTCTGGTAGGTCTCAAGCACCGTACCCTATGATACTCTTAAACTGTGAAAGTATGATGTGCATAAGCATATGTCTGGGCATTGCATATAGATTGCATAAAAAGACGCATTGGATGGTTATTTGTCTTAACACTCACCTCTTGCGTCACGAATGCAGACAAAGAAAGTATTTCCGACAGGGGTTAATGTTCTTATCAGGTAATTCGGTTGTTGCAGAGAAATGCTTTGCTTACTAGACTCTGAATTTGGCAAAGTGACTCATTTGATTTTTGATTTTGTGCATGTAGTGGTGCGATGCTGTGCTTCTATACGTATGTAATCTTGTCGGGAGGAAATCCGCCACCAAAGAAGTTGAAATCTTCTGCATATGTCTCATAGTTACATGGTTGCAAATGTTTGAATGAAATAGAGAGGTTGGAATCTTTTTCTTCCTTTTTGGCTGTAATAGAGAGTTACATGGTGAACTGAACAGAAGTCATGGGTGGATGGGTGCAGCCTGTAATTTTATGTTGGTCTGTTTGTTTACTTGCATAGCTCCTAGCTATATGCTTTTGGAGTTCACAAGGACGGTTTGCTAGTATAAAGTTATTTTGAGGAAGGAGCACACCACTTGGACCGACTCTTTCCTGTGAATCCCTGAGTCATGTCAAAGAGTGAAGATTCGGAGGTATTGGTACTTCATGCAGTGTTTTTTATGTAAGCATTTTTAGTGCAGTGTGCCACCGTGGGTTAATAATAGAAATTTTTGTTATCGGTAGTTAACTTCTCATTTCATGTACTTGGACCTTGTGGCTCTATGGATCAAACTAGAATAAGAAAATGAGGGTGAAGATAAGAAGATTTTCCTAGTTACGAACCTGCTGGTCTCCTACCCCGTGTGGTTTTTACTGATTATAGGGACCCGATCAGTGTGAAGGTTGTCATTATGATAGCTATTCAACAGTGTAGAATGGAAGCAAAGTTTCATGAACGTGAGTTTGAAGGAGGGTATGCTGCATTTAGTAATGGATTTTCTTGGGCGCATTAAGTTTCAAAGAACATCTTTAGTTTGGACTTATACTCGGAAACACACTTGACTGTAGCATTTCTGTTTAGACAATCCCTCTCGATACAAAGTTGCGGGAACGAAATCATGGCATTTATATTTCTGCTTGCGTAGACCGAATTGTCGTTCTTTTTCACTATCAGCTTTCATTAGCGTTAGCGCCCTAAACATGCTCAGTGAAATCCTTTGCGTGGAACTGTTACTATCGGTGACCCATTTGGAGATGCCATCATTTTGTTTCATTGCCAGCAGAGCCAATTTCCATCGACAGGCATGACGACTCTCGGGTTGCACCTTAGTATTTGCTATCAAATATAGCTGGTTGATAGGTGGCTAAGATTAAGGATTGCTTCCATGCGCTAAGACGAGAAAATTTTATGGTTGCTAGTCGGCTCAATAAAGAAATGCATCATAACGTAACTAAGCCAACTTAAAGTGAAAATATTCAATTACTCTGAGTTAAGTTCACAACTTGTGGGTTACAAGACTTGCAACCACATTTACAAGGAGACTCAAACTTGCGCATCAGGGAACTAGGTACATCAAAGAGAGCGATGATCGAGCTAATGGTGTAGAAGTACAAAAGAAGTCGAGCTCATTAAGTGAGACAAATATTAGTGACGAGGTAGCTATTCTCTTCGTGTACCTTCTGTCCAGCCAAGACCTGGCCTGCACACTTCCTCTTGCAATTCCTCATAGTCTCGCGCATCGCGCAGAGCAGCTTCGAAGTCTGTAGAATCGCTAGCAGCTGGAAGAAAGCTACTCATATCATCTCTGGCCCCAAAACCTCCAGCCCTTATCACATCATCAGGAACTATGAACGCTTCCATGTTTACTTCACCAGAAATGTTAGTGTCATTAGCAATTGCATCCGGTCTAACAGTTCCCCCTGCTTCTGGATCAGAAACCTCGACCAGTGGGAACCTTCCAGGGGGATTTGGGATTGGTTCCAAGAAATCCTTAGCTTCGATCGAGGAAAGCCGATCCTCTTTAATAACATCAACGCCTTTGTCGCTCTTCTTGCTGTTTATTTTATCTGGAGCACCCACAATGCAAAGATTCTCAATTTGGAGAAAGGACGGGAAACCAAGTCTATACATTCAAGGCAAGCCAAAAATTTCCATGGTCGAACTAACAGAAGAGACATGACAATTTGCCAGGAATTCCATCATCAAAGCAGTGTGTTCTTATTATCAATAGAGAGAGGTAGTGTAGTGACAGGCAACTGGCTTAGAGAAAGAGATTGGGCACAGAGGTAGATGTCTCGACATTCCTGTATAGAAGTTGGCATGGACTGAACGGCCAATACCTGGTATTCACTTGTACAGTAACACAATATATCTCAAGAAGTCATGCCACTGAAATCAGCCAAGTAATAAACCATGAATAACCATAACATCCATTTGTCTTTTACACACGTTACAACCTTTCAAAATCTGTTATGGAAAGGACGTGTGAGGACAACATGCAAACAGCGGATCATGTGGGCAAGGGGGATGGTGGAAGAGTTCTACAAAGGGTACCAAGAGTACTATTATTAGGAAACCGACTCAAGACTCAAAAATGCTCCTGAAGACCCAGATATTTTTCTTACGGCGAATGAATTTCAAGATTCAAGCAGCTTCTCTGTCCCGAGAGCCACGTAAGCTCTCGTCATGGCAAAGGAAAAGTTCTTACCAAGTGAAGTTTCCAACAGATTATCCATGTGATGTCAACTATTTTCAAGCGAAAGCAGGGAAATTTGTGTGATACTTCCTTCAGCAGTCCTTCAAAGCTTGCCTGGAAAAACCAAACGAGAGAATAAAGACACTGATGGTTTTGTGGTGGACAGGAACTTTCCACTATTGGCCCAAAATGAGCAACAGATCACATCGCACAGAGAAGTATTCCCGGAACAGCAGATGGAAAAGATGTGTATCTACGGTTTTCTTTCAAACCACAGAATGGGGTGGACGACACTCAGATCTCATAACACAAGAGCACGAGAACTTCGACCAACAACGCGAATTTGTCAGCTAACAAGTCTATGCTACCTTTCTGAACAAAAAAAAGAAGTCCATTCTACCATGGAAAGAGCTGCGTGTCCGAACCCAAAACCCATATGAGAAACAAACGTCAGATACAAACTCAATAGATAGATACCGATCGGAACCCACAACTAGACGACCTTCCATATCCCCGAAACAAAGCAAGGCCCCGAGGAATCTACTTCAAACATTTCCCCGTACGAACGAGAACTGGACGAGATTCGGAGCATTCCTATGGATCAAGAAAGCGAAAAACAAGGGGGGGAGGAACGGGAAGTCTCGCAGAAATGAGTTTTGGCGTCTCGTGTAGCTAGAACTGGTCTCTAGATTTCGGAAGAACTCTCTGTCGGGCATCAAAAATGGAGAGAATCGAGACATACCCTCTTCAAGAATTTTCGCTTCGGAAGAGATTGTACCTTTAGCGAACGCGACGCGATCAAAACGACGAGCGATTGCAAAAAGTGCGTTGCTTCTTCGCCGAGAAGAGCAACTTTAAGCTAGGTTCCGGTCGGTCGGTCCAGTCGATAGAAACACGGCCAATGTTCAGGATCTAGACGATCCGGTCCACAACAAATGGTAAGGCCCGGCCCGACACGGCCCGGGACCTGAATCCTTAGACCTATTCTGTATCAGAGCGACGAGACGTTATTTCCAACTCATTAGTAGAACACCAGAACGCAGGAAAAATCAAACAATTTACCCTAAAACTAACGACAACATTTTAAAAAAAAAAAAAATCGATCTTCTGCAAAACAAATGTACCGTACTATATTCTTTCGTTCGAACCCCGTAAATAAGAGGATGCTTTCCCGATCGTGTCTTCAATGCGCGTGTAAACATAAAAAAGAGAACAAGAAATCCAAAAATGATACGGTTCGTAAATATCTAATCTACCCACTTCAGTCAATAATTACAACACGTCTAGGAAATCTCCACCGATAATCACTACGAAGATTTTGTGCCAGCTGCATTTGACTTTGTGTTCGGTTGGACTTCTAGGAGACCAATTTAGGAGCAATGGCGGTCGCATGTCTCCGAATCCTTGGTCGGGATATCCCACCTCACGGAGACATGGGCTAAAGAGCCATAGTTGATTCCTTCAAAAGCCTATCGAAATCGATTTGTCTTGGAGACTGATAACCGAAAATCGAAATGTTTGATCATAGGATTCAATCCATCATTGGTCCACCTGGGGGACAAACTACTGCAGACTTTAGTGAGCGTCTGAAGGGTTTTGTGAATTGGCATTACTCCACAGAAAATGTCTATGAGGCAACCGATATTACTTTCGCAAATAATGATACAAATAGACCATAAATTTTGACTCTCCGTGTAATATGATCTCTAAAACTTTAAACTTGTTAAATATTAAACATTTTCGTACGGACTAAATCAAACATATATAAAAAAAAATCTAAAGAACACATTAAACAAACCAAAAATTCATGAACAACATTGCACATTAAGCTAAATTTCAGACATTGTATTAAACAAATTTAAAGCTCAAGAACTACATTATACATTGAACTTAAATTCAAAGACAATTTCTATCACGCCCCTACACTTTTACTACTAATACAAAATTTTGGGGCAGTTACATAAAAAGGAAAGCGTTTTTGGGGAATTGCTTGTATAACATTTGAATCCTCTTTATCCGGTGCACAAATACGAGATAGAACTCTATTCGTATGTTGTACATTCAATTCATATTCCATACTTGAACAAAATTCTGATGGCCAGTGCAAAATTGCAACTATCTGTCAGCACAAATAATTAACAAGGATTCTTGGTCAACAAACATCAATATCTCCCACAAATTTCGACTTTTCTCATCTCGCCACAGAAGCTTTCATTGGGCAAAAGCTCAAACATAAAAAGTAAAAAGACGCCTTAACCCTAAAAAGAGGTACTGCTCAAAATCGTCAGCACCAAAGTTACCGAGCAGGCTGTGCCTGCGCGTGTTCCAGAACCTGAGTGACTAGCTTGTAAGTGCGTCCTGAAAGTGCCTTAGTATGGTCTATCAGTTGTTCATACCTGCAGAAAAGGATAAAAACAGAAGTGCTATAACATTAGCACACTTGATTTAAGGACACGGTCGTCCACATCAGCATGCCTAGTGAAAAGAAAAGACGCAAAGTGACACGAACAGAAGGTGATTTAGACATCATAATGAACAGAAAATATTTGTAAAGAGCTTGGAATTTGAAGGCAATCTTACACGTTGGGGTTATTGGGTTCAATGACAACAGTCCCCAGTTTGGAATCTATCTTGGCTTCAAGTTTTGAGGTCCGAATAAGATTGACAATCCATCTCTCAGCATCTTCATAATTCAAATTCAGCTTCTCTGCAAGGACCCTGCAAGTAAACTCTTAGAAAAAGAAACATTGAAGAAAAGCCTCTATACGTGGTATATAATTGGAAAGCATGCATCAGATGCTTCAAGAACAGAGTCTAAGAAGTCCATCACAGTTATTCCTTCACTGCTGAAAACAATTTTGACTTGTGCAATTTTCAAGAAAACAGTAGAAGCAAATTAGGCAAGTTAAGGTCCCTCAGTTTCAAAAAAAAAATGGCGCTTTTTGCTAACATAAAAGTTGTATGCAAAGTTGATTAGATAAAGCAAAACCCCGAAGATAACATGCATGTTTGGATAAGGTCAGTCCAACTACTATAGAGCTGAATGTTACACATTTTCCCCCGAAATCTTTTTAAAACCCTTGCAGTGGAGATGATGACATTGCTATTTGCTACCCCTTGACGTGATTGAATCAAATGAGACCATCATGGAGGAGTTGTACTATCACTCAGATGAGACAAAGGTAAAAAGAAGTTACAATGGATGCACCAAAACAAGCTTCAGAATAAGAAAGCTCAAAGCAATAGCAAAGGTTTTAAAATGCTGTGAAAAGATCAATTTCAAATCATCTCCTTAGTTAAATTCCGTCTAGATAGGTTAATGATGCGACATGGGTGATTTCTTCTTCTCGGATTATGAGTCACATTCTCAAACTGCGAGCCTTGATAAGCAATATGAGCACCCTAACTTGCTATTAGAAAGAGAAAAAACAATGGCAAAGCTAGCAGAAAAAAACAAAAAATAGGAGAAAGGATGAGCCATCAATAACCATTGCCAATCAAACTAATTCAATCAACCAAAGAGATGGTAATCCCTTCACATGGAACTACATTATACATTCAGTCACCATATACATACCCCATATCAATTCTTCTATGAATTCGGCAGTAGGTTTCAAATATGAAGAGCCGGGCATTTTCTAAAAACTCATCTCTCAATGGCACGGTGGAGAAGTTCCCTTCTTCAACTCTTTTTCCAAGGAAAGGATCATTCAAGATCACCTGCAGAGAATGATAATTAGGAAATCCACAGTCCAAGCCACAGCACTTCACTTCTGAACATGGTACAGCAGAAAGAAGGTTAAATGAAACTTCAAAGACCATGCAGTATATCTTTCCTATTAAAAGCAGAATAGCAATTCCCCTTTCTCAAGAAAAAAAGAGGATCTAAACTGAAACCCGACGTTCACCAAATTCTGTGAATGCATCAACAGTAGCATCAAGACAAAAAACTTACTTCTTCACACTCTCTCATTTTCTTTTGCGCACCATCAAAGTCGTAATTGACATAGACACAAGCTAAAAACTCTGTGATTGGATCTTTAAAGGAATGCTGCTCTTGTTGAACAACCCTGATGAAATCCTTGAACTGAGGGCGCCTTCTTTTGTTGACGATGAATGCAGTGGCCAGATAACGTAAAAGATGGGGAGCACCTGTCTGAATGGCATTCAAGTACCTGCAAAGAAGAAAATTAAATGACTTTCAGACAAAGTTATTTAACAAGATCAAGACAGTAGATATGTGTTAATACAACGCCACAAGCTACATCTTGAGCAGAAACTTTTAATAAGGCATGATGCATAAAAGATGAAGATTGATCAAACAGGAAATAAAGATCCATACTTGTCCTGATTAAACAGGTCAATGATCTGAGTCCTCCCATTCTCATTGTTGAAAAAGATGAAGAGACTCCAATTCATCAACCATATCCTACTTTGCACTTGGTTCAGAGGGGACGAAAAATTCTGCAAAAGAAATCAGCATAAATAATTTCAACCCAGGCTCAACAACAAAAACTTCTCTTATCAATTTCACCAAGACTAGGATTACCTAATCAATTACAAATAAAAAAGTTGGGTATGCAACCAAAACCTTGGAGTCTATGATCTCCTTCAGACGATTAAGTTCCTCGAGAGCAATGTCCCAGTTTTGCATCAGAATCTCGGCAGCCAGCTTTCCCCACAATGCACTTAGACTCCTTTCACTGTTTGTGCACAGAGCCCTGTACTGATACAAATAGTCAGCAGCACCTGAGTAGTTCCCGCATTCAAACTGGAATTTGGCATACTGATACAGTGCCTCTATCTGATCTGGACCAATCTGGCAAACAGCACCACCAAGTACACCAAATTCACACCATAAATTTACCACGTTAACATGAGCAGAGCAACAAGAAGTATAACTAAACGCAAGAAATCAAATTGCTACACTTCTGGCTTCTTGAACAAGTGCACGTCACCGCATTTGACAAAGCTTTTACATTTAAAATATATGTACGAGGGCCTGTTGCAGAACAACTCCTTTACTCGTACTTATTGCGCTCGCACCAGGGTGTGCAAAAGAGAGAGCTTCAATTCCATCGACAGTGTGACCTTATAACATACATCAAACACTTCATGATCTTACCTGATATCGATCGTTGAGCATTTGAAGGTTGTAACTCCTGTCGGCCCTCAGCTCCTGAACGGCGCTAGCGTTCTGTAGGAACGTGACGAGGGGCGCCGCCGCCTCCTCCAGCGACTTGAGCCTCGCCACCACCTCCGCCCTCCTCTCCACCATATCTACACATACCAAACGCAAACGCAAGCCCACACCCAAATCAAATTGCAGACTCGTCGTATCCTCTAAAACCCTAGCGTTTACGCACATAAACCAATAAAGAAAACAAGCACAAACAAACCAGCGACGAAGAAGTAAAAGGGTATGACCTTGAGGGACGTCTTCGGTGTGGTAGAGGCTCTTGTGGATGTCCATGGCATAGTCGACCATGTTGGTCTGGCTCAGGAGCTCGATCTTCGCCTTGAGAATCTCCTCGTCCGGATAGAGCTGCCTCTCCTGGAGGAACTCCAGCATAGGGAACACCAGATGCCGGTCGAGATTTGGCGCGACCCGGGGCGTGAGGTCGTAAGAAGCCATCGCTGCGTCTTCTCCGTGCGAGCGAAGGGGGAGAGGAAGAACAAGAGTAAGGGGGAGAGCAAGAGCAAGGGTTCCCGTGCGTGATTGGGCTTCGGTTTCTCTCCAAGACCTCCCGGGTTAAGTATTGTCAATTGGATAACCACACCTCCGACCCGACCCGTAAACTAATTGACATTGCTATTAGGTAGACGAAATCAGCTTGGTTTTCATATTTCCACAATTTCTTTTTATCTAGCTATTGTTCTTAAATGATTTTTCGACAAATTTAAACCTGTTACTATTTGAAATATGAAAAGTAATCTCTCCGTCAAATACCCACAAAAGAACTTATCTATTTTTCGTCTTTCCATCTTCAAAGCTCACTTTGTCAATTGATTTAATTTTTATTTTTTTCAGTTTCGCTACTCCAACAAAATATCACATCTTATTTTTTTTTGTCGGAATCATGTCTTATTTTGTGTTTTTTTCCTTGCTATTGACGGAACACATCTACGCATAACATGTGCAGGAGTATGTACAGATACACTAAAAAAGTCGGCGTGAAAAAAAAAAAAATTGTGCCCATCAATACATCTTGAAAAGCATTTAAAACAAATTCTTCGTTTCTACAAAGTTTTGATTAATCAGATTCAACTTTTAAAGCTCACTTGAGGTAATAAAAAAATCTTTAAATAGTGGTTCTTTTTATAAATCGTCTGATTATATGTATTAAAGATAATGATAAGAAGGAGTTTGATGATGACATGCACAAAAAATTTAAACGTTCGTGATCGTATGACCGTATTTTATTTTATTTTTGGGTCAAAACCGTATGACTATTGAAAAGTTGTTTATTAAATAAACTTTAAATTACTTGACAATTAATCCATAAATTTGCTCGTTAATGTACAAAAGAATTAGGCGACATAAAGATTTCTCTTTAAGACAAAACAAATTTCTACAAAACTAAAATTTAAAACTGGAAAAGAAAAAAAAAAACTGCGTTTTTAATATACACGAAATACTCATAGTAAAGAAAAGAAAGCACGTGATATTCTAAATTATAACAACCACATTTTTTTTGTAGAAATAGAAAAAAAAAACAATAAAAAAGAAAAGTAAATATATTTGAGGCTACCGTATTAAATTGCAATCAAATGATTGAGACCCTTTTATCTATTTAATGAAAGTGTGGTAGGATTAACAAAGTCTTGAACTTGTCACAAAAATACAATTAAAAGCTAAATTTGCAAAAAAAAAAATGTAGTATAAAATTATCAAATTTGTGCGATCAAGTACTTTGTAAACTTTGTCATGCTTCAACCAAAAAAAAAATCCGTCATGTGATTTTTACATTAATTTCTCTATCCTATATGAAGTGATGTGGTTGCAACAACATTATTTTAGTCCAAATATGATTTTAGCGTAACTGGCGATATTAAGGCAACGGCGGTAGTCCTCACCACCCGATTCTCATTTTTAATTTAACTTAGATAAATAATGTATTAAAAATAATATTTTGATCAAAACGACATAGTTTGAACCTTATGTTCCATGTTCTAGCTACAACGTCATCGTGTAGGATAAAAAATAATTGAAATTTTTAAAAATATGAGAATATTAGTAAAAATGTCCACGATAGCGCTAGTTATCGCAGAGGCCGGCCAACATTTATGCCAGCAATTTTCGTCCAAAATTGGCCAAATAAATTCAACTGGCAAAATATGAAAAGATTTATAACTCAATTTTCCAAAAGTAAAAAGTTTAAGAATAAATTGATTAAAATACAATATGTTTAAGAGTTTTTGCATAATTTTCACTATTGGGTTTGGGCAAAATAAGTTCAAGAAAGGATCTAAAAAGTAAACTTTATACAACACCACAACTTGTTTTTTCCCTCATAAATTGCTAATCATGTTGACCAATTCATGCTCCTTCCAAAATTACCTTTAAAATTGGAAAAGTTACTACACGGGACAAAATTATTAATAATTGGTAAGAGATAACTTTCCTTTTCAAACCTTTAAACTTACTAAAGAAACTTATTTTGTATGATACGTAAAACCTAATTTTTAAATTACTAAAAGAATTAAGAAAACTACGGGCTAACATTTATAGTGCAATCAACAACTTTGCAAACTTAAAAAATCAAGTACTCTTCGTGTTTTTGTAAATGGTAATCTTTCAAGAGGATTAATAACTTTCGAGATAAGAAAAGTGATTTGTCAATTAGACTCCATTATTAACGCGATCCCAAACCAAAATTGAGATTTCGAGCAGCAAAAATGCTTACAAAATGAATGATAGAGGGCAAGCTCGGCCAGGCTCACCCAGTTATTTGCCATTGTTTTTTTCTATCTAGATTCGAATGACGCTACACTTGAATAAAGTTCATAATTGAGAGTTACATTTCAATCGATTGGATATGGATCCTCTATCTCGCAAGTTATTATGTGGGTATCTTGACCATCGTTGCATAATTAATCTATACAAATCGATTATAAAAGACCGATTGAAACCCTAACGGAAGCATCATGCAAGATTGAGAAATTTTATTCCAGTTTTAACTTTGCCTTATTTGAGATCAAATGACAGAGTTTCGAAACATTGTGGAAATGAATTACTTCTCTTTGATCAACTGTCATGATTAATGTCAACCAGTATTTTGGGTCAACGAATATTTTGGGAACCCATATAATAAAAAATTCTCAATTAGTGATTAATTGACGCATTTAACAACGTTGTTTGCCATGTAAATCACGCACCACACAATTCTATGATTGTTTTGCGCTAAAACTTTCGCAAGCTTCGAGAATGATTATTTCAAGACCAAGACTATGTACCATCAATTTAGTGCCAAAACCTTTTTAAATCATCCATTTAAGAGATTCCGGTGAAGCAACGTCATATTTTCTATCATCGGAATCACTCGAGTGGTTGCTCTCTCAAAATGGTGACACTTAACTAACCCTTTGAATTTGACCCAAAAAACAAAAACTAACCCTTTGAAATGTTTTGATAACAAAATGGGTGCCGTACAAACTACAAAAGTTCCGACACAGATGCCTGTCTTTATCCCCGATTAGTACCTTCTACAATCCTGGAATCTGCCATTCACTCATCAATTGCACACGGTCTGAATCTACGGGTATATGTTGCATTTCATCATCGTAGTAGTGCGGAGATACATAAAAGTCTAAGAATGGCCATAAAAGCACTGCAGCACCATTGTCGGCCCCCACGCAACTTCTCCAAATCAGACAGTGGAAAATAAATCACGACAGCAATCAGATTGAAGAAAAAGCAACGATGTAAGATCGTCCAAGGAACAATTTTGACATCGGTTACCCTTTCCATCCGCTTGTGTTCTAAAGAGGAAGGCATCACTGGAGGCCCTTCTGACTTCTTGCAAATGTTTTATCGTTGTAGAACGTATCATTTCTACAGAGAAATGATACGAGAGAGGGGAAAAGTAAGTGAATCATCGAACAGAGAACGAAGAAGAGTGACCGATGGCATTGGCAAGCTATAATGAGGATTGGAAGCTTTTTTAACCGAAGCAAACGTAACACTGTACCAATTCAATTGGGGGGAAAGAGGCCCCAGAGACGCGAAAAAGTACTTAGGAAACATCAACAATACTGCCCAAGAACCATATTAAGGATCTCAAACTCGAGCAATGAGGAAAGGCAAGACAATCAGCATGAAGCCCTCGTAGTCCAAAGTCGCGGAGCCCGAGTACGTGGGGTCCCTCTCCTTGAACTTCTCCGTCAGTCCCTGCTCACATCATGCAAATAATGGGGATTAATAAGATGAGTTCTAACTCCGCCGCTTTTGGTTAAAACCACTTTAGACGTCATTGAAGACTCAATTGGGGCGAACAGCGAGCGCCCGTGTGAGTATGAAAGCTGCATCTTCTTAGCTAAATTTTCCAGTGAAGAGCCCAGGTAAGCAAGTTTTTGTTCTTTGATACCAGTTAGGCTAAAGGTTGCGAAGCGAAATCCAGTGCATAAACCCAAATAGAAATCCGAAAGAAAGATTGTATGTGGAGCGAGAATTCTCACCTTTGACAGTAAGGCAGCACCTGCATCAAAATCAAACAAAGGAGATTCAAGCATTGGTTAGTTGAGCGGTGACAACAGGGAAATCCAATGATTTACGAGGCATAATCATGACGTAATGGGTACTGCACGATACGTACTCGATGAAGTTGTCATATTCAATGGCCCTGTTCTTGCCCCCACTCTTGTCGAACTTGGAGACAAGCAAGTCGAGAACAATGGGCGAGACGGAGAATCCCAGACTCAGAAGCGCTTCTCTCAATTCGTTGGCGTCGATCCGCCCGCTCCTATCCCTATCGAATCTCTCAAATATGCTCTGAAGAAGTTGGTAACAACACAAATCAGTGACGCCGGAAGCATATGTTGGATATCTCGCGCCGTTTGAGACTACAAATGGATGGCTGCTAGATTTAGGACTTTACCCTCCAGTTCTGGAGACAGTAAAACACCTGGATGAATTCCTTGGGTCCTGCCAAAAGATGGGAATTCGTAAAGGACGTCCTCGTATGTCTTTCCCATCAAGATATAAGCACGGTCACTTTATGAATTGATGAATAACTACCATCTCAATACGCACAGCCACAAAAATCAGATCCGACATAACCGCAGGTTGCGAATATTCGCGCTCTCGAATCACCCGCGCCAGAAACCAATCGTGTAAAAAACTCTTCCGCACTGATAGTGACTGCCATACGCCGGAGCAGCGCCGTACGGCAGCCGCTTCGGGGTATCCGGCGGCCATTTTTATTGCGAGACTTCAAGCGCGCGGAGTGTCTGACCAAGAGCGATGGTGAAGGTGAACGGCGTAGACTAAAACAGTGTAGCGTTCCGGCTCGGGAATTAGGCTCGCTATTGGGGATTATTACGGTTTGTGCCACTCACGTGAATCGCATTGTCCTGGTCGGTCGGTCGGTCGGTCGGTCGGTCAACGAATCTTTCAAAAGCGAGACATCGATATGTGGCGATTAACTGGACTACATATCGGGTAAGATAATGATGTTCTCGTTTAAATGATATTTTATGAATAGTTATCTTAGTCATGCAAATTAAAAAAAAAAAAGTTCGCCTAGAGTCGTAACTACTGAACCTTTTTCAAAACATGGACCTTGGCCGAACTAAGTTAGCGTGGGGCAGACATAAGACTCCAAGTTCTAGACCCGATGATCAAGGATATACTTATCAAAACATGCTAAATTTTCATTTTTGATAACAAATATTGAAGTAGTAATAAAGTTCAATAATTAAGTGTAATGATTTTTAAAAAAGAAAAAATCTTGTAATTTTGAATTGTCTCGATATAGTATTCAGTCTTTTCTCACTTGTTATGCAATCAATATGAAAAGTGTAATAGAATGTATATATTTTTATTGCCCAAAAAATTACATCCCATGAATTCTTTTTGGCTTGAAAATATTATTGAGATTTATTCCTACAAATGTAACGGTGTCGTTTTTGCTGGTAAGGTTCGAGGCAATCTCTTCGCGAATCCATCGCAAAAACGAAAAACGCGCAACGTCGCTCGCAATGGCAGAGCAAGAAGAAATGAAACCCTTCGAACTCCAAATTAAGGAGCTATGCTATACGCACACCGCCATTCAAAATCCTCGCGGTCAATCGAGCTAGATCGAGACACGAATCGACTGGAGAGGCGGAAAAAAAACTCACCGATCTTCCTCGTGTTGGTGTTGGTGAACAGGTACATCAGCAGGTGGACCGTCCTCATGCTGAAGCTCTGGCTGTCCGCCGATAGCGCCTTCTGGAGCTCCTTGTCGTCGATGAACCCGCTCAGATCCTGGTCCGCCATCTGGAAGGCCGTCACCAGGTTCGGGTCCGTCCCCGGCAGGAACTGCGACGGCATCAGCGCCGCGAACGGGTTCCCGTACGGCGACGCCCCCGGCGCCGTCGGGTATCCGCCGGCGGCTCCATATGAGTCCTTCGGCGGCTTGTCCTTCTCTGGCTTGTCCGCAGGGGGCGGCGCGCCGTAGGGAGAGCCGTAGGGACCGGAGGGAGCGCCATAGGGCTGCTGCCCGTACGCCGGAGCGGCCGCCGGAGTGGCGCCATACGGTGGCGGCGGCGCTCCGTAGCCGTAGTTCGGTGGCGCGTTCGGGTATCCGGTCATTTTGATTGCGGGAGAGGTCACGCTCGCGGAGTGTCTGTCGAGAGCGATGGGATGGGTCCCTTTCCCGCTCGAACGGAGTGAAATGGTGACGTATAAGTAGTCTTTCAGTTGCAAGATTACGCTCGGGATTGGAGATTATTATGGTCGTGCCACTGATGTGAAGTGAATTATCTCGGTTGGTTGGTCAGCGTTTTGTTTAAAACCGGACCACATCATGTTTCCATTAAGGCAGGTTTGGAAATATCCAGTAGAATAAGGATGTTTTTACTAGGAATTAAGTTTTCATTATTAAATGGGAATCTAATAATATGGAAAATGGTCTAGTCATGCCCATATTTAAAAAGTTGCGCAAAGTCATAGATCACACCCATGAAATTTATTAGGTCTACATGCCTCCCCTTGATTTTAATTTTATGGGTTTTCTTCTCTACTTGTTAATGTAAATGGTAGTTTTCTCGTGGTTATTTCCAAGTAACTCTAAACCGGAAAGGTTCGCATAATCGCATGATTACAATTCAATATAATGTGAATCATCTGAAGCGTGTTAAGTATGACCATATTTGAAATCAAAGTTCCTCAAATAGGAAAGTGAGGCAATTAGATGAGATGATCTAACTTTTTTCCTTGTTGGGTTCGGGATGGGGCCACCACGGCTCCTCTATTTTCTGCGTACATCCACGTTGGTACACAGGCTATGAGGAGCTATCTCTCGAGCATTCATACACATACTTAAAGGACTCTTTCATTCGAGAAAAGTTGTCAATTAGTTAAGTTATTGTGTCTTGTAATGAAAAACTCAAGATTATCTGATAGTATTTCTTATATTCTTGTGATTTTCCAAATGAAATCACTAGATGTCCCGCATATAAGTGAAAGTGGATATGATACACAATTACTCGACTTAAAATTAGATGTGAAATCAATTACAAAAATTGATATGCTGTTAGTCGAATATATTATAGCAAGGTATACATTATGTGGTAAAAGTTGTCGCACTAGATAATAGTTTGTATGTCCTTATAAAACACATGGAAAATAAACATTTTACGGAAAATAATACGTAAATGCACACGTTATCAATAACTTAACTTGGAATGAACACTCTTGTACTTTATTTGAAAGTATGGAGGTGAGGAAAGATGAGAGAAAAATTCTAAATTTCCACATTTTCTCTTCAAAATGGCCTTGAGGCCGTGATGGCCTCGCCCAAAGCCTTTGCGGTCACATCGGTTGCGAGCAAGGCGACTCTCGCTCAACCTGGGCAAGGCATTCACAGTCAATAGTTGGTCGATTACCCTCGCTGCCCAAGGAGGAAAAGAAAAGAAAAAATCGAAAAAATAAATAAAAAAGTATTAATATTATTCGTGTCAGTGCTGGCTATGCTATGAAATGCAATTAACGTCAACGATTTTTTATCAAAATCGGTTAAAAATGTTCAATTGGCAAATTATGAAAAAAGATTACGACTAAATTGACATAAATATTTCGACAAAAAAAAAATAGTACAATTACAATACATTTAGAATCTACTTCGATAATTTTGAAAAGTTGCCGCCACTTTGTTGTCAATACTTAGGCGTATCTCTCCGTACAAGTTTACCTTGTGTCCTTGTAGAAATCATTATCTTATGTTTTGAGAAAGCGAGGGAGAAGCTGTAGATTTTGAACATGAATAGCTAGTTGCGATCCCATCTTTGCGGCGCCACGTTCTGCTCATCCATCCCCACATGACTCTCTCTCTCTCTATGGTCTTAGCAGCCAGCTCTCATTAGTTGACCAGTGACCAGAGTCAACTCCATAACGTTAAACTAAAATGTCAACTCGATATTTGTAGTGTTCCCATGACATCAACAGGTAAGGGAATGAAACCATGGGCGCGCAATCTGCAAATTGTTATCCTCTCGAAATTTACAAGCGCGCGAAATTGTGCTTAATGTAGCTCATCCGAAGCAATTTTCTTGGACCGAGGATCTATCGGAGAAAATTGATGCTCATCCAACTAAAACTTAAAAACGCGTCAAATATGTTATTTTGCTATTTCGTAATCCGAAATAGATGATGATATAGCTAACCTCATTTGCTATGTAAAAAAAAAGTTAAAACTACTTGAAAAAAAATTAAAACTACCATAAATGACAAAATTTAAAATTTATCGGTTTCATTTTTTGGTGTATGTATCTTGGTAAAAAAAAAAAAGAAGCCCGTATTTGTTTTGTTTTGTTTTGTTTCCAATTTTGTCCCTGGAATTAGCTCATTGAGTCAATGAGCTTCTGACGAAAGCCTTTCAAGAGTGAATGACTCGTTGACATTTGCTGCATTAGCAGCGCGCAATTATGTCTAAAATCTCAATCCAAGCAACGGTTTGCATCAAACCCCACTTACTTTTTCATAATCTCAGTTTCATCCCCAAATAAATTGTTATCTACAGAAACATCGGACAGTTTCTCTGTCGAAACCAAACGTTTCCCTTCTTCAAAAAAAAAGGATCGGAGATTTTTAAAATTAAGCATCCGGTCCACCACCATCCCTGGGCGCACGCAAACTGTTGTAATGCATCAGTGAAAAATTATTAAGTGCTCCAGAGCCTTTTGCACTGTTGGATTACGCCCACCAAAGAGTACATGAGCTGATGCGCCCATTGCATTCGCAGCATGGAATTATGCTGAGAATATTACCAGAAAATTCCTAAATTTATTAGGATTGTGCTAATTCAATTCTAATTTTTTTTTCAATTCATTTCTAAATCTTTTACAATTGTGTCATTTCAGTCCATTCGGTGAATTTTCAATGCCGGCCGGCCTGCGATCTAATATTTTAATATATTTTTTGAAAAAATTACGATTTTTAAAATATTTTTTTTTGTCCCCCACCCCACCCCACCCCACCCCACCCCACCTCCAGCCGATTGCCATAATCCGGCGACCGGCTAGACGGGTGGCTAGAGACCGACTCACCCTGCCATGGCGGGGGTTTACCTCACCGTTGCCGGGCAAGGCAACAACGGCGAGGTCGAGTCTCACCACTGCCAGGCAAGACTCGACCTCGCAAGTCCAGATCTGGGCCGATGAGCTTGTGAGGTACAATCTCGCTCGACCATGGCTGGGCGCGACCTCGCCCGACTAGTCCAAGGTCCGACCTCGCCGTGGCAAAGCAAGTTGACCTCTAGCTAGTCGTCGTATTATGGCAACCAGTTGGAGGAGGGGTGGGGTGGGGAGTAGGAGAGGGGGAAGGGAAAAAAAGAAAAAAAAATCATAAATTTTCAAAAATAAAATAAAATATTGGGTTGCTGGCCTAGCGGCATTCGCATTAGTGTTGGCCGGTCAAAATTTGCCGTTGAACTGAAATGACACGATTACAAAAGGTTTAGGACTGAATCGACCAAAAAAAAAAATAGGACTGAATTGATACAATTACAATATATTTATGATTTTATTTTGGTAATTTTCTCCAATTATGCTTGAAATATCAAATCCTAACAAAAATTTGCATCAGATTCCACTCAGATTTTCATAATCTCAATTTCATCTCCAAATAGTTCGCTATTTACATACAGATTGAACAATCTTTATGTGGAAATCGAACATCTTCATTCTCAAATCAAATCATGATTGAAGATTTTCTAAATTAAGCATCCATCCCACACATTTCTCGGCGCATTATCGTTGAAACATTCTTGCATGATCCAAAGGTTTGTGCCTCAAATTATGAGTCGATGGACCCATTATACTCATGGGTTAATTCCCTAAAAAAGCACAAACTTTAGGCCTAATGACGATTCTGATCCAAACTTTTTTTTATCTTATAAAAAAGCACAAACTTTAGGTTTAATAACGATTCTCACCCAATTTTTTTTTCATCCCATGAAAAATCTCAAACTTTAACTTGAATCCCAAATCCAGTCTCATTTAATTTAAAACAATTAGTTGTGCAACATGACAATTTCATGTCATCAGTAAATCCACGTGATTTGTTGACATTGATTTAAGATACTATTAATCGTTTTATTAGCACAAGATATGAAGTTTTTCGTCATTTATGGAGAGAGGATAGGACTGGGGTTGTTAAAAAAAAATGCTTTAGTCGTGAGTTTGGCGGATCTCGTCCATTGCGTATCTCCATAAATAGTAATACACAATTTCGGATTCCAATTAAATAGTTGATGTTTGCAGGTGAAGTAAAGCAGAGGATGAATATGTTAACCATCTCCCTTCAAGTTGTGATAGAAGTGAAATACATAAATAATTTCAAATTTCATGCTAAGAAAACGATATCTTAAATCCACATAAACAAGACACGTAGATTTATTAATGACGTGAAATTGCCACGTTAAATAACTAATGGTTTCAAATTAAGTGAGCCAAATTTGTGACTCGAGTTAAAGTTTCTGTTTTTTTGTTGGATAAAAAAAGTTTGGGCCAGAATGACATAAAACATTCAGGCCAAAATCGTCATTATTGTTAAAGTTGGTGCTTTTTCAGGGAATTAGCCTTTATATTCGCAACACTCAATTATGCCTGAAATCTCACATCCTAACAATAATTTGTATCAAATTCCACTCAATTTTTCATAATTAAGCATCCACCCCGCCCATCCGTCGGCGGAAGTTAACCACCGCAACTCCTCATCGAAAAATTCTTGCATGTTCAGGAGTTTTATGCACCGTTGGATGACAACCGTCTAAGAGAAAAACAGCCATTGGATTCTCTCTATTCGCGGCACAAAATTACACCTGAAATCCCAAATCTCGACAATAATTTGCATTAAACCCCGCTCATCTTTTCTTAATCCCAGTTTCATCCCAAATTATTTTCTTTTTATAGAAACACCGAATAATTTCTCCCTTGAAGTCAAAACATCTCCATTCTAAAAAAAAAAATCAGAGATTTTTTAAAATTTAGGCATCCGCCCCACCTCTCAACTATCGTAACCCATCAGTGAAAAATTCTTGCATGTTCCAGAGCTTTTTGCTTAAAATTATGAACCGAAGGACATTGTATTCACAACACACAATTATGCCTGAAATCTCAAAACCCTGACAGTAGTTTGCATCAAATTTCACTTAGTTTTTCCTAGTCCCAGTTTCATCTCCAAATAGTTTTCTATTTTATTGAAATATGGAATGGAACCATCTTTCCATAGAAGTCAAACGTCTACGTTCTCAAAACAAGGTTGAAAAATTATTGCGTGTTCCAAGGCTTTATGCACCATTGGAATGAGTCGTTGAATTCATTCATTTCGCAACGCGCTGTTATCCCTAAAATCTCAATCCCTAACAATGATTTGCATTAAAACCCCACTCATATTTTCTTAATCCCAATTACGCCCCCAAATAGTTTCCTACTTACAGAAACATGGAGCAATCCCTCCGTGGAAGTCAAATATCTTCATTCTCAAAACAGGATTGAAGATTTTCGAAATTAAACATCCACCCCAGCCCATCCCTCAACGCACGCTAACGGAACTCGTGAAGAAATTTTTTTTTGCACGTTCCCGAGCGTTATGGCATCATTGGATCTCCCCCATCTAATAATAAATGAGTCGTTTCGCCGCACGCAGTTATGCCTAAAATCTCAAATCCTAATAATGATTTGCAGTAAACCCCACGCATCTTTTATTAGTCCCAGTTTCATCCCGAACACTTCCTTATTTACAGAAACGCCAAGAAATAATCCGAATGTTTCCATTAAAAAAAAGAGGCGAAATCACACAAATAGTCTCTAAACTTTGACAGAATGTGCAATCCGATTCCCGAATTTTTAATTGGTTTAGTTTAGTCCATAAAATTTGACAAAATGTGTAATTTGATTCCTAAACTTTTGAATTATTCAATTCAATTTAATTCAGCCAAAATTCAGGGACTAAAGTGAACAAATTTAAGGAATCAGATTACACATTCCGTTAAAATTAGCGATCATTTATGTAATTATCCAAAAAAAAAAATAGGATAGAAGATTTTCGAAAATTGTTGCCTACCCCACCCATGCCTCGACGCACGTTAACAACGGTAACTCATCAAATAAAAGTTCTTACGTATTTCGAAGCTTTATGCATCGTTAAATGACGCCCATCCAAGAGTCGATGTGCCATTGGATTCGTTGTATTTGTGGCACGCATTTAAGGATGAAATTCCAAATCCTAACAATAATTTGCATCAAACCTTATACACTTTCGCATAATTACACTTTCATGCTCAAATAATTTCTTATTTGCAGAAAAATCCCGACAATCGAAGATTTTCGGAATTGAGCCCCCGCTCCACCCATCCGAAGGCGTACGTTAACAGCGTAACCCGTCAGGCGCATTTTAGCGTGTGCCCCCCTTCTCCCCCCAATGCTTCCGACACCGTCTCTGTCTATGGCTCTCCTCTTTCTGCCTCTCCACTCCCCCTTCCCTCCCTCGCTTATTCTTTGGACTTATTAGGGTTTCTCCCGGTCTCTCTTCTCTCTCTCTCACATTCTCTATCTATCGCCATTGAAGACGGATTCTGCATGCGACTGACGGGGCGAGGCTTTCGCTCGTCGGCGTTGCCATGGACCCCTGGAGGCACTCCAAGGACTTGCTCTCCTATCCCAATCTCTTCAATCTCGAGGTCCTTCGCTAGCTCGTTATTATTTCGCTTGCGTTTTGTTTCTGTTCGATTCAAGTTATTTTTGTTGCGGTTGGCATATGCTTGTTTGGCGAGTTTTTTTTTTGGGGTCATAGTTTGGCTTGTTGAATTGGTTTGAATTTGATTGAGTTCTGAACTTTTGGGGTTCGCTTTTGGTTTCTTGTAGTTTTTTAGCAGCAGTTTTGCTTGGCGAGTGAGCTAATTAGGTGCTTTTGATTGTGTGTAGCCACTGATGAGCTATAAGCTACCGCAGCGCGATGATGAATTCGATTATTATGGCAGTAGTAGTCAGGATGAAAGCAGAGGTAGCCAAGGTAACTAACTCTCTTTGTTCGCCTGTTTGGGTGGCGGCCTCGGAGTTCATGCCTTAACCAAGTGTACTCTGCAGTCTATGTGCATTGAGTTTTCAGGGTAGAAATGGTTTGGCGGGACATAGTTTGAGGTATTGACGTTGCTTACTGCAAACGGTTTTTTCTAGGAGCAGCATTGCGACAAATTAATGGTACGATGTCTAATAAGAAGAAGAAGCGATCTCTTAATAGTGATAATGAAGATGGAGACAGTTATTATGGAGCAAAGATTACAGAAGATCATTACCGAGCAATGCTTGGGGAGCACATTCAGAAGTACAGGAGGAGACCGAAGGATCAGTCATCCCTTCCTCAACCAGCAACAGTGGGCATTTCGCTTCCGAGGAGCAATAATTCTGGCTCAAAAGCTCATAAATTGGTGAATGAGCGGCATGGAGGCTCATATGACGTGGAAACTGAACCTGAATGGGCCAACAACATCAATCTTCATAAGGCTAGGAATAACCAGAATACCGATGTAGCACCCAGTAACAATTTGGAAAGGTCTGCTTCATACTATCTATATATTCGTTTTATCTGTCTTTATACTGGTTTGCAATGCAAATCAAATAAACTAAAGATGCTTATCTTTTAATTCTCGTGTCTCTTGGCAGGGTGGTATATGAACCTTCGTTTTTGGACATTGCTGATGGCATAACATATAAGATTCCCCCAACTTATGATACACTGGCAGCTTCATTGGATTTACCGAGTTTCTCAGATGTCATGGTAGAGGAATTTCACTTGAAAGGAAGCTTGGATTTGGGTTCCTTGGCAAAACTGATGGCCAATGAGAAAAGGTTTGGGCTTACAAGTAGAGCTGGAATGGGAGAGCTCAGGTCCCAATATGAATCACTTCATGCTAGATTGACGGAGTCTAATGCAGCCCAACAGTTCAGTCTTAAAGTATCAGACGTCGGGTTGTCTTTAATTCCTGAAGGAGCAGCTGGGAACATAAAGAGGTCTATTTTGTCTGAGGGTGGTGTTTTGCAGGTTTATTATGTGAAGGTCTTGGAGAAAGGAGATGCATATGAGGTATGCATATGACACATGAGGTTACCATGGACAAATTAGTATTTTTTGTGAGCTTATATGTTATATAGCCGGGAGAGAAGTGCAAGACTTTCAATTTTTCTCTTTTTGCTAAAATAACCAAGTTATCGTCTTACAGATCATTGAAAGAAGTCTGCCCAAAAAGCCAAAAATGATAAAAGACCCTTCTTTGATTGAGAAGGAAGAAATGGAAAAGATTGGAAAAGTTTGGGTGAACATAGTCAGGAGAGAGATACCAAAGCATCATCGGATTTTCACGACCTTTCATAGGAAGCAACTAAATGATGCCAAGCGATTCTCAGAAAACTGTCAGAGAGAGGCATGTTTATGAGACTTCTTTTATCAAACAATCTTCTTTGCATCTACCAGGGAAAATTCAAGCACACACTCACATCTGATGCTTTAGTCCTTTCTGATTAATGGGTTTAACAAGAGATTTCATAATCGAACTTTCTTTGAACAGGTCAAAATGAAGGTGAGTAGATCACTTAAGTTGATGAGGGGTGCTGCTATTCGTACAAGGAAATTAGCTAGAGACATGTTGCTGTTCTGGAAGCGAGTGGATAAGGAGATGGTATGGCACATACTCCTTCCTGTAGCTTGTTGAATTCTTTCGTGATATTTGTCTAATAATTTTTTAATCTCCAAGTGTGAAGTCTCATCGACACATGAAAATATTTCTTGCCGCACTTTGTTAGTTAGTGAAAAGCTTGTACCTTGTGGCTCAACTTGAGCAAAACTGTCCTTTTCTTTTTGACAAATAACTTCCTTGCAATAACGGGATAATATTTTGGATGATCTGTCTACAGAATCATGTGACGATCTCAGTGTGACTATCTCAGTGGGAAGTCAAACCTCATTTTTTTTATGTAATTATCTTCCTTCATTTCAGAGGCCATTTTGTTTTCTTGTCCTCTACTCCTCCTCCAACTGGAAGACAAAACCACCAGTTACCCAAGGATGAACTGGAAGGAGGAAAAGAAAAGGGAAAGGAGAGAACTTACAGACCATGTCATATTTGGCTTATCATTCATACGCCTCTACCTTCTATTGATAAATTTTTCTTTGCATGTATGGGATGCCAAAATTTTAATTTTTACCATTGAATTAACAAATGCTTTGATGTTTGGTATTTTCAGTTATTAGTAGCTTCTTTGTAATCATTTTTCTCCGTATTCTTGGTGAATTATTGCTGACCCCAACTAGTTTGGGATAAAGGTGTTGTTGATGTTGATGATGTCGGTGTCTTCTTAGTGAATTGATTGAGCTGAAAGTTCATTAGCTGCTTGCTTTTGGAATATGGTGTTGTAGTTTGACTGCTGCCTGGAGGAATCCGTTTTTATTATAAGTCCATCTTCAAAGCAGTTTCGTTGCTTATAACCATAAGAAGACAATATTTTACTGTTATGTTAATTGTTGTCCCATCTCTACCTTCTCTGTTGGTCAACAGTTTCTTTCCTTCTAGCTTTCAATGTTTTTTTTGTTGTCATGAAGAAGTCCTGGCTGAGCTTGTTCGGGAATTAGGTTCTTTTCCATAGCCTGGGTGTTGCTGGCTCATTGTATGAGAAAGTCTCTCCGAAGATGACAATGTAATGTAGTTGTTTGTTGTGGAAGTATGTTGTGCTTACAGTTTACCTGCTTTACAGGCAGAACTTAGGAAAAAAGAAGAGAGAGAAGCTGCTGAAGCCTTGAAGCGTGAGCAGGAGCTTCGAGAAGCAAAGAGACAGCAACAAAGACTTAATTTCCTTATACAGCAGACGGAACTGTATAGTCACTTCATGCAGAATAAGCCAAATTCACAGCAGCCTGAAGCTTTTCCTGTGGACGACACAAAGGCAAATGATCAAGAAGCACTACTAAGTTCTTTGTATATCGGGCCTGGTGAGGATGAAGACCCTGAAGAAGCTGAATTGAGAAAGGAGGCTCTGAAAGCTGCTCAAGATGCTGTCTCTAAACAAAAAAGGCTAACTGATGCATTTGACACTGAATGCTCGAGATTGCGCCACCCCTCTGATTCTGAGGTGACTCTGCCAGATACCTTAGTAACAGGATCGAGTAATATAGATCTTCAAACGCCGTAAGTCTATTTGTTCATCCCACTCAGACAGACAATTAATATTGGTTTGATTTACATCCTTCTTGTGCATAGATACTTAGCCATTTGGATGCTTTGGTGTCTACAGCTCTACCATGCCTGCTACTTCAACTGTTCGGACTCCAGAGTTATTCAAAGGAAGCCTCAAAGAATATCAGTTAAAGGGGCTTCAGTGGCTAGTCAATTGTTATGAGCAGGTCATTAGACAATTTCTTGTGAACATTATTGTGCTTTTTACATTAATTTCATGGCATTTATCGAGTTAGAATACTTTTAGGGCCTGAATGGCATACTTGCTGATGAGATGGGTCTTGGAAAGACTATTCAAGCGATGGCATTCTTGGCTCATCTGGCTGAGGTAACAATTATTATGACTATTGTATGGGCTTGGTTATCTTCTCCTTTCATATGTAGTCAAATGAAGTGGCGAATTTCTTACAGGAGAAGAATATTTGGGGTCCATTTCTTGTTGTTGCACCTGCCTCTGTGTTAAACAATTGGGCAGATGAAATTAGCCGATTCTGTCCTGATTTGAAAACTCTACCTTACTGGGGTGGACTACAAGAACGGACGGTACTCAGGAAAAATATCAACCCAAAGCGCCTTTATCGAAGGTAAATGCCTTCGAATGACCCCTTTTAAACCAGTTGAAGGTTTAAAGACATAGTCTGATGGCTTTTATGTTGGATATGTTTGTTCATGGTGCAATGAATTGATCTCAAATCATGTCTGATTTTTAAAGGATATGAAAAATTCGTAGGAAGTGTCCTCGAGCCATAAGTTCATAATGGCTGACCTTTGAGACAATGTATCTGCCTTGTCGTTTACATTTCCTGTGGTTGATATGTTATTGTTTAGTTCTTCTGTACTTAAGTGCACATAGCCAAGAGAAGATTGATTTCTGAGCT
This sequence comes from Rhodomyrtus tomentosa, assembly GCA_028455895.1. Classification (NCBI taxonomy): domain Eukaryota; kingdom Viridiplantae; phylum Streptophyta; class Magnoliopsida; order Myrtales; family Myrtaceae; genus Rhodomyrtus; species Rhodomyrtus tomentosa. Next base: position 36,158,473 of record JAPCWY010000010.1, read on the forward strand.
CCCGTTCTAGTGTTTAGGCAACTGTTCCATATAAGATTTCTTAACTATGTTTAAATGCCATATAATGAGGCGTGTTAGAATAGCTAGCCCCAAAATTTGTGGAATTAGGTGAAGGTAAATTCCGACCATATCAGGTCGTGATAAACTTGGAAGCAAACATTGTGAGATAACACTTAATACCCCCTTTCCCATGCAAATTAGTGCAAAGAATGCACATGGAAGGATAACTTCTGCGAGCAGAGAATTAGAAGAATTAACACGCCTGGAAGCTATAGTCTTTCATATTCTGTAAATTGAGTTCTGTGAAATGGAGTTTTCAATGAGTTCTGATTCCTTTTTTTGATGCCAGGGATGCTGGATTTCACATTCTCATCACCAGTTACCAACTGCTAGTTTCTGATGAAAAGTATTTTCGGCGTGTCAAGTGGCAATATATGGTACTTGATGAGGCACAGGCAATAAAAAGTTCCAGCAGGTTTAAGTTTGATTAAGATTAATTCTTTTTCCTTCACACATTGTGCTTTCATTCAAGGAACAGAGTTCCCCCTCCTCTCTCTCTCTCTCTCTCTCTCTCTCCCTCCATATTTATTGAAATTTCATATGTTCACACATACACATTCATTCATAGATGTTGATGTGCTTGCATGCTGTTTCCCTGTGCATCTAGACTGCCCTGTTGGACTACATGCTAACATGCACACGTAGAAGTGCAGACAGATGCAGTAATTTCCGAGCACTTTGCGAAAGCTTAAGAATTGTTTTTGTTAGTCAAATATATAAAGCAGATACATCTCCAAATACAATACCTATTATAATTTTTTCATGGGATATAAACAATTTGAGTTGTATTCTTCCCTAAAAATGGGTTTTGCATCCTTTAGAAACAGACTTCAAGCATGTTGTCCTTTGCTGATTTTCTGTTTTCTCGTATAATTTTTGTCTTGTTGGATATTATGTTACAGTATAAGGTGGAAGACACTTCTCAGTTTTAATTGTCGGAATCGCTTGCTTCTTACTGGCACTCCAATCCAAAACAATATGGCTGAGTTGTGGGCTCTTCTGCATTTTATCATGCCTACGTTGTTTGACAGTCATGAACAATTTAACGAGTGGTTCTCTAAAGGGTAATTGTTCTCCTGAAGACCATCTTTACCATATGAATATATACTTATAGTCTCATAGTTGTTTTTATGTTAATCCATCTCTTTTGTGTTGTCTCAGAATTGAGAATCATGCAGAGCACGGTGGAACTCTAAATGAGCACCAGCTCAACAGATTGGTAAGCACATTTGTCTGTAATTCACTTGGATTGTGTATTGAATTGATTTCATCATTGGCTGTCGATTCTGCTGTAACTTCATGCTTTGGATGGTTAATTCTGCAGAATTGCAAAAATGAAAAAAGAAATAATTGTTTCTTGTTGGACTTTGCTTTCTTTTCACTTGCAAGCTACCTAAGGCATTTACCTGGCAACTTTGAGTTTGAAGTGTGAAATTGCATAACCTCCATAACTAAGCCAATTGGAGCCAAAATAATTGCTGTTATTGTTTATGGCATGGGACGCTTCCTATGATTATTCAGGTAGTTATGTAGTTGTAGCCAACGACATCTTTGTATTCTCTTCTTCCATCCTGCATGATGTCAGCTTGTTTTCTGTGTGTGTCTCACAGCGGAGCAACTTTTTATTTTCTTCTCTGTAGTTATGGACTTATAATGTCAAACCGCTGTGCCTTTTTTTTTTTTTTTTTAATATGAACTCTGTGCAACTTGCCATGTATTTCTATCATATTGCATTCTTTATGAGAGGTACGTTGGCGAGCCTGATAGTATTTTGACAATCCCCAAAGATTTGGCAGTTTGCTTTTTTCTGGGGAGTGTGTTGATGCTTTCAGACTCGAAACAGAGAAATTGTAGTTGTGTTCCTTGTAATTCCTCTATTTTATACCATTTGCAAAGGTGGCTGTGAGCCTGTGACCAATCTTTTATTCATGGCTAAGACGTTCCTATTGTCACAATCTATTCTTGCTGAATATTCGAGAGTTCACACTTATTTTCTTTTCTGACTTGTCATATACTTGCTTGAGAGGTCAGCACGCAATTTTAAAGCCATTCATGTTGAGGCGAGTTAAAAAGGATGTTATCCAAGAGCTGACCAGAAAAACAGAGATTACTGTTCATTGCAAGTTGAGTAAGCGGCAACAAGCTTTTTACCAAGCTATCAAGAACAAGATATCTCTCGCTGAATTGTTCGATGGTAGTCGTGGAAATCTCAATGAGAAGAAAATCTTGAATTTAATGAATATTGTTATCCAGCTGAGAAAGGTACTTTTTTCTTTATATGCCTTCTTTCTGTTGTTGCTGCGCCATCTGCAGACACCAGGAGGAGCTTTGTCCACTTTTATTAGTTGTTGATGCTGAAGAATCTCATCTTTGTAGGTCTGCAACCATCCAGAATTGTTTGAAAGGAATGAAGGAAGCACATATTTCCATTTTGGAGAAATTAAGAATTCTCTTTTGCCTCCTCCGTTTGGCGAATTGGAGGATGTACACTACTCGGGAGGCCAAAATCCAATAATGTACCAGGTATTCTTCCAAAGCTGTGTGCTCTCACAGATTGATGATATAGAAACATAAGTGAGTGAACTAAAAGTATGTTTCAGAGCCCGATCTTATGTACAGACAGATAATCTAAGTCTAGCTCTACATGTTACCTTAAAAAATCTCCTCCTATCTAAGAAAAACATCTATCTCCAGCTTTGGCTTTTCTCCTAAAAAAATCTAGAGGTTACCTGTTTAGTATGTATCTGAGAAGAGTTTTGCCTTTTCTCCGCAGATCTTCATGTCTTTTCACAGTATTGTTTGAAATGAACTGCTGGCAATGCTAACTGCCTTAGGGTACATAATATAAGGTAGATGATGCCAGCAGTCTTTATATTCTGTTGAGTAATGATAGTTGCTCCAAACTTGAGGAATATGGTCAATTCATTAAAAGCTTAAGTTGTTAAATGGGGTTGTGGATTATTATTCACGTGCTCTAAAACTCCCCCTCATGCAAGCTCGAATTTGGAATAAGACTGAAGTGGAGATTCATTATAAATGTTAAGAAAAATTAGTAGGTTGATGAGATTTGAACACAGGACTGCTCACTGAGAACACGGACAAATAATTTTCCCAAAAAGTTTAAACTATTTAAAGCAGGCCAGGAATGTGTATATAGCATATCCCTCAACCCTAACTGTCACGTGTAAGTCAGTCCTTACATGTGAAACACAGGGCAGGGGCTTAATCACATCAAATAGACAACTAAGACTGAAAAATAGGTTAAATAGAATGAGCAATTCACGAATGAAGACAAAATGGGAGTATGAGTATTTGTTCTGTTTACGCTTTGGCACCATGTGAAAAGGACTATATCCAACTCTTGTAGAAGCTTAATTTATCAGATGAAAGCTCAGTTTAATAATTGCGTTGTCTGACGTCTGTATGGTACATTTCTATGACATAGAGCTATGTGCCTCCAGCTCATGCCCATGGGGGCTTTTGAGCTTAATCTAGGAGAAAGAGGACATCTGCATAGAAGATTAAAGGCTATTATTTAGAATTTTCCATGATGTTTTTACTTTAAAAGAAAAAGGTAGTATGTGACTATAAATGTGCACATGATTGTCACGCTGACAGTGCCCAGTTTTTTGTGCTGAAGCTGTTTGATTTAGTTAGTTAAGCACATTGATCTAGTGAAAATGCTTTCTGGAAAACTTAAAGATCTTCCCCTGGCACCCTCATGAGCTAATTGAAAGCTAAGCCCTTAGAGAGCTTGTTTGAGTGCACAGTTTTTTCGTACGAATTTTAGTTAGGCATTTTGCGTGAGCTTCTTTGCAATTTGCTTTCATGTTATAATGAAATTTTTTGGTACCAACTTTATTTGAGTAAACTGACTTCCTTGTTTAACCAGATGCTTCATGCCCAAGATAAATGTACAGTGCATGTGTTCCACATAGATATACAAAGCAGAATGTTGGATTCTTTTTCATTGCTGTTAATAATGTCTACTCAGTTGACATATTAAAATGTGCACCCATGCGTGCAGGGTTACATTCATCAGTGCTTTCCACTATTTGTGTAGTCCTCATTTTTAGCTTGGACACCTATGTTCTTTCTGTTTTCTTGCAGATGCCAAAACTTGTTCATGGAGAAATTCTACAACACTCGGGAATGCTTGATGCGTCTGTTAGGCATGGTGTATGCAAAGAGTCCTACCGAAAACTTTTTAACATATTCTCCCCCTCAAACGTGCATCAATCTATATTTTCAGAGCAAAACAGCTCTCAGGGACCATTTCTTGAAAGTGGTACCTTTGGTTTTACCCGTTTAATAGATCTTTCCCTGACGGAGGTTGCATTTGTTGCTACTGGTACCTATATGGAGAAACTTTTATTTTCCATGGAGAGATGGGACGGTCAGCTATTGGATCAAATAGTGGACTTTGTAATCGAAACCACAGATGATGACATGAGATGCAATCACCTTGACAGAGGAACAGCGAAAGCCGTTACGAGAATGCTACTAATGCCATCACGATCCGAAGCAAGCTTGCTGACAAGGAAATATGCTACTGGTCCTGCCGAGGCTCCATTTGAGGCTTTAGTGTGCTCTGATCAGGATAGGCTTCTATCCAACTTTAGGCTACTGCATTCAACACATGCATTTATTCCCCGAACTAGAGCTCCTCCGGTATCGTTTTATCTATCAATTCCTCTTATTTGATCTTTCAATCTCATTTTTTGGCATACATATTTTACTGTATCTTTCCGTAACAGATTGGTGTCCATTGCTCGGATAGAAACTTCACATACAAAACAATTGAAGAATTACATAATCCTAGGCTCAAGAGATTGTTTTTAGGATTTGCCCGCACATCAGAGTACAATGGACCAAGAAAGCCATTTTGCCCGCCTCATCCTTTAATTGAAGAGATTGATGCTGACCTACCTATCTCACAGCCTGCTCTTCAGCTTACATATAGAATATTTGGTTCTTGTCCTCCCATGCAGAGTTTTGACCCCTCGAAGTTGCTTACTGTAAGCTTTCTACATATTGGAGGCTCCAATCTGTTGGCATTGATATATTAAGAAATTTTTATGGGGACAGATAATCTGATTGCTTGACTGTTCATTTGAAATTGGATATAGGACTCTGGTAAGCTCCAAACATTGGATGTATTGCTGAAGCGCTTGCGTGCAGAAAATCATCGTGTCCTTCTGTTTGCTCAGATGACTAAGATGCTTAATATTCTTGAGGTAATTTTTACGTTCGATCTCTTCTGTTCCTTGTTCAGTCAGGATCCTATAATTTTCCTCACCTTATTGAGCTCTCCATTGCGGTTTGTTATACTCAGTATAATTAAAGTGAATCCGGAATGCATTTGATTATCCTTTTGGGCATACATTGTTCACCTAATGGTTCGCCTTTCTTAAGTCTTTATGCGCTGATGAATTGCTGAAGCCCCAGGAGTTCATCTGGAACCAGATTTACCCAGGACCATATAGTAAATAGGCATAGAACTCACCGTCCTTTGATAGTTCATAGTGTTCCCTTCTTTTTGTTTCTTTAGGGACACCTTTTCATATTTGTTTTTCTTCCCCTCTTTGTTGCCGGATAAGTCCTTGCATGTGATTCCCAGTATCAAGTATCACATGTTGGTGAATCTATGAGTCCAGAAAGAACAAAGGGCAAAGCAATTGATGTCACCTATGGGCTGCGAATTCCTAACCTATCAGTTTGTCTTTCCTTGACCCACATACCCTATTTACCCTCTCTCCATCACAAATCACACTGGCTTTCCTCTGAAGTGGCCGTGACGACACCCCCTCCTCTCTCTCTCTCTCTCTCTCTCTCTTCGAAAACCTCTTTTACCAACAGCAGTCCTTTGGCACCAGGAGATGCAAGGTGGTAGTGGAATACAAGTGCACTGTGCAGATTTAGCAGTTCTGTTCCCTCTTGAGCAAGATATCTTCAGCCTATTTATCTCATGAATATTGGTTTGCATCACCGTTCTCTTGTTATAGGGAGAAATGGATTGATGGTTATGCATTAATATTTATTGCAAGTGGATACTTTCAATTAATCAGATTTGTTCTGAGCTTGTTATCTGACATGCTGCATCTTTACAGGACTATATGAATTACAGGAAATATAAGTACCTAAGGTTGGATGGATCCTCCACCATTATGGATCGACGAGATATGGTCAGAGACTTTCAACACCGGTAGGGGCTTTAGAATGATGTTCCGACCCATTTGGTCTGCAATGCGAATGATGTTTGGTGTGTGATTCCCTGTTCTTTGGAAAATTCAGCAGTGTCCAATTGTTGTATTTGTCTTGCAGGAATGATATTTTTGTCTTCTTACTAAGTACCAGAGCTGGTGGACTGGGAATTAACTTAACAGCGGCTGACACAGTCATATTTTATGAAAGTGATTGGAATCCAACACTTGATTTGCAGGCGATGGATCGAGCTCACAGATTGGGTCAAACAAAGGATGTTAGTTGTGAAAACTCTCAAGGGCTCTTTTAATTTCTAGATCCTTATTTCTTCGTTATACTTGTCTTAGGAGTGTGTCTTTGCCACGACTCCTTTCAAAAAAGAACCCTCCTTACACGGCATTTAAGTGACGTTGGGTATGCATGCAAACAGTCAAGAACAATCTGTGCTTGCTGAAGTTGGTATCCCTTTGGCCTCTATGGATAAGTTTTGTGATATGTCTGTGTATTTTGGATTCCATCTTTAAATGAGAATTTGAGTCTTTTCTTTCTGTTTTATAGGTTACTGTTTATCGGTTAATCTGTAAAGAGACAGTTGAGGAGAAAATTCTTCAAAGAGCTAGTCAGAAGAATACTGTTCAGCAGCTTGTCATGACAGGTGGTCATGTCCAGGGCGATCTCTTGGCTCCTGAGGATGTTGTATCGCTACTTTTGGATGATGCTCAATTGGAGCAAAAACTGAGGGAGGTTCCACCACAGGTTGGAATAGAACATCTGTCATTGTCATCTTTTTCGGACTTTTAGTTGATGCAGTTTTTTTCTGTACTCTGTTCTTGAGACATATCCTAATGAGATGGAGAAAGAACAATAAAAATGCAGCTTGAGTTTTGCAAAGGGTGATGTATTATCTCATCCTGTTGTCAGGTTAAGGACAAACAAAGAAAGAAGCAGCCAACAAAGGGCATCCGCTTAGATGCTGAAGGGGATGCATCTTTGGAAGACTTAACGAACATTGCTGCTGAGGGTGCTGGAAATGAGCCCAATCCTGATGCAGACAAATCGAAGCCCAGTAGCAAAAAGGTATCCTCACGTGTTATGATTTTAGTAGTCAGAAATCGGGATTTACTCTCTGAAACTATGTAAAAGAGAGAGGTATGAGGCATGACTGAAGGAGCATAATTGTGTGATCTGTGGTAAAATAGTTGAAATTTGTTGTTACCGGTGTAAATACATGGAACTTTTGAAGTTGCTTCCTTTTGTTGTGCAAGCTCTTGGTCTAATTAGTGAATTGTCCCCGTTAGCACAAATCAGGATGTGCGGTGGTACCTGAGGTTTTTCCATTTCGAGTAGTTAGTACGAGGGATGTCAGGACACTCGTGGGTAACATTCTCTAGTAGTGGACTGAGAAACTGAAAATTTTGAACTTACACGAAACTTTTGGTAATAAACCGTGGATGTCAAGTGAATATCCTTTGCTAATGGTGATGAATTTCTGCTGGCATCAACATGTACCTTGTCCTGAATGTTTTTCTTTGTTTGCTGCAAGCTCCACGTGGTCCCCCATTTTTCGATTCACACTTATCGTGAGGGAGGGGTGGGTGAGCTTGAAGGGATATCGTGCTAGTGTGAGCATGTCTCCTTAGCATAAAAGCTGATTCTTTTATATAATTGCCATGTAGTTTACCCATTGTATTTATCGTTAATGTACATCCTAACTCGATTGCCGCTGTCGCATGGTCTTTGTTTGTCTTTTTTGCCTTATTATGCTGTGAACTTTTTTGCTGGTGATTCTTTTTAATCTCTCCGTGGTTTAAGACATTGGCATGACCTGTAATGATGGTGTCAATAGAATGCCGTGCTTTCTCCTGTTTTTTAACATGCTTTGCTGGTCATGCAGAGGAAAGCTGCTGCCGACAAGCAAAACTCAACGAAGTCAAGAAACCCGCCTAGGATGAACGAAAGTAGCTCATCGCCCGTAGAGTATCCGTTTGATGACGGCTTACAATATGATGACCAGCAATCACAGAAACCGAAGAGACTAAAAAGGCCTAAGAAGAGCGTGAATGAGAATCTCGAGCCTGCATTTACTCCTGCACCCAACATGCCTCCGGAGCAAACATTATTTCAGTCTATCCATGAATTTGGTTCCAGTGATCCCAGCATATGAACACGCCCCAACTCGTGACGCCATCATATAACGGAATTGTGAAGTGTATAATCATATCTGCTCCCACTTGCTGACCTTCCACATGGCGGAAGTCGTCGAGCGCCGGTTTTTGGCCGTTCCTTCACGGCGTGGGAGAAGACTGATGAGATTTGGGGAAAGGCAAAGTCTCACCTGTATAATTTTTTTTTATTATTTTTTTTTTGGTATAGGTTTCGGCAAAATTGATGTAGATCTACTGTTTATCGATAGCTTGTATAGGCCAAGTTTCTCTCCCCCATAGTGCAGAGAGAAACATTTGTGCAGGTCAAATCCCAATTATAATGGATAGTCCTGTTCGGAAGACTCTCGTCTCCGCTGTCTCTACCCCAACCACCCCTTCTAAAAAAAAAAGAAAAAAAGAAAGAAGAAGCTGGCTTCAAGTCTTGTAGCCTACCTGTTCATGAAAAGAAAGCCAGTTTAGCGTAAAACTTGGGGAAATCGCTTGTGCGAGAAATGCCAATTGTATTGAACCCCAACCCAACCCCCCTCCCCCCCCCCAAAAAAAAAAAAACCAAGAAAAAGAAAATCGATATACTAAATTGTAGTGTATAACGTACAGATATTGGAAATATTATTTGGTGCTTCCAAACTAAGTTAGCCAACTCAATGTCTGGTCGTTGGAGGCGTTTAAAATGACCTGCCTGTTTGCCAATTTTTTCTGATCAACCTTACTAGATTCAGAGGTGCCATTCTTTTTTTTTTTTTTCCCTCTCTCTCTCCACCCCCGAAACGTCGCCTTGCCAGAAAAACAATAGACAAATCGGGGGTTAACGGACTTGGCCCGAGAGAGAGAGAGAGGCAGGCTAAGAAATGAAGAACGTGGCAAAAATTCAAATGGCAAGAGTGACTGAGATTGAGACCAATGTCTCTTGAGTCCCTTCATGGGTCGTATTAATGACTAACTGGGAGGTTGGCGGCTTCCAAAATATTTATTGCACTATTGCACCGGACTCTATACTATACCCAACTAATCCCTTCTATTCATTTAATGCCTCTCTCTCTCTCTCTCTCTCTCTACATGACTCCAGCTCACCAGTTTTTCGTTTCAGCTTGGTGAGCTACATGCAACTCTCCTCTTTTCTTTTCACAATGACTCGCTCCAATTCACAGTCGCACTCGCTTTCTTGTCATGCACCTGAGCTTTGGTCGGTTCTTGCCTTCTTGGTCCGGCAATCGAGTCTTGAATAAGAGAAGAAGCAGTGTCAAGTTTGTAAGCGGAATAGCGTTATTACGATCACAAGTAAACGACCCTTTATTGGACGGATCGACTTTGGAGTTATCGACACCGAAAGGTCGGTTTTTTCTTTCCCCCCCCTTCCCCGGCAATATTTTAGTGGCATTTTGGGGATTTTCGTTGAGGCATTGTAGTTGGGTAGATGAACGAACTTAAGAAGACGGAGATAACGGAGGCGTGCGGCAATTTGCTTTCGTCCCGCTGCGAGATGATGGACTCGAGCTCATGTGCTTAAAGTGTCCTGTGGAATTTGTTCTTGCTATAAGTAAATGCCTTGAATTCGAGTAGCGGAAGAGAAGAAAAGAGAGAAAGAGAGAGACAAAACTCCGGTTTGGTTGGTCAGAAAATCTGAGTGGAAAAATGCAGAGTTAGTTTGAGCTTTGGTGTAGAATATCCAACCAACGAGATTTCATTCTTCTGTTGAACGGAGAAACTCGGAAAAACTGGGGAAATATTGTGGGGTTTCAAGCTGGGGGTTGTGATCGGTTCATTTGGTGAAAGATCGTTGTTGAGAGAAGCTGCTGCATAAAATCAGGCGGGTTTTGCAGTGTCTAATTGTTGCGGAGTTGATGCAAGCATCAAAACAATAGTAAGAACTGGTGAGACATACAGGCATTTCCCCAGGCCACGCCTCTTCGATATCGCCGAAGGTCTCGTAAATTAAGGTGGTGCTGGTGTTGTTGATCTATTGATTTTGGAGCTGTATCGTATCAACTCTTTGGAAGAAAATGGTGGGTAGTGTCGAGAGGGTTGCTCAAAATGGATACTCAAATGGATCCATTCACAATAATGGGAATGGTTTGGAGGAAAAACTCGATGAGCTCAGGCGTGTTCTCCTCAAGGCCGATGGCGATCCATTGAGAATTGTCGGTGTGGGGGCTGGTGCTTGGGGCAGTGTTTTTGCAGCTCTGCTTCAAGATAGCTACGGCCAGTTTCGTGACAAAGTTCAAATCAGGATATGGCGAAGGCCTGGTCGAGCCGTGGATAGAGCCACGGCTGAACATCTCTTTGAAGTCATAAATTCGAGGGAAGACGTCTTAAGGAGGTTGATACGACGCTGCGCGTATCTGAAGTACGTCGAGGCTAGACTTGGGGATCGTACTCTGTTTGCCGATGAGATCCTCAAAGACGGTTTCTGCTTAAACATGATCGATACGCCTCTCTGTCCCTTGAAGGTGGTCACCAACTTGCAGGAGGCCGTTTGGGACGCCGATATCGTGGTGAATGGGTTGCCTTCCACGGAGACGAGTGTGGTGTTTGAAGAGATCAATCCCTATTGGCAGGAGAGGATCACCATGCCCATCATCGTTTCTCTGGCGAAGGGCATAGAAGCTGCATTAGATCCTGAACCTCACATTATAACTCCCACCCAGATGATCAACCGTGCAAGTAAGAGTTACCACCTCGGAGTTAGAAATTATCTATCACCCTCCCTTTCTCTGGCGTGCGTTGTGAAGGGTTTCGCTGTCTTGCTGATTTGTGTGTAGAACTCTGTTTTCCTCCTAGTCTAGCCAACTCTACTAATATTTAGAAAGTCGGATATATCCTGTCTGTTTAGGACATTGACGAATCCTTCCCTTCCAACGCTGAGCATCATCACCTGACAATATGATTTCACTTCATTTTTCTGTTGCATCGAAGTTCAATCTTGCTTATTTTGCCTTGCTTTTCCAAATGGGTGGTTTGCATCCATCTGCTTTCTAAGCATTTATGATATCCGCTCGCTTGGCAGCTGGAATCCCCACAGAGAACATACTTTATCTTGGTGGACCGAATATTGCATCTGAGATTTATAACAAGGAGTATGCAAATGCTCGAATATGTGGATCCGACAAATGGAGGAAGCCTCTCGCGAAATTTTTGAGACAACCCCATTTCATAGTGTGGGACAATAGCGATCTTGTCACGCACGAGGTCATGGGCGGCCTCAAGAATGTCTATGCCATTGGAGCTGGTAATTTGCCAATAGTCAGTCACTGTTGTACAGTGCAATTATGTTCATAACATTACCATCTTCGATGCATTCATTTTTAAGAACTGCCGGTGCTGTCTTCCTTCCATGCTGAAATTTTTCCAGGCATGGTTGCTGCTCTTACCAACGAAAGCGCTACCAGCAAATCGGTGTACTTTGCACATTGTACATCGGAGATGATCTTCATAACCCATCTGTTGGCGGAAGAGCCGGAGAAACTGGCGGGGCCTTTGCTGGCCGACACGTACGTGACATTGTTGAAAGGTCGTAACGCATGGTACGGGCAAATGTTAGCCAAGGGGCAGCTGAACCTGGACATGGGAGATAATATCAGCGGGAAAGGAATGATTCAGGTGTCCGCAGTTTGCGACCTTACGATCTTAATGCAATTGTCAGCTTACACATGTAACTCCGATGATTGAGTCCATTTAATGTTCCTGTAGGTTGTGTATACATTTCGCCAAATTTCCTTCTGTTAGTGTAACGTTTGATCTTACACTTGGCTGTTGCCTGACTTTGACATGTTAATTTCAGGGTGTCTCAGCTGTCGGAGCCTTCTATGAACTATTGAGCCAGTCGAGCTTAAGCTTGCTGCATCCCGAAGAAAAGAAGCCTGTTGCTCCTGTTGAACTATGCCCGATCCTGAAGACACTGTATAAGATTCTGATTGTGAGGTACTTTCTGTGTCGCGGTTAATGTCTTGTATTTACACGGGAAAATTGTCCAGAAAGTCTTAAAACTTATTGCACCTTGGTTGATTCAGTCATAACAATTTAATTATGGCAACCGAATACTAAACCTTTTGATAGTTTGTCAATTTAGTCAATCCGGCCAATTTTAATTGAAAATTAATGACGTGGATATCGACTGTCCTACATGGCATGATCGACATTGATATGAATTGTTAAAAAAAATTATTCTTATTATTTTTATTTTCAAGTGTCGGCAAGGCCGCTGCGCGCCTCGCCAATGGCTGACGGGGTCCTCAAGCCTCCTCTGGCTGGCGGCCCCAAACCGGCCCTCAACAATAAAAAAAAGAAATTAAAAAAATTTCAAAAAATTTAAAAAGTTCCCACAGCAGTGTTGATCGTGTCGGCGAAGCAATTTTCTGTCATAATTAATCAGAAAACTAAATTGGTAAATTGTTAAAAAATTTAAAGCTGAGTTGGCACAATTGTAATATTTAAGATTGCATTGACCAAAATGCAACAGGTATAGGGCTTTTTGGACAATTTTTCTCGTAATTATTCGGAAGTTGAATCTCAATGTCAGGTTACTATTGCATATATGCTATAATCCATTTCATTTTGCAAGCGGACTAATCTCAGCTCCCTCCAATCATTGAATCCTTTCCATGAAATTCACTCGTGTGGTTGCCATTTGCCAGGGAACAACCTGCGCGAGCTATACTGCAAGCCCTGAGGGACGAAACCTTGAACGACCCTCGCGAACGAATCGAGATTGCACAGAGCCATGCTTTCTACCGACCCTCGCTTCTTGGTCAGCCTTGAGCAGCTTGTCCATCCGAGAGAGCGATAATAAGTAACCATCGTCTTCACCGGACAGGAGCATTTACTGATACCCAAGACAGAAACATAATGGGTTTGTAATGGATTTTGATTTAATACATCTATATTTTGATCAACCGGTAGCTCTTGCGCGTTAGCTAGGAGTGGCTGCACAGCTTTTATGCAGGATTTTTCCGAGTCTTTTCAAACCCTTCTCAAATGAAGGTGGAATTTTTATCTCCATGTTCTTAAGGATTAAATCTGCTTAATAGGTCGGCTTGCATTACTTTGGTCCTGACAGAAGGGCCAGAATCAACCGGATCGCACCCCTCTCTAGTCTCGTCGACTTTTTGGACGTTGGGGGTTTGTTGGGTTGTAACTGGGATAGGATTCTAATTTAAGGAAGAGCTAATGGATAGGAAAGTTTTTTTATTTTTTTTGAACAAAGCATAGGAAGGAGTTGAACGAACCTACAATGTTCAGAGGAAATGGGTTGGCTGAGTGGAGTCAATTGAATCATTTTCATTCTACTTGAGACACTCAGAAAAAAGGAATTTTGATTCTCCAACCAAGATGCATCATCTCTTGGATCCTCTCTTTGAAGGGAGGGTGATTTCATGGCATGATAATCTCTGGCCAGTACCGTGACCAAACTGCAAAACCATCATCGCATAATGATCTGTGAAATGATCCACTGGAACTCTCCCTGAGTCACCTAATGGTAATAGATAACCAGTAGTAGTAGATGACCAGTAGATCAGGTGAGGTGTTGTCTAGAAAATGCCAACTCTCCCCAATGGGTAATATTTAAGTTGCACGCACGGTTAAGGATTTTACTCTGACTATGAATAAGACGATGTGAGTCTCGAAAACAGAATCTCTGTGCTCGGTTCCGCTCAGACCGAGATAGTTACCATTAAAGCTTAACCAAACAGAGCCCGCTGGCTGCTTCCTGCCTATCTCAAGCCAAAACTGAAAGCTAGCTGAAGGAGTTCTGGCTACAAACTCTTGTCTCATTAATTATCAGTACCATAAGGAGTTCTGGATACAAACTGTGTCTGATTAATGACTGGTAACATTCTTTCACAAAGACGATATATGATCTTAGCAGAATTGAAAATTTCAAGGTCGGTAGCGATATCACCTGCATTTTCTCAACATTCACAAACGAAACATACATAACTCCAACTCCAGGACAACACATTGTTTCTACTTGCCTAATTGTACGAATTGCAAAAGACAAGTGCTTCAGTACATGAATTTGTGGGGAAAATCTAACATGCTGTGACTATGTAATCGTTCTGCCATTTCCTACATGCTTACTCTTTCAGCACATTTGAATACCTATTTATGTACATCTGAACAAGATGTGTATTAAAGCTTTACTTACTAAAGTACCTGTTATTTTGTATCACCTGATGTATGATTTCCCGCCACGGTCCTTTGAAGATGGAGCCAACCCTGTAACACACATGGATCAGCACAGAACTTTCCAAGGTGCAATTGAAGTTGCAAGAATACCACAAATGCGCATATACAAGCTGCAAGCACATAGCGGATAATAAACCAGACTTGGAAATACGCACCTGTAATCTAGCAGCGACCTACTTTATTAGCTATTTGCTCGATCAGCGACTTTTTTTTAAGCTTAGAGTAGTTTTTGAGTTTGTGATTCTTTGCAATGTCCCTCAGATCCTTTACCTTCAAACCCTCCAAACTCACTTCAGCAGGGTTCCGCAATATCCCTAGTTCGTTGTGTAAATCATCTGATTTCTCAGATTTAATCATCAGTGGTTTGGCCTTACATCCAGAACCAGATACTTCTGCTTCAAAGTCGCCCATGTGGGCAACCCACACGGAAGTTACTGTGTTTGATGTCTTCTGTCTTTTCCTTTGTTGCTGAGAAACCAAACCTGCCGTAACATCAGGGGTAAGAGCAGGATGTCCGGCTTCAGAGTGGATCGCAAGAACAAACTCCTTCAAAATCTTTCCAGTCAAATGCTCATTTACATGGGGGCACTCATTAACAATTCCGAATATTCCCTCCCCTATGGTGTTTGAAAGGGATGCAGTAGGTGCAATTTCCACTTGCTGCAATCTTTCAGAACCTGATAAATTTTGCTCTGCTTCCCCCTTACCCTTCTGCTTATGTGGCCTCTTTGACTGGATCAAGTTGGATCTATCAGCAACAGAAGCATCATCCTGCAGTTTGACTGCAGTGGAAATTTGGTCTTCTTCCCCAGGATCTGTCTTCATCACATGTTCACTTTTCGGGTCCTCTAGCTCTACCATTGAGGTCAAGGCAGACCTACTAGTGTCAGGATGTCTGGTTTCCCCACTAACAATCAGAGATGAGCTCGGCAAGGCCTGCTTCTTGGTAAGAGCAGCCTTCAGTTCTGCCTTTCCATCTTTCAAGGCAATTTTCAGGATTCGTTCGCTGTATCTTGGCTCTTCATCAGGATTTCTGTTGTTTTCTCCCGTTACAGCATTAGGTGTCTTCGTTCTCCGATTGCAACCACCATCATGAATGGAGGGATCTGGAACAGTATACTCAGTGGTTGCATCTGGAGGCTGGTCATTGACATGAATAATGGCGTTACTGATGGAGTTGATATTGCGTTTAAGTGCTTTTCTGAGAGTCTGCCCTTAAGCTTCCCAAGCCAAGTGAAAATGACGTACTTCACTGAAGAAAATAAAATTCTTACCTCATCAGATTTTGCAGTGCTCTCCTGCAGCTTCATAGGCTGATTTAAGATTCTGCTCGTATCTATAGCACTACCATTTCCATGTTCAACATCATCACTAGCTTCCAGTTTAGGCTCACACAGCTTAACTATATTCCCGTTGTGAGTAGTTTCATCTCTTACAGTAGACAAACTGGAGCTTTTGATGGTGGTACTTGAGGGCTATGGATAGCAAGAGGAGAAAAGCAGAGGTGAAATTCAGATAGGCGAACAGTTCCAGGAGCAGTAGAATCAGACTAAAAGATGATTAAAAAAAATCAACAGTGCCATGATTTGCACATTTGAGCTGAGATAGTATGTCGAACCCAAGTAGAGAACTTAAGATTACATTTTTTGGGTACGTAATCTCAATGCACTTTTATCTTTCGAAGAAAGAAATTATTGTATTTTTCTCAGACTTGTTTGATGATTTTAGGGCTGCAACACCACAAACAGTTATGGAACTCTATCCAACCTCTGCAATTAAAGCTTCAGAATGAGGTTCCTCCAGTTGTTTCCCGTCAGAATTGGAATGAACGGATGGATCATCTACCGCATCTGTACTGGAACTTTCATCAACTGTTTGCAGAGAACGTTCGTGCTTCTGTAAAAAAAGTCATCATCAGTCACTAGATGAACTAGAAGAGAGAAGCCGCAGGCAGTTCTATCAGGAACACAGAATGAGTATATAACATATTCAAATATGTTAAAAGAAGCAAAAAGGAAACCACAAACTACGAAGGCAGAAATAATTGTCTCAAGATATTTTCTCATGCTTTGCCCAAAAGAGGTGCTGTGCCAATGCAGAGATTGTAAGATGTAAATAAATGCGAAGAAGAAAGAGAGTACTTCTTCAAGACATTCCCTCAGTCGTAACAATACAACAGATGTAGCCAAATCAAATATTTATGCTCCTGTTTGACATAAATTGATCGAAAGAGGAGGACGCTCGCAGAATTTCTGACGTTACATGTCAGCCAATAAAAGACGAATAGGTTAATATGGTCAAAAAGAGGATGCCAACAAGTGATTTATTAAACTCAACACACTTAATATTATAACAAAGGGCATACACATACTTCTGATTAGTATGAAAGGAAAATTCATACATGTATTGCTTACTACTACATGGACGCGATATCTCCTAACTTAATCCACAAAGGAAAAACAAGAGTACTGTTCAGATCATCACCAATGGTGGATTTGCTGACTTTGAGGACTGTTCATTCTTTCGGCTCTCCAAGCATGGAATAGTCAATAACAACAAATGACGATAAATCTAAGTATTTGTGACATAGGTAACCGGAAGCAATTGACATAGTGAAAGGGACACATTAATTTTTGAATGGGAAGCAGTTAGCCATTGCATCTTTGGCATATCAATCTTATGTCCAACCATTCCTTTCTCCTTGCTCTCTTTGGATCTAGTTAAGAACATCAGATCCTGGTGCCACAGCAAGCACAGGTTTGGTTGCCATTAGAAATACAACGATAACGAAATAAGAGCCAAACCTGGTTCTTTTCATGGCAGTGGCTCCTGAGAAGAGCCTTCACCATGTCATGCGTTCTCTCAGTTGGTTCCTCATTCACATTTGAATGAGAGCCAGGATAATCTTGATCTCCACACCTCAACCACTTCAGAGATACACGAAAGTAATCAATCTTTTCTTTCAATGCATTGCAGCATATGTTAGGCCATTCTTCATATTCAATACACGCTAGCTCACTTTGCAGGCACACCAGATGCTTTTCTAGTTCATCGATTTCGTCATCGGCCTTCCTTACCAATATTTGCAGCACTTGTACACAAGCCAGCTCATTCGCTGCATTCTCTTCTAGTAGATCTGCAACCAACAGACATAATTGGAATCATAGTTCCACTGTTACTGATGACATAAAGAACACTGCCAGGACTTGCGGAGAAGACGAGGATGAAAACTCACCAACACCATAACCTCCGGGGAAGTCATGTTGACACCCAAGTTGCATGTCGATGCTGCTCTCTGGTGCACCCGTATAGAAACAATTGAATTATAACAATGCGATGGTACACAAAAGATATTGACAAAAATTATCAAAATACGTAAAGAGCAGGAGAACCTTGGATGTGGGGTGGATCCCAGAGATCCCATGTCATAATCTCGTAACTGTTTATCCTGGAAAGTTCGCAATTTACCATCAAATCTTTGTTCTTAAAATTACCATTCCTGAAACACTGATGTAGACTAAAGTTCATGAGTCAACATGTACATGAAGATGTTTAAGCAAGCTTACAGGTGCAGATGACATACTATAGCAGCTATATGCAGGGGCATTGGGCAAGGAAATTTTTTCGTGGATATTGTACAATTAGTACACACAATCGTTTTTTCATTGCCATTGAATAGACAGACAAGCTAAGAAATTTATCCAAAGGCCGTCAAGAAAAGCACGTAAAAAAAAAATACAAGAAAGTGCGAAAAACAAGCAGAAAAGGGAGAAAAATAGAGAAGAAATACCCAGTCGGCTGCATCAATGCTGAACATGAAATCACCCACCTGAGAAACCAAAACACGCAGGAATGTCACTTTGACAATCAATTAAGGACATGAATATTCCATTCCATCGATGATGCGACCCAGCCCCGAGGCGAATTGCTATAAAAACTACGACAACGACCTAATCCACTCGAGCGAAACAAAGCCAGCAGGACAAAGAATCGCAGTCGAAGTAAGTGACTGCTGCAAATTACAAACTCGGAATAGCTAAAGCGAAACTCCCAAAACCCGATCGAACAGGAATGCTACAGCCCTAGCAAAAAGAGCGAGAGCAACCCAGAAGAAGAAGAAGAGAGATTGTGGGTAAGCGGGCTTCAGTTACTGCAAGTTCTTGTCGTCAGGGGCAATAAAAGAGGCTTTGCGCGCAACGCCAAGAAGGTCCAAATAGCCTTCGTTCGTAATGGTAGCTTCTAAAAATGTCGACAAATTGCAACAGATACACAAATCCTCTGCGCATGTGCGAGTCACCATCTTCGCCAAAAGTAGGAAAAAAAAAAGAAAGAGAGAGAGGGAGAAGATGACAATGCAGCACCGTCAAAGACGAAGCGAGAAAGAAAAGAATGGCGTGAGAAGAGTGAGAGATGGAAAACCAGAACGGACCGTGAAGCAGCAGTAGCTGCAGTACCTTCAAAACGGGAGGGGGGGCGCTGCAAATGAAAGCGATTGACCACCTGCTCATGCTCTTGCTCAGTTCCCATGAGGAAGAGAGACCGCTGACCGCATTGAAGAAGCTGGAGAGAGCGAGAGAGGTGGGGCCCACTTCGGACAACCTTTTGGACACGTAATCAGCCGACGTGGATGCTGTGGGCCTCGTAGAAACGAAAACGGCTTTGCCTTGCTCAGCCAAACCCTCCACGGTAAACATTTTTATTATTGATTTTAATTCTCGAAACAAAAAAGATAATAACCTTGTTCGTAAATAATTCTGATTTTAATTTTATTTTCAAAATCGATTTTAAAGAATCGGAATTAATTTTAGAGTAAAATTAACATCAACATCAATATCAACTTTATCTCAAACTATTTAGTGTCGGCAGTCGATGAACTTAAAAATAAATAAAATAGAAATTAGACAGATTGATAAAAAAGAAATAATTATATAAAAAAATAAAGAATTTACACACACACACACGGGAAAAAGGACTATAAAGAATAGTAGTCGAACATAGGAATGTTGCTTCCTCCACAATTTTAATAGCTTTCTTCCATTTCGTCTTACGACAAATCGAATTCCAATCTATTTCTCATATCATTAAATTTTGTTTTACTACTTTTTCTTAAGTAAGTTTGACATATTTTTTCCTTTTTTTCATGTTATGTTGTCGGTAACACATTTCTATTTTTATCGAATCATCTAAAGATCTTTGAAAAAATATTCACAAACCATCTCAATCTATGTTTTCTCATCTTTTCTACTACCTTTGCTACTCCAACTTTTTGTCGAATATCTTTATTTCTTATCTTATATATATTCTCGTATGACCACATATCATCCTTATCTTCATTACTCTCATTCTCATGTTGCCTTTTGCTGGCCAACATTCAGTTTCATATAGCATTGTAGGTCTTACCGCGGTTCTATAAAATTTTCCTTTTAGGCTAAGGGGTATTTTGCGATCATATAAAAATCCTGATGCATTACATCATTTCATCCAACTAGCTCTTATTTTATGGTTTACATCATCATTAATCTCTACCTCATTTTGCAATATTGATAATAAATAACTAAAAACATCTTTTTTTAGTACCTCAAGTGCAAGCATATTCACGGATTCTTGACCTCCTCCACTTGCTGTGTCAAAGTCACACTTCATGCATTCGGTCTTACTTCGACTTAAAGTAATATTTTAGACTCTAACGTGCTTCTCTATAATTCTAATTTAGCATTAATCCCTGCCCTGGTCTTATCTGAAACAAAAAAAAAATTGATTCTGAAAAAAAGAATCACTTTTGAGAATTACAAAATAAAATGAAGTCTCACACTCTCACTTTTCTCTTTTAATTTTCTTGTCACTTTTTCCTCGACTTAATAAAAATAAAATTTAAAAAAAATGGCAATTCTTTTAAAAAATTAGAAAATCCCTTAAAATAGAAGAAGCTTATATCAGGCTAGTTTAACTTCATTTTCATAAATTTGGGCCTAAATTTCTTATGTTTCACAATTTAAATTCTTTTACAAAAAATATCGCTGAAAATGAGGGCATCCAACATGCGAATGATAATATATATATACTCGTAGTCGTGTGTCATAAAATGTGACTATCTACATGTGGAGCTGGATTTAAACACCCACATGGATTTAAGACACAAGCTACAAAATGATAGTGAAAGACTTGTACTTCGTATCAAAGAGGATAATTTTTTTTTTTGTAATGGATAATTTGGTTATTCGGCTGTTGGACAAAGCAACATTTAAAGAAAAAAATGAGTTCTTAATATGAGAATTATCCCATGCTTCAATCAAACTTCAAACATCATATATTAAAATTTATGTTTTATTTATGACATGCTAAAAAAATAATATATTTTAAATTATTTTATTGTGTATTGAAAACAATGGGAAATTCTTCTTTTTTTTTTTAAATGCCCGAATAGCTCTAATTTTTTTCAAAGAATGGTATAAAGTGGACTTTTATTTCAAAGAATGGCCTTAAATGCCTTTTTTGTTTCGAAAAAGAACCTAGACAAACAACATTTTCATCTTTGATAATTATAATCATAATTATAATTATAATTTCATTTTCCTTTTTTTTTCTTTTTCTATTTGCATTTTCTTTCACTTTTTCTTCCTTATTCCCTAGCCAACGCTGACCTCACCAGTCTAGGGATGAAGAACTCCGTGCTCTGATTTATGAAGATCGTCCGATCGCACCTCAAAGTGGTGGTAACTAGGAATCGAGTTTGAGTCTTTTGGTTGCTGGCATAATCAGATTTAGAGTCAGTGGAGATGCAATCTATTTATAGAGGCAACACAACTAGGAATGAGACTACCAGAAGAGATGGAGGTGAGAATAGTCGAGATGAAGGGGGAACCTCCCTATTGTTGAGTAACTTTCCGGGAAAGGGACCCGTTGAGTAGCGGATCATCGGAGGCGTCAGTGGTGACTGTCAACATCTAACAGAGGGGGCGCTTTGGAAATATGGAGTCAGAGATTGAGGAAGAAATGTCTCCATTAGTTGAAATGCTGGGTTTAGGGAGTAGAAGAGATGACGGGGAGAATGATCGCAGTTCTGGTAGAGGAATTAAACCTTGATCTTGGAGATTTTGTCTGTTTGCTGCCGAGCTTTGCATGCCCACGTAACCCTCGTTTGGGGCCAGCGTCGGCCGACTCCAGCCCCTGCCGGCTGATGCTGGTGTTGGCTGGCGGAGGGAAATGGAGGGGAAAGAAAAAAAAGGGAAATGGGAAAAGAAAAAAAAAAGGAAAAACTAAAGTGTAAAAGAAGAAAATGCTCTCCTTTGAAACAAAACATACACTTCACGCTCTTCTTTGCAACAAATTCCACTTCAATGCATTCTTTGAAAAAATCAGAGCATTTTCCAAAAACAATTATCACCCGATTATATCATTTGAAGTTAAGGACAAAATTCTTTATTTTTAAGGGTTAATACCACAGAAAATCATAAACCGATATATCTGTGACAAATTTACCTCAAATAATTTTTTAACCACAAAAAATCTAAATTGGTACACTTGTGACTATTTTACTCAAAACTGGTATATCCGTGATAAATTTACCCTCCGTTAATTTTCGTTAAATCTTACCGTTAAAGTGCTAAGTTGTATGATACGTGGCAATTGACTGGCATATCAATTTAAGATTTTTATTCTCTGTTTATCAAATATGTATCGGTTTGAAATTTTCCGTGGCATTAATATTGTGAGTAAATTTATCACAAGTATAATAATTTAAATTTTTTCGTTGTCAAAAAAATTAATTTAAAGTAAATTTATCACAAATGTACCAGTTTAGAGTTTTTGATGGTTAAAAAATAGTTTGGGTAAATTTATCACAAATATACCATTTTGGGTTTTATTTTTTTTATTTTTGTAATTTTTATTGTTTTGGTCAATTTTTTTTTCCTCGTCTCTTCATTTCGATACCCGACAGGCGAAGACAAACCAAATTTTGCGGAACTGAAGCTTTTTCAATGATGCGAAAATTTAACTGTTAAGAATCAAGGGGCGTCAGGGTTTAATTCTGGTTAATTATTTAGACAATTGAATCGCATTGTTATGATAAATGCTTGAATCAAATTGGATGTGGCTCTGAATTAGATATGAATCGAATTAAAAATCCAGTTAGATTTTTTGTTCTTTTTTTTTTTCTCCTTTGCTTCACTTGCCTCGTGAGTCATGAGCCACTCGTGCAAATCCCACCACTACCGAACTCGTGCATCTCCCTCGGAGGGGTAGGCCGCGCCAATCTCTCAGCCGCTCTGAGCCGTCGCCGCTGCCCTTGTGCGCCAACATCAGGTACTTGACGAAGATCTGTTTGTTGACCCTGGCCGGCGACCGGAGCACCGTTGCGGGGTATAAGGCACCACGTAGCTCAGCGTCGGAGCTCGTAGGAGAAGCACGATATTGCAAAGTGGGTTCCGAGCGACACTACGCCACACGAGACATGAGATACTATTTGATTTTTTTAAAAAAAAAAATAGAGAATTTTGATATTGGGATGTATTGTATATCAAATATATATTTTTAAATTAAGGCTATATTTATTTATTTATATATAAAAAATCCTCACCTATCAGCCTGAAATCAAACTCTGCAGAGAAAACGGTGTTACTGCCAATTATCCAAGTCAGAAACCAACAAAGAAAGAAATCCTGGAAGCCAAAAGTTGTTAAGGGGTCAGGTCGGCAAATTACAATTTTTTAAGGGCAAAAAAGTCAAAATAAGAAGGACCCCAACCCTTATTTTGGATCTCTCCTCCTCCTCTGCTCGAGTCTGTTCGCGTCATCTCCTCGCGACCTTCGCGTTCTGTCTCGCGTCGCCTGTCGCCTGTCGCCTCGACGCGTCGCGGCTGCTGGCCTCGTCTCAGCTCGCCTCGGCTTCTGTGGTAAACTTTCTGATTTCTTAATGGCTGTATTTGATGAGTGATGCCCTATGTAGCACCGGTAGAATTCTTGATTTGGGGAGGAACGTGCCCAGTAGCTGTTCCCGCGACACGCGAGTCCCTAGCGTGTCCGCTCTGTATCCGGCGCGTGTCGGACACCGACACGTGTCCGGCACGGCCTGGAGTGTCCGTCTGCATAGGTTCCCAGAGCTCAGATAAGTTTTCCGTTCCGTTTGATTTTTCAGTTCGGTCTGGTTATCTGAATCGAAGTGAACTAACTCAAACGAAAAAGAAAAGAATGGTTATTTTTTATTATCCGAACCAAAAAGTAAACCAAAGCGAGATGCCATTTTCGGTTTGGTTCTGACAACTCCATATTCCAATAGAGATCAAAGTTCGCTTCACGAGGAGAGATCGCGAAATTCAATTTGAATCTTAGAGAGAATGAGAGCATTGTCACGAATTGCTGATGCTCGCTCGGGTCCTGCAGCGACGATTAATCTTGTAGGGGAGAGGAATCCCCGTAAGCACTGTTGCGCTTTCGTTTGCTTTCTTGTCGAAACAACTTTCCCCTTGTCCTCTACCTGCCAACTGTTTGATAATTTGTAGCTGTAGCCACCCAAGATTGTAAATTTTCCTTGCTTGGATTTTGGACGTGTACGATGAAGTTATGGTCCGGTAGTTGTTTTTCCATGCTGCCGCCTTGTCATTTGGTTTCGAGGAATCGGTTTAAGGTTAATCTTTGCTTGACGATGATGGTTGAGTTGTTACGAAACCAATATGCAGCTGTCTGATTCAGTGCGCAATTTCGGTTTTTTTTTTTTCCCGAGAGTGGAGTTGAGCAATTTTGTGTTGTTTGAAATTTTGGAGACGTGTAGAACTCCTCAAAGGATGATGTGGATTCAAAAGCCTACCTAATTGGCGTAAAAAGGATCAGTGACAGCTGCCATATACTGCGAAGCAGCCAAGCTGCTTTCGTATTGCAGCAAAACCAAATTGTTCCATTAATTTTTCCTAACGAAGAGACAAGTGTGTATAAAAATGTGAAAAATGACAAGGTGATCATCTTCACTTACGAAACACTGCTCGACTGGCCAGCCTCTGTACACTATTGAAAGACTCGGAGAGCACAGTGTTGCTTTTAGATTTTTAAGTAGAATCTGTTGGTAACATGTGGAACTGACGTTAATGGGTAGTATCCGCGGTTGGTCCCTAGACAGCACACAATAGGTTTCAGCTTGTAGAAAGTGGGAGCTTGTGAGTTACATGAGGTGGTACATTGTTTGTGTGAAGAAAGCTCATGGTTTTGCAAAAAAGGCAATATAAATGCGGTAGAGTACTTGTGTGAAGAGATATTTGACTTGATTCTGTTGCTATCTGTCATGAAGAAATGCATGGTTAATGTTCAGCTATGGCATTTCTTGGTTTCATCTGAAAATGTCTCAAGCATTGTTTTCGAAATCCTGAGTCATTCTAAATTTTTAACTTTCATGGCTAATCTCAACTGGAAGGAAAAGTTTCAAAATGATAGAACTGGTACAAACTTTTTATTTGAGCTCCAAAACTGGTGTAATTTTCTCTGTGATGATTTTCTATACTTTAATAGAAGCTATAGGAATATCACTAGCAAATGTGCGTGTACCGGACAGTTGAGAGTTTTTCATTCTAAAAGCCACATTGACCTGCAGACTTTAGTATCTCATCCATCATTTGTCTCCCACTGTCTCCTTTTATGTCTCCTGAATGTCAGTCCTTAATGTTTGTTAGCTTTCCGTTTGTTCCCTTCTCTAGAAGTATGTCCAATTGGTGTTTCATTACTTTGTTTTCATTGTTTTTTCCCATAAAATGCTTCGCATAATGTAATAGCATGGCACAAAATTGATGAGAGTTGAACTGTTTTCTTCTGCAGCTTCCTTGACGAATAAGGTCCAAAATGGACTCTGAAGATTGGGACGGCCTATCAAGTGACTCTGATCTGTTGGAACAAGACTTGAAGGATGAAGAGGAATATAACTACACATCCAACTCTTCGTCCAAGTTGCAATTCAGGTCAGTTACTACTAGAAATTGATATTACAATCTATGAAGGCATGTTTTACAGGAAAGTAACTTCAGGTCAGTTTCCATGACACTATTGAGGATGCTTTTGAAATTGATATTACAATCTATGAAGGCATGTTTTACAGGAAAGTAACTTCTGTAGCTCTGTGGAATAGTGAGGTTGGAATGGCTGAGGTGGTGGAAAGGAAGGGTCAGTTATGGACAACAACTGGCATTGTCCGTAGCGGGAAGCTTTACTGCTCAATTGAAGAGACTTTGTAGGTGATGCATAATGCGTTGCCAGTCTATCCATTGCCCTGCTGGTGCCTTGATTTTCGACTTCTCTATTCCATATTGGAGAGACTTTGATTTGTTCTCTTGTCAACTAAGTGGGCTTTTAAACAAGAAATTTTAATTCATAGATTCATGGACACCTATTGATTAAACACATTTGCATAGTTAAGAAACAGATTTGTCCAGTTAGCTAGATGTAAATTGTTTGTTGATTGTTTATCTCTCCTTTTTCCTTTTTGTAGGTTCTTCATGGAAATAGGGGCTGTGCTTCTTTTGAGTGAGAACAACCAATCCATCTCCTTGGAAACTATGTATCAGCAACTAGCAGAGGAGAAGAATGGATGCTGTTGGGAGCTTTATGAGGTCTATAGACACCTGAAGTCGCTTGGTTACATTGTTGGTCGGCATGACATTCCTTGGTCTTTGAGGAGTGTCAAGAGAAACACTGGCACAGTTTCTTCTGAAGGTACTTCAGAAAGCCTGGAAGAGCACTCACCTCGAGACTGCAATTCTATAACTGAAAGATTTGTGAAGATGGACTTGAATGAATTGAAGCTGGTTTTTGATGTTTATCTCCCAAATGGAAAGTTCAGAAAATCTTCACCTGGTGAACCAAGCTATCTGCTTTGCTTGATCAGGTAATAATTCATTAGATTCCTGTAACTCTCATCTTTCTCTTTGGAACATAAAGCTACGTGTGTTTTCTCTCTGAAATATAAGCAAATAATCGAAATTTCACATTGCATTGATTGCCAATGCAAACTATTGAAATTCAATATGTTATCCCGGACCCGAGTTCCTCATTCCTGGGTTTTGTAGCCAGTGTTTTCGTTAACGTAAGTTGAGAACATACCTATTTCCAAAATTCAGCAGAGAAACATATTATATCTGGAGAATTTGTTTTTAGTTAGCGAATCAAAGTGATTGAATCGGCTTATCTTGAGAAAAGAATACAAAGTTCGGCTAAATCATGATGTGGGCATGTGTTTAAGAACTGTGTTAATCATTTCATTTTCTGAATAACTTTAGGGTATCATCAATGCTTCTGTTTCAATTTTTGGAAATTGGTTGCTTGCAGAGGCCAACCACCATCTAAAATCGAAATTGAAGCTCTTGAAAGACAATGTGGAGACATTCCACTGAAATTTTGCCTTGTCGAGCACGGGCGTGCCAGTTTCTATTCCTTCAGCAAAGTGGAGCTTCCTGTCCTGCCATGATATATCTCTGTGCGTGCAGCTCCATAGATTTATTTCATTGGAGTTCCTTGATGCTCTTTCAGGACGAAGGATTTCTAGATTCTACGCTTTAAATGGGCGCTTGTTTCTTTTCCCTCGAGCCTAGAGTACATTCTGTGATTGTTCTCCTACTCATACTTTCGGTCAATCAATGCTTGCTTTGTTGGAATTGCATCATATATCTGTTTTGTGCCTTTGTGAAGGTAACAAATACCAAAAGGGCCAGTTGGTAAAATTTATTTGGATGTTGATTTTCTGGGTTACTTGATGATGGGGAATTTCGTAGAAGTCTCTTTGATAGCGTCTTTAAGGGAATATTAATAGTTTGGCTTTTAAGGTTTATAAAGGAGTGTCTTTTTCTTTTCTGTCGAAAAAAAGATAGCATAAGTGTCAATATTTGTGTATGGCGTGCGCTTTAGTGTCAATATTTTTTTGGATCACTTTAGTGTCAATTTTTTTTTTAAAGAGATTAATTCAGTGCCAAGTCTAGCGAGGCTTGCCGGAAATCATACGTGGCAATTGTTTATTATTTAAGTTGTCCTACGTGGGTCATCGGAGATCCACGTCAGCTTGTAGAAGGACAACTTGTATAAGGAAGAAACGAGTAGTTGTTGACTTGTGGCCCCAGAACCCTAAAAGCCCCAATTAGCAACCCCTACCAGCGAGGAGCCCTAAATCGCGCCCTAATTCAGCTTGCCTCGAAAATCGTAGGAATGTCATCGCCGAATCCTACTCGATGGTTCAATCCTCTCTTCGCCGGTTTGCAGAATGTATCAATTTGTATAGCTTGTGACCTTGTTTCTGGGTAAGATTGATGGAGCCAATGAATTCGAGATGGTTGTGTGCTTTGGCATACATTTGCTTTCATTTTAATGATGATGTTCATTTGGGAGGCTTGTGTGCCTCGTATATGAAAAGAAACTGCTTGATTTCGTGATTTCGTGAAGTTGTTAAAGGAAGAGGAGCCAGTTGTACGCTTGCGTAGGTTAATCACTGACGAGAGGTTTGAGGCACTTGAGTTATATTTATGCAGTTTAATCTTTATCTTCATTTTTGCTGCTGTATTTATTTCTTTTCGATGGAAGGCAGGACCTTGCAAATGGAGGGTAGGAGTTTCAGCAGTGGCTCTAATTCGTTTCAACGAAGTGAAGAAGAAGCTAAGTATTGAATCCCGGCATAAGATTCCATGGATGCATCATTATGGATAAGGCTTGAAGTGCAACTATTTCAAATGGGTCGATGCAAAAATCTCTGATCGAGCGAGATAGGTGATATTGGAACTACTTGAAGGACGTCATGAACCTTTACCTACGTTAATGAATGAGTTGGAGGATGTGGACTCGATGCAAGCCGAAATGAAGGGTTTGGCTTCTCTAGCCAACCAGTTGAAAAAGGAAGTTTCAATAATGAAGTTTGAAAGAAAGTTTTATCGAGCGGTCGTTGTGATGTTGTTGTCTTGAGTAGCCTATTTTATGTTCAGGTGTAATGTTTGTGGTAAGAAAAACTTTCTCAGTCTATCGTAGTTAATGTTTTATGAAATATGTACTTATATATCGTGAAGTAACTATAATTGTGTTGTTGGTGTGCTGCAAAAATTGAATGGAACAAGAGGGTAGTTTGCAATGTATGGTTTGAAATCTCCATGTGCTTTATTAGTTCGTCCGAAAGAGTAATTTGAGCACTTACACGTTGTTTTGCTTAATTATGTATTGTGAATCTTGATTTGCTTAGTTTAGTTGTTCTTTGATTTCTTGCAATGTTTGCTGATTTGCATTTGCTGCAAATTTTACTATCGCATTACCAAAATCTCTTTGAAAAACTAATAGAAAAAGGCAGGTCATCGTTGAGTTAACGCTTGTCGATCTAATTAATCATAAGTTTAAAACCTTATGATATTCAATGGCAGGTAGTTCAGTTTTCTATCTTTCCTCCGTATATATGACTCGTTGTTCCCGATGCATGAAGCCCAATAATTTAGATTGATCTGGTATTAAATTTCAAATACAATTCCTTATTCCTAGGATGTCTCCCTCGTGATTTAACTACGTCCTTGACTACGACCGTAAAATCCAAGACCCTAGGACAAATCACGACCAAAGTGCTTTGTAACTCTATGCATAACTATGGAGAGACGAGTGTATGAACTCGTTCTATTAAATTAAGTCAATCAAATATTGAGAATATACATATTAAAAGTCCCTCAAAACACAAGCTCTTGGATAACTTCTGTATTACAAATGATTTTTATGCGTCAAATCACTCAGGCAAAATTATGATTAATAATTAATGCGGGAAAAAAAAAGGATAATGGAGAAAATCTATCTACAGATGTGAGCGATGAAAGAGTCCAGCTCGGCCCGAGAAACTCCGCCCTCGTCCGTTGACCCCCGGACAGCTGCCCCTAACTCGGCTGCCCTCTTCCTCGTCTCCTCCCCTTCCTCCGACGCCATGAGCGCCTTCACGGCGCCTTCGATAGTGGAGGACTTCACGACGTCGTCTTGGCTCATCCAATTCTTGACAATAAGTCCAATCTTGAGGACTCGTGTGATCAAGACAGCATTCCTGGGCTGATCCGAATGCATAGGCCATGCAAGGATCGGCACTCCCATGCTCATGCTCTCCATGCAAGAGTTCCACCCGCAGTTGCTCAAGAACCCGCCCATTGCTGGGTGCCCCAAGATCTCCAGCTGCCGCGCCCAGTCCCTCACCATCATGCCGGAATCTTGAGCCTCCACCGTCTCTTCGAACCCTTGGGGCAGTTCCATTTTCCTCGCCTCTCCTCCGCCGCTGAAGATGTCCGCCTTGTCAGCTTCCCTCAATACCCAGATGAACTTCTGCCCACTACGTTCCAACCAGATCGCAATCTCGCGGATCTGCTCGTCGCTCAGCGCCGTCGTAGTGCCGAAGGACACATATATCACCGAGCTCGGTGCTTGCTTGTCGAGCCACTCCATGCACCCATGAGCCGATCTTCTCGACCTCTTTTCAGGTACTTTGACCAGGTTGAACGGCCCGATTGCCCAGTGCTCGGTAGCAGCGTCGGCCGTGGCCGTGGTTGCGCTGGCAAATAAGTCCACATAACGGCCTTCGATGACCATGCATGTGTTGTAGATGCTCCCTGAGCTGAACTTATTGAACTCGTTCTGCGACGCGAGGAACTTCAAGAACTCGTCGGTGGAGGAATCCAGGATGGACGGGAAGCCCTTGGAGATGAGCTCCTCGATGTCGATCGCCACCTCCGGCGGGGGCGCCATCCCTTTGCTCTCCCACTTGTACCAACAGAGCGTGAACGCGGAAACGGATTGAACACGTAAATCTCGGCGTTGGGGATCGAGGCAGCGTCCTGGACCACGGACGCCATCAACGAGTCGTGGACCACATTGACCCGCCTCGACCCCGAGGAGAGGGAGCGGACGAGGGAGGCCACGGAGCCGCGGAGCGAGGAAGTGGCGTCGAACGCGGGCTGGAGGTGGGAGGGGAACTTGTGAGGGGTATTAAGGCTGGGGGCGGGGGAGAGGAAGGGCGTGGTTGGGAAGTCGTGGAAGCTGATGTTGCCGAGTGGACGAGTGCGGGAGGTGGGAGCGGATCTTGGCCTGGTGGTTGTGGGAGGCGGAACCGACGTAGTGGACGGGGACGTCGTAGGAGGCGACGAGGTGGGCAAGCTCGAGGAGCTGATTGAGGTGGCCTTGCGCGGGAAGAGGCACCATGATCACCGCAACTGACTCTGGGTCTGGTCCGTGTTGGTGGGAGGACACTTTTGCTATTCAAGTTTGCCTCGAAGAGAGAGATCAGAGATGAATCAAATGCTGGTGTGTCTTGAGAGGCAAAATTTTGGTGTGTTTTGAGCGAGGGATTAGCTTTAGGTTTTTGTGAGAGAATTAACTATGTATTTGGTCCAAAAAAAATAATAACAATTAATTAATACCAATGTCCTGCATCACTCGTGGTCGATGCTACCCTCTAAGTATGGTCAACCACACCCCTCTCAGTGCCCGAGAAGAATTACCAATAAATAAATCATATATTTATTGTAATTGTGATCATTTAGTCCTAAATCTTTATTTTTTTTCTTTCATCAATTCAGTCATAAGCCTTTGACTGGTGGCAGTTTCGAATACATCATATACTGTACCAATTCAACTTGTCTTGTCAATTTCGATCGGATGAACTTTTTTTTTAAAATAATTTTCTTATTTTTTATATAATCCATGTGACAATTCGAAGTCACGTATTTTTCATGTTCAAGGATCGATTTTCGCGAGAGGGAGAAAATTTTAATTTTTTTTATTTCCACGTTTCTCTTTACGTTCCAATACTCTTATACATGGTCGGCCGCCATTGCCTTCGGTCTTCGTACTTTAAATTTTCTCGTCTATTAGCGTTTCGTGTCCGAGAAACAGCAAAGGACCTCTGGTCCCCCTCACATCCTCCGTAAGTTGGTTCGTGGATCTATCTTTTGAGACGTATTTTGTCGACGCTTTCCGGCAAAAATAGTTTGAGAGAAGTCGCGGGAGGGGCCACGAATTCGTCCCCACATAAAGTCCCGTTCAGGCGAGCACCGACAGCATCTAGACTAGTCGATGAAAGCCCTATGCCGACGAATGCTTGCGTTTGCTAAATGATCTCCATTATCTTTTCCTAAACCTCTCATAAACTTGCTTAGGCATCAGCATACAATCCAATTTCCCCATCCTTAAAAAGCCGGACAAGTTGAATAATGTTAGTAATTTTTACATTGATGACTGTCGATCTCATACGGTCTCAAGCATTTGATGCCTTCTGACTCTCTCCTTTCGGCATAATGTCCCCTCAAGAATCTCCACTATTCCAATTCAAGCTAAAGATAGTGCCGCTTTTGCAGAGATAAAATGCAATCCGCGCATACACGACAAAGCACATGGGACTCGGTCCTCGTCCCAGAATGTTCACATCGAATCTCCAACATATGTAACATCGGGTAAAGAGAGGCTATTGTGAATATAATAAACTATTTTCGAATTTCCACGACGTGTCGTTTCGCGTGATAGCCTTCATCGGCCGACTCGCGCGTAATTGAGGAAATCGAACGAGGGATCGAGAGATTATCCCGAGTTCGTAGGATAACTCTCTTGTTCTTTGTTGACAAATGCGTGCGGTGACTAAAGGCTCTCTCTTCGTGTTTCTCTAACCTCTCATAAGCACAATCAGGCAACAGCATACAATCCAATTTTGCCCACCATAAAAAGCCGTACAAGTTTAATTACATTGATATATTTTCATAAGGGCGTACTATATTAGTAAATTTGCATTGATAGACTATCGATCACATGCGATCGCAAGCATTGATGCATTTGACTTTCTCCTTTCTCAAGAACCTTGACTTGTCCATTCGAGCTAAAAATAGTGCCGCTTTTGCAGATATATGATGTGATTCGCACGTACACAGCACATGGACTCGGTCATGGCATCCGTATCGAATCTCAAAGATATGTAACATCCAATGAAGAGAGGCCACTGTGAATATAGTCTAACCATTTTTGGATTTCCACGATCGTATCGTTTCGCACTATGGTCTTTTATGATCAAAAACCGCACGTTATTAAGCAACTCCAACGATGGATCGAGTGCTCCCGGGTAGAGATGAAAGAGAGCGTCGCCGTGCACTACAACTGCTACAACAACAACGTAAGGGCACAGGTCTCTTGTCCCTTGGTGCTTGGTCACTTTCTGTTGGCCACCAACATTTGTAATTAACCGTACTAGTGCCCCTGATGCCGCTCGCTCGTCGGCAACTGCCTTGATCGCGATTAATTTCAACGCTCGGCCAAATCGATATGTGTTTTGTCTTTTATCTTCGTTTTATACTGTTTTTGAGGCTCTCTGTGATTGGGGACGGACGTGTGGACTCCTTCCTAACGGGGACAAACCAAGGAATTTGTCATCAGTCCACAAAAATTAAATTGACTTAAGTGCATGTCATAAGGTCATTTTACGTGGGAAAAATGATTCTTTGACGGTACTATCGGGGATGGTGCAATATCAGTCCTAGATCTACACACCATCACCGCGTGTCTTACGTAAAGCACTCATTCGATTGGGAGATCGTTTGGTCGGAAATAACTGACAGTAATGTCGGACGACTATCAGGATAGCAACATCCTTTTTACAAGAGAAACGAACCGATGCCCCTCAAGCTAGCTAGTGCTTAGGCATGAAAAGAGATTGGGTGATTTCCGAACGTGGATGAGTGATTGCCTTTTTGGGAAGGTCAGATAGATCGAAGAGCCATTTTTTTCTTTATTGTTTTAGGCGTGCTTTAAATGATAACGTTAGGTTTTAAGGATGGTCATGGGCCGCTCATGAGTGGGCTAAACCGGCCCAAGCCCATATAGGCTTGGAAAAGTAACTGTCCCGAGGTGAGAAACGTCAAAAAGAACTTCCTCACGTCTATTCTGTAGAGAAAGAAACTGACGTTCACAAAGTAGAGAGAAAAGAATAGAGACTCGTGCTGATGACGTCCTTTTGTATTTCTCCTGAGCGTGAAACCAACGACGAGATTTCTCTCTCTCTCTCTCTCTCTCTCTCTCTTTCAAGACTGCATCGGGAGAATTTAACTAGTGAAAATCGAGACACGCTCATTGCGTTATTTTACTTCTCCGCAGATGTGCGATTTCTCTTTGGTGCACAGGCATGTGTCAAGACAAATTACAATGCCTTTTCGAATCCAACACGACAAAACATACCGCGATGCCCACCTAGGGTTTTCAGAACGTTGTATAAGATGCGGTTCAACCTGATGCCACCTGACAAGGATCGCCATTGCATCCTTGGAGCTTCGAAGCATTGACGACGATCCTAATGGCAGAGGATCTGGAAAGGGGATCTGATGTCCTGGTTCTTCTGCAGAACTACAGGGGGCAACTTTCGAACTCCAACTGACAGAACAAGCGCTGACCTCGCCAAAATCCAATGCTTGAGACGAACGGTCAACGATGTACTACTCACACAACCTTTGATTTGTGAGTTAGTATTCCCACGTGTATATGTGTAATTATGATTTAGGCGAGGGTGACATTCATACTTGTAATCTACCAATCATAGATTTTTTCGGAAGATCCGATAGGGATAGAGAAATTATGATTGAAATTCGACGGAAACATTTGAGAATTCTCGATTTTCGAGTAAGAGCATACGGACCAATATTGACATCGTCCCTTGTTACTTACTATGAGTGATAGGATTTTGGTAGAATTTCCTTATGAGCTTTCTCTTGTTCCTCTTATTTTGATCACAAAATGGGTACTGTTTAATTGCTGATGTTTCGTTTACTGTGAATATGATCCATTTCGGCATGCATAGACACAGACACAAAAGACATGATACATACATCACGACTCGAGAGCAATAGAAATACGTAGGCAATAGAAATTCCTATGCCTGGCCATCAAGCACATGACATCATCATTGTTAACTATAGTCAATAATATGTGTTTGGCCCATATCGTTGAAGCTTTTGGATTGAATATTCTGACACGATGTCAAAAGTACAAGTCGAGAGTTCAAATCCTACATCTTCATCTCTAGCTCGCAGTAGGTTCACTATTACTAACTCACGCCAAACAGGGGTCATCTCCATTTCACAAATAACCGAGCTGAGTCATACGCGTTCAACTTAGGAGAGCCGGCTTTTACACGAGAGGAGGGTGTCAACCGTAATCCCCCGTCGCTTAAATACATGGGCATAACATGCCTTAAATGCATGTAATCTCCTTCTACATAATGGCTTAACCCTTTGGATTAGACATTATTGATGGGAGTGCGCGGCAGAAGTCCGATACTTTCTTTCGGGAAGATCGCCAAGACGAAACTCATGTCCGAGCCTGTTAACATATCCAGTCAAATCCACCTTAACTCAAAAGCTTAAGTTAATGAGTTATGGGCCAACTTGGATATATTAAGTGCTCAACATCACATTAATTCTTCGATGTGGGACTCTTTTAACACAACTCACACGTGCACATTCTAACAATCTCCCCCTCACATGTGAGCTTCAGTGTTAGGTTTGATTCCCCTTAATTCAGGTATCTTTCTACATCAACTTGTCTCAAGATGAATAGCTCAACTTCATAACCATGAAGTATACCTTTGGGCCCGCTCAGTAACCGCATGGGGGACATCAACCATCGGCTCTGATACCATTTGATAGGAGTGCGCGGCAGAAGTCCAATACCTTCTTTTGGGGAGATCATCAAGAGGGAGCCATGTCCGAGCCTGTTAACATATCCAGTCAAACCCACCTTAACTCAAAAGTCGATACCACGACATTCTTGAGAGTTCTCGTTTTCTTTTTCCTTCGATCTTGTAAGAAGATCATTAGTTATATTCCTACTTTTCTCGAAGACTAATGGATTCACAGAGTGCATCTGCTCAAAGACGTAGCTCAGGTTTGGATGAAATTCAATAATAAATTCTCTAGTATGTTCTTCTGATTATGTTCTTTTATTATTATATTATACTAGTACGTATTGTTTGCTTGAGTTATTTTTCTGGAATTGGGGCATGATTTCTATCAACTAGTATCAGAGCCTAGGTGGCTAATCTAGAAATCGAGAGTTTTTTGATGACATTTGATTGAAAGAAAATGGTATAGCAGAAGATAAAATTAGAATCGACAAGTTTGATGGATAGGATTTCGGATGGTGGAATCTCTAAATAGAAGACTATATTTATCAGAAAGATCTTTATGCACCACTTGAAGGTTGGAAACCTGAACTTGCGGAAGTAGATCCGGCAGCAGAATCACGATGGAAAATTCTTGATCGAAAGGCGTTAGGTGCAATTCGTCTAGCTTTGACAAAAAAGACAGGATACTACATCACAAAAGCAAAGACTACAAAAAAAGCCATGGATATTCTAATAAATATTTATGAAAAGTCATCCATATCTAATCGAATATTTTTGCTAAAGAAGTTAGTTAATATGAAATTATCTGACAGAGGTTCTGTTGCAGAGCATATTAGCAGTTTCACGCAGGTTACATGTCAGCTAGAATCCGCAGGCATAAATTTGGATATGAAGTTACAAGCTTTGTTATTTTTATGTCGCCTTTCGGAAAGCTACAACACCACGGTGCAAGGAATTTCGAGCACTATGAAGGATGATTTGACTCTAGATGATGCTGTGAGCAGTATAATGGATGAAGAGATGCGATAAAAAGTCTCGGATGGAGATAAATTTTCGACATCTGCATCTTCAATGGCACTAGTAGTGGAGAACCGTGGAAGAAGTAAAAGTAGAGGAAAATTTAGCGGGCGCGGTAGGTCACAATCCAGGGGGCAAAGAGAGGTTACAAAAGATTAGTGTTGGTTTTGTCACCAGACGGGATATCGTAGATTTCAGCGTGAACCTACAAAAAGAAGTTGTGAGATGAGAATCAAGGAGCTAATGTGATTAGCGATGAACCTTTGCTAGAAAACTTGTGTTTATCTGCATGGTTTGACTTGACAACAAGTAAGTGGTTTCTTGATTTTGAAGCTTCTTTTCATTGTACCTCCCAAAAAAATATACTTATTGATTATGCCAATGGAGATTTTGGGCAAGTGATTGTAGGAAATGGCCACATGTGTCCAATTGTAGGAAAAGGAACTATAGTTTTGAACATCTCAGGTGGCGGACGTCTAATTTTGCGTGAAACCAGACATATTCCCGAGTTGAAGAAAAATCTGATTTCAACTAGTAAACTTGACCAAGAAGGTATGATGACAAATTTTAGAGGCGAAGAGTGGAAGATAATCTCAGGAGCAATTGTAGTAGCAAAGGGAAGCGTACGGACACACTTTACCTTCTCCAAGGAGATAATATCAGTGATATGGTTGCACCTACAGTGGCTATAGGTAATTTATCTACTTTTTGGCATTATCGTTGGGGACATCTTGGTGAAAAATGTGTCAAGTTGTTCCATTCAAGAAAGTTGCTTCTAGGTTTGTAGAAAGTTGAGTTAGATTTCTGTGAAAGTTGCATTTATAGAAAATAAAAGGCAGTTAGTTTTCAATTAAATGTGCGACAGAATAAAAAGCAAAAATTAGAGTTGGTTCATACTGATGTGTGTGGACCGGCTCAGGAACTCTCTTATAGTGGTAAGAGATATTTTGTCACTTTTATTGATAATACAACAAGAAAGATTTGGGTATATGCTCTTAAAAAAATCAGAAGCATTCGAGATTTTCAAAATTTGGAAAACCATGGTAGAAAAATAAACGGGATATCAGATTAAAGCTCTAAAATCTGATAATAGTGGTGAGTACACGAGC
Source organism: Rhodomyrtus tomentosa (assembly GCA_028455895.1). Classification (NCBI taxonomy): domain Eukaryota; kingdom Viridiplantae; phylum Streptophyta; class Magnoliopsida; order Myrtales; family Myrtaceae; genus Rhodomyrtus; species Rhodomyrtus tomentosa. Next base: position 36,195,833 of record JAPCWY010000010.1, read on the forward strand.
AATGAATTTGCAGAATATTTGAGCCGAGAAGACATACATGCGTTAAAGACTGTTCCTAGAACCCCTTAAGAGAATGGTGTAGCTGAGAGGATGAATATGACTATTTTGGAGCATGCAAGATGCATGAGATTATATGTTGGTCTCCCATTATACTTATGGGCTGCTACAGTTGATGCAGCTGTATATTTGATTAACAGAAGTCCATCTAGTACGATGGATGGAGGAGTACCGCGAGAGCAGTGGTAAGATAAAAAGGTCAATTATTCATATTTAAAAGTTTTTTGCTGTATTGCATGTGCTTTAATTGACAGAGAGTACAGAAAAAAGCTAGATGCTAAGTCCCAGAAGTGCGTCTTTATTGGATATGGCGGCGATGAATATGGATATAGGCTTTGAAATTATGAGAATAACAAAATCATTCGCAGTCGGAATGTGGTGTTCCATGAAGAAAAGATGTACAAGGACCGCCAGATAGAGCATGAGACGGTAGTAGCACCAGAATATGTTGAGCTAGACACAATTCCTGTGAAGATAATTGTCACTCCCCGCACTCCGGACACGAGCGCGCGACTCCCTGCGATCACAAACTCTCTCGATGTCCCAGGATTCGCATAGGTCGAGAGGTGAACCATATCGATAGTAAGCGAAAGCGATAATAAACAAACTCCCCTATACAATAATCAAAAGGGACCCGAGTAACGAGAATACTAATAAATACATAAGTTTTCAAATATTCATACAAGAGCATGGCAAACTAGTCCTATTGGTCAATAGGGGTGACTAGGTAAGCACAAAAAAGGGCCATCATCATCTCCAAAAGAAAACAGGCATCGAGGTCACCATCAAAATATCAGAGCAGAAACAGAACTCCTAAGTCAAGCTGTTAGAGTCGTCAGTATCCTCAGATGGCTCGTACTCCGAGAATGTTTCAAAGTAAACCTCCATGGTGTCCGTGAGTGTCTCGTCAGCTGACAGCTCCATCTAATTATCCTCGGTGGCCTCAATCTCGATGACCTTATCAGTGTCCCTCAAGGTCGGGATCCTCTCAGGTACGTTCCTCGAGCCAGTTATTGACCCCTCAGTCTCCACCGAATCCCGAGCGGGATGACACCAGTTAGGGATCACCCCACGGGGTACCTCAGTGGGCTTCAGTGGTCCCGTGGAGACATCCCATACTTTTCTAAATCAGGCATCGTATCTATGAGGCTTCCAACTGCTACCACCCTCATCGACCCAGACCACGGTGTATTTCCTAACGTACACAGTCCCTTGTCTGTCCAGGAACTCATCAAAATATACTGACATCTCTTTCGGGTCTCCAAATTGGATTGACCACATGATCATGATTTAGGATCTGAAAATGGGGTTCCACAACGGGGTGAGATTTACATCCCAGTAAGGCAGGTCCTAACCCTACGTTAGGCTGACCGTATACTCAGGCCAACGCAATCACAAATAAATTTGCACAGGTAATCACATGAGGCATTCAACTATCATTAAAAAATACACGGATATCAAGCATGCAATCATGGCATCATACTACATCATTAGAATCAAACACATTTTACCAAGCCAGATTACACCTTCCACCCTTCCATGCCTTCTCATTATCACTCTCGTGTTTAGAACGCCTCAGGTTCAGTCCGCATAAATACGCCTCAGACCATCTCATTGACAAACCCGCGTAAACGCATCAGGTTGTCAATTCACTCCAAACCTGTGTCGACACATCTCAAACTCCGTCCCGCGTTTTAACGCATTAGGACGTTGGCCTTTTCAATTCCGCGTCTCATACGCCTCAAGGTGACATTCAATTCAAACCCCGAGCCTCAGCGCATACATTCACACAACCCCGCGTCTCATACGTCTCAAGGTGTCACTCACTTCTCAGACATGCCATAAGTTCATTTTATTTCATAACACATAAACAAGTGTAAACTCATGCGCGAACAACACACCTATAGCATACGAGGCAATCAAACTCGACATTTAAATGCGATAATCAATTCGTGGCATAAGCATAGTCAAGCATTCGAGTCATCTATATCCTTCTAGGACGTACAATGGACAAGCGCGTTATAATCTTCCAAGAATCAATCAAAATCGCACTCAATTCGTCCAATCGAGTCCAATCCTCCTATCCTAGGTTTAGAAACTCCTTACCTCAAGCTTGATTCAATACAATTCTTCTTCCAAGCACCTCAAGGGTTCAGTTCTAATGATCCAAGAACAAGTCCGCCGCACAACCTTAGGAAATTCATCAAATCGTCAATTTTTTTTTGCTCAAATTGTCACTTCACTAATCATACAACTTAAGGACCTATCAATTAATATCCTCATACTTCTCAACGATGAATTTGGAGCTCCATTCAATCACCAACAGCCTCCCACAGATTCGGTATGCATAGAACCAAAATAGGGCATTTTCGGTTCTATGCATATCACAACTACTCAGCTCTTAAAATAACTTAAATCCTTAATTTATTCACTAATCTACTTGCTAACATATAGTTCTAAGGGTTGGGAAGCCTCATCGAAAATTTGAAGCCAATGCGACATTAGGAAGTCCTTAAACGGCACCCATTCCTTCGAGTCCTCCAACGGTCAGTTTTCTGCCCTACAAACACAAGACCCATTTGGGGTCAAAACTCCATCAAATCTCTTCAAAATTTTTACCACAACTCAGTTTACAAGTCCCCTAGAAGACCACAAAGGTTTCGAGGTTCTATGAAGCCTAAATCGTGGCTTACCTCCAGCTGCGATGGTTTCCATCGACTTTTGGGAGATTGGCCGGCCGGAGGTCCTCAGGTGGTCAAATGGCTTGCTTCCACTTAAAGAATGTCGGCAAGAAGAAGGGGAAGGGGCTGGTGGTCGGCTCAGGTCCAGGCGATGGCCGGAGGTGGCAGTCGGAAGTGGCGAACGACAGCGGCAGAATCGGTCGGGTGGTGTAGCTTATAGGCGTGAAGAGGAAGAAGAAGAAGATGGACAGAATGAGGGAGTGCTCGACCAAGAAGAGAAAGAGAGAGGTTTATTCTTCAATGGCTTGGTCAACTTGGTTGAATGGTAGGTTAAAATTATCCACATCTACATCAAAGCTTAATCCGTTGACACTTGTCCAAGGGTCAATCAATGCTTCATCCAATGACTCTCATTCCCTTTGATTTCGGCAGCTATAAAAGGGCTTCAATGACAAAAATGTCATTGTTCAATTATTAAGGCAAGGCTAAGGCTTGAGGAGGAAAACGATGATAATTTTACCCTTGATATTCGGAACGTCGTTTTTTTTTTAATTTCAAATTTCTTTAATAAGGCGACGACCAATCCAATTATAGTGTTGAAATTCTTGATTCTTCATTTTCTAATTTCGAGACTCATTTTTGAATTATTTCTCTATCCAATGTGATTCCAGCCTATCTCAAAATGACGGGCGGCTTTTGCAGACGTTACACGTATCGATCCTGTAATTCATATCACAATTAAGGCTCGTCAATTCATGGTGACTTTGGTTGTCATGTAATTGTGAGGGTCTATCACTAGTTCCGACGGTCTCGATCGTCACTGTTCGATTTAGGAAAATTTTGTAAATTATATATTGGTTAAGCGACATCACTCGCGCTCTAATCATATAAGGCTAGCAATGCATTCCTTAATCATTCTTAGATTAGTCTTTTATGGTTCTAAATGTCCCCTTGACAATCCTTGTGGTCAAAATGCCATTTTCTATTCGAGTTTCCTAGGTCCACGTATCTTGTCTCACATTAGCCTTTCTCTTTTGGTTATTCAACTCGAGATTGATCAAATCCGAGCGAGATATGACTGAAATATATCATTAGATACATTTTAATTAATGAGTTTTGAAATGACAAGAAAAATCAGAATGTCACAATAATTCCTGTAGATCAAAGTGCACATGAAGATGAGGTTCAAGATGAACATATTACTAATGAGCAAGCAGTTCAAGAGGAACGTAGTGATCTAGAATCAGTTAGTAACCCTGAATTACCTATTTTGAGGAGATCTACAAGCGTGAGAAAGCCAAAGGTAATTTTTAATCCTTCAGCTAATATTGTTCTGAACCATGTCTTATATACAGATTCGGAGAGCCGAAGACTTATGACAAGGCAAAGAAAGACACATCTCACATGCAGTGGGAGCGTGCTATGAAAGACGAGATGAGCTCGTTAATTTAGAACAAAACTTGAGAGTTGACCAAGTTGTTCACAGGCAAAAAAGCTTTGTTAAACAAGTGGGTGTACAAGATAAAAAATGAAACTGATGGTAGTATCAGATATAAGGCGAGACTTGTAGTAAAGGGATTTTCTCAAAAAGAATGGATCGATTACTCCGAGATATTTTCACCAGTAGTGAAGATGACGTCAGTCATAGTTTTGTTAAGTATATTTGCAGTGGAGATTCTTCATCTAGAGCAGTTAGATGTAAAAACGACGTTTTTACATAGTGATTTAGCTGAAGAGTTATACATGGCGCAGTCTAAAGGTTTTGAAGTCAAAGGTAAAGAATACATGGTATGTCGCTCGAAGAAAAGCTTGTATGGTTTGAGACAAGCTCCGCGACAATGGTATTTAAAATTTTATGATTTTATGAAAGAAAAAGGATTTGCACACTTTGAGGCTGATCATTGTGTTTATTTTCGAAAGTGTAGAGATGATGATATTGTATATCTCTCTTTATATGTTGATGACATGCTAGTGGCTAGTTCTAATATGAAAAGAATCGTAGAAGTAAAGAAGATGTTAGCAACGCAGTTTGCTATGATAGCCTTAGGAGAAGCCTAGAAAATTTTAGGCATTAAAATCATCAGGGACATGAAAAATAAGAAATTATGGTTGTCGCAAGAAGACTATGTGAATAAAGTATTGAAATGATTTAATATGGATGAGGCAAAATCGGTTGCGACTCCTCTAACGGGTCACTTCAAACTTTCGAAAGATATGTGTCTAAGTACTCAAGCTTTGATGGCGACAGTATCGTATGCGTCAGTAATTGAAAGTTTGACGTATGCTATTGATGCGGAAGATATAAGTAATGCATTTTTGGACAGATTGGACCAATGAAAATTTAATTAGAAGGCAAAAAGATGGTGCGACTAGAACCGACGGACTCGGGCAACGATATCAGATTGAGCTTAAATTCTGCGATGGATTTCGGCGATCCGGGATAGTTTAGATGGATTTTTCAATTTTAAATGTTATTATTAGTGGCATTATTATAATTTTGAGTTTTGTATTTGGAATCTTAGTTGGGTTAGGTCTAACACCTCATATAAAATGTGTTTTATGATGTTTGAGCAGATATAATATATTTTTTTGATATCGAATTCGTGATTTTCCTCTCAAAATAAGATTTGTTTGTTTATTTTGTTGAACGCTGCGTCAGGTGGTATCAGAGCTTATGGCGACTGGCAATGGTCTTCATGACGATGATAAGGAGATTGGAGCCTCTATCCTTAGGGACGACGCGCTTTAACGTTTAGAGCAGCGTTTAATAGAACGCATATATCAACAAATTGATCTCGGACTTCATTGCATCGAGCAGCAGTTTGAAGAAGTGGCAGATCAATTTGAAGGTCTTAGGGTTGATGTGAACCGGAATAGGAGAAAAAAAATAGAAGGCTGGTGCAGATCTTGCTCGCGGTGGCCCTGTCAATAGGCCTATTTTTGTCCGCAGGCAGAATAACCCTTTGTTCTCGGAGAGTTCAGAAGAAGAAGAAGAAGAGCACGAGTTTTCTGATAAAGGACGTGCTGATTATGAAGACCGAGATCGTTATGGAGGAATTCGAAGAGGACATTATGATGATCGCGATAGAAGAGATGGCAGACGACGTTACGACAATCGTGAATGTAACGACTTTAAACTAAAAGTCGATATTTCTTATTTTAATAGGAGTCTGGGAATAGAATTTCTAGATTGGATTACTGATGTAGATAGATTCTTCGATTATATGGGAACCCCTAGCGATAAAAAGGTGTGATTAGTAGCAGGTATATTGAAAGGGAGTGTGTCTGCATGGTGGGAGAGACTGCAGAATAGGAGGGAGCGAGAAGGAAAAAAAAGGGTGTGAACTTGGAATAGAATGAGGAGGTTGCTGAAGCAGGAGTTTCTTCCGTCTGATTATGAACAGATCATGTTGCAATAATACTAGAGTTTCCAGTAGGGCAATCGAACTGTACATGAGTATACAGCAGAATTCATGAGATTGATAGAGCGAAATAATCTGTCAGAAACAGAGGAACATCAGGTGGCCAGAAATCTCGATGGGTTGAAACCCTTCATTCGAGATAAAATTGGAATACAATTTTTGTGGGATCTGACTAAAGCTAAGGACATGGCTAAAAAGGCAGAATTGATGCAGCAAAAACGGGATAAAAGAGACTTTGAAAATTGTAGAGGTAATAGCTCAAGTAGTTCCATGGAGATGAGCGGCTTCAACAATTGCTTTAACGAAGAGCGAAATAAGGGGATAAGGCGATAGAAAAGCGCTCTCTGAACGAGGCAAGGGACAAAGGGTCGCAATCACAGAAAACTATGAACCCGAATCCTTATTCTAAACCAGCGGCGATTAAGTGTTACAGGTGTAATCAGCTTGGGCACCGGTCTAATGAATACCCTTAGAGAAAGACAGTAAACGCGGCAACAAGAGAAGAGGAGGAGAAAGGCAGATATTGCTACGAACCAGATGGTGAGGAAGAAGATTTTCAAGATGTGGAAGAGGAAGAGATAAACTGTATGGTGCGTAGGATGATGTTTGCCCTAAAATGAGAGGACGATTTACAGCGCCATCAGCTATTCCGAACTAGATGCACTATTTTGTGGAAGATCCTTGCTGTGGTCATTGATAGTGGGAGCATGAAAAATATCATTGAGAAGGATGCAGTGAAGAAGCTGGGGATATCTATGGAGAAACATCCTACACGTTAGGATGGATTAAATCTGAAGTAGAAAGCATTCAAGTAACTGAACGTTACAAAATTTCATTTTCCATTGGTAAGTATCACAATGAGTTGTATTGTGATCTGGTGGATATAGATGTATGCCACGTGTTGTTTGGGAGGCCGTGGCAATTTAATGTTGATGCCCAGCATTCGAGAAGAAGCGACCAGTATAATCTGAAGAAAGATGAGGTGAAGTATACATTGCTGCCCCTGAAGAATAAAGGAAAACAAGTTGTAGATTATAACTTCCTTACTCTTACAAGAAAATTTGAATTTGAGATTAAGGAGACTAGGGAAATTCATATGCTGGTAGTGAAATAAGCGATTGAGACAGAGACTGAACTGCAAGTGGAGGAGCAGCCTGAAGCAGTTAGACCTTTATTACACGAATTTAGTGAGCTGATGCCTGAAGATATCTCAGATGGCTTACCTCATATGCGTGATATTCAGCACCATATTGACTCAATTCTCTGTGCTAGTCTGCCTAATTTACCGCTCTACAAGATGAGTCCTAAGGAGAGTGAGATTCTAAAAGATAATGTGAAAGAATTGTTGAAAAAGAGACATATTCAGGATAGCATAAGCCCATGTACTGTTCCTACTTTGCTAACTCCTAAGAAAGATGGGAGCTAGAAGATGTGTGTGGACAGTAGAGCCGTTAATAAGATAATTGTGGGCTACAAGTTTCCAATTCCTAGGTTGGATGACATGCTGGATAGACTGCACGGAGCTAAGTGGTTTATCAAGATGGATTTGAAGATGGCTACCATCAAACTCGTATTAGGCCTAGATATGAGTGGAAGATAACTTTCAAGATAAAGGACGGGTTGCACGAGTGGTTGGTGATGCCGTTTGGGCTTTCTAATGCTCCGAGCACTTTCATGAGGCTTATGAATCAGGTTCTGAAATCTTTTATTGGCAAATCCGTCGTAGATTATTTTGATGATATCCTGATTTATAGTAAGACTGAGAAGGATCATTTGATGTACTTGAGGGAAGTGTTGACAGCTTTGTAGACTCGTAAACTATATGTGAATCTTAAGAAGTGTAGTTTTCTGACTAATAAAATGCTATTTTTGGGGTTTATTATTACTGTTGAGGGAATAGAGGTGGATGAGACGAAGGTGAAAGCCATTAGAGAGTAGCCTACTCCAAGGACAGTTTCTGAAGTGAGGAGTTTTCATGAGTTGGCTACCTTTTATATGCGATTTATTAAGAATTTTAGTACTATCGTGGCCCCGATTACAGAGTGTATGAAGAAAGACAGATTTCTGTGGGGAGAAGAAGCAGAGAATAGTTTTGCTATTCTGAAGGAGAAGTTGTGTACTGCACATATTCTGACTCTACCTAATTTTGATAAGCTGTTTGAGGTAGATTGTGATGCGAGTGGAGTGGGCATATGAGCTATTTTGTCTCAAAAGCGGAGGCCAATTTGTTTTTTCAGTGAGAAGCTCAGTGATGCAAGACAGAAATGGGGCACTTATGACAAAGAATTCTACTCTGTCGTAAGGGCTTTGAAGATGTGGGAGCATTATCTGATTGGAAAAGAATTTGTGCTTTATTTTGACCATGAAGCTTTGAAGTACTTAAATAGTCAGAAGAGTATTAGTAAATATATGCATGCGTGTTGGTGTCAGTTTTTACAAAAATTTCCTTTCAAGTTGCAGCAAAAATCTGGTGTACATAGTATCGTAGCAGATGCGTTGAGCAGGAGAGCTGACTTGCTGATTACATTGTGCCAAGACATTCTAGGGTTTGAGCAGCTGAAAGAGTGTTATGCAGGCAATGAAGATTTTGGGCGATTTTGGGAAAATTTGGGATACGTGTGCTACTGATCGACCTGTGCACGAGTTATATATTCTAGATGGTTATCTAATGCAAGGCAATCAACTTTGCCACCGTCGGACATCATTACGAGAGAAGGTAATTCGTGATTTGCATGATGGTGGATTGGCTACACATTTGGGTCGAGACAAAACTATTGCTGCAGTTAGGGAGCGATTTTACTGGCCCCAATTATGTAAAAACGTTAGTAGGTATGTGCAGAAATGTTATGTTTGTAAAACTATCAAGGGGCAATCTAAGAATACAGGTCTATATATGCCTTTACATGTTCCCGACAATATATGGGAAGATCTGTCCATGGATTTTGCGTTGGGTTTGCCACGAAATCATAGAGGCATGGATTACGTTTTTGATGTAGTTGACAGACTTTTCAAGATGGCATACTTCATTCCTTGTAGGAAGACTTCTGATGCAGTAAGTGTGACCAAATTATTTTTCAAAGAAGTAGTTCGTTTGCACGGAGTTCCTAAGCCTATTACTTCAGATAAGGATAGCAAATTTCTAGGATATTTTTGGCGCATTTTGTGGAAATTGTTTGACTCATCCCTGAATTTCAACAGCACAGCCCACCCTCAATCTGATGGACAAACAGAGGTGGTCAATAGAACTTTAGGCAACTTGATTAGAAGTCTTTGTGGAGATAAACCGAAGCAGTGAGATGTTGCTTTATCACAGGCGGAGTTTGCTTATAATAATGTGGTCCATAGTTCTATTGACATGTCGTCTTTTTTCTGTTGTCTATACTAAAGCGCTTTAGCACACTCTGGATTTGATTCACTTGTCCAAGAAAGCTGACAAGAGTGTTGTTGTGAATCAAATGGTTAAGCAGATTGTCGAGGTACATCAGGAAGTGAAACAGAAGTTGGAAGCGGTTAATCAGAAGTACAAGGCTGCGGCAAATAAACACGGATGCCTACAGGTGTTTGCAGTAGGCGATCAAGTCATGGTCTTTTTTCGTAAAGAGCGATTAGCAGCTGAATCTTACAGCAAATTGCAGCCGAAGAAATACAGGTCTTTCACTGTCAGTAGGAAGATCGATGATAATGCATATGTCATCGACCTTCCACAAAGCATGGGCATATCTACCACCTTTAATGTTGCTGATTTGTCACTATTTCATGAGCCCTCTGAGCCGATGTATTCAGATTTTGATTCTCACTCAAGGACGAGTTCTTTTCAAGTGTGGAAGAATGATGCGAAAGCTACTAATAATGCGTTTTTGGACCGATTAGACCGGCGAAAATTCAATCGGAAGGCAAAAAGATGGTGCGACTAGAACCGACGGACTCGAGCAACGACATCAGATTGAGCTTAAATTATATCGGTTGAAGCGAAACGTCATTCTAATCAGTACTCATTGCCTTTTGGCAATTAACTACAATGGATTTCGGCGATCCGAGATCGTTTAGATGAATTTTTTAATTTTTTAGTATTTTTATAATTAAATTTTATTATCAGTGGTAATATTATAATTTTGAGTTTTGTATCCGGAATCTTAGTAGGGTTAGGTGTAACACCTTATATAAAATGTGTTTTATGATGTTTGAGCAGACATAATATACTTTTTTGATATTGAATTCGTGATTTTCCTCTCAAAGTAAAATTTGCTTATTTTTTTCGTTGAACGTTGCGTCAGCTTTGGTAAGCACGAGATCAAACATTGCACAGGCAGTAAGAGTTGTGAGTCGATATTTGCAGAACCCGGGCAAAGAGCATTGGAATGCACTAAAATGGATATTGAGATATCTAGCAGGTACATCAAACTACTCTCTTTGTTATCGAAGTGCATCTTTAGAATTACAGGGTTATGTAGATGCAGATCACTCGGGTGATCGAGATAGTGGTAAGAGTACCACTGAATATGTCTTTACAGTTGCAAGTATAGCAGTGAGTTGGGTATCTCAAATACAGAAAATAGTGGCTCTATCGATGACAGAAGCAGAGTACGTGGCAAATACGGAAACCTCTAAGGAAATCATGTGGTTATAAGATTATCTAGATGAGCCACACCGAAAGCAGCTAGTGAGCATACTGTGGAGTGATAGTCAAAGTGCAGCGCATTTAGCAAAGAATGTAGCTTATCACTCAAGAACTAGACATATCAAGAAACGTTATCACTTTATCAGATCAGCATTGAAAGATAACGGGTTAAAGCTACAAAAGATTGAAGGCTCAAAAAATCCAATTGACATGTTTACCAAGATAGTAGAGAGAGAAGCATACTTTCTTTGCTGCTACTATTGGTATTACTCCATGTTAATTGATGAGGAGTATCGCAGAGGCACAAGTTCTAATTGCTAATTTTTGAAGACAATGAATGCAAAATTGCTTAGTGTATCAGATATATTTATCTTCAAGTGGAAGATTGTTGGCGTGAAATCAAAACATATCAAAAGATATCATTAAGATTTCTTTTTGTATTTTATCTTTTATCTTTTTCTTTTTCTTTTAGGTTAAAAAAAGATACATCTTATATATTAGGGATATATAAGTTGTAGCCGTCAGAAGACGAGAGCAGATAGAAGAGCAAATAGAAAGCGCAAGAGCAGATAGAATACGCAAAGTAGCGAATAGAGAGAAAAAGAAAAAAAGAGAGGCCGTGACGACATTCTTGAGAGTTATCGTTTTCTTTTTCCTTCGATCTTGTGAAAAGCTCGCCTATTGTATTCCTACTTTCCTCAAAAACTAGTGAATTCGCAGAGTAGCTCTATGCTGAGACGTAACCCATATTTAGGTGAACTTCGATAACAAATTCTCCGGTATGTTCTTATGATTATATTTTTTTATTATTATATTCTGTTAACGCGTACTATTCATTTAGGTTATTTTTTTAGAATTGGGGCACGATTCCTATCAATTATATAAATAAATCATCGCGGCATGCTCGCCAGACTTACCTAGATGCCCCTGACCAGAAAGAAAACGTTGGGGAGTCCATGCAATTAGATATGTCTGAAGATTACAAGCTAGACGAAAAAAAAAACATTGCTAATTCCTGTTCGTCGAGGTTGTCCATTTAATATCGTTTGGCCAAAAAGATTCATCATTGCACGTTAGGGCGAGTTTTATTTTTATGCCACCGCACATTGTACGTGACTCACATTCGTCCTTGGATTGAACCCGTGGACAGGAGAACCTTATCTGGGTTGTTGGCATTGATGACCGCCATTATCAATTGACAGTGCAATGACAAGGATCTGACGATAGGACAATTTATTGAGTAGTAAATGTCGTTAGAACCAAGGATTTGTCGCATAGAGATGAATGTGTACCCACATAATTAATAGATAACGATGAAATATGCATCGTTACTTGGCAAATGCTGAAATGATCATCTGGGTGGAATGACGGATTGACGGTCATGTATCAGCCCACAAGATTTTATTGAGGAAACCGATAAACTTCTTCAATCGGTTCGAAATTATGACTACATTTTTTTTTAGACTTTTATAATTCTTTTATTGCAAGATCAAAGACCAAATCATAAGAAACAAATTGAAACCAATTGATATATGAAGAAACAAATCAAAGTGATACTATTTAAAATAGTGAATTTAGTCTCCGGCCAAAGAAAAATATTATGTGAATATTGTAAAAAAAAGACTAAATAACTAAAAAAAAGAATATAATTATCTTGTTCACTTTGAACTTCTTATTATTATAGGATTTTGAGCTTGAATAAGTAATCGTCGTGGAGAAGAGATTCAATAATGTCTTTTTTTTTTTTCCAAGAAAGTAAGAAGTATTTTTACAGAACTGTTTGCCTTAGAATCTGACAAAAATGAAACCCGCTGAGAAAGTTTAGGGTTTTCTCAAAAAAGACTTGTGGCTGGCATTTTACCGTCACTCCGTCATTTTGTGGAGGACAGTCACGCCAGTCTTTTCCTTAGTATTTTTACAGAACTGTTTGTCTTAGAATCTGACAACATTATCAGTTTTTTAATTACACAATCTATCAATTAATAAATATTTTATATAAAATATGCGTGATGATACGTGAATTTGAAATCATGAAATCTTAAATCATGAAATCTTAGTATTGTCGGGAATATATATATATATATTTTGCCATTGGATATGATTTGTCCGAAGGTCAGCTAATTGACAGCTTAATGATTTTGGATGGGACTTTGAACGTGTCTACGCACGTCCTCGACGACAACTGGCATTCAGTGTTTACGTCCTTGACGACAACTGGCATTCAGTGTTTACGTCCTTGACAACTGCGTCCCAGGACAAATCCCGGCCTAAGTTCTCTGCAACTTTCCGAATACTTAAATTTGGGCGATGGTTTTCCGTTTCACTATACAAGCCAATCATATACTAAAAATATAACTGCACGTTAAATCTTTCTGAAAATTCATGCTCTCATATATTTTCTATATAATGACTGCTTATCTAGAGATATGAGTGATGAAAGAGTCCAACTCGGCCCTAGAAGCTCCGCCTTCGTCCATGGACCCCCGGACTGCGGCGCCTAATTCTGCCGCCCTCTTCCTCGCCTCCTCCCCTTGCTCCGACGCCATGAGTGCCTTCACGGCAACTTGGATCGCGGGTGACTTCACAACCTTGTTTTGGCTCATGCACTCCTTGACGATAAGTCCAATCTTGAGGACTTGCGCGATCAAGAGGGCATTGCTTGGCTGATCCGAATGCATCGGCCATGCGAGGATTGGCACTCCCATGCTGATGCTCTCCATGCAGGAGTTCCACCCGCAGTGGCTCAAGAACCCGCCCGTCGCAGGGTGCCCTAAGATCTCGAGCTGCGGTGCCCAGTCCCTCACCACCACCCCTAAATCTCGAGTCTCCACCGTCTCTTCGAACCCTTGGGGCAGTTCGATTTTCCTCGCCTCTCCTCCGCCGAAAATTTCCCCCTTATCGGCTTCCCTCAATACCCAGATGAACTTCTGTCCACTACATTCCAACCCGATCGCGATCTCGTAGATCTGGTCGTCGCTCAGAGCAGTCGTGGTGCCGAAGGACACATATATCACCGAGCTCGGTGCTTGCTTGTCGAGCCACTCCATGCAGACGTGAGCCGACCTTCTCGACTTCTTTTCGGGTGCTTTGACCGAGTTGAACGGTCCTATCGCCCAGTGCTCGGTCACGGTCGCCGTTACGCTGGCAAATAAGTCTACATAACGGCCTTCAACGACCCTGCATGTGTTGTAGATGCTCCCCGAGCTGAACTTCTTGAGCTCGTGCTGTGACAACATGAACTTCAAGAACTCGTCCGTGAAGACGTCAAGGAGGGCCGGGGAGCCCTTGGAGGAGAAGAGCTCCGTGATGTCGACATCCTCCTCCTGTGGGAGCGTCCTCCCTGTGGCCTCCAACGTGTACCAATAAAGCGCGAACGCGGAAACGGAGTGGAAGACGTAGTTCTCGGCGTTGGGGACTGAGGTGGTGTCCTGGACCACGGAAGCCATCATCGAGTCGTGCACAACGATGACACGCCTTGACTCCGAGGAGAGGGAGCGGACGAGCGAGGCGACCGGGCCACGAAGCGACGAGGCAGCTTCGAATGCCGGCTGGAGGTGGGACGGGAACTTGTACGGGGAATTTGGGTTCGGGGCGGGGGAGAGGAAGGGCGGGAGGGGGAAGTCATGGAAGCAGATGTCCTCGAGCGTGGCCGGGACGTGGGAGCGGAGCTTGGCCTGGCGGTTGTGGGAGGCGGAGCCGACGTAGTGGACGGGGATGCCGCAGGAGGCGACCTTGTGGGCGAGCTCGAGGAGCTGGTTGAGGTGGCCTTGCGCTGGGAGAGGCACCATGATCACCACCACGGATCCTGAGCCGTCTTCAATTTTTTGGCCGTTCGGTAGTTTTTGGACATGATTTTGGTCTTGTTGGTGCGAGTGGGACGACATTTCTTCTATGGTGTCGAATTTTCTGAAAATGGGGTAGCTTCTCCCCCATTATATCTCTTGTAAAATTATTTATAGAGACAGTGTCATTTGCGAAAAAATTATCACGTCCGTGTCATTATCAAATGCAATATAGGGTTTTCACCTTTTTGCTTGTCGGTTTGCCTCTTGATTGTTTGTCTAATTCGTGTGGTAATGACCTGGAAAAATCGACACATGTTGAGTGGAGGGTATTCTAAGCGAGAAAAATATAATGGAATGGTTTCGATACCCTTAGGTCAATATGAATATACGGTCGGACAATACCATCATTATTTCTGAACTCACGATTTTTTAATTAATAAGTATTTTATACAATAATTACAGTGGTGCGTGTAGATCTACGATCAGAAATAACTGACGGTATTATTATACTGTCATGAAAGTTTTTTTTTATGAGTTTACATAGCCTATGTAATCTACATAACATGTCCCAAGTCAGATAAAGGATGAGGTTTACGTCAGGCGTAGCGAGCTGATTATAAAAAAAATAGCTACCTTTATGAGAAGAATCCTATTGATATTTCGTTGGAGCGTACCCTTCCTAGCGATGCGTTGTATCGGCGCTACGGTGTAGCGAAAAATGAGCAAGGATCTTTGTACCAAGATAGGTGGGTGCAAGGGGTAAGAAAGCTAACCTTAGGCCATCATTCCCATACTGATGCTTCACATTGGTGCCCGGATGTGATGATAAATGAGTAAGGGTCCTCACACTTTTGTGGGCGAGTGTAGGGGCCAAGAAAAGCCCAGGGGGTAGGGATTACATTAGGGAGTTGGAATGTAGAAACCTTAATGGGTAAATTGAGGGAATTGATAGATACTTTTGCTAGAAGAAAATTGAATATTGTTTGTCTGCAAGAGATTAAATGAAAAGAAGAGAAGGCTAAGAAAGTGAATGGCATCGGATTCAAGCTATGGTATACAGGCACAACAAAGAGTATAAATGGAGTTGGGATTATGATCAATAAAAATTTCAATGATAGAGTTGTTGATGTTAAAAGAATATGAGATATGATTATTTTAGTTAAGCTAGTAGTAGAGGATTTGATTCTAAATATCCTTAGTGTGTATGTCCCTCAAGTTGGATTGCAGGCGTCCAAGAAGAGCAGGTTTTGGGAAGATCTGAAAGAGATTTTAAGGCAGATACCACACGAGGAGAAGGTATTCATAAGAGGAGATCTAAATGGACATGTCAGTCAGAGTAGTGGAGGTTTTGACAGAGTTCATGGGGGTTTTGGATATGGGTTTAGAAATGAGGCTGGCGAAAATATCTTGAGTGTGGCATTAGCTTATGATTTGATGTTGGCAAATACCTTTTTTAGGAAAAGAGAGTTATATCTGATCAATTTTCGCAACGGTCAAAATTGTAGCCATATTGATTTCTTTCTTGCTAGAAAAGAGGATAGAGCTTTGTATGTAGATTGCAAGGTATATCTTGGAGAATGTGTAGTTACACAACATAAGTTGGTGGTCTTAGAAATTCGATATAACAAAGTACAGAAGATAAAGAGAAGTGTGAAGCACCCTAGAGTAAGATGATGGAAGTTACATGAGGAGAAACAAACAGAATTCAAAAAAAGAATGCTACAGGAAATACCGTGGCGACTGGAGAACGAAGTAAATATGATGTGAAATGAGATGTTTAACTGCATCCAGATAGTGGCAAAAGGGGTGTTAGGGGAAAGTAGAGGGAATGTACATCAAACAAAGGAAACATGGTGGTGGAATGAAGAGGTGCATGAGGCAATTAAGCAGAAGAATGAATGTTTCAGATGTTTACATAAATGTCCTAATGAAAAGAATTTGTAAAAGTTTAGATTTGTAAGAAAAAGTGCCAAGAAAGCTGTATGAGAGGCTAAAGGCAAGGTTTTCACCGATATGTACAATAAACTTGAGAACAAAGAAGGAGAAAAAGACATCTATAAAATTGCAAAGACAAGGGACAAGAAAAGTAAAGACTTGACACGGGTTAGATGTATCAAGGATGAAAATCAAACACTCTTGATAAGAGATGAAGACATCAAGGGCAGGTAGATGAGTTATTTTAATAAATTTTTAAATGGGGGAGAGCAATAGAAGTGAGGTGGATTTGGAAGATACTTCTAATGATTTAAATAGAAGGTTTGTGCGTAAAATTAAAGCACGAGAAGTTAGGGAGGCATTAAAAAAAATGAAGACTAGTAAAGCCTTGGGACCCAATGGTATTCCTATTGAAGTGTGGAGATGCTTAGCGGATGTAGCAATAAGTTGGTTGACTAGTCTTTTTAACAATATCCTCCATACTAATAAAATGCCTAATGAATAGAGGAAGAGTATACTTGTGCCTATATACAAGAACAAGAGGGATATCCAAAATTGTTCTAACTATAGAGGCGTCAAGCTTATGAGCCATACAATGAAGTTGTGGGAGAGAGTTATTGGGCATCGTTTAAGAATAGAGATCAAGGTTTCTGTCAATCAATTTGGATTTATGCTAGGAAAATCTACCATAGAGGCTATTTTCCTAATACAATAATTGATGGAGAGATATCGAGAAAGAAAGAAAGACCTCCATATGGTGTTTATCGATCTCGAGAAGGTGTATGATAGGGTTCCAAGAAAGATTTTGTGGTGAATTCTTGAGAAGAAAAAAGTATCTTCAAAGTATGTGGAGGCAATCAAGTACATGTATGACGGTGCTGCTATATGTGTGAAGGCTTGTAATGGCACATCAAGTTATTTTTCAATCACAGTAGACTTACACCAAGGTCTACTTTAAGCCCTTACCTTTTTGTCCTGGTTATGAATGAGCTAACAAAAGATATTCAAGATGAGGTACAGTGGTGTATACTATTTACAGGCGATATCATGCTTATTGATGAGACTAGGGAGCTGGGGTTAACGCTAAGTTAGAAGTATGGAGAAGCACGTTAAAGTTTAAAGGATTTACGCTAAGTCGAAATAAGACGGAATACTTGAAGTGTGAGTTTGACACGGCAAGAAGAGAGGATCAAGAAGCCGAAAATATGCTCGAATATGAGGTACCCAAGAAAGATACATTTAGATTTTTGTAATCAATATTGCAAAAGGAATGAGAGATTGATGAGGATGTAAGCTATAGAATCAAAGTAGGTTAGATGAAATGACGCAGTGCATCGAATTTTTGTGTGATCGTAAAATTCTTCTTACGTTAAAAGGAAAATTTTATAGAACAGCAGTCAGACCTGCCATGTTATACGGAGCTGAATGTTGGCCAGCACAAAGAAAACATGAGCATAAAATGAAAGTAGCGGAAATGATGATGTTAAAGTGGATGTGTGGTCATACAAGGATGAATAAGACAAGGAATGAAAAGATTCAACGAAAAGTTGGAGTAGAACCGGTGGCAGAAAAGATGATGTAGCATAAATTGGGATGGTTTGGACATATACTCCAAAATCCCTTAGATGCATCGGTACGAACAGAAGTTTGCTATCGAGAGCATAACATGAAGAAAACAAGAGGTCAGTCGAAACTTGCTTGGAGAAAACAGTAAAACAAGATTTAATGAATTGTGAAATAGATTGGCGTACGATTTGTCTTAGAACGGAGTGGAGTAAGGATATTAGTGTTGTGGAGGGGTAGTGTATAGATAGATATATATATTTACTTATTTATTTTTACACATTTATCTCTTTTCCTTTCCTTGATTCTACTTTTATTTTTATGATTTTTTGAGGTTCATCGATCGCCGACCCCAACTAGTTTGGGATAAAGGTATTGTTGATGTTGATGACTTAAGTGTTAATTTTTTTAAAAAAATAATTATTTCAGTGTCAATTTCGGTAAGCATGGCCGAAAAGCATACATGGCATCTACATGGCTCGTTGGAAAACCCTAGTTAGCAAAAACCAAAAATTAAAAAAAAATCCATGTAATATTAAAAAAATAAAAATAAACCAAAAGATTTAAAAAAAAGCTTAAAAATAAATTAAGAAATAAAAAATATATATTGACACTAAAGTGAATGCTGTACATAAATATTGACATTTTAGGGGTACTTATTCCCTGTATATCTTCCGAATTAGTAATCTTAGGAAACAAAAGACAAAATAACAAGTTGAGCTGATGCGGCCAACGATCAACTCAGAGTCGTATATCATTCTTTTGATTTTTTTGGTCGAAAAGCATCAAGCCTCGTTGAGGAATGCTTGCGATAACTAAATTCTCTCTTTATATCCCGCGTCGACGTGTACTACTACTATTTCCACTCCAACAGTAACAGCCTCTTGTCCTTGGGTGCTTGGTCACTTTCTGGGGCCACCAACATACGTATCGTCAATCGTCTCGACAGACAGGGGACCAACGAATTCCCCTCCTGCGTTAGGAAAGTCTCCGCTTTCAACTCGAGCTTTAATTTGTGCGGCTCTCTTAAAAGCTGGAGAGAGTCGTGTGAAAGACCCCAACGGAGGAAATCTATTGTAGTAAAGCCATAGAAGTTTCTTGTGGCTTTCGTTTGCAATTGTGTATCTTGTAGGTATTAGGCAAACGGCGGGGCGACCTCCACGATGGAACCCTACGATGTTTCTTTTGTCCTTTACGCTCGTGGAGTCGGGACATCCCACTACGCCCACTTTCGATGGAGTCGGCCATTGTCTTAAATTCCGATTCAATCCAATGATGCATGTGCTTGTCGCTTTATCCTTTCTCGTGAACTGTAAAGCGGCAGGACGGACCTACCAATCCTGACGGGACAAACTAAAGAATTTGATCACCAGTCCACAGAATTATATTTGTCTCAAGTTAGTGTTCATGTATCGAAAGAGAATGGTTGGTTAGTTATTGTGAGAGAGAGAGAGTGTGTGGGGGAGTGAACCAGTGATTACTCTGTCGAAGGGGATCATTTTCCAGAAATTCTTATACTTTTTTTTTTTTTGCAAATTAAATTCTAAATCTTTTAATTTCGCCCGACCCGACTCTCGCCCAAGTTATGCCCCGCCTATGGCAGGTGAGGTCGACCCTTTCCTAAGTGAGACCATCCCACTTGGCCATCGCATGTAGCCGAAAAATAAAATAAAATAAAATAAGAAATAATATTACAAAAAATAAAATAAAAATATTGATAAAAGACTAAAATAACATTAAAAATTGTCCACGTCAGGGTCGCCCATATCACGTAAAGTGCCAGCATCCATATAAGCAATTTTCAGCCAAAATTGAGCCAATGGACTTCACTGGCAAAGTTTGAAAAAGTTTAGGACTCAATCGGTAAAATTGAGAGGTTTAAGATTGAATCGGTAAAAGTACGATAAATTCAGGATCTTTACAAAAAGATGAGATCGACATATAGGTAGATGTGGGATTTTTGCTTTCATTTACACAAACAAACGTGTCAAGAATTGTGTTGGACATGTAGTCCTCGGAGGCAAGATTTCCGAATCCAACACGACAAATTAATCACGTGTGAATTGGTACCGAAGGATAAGAATGAACGTCACATGCAGCCCCCAAGTCCCCATGGAAGGGCCCAGATCATCTCATGCGCACATGCGCTGGGAAATTGACGGCTGACGAAGTGAGTAGCAATCGGAACTATAGGGCGGCTATTCCCTACGTCGCCACGTTGATCCGACAAGATCGTGCGAACAAAAAGCGAGAATGTGTCCAAAACCAAGAAGAAAGAAAAGATTCACTCGTCCTAGTCCCATCGATCTCCCGGTCTCCTTGTCGCGCGAGGAAGGTGATACGCATGAGGGGCAAAAGAGCATGGACAGAGGTCGAGCTAAATTTTATCTAAAATCTGAAATTTATCCATCAGAATTAAGAGTCAAGCGATTTCAAGATTGATTCAAGTTTCACTTGAAATTTGAAATCTATTCGTCGAAGCTGATTTTCTTATTTTTGAAATCAAGAAATTATCATACATACCTTAAAACTTATAACTGATTTGATTTCTTAGTTTATGATTTTACCTTGAAATCATGATCACCCCTACAAAAGACGGCAACACGTTTTGTTCACATAAAGCGATGCTCCTTTAGGTTTTCAATACATTGGCAAGATGGGGTGCAAGATAATACTAACTAATTGACGGGAATCATCATTTTACGACTAGAGTTCTTGATGTCGGTCGTAATGGATAGATCGAATGTGCACAGCATTCCTATTTGTAACCCGCCAATCAGAGATTTTAAAAGAAGAAGTTTCATTCAGTAGGAATAGACAAAAATACAACTGAAAATTGAAGGAAACGTTTCAAAAACAAAATGGGAAAGTGAAGGACGGTTCTGGATTTCGATCAAGGGCATTCGGACCAATTTTGATGCTATCCCTCGTTATCACATGGCGTCTATGAGTGATAGGATAGAGTACTATTAAGTTTATGTTGTTTCTTTTATAGTGAATATGATCCATATTTGTATGGATACACACATATACATATGTGATGCAGAGATAAGCGAACTTGAAAAACAATTTCAAAGAATATTCGAATTTGATTGAATGATAATGTGATTACAAGGGTGGACGTCCTATATATAGAGATAGGACTCATCATCAGAATAACTATATATAACATAATCTAAATCGTATCTAACTTATCCTAATGGAATTCGAATCAAATATTACAGATAATCAGAATATTTAAAATTTTCTAAATTAGAAACTGCCTGAAAAGTAATTTAAACAACTTCGGAATGCCAAAATCCAACGTATCTCACGGCAAAGCGGTGGCCGTTTCGCTTGAACCGACCAATTTTGAGCGCCACCTGAGATCGTTTGACCCAAAATCTAAAATTATCGACGAAATCGCGCTGGCTTTTGACGATCCAATTTAACGAGATAATCATATGCTAGTTGTTCTACATCGATATGTTGGAATTCAATAAGATCATTGCGGTTTTGAAGTAACCTTGAGAAAGACATTATTTACACATCACAATACAAATTGCGACGTGTGATCATCAAGCATATGACACCATCGTTGTCAAGAGTTCAAATTCGTTTGATTGAAATCTCCAATTCATTACCGTGTTGGAGTATGCCCCTTGAAGATAACAAGCTGCATATTTCTGGGAAGTCTCGAGCGTGTTTTAAGTAGGGAAATACTTCTCAAACAATACCATCATGGACGGGAAGGTATAATTTCTACCATAAATCCACACATCACCACGTGTTTTACATAATTCATCTATTGATTGAGAGATCGTGTAGTCAGAAATAACTAATAGTACTGTTAGGATGTCAGTACAGTATATTCCTTTTAAGTATGTCCTTGACAGCAACTTTACATTCCTAGAGCCCAGAAATTTAGGAGTGCCTTTGAACGTTCTTGTGTAACTCTCCCACATGTTTACGTCCTTGACAATAACCGCACGTTCCCAGAGCCCAAGACAAATCACGACCGAAGTTCTCTATTGTTTGCAGTAGTAATTAATTTATTTTATTCTACACATCTCTTAGAATATTATATATGTGTGTGTGTCTCTCATTTGATGGCGCATATATTTAATTGATTAAATTCGATATTTATCTTATTACATTAACAATTCTTTAATAAAGCCTATAAATAGAATCACGTATGATATATCAATGCATATCGAAATATATAAGAATTTCTCAATTCCTCTCTTTCTGCTTTATCATTCTCCACTTGGTATTAAAGCCTCATTTCTGAAATAACCCCTAGTGCACCCATACACCTCGTAACAAAAATAAATCCACTCCACTCCTCCGGTCGACCAGCCTGAACATCACGGTAGTTGTGTCAAGTAGTCAGTGACACGTCGCCTGGTCAAGCCTTTTCACAGAAGTGATTTTCTTTAGATGCCAGCCGCACCACCCAGTAATTATTTTCCTATGCCAGCTATATTGGCCGTTTGATGCTGCCACCCCAACCCCATATAGACCATGTCACTCATTTACTCTTCCGCAAGCTAGCCACATCGAATGCTTGTTGTTCGACCTTCCGCATGTCGTTTCAAGAGGCCAATACCACGATCGCCACCCTCAAACCAGCTAGATCTTAAAGTTTCGCCATAAACGGCCACCGAACGCCACCTAATCTGCCACCCATCTGTTTAGACACGCCTTGAGTTTGAACACAAGTCCGCAGATTAGGCGGCGTCCGGTGTCTTTTTCGAGGTTTTTACTTCTGCAACTCTTCGAATTGGAATGCCTAGTTTTGGAGTAACGATCATCCAAGCTCATTCTACTAGATCAAGTCATTCATTTATTGAAAATACATACGAATACACGTTACGTCTTATTGAAGATACAACTTCTCATATGATATATCCTTACCCAAAAAATACTTCTCATATGATATATATATATATATATATATATATAGATTGCTTTTTGCATTGAATCACTCGCAGACTGACTTTATATAGAATTCTCTCTCTCTCTCTCTCTCTCTCTCTCTCTCTCTCTCTCTGGTTTAGCTACGATAAGTCTTTAACGCTAAAAACAGAATTGAATAAAGGGGAGACAACTTATCTAGAGATATGAGCGATGAAAGAGTTCAACTCAGCCCGAGAAACTCCACCCTCGTCCATTGACCCCCGGACGGCCGCCCCTAACTTGGCCGCCGTCTTCCTCTTCTCTTCCCCTTCCTCCGACGCCATGAGCGCCTTCACGGCACCTTGGATAGTGGAGGACTCCACGACCGCGTGTTGGCTCATCCAATCCTTAACCATAAGTCCAATCTTGAGGACTCGTGTGATCAAGACAGCATTCCTGGGCTGATCCGAATGCATAGGCCATGCAAGGATTGGCACTCCCATGCTGATGCTCTCCATGCATGAGTTCCACCCGCAGTGGCTGAAGAACCCGCCCGTAGCTGGGTGCCCCAAGATCTCCAGCTGCGGTGCCCAGTCCCTCACCACCATCCCTAAATCTCGAGCCTCCACCGTCTCTTCGAACCCTTGGGGCAGTTCGATTTTCCTCGCCTCTCTTCCTCCGCTGAAAATGTCTGCCTTATCAGCGTCCCTCAATACCCAGATGAACTTTTGTCCGCTACGTTCCAGCCCAAACGCGATCTCGCGGCTCTGCTCGTCGCTCAGAGCTGTCGTGGTGCCGAACGACACGTATATCACCGAGCTTGGCGCTTGCCTGTCGAGCCAATCCATGCACACGTGAGCTGATCTTCTCGAACTCTTTTCTGGTACTTTGACCGTGTTGAGCGGCCCGACTGCCCAGTGCTTGGTCGTGATGCTGTTAGATGTTGCGCTGGCAAATAAGTCCACGTAACGGCCTTCGACAACCCTGCATGTGTTGTAGATGCACCCCGAGCTTAACTTCTTGAACTCGTGCTGCGATGCGATGAACTTCAAGAACTCGTCGGTGAAGGAGACCTGGAGAGACGGGAAGCCCTTTGAGGAGAGGAGCTCAGCGATATCAACCTCCTCCCTTGGAAGCACCCTCCCCGTGGCCTCCCACGTGTACCAGTAAAGCGCGAAGGCGGAAACCGAGTGGAAGACGTAATTCTCGGCGTTGGGGACTGAGGCGGCGTCCTGGACCACAGATCCCATCAGCGAATCATGGACCACGACGACCCGCCTAGACTCCAGCGAGAGGGAGCGGATGAGGGAGGCGACGGGGCCTCGGAGTGACGAGGCAGCTTCAAACGCGGGCTGGAGGTGGGACGGGAACTTGTAGGTTGAATTAGGGTTCGGGGCGGGGGAGAGGAAGGGCGTGGTTGGGAAGTTATGGAAGCAGACGTCGCAGCTGGGGGAGGACGACAGTGGGACGTGGGAGCGGAGCTTGACCTGGTGGTTGTGGGAGGCGGAGCCGACGTAGTGGACGGGGATGCCGTAGGAAGCGACGAGGTGAGCGAGCTCGAGGAACTGGTTGAGGTGGCCTTGCGCCGGGAGAGGCACCATGATCACCGTCACTGATCCTGAGTGGTCTTTCATTTTCAGGCCGTTTGGTAGATTTTGGACAAGATTTTGGTCTTCTTTGTGTTCGTGGGAGGAAAATGAGTTGTGTGCGCTTTCTTCTATTCAAAATTTGGCCCCGCGAGAGAGAGAGAGAGAGAGAGAGAGAGAGAGAGAGAGAGAGAGATGAGAAAATCAAGGAAAATTGGGTTTGGGAGTGTTTTTAAGGGCTAGGTACATGTTCTTGGGAAGTGTTTGAAAAGTTAAGGCATACAATTTTGGTCCCGAGGGGGATGACATAGGTTTCTATACATAGGGAACGGAAAGCCAAGACGGGATCGCTCTCGGGTGTCCTTTTGGGATCCGGATCCCCTGCATAGGATCCTTTTCCGTGCGTTTGAGGCCTTAGGTATAGGTTTTTCCATCTAGAAGGATGGAATTCAAGAGAGGAGCGTTCTGATCTTTTTTTTTACTCGTCTTTCTTTCTATTCCACGTAGGATTGTTTGTTCAGATGTTTTATCTATGAAAAAGTATGGCATTTATGCTGTTTATATTACGTTTGATGATAAAATTGTTCAAAAAAATCTTAAATCTATTGCATTTTTATCAATTCAGTCCCAAACTTTTTAGTTTTGTCAATTTAGTTATAAATATTTTCACAGTTTGCCACTTGAGTCCATATAGATTGCTGATGTGGACGCTGACCATCCCACGTGACACGGTTGGCACTAACATGGACAAAACCTAATAATATTTTAATATTCTTTTCGAATTATTTATTTTCTTTTTCTTCTTCTCCTTTAATTATTTTCCTTTTTCTCCCTACTTCCTCCACCGAAATCAGCCCAGACCGCACGGGTTGGTTTAGTCCTTGAGGGGAACAGTCCGATCCCCTGTCCCAATAAATGGGACCGATGATTGGGCAATTCAGTCCTCGATCCCATGGTGGATGGGACCGAACCGGACCGGACCACCTAGAATATAAATAAATATATAGAGATAGAAAAATAAAATGAAATTGTTTGAAGAAATAATGAATCTAAACCTAATTTTCATCTTCATCTTCTGTTCAACAATCGACATTTACTCATCTTGCTAGACGTGAGTTTACCTATCTTCATTTTTTTTTTTTGACAGTCGATACTCACTTCTCTCGCTTGACGCTCACGTCTCTCTTTCGCAACACGACTCTGCTCGACGCTCGCTTTTCTTGCTTTTGCCGCTTCGACCATACATATATTCCAATAATTCCTATAAGTAGCTGACATCAACTGTCCCATTGGGACCTGATCAAGACCGAACCTGACCTCCAGTCCCTGGTCTCAAAAATTTGGAGACTGGGACTACAGTCCAGTCCATGGTTCAATACTAGTACCAGACCACGCACACCCCTACTCATGGATTATGCAGACTCGGAACGCTCACGGTGGCTGGATCACATCGCCATAACTAATAGCGCAACAACATAGTTACACGCGCGTGGACACATACAAGCCGAACCTATCTAAGGCTGCCCAAAAATGTCGTCCCCCTAGTGGGGAGATAAGGCAGCCGAATTCTAGGACGGAGACAACTAAGGAGAAGACAATAGACCAGGGATAGAAACGGGGCCAAATTCGAAACAAATTCATGTACTGTGATCCAAACATTATTAGACTGGTGTCAACCTCGTTTTGAAACTTCACTTCACCTTCCGGTACTCCCATCACTGGAATCGTCACCCGGATGACATAAACATTTACAGAGAGAGAGAGAGAGAGAGAGAGTGCTAGCTTGCATGTCACAGGTATTCTCTAGTCGAGGGCCCAAAAAGACTTCTTGAACGCGGCCTTTTGACATTTGAATTACAAAGTTTCCAATATATCTCGCAACAACATCAGACCGAAAGAATTAAGCACCGTATTCTTTATGACAATAATTAAAATCTCGAGATCGTTTCGATTCCCAAAACTGACTGAGAGTCATCTAATGTCCACTCCGTTCTATGCACGCTCAAGGACTGCAGAGATTCTTTAGATCCTCTTCCTTGGCATACCAGCTTGGTATTATCTTGGAAATGTGAGGATACAGATCCTTGTAGGAGTTCCTAATAGTCCCTTCAGCAACTCCGGTGGCAAGTGATATATCTGCATACACATTCGATTATCTATATGCGCATGCTGTTTCAGATGCCATTTTACATATGCACCTCAATGATGGAATATGGAAACCATGACTTAAATTTCTTCAGCGTGATAAGTTTGTATTATCCAGTTGATTTATTTGACAGGATTTTTATTAGTAAATAACCACTGGTCAAAATCTAACTTCATGATGTATCCATATTAAAAGATTGTGAAACCGATTGTTATGTAAAATATGACCACTTTTCGAGATCTAACTTCACATGTAACCATGAAAAACCAAGATTGTGCAAACATGTCTATAGTTGTTTGAACCGAATGAGAATGGAGAAATTAAGACCTCGGAGAGGCTTCTTCTCATCGGAAAGCTGAGTAATAATGTATATAACAGCTGCTGCGATGGATATGGGGCTCCTCCTGCAAATCAGTGGACAAAAACAGACAAGAGAAAAGAATTCAGCGCTTGAAAGAGTAAAAAAAACAGTAACGCATAAGTTTGAATAAAACTTAGTCAGTAATCCTCATACACAGCAGGCCCACATTGAGGAACCTGCTAAAATCACAATCTTTCAACCTTCAACAGGGAAAAAGAAAAAAAAAACCTTCAACAGAAGAAAGCTGAAATTTATCAACCATGTATTTCAGTTTTCAATTATTCCCCCAGCTTTCCCACTAAAATTCCAGTCAAGAAGAAAATAACCACCAATACATTCAGGTATAGCCACTAGCCAAAATGGTAATTCTGATAACAGATGACAATGTTTCTCCAGTCCCCATGAGTTAGGATGGCAAGTCAAAACAGAGCAAAGCACCATTAACCTGTGCACCATTAACCTGTGCGGACTCCCATACACCCTAGGAGACATGATATTATGCTCGCGTTCCACAATGAAAACACCCAAATTTATACCATTAAGGATCCAATCCAAGAGAACAATTCCACGAACAGCTCATTTTTGTGGCAGCAGCACAATGGTTAAAAAAGTGCGTTCTTCCTTTTCCATTGTTCTTTTGAATTCCATATGATATAGAATTGTTCTCTTCTATACTTCCTATGAAAAAAAGTATGCATACTATTTTTTATCTCAGATATGATGATTATATGCTCATCATTATACATCCTACATATATCTCCAGACACACGACAGTGGATGCGTGAGTCCTTTTGTGAAAAGGGGAACTTGTGCAATGAGCTGTGGAAAATCACAAGTACCTTATGTCAAACTCTTCTGACTTCTGCACAGATTCTTGAGCAGCTTTAACAGCTTGGTTGTTCATCCCAACGTTGGAACAAAAACGCCTCTTAAAAATCAGATCAATCTCGTGTCAGAGAGAGAGAGAGATCATACGGCTCAAAATGGAAAAAAGTAAAGAAGGATAACGAAGGATCTCTTACCATGAAATCTGCAGCGTGTATTGCTCCCATTTCTACTGACTGTCCCTTCTCTAAACCCAATTGCTTCACAATGTACTCTTTTGCCCGGCCTATTTCCTTTTTGGTGGCCCCATTGGCAACAGAGCAAATTTCTAGTGGAAAACCAGATTCAGGGAAACTGACATATGGGAGGGCTATATCGATAAGAAGCTTCCCGATATTAGAAGAATTAAGCCATACCCTTTACAGTGCGTGGCTTGTCTTCTTGTCGACAAGCAATGTAAAGGCAAGCAGCCAAGAGAGCATCTTGATTTCTTCCTCTACTGGACTTTTGATCCTCTACCTTTTTGTATATCTCATTTGCCCGATCCTTCATTGTGAAAAGAATTGGCTTATCAAATATAGTTCAGCAGAAAAATACTTCCATACAAAACAGATATACACATGAACAATAAGATAATGTTCCTAAGTCTAGACATGTCCTTACATACATCAGAACTTACAACATACACCACTAACAATGGATTACTTAGTTATCGATAAACAATGGCAAGTGCATAAGAAATAGATGCAGGGCAAGTCAATTCCTGCAAATAGGTACAACAAATTGCAAAGAGATCTTCAGTACACACAGTTGTACTTGTACAATAAGGACTGGAAGTAAGGAGTGCCACTCCCAAACATCGAAGAAGAAGAGTGCAAAGAAAAAAAAGTTGACAATCTCATTCAAAGCACACTAGTGTTGGATTAATCAAAACGCCCAGGTAGGGGGACAAGTAATAAAGTATCCATATGCAGTAAATCCTTCACAATGGAATATGGGAGAGCTAGCAAAAAGGTCAAGAAAAAAAAGTCAACAGTCTCATCTCCTGGGATCCATTATGGGAGAGGAAAATGAGATATAACTCAATCAACTTTTCTTTATATATCAGATTGCTCATCGATCCAACACTTCGGAACCAAGAATAACGGGCGGAAACACCTTTTCAAAAGAGTAAGTGCTTCTGGAATATTAGTCAGGCCATCGGCATGTCGATATTTAAAAATCGCAAGATCCGGTTGTGCTTAAGGAACCGAGAATGAGAGGCAAAAACGCCTTTTACCAAGAAAAGTGCTCCTCGAATATTTGTCAAGCTATCCACATGTCGATATTAAAAATTTGCAAATCCACTTGTGCGTATTAAATCTTACAGGACACTATTTCAATATTTCCTGCCATAACTAGCAGTAGCATACCATGCAATTATGCATTTAAGTTCCAAATTTGATGTTCCCTCTACAAAAACGGGCATGTTTGTGACCAAGAAAAAGTCCCTTTGCTTTATAAAAGGCACAAGTACCATTCTTTCATAAACGTATACCATGTGAGAAATTAAAAGCAAAAGGGTCCGCCAGAAGCATATGAGCACACATAGCTACAAGAAGTCAGGACTCTTTCACATAGGTTGCCACAAAACGACCGAGCGCTTCAATTATCTTAGCTGAATGTGTGCATAAGGAATCCATTGCTGATAAGTTTTAGAATGATGCAATCAAGAATCTATCTTGAGGGAAGATTCCTATTAGCATTAGTAAGTGGATGAAAGCCACGACTTAAAACTTTTGACATAGCGTACATGTTACAAATCAAGATAATAAAGATGTAGACGTGATACAGAATTTAATGCTTATGCCAATTATATTTTGATGATTTAGTATTATGGCTTTGCAGTGGGTGTCTTAACTTATGTCATTAGCAAGGTGTAAACTACTCTGCTGGAACTGCATCTGTCCCAATGAATTTTTAGCTTGTTCCTTATCCCTCTTCTTTAGCACTGGTTTACTCAAAAGAAGCTAGCCTAGCAGATAAATGAAGACTTGGAAAAGTATGGAGATTGTGAAAAGCCCCACAGTTATCGATATCAATAAAAGTAGCAGCCGTAGAGGTATAGGTTAGCGCCCCAAGAAAATGATGAGGAATGATGGCATACCTTGATGGTGGCAACAAGGCCCAACCTGAAAGCAAATAAGCAATGCAAGGGACATTAGTGGAAGAATAAATCAGAGTTTAAACTTTGTAATGCAGTTCACATTATTCTTTATGGCGAGTACAACTACAATTTACCGAAGTGGCAATAGCAAGCAAAAAACATATTCATTCTCAGTTAAAATTTGTCCAACTCAAAAGCAATTCGCTTCACAGCATAATATCTATCAAATATCAAGTAGAGGTCCAGAACATGTAATCGCCATATATAAAATGATGAAAATTTTGATCCGATACCACCTGATATAACTAACCAAATCAAATCAAGATTTGATCCCGTTCTCCAATTTAGCCCTCCTAATAAGGTACAGTAATGAGAGCAATATGCGAACAGTTGAATCCCTAGATACAGCATGATACCTATCAAGAGGTGCAATAACATCAAAATACTTGGAATTCACTATCTACATTGCCCCCCAATTATTTTATTACAACGGGCAAAATAGAAAAATATATCTGGACTACTTCCAAAATAGAATGAAACTCATCCTTGAATATGTATATGCAATCACTTGATGCAAGCCAAGACCACATTCTTAACTCTCACCTACATAATCGTTTTTCAGTGATCAAAAGCCATTAAACTAGAGCACTCGCCACAAAGTAAGCCGCAACAGCAATCCCAAAGTATCTCAATTCTAGTTAAGATCAATCCATATTGATCACACAGCAAATTTCTACATTTTGTGATTTTGAAAGCATTTCGAACTCTCGTTTCCAAAACACTTGAGTGAATTGAGATATTTATACGCGAATCGAAGAGAACACGTGAAAAATCTACAGCGATCGAGTAACCAAGAAAGTGCGATCCATTGTCCGCGCTTCAAGCAGGTAAATCTACCAAGAATATCGACAACTCATTTTCTCGCACTTCGCAATCATCTCCAAAACCAGAGCCGTTCGCTCACACGAGAAACAGCTAGTACTGGTGCTCCCGCGCGCGAAAAGAGAGAGTTTTCACCTGTCGGACATAGTCGCGATGGTCTTGAAAGCGAGGATGAGGCCGCGATCTGGATTCGAGCCGCGGTTCTGCCACCTACCCAGCGACGACGAGAGGAACTCCCCGGAGGTCCCGTTCGGCTTCGCAATCACGGTGGACAGACCACCGTCGGTGAGGAGCGGGTTCGTGGGGCCGCCGACACGGACGGGGTCATTGTCGCCCGATTCGTTGGCGAAGGTCCTCCACTCGGAGGTCTCGTCGATGGAATGCGACTCGAGCACGAGGCCGCACTCCGAGCACACCGTGTCGCCGGCCGAGTGGTCGAAGACCACCTCCGTCTGCCTCTTGCAGTCGCTGCAGAACGCATCGGACATCGTTCGGAGCTCTGAAAGGAGAAATATCGAATCAGGCTCGCCGTGAATTGTCCGAAGGTTTTCGTGGAGTTTACGTTCCTGATGATCGTCTTAGCTTTGATCTAGTGACGAGGCGAGAGGCGAACAAAGAGAGATTTGCAGAGCGAAGAAAAGGAAGAGGAAGGAAGGGAGGGGAAACGACGTGGAAGGGGTGGGTGGGTATTTATAGACGTGTTGAGTCAGGTTAGGACGGTCATGTGGGTTTCGGCGTTGGGTGAGTTGGACAATGATGGTGTTTGGCGATGAGGATAGTCGTCGACTTCGTTCGGGTCGTGATCGTATTCCTAGATAAGCGTTCGAGTAGTCCGTGATGCACGGTTGCGACTATATTCGTATAGGGATAGGATAGGATGGAATATTAGTGGAGCTGGACAGAATTCTCCATATGTTTCACCTCTTGTTTGATAGATAATTAAGCATGGCACTAAACACCCATAAGTGCTTATAAGTTATACAATCGATTGGATTGGTCTTTTGTGAATATAACGAGTTCAAAAATAAAAAACGAATTGAAAAAAAAAAAAAGTCATAGTGGCCCTGCGACCGTTGGCCACCAAAAGCGAGCACCACGACAAAGTTTTTCACGTAGCACAAGTCCAATGCTCACCTTGCAAAACCCTACACTTACCGATAGAGGGAGACTGGCAACGATGATAATCAAACCATTAAAGTGATTAATCCAAACATCGAATAGGATAAAGATAACTCACATCACGTCACCGAATACAAACCAAATAGATGAAGTGAGCCAGACTTAAGAAATTTTTTACGAAAACCCCCCAATTGGATTATTAAATGGTAAGAGTTATGACTCCTCAACGTTTTATCTCATTTCTTAAAAGCTCTTAAATAATTTGAAAGTTACTTTAGTTAAGAGTGAAATCATTAATCACGACATTCGCAGGAAGTTAATAGTAACACGAGAGATCACTCCAACAAATAACCTATGTCTTTTGCCCTCGCCGAAAAAATAAATGAATAAATAACATATTATGGGCCCGTTCGGTGCGGTTCCTCCTCGAAAATCATGAAGTGATCCCGGTTGTCGAACAAGACCGGACCGGTGCTGCTCCACGAGGAACACGAGATGGAGGGCAGTCCGTTTATTCGTGCGTCATAATCGCATTGGCACATCCTTGAAAGCCACCCTGCGTGGGCTTCATGCTTGGGCTAGTTTGGGACGACAAAATGAACCAATTCATACCAGACTTTGGGCTTTAGCTTCGGGTTTGCCGTACTGGATTTAGGATTCTTGTGGGCTTGGTTCCATGCGGTGCGAGTCGAGTACGACTTTGGATAATGAGATGACAAGATTATTCCGACTCCGGAGCCGAACCGGGAAATCCTTTCAAAAGAAACTCGACTTCTTAACCCATCAAAATGAACTTTTAGAGTGCGCATGGTAATACTTTAGAAGTAGAATTTCTAATTCAGAATTGTTTTTGAAGTTGAAATTCGTTCGGTAAAGACACTTCAGAAGTGATTCTGAAGCTGAAATCTGTTTGGTAAAAATATTGAGATTTTTCACTTCTATAAGAGATTTCTACTTTTAGTTAGATTTTTGGCCAATTTAAGAAGCTAAAAATTGTAGCTTCTCAACTTTAGAAATCACTTCTTCAACTACATCGATTTTCGCCAATCAATGCCCGCCTGCCGACGCCCCCCGACCGCCGGTGGCTGTTGCCGCCGGTCACCAGCCGCCCACCGCCGCTGTCACCAATCACCGACTATCGCCGATCACCGGTTGCTGGTGGACAGCTGGCCGCCGATAGCCCGTCGCCTGTGCTGGTCGTGCGTCGCCTCCGGTCACTGTCGGTCCCCTCTGCCGAGGCCGGTTGCCGCCGATCATTGGCTATTGCCGATCACCGGTCACCGATTGTTGTTCACCTGGTGCCGCTGACGTTGACCTCTACCGACCACCACCGCCGGAGATTTTGTTAATGATGTTTTAAAAATATAAATTTTATCAAACATATTTTTTTGATTAGAAATCAACTTTTGATGAAGAATTTGAAAAATCAACTTTTGATTCTTGTAGTATTTATGAAGCATAATTGTTATGATAT
Organism: Rhodomyrtus tomentosa; assembly: GCA_028455895.1. Lineage (NCBI taxonomy): Eukaryota > Viridiplantae > Streptophyta > Magnoliopsida > Myrtales > Myrtaceae > Rhodomyrtus > Rhodomyrtus tomentosa. The sequence continues at coordinate 36,229,311 of JAPCWY010000010.1, forward strand.
GCATCTTAGATTCTCAATTAGTCAAGTCCCTGAAATTCAAAATCGCACCTTTATACTTGTACTGTTGTACAGGGATACCGGAGCGCAAGGTTTATCCACGTGATCGAAAGATGGCGGCATTACCCGCTCGGCAAGCACGCTGGGCTCGGGAGCCGTGAATGAAGGAACATGCTTCGTTCGCGACTTGTAGAGCGAGCGCGGTCCACGGGACAACTCCCGACTCGATTAAGCCGCGAGTTTTCTGAGCCTGCGAGATCCAAAATCTTTGCGGTTCACGTTACTGCCGATTAAGATAAATTACCCAATCACGGGGACGATTTAGTTAGTGTTATATCCTCATCGGACGGGCTCCTCACGCCGTTTGCTGATACGCTTTCTATTTAATTGCAGCCTTGGTGTGAGAATGACTTAAACTAGATTGATGTGAACGCCACGGAGACTGCTCGATAGTCGATAGATAGATGTAAACGCAGCAAGAATGATGACATTGGCTAAAAATCAAGTTGACAAGTCTGGTCCAGTTCTGCTAGGATGAAGCGAATCATCTAGCGAAAAATAAATAATTTAAAAAATATTTTCTTAAAATTGACCACTTTATGTCACTCGGGAAAAAAAAAAAATTGAACGAAAAGTTTTTGTATGATTCACGAAACTATTTAGGCACGTATTGCTCTAGGTAACGATTTTTTTTCTCTCATTAGCTAATTATTTTGAGCGATGCGAGCCAACATATTTGGGAAAATATTTTTCACATCATTCATTTTTTTTGCAAAATAAACAGAGTCGGTGTGTTTTTTTGGGAAAGTATTTTCAAGGAAATTATTTTCTGGATTTTTTTCCGTTTGGTTCACGAAAAATAATTTAGTCAACAAAAAATACTTTTCAATCAATAAATATTTTATTCATTAAAATAGAAAAATAAATTTTTCGAAATAAAAAAGTGAAAACACTTTTCCAAATTTGATTCTCTCATTTAAAAAAAAAACGGGGTTGAGGTCGATCCTGGATATTGATCCTAGGGCCGAGGCCAGAGATCGAGAGCGGGACTGGGATCAAGACCTGAGCCGGGGACAGGAGATCGGGACCGGGGCCAAAGTCGGGGATCGAGGATCTGGGTCGGGACAGGGACAGGGACCAGTGCCGAGGACCGGAGATCGAGACCGGGGCCAAGGTCGATCGGGACAGGGACCAATCGGGGCTTGGACCAGTGACCGAGGCCGAGGCGGCTACCAGGGCCAGCTACCGAGGTCGACACCAAGGTCGGCGATCGGGGCCAAGACCAACAACCAGGATCGGGGCTGAGGATTGGTGTCGGGGTCGAGGACCCCAGTGTTGGGGCTTGGGACCGAGGTCGGGGATCAGGATATGAACCGAGGATCAGTGTCGGGGCCGAGGACCCTAGTGTAGAGGTCTGGGACCGAGGTCGAGGATCGGGATCTGGACTAGGGATCAAGATTGGGGCCGGTGTTCGAGATCGGGATCGGGATTGGGACTGAGGCCGGTGTCGGGGACCATAACCGGGGCTGGTGTCAGGGATCGGAGTTGGGGCTGGTGTCAGGGACAAGGACCAAGGTCGAGGCCTGGGTTGGGAACCGGAATTGGAACCGGGACCTGGACCGGGGTCGATGTCAGGACAGGAGCCAGGGCCTGCGACCGAGGCCCAGGATTGGGACCAGGGCAGGGGTCGGGGTTGGGGATAGGGATCAAGACAGAGGCCGAGACCTGGACATGGGCCGGGGATCGAGACTAGGACCTGGACCGGGGCCGGGGATGGGGATGGGGATCGGGATCGGGGGCTGGGGCTGGGGCCGGCGATCGAGGCCGATGACCGAGGATCGGGGCCGGGACCAGGATCAAGACTAGCAACTTAGGTCAATTCACGTTAGCTCTCTCGACTCTCTGCCTCTCTTTAGTATCAAGGACAATACATTGATGAGATTGAAATTTTTTTTCAAATGAGAACCAAACATCAAAATATATTTTCGATAACATATTATCAAATAAAGGAAAACAAATCGTTTTCCCAGAAAATAATTTTCAAAAAATCACTTTCCAGAAAACGAATTTATAAAAATCAATTTTCTTGAAACAAACCCACCCTAGGTGGCAGATCGGATCGTCAAACCCCAATGCAATAAAGCCCTTCCTCACTACTGGCTTGTGGCGCCACCCTTATCTTTATGGGATCATATATGTTCGAAAATGCATCACCTATGTTAACTCACAAAAAAAAAAAAAAGTCCAGAAAATTTGATTTCGTGCTTGAAGACCCGCCGTTGAGATTGAGACCGACCGATTCGAGTTCCAATGAAAGTGCGAGAGAGCAGAAGCCCAGAGCCACGAATCAAGGCGCAACTCCATACGAAGAGCGATGCCAAAAATCAAGGGACAGCTTTCCAAATGATCAGGCCTACGGATCACATGTCCCTTAAAGTTGGGGGCTTTGGGGCCTAAAGTCACCCGTGATAAACTTTGTCTTTGTCAAGTAATAAATTTATTGTACGGATCCAATTCGATTACGATTTTCCCCAACTTTTTCAATTTAATCTTAAAACCCTTGAGTGAAATTTCAACATGGTCATTCCGTTCGATTTTCGCCGAAAATTAATGAAGTGGCGTTGTGCCACGTAAGACAGTCACTTGTGACTGGACCGTGGCGTCGACCATTTTCGGATAAAAACATATCGAAAATAATTATATTGAAATCCCGCATAAATGTGTATGCTAAATTAATAAACTTGAAACGTTGGAGAGCTGAATTGACCGATTACAAATTTCTCCCGCAAACCATGAAGAATGGTTTCATTGGGTTCATGGCAGTGGGCACGTGGTGAATTTTGGAAAGATTGGCGTCAACTTCCGGGATCCAGATCGTCAGCCACCGTTCGCAGACGGGAACGTTCGGATTCCCAAGGGAACTTGCTACAGCATCATTAAAGGAGGAGGAACTGCCATCCATTGGGAATTGCGGAGCGGCCGAGGATCGACCCATCACGTAATTTGTCTTTGCTCGACGTTGATCTCAACCACCACGTGGCTCTAATTTGAGGAACGCGTTGTGAAGTATAGTGACAAGATTTGGGACGAAAGACTAGATCAGGGAGTTCCAACATCAACCTTTGAGAATTTTTTTATTTTGTTTTTTGTTTTTTTTTTATAAAGGAAACGTTAGCCGAAAAAAGATCGAGATTTCGTAAAGCCCACCGCCATGGAGAATGGGTCTCGTTAGGCAATGGGTTGCAGGCGAGGAGTCGGCGACCTGTTCGTCTCCCGCCCATGCGCGAGCACCATCTCTTATTGAATCTTGCGAGCTACGGATTTCACGCTCTCTACTCGAGGTGGGATTGACGCAGGGTTGTACGAGCTAGTGAATTTGTACTGACCAAAGACGTGCGCGACTCGGTGTTAAGGAAATTGGATGTGGTGGGGACGTTTAGTTTTAAGTGTGGAGCTCGACGCTTAAGTTTTGCAAAGAGGCGTAGGAAAAGTCTGACCCAGAGAGAGAAAGACGAGGGTTAGAGTAGGATGGACCAAAAAAACTTAGCAAAGATCGATAAATCAAACACAAGCTTATCTATCTATCTCTCTCTGATCGATGGCCTTCACATGTACATGTCTTTTGGGATCCTAGGTACCCTTAGTTTGTTTGGCCGCATGCACGTGCTTCACCACGTGACTGAATCTGGCCTCTTTTGTGGGTGGGTCCAGTTCCAGAGAAGTCAAGTCGGGCTCTTCTTGTGGAGCTAAGAATGGCATCTTGCGATTTTCGTCCAACGGTCAATTCCCGGGACCTCGGCGAACGAGATGTTGCCATAACCATAACCACCGAGGACGGCTCTTTCTCAGTTGTCACCTTCGAGAAGTTTCAAGATACATGTATGAGGGGAGGAGTTCAAAGATGAACACTAGCCCTAATTATCATTTTTATTTATTTTGCCGTGGAATTTTGTTAAACAAATACCCTTCAGGCACTTGTTAAGAGAAGTACCATTCTCCATACGCTATCTTTCCTCGTGACTTTGGATATTCTATGTTTTTCGAATTCGAAATGTCCCGTATGGGAATATACTCGACATCCGTTGACGTGATTGTCCGAACTCCCCTGTCCACCAAACTCGCTTCGAGAATATATCTGAGATTAATGAGGTGTGTAATCTCGATTTCGCAATTCTAGAAGCTTTTTAGATTTATTTTGAACCGGTGCAGTTAAGTTATGTATGACGCATTTCGACAATCATGAATCTTTCGATACTGATAAGAATAATGTAGATTTTACCACACACGCACGGTTCACTTGCGGAACTTGTTGACGAGAAGTCCAGCTTCTTTTCCCCGCTGTGGGATTCGTTTGAATTTTGTGCATAATTAATCAACATTACTTAAATTAAACAAAGATTTTTGCAGAAAGCAGATGGGGATCAGCCTGTTCCAACCATGCCAATGCAAGGCCAAGCTGTCCATTCCCATTAATCAAAGCCCTAATCAGGTTAGCTCAGCCCACCTTCCAATGTTCCTTCCCCAACTTTAGTTTTCGTTTTTATTTTATTTTTTTCCTTAACATACGTGGTCAGAATTCCAATCGGTTGGAATATGATGTTGATTTTTCACCGTCAACCCCCCACCCCGCCGACCCCTCTTTTTTTTTTTGAAATCTTTTATTTTCTTCTCTCTCTGTTTTTTTTTTTCCATTTTATTACACGTTCAAAACGGGCGGGGGCGGTTATTACCAATTCCAACTAATTCACTTAACATTAATATTCCACGGCTTTATATAGGTTAGAGCATCACCACACCCATATAAGCATATCACCTAATCAAACCCGGAGGCCTTCAGCTGCGGACCCTTCAACCACAAGCAATTATAAGTTTCAACCGAGAATCTATCTACATTTTCATACACACACACGTATATAAACATATAGCCTTATGCGATGTAAAACAATATTAGGGCTAGCTTCGAAGGGAAACATTCTCATGGTGGCAATTGCCATAGAGAGAGAGAGAGATCGCTTCGACCGGGAAAATTCCGTGTGGTATGCCAAAGTCGAATAAGATTTGAAAAAAAAAAATAGAGTATGAAATGAATAAGAAATTATAAAGATAAATCAAGAGATTAAAGCAGAAAGGGAAGGAGCAAAGCGTGTGGGTATGTGGGATGTTTGAGGCTGTTTCACTCCATCTTCTGTGGTACGCCTTTGTGATCGTCTAGATTCATTTTTGTTCGTTAAGTGAAAATCATATCAAACTCGCGATGGAAAGGAGAATTGATGTACCTTGTACATATAGCAAACCGGGCCACACTAGGTTTGGATGTCCTAATTTATCATCAACTATTTATTTTCAAATTGAGGAGCATTGCGTGACACATTTGTTAAGCTTCATTAATGTATTTCGAAAGTATAAAACTGCCCATTTAGACTAATCAATCTTCTTAAATTGTGTACTCAGATATCGTTATCGAGGAATATCAATCGATATTTAATAATCTTGCAACCTTTCCATCAATTGAAGATATAGGATACCCTCTTATTGCTTGCAGGGATTTTTTTGGAAAAACTACCAAAATAGTCTTAAATCTATCTTAGTTGTGCCAATTCAATCTTAAACTTTTTTTTGGATCAATTTAGTCCTAAAAATTTTACAATTGTGTCAATTCAGTCAATCCAGCTAATTTTGATTGGCCAGTGCTAACGTGGACGTCAACCAATCGACTACATAATATTTTGATATTTTTTTTGAATTTTTTGCCAAGGTCTAACGAGTGGCCGGAGGAAGAACATGGAAGGGGATGAAAAAGAAAATAAAAAAGAAAATATTTTTTAAAATATATTACAATATTATGCCGTCGGACAGCCGGCGTTGGCTCGAGTTTACATCCGCGTCACTCGGTCAAAATTCGCTGGATGGACTGAATTGATACAATTGCAAAGGATTTAGCACTAAATTGACAAAAAAAAATTAAATTGACACAATTGCAATAGGTTTAAAAAAATGATAATTTTTTCGGAAGTTTTCCGTTGAATTGAGGTTGGAATCTATTTTTTGAATTTGCTCTAAAAGTATAGGAAAACTATAGATTAGAAGCTTAGGTCATCCATTGAATTTGCGTGCAATAACTAAGATGGTACTTGCTCTAGAAGAAGTATAGAAAAACTATAAATTAGAAGCTTAGGTCATCCGTTGAATTTGTGTGGAATGACTAAGACGGTACATATCACACGGTGAGATACATTTATGGTCACCATGTCACGACCTTTCGCATTTGAAATAGAAAAGCTTAATAAATAAAAATAAAAATAAAAAAGAGAATGTGAATTGGACGAATTGGCCAATTGAATTGAAAATTGAGGCGATTGTTTAAGGTTGGGGGAAGAATTGAATGGCATCGTCGATTTGGCGCGAAGTATGCGAGTTACAAGATTCCGCCATCGAACACGAATGTAAGCAGTACCTAAATCAAATTATCAAATGTCGTAACCTTGCCCCAAGTTGAAATGCTTTTAGAATTCCGACGCAAAATGTTGGAGTTCGCACGCAAAAAGCCAGTTTTTTTTTCGAGAATTTCCACGTTGTGCGCTTATTATCTTATAACTATATATATATTTTTTTGCTTTCTCTTGTCCCAACGCCACTCCAATTTTGTCCATTGCAATTTTTTATTTTTTATTTTTATTTTTTTTAAAGAATATCCTTCTTTTACGATGATAAAAATCAAATCAATTTTGCTTAACTAGTCATGTGTAGAGTCACGACTCTGGAGTTAGTCGGGAGTTCGCGTGTTTTCGTTGGTGTTATCGACTTCGATCGAGATACCTTAAATGATGTTTTAACCCGACCGTTCGAACGTGTTATATCGACCGCTTCAACATTGAACAAGTCAGTTACATTTTTTTTTTTTGGGGCTCGTGGTCTTTTTGGACTTTGTAGCGCTACTCCTTATTCTTGAGATGCACTAGTCGGCTTATGTTTCTATTGATTTACATCGCAACACCAGTCTGTATCGCAAACTACGTCAAATTAACTTGGATTACCACGCACGCACTCACATTATAATGTTTTTTTTTTTTCACTCGAGACAAATTAATTTTCTACCCACCTCTACGAGCCTCGTCCACTCGCTAAGGTAGTGCAAGTTGCGTAGCGTGTTCCGAGTAGTAATAGCGTAAATAATAACCATTCTATTTTCATGAGCTATTTATGATCGGAAACATATTTTCCTATCTCCGTTTCTTTGTTGTGTTTCTAAGCAGAGCAATGCGTTTGCTAATGATATTAAAAAAAATTTCCGAAGTAAAATTTCGTTTGAGAACGCTATAGAATTTCTACGGTTGTCGGCCGGCCGACGACAGGGACACGAGAGAGATAAAGAGAGAGAGAATTCTTATTTACGTTTTTGTTTTAGAAATAGAACACTAGAAATTTTTTACTTCTCATCTCTATTTCAACCCTATTTTTGGGTTATAAATTTTTCCAGAAAAATGAAATTGTTTTATCAAATGGGTTTCATTTCCAAACATTTTCTTGAGAAAAGAAAAAATAGAGAAATATAATGATTAGGCTTTATTTACTGCACAATTAACTAATTTGGAAAAATCGAAAATGGGTGCGTAAAGTATTACTTGAATAATTCGGACCATAAGATTGCGTTTGGTAACACTTCATGGAAAGTGTTTTTGTTCCAAAAGTTTTCTCGGAACAATTTCGGAATAGAAATAGGTATGACAAAAAATGTTCCAAATTAAAAAAAAAGAAACACTTTTGAAGCCAAAAAAAGAAAGAACAAAAATTTATTTCTGAATTTTTGAATACTTTTTAGAAATATCTAGAGGGCAAGCTTTTGCAAGTCATCACCGTCAGGGCGGGCGGCGGCGGCAGCCGTGAAAAGTACATATTTTTTTAACTTACTGAACATGTTTCTGTTATCAAAAATCATAGTTAATAACAGAAACACAAAATAATATTTATGTTTCAAATATATTTTTACGGACAAAAAAGTTATCAAATGCAGTTAAATTTGCTGCACACCTTTTCCTTTGATGACGATGTAAACAGCCTTTTGAACATTTAAGATGGAAAGACCACATCGTATAATATTTATTTCTTTTTATGGTGTGTGATTTTTTTTTTTTAACTATCATAAAACCCTGGAAAAGAAAAAGTTTTGCAGTATAGTGCTTCAGCTAAAAGTCACAACGCAACGAAAATGAAAAGTCACAGGCGGAACCAATAATCTCCCATGAAAACGATCTTTCCAACCGCATTTTCTGCCCAAAAATAAATAAACAAAAGATGTTCGAGACACTGAAAATTAATAATTTCGGCAGCCATCAAGAATGAACGATGCGCAAGGTATTCAGTCTCGAGGATGAGGTTGAGGATGAGGATGAGGATGACGTTGACTGATGAACTGCTAGGGTTTAGAGTAATTTTGCTATTGTACTGTTCACCAAGTAATTTAACTGTTACGGAAAGTCGGAAGAAGAGAGCGTGATTTAATTATTGGTTATTCTCGTGCCGAATCGAGACTTTAGCCTAATACTAAGGATGAATATACATAACAAGGGAAGACAGATAAATGATGCGAAAAAGAAAAATTCAAACTCAGGATCCTCCGTTTTGATCTCATGTGAAATTTTGTGGTACTAATATTAACTGAGTGATATAATATTTAAATATTTTAATGATCTAATTCCGGATCATGTGAATAAAACATTTCATTTCATAGAGAATAGTCAAAATTCAAGGTGCCTCTTTATTGAAAAACAGAAGAAGAGGAGGAGGAGGACACACTTGCTCTTAATCTCTCTTATTGAGCCTATTAGGCTCACAATAGAGATTATACTAATTAAATTATTCATAGGCTCATAGCCGATTTTCATAGAAGGGGGGGGGGGGGGTCTGGTGTTATGTCAATTGATTAGCGTTCTCAATACGCCCTAATCCAGAATGGACATCTCAATATTCACTCGCACTAATTGGAATTTAAAAACATCAATCCTTTTCGGTTGTACCTAAAGTCAACATTGCATCACGAAGCACAAGGGCGCACCACATCGCAATCTCGATCATTGCGCCAGTCGATTTCCGAGAGGCGTCAAGCTGGAGGATAGCCCCGCCCTTCGAATTGGAGGGGTGAGTAGCTTCGGAAATTGAAAGGAAGTTACCTGATTCAATCAAAACCTCAACAGCCATGCTCTTGCTCGAGCTTTCAAGGACATGGGAATTTTTCGCGCCTCCGGTCGCGAGGGAACTCGTCCCTCTGGGCTCGCGGAGGTCGGTCGGTCTCTCCGTGGGCGAACCCCTCGCGAGGTGTTCAGGAACGCAAAGCGAGCCAGTGGGTCGGTTCGAGCTCGTGTCTCGTGGGCGGGACCGAAGAAGCACCACCGGCCGCGCCACGCCCCATGACCAGAAACAATCAGCTGTGCCCACCGGAGTCTTAGACGCTGATTAATACCTCTCTTGCACACACGTGTCTCGTTTTTTTTTTTAATGTTAATTTGCAAACAAAAAAAATAATAAGTGAAGAACTTTTGATTTCCGCCCTTTTCAATCCTCGAAATATATTCTCAAAAACTTAAACTCCGTTTGTTTCGCGAAAAATAAATAATTTCAAAAACATTTTGCAACGTACTGTGTGTATTTCTCATAAAAATAAATGAATGATAGATATTTTTATCATTTCGAAAATATCTAAACGTAAATCATTGAGCATGACGAAAATATCATCCATAGGATATTTATGGGAATTAATCGTCTTTCCTTTAAAAAGAGAACCCCAATTTGCACGGGGGCGATACAAAGCCAATGCCAGCGCATACCAAAAAACCGCGTAGAAGTTTTTGCATGTTTGTCGTGAACTAATTATCAGGCATCGTAAATTGCGTACGTGTGTTTCTAGGCTACCGCTCGATAAACTTGGTGGTTTAGTCGTAAATAAGCGGGGGAAACATTCGCGAGTTTCGTTTCCGGATTACTCAACACTCAAATCAACTTGCGACGAAAGGAAATCAACTGGCTTTTTCCCTTTTCGCGAAGGGCATCTCATCCGATGCCGTAATAAGTATTAAACCGCGCAGAGAAAGCTAAGCATGACAACAACAAACTGCTGGATAAATGCCAGCTGTCGACGACCGTGTTTCGACACTTTGGTTTCCTAACGCGACCTAGCCGCCTAAAAGTTAGCCTGCCGAAATCGAGAGCAAAAAACTTGAAAAAATATAAGGAAACCGAAGAGCTCGACCATATGCAGCAGCCGAAGATTGACTTCGAGCGCGGAAAACAGTAAGAATTGAGAGGCAAAATGTAAACCATGTCTAGGCCTCGCGTCGTCCGAGGAGCGAACCGTGTCCAAAGGCTTTCAAACGAGCGCGTGGGGAGGTCGTCAAAATGGGAGGGGGAGCCAACAACGCAAATACACCCCCAGTCTCGTACTTCTATTCTAGCTCGCACGCCATTGATCGGGTTTAGATATTCTTCCCCTCCCTTCGTTGAATGGGACCTAAGTCCATGCCTAGGGGGAAAAAATTAATTAATTCCGTCGCCCGCCCGCGGATTAAATGATATCGATTCACGTAATTTTTAGAGAAAATAAAAAAAAATGCTCTACCTGCATTACCCTTTTTTTTCCAACTTTTACGAATTTCTCGAAAAACACGCAGTTATTTCTGAATACATAATTTCTCAATCAATGAACGCTTTATGCAAAATACGCGGTGATAATGCGTGAATTTACGATCGAAATTATACTGTTTATGATAATACTGCAAACAAAAAAAAATCTCAATCACAAATCGGCTCATAGATTCACAGAAACCCTCACATGCATTCTCCACTGAGAATACTGAATATCAATAATGGGTGAACATGAAGCTAAATTTTTTTTCTTCATTAGTTCGTTTCGTAGAAGACTAATTTATTAAACGAGCGATGCGGACGCCAATATATAGAGTCACTTCTGTTCAGACGCTTTCTCGATATTGCCACGCGCTCTCTCCTCTATCTCTCTCTCTCTTCATATTTGACTACCCAGGAAAGCTCTGCCACCTTTCAACGGGAAAAGCAACTTCGCCATTTGCGACTTCTCTTCCTCCTCCCTTCCTTCCTTCCTCAAAACACTTCCCAAAAAATAAAAGAAGAAGAAGAGCCCCCTTAAACCTCGAAAAGCAGAACTTTGTGGCTCTGCTGCTCATACAATCTCTCTCTCGCTCTCTGGGTGTTGAAAATCCCTTTTGAGGAAATCCCTTTGCAGTCGCTCTCGATCTTCCTTCCTTAACGTGTTTCTCACAAATCCCAGTTGGGTTCATTTCGTTTCAAAGCGAGAGGCCGGTGAAAAAGGGCCAGGCGAAGAGGAAAGATTTGATTTTTTTTTTTCGTTTTTCGTTTGGGAACGAGCTTTCTGGGGGATTCGAGAGAGATGGTGCACCACCAGAGGTTCCATCAGTGGAGGAAAGGCGAAGCCCATATCTTCGACGACGAAGAGCATGGCTTCGTCGTGCTCGACTGTGCAAGCTGTGGCTACAAGAGGAAGAAGCCCAAGCTCTTCTACCTCCTTCTCATCTCCCTTCTGTCTTGTAGCTTTGTGTTGGTCCCTGAGCTGTTCGGTTCCGGTAGACTCTCTCTATTGTGTAAGCTCTCTCTCTCTCTGGGTTTTGCTTCTTTCTCTTTGTTCCTCTTTATTTTGCTCTGTTTTATTATCAATTTTTTCACCTTTTCTTGATGGTCTCTTTGGTGGGTTTTGGCAGATTCTTTCGGCGTGGACAGTGAAGGCGCTCGTGGGAACTACGATGTAAATGCCCCTCCTTGTTCTTCAATGTCTAATGGTGGGTACTCACTCCTGTTTTGCATCTAAAAAAAATGCATTTTTTATTTGTTCGTCGGAGTTTTTTCTTTATGCTTGTTTAGCAGCTAAAAAATGTTGGACAAACAAGTTGTGCTCGTCGAACTTCGTTACTTCATAAACTGCTGCTCTCTGTTTATGGCCCTCAGTTCCTCTGTTGGGTTGAAACATAGCTTAATCAAAGGACTTAATCTTCCCAGGGATTTCATTAGTCACGACTTATTCTTGTTATCGTATCTTGTGCCCTCGTTGCGTAAATAAACTCTATGCTGGACTCCTTGAATCTCTCTTAGCCTTTTTCCAATCGTGAATTTAAGCATTTTGTCACGAAAAATCTCGCAGGAACCATATGCTGTGACAGAAGCGGCTTTCGCACTGATGTATGCATCATGAAAGGGGATGTGAGGACACACTCTGCCTCTTCTTCTGTCTTCCTTTACAGTTCCAAACAGACGAGTGGGTTTGTTGACTTGTTCTCGAACTTTCTCGGAGTAGCCGAAGACCGTGATGACGAGGATCTCCAGCACGAAAAGATAAGGCCGTACACCCGAAAATGGGAGAGCACTACCATGGAAACTGTCAATGAGCTAGACCTTGTTGTGAAGAAAGACATTGCAGGCACTCGCCATCGGTGTGATGTCTGGCACAATGTCCCCGCGGTGTTCTTCTCGACCGGAGGCTACACGGGTAACATCTACCACGAATTTAATGATGGGATTCTACCGCTGTACATTACTTCGCAGCATTTCAAGAAGGAGTTGGTGTTTGTCATCCTTGAATATCACAGTTGGTGGATTACAAAGTATGGGGACATCCTTTCTCACCTCACAAATTATCCGCCAATCGACTTTAGTGGAGATAAAAGAAGCCATTGCTTTCCCGAAGCTATTGTCGGTCTGAAAATCCACAATGAGCTCACGGTGGATCCATTGCTGATGAAGGGGAAAAAGAGCATCCTCGACTTCAGACATTTACTTGACCGCGCTTACTGGCCACGGATTAACGGCTTGATACAAGACGAGGAGCGAGAGAAGCAGCTGAAACTGAACCACCCGCCTTCATCAGGGCCAGTTCGGGAGCAATCGGTGAAAATCAATAAACAGGGTCAGAAACCCCGACTGAAGAAACCAAAGCTAGTAATATTATCGCGCAGTGGGTCCAGGGCGTTACTGAACGAGGATCGCTTGATAAAAATGGCAGAGGAGATTGGGTTCAAAGTAGAAGTTTTGAGGCCTGACAGAACGACTGAATTGGCGAAAATTTATCGCGTGCTTAATTCGAGCGAAGTTATGATTGGCGTACATGGGGCTGCGATGACCCATTTTCTCTTCCTGAAGCCCGGTTCTGTGTTCATCCAAGTTGTTCCTTTAGGGACAGATTGGGCGGCTGAGACATACTATGGTGAGCCTGCAAGAAAGCTCGGTTTGAAGTACATCGGGTATGAGATTTTGTCTAGAGAGAGCTCATTGTATTCGGAGTATGATAAAGCCGACCCGGTCCTTACGGATCCAAAGAGCGTGACAGACAAGGGATGGGAATACACGAAGAAGATCTATCTTGATAGACAGAATGTGAGCTTGGACATGAGCAGATTTGGCAAGCGGCTGATCGAAGCTTACGACTATTCCTTCACGAAAATAAACTGGCATGCCAATCTTCCTCTGAAGCTCCAGTCAGCGGTTTCGCTTGATTAGCTTCGTTGTTCATACATTGTTCACCATTTTTTGTTGATACATTTCATAGATGTACGTTGCAACCTGGACAGCCCTTTTGTGAAGGTTAGAGATTTAGTCACAGTTCTTTATCATGTACAGGCATGCACCAAAATAAGTTCTTTATTCTTTGTCTCTGCGCAATCGCAATGTAGTAGATAGACATGATAAGCGAGGTTTTGACATCTTTTGTTGTTGTGTGCAAAGTAGACAGTCATGAGGTCCTTAACTTTCAAATCAATTACAATCGAACAGCCAAGTTGGCCAAGCCTTGCTAGCTACTCTGTTCTCTTCTGCTCCCTTAAACCTAGTGTTGGAACTTTTTCCATCGACTTTCTGGCTGAAGTTCGAATACACACTCATCTGCAACTCAGTTTTTCAAGGTCAATCTCTTAATTCAGTGGCAAAGACAAATGGTCAATTTCTTATTTCTTGACGCAACTCCAAGGCTCTTGTTTTCCCCTTTCGGGTTCATCATTAACTTGTCGAGATGGCATTTTCAATAATTGCCGTGCCGGGTCCCAAAATTTGTTTTGAACAAAAAAGTTGAAACTTCTGGATGACAAATTTCCAGGTCCCCCCTTTCACGTGTGTTTTGCTGACAAAAGAACCTTTTGAATCTCATGAATGAAGTTATTCTCTTGCATCTTCTGGGTAAAAATGGCAGTTTCTGGAGCAGATTGCTGTTAGAGCTTTCAGGAATCTTGTTTTTCTTCGTAAAGTTTGAGGGGATGATGTTGTAAATCTAAGGCAACGGCTAACTGCTTGGTTGTATCCTTAACTAAATTAAGCTGAAATTGTTTTAAAAAAAAAATGGGCAAGCGATCCTCTTTCAAATTATGGAAAAAGTTGCTGCTGGTTTTTTTCCAAAGGGCGACTGATGATCCCATAAGTTTTGCATTGCATTGCATTTCTTTTATTGAACCAAGTCAATTATGTAAGTTCAAACGTGCACGTGGTGTCGTGAGTAATGTCAAAAAACAAGTGACCTTTGTTGGATGATGCCACGTTGGCATCACGTGATGTGTGTACTTAAATATTGAAATCTAAGAGTTCAAGCTTCCGTTATCGTCGGCAGTGGTTGCATAAAATTTCGCAATATGAATGAATTTATCCCATATTCTAAGCTTATACGTAGAAGAGCAGAGGTCCCTGTCCGCGAACTCTGTTAAACGAAGCCAATGACTTCAATGACATTCAGAGCCTCTGAGAACAACAGACAGGAGCAGTTGTGTCTGGAAATACTGGTGTGGAAATCCCGATTTTCGTTTCAGGAAACTTGGGTCGATTTATACATACATGAGCAACGTGTTACGCCGAAAAAATTTTCTATGGCATTCGTCTAGTGGATTTTCTATTCACTTTCGTGTCGGGACTTACAGTCAGCTCCAAGTGGAAACATCACTGCAATAGGCGATCCAACACTTAATTTTCACCATAGACAGATAAGCCAAGCAGTTTGCTGCGAGCAATGATGCGGTGAGGTTGGAGGAGGCGTCTCAGCACTTTTTTGTGTCTTGTTTCTTCTCCAAAGAAGAGAAGCGGATACTCAGATGATAGAAACACGGCCGTAATAGGTGACTGAAGCCGCCATAAATAGCTATAGCCAGTGCTTTGCCATCTCCGATGATGGGTGAGGCGGGCTGAGACGTCTCAGCATTTCTTGGGTCTTTTTATGCATTAACCAAAGAACAAAAGCGGATACTCAGATGAAAGGAGAAAGATGAGATGAAAAAATATATTGTTGTTCAATCATCTTGATTCGGACTACCTTACTTTGCAAGAGACTGATCCGAACCGGACAATCGAACCGTCGTTAGTGATTTTTCTCGCATTAGCTGCAATGGCAGATCCTCCAGTGTAAATGTTCGTGGTTGAATCCCTGACAGGTGAACAAGCTTCTGCCAAATTTCTTTGGTTACTTGTGCTGCATAGACCACAGGTTTTAAAGGCGGGATACCAATATGAACAGATTCGGACGTCATCCTCCAGTTAGAATTTCGAGTCGCATTATGTGCATTTTATACTCTACTGAATTTGTTGAATGCAGTGTCAAGACGATTAAGTAAAGAAATAATGTGCGCCATGATTTCCTTAACTCGAGATACGCTGCCGCTGACAGTACAAAGAGCGAGCTCTCCTTGCAACACAATCAGGGTGTCATTTCTGCTAGCTATGAGCCGTTCAGGACTAGGAGTCTTTCGTTAGCTCGAGAGGGGGAATTCGCACGGTTAAGGAATCAGTCCAGCTCTAGGGGCCTTTCAAGGTTGATTCTCTGTTGCGGAATCCTGCTGGTTCATACTGTCCCGGGACCTGAGAACTTCCGTGTCTCGGAACTGGCCGCATTTCTGATTTGATGCTGCCTCAAGTGGCTTGATCGAGTCATCCTGATCTTTGATGCAATTAACGAATCTGCCTCAGGGTCGACATAAGCAAGCACGGATCTCTTGGACGCCACAGCTTAAAGGAACAGAGTCATCTCTCGTTCTATGAGATGCTGAGTATTGAGCACTTTCAATCGTAGGATGAAACTTCACCAACTCGTGATCGAGACAAATCGACATTTTGAATTTGGTACCTAGCGAAAAATCAAGCGGGAGAAGAGTGAGGGACGTGGGATCTCCTAAACAGGACAGAGGACCTGTTAATGGGTTGTGCCTCCTTCAGCCACAGGAGGTGAATGTGACCACCATGTGGGCAGCAGCATAAGCACCGGTCAGGCTGAAAACGGAGACTTCGGAGGAGAGTGCCTAGGAACCCAGAGAAAGGCGAGTTCCGCAAAGATGGCGACACTCTCTATCTGTTCAATGACACGCACTCTCTCTCTCTCTTCCTCCCTTCATGATTAATCTTGAATCCGTGCTCAAGGGAAGGAGGAGGCACCGCTTGCATGATTCTCATAAAATACTATTCTCGGAACGTTGTAGCAATACGCGGTCATTGTGATCAAATGTGGAATGTCGGAATTCTCGAACGTTCCAAAAGTTGTCCAAAACAGGGATTTCAAAAGCTTCGATTTTTCATGGAAAGGATAATTACCTTATAAGATCACCCTGATCTCGTATGCGTTTTTCCTGCGTTCTGATATATCATTGACCAGAAAATGAGTTTTTCATCATCTTATATGGTAGCTTTCTCGTAGATCTTATCCCCATTTTGTATTCTCTCTCGCTCTCGCTCTCCATATTTGACAGCCCGGGCAGACTCACCACCTTTGAACAGAGAAGCACTTCCCCATTTAGGCACTTACCATTTCCAAATCTTGTTGCTTAGTTTGAATGAAATTTCTGTTTCAGTCAAAAAAACAAAAAGACTATGCGCTTAGAAAGCACTGCGTGTCGCTGCTACTCATGCAACTCTCCCCCTGAGAAAATCCCTGCGCACTCGCTTCCAATCTTCCTGGACTTGCGTATTTCTACCGATTCCCAGTTGGGTTCATTTAGCAAAAGGCCTGAAACAGAGGGAAAAAAAATCAGATTTTTACAAAAAAAAAATCTGGGGGGATCGGTGCAGGAGAGAGATGGTGCAGCGACAGAGGATCCATCAACGGAGAAAAGGCGAATTGCATGTCTTCGATGATGAAGAGGCGCATGGCAGGAAGAAGCCCAAGCTGTTCTACATCCTCCTCCTCTCTCTTCTCTCTTGCAGCTTTGTGGTGGTCCCTCAGCTGTTCGGTTCTTGTAGCCTCTCTCTGTTGGGTTTTGCTCGTCTCTCTTGTCCCTCTTTATTTTGCTCTCTTTTGAACTGTTTTTTAAACCTTTTTCTTGATGGTTTTCTTTCGTGGGATTCGGCAGATTCTTTCGGCGTAGACGGTGAGGGCGCTCATGAGAACTACAATGCAAACGCCCCTCCTTGTTCTTCAATGTCTAATGGTGCGTACTCACTCCTTAACTGTATTGGAAAAAGGCATACTGAAAAAAAAAGGAGAAAGGAGGGAAAAAATCACAGACAAAACCTTGAACAAAATGAGTTTCATGGAAGCTGCTTTTGTAGTTGTTCCTTGGAATTTCTCTTTATGGCGTGTCTAGCAGGTAAAAAATGGCGGAAAACAAGTCGAAATGATCAAAACTTGAGCACTTCGTATGCAGCTGCCCTGTTTTGTGCCCTCCGTTTCTTGGTGACCGTTTCTCTGTTTTGTTTGCAGCATAGCTTGACCATAGCCCATAAATCATCAAACGTATAATACATTGTGCCTTTGTTGCATGTAGAAATCCTAGGCTGGAGCGGGACTACTTGAATCTCTCTTGGCCTTTCCCACTTACTGAATTAAAGCATCTTGTTGGGAACGATTGCAGGGACCATATGCTGCGATAGGAGCGGATTTCGCTCTGATGTGTGCATCATGAAAGGGGATGTAAGGACACACTCTCCCTCTTCTTCAGTCTTCCTTTATCTTTCGAGACAGCCAAGTGGGTTCGATAACTTCATCTCAAGCGTTCGGCGAGCGGCTGGAGGCCACGACGATGAGGAACTGCAGCATGAAAAGATAAGGCCGTATACGCGAAAATGGGAGAACATTATCATGGATAAAATTGATCAGCTTCACCTTATTGTGAAGAAAGATACCATGGGCGCTCACCATCAGTGCGATGTCTGGCACAATGTTCCCGCCCTGCTCTTTTCCACCGGAGGCTACACGGGTAACCTGTACCATGAATTCAATGATGGGATATTGCCGCTGTACATTACTTCGCAGCATTTCGAAAAGGAGGTCGTGTTTGTCATCCTCGAATATCACCATTGGTGGTTTACGAAGTATGAGAACATCGTTTCTCGCCTCTCAAACTATCCGCCCATCGACTTTAGTGGAGATAACAGAACCCATTGCTTCCCGGAGGCCATTGTTGGTCTGAAAATCCATAATGAGTTCACTGTGGATCCATCACTGATGAAGGGAAATAAGAGCATCCTCGATTTCAGACGCTTCCTTGACAGTGCTTACCAGCTCCGGATAGAAGATTCAATGCCAGACAAGGAGCGAGGGATACAGCTGAAACTGAATCAATCGGCTTCAGTGCCAGCTTCAGGGCAATCGATTAAGATTAATAAAAACGACCAGAAACACCAGTTGAAGAAACCGAAGCTAGTAATAATATCGCGCAGCGGATCGAGGGCGATAGTTAACGAGGATTACTTGGTTACATTGGCAGAAGAGATGGGGTTCAGAGTAGTTGTTTCGAGGCCTGGTCAAACGACTGACCTGGCGAACATGTATCGCTTGCTTAACGAGAGCGAGGTTATGGTTGGTGTACACGGGGCCGCTTTGACCCACTTCCTCTTCCTGAAGCCTGGTTCCGTGCTCATCCAGGTCATTCCTTTAGGGACAGATTCGCCAGCTGAGGCATGCTTTGGCAAACCTGCAAGAGAGCTCGGTTTCAAGTACATTGGCTATAAGATTTTGCCTAGGGAGAGCTCGCTGTATAACGACTACGGCAAAAGCGACCCCGTCCTTACGAATCCGAAGAGTGTAAACAAGAAGGGATGGCGATACACTAAGGAGATCTATCTCGAGAGACAGAACGTCAGCCTGGACATGAGGAGATTCCACAAGCGGCTGCTTCAAGCTTATGACTATTCCTTCAAGAAAATAAACAGTCAAATTAGCTACGATCAACCAACCAAGTTGTTCAAGCTTTGCTAACTGCTTCATCCTCTTCGCCTTCCTTAAATTACTGTTTTGGTGTTTTTTTTTTTTTTTGAGTTAATGGTTGAAGCTTGAATAAGCACTCTCATCTGAAAATCAGTTTCTCAGGTTCATCATAAGCTTCTAAAGAAGGCATTTTTAACAGTTAATGGTTAAGAATGATACTGCTCTGTCCCTTCATTTGTGTTTTCCTGAAAAATAGAAGTTATTGGGTAAATCTAAGACAATGGCCATCTGCTTGGTTGTAGGTTTATACTGATTAAAAAAACTATGTAGAATCTATATCACGCATGGTGCCGCCTAAACAAACAAGGCGATCTCGATTTCAGGACTTATGAAGCTATATGATCAACTGTGCTAGAAACAAGGACACTTGATACGATAATACCATGTTGGCGTCAAGCTATAGTCTCTGAATCCAAGCTATACAATAGATGAGCAGCTGGTTCTTTAGCAAAGGCATCCGTCATTTCATCCCTCACTCTGTCAAATGATGCCAGTAGCTTCAACGAATTTAATCAGAAATTCAGAGAACAATGGGCAAGAGCAGTTCTTTTTGAAAACATTGGCAAGAAAATTTCAGGTATTATTTTTTTTTTCGGTTGAATTTTTCGGGTATTATTTGAAGGAACTTGTTTCGACATGTACATAACCATTGTGTTAAACCAAAAAATTGCCACTGCGTTTGTCGGCTGACTTTTCAGTCTTTCTCTCGTCAATTCTTGGTGTCTCATCTATCATGTCAAAACTTCAGTCGGCTTCGAGTCGAAGCATCCCTGCGCTGGTCATTGAACACCAAATTTCGCCATCTATAGCTACAGCCAACGCTTTGCTATCTTCGATGATGGGTGGACTGGAGGAGGCGTCTTGGCATTCCTTGCAACTTTTACATCTTATTGAAGAAACAAAAGTAACTATTCAGTTGATGGACAGACAGATGACCTGGACACCGTAAGTTAAGTTAAATTTAATTATGTTGATTCTGCTTACCGGAATTAGTGGACTGGCCACCCAGAGAAGACAGTCGAGACCGGTCTGAACTGGATGTTTCAACACCTGTCAGTGATTGTCTCCTAAGTGTCCTTGCGTTAGCTGCAATTGCTGATCCTCCATTGTTACCAAACGTGGTCGAGCCGACAGGTGAACGAGCTTCTGTCACATTTCTTGGGTTCCTGCAGTTGCATAAAAACGAAGTCTTAATGGCAAAATACTGATGTGACCAAATTCTCACCTTACCCATCATTTTTAGGAATTTCAAGTTGCATTGTGTGTATTTCATATTATCACTATACAATATTTGTCTAACGCAGTGCTAAGACTATTTAGTTGAAAAAAATTTTCACTGACCTCTTTTCGGATCCATTTATGAGCTTCCCAATGGTGCGCAGGGATTTCCTTATGTGAGATTGCTTGCCATTCACGCTTTGAATCGGCAAGCTGGGTGTTCGAGGATCAGTACAAAGAGTGAGCTCTCTTTGCATCACAATCTGGATCTCTTTTTTGCTAGCTAAGAGTGGTTCAGGACTAGGTGTCTTTGGTAGCTCAAGAGGTGGAATTTGCCCACTAAAGTAATTAGTAGGGCTCCTATCAGCCTTTCGAAGGTGCTTCTCTGTCGTGGAACTCTGATGCTTCAGACTTTTACAGGACTGGAAGATTTCTGTATCCTGAAACGGCCCATATTTCAGATTTGATGCTGGCTCAAATGGTGGGGGTAATGATTCATCTTGTACTTCGATCTGCAGATTATTATTTTTGGCGGTTCTTGGGCCATCCAAACTCAATCTTCGTGTGTGAGTAGATGCAGGAGTTTTCCTTGCCTTTGTCTCAGCGAAACTCATGATTCTCTCAGTTTTGATTCTTGGTGTACGGTTTTCAATGCTTAGTCTTCTCGAACGTGGAGGTGTGTGTTCGTTTACTGCTTTTGGTCCATTTGGAGAATTGGATTCCTCTGTTCTGCTGAACTGCATGCTTTGTATTTCCTTGCTTGCCAATGCCTTTTTAAGACTCTCAATCTGTAAGATTTCAACAAACAAAGTAATGATCTCCAAGTCAGAATTGCCGCTAAAAGGTGTGTTGTATGTAGACATAGAAGCACCTGCACATTATTTCAAAAAATTTGAGAAATCGTGAAACTGAGAATATGATGACATGGTCTATTCCTTGAGATGCTGTTATACTCTTATGACATTAATAGACTATCAAAGAATAGATTTACAAACAGAAACACTGAATAAATAATGATACAAAAAGCTTAGTTAGAAAGAGAGAGAGAGAGACGGCAATTTATTCATTAGTTCTTTGGACAATGGATTTCATAATCAAACAGCAATACCGAGAACATTTTCTTGTTAAATCTCCATGCTCAAATCAGAAAAAAAGATCATGTCTGTATAAAACAGATTGTTTCCAAGTTTTAATTAAGAGAAGACTGTTAAAACATGCACAAACAAGTCCTGCAATAACACCAATTGAAGGATGCCTTTCATCGCCTTAAGAAGAATTAGGAAGCCAAGATCCACAGATCCAGCCCCCTGTATTTATAATGTTGATTATTCTCAAAGAGGCATCTGAAACATAGAAATTACCCAAGTACAAACCTGTTCTTTGAGTTGCATGACCTCCTTGGTCTCTTTGTTCACGCGTGCGACACCAAGTTCAACCGTTGAAACTCTCTGAGCAAACTTCAAGGTACTCATTGATTCCCCAAATGAATCCGCCTCAGGGTTCACATGAGCCAGCATCAATGTTTTTGCATGCCCTCCTGAAATGAAAAGCGTAAAGGCAATGTCACCCTTTCCCAAAGATCATAATCAGAGTATGTCTCTTCTATGCTGACTTGATTAGTAATTTTATCCTGAAATGACGCTTCAATAACACCTAACAAACTTCGAAACTTTGAAATAGGTACCTAGAGAATCTTGCAGCAGAAGTGTAAGTTTGCTATTTCGGTAAGGTATGTGGGAGTTTTTCTGGGCCAAAGCTGTGATAACATCTCCCAGACAAGACAAAGATCGGTTAATGTACTGTGCCTCCTTCAGTCTCTCACCCGTGACTTCAGATTTATCTACCCGTTCGCTTCCTGCAAGATCAACCAAATGCAGGCAACTGCAGAGGATGGATCCAGATACATCTTTCCCCTGAACATGTACTGTCAGCACACTGCACAGATGCATCCAATGGACATCAACATCACTCGATCGAAAAATCTATCCATTGGAAACTATATTGCAATTTATACAGAAAAAGAATGGGAGGAAAATCTGCCTGTCCGAAAACTGACCTATGAGACCGGCTACTTCTATTGTTCAGTGCTGTAGAACTGATGACACGATTCATATCACCAAGTTTCATCAGATTGACCACAGCAGCTGTGGACTTGACGGAATGCATGGTAGCAGCTGGAAGGCTCAAGCCACCGTCACTCGTACAGCTTCGAATCTCTAATTTGTGCATCGTCAAGGAACCCAAATTTATGTTTCAGAAACTTAGTTAAACTTTCTTCAGTCTATTTATCAACTCATTTGACATCAAATGTAATCTATATGAGACAGAAGCATCCCTTTCAAAGGATATCTTGAGGATGCTGAATCCTCAGCGAGGAGGTCACGCACTTGCTCATTATATATTTCAACCATCTGAACGTGAATCTCGTAAGTTATGATGTCCTTCCTTCTGTTAGACAACTCAAAGAGATCGTTGAGAGCCAAGTAATTAATCCCCATGTCCTTTGTCAGTTCACCCAATGGACCACTCTATCATTCCAAAAGGCAATAAGTAGTTATACCTCCAATCCACATTAGCAATCTTAAGCATCTGCTTAGATTTAATTATATGTATGAATTGCAAATAGATTGATGAAAATAACAGTACAACCATCTATCAGTGAGGAAAATGCACACTTTTCAACCATATAAACAAATCATCTAGGAGCCTAGGCGAAGATCTGGCACACAAGTTGGATCTACTGAAGCTACACTTGTAAGTTCTTACCATTGTATGTGTTTTACCCGAGCCAGTTTGACCATAAGCAAAAATGCAGACATTGTAACCATCCATAACTGATCTAATCAAAGGTTGAGTATCCAAGTACACATCATCTGCAAAGAGGGTCGCATGGCGAAAAACAATTACATTGTTGTTTACGAGCTGGATAGCAACTTGCAGAACAATCACTTCGCTAATGTTATACCCATTTATAGTTAGAGGACGTTTTACAATACCTTGAGTAGCAAGTGGACCGAAAACCCGATTAAACTGAAACACTTTCCTTCCATCTCTTTGGGATTTTGAAGGGTCAACAATCACAAGTGAACCGTCTTCGCCAATGAGATCTACCACAGTTGAGGCTTCCGCATTAAAAATGGGCCTAATTCTGCAGTATACTCGTATATTTCCTGAAAAGATGTTTGTCAAATTAAACTCATAATAGTGGAGATAAAAACACAAAAGCTCCTTTACTTAGGAGCGACTAACCCAAGGATAAGCATATACTTCTGCAAATAAATGCTGACTGTTTAAAAGAATGAATTATGCGATCCAATTCACAAACAAATATCTCCCCTTGAAAAGAGACCTAACCTTTTAAATCCTGGACCATGTTGTATAGGTTTCGATTTTCCTTCACCACCTTATGATATCCAAGAGCAGCTGTAGACATCTCCTGGACTTGGTTACCTGGTCCATGGGAAAAGGAAAAAAACATTAATGCTCAGGAAGCATGTCACATCTAGCCTGGTCTCTGTTTAATAAAATACAAAAGAAAGAAAAAGATCGAAACAAGATCCCATAAATTCCTGCTTGAAGTTGAAATTGAGGATTATTGCCAAATCATAGGAAGCATATTAATGACCATGGCTTCATTCTGAGATAATATCATTCAGTGGAGGAGCCGTAATACATAAATAAGTAAATAGAGGACCCTCATCTAAAATGGTTGACAGTCAATGCAAAAGGAAAAGGGCATCGGCCATGTCACAAGTGAACATGCAGTTCCCTAAGTGGAGGAGATTCTAAAAATGACGAAATTCACATGCGTGCAATTGCATTAGGGAGTTTAATGTCCTAATCCTCATCTGTGCTTGGAAAAGAAAAAGAACTAATTAGACCACTCCTTTTTTGTCTACTTTTCCCACCTAGATGTTTTAAATCTCTCTGAAACTGGGACTGCAGATCTTGAAACTCCCTTTTCGTCGTCACCAACAAAGTTTTAAGATCCTGCAAGATGCAAATATTAGACTTTCTCATCCTTTACAATTGTTGTCGGGAACATGAAATCGCAATAGCTTAAAGACCTTGCTTTATTATTTTATAGCGCAAGCAAGTTTAAATGAAAAAATTTCTATTATAGACCTAACGTCCCTTACTGAATTTTTTTTTATCAAATAAAATTCCAAATTTCACCAAAAAAAGTTCACAAGCTTTTCTTTCCCTAAAGATTTGCTGCATTATAAATAGAGGTACTCACCAAAAGTTCTATCTCTTGCATCTCAAATACATTTCGATGATCGCAGTTACCCTCTTTCGAGCAGGTTCTGCAGCACTATGAACAAGAAGAGTGTGGACGCATCAGATTACAAATTCTCCACGGCGATACTAGCTGCTTAGTATGCAAATACTTGCTAGCCGAAAGATATTCAGGCAAAGATATTACTAAGAACTAATTTATAGCTTTTATAACCAAGTGGTGGTTGATCAACGAGCCACTTTTTTTTTCCTTCAGAATGGGTGATAGAAGAGAATGCAATACCCATTCCAATGAGGACAATAACCGAAACCCTATCGTGCCAATCGACCAAAACGTTGATACAAAACATCAACAAATGCGATGACAAGAGCAAAGTAAGGAGGACATAATAGATACAAATTTCTTTCACATATTATCTAATGCCAATGGACAACGCTATATGACAAAGGTGGGAAAAACAATATCAGTAACTGCAACTTAACTGCAAAGGAGTAAGTTCACAAAGATAACATACCTTGGATCCTCGAGTGGACAAATCCTCTGGGGGTGAGGATGTTGACAGCGACCTGCCTTTTACTCGTAGTAAATCTCTAAAAGCTAAATCCAGCTGAAATTGGATGTCGAAACAATTGTGTCATTTGCGCTTATGATAGGAAAAAAAAAACCATCAATATCAAAAAAAGAAAAAACGTAGTAAACAGAAAGTTTCTCGTCCGTATCAATTATTTTGAGGTAGATTTGAGCACAAAATGTGTCCCTGATCATTGAATAGGACATATAGTTCAGCAAAGAAGATTTAGTGCTTATTTTGTTTGTAGAAAGAAAAATGGAAATGCCACTCCTGTGATGTTTAGTGCACTTTATTTCTTGCAAGGATGCAAAGGAAGCACTGGAAAGAAACAACATATTTACCACTCTGGTTAGTCCAAAAACTATAATTTTAACCTCGTACACATCAACTAGCCACGAAAAGTGTGTGGAAAATTTCTACAGGAGATATTTGCTCTAACTACTCGATAGAAGAAAGTGATGCCTTCTCAATCTACTAGCTGTATGTTTTCGTACCTTTTCTACCTTCTAGTGCATTTTTAAAGCAAAAACGTGTTAAATCCAAGGCATATAGGCAATGAGCAACCAATGCTGCTATGGAAGAAATAATAACTTCTTACTTCTTACCTCAGGGTGCTTGCCTTCAAGTTGCTCCTCCAAACAACGTGAGATCATTTTCGTGAAGAGCTTGATTGAATCCTATGACAGAAGAATAACAACATAGAAGAAACATCAGGAACCAGGCCTGCAATTTTCATAGTGATTTTGTCAAAATCTGACTTCTTACCTGTCTACCATTAGCAATGGTGGGCAAAAGGTTCCTGTCAATGTTTTCCTTCCCCTCAACCATATGGTCAGTGAGAAACTTGATTATTGATTCTACAATATTGAGTAAAGCAACGAAAGATTGTCAGTAGGAAAAAGTGAAGGCAATTGAGGACTAAACTGACAAGCCGATTCCATGTACAAACCAGCAACATTCTACATAACTAGTCAAAACTGGTACCGACTTCTAAGGACAACAAAACAACATATACTTATTTTAGGCTCTCGAGTTTTTATCTTCAAGTCATGTCTGAATAACTATTATTGTAGTTGCAGAATATTTCTATTGAGGTGTTTCCATGCACGTTAAAATCATTTATTCATCTAAAATTAAATTTGAATGGCCCAAATTCCCACTAACTTTTTCTTCTTTTTGGCATAAATGAAACACCATATTATTCCTTCAAAGAGAGCCCAGGCATTACAGTGCTTAGCCTACATGGAAGAACCGTAGGTTGTCCTCAAAGAATATGAAGTAAATTAAATTAACCTTCAAATCTTCCACTTTCACCAATAGGGGGTTGTCTATCATTTGCGTAGGAAGTGTCGAACAATTGTCTGCGAGAGTCTGATGGAATCGCAGCTGAGGATCTAGCATTCATCCGATTAGCAGAATGCATGACTAGAGGAGATCTCATGTGTTTATGAAGTCCATTGCTGCTATTCATTTGCTTCCACTCGTGGTAAGCTTTAAGGCCCAATATGCAATCAACAACCTTACCCACTGAGCCTGCTTCCAAAGTGTCCTGCGAGAACCAATTTAAAATTATTCAACCCCTTCCAATATTAACACATTAAAAAGCATAAAACTATAGTTAGTCTTAACTCACCCTTTCCAGATCCGAAGCTTCAAATGCTGGGAGCTTTAGATCTTCAACAGCCACGAGGAAGTTCCGGACATTCTCAAAATACTGATAAGCAGTCAATGGTTGGGTTTCGCCTGTGTGCGATAGCTGAGGAGAGTTAATCTCCACCACCTAACAATCATTGCAAATACATGGTAAATCAAATCGACCAAACAAATCTCATTTTTCCTTCTTGGTAACTGTGTTTTGAGTTCGACAAAAAGGGAAAAAAAAAAACTCTGTTTTGAGAAGCCATACAGGCCAAACATTTAGGTTACTCCACTTGACCCCAATAGAGATGCGAGGGGGTCCAGATTTGCTAACACAATCACACGCACATCCCATCTACTCTAATTAATCAAGTGCCTCCTTTTCCTCGGCCCACTGAAATATAAATTCTAGGGCAAGAGAACAATCAATGAGATGGACTTAACACCTTGGGCACAGCTCCAGGTTGAATTCTATTGATGGCATTGCACATAACTTGTCCATTTCTCAAGCAAGATATGAACTCTTTCTCGGATGGCTGTCGAGGCAATCCGAGTGGACCTGCGAAACGTTCGAGCCACTCGGCAGCCTGATACCGTCTCCAAGCTGCGGAAAAAGCACATCAATAAATCCGATACTGACAACCCCCAGTCCCAAAAATCTTCAAAAGAAAGGATCTTTAGAGTCGTATAAAGAGGCCGACCTGCTTCTTCAGCTTTTCTTGAAGCCAAATTAATGTCATGCATCCTTGCTCTCTTTGAGTCTTCCACAAGAGCCATCTCCTCTATCTACCAACAATGGACATGCAGAAGTAGAATCTGAATCAAATGCCAAACCCGCGTCCATAATCCAAAACGAAAAGAAGAAAATGAATTCTCGCAATTATTCAGTGATCAAGAACTGGTCGCCCCATTGCTTTCCAATGGGCGAAGCGAGGGATGAACAGGCATATAGGACATGGGTCCTCAACATACCCGACGATATTCGCGCTTCCTGACCGAAAAGGAAAATGGGTCCAAGAATATACCTCTTGCTCTTGATCTTGGAGAGAGACGTTCAATCAGAGAAAAGAGCGGACACGCTTGGTGAGATCGCCGAGAGTGCTTCAGTACTTCCTATTTCTGAATTTCCTTTCCAGAATCGAAATGGCACTAACTCAGGTTCGGAGTTGGGTCCGAGTCCGTGCCTGAGGCTGCAGAATCGTAACGTTGCGTTTGGCGTTTTGAATTCAAACGGGTGGGGACATCGCATCTCTCGGTGCACGGTCACTTCGAGCTCGCGATCGTGGCCGTCGAGTGCGGTGTAGGCGACGGCTGTGATTTCTTCCATGGAATGACTTGAGTGGGCCTAGGGCTTGGGATGCCCAATTTGGGCCTTGGGTTCGAGAGATGCCGGCACGAGCGATGGGCCTTTGATGATGTGCGGCTCTAATTTTAATATCGAACTTAAATTCTCCTAGTAATTTTATTTTATTTTAGAAATTTTTGTTTATATTAAACTTTCCAAATCGGACTTAAATTCTCTTCTTCGATCCGTCAAAGACTCAAAACCAGGCCATCTAGTCGGGACAAGGGGATTCCCAAGGAATTATTTCCTTATCGATCACCGAGCCCCAAGCAGTTATCAAGAATAGAAATTGAGATCTGAAGCGATAATTTCAATTATCAACGGATTAACCAATAATAAGGAAAGTCATGAGCAATTTTTAGAATGGCAGAATCCATGCCAAATAAACCGTCCATGAGCTAAATGTGTGTATAGAATAGCATCGGAAAACAAATTAAATGTTTCGAATCTCAGGTCAGTTGTATGCTCAAATTATACAAACACAAAAATAATGGTGTTGAGTTGATTGATTCGTGAGATGATCAATAAGTAACTTGGCATATTTATATGTCCATTTTCCGCACGGTAAAAGCAATTCAAAATCAAATTCTCAACCTTAAAGCTCCTACTTGTTACGAGATGAATAATATCTTAATATAGATATGCAAGTAGATGCTTAATAAACTGAACTGTTCTAATCATGATAAAGTCCTTTTCTATTTATATCTTTTTTTAAAAAAAAATTACCAACAAAGGATTAGCAGAATTAGCACGATGATGACACGAATAATCTAAAGATCCGTATTTACGGAGACTTATAATTCCGAAATCTCATGCGAATTATACATTGTGAACCATTCTTCTCAAAGTTAATAATATAGCAAGTTCAATAATTCATTCAGCTAGATACGACATATGTGACAAACTTGCATAAGAACTAAAAACTCTTGAAATGGAAAGTGCAATCTAAGGTAAGCTTTGGGAAGACATGGAGACACCACTCTACTACTTCATCCTGGGTATGAAAGATAACTAATTAATCGCGACGTGAAAAACTGTTTCGAGAGATTTGCTGAGTGGTTAACCGCTTAATTTGAATCTAACTGATCCCGCGTTTAAGTTTCGAATGATATTCATTTATATTTAACTTTAGGAAAAATTGTCAAAAAAATACTAAATCTATTGCACTTTTGCCAATTCAGTTCCAAATCTTTCAATTTTGCCAATCTAACCCTAAATCTTTTACATTTATGCCAATTCAGTCCTAACTTTTTTTTTTCCGATGCAATTCTAAACTTTTCACATTTGTATCAATTTAGTCCATTCGGCTAATTTTAACTGGATTAGCGCTTCTCTTTTTTTTTTTTTTTTTTTTTGTTTTTTGTTCTTCTGAACCCAATTCATCTTCTTCCTCTAGCCCCCCTTCCATCGCCAGAACCACCACAACAAACACTCTCGCCAAGAAACCGACGTAATCCCGGCCGATCTCATCATCAACCACCCCAATCCTCGCCTCCATCGCAGCCTCGTCGCCCTCCGCCGCTGGCTTTGGAGCCGTAGGCGACGGATCATCGAGGGTATTGGGATTGATTGTAAGATGGGCAGGCAAAGGGGAGGTGAGGACGGGGTCGGAGATCTGCTCGGGTTCTCCCTTCCTCTTGGAGGCTTCTTGACGGGGTCCCGATTCTTGACCAAGAGGTCAACGAGGGATGTTGGGAAGCCGATCTCGACAATGAGGGGAGCCACTGCATCGGGGGAGGACTGGAGGTCGGCGACGAGGCGGCATATGCGGGTGACCCTCAACTTCTTCCGTGGGAGGTGCATCATCCCCTCTGCTCTGATACACACATACGGAGAGAGATCGAGAGATCGATAGATCTCGATAGAGATGGCTTGAGGGAGGAGGCGAAGAGGGATGCAGTAGGTGATGAAATGGGTCTTCGCTCCGAGCGACCCTCTCCTTCTTGGCGTGAACCATTGGGTTCGCATTGATCAGTCCCAGAGTCATCTCTCTCTGTGACCCACCCACACAAACAAAGAAGATGAAGGATGAAGTCAAGAATGAAATGGGTCTCTTTCTTTTTCTTTCTTGTTCTGATGCTCTCTCGCCAACCCACAATGTTTGGTGAAAGCGGGTGTGAAAACAGGGAATGTAAATTTCACGATGGGTTTGGATTCCACACTTTGATAAACCCTTTCCTCCAGTCACAGGTGACGAGCTTGAGGCGGCCGGAGGAAGAGGATGAAGGGGAATAAAAAAAATATGGAAAAATTGAAATTTTTTTATTAAAATATTATTTTAAAATGCCATGTCAGCACTGGTAAAGTCCACCTAATCACTGATCAGGTCAAAATTAGCTAGTCGGACTAAATTGGTATAAATGCGAAAGTTGTAGGACTGAATCGACACAAAAAAAAGTTTAGAACTGAATCGGCAAAAATGCAAAAAGTTTAGGATTGAATTGACAAAATTAAAATGTTTATGATTAAATTGGTAAAAGTGTAATAGGTTTAAGAATTCTTGAACAATTTTCCCCTTAACTTTAGGTCACGACCTTAGCGTGGGTGAACGATTGCATATATCCTTATAGATTTTGCTAAAGTTGGGTGGTACGTAAACGAAGCCTCATGCAAATAAGGTACTCGAAAGTCACACACTATAGCCAGAGACTTTGCCAAGTGTCGCGACCTAAAAATCGAATTCATTTTTAGGTTAATGGATTATTAGGTTAATTTTAATAATTAACCTAATTCGTAATCTTTCAAGTCATATCAAATCGCAACTTAAATTAATTAGAGCGATTTATAATTTGGAGTCGCCACTAATCATTTTCGATAGGTTGATTAGAAGCCTAAGTAAAACAGCGGGAGAACCATTTTATTTGTACGAACCAGAGATTGTGGATTTGGGGACTTAATTACACTAGTTAATTAAAATTAATGTCCTTTCGGTACCTTAATTTCATGAGATGTCCTAACTTGGCAATTTAGATTGAATCAATTCAAAGCTTAAAAGATGTGTGATTTTTTTGGGTTTTTGTTTTTTTTTTATAGATGAATGCAATGCAATAATATACGAAAATATGTAATGAATATGCTCTAAAATATGAGATATGCATGAAGATATACATGAAATTAATGACATGTAAAATAACATAGCAAAATGACATGGTATAATGAGTACACAGGAAATCGAGAACTCCCTTTAGGATCGCTATAATTCCTGAGGGATTGTCACCTTCGTGGAGAAACCGCAACGCTTTTTTCTTCACTTGGTTATTTCATCTCCTGAGCATGAAGGATGTGAAAATTGTCTCTCGGTTTCTTGGAATCGTCCACTGTACGGAAGCGATAGCCGTCACTTGAGGACCAATTCACCTGGGAAACTAATTCAAGCTCGAATAGAAAAAAATTGACGGACGCAACGCTACTTGGATGGATCGGTGAGATTCATGCGCACGCGCTCGCGCTCCATCGAGGCTCATTTTGACGGCCGAATTTGAGTGCTAATTCACTCAAAGGAAAAGTGTCCAAACAGCAAGCTCTCGCGCGAAGAAAGATGAGGAGAACGACCACCAATACTCCCAGAAATTACTGCACTGATTTATGTACCTAATTGCAGAAAAATCAGCAGCGAACAATTGGCATTCGAGCCCCAAATTGCCGCGCAATAATTCATTGGATAATCTTAAATTGATTATGTCTATAAAGCTTTTTTTCTTAATTAATGGGCATTTTTTAATTAAAATGTTTGTCTCAAATTGAACATTAAATAGACCTTGATGATTTTTTTTTTTTGAAATTGACCCATAACTAGTTGAATTATGTTTTTTGAGCTTTGGCTTTTTTCTATTTAATGTTTTTTGAGCCCATCCGATAGCATTGAAGGTCTATTTAAAATGTTTGTCTCAAATTGAACATTAAATGTTTGTCTATTTAATGTTCTAATTAATGGGCATTTTTTTTTCAATGCCGATCCGATTAAATGTAAATGCAATGCAACGGAAAGGTAAAAAAAATGATATGATTATTTTTGTAGGAACTAAAATTAATTACTAATTTTTATGCAAAATAAATTATCAAAGAAAAATTAAAATTTAGGTGTCAACATGAATCACTAAATTAACTTTGGGGATTCTCTATGCTAACTATGCTTAACATACTTCATGAATGATAGCTTCACGTAATTATACCCCCGTAAGCGAAACTCAAAATCAATTTCCAGCCTCGAATTATTTCTAGATAATCCCAAGATAGTTCCAAGTAGTTTACGCGATGAATGATATCGACATTGACGGAATGGCTAAGCACAACTTCAAATCATTTCTAATGACACGATCTCGTGAATGCAGTACATACATCATAAAGGTAGTATCATTGTTACCCTGATTGTGGAAAAATTATAAAAAAAAAAAGTCTTAAACATATTACAATTGTGTTAATTCAGTTTTAAATATTTTGCATTCGTACCAATTCAGTCCTTTCTTTTTTTTCCAGAAATCGCCGACATGGCATAGCTAGGGCTAACATCATCAATATTATTATTTATTATTTTTTTCCTCCTCCCCCTATTCTTATTCCTCATGCCCGACTGGAGGAGGAGGAAGCAGAAGAGAAAAAAAAACAAAGAAAATAAGAAAATAAAATAAATAAAAATAAAATTGACGACATCATGGATTTTCGGTCAAATTTGTTTGGAATGACTGATTAGAACAAATGCAAAAAATTTAGAATTGAATTGACATAATTACGATAAGTTTTTTTTTTTTGGTAATGTTCTCCCCTAATTATCAATCATTGGTTCTGGACATCTAGATAACATAGATAGACTTCATATTACTATGTACCAAATCTTATTTTATGCCTCCTAAGACATTGAGGACCGACACGGCTTTCATCCGACCATTTTAAAATTAATCAAGTTCCAAAACAATCCAAACGAAAATAATCGTATTCCCAACTGTTCACGACACAGCTTCGATGCCGAATCATGTACATACGAAGACGACGGCATGCATGAAAAGGACAACCACGTCCTCTACTGGCCATGCCCTTGCCCACGTGGCACGACCCTGAGATTTTAATTCGAGCTCCCCTAAATTTTTTGTTAGGCCACCAATCCCATTGGGTCATGAGGCATCGGTATTCCTCTGTTTGGAACCGTCCAAGTTTTTTTTAAATTTTTTGTTTTTATAAATCAGATTAATTTAGCTTTATCTCATCACCCTATTGGACCTACGTTAATGATAACCACCGATTATGATAATTAGTTAGGGTTTGTTATTTAATTAGCTCGAGCTTTTTTCTTCCGAAAGGGGGACGTGTATGAAGTACGAACTTTTGTCCTCTTCGGCCACATGTAATCCATTTTCGCATTGAACTATAGGCATATGGTTATCGACACTTCCTTAAACCGTTTCATGAGATTAAGCATGCTTAAAATAAGAAGATTTTAAGAAAACCCTCCAACCTTAAAATAATTAAGGCTATGGTGGACAAATTTATTCTTCTTTCTTTTTGGTTTTTTTTTTTGGCGAAAGGCACCGACAACTCTAAGTTATGCTACCCACTCACACATGGTCGAATTGGTCAAGAGATGTACTATCTCTTGTTAAATATCTGGTTCAAATATCCCAACTCGCGTTCTGTGACTTAAGTGGAGTTTGCGACTGGTGGTTGTCATGCTAACACTCTCCAGAAATAGTCGAGGTGCACGCAAGCTGGTCTGAACATCTCGATCATAAAAAAAAAAAAAACTCTAAGTTATGCTTACCGTGGCAAATTTACCTTAATCTTTTTTTTTTCCATGACACCAAAAAAATTCCAAACTTATAATTATGTGACGCGTTATCCTCTATCAATGAGCACCGTCTGAAAATCTGTTTTCTTGGACGCTGAAAAGCAAACCGTGTTGGCATGGAGCCCATGTAGTTGAAGTAAAATAAAAACGACATTTTTTTTTGTTTAATTAGTCATCCACAAGTTTTGATTTCTGTATCACGAGAAAAAGTTCATGTCATGATTGACATACCCAGAAATTTTTAGCGGTTTTTTTTTTCTTTTCCTTTTTCGTTTTCTTAATTGGAGTATTAACGAGGACCAGCAAGCAAAACGCAGATAAAAATTAGCAAATTTGGGATGTTCAGTTAATTGGACAACTATCATGTTAATTTCATAAGCATGTATCCATAAAGGTGACATGATGAGGCCTTCTGTACGATGGGAGAAAAAAGGCCATTCCATTTTGGTAAAAGGAGCCAAATGCCCTCATCCATATAAAACCCTAAAATTGCCCATTAATGTTCTGGTAATGAAGGCAAAAGCTTATTTACAACTGTTCTTGCACGAGAGAGAGAGAGAGAGAGAGAGATGTGAGGTTGAAGACGGCTTCATTAGGGTTTCTTTTTATATTTATGAGCGTGGGAACAATGATATGCATATTGTATAGTTTTTGCTTTACGTCTTCATCATGTTCCTACCACTTCCGAGGGCCGTTGGGTGTCTTTGTGTGGCGATTCTAATCCCGACGGTCAACATTGATGCGTCCTCCAAAAATAATGTTATTTGCCTCCAAGAGAAGAAAAATAACTTGATGAACATAGACAAAGATTGGCTATCAAAATCGTAGCCGTTGTACTGGCTTGGATTCGAACCGGCCCGGTTTTATTACATGATGAGATTGATAGCAAAGATTGCGATTTCGACGTTTAGTAGCGGGCGCATGAAGAACGTGATGTCGTTTTCTTCTCTCTTTTCTTGTGTACATGATGTTCAAACTTTCAGACTCTGATTAATCTTCATAAGTGTACACAGACTATCTTGTCCTTGTGTATTCAATACGGCTTAGTCCTCGAGGGTGACGAGGATGATTCCCCAAATAACTATGTGTGGAAGATATTCTATTTTGAATTTAGGTCTCCGTTGTATTTGAATCGAGCAATTATCCATTTCGCCCGAGTGTTTTGGGCCCCCTCTTTTCTTTTATATATTTCCATCTCAGTTTGGATATATTTGACCGACAAATTTCATCCTAGTGAACTTCTCACTATGGTTCGGCTTTTTTTTTTCATCAAATGATTGGTGAATTACTTAGTCAATTCATCTTAGTCGCTTCGCGCCCAACATGCTCTTCAGCAGGGCCATCGAATTGCCAAATTCATGATGAGGTCCATTCAGGACCTTCGATTTAGTTGCTTGACCAATAAACCCGCACGCGAGCACATAAGATGTGCATAGGCATAGGAGGAAGGGCCAGGTGGAAAACGATCGAAGGCAAAGGAAAAACCAATTTAGATCGAAAAATGTGATGTGACGTGTTGACGTTTGAAAAATTACATTTAGGAGGAGCAGTAATTGGAGAAGCAACGGGGAGGGAGAGAAGAGAGGGACTTTCAAAATTTCTAACCGTCGAGGCTGTCTCAACACGAATCGTGCTTTGCATGGATCATCTCATTACAGACTTGACAAGGGTAGATTTAGAGGTTGTCTATCCGACATAATATTCACATTGGCCAATCTGGTCGTGAAGGGGGGAAGTCACAAAACACTATTGACTTGTCATTAACTATGGTGAACATTTATTTTTAAGGTAGATGTTATAACATCGGGAAATAAAACAAAAACAAAATAGGAATGGAGAGATAAAACGGGTGAGCATGCACAAGCAAATCATGATAATCATAATAAACACACGAACCCCCACAAAGCCTCCACAGTCTCCCCTTTATATATAAATTCCCCACCTCTGCCCCCAACACCATCATCATCTTTGTCGGCCTTCCCCCTCTCTCTCTACCTCTCATCCCTCCATTGGAAGCTTCAGAGCAACCACCACCAGAACTAAAAGCTTTCTCCACTTTCTCTCCATTTCCTCGAATTGTCCTTTCCATCTTATCTCTCTCGTTCGCACGCAGTATGAGATCACAGGAGCTCGCTCTCCAGAGAACCACCACCACCGCCGGCTACAGAAGCGCCAGGAGAATCACTCCTTCCTCCACCTTCCCTCGACCACGTACCTCTCCATCACCACCGCCGCCGCCATCTGTCTCCCACCATGAAGACATGGCCGCCTCCGTTGCCACCTCCGACAACAAGCTCCTCCTCCGCAAGTCTTCCTCCAGATCATCAGCATCAACCCATCATCGCTCCATCAGAATCTCCTCCCTCCTCCGTTCCTTTCTCAGCCTCATATCCTCCTTCCAGCTCCAAACCCTCATCCCCGCCCCCGCCGCCGCCTGCCGCTTCCTCTCCCTCCCCCGCCATTTCTCCCTCTCCTCCTCCTCCTCCTCCTCCCCCGCCCTGGGCCGCAAAGTCACCGGCACCCTCTTCGGGCACCGCCGCGGCCACGTATCCTTTGCTGTCCAGGACGGCCCCCAGTCCGACCCCGTCCTCCTCCTCGAGCTCGCCATCTCCACCTCCGCCCTCGTCAAGGAGATGTCCTCCGGCCTCGTCCGCATCGCCCTCGAGTGCGAAAAGATCGCCGCCACCCCCACCGACCGCCCGCCGAGGCTGTTCCAGGAGCCTGCCTGGACCATGTACTGCAACGGGCGCAAGTGCGGGTACGCCGCGTCCCGCGCGTGCACGGAGTCCGACCTGCACGTCCTGAGGACTGTGCGGACCATGTCGGTCGGGGCCGGCGTGATCCCGGTGCTGGCGGAAGAAGGCCGGAAGTCCGGCGGCGGGGACGGGGAGCTGCTGTACATGAGGGCGAGGTTCGAGCGCGTCGTCGGGAGCCGCGACTCCGAGGCATTCTACATGTTGAACCCGGACGGCAACGGGGGCCCCGAGCTCAGCATCTTCCTGTTGAGAATATGAAACGGACGGAGAGATAGAGAGAGAAAACGACTTAAAGTGAGCTCAGTCTCTCAAATCTCTCCGGTCGCGAGAGCTCATGTAATTGATCCGAGCCGTCAGCTGTCGTGGAGTTGAAGCTCTCGTCGTCAATCAGTCATTTTCCAAAAATGGTGCATGGTGTGGGAGGAGGAAGAAGAAGAAGAAAGCTGGTCAGTAACACGTTATACATATCACGATGTAATCCAATATAATCTGTAGTAGTTTTTTAGCGGGCATGACCCAAACCCCATGTGATTTTTTATTTTTATTTTCGGTTTTCCTATTTGCTTTCGATGATGATAATGATGTTTTTAGAAGTATTTGAGTTGCATACTCTGTTGTTGTTTTTTTTTTCTTTTCACCTTTCTTTACACATGAATGCAGGAAAAAAAAAAAGAAAAAGAAAATCTTTTTTTTCTCGGTGAGCTGTTATTTTCGATTAATTAATTAATCGATTGACGAGGAAGCTGAGTCTTAATGTTATTGCAAAGAGATGTCTTTATCAGCGTGGGATCATCGTCGCTTCCCTATCATCATCGCTCTCTAAATTTAATTATTTGTGCGCGTGCTGCCGCTCTCGTCATAGAAAGGACATAAACTTTATATATATATATATATATATATATATATATAAAGAAAGGGCAAACATTAAAAAAAAAATGAAGAAATAGAGGATTGAGAATTAATGCTCTAAATCAAGTGAAAGCATATATATATATATATAATCAACATATAATTCTGACTGAGGCAGGAAAAAGCCAATGAGTTTTGAAGCTATTCTAAAGTTTAGAATTGACCAGCCGGCCACATGCGTGGTCAAAAGGACAACCTTATGATTAACAAGGTCATCAGTATTTATTACTCGTAGAAATACATGTTTCGCGTACACATACGTGCACGAAGACAACATCGGCATGCATGAAACATTTCGTCAAATGCGTAGTCATGAACTCAAGTTTTCTAAATGTCTTTCTTGCCTATGTCTATTAAAACCAGAAAGAAATGGAAGTGCAAAAATTAACTTGAAAGTGATTCAAGGTGCAAGTTTTCTTTTGAATTTTTAGCATGTCGATAATAATAAAAAGGGTCCAGAAACTTATGATGTGCATGACAACACTTTTTGGAGTAGAATTTGTGATCTAGAATTGCTTTTGGAGCGGGAATCCATTTAGTAATGCAAATTCTATAGCCGAAATCCATTTAATTACGCAATTTTAATTTTCTATTTTTGGAGCATTTTTTTGCTCTAGAAGTAATTAAAAAATTCTTCTCTCTAGAAGTAGAAAAATCAACGTAGAAATAAAAAAAAAATTAACTTCTAATTAGGAGTTGATTTCTAGAGCAAAAGCGTTGCCATGTGCGCACTCTAACGCCAACTTTGCACTCCAAAGTTATGAAAATTTCTGGAGCACTTAGATAATTTCCTTGTCTGGCGCATTGCATGAATATTTTGAAAGATTATGATAATTCGAAATTCACGATTTTAATTAGTCGATCAAAATACAAAGGAGGAAGATCGATGTCTGATTAATTGTTAAATACGACTTAGCCCATACATTGGGTTTAACGTCAGCAGCGTCATCATGTTCGGTTGGAATTGAGTTGATACATTCCATGTATTCAGGAAAAATGGCCGAATAATGCGTGAATTTTTTTTCTTAAAAAAAAAAAAGATTCTCCATTGATGAATTTGAACGTATCGACTCACGAAATAAGTCTCTGTGTGCAAGAATTACATCTCTTAAATCGTATAGCATAATCGATCGATCGAGGGACAAGTTTCCCCTCCTCGTGGGATCATGATTTGAGAAGAAATTCCTATAAAAGTACAAAAAGAAAAAGGAAAACCACTCGATCGAGGGAGAAGAAAAATGCAGAGTTTTCTTGAGGAAGTGGGGAGGCGCCAATCGGGTGGGCGCGTCCCCACCGTCCTCATGAAATGACACTCGTTGAAAAAAAAGAGATGGGTGGGCCCCCCTCCCTCTATTTCCTTCGAACTGTATGTCCTAAATGAAGGTGGTCCCACGTGGCTGTAGGGTGAAAATCCTTTTCGGACACGTCATTGTTCACTCCCGCTATTTGTGGAGAGAGCTTCGAGGTACCCCTCAAGGGTCCGTTTTGTTTCGCAAAAACGAGTAATTTTTATAAATATTTTTTTAATAAAAAATGACTGCCGTACGGCTTCAAGTAAAGGGATTGACAATAGGTCATGTCTATTTTCAATGAACCATGAAAATACTTTCTTTTATTTGTCATTTTAAATGATACAAGAGATCATTTTTAATAAAATATTTTGCAAATCATCTATTTTCGACTAAATAAATTGAGTTCAAGTGATAGATTGTTTCAAACTTAATAAGTAACATACAACAACATCAGTCATTTGAGTAAATAACAACACCCTTAGGCAGTACGAAATACAACAACACATGTCATTTGAGTTAATAGCAACATACTTAGGCACTACCAATGCTCTCGATTAGTGCCATGTCGAAAGCTAAATCTGCGCTCTGGAAATAGAGGAATCATTTGTGATAGGGTTAAAAAAAATATCAAAGAAACCTTGCTCTCTGGCGAAAACCCTAAGGTAGGATCTAGACACCAAGGCGCTCTTGTTTATGTTTTGGAAAATGTTGTACAAACATTAGAATTGTGCCCGAACAATGATAATGTTTGAAGTGGCTCATTTTGCATGTGAGTTGCTTTTACAGAACTATGGCTGAGTTTCATCTATAACTTTGTGATGAAAGACTGTATGGTCGTGCCTAAGGGCATATTAATCACTATCTATGGTGCGGCACGTCATCGGTTCGCATGTCTTTAGGATAAATCAATGCAAACCAATTGAATATTTTCGACATGAAAGATGACACATATATATATATATATATATATATATATATATATACACATATATATATATATTTGTGCCTATGGAGTTATTCTATTTACTATTAGATGTAACTTTGCTAATGTTAAGTATCCATTAAAAGTTTGCACCTGTTGACTCTTATAAGAGACTTTAGGAAAGAATTCCATTTAAGAAAAGAATCACATTTTGAATCTTGTGTTTATCAGTCGTGAGAAGTCAAGAGCTTAAAGACTATTAAGCATAGATTTCAATAAAAGAAAAGAGACATCTCTAGCGTAAATTCACTAACCAAAATTACCTACTATGTGACAACAACAACAACAAAAAACCGATATATTCACTAAATAATTTGTCTATCATCGACTGTCCATTTGGCTCTCCAACGTACTATTTATGAATCCGTTCATGACCGGGATCTAGCATAAGCTAAAGAGAAAAGGAAATAAAAAAGAGTATGGATAAAATTGGCAGCAATCCTCCACCTTGATTAGATCCTTAAACCACGATATGATTTCGTGTAAGTCTCGCCCAGACTTATTTGACTAGATCAAGCAAATCATACGACCGGACAATCCGGCGCAACCCCTTTCTTTTGACTCTTGAAGCACATTCATACGGAGATTAATCACATGTTGAAGTTTATATCGAGACATAAATCCTTTCTCAAGAACATATTTATCGAATGAAGATCATGGCACATCACCTAGAGAGATTGTCGCACAATAATCTGTCAAAATACTCGTTCTGAATTCTCTCTCTCTATGTGAATCAATCTGATCTGAGTGCAAAACAAGAGAAAAACATGTTGGTGTTGCTAATTTTGCACCAAGGAACAACAGTCGACGACAAGATCAGGGGGCATACATATCTGCAACG
The DNA here is from genome assembly GCA_028455895.1 of Rhodomyrtus tomentosa. NCBI lineage: Eukaryota > Viridiplantae > Streptophyta > Magnoliopsida > Myrtales > Myrtaceae > Rhodomyrtus > Rhodomyrtus tomentosa. The sequence goes on from JAPCWY010000010.1 coordinate 36,270,080, forward strand.
GATCTCGTATGCAAAGGCATGGGTGCGTCACCCATGTGGGCCGTGCACAATTGAACATCGAAACAGCTCGCGAATAATTAGCGACGAGATCCAAGGATGCAATTGTCATCTCATTTGACATGAAAAAGATCAAAGAGAAAAGGTTGAGTTGTGAAGTAGTGCTGAATTCAATAATTTAAACAAGGCAAACTTAAAAAAAAAAAAAAGGGTGTTATGTGATGCTTGAACTGGGCCGACCCCGAGATATGAAGTTTTATGTCGAACCTCAAGGATTACAGTTTATATTTCCCAAAAATTACACTCGGCATTAAGCAATTAAAGAGGCGATGGCACCCACTAGCCCTTCGGTATTGCCGATTGCCGATGAAGATGACTTCATTTAGCCAGATAACACACATTCTTAGATATAAGCTGTTAGGCTGACCGTATTATCAATGATTTCTGACCACATGATTTCTCAGTCAATGAGTGCTTTATGCAAAACACTCGGTAATGGTATATTGTTCTAAGGTTGAGATTGTATCGTCTCTGTATTAGGGGAGCATTTCTCTTTTTAAAATCACCATTTAGAGAATATGTTTAACTATTAAGGAAAGGTTCATTACAGGAAGGGAGGCGCATGGGCGATCCAATGATCCTGGAAGAGATAAAGCTGTGCTGAAATACTCTTCTTTCAGTGTTGACAATAGGACATAGAATGTGCAACGTCCGTCAAACAATTAGGAGGATAGATGCGGCCACTAATGGAAATTAAGTTCGTCAAACCTACTTAAACAAAAATACTTGAGCTCGATTGGAACATCGAACTTTAGTGTGTTCTTAAATCAAGTTCCGGTAGCTCGACCACGAAAAAAGGAGTCGAGCCTGAGCTTCTCAATACTAGATTTGAGCAATTCGTATGCGAAACCGCGGCGAATGTTGCATTGCACATCCCCGATACTCATTTTTGCTTCCCATTTAGATCACATATATAGAAATTTACATCTCAACCCGAGACACGCTTCTTCCCGGTTGTTTTCTGCGGTATATAAATCACTACTGTGCCTACACAGATGACACGTCCTAGTAAATTATCTTGGACTTTGGGGAACCGTACTTCAAGCCTAATAGCTCGTATCAAATCAAGTTCAGTACAAAAATCTTGACCTTTTCTGCGCCGAGTCATGCTCGAGCATTGAACTCATTGAACTTATTGACTCGACTCGACTTGGCTCGAATATTCCTAATAGCAAGCAAAATCGAGGTAAAACAGATAATGAACTTTCCAAAAGTTCGGTTCTTTTTTCTAAATTGACTTTAGTAAAACCTGACCGAGTCACCATTCTGCTAAAAGGGTGTCATCACTTGGCGCCTCGAGAAGCGGAGGTCGCGACTCATGAGCTCAGTCCCAGTCCAAAGGATATTTGCACAGATAGAAGAAATGACCGAAAGGGCTCGGTAGCTTCATTAGTCTACCAAGTAGGGATAAATCACAGAACGACTCTGCCTTAGAATAATGCATCTCGTATAACGGATCTATGAATGTAACCAGCCCAAATCTCAACATATGCAATTGAAAGAAAGGTTTCTTATCTCTAGGCGTGAACTAACTTTTCCGGATAGCTATGGGCTAGCTTCTCCATGTTATAATGCCACACTTGCACAAAAATTTGAGTTAACCAACCATGCATGTAAGGAGGGTGCAACAAGAATGATTAGAGAAAGATATCCAATTTGCCCTCTATAAATCTGTCAAAACTTACATGGGATTTTCAATGATTCAATCAAATGTTAAAATTCTCTAAATTGCTTTTGGAACTCGGTACAAGTATAATCCATTGGGATTGATGAATAGAAAGATCTCGTCGAGAAACAGAATGGGCATTATTTGACCGGCTAGCTTCGATGGAACAAAACTGAATTGACCGACATTGGCAACAACTAGACAGGTACGGGAAATGTTCTCATTTATTTGCCTCAATAAAATCTCTGTACTCGTTCTTCATTTTGACTCCTGGGACAATCCTGTATCACCAGCATAAAATAATTTGCGCCAGCAATTAGAGCTCTCTCACCATGTCAATAACAGAGACGGTAAATTTGCCAAATGGCTATCCCTGAACAGAAAGAACTCTCTGGATGGCGAGAATTGCCTAAATACAGCCCACGAGACAAGACTACTTTGTCTGATCTCGAACCAACATCTAAAAAATATCTCCCAAATGTGCAGAATAAGTAAAAAACAAAAAAAAACTAGCTCAGTAATGATAACGATATGAATCCTGGATGCAGAGGGAAACAAAGAAGTATGGAGCGAGAGCACTAAATAATCTAACCTGATCATCTCCTTATTCTTGAAAAACTGCACACACGGTGTGCCCATAATTCCGGCTGCTTCTGCTATTTCCGGATCTTCTTCGATATCAATTTCAACAAAATGTACATTTTCATCAAACTCATCTATCACCTGTTAGAAGGAAATAAGTAAAGCGACATAGTTAGCCAAACTGGTGATCACAATCAGATATCTGCAAAATATGTAAGGCCCATTAAATGCAGACAAAAAAAATCAATATATGCTCAGTAATAATATCTAGAAATCTCATGTGCGTCCCACAGGAATTGTGTGGCACTAGCACCAGCACACAATTTTACGACTCAGCACCCAAGAGTGAGACTAATGCAAAGGTTGAGAATGATTCAAACGAAGATATTCATATCACACTCAAGCCTTAGGTGGCCATCGATAAAACAGCCATCACCTGAAGACGCATTATGCTTTCTCTGAGCTACTAGATCCTTGTAGTTCACAATTCATCAACTTTTTTTATTTTCACAGAAGTTCTCAGAAAGAAATTAGAAGTCTCATGCAGAGTTGTCATCTCCAAAAGTATAATTCCAAATTTGAGGTGCAGAAGTCAAAGCAAAAAGAAAGCAAACAGTGCAGGCATAATACATTTATGAAATGCCATGGAATTTGAATTGAAGGGAGCACCATAAAGTACCTTGCCAAGAATAGGTTTTAAAGTACGACAGGGACCGCATGTCGGCGCAGTATATAGTACACACAGAAGCCGAGGGCTTTCATGGTACAACTTCCGCAGAGCATACTGAATTAGGGAAAACGAACATACAAGGTAAGAAAAAACTGAAAGCCTAAACTTTATAATTTCCAACAAGGAAATATTAATCATCATGTGCTAAGTTTTGCATCTGCACAAAAGCACACCTGCCCCCGGTGCTTGGTCCGTGTGATGTCAAATCCCTCATGCGCATCTCTATCTGTGATTTCTTTCTTAACTTCTTCAGTATGAGGCTGCCAAAAAGTTTGCATCAAGAGGATGTCATCAGTTTTGGACAATTAAGAGTTCTCCCTTCATTCAAGAGTCCAGAACAGCAAAGAATTCCAACACAGCTCAAAAAAGCAAACTAGATATCACAACGAATGAAGTGGTTCAGAGCAGCTAACAGTGTGGCTTCTGAAAATCTAAAAGACCAATTTTATCGGAAGATAATTTACCCGGCCAACTCACTGAAAGCATATCTAGGCCACTGAATATGCACAAGACACATACAGAGCAACTAATAGCAAATCTAAGCTGCAGGAAATTTGTCAAACAACCACGCAACATCATTTAAGATACGAGGCAAGCACAAATATTCATTAGCAATGGACCTTCCTTTTCTTGTTATGCTTTCTGAAGAAAAAAGAAGATAACTTCTACCGTATTTTCTAGCTTTCTCAAGAGAGAAAGATCCTGGAAGATTAGTTGGATAAACTTCTTTAAAGAAAATAGAGGAACTGCAACGAAATTTCTTCGAAAGTACAAATACCTGATGAAACTCAACAAGCAGATTATTGCTTGCAAGATATCTTTCCACTGACAAAGCAGCGATACATCCTGATCCAGCAGCAGTTACGGCTTGCCTCCATTCATGGTCCTGTTAAAGAGGCGCAAAATAACAATTATTAGGAATCTAAAAGGTCATATGATTATTTTGCAAAGATACTACAGCATTGTGAGTGCAGCATGAGAATGCGATTAATTCACATATCACAAACTCTAGGACATATTTATTGTTGGAAGAGCACAGGAAAAGTCCAATACATTTGGGCCCGACGGGTGTTGATGGAGATTTAAGTTGAGATGGATATCAAAGAAAGAATCTGGTGGTCAACACGGTTTCCGAGCCGATGGACGTTAATGGAATCTAAAAGGTCATATGATTATTTTGCAAAGATACTACAACATTATGAGCGCAGCAAGAGAATGCGATCAATTCACATATCGCAAACTCTGGAACATATTTATTGTTGGAAGAGCACAGCAAAAGTCTAATACATTCGCACCCAATGGGCGTTAATGGAGATTCAAGTTGAGATGGATATCAAAGAAGGAATTTGGTGGCCAACGCAGTTTCCGAGCCGATGAACGTTGTGGTGTAGCAACGCAAGCCCGATGGCGTTGATGAAGATTCAAGGTGAGATAAATTGGTGCAGCAGGATACTTGGATTAAGGGGGAGCCAAGCCTAACACTACAGCTCATACATGAGGGGGAGATTGTTATAATGCACGTGTGAGTTGTATTAAAGAAGCTCTACATTAAAGAATTAATGTGGTGTGGTATGGAGCAGTTAATATATCCAAGATGGCCTATAACTCATTGGCTTAAGCTTTGAGTGAAAGTGGGTCCAACTAGATATATTAACGGACTCAGACTTGAGCTCCCTCTTGGCGATCTCCCCGATGAAGGTATCAAACTTCTACTGCGTGCTTTCAACAAATGGTGTCAGAGCCGATGTTTGGTGAACATCTCAAGGAAGAAATTCGGTGGTCAATGCGGTTTTTGGGCCGGTGGACGTTGTGGTATAGCAGCGTGAGCCCGATAGGCGTTGATGGAAATTCAAGTTGAGATAAATCTCAAAAAAGGAATCTGGTGGTCAGCACGGTTTCCGAGCCGGTGGGCGTTGTAGTGTAGCAACGCGAGCTTGAAAGGCGTTAATGGAGATTCAAATTGAGATAAATTGGTGCGAAAGGATACTTGAATTAATGGAGAGCAAGCCTAACACTGGAGCTCACACGTGAGGAAGAGATTGTTAGAATGCACGTGTGAGTTACGTTAGACAAGTCCCACGTTTGAGAATTAATGTGGTGTGTAGCAATTAATATATCCAAGTTGATCCATAACTCATTGAGTTACTTTTGAGTAAAGGTGGGTCTAACTAAATGTGAGATTTTGTGGGACCACAATCGACTGCTTTAAAAGCTTAAGCTGTTAGAAGAATGTGTGATTTAATATTTATATATTCCAACACTACCCCTCACGCTTAGTCTAGTCTTTTGCCTAGTACTAAGCATGGACAAATTTATTGGGGAGGCGAATAGGGGCCTGAAAGATTTGAACTCAGGACCTATACCATGTGAGATTTTGTGGGACCACAATCGACTGTTCTAAAAGCTTAAGCTGTTAGAAGAAGGCGCGGTTTAATATTTATATATTTCAACACTAAATATATTGACGAGCTCAGACTTGGGCTCTTTCTTGGCGAACTCCCTAAGCGAATGTATTGAACTTCTGTTATGCTCTCTCAACAGTTATTGGCAATGCTTATGAATTGGTGATGATGCCAGCAATGCACAAACCCCAAAAACTTGATTGAGTGGGCCAATTGAATCACCATAACGTATAGAGCCGAATCACAATAACCTAGGGACTGACCAATGAAAAACCATGATCCAATATATAGTATGCTAGAATAGTCTCACTATTGGATCTTGATAAACATATTCGCAGCGCCTGGCATGCTGAATCATATCGTGTTCTATCAGCCAAGGTTCGTTCATGCGAATAAATAATCTGTCAGAAATATTAATTTTTAGCCATGGGCATTGAAAATACGATATTACATTTAGTAGATATAGATACTAGACATGACATGACCATCATCCAAATATTTCAACGTTTGCAAAGAAGAGATTGGCTTGTGAAGAAGATTAGTAAGTACAATTTTTAGTGGCACTTCAACCATTCTACATTCTTTGGAAAAAAAAAACCTTTAAAGAGTGTCCTTAATAAACTCATCAATAAGCAAAGAAAAGGACATGTTAAATCATTTATGATCTCTGTTATATATTTTGTTTTATATCAGTTTATGTGCAAGCTGAACTGGATCACTGGATTCCCCAAATTTCAGGCGGACACATAAGGTCCTCAGAAGTAAGAATGCTCTTATGCTTAAGAAAGCAGCAGAATAGGAACAGAGCAAGGATGAGAAAGCTTGATATATTCTTTGACAAACCTCGAAAGACTCTAGAGTAGAACAATACTGAAGCACAAATAAATCTTGACTTTTTACCTGTACATCTCCAGCAGCAAATACGCCTTCTACGGAAGTCTTTGCAGAACCCTCCTCAACCAACACGTAACCTGAATGATCAAGTTCAACCTGCCCTTCCAACAACTGACTGTTTGGAGAATGGCCTATACCGTAGAACAAACCCTTTACATCGAGCACAGACTTTTCCCCCGTATCGACCCTTTTAAGTAAAAGCCCAGACATTTGACCTTTTGAATTGCTCTCAACATCGGCGACCTCCGTGTTGAAGTGCACGGTAATATTTGGATTATTGTACACTCTGAAACATTCGCGATAATCAACCTGTTAAACAAACATTTCAGGAAGTTGAAACTCAACATACAGATGGTTCATTAGTACGGTAAACTTCCTAAAACTAATGCAACAAATCTAAGGAGAAGCTTGCCCAAAAACCTTTACAGTACCTTCCAGATAATCTAGGTGATTTGCCTGATATTCTAAGTCTACGACATGATATATGCTAAGTTGTGTTATGGTGACCAGAATTTTATTTAGCAGCAAAAAAGCTTATGCTGCAAATTTACAATAACTTTGCATAAGCAGACAACTATTCCTAGAAACATAATACACACTTAACAAGTGATCGAGATCCTTATAAGCAATTCAAAATCAAGATGTGCGTTTTATATAGTAAGAACTGTGGCAAATTCTCTCATAATTTAGCAAGCGAAGAAGTGCGATGTTAGTTAATTTTTCAGTATATAGAACTGTGATCTTTACCCAATAACAAGGCTCAGTTGAACACCTGCAGCTAATATTTATAATCTATTAAAATAGATGAAAGGACCGTATTGAGGTGGACATGTGTCACCCTCAGTCAACCCTCCTTTCATTATTTTCTTCATTATATATTCACAATTCACCCAGTCCTTTCTTTTGGTTCATTTTTTATCTGGAATAACAATTTAATTACTTTTATTAACATAATTGCAAGTTACACTTTTACCGTTAAATCTACACATTGGTTTTCATCCTCATTTTAAACTATTTGCTTATATTTTCCTTAATAATATTTTTTTCAAGATATTTTTATATATTTAAAAGTATGCTTTCTTAAGTTGATTGCATAAAATAATTTGTATGCTTGGCTTGCTTAGTAAAAAACCAAAAAACTACTTACTTACATGGAAAAGTATCTGATAACATTGTTTATCCGTTAATTTAGAACTTAACGGATAAACAAATCGTTGTTGTACTGAAAAGGCGTCGTGAGATTGCTAACTCTTCATCACATGTAACTAGTCATCCAAGTCCAACCAGGTTTTCATCCATATATAAAAATAACTATATTTCAACCTAAGTGATTTGGTTTTGCAAAATAAAAACAAAAAAAGCGCTTTAGTGACTGTCTCTTAATACCTAGGACTAAATTTCCAATCGACTTAGTTTTTTTTCCACTTTTTATTTTTTGTTTATTTCTCCACTATTTTTCCTCTCATTTGAATCTGTTTTCCTAAACAAGCCAATCTTAACAATAATAAACCGGCATTCTTGCATTGTGCTTCGAACAGTATGCCAAATATTTTTATGCAAAATAGAAGAACTTCTGACACTCATGACTAAGGATAGCTATGCTTAGGTTCTTGTATTTTCGCTAATTGATTCTCTCTAAAAATAAAATTGATATATGAAAGCAATAAGTGTATGGATTCTTGGTTCTTCATCAACTGAATGTTGTTTTGGAGTTGTTATACCGATCTGATTCAATTAATTTGAGATATCGATTCTCAAGGAAACTTTCGTATGACATTATAATGTCTTGACTACTCTATCATATCGTATCAATAGCTATACAATAACCAAACAAGAATATAGCAGTACAAACCATTATCTCCTAAAAAGAGATCTCTTAAGGTAATGATAGTACGCGAAATTACATTAATCGTGCATTCAAAAAATTAAATAGTCAACGTTTATGTTCTAGCTACCTTCATCAGTTTATTCACGAGCTGTCACCTTGCAACTTGAGTACCAAATAAAATTCTGAGAAATTTCTATTTCCCCGTCAATTGATTAAGCTTTAAGTCCCTTTGTTTGTGGCATTGAGCAGGGAGCTAACTAGCTATTGTGAAAGTGGAGTATGTATACAAGAACAGAGGAGCCAGTCGTCAGTTTGATCCAGCAATCCAACATGCGCATAACTAAGAAAAGAGGCATTTTCACTTCACTGCCAGCACCAGCTCCTAAATAAAAATAGGAATTTATAAAAGGCAACACACTACACCACCCTGAACAGAAAAACTGTCGTTGCAGAACAACTCTTGGCCAAACATCGAGTAAGTTCTCCAAGAACTTTTCAGGAGGTGCACCCTACAAAAGCATTTGCATGTTGGATTTGAGATTTTAAGGGACTGTTGAGAGGAAGTCTCATTCATTTCAATCTTCGCAATCTAATCTGAAAGGACCAACTATGGAAAGCTTATGACTGCAAGAGCATAAACGTTCATGAATTAGGTAAAACTACGTTAAAAGGAGATGCAAGACAACTTCTTTTCAAGCAAAGAAGAAAGCAGCAATGCCTTGTCAAGAACGATCCAGAAGGGACCACAATAACAAGGAATATAAGTTATGAAAAATCGTCATATTAAAGATGTTCAACAATGTCAGCAACATATTTCAACCTACTTGGGCAATTGATAATTGTCAATGCTCACCAAAATAAGTAGTTCTGTGATATAAACATAAATAATGGACAAAGTCTCACCGATCTTGCATTGCTTTGGATGCTCTAAGGTGGTCCCTACGTACGAGCAAGTGAACATGACGAGCATATTTAGTCAGGTACAGTGCTTCCTCTGTAGCTGTATCTCCCCCTCCAACCACAGCAAGCACTTGCCCCTTAAAGAGTGGTGATGCACCATCGCAGATAGCACAAGCACTGATTCCCCTACTCCAGAATTCGTCTTCACGGGGTATCCTAAGTCTTTTCGCTGTAGCTCCAGTAGCAAATATGAGACTATAGCACTTAACCTGGAATACAACCACATTGCAAAGTCATTTTAGCCATTCATACGCAATTTTTTAGCATCTGCTGAGCCAACTACCAATCCGCAAGAACAAAATCATGGGACTTTAACAAGGCTGGCTGGCCATGTCATACTTCTTTTCCCTTTCCAGTAAAAGAGGATATATATGAAAACACAATAGAAGAGTGAGAATATTTACCATGAGATTATTTGGTTATCAAGGAATATCCTGCAACTTCTTGCTTTACAGTGGCAATAATATGCATGTGATTCTAATACTGAAAATTCTTCTTCTGTAGTTTGTGCTAATGGTCGAGATTTGGAACACTAGTTCTGCTCAAATGTTTTTCTTTGTCATATGCAAAATTAGCCATACACTAACCCCAACTAGTTTGGGATAAAGGTGATGGTGTTGGTGATGTTGATGTTGATGTATGGAAAGTTAGCCATGAAGGATACATTATTTCACAGAATGAGTTCGCTCAGATATTAGCAAAGAATCTATTTCTAAGGCATTAGGCTAGCATGATAAATGGGTTGTTTTTCAAAGCATTCCTTTCAAGTTAGTATTTCCAATAAACAACTGTCAATAAATCACCTCACGTTCACCGGTCCGGACAGTAAAAGGGCTATCCTTCACATCAAGAAATTCTACATCTTCTTGGAATAACTCTGCTCCCCAACGCTCAGCCTGCCGCCTCATCCTAATAACAGGACCATGCGACGCCAGATTCTCATCAGCACCATCACATAAATTGAGAGGAGAATACAAGTGTTGCCGAACACATGATAACACAAGAGAGACAAAGTTGTGTCCCACATATTTCTTTACCTGTCCATCAAATCTGGACCAGTGATTCCATCAGGGAAACCGGGAAAATTCTCCACTTCAGTGGTGGTCATCAACTGTCCTCCTGGTACACCACCTACTTGAAACCCCTCAAAAACTACTGGTTTCAAATTGGCACGAGCAGCATAAATTGCTGCTGTGTATCCAGCAGGACCTGAACCAATGATTATCACATTCTCCACTCCTCCGGCTGCAAAACCAAGAAAGGAGGGAGAATATTAATTAAGACTCTCATCCGTCTCGTTTCTTTTGCATTGATATCCCGAAAAAACCGAAGATAAACGGGTTAATCGCTGCACACATGATTTTTACGATTTATAAAGAGCTAAGACAATGGTTAATGCTTACCAATTCAGGCAGTCTAAATCAACCTGTAAAATCAACACCGAACTCAGGCAGGAGAGAACAAATCCTACTTTCCAAATCCTTAGACAGCAGAAGCAATTACATGCAGAACACGTTCTTCATCCATAAAGCGAAGGAACTATTAACAGTCACAGACTCACAATGCATTCGCCCAGCCATAACATCCGCATCACATACTAGATAAGATATAGATGCAAAAGACATATGCCTCAACTTGATGGAGCCTAACTCGACACGTGAAATGAACACGAAAACTTAAAAGGCGATCGAAGGCACGTTTTCACGCTCTCGGAGTTATCCAAAGTCAACACAAATTGTCCCAATGCTCCAGCAGGAGGCAATCCGACGACCACAACCACATTGTACTCATCGCTGACGCAACATTCTCATGAACCAAACTACCTACAATCACGAAGCGCGCAATCGGATACTAAAATCGAGAGCACCGACCTGAGGAACTGGACGGAGGCAAGTTGTCGGAAGAAGCTCTGACCCGGAGAGGGAGGAGAGAGCGGGAGCGGGGGGAGTCGAGGCGGAGGGAAGGGCGGCGAGCGGACCAGCTGCTAAAGTAGAGGAGGGAGTGACGGTGAGGGAGAGAGGCGGCTATGGGCGGAGTCATGGCGGTGGTGGTCGCGGTGGAGGTAGTGGAAGTGACTCGGTGAGTCGGCGCGGTCGCGATCCCGACGGTGGCTCCTATCCTCGCGCATGCGCTCGCAGCCATTGGTTTCGGACCACACGAAAATTGTTCGACGACGAACAGCAGTTGAAAGTGGGTTGAAGGCCATGTGTCGGTTGGGGTGCACGCGCTGCCTTCGTAGATATACCGGTCGAGCAAGCAGATCCAGATCGTCTAAACTTTGAAGATTAGCCACCTAATTTTGCAATCCGATTCGTTCATTTTTGGACGAACTACCTAGATTTTTCATTTTTATCGAGCAATTTTTTAAATTATATATATTTAGTTATAATCTTGGACATTTATTCATAACACTAACTATTCAAATTGCAAAGTTAGGACCTACCCTTCTGAGTAAAGGTTAAATGATTTATTTTCCGAACAGACAAGCTACCCGCTCTTTTCCATTTTGGTAATTGACGTAATGGAATATTTCATATCCTTTTTTTTTTACATAAGAGTTTTTTTTAATCAAATTTTACATAAGATTTTGAAATGGACATTGTCCATATAAGAGCCCGAAGTAGCCAAATCGTATCAAATGAAGGTTTAAAATAACCATACTTATTTCAAATAAGGGACTGATCTCGTCGATCGATCAAGGGCATTTTTGCCAAAACATAATTTTAATCTAATTTTTAGTTAAATGAATTTAATTTTTTTAAAAAAAATAGAAAAAAAATATAAATTACCAAAGTGCCCATGCCAGTTGATGAGGACATCCCTTTTTATGGATTAATATGGCCATTCCAGGCATTTATTTGAAATAATGTATACTTCAAACTTATTTTTTAGAAAATAAGGGCAATTTATGCTCTTATTTAAAACAGTGTATACTTCAGACTCTTATTTGAGAAAACAAGTAACAATGGCAATTTTTTTTTTTTGTCGGAAAATAAGGGCACTTCAAGACTTTATTTAGAATTCTCCCTCAACATAATTACTTGTATATTTAAAAATTACATTAATAATCCTTGACTTTGAGCCAAAATTCAGTTAATAATTTGGACATATACTAAACATCCAAAGGTCATAATAAATAAATTAAAAAGTTTAGAAACGACGACATTATCACATTTGGCTAAAATTCAGGAATCGCATTGAACGAATTAAAAATTCGAGAATCTCATCACATATCGTGCCAAAAGTTGAGAGATCATATGTGTCATTATTTCGCAAGAAAATCCCATGCTCCCATAATTCCGTGGATTCTCTTGTTGGGCATGCATTAGAAAGAAAATTCTTTGGTCTTTAAAATTAGAAACCTCCACAGTAATTCGCGTCACTTTCCGTGCTTTCTGGCGACATACCACTCTCGTGAGCTTTCTTACCGACCGAAACCTAAGCCGATTTTTTGTGTCAACAACCTGCGAGGCACGAACCCTGTCTACCCGAAGTTGTGCATCCCATGGCAATTCAAATTCAGTTCAGAGCGTGAGAAACAAAAGCACTTCGATACTGAGCCCATGTATTATTTCCTTGTGCCTTTCCGCAGCCTACGGTCAAATGAAACATGGGCCTCAAACCGGTTGCCCTCGGCCCATCATAGCATCAGCTTCCCCAAGGCCGGAAACGTGCGTTCTTCAAATCTCAAGACTCTGTAAAATTCGCGAGACTTTGTACCTGAGCAAGTATTTAAACTAATTCGTTTAAACTTGAGGCGTTTCGATAAAAAAAAATTAAACTCTAGGACGTAAAATTTATGATATCCCCTAAGACGAACGAAAGATAAATATTTTCTCTCAATTTATGGGGAATACAGTAAGGAAGCAAGACTCCACGTCAACTTCGGTTGGCTATCGCTGGGTAGGTAAGCACGGTAGACTCCCGCGCCTAGAGCGAGTCATCGAAACTTCTGCCAATGTATCGTCGACCAATGCTTCACACGATGTCTTGTAACCGACTTGGTCGGCGGTGTACTCCGCGCGCGCCTCAACTCTACAGGCTCTGTAAAATTTGTGGGCTCGAGAGCTTAGATGGGAGAAAGGAGCAAAATTCGGTTTAGCTTCTTTGATTAATCACGTCACGACAAGCAAATGCGAACTTTATATTCAATGGGTGCTCCTAATATTTTTCCTTTTTTTTTTTTTTGAAGGATATGAATTCGGCCGTGATTAGTGGGCCCTCCCTTCCCTACGCAATCCCTTGATCAGCCAATGGGAACACAAGCTGCGGATTGTTCCTTTGACGTAGTGTGTACAGCGTGACAAAACCAGCAAATTACGAACTTAAACTGAGCGAGAATTTCTCTGGCTACTCGAGTCAAGAAAGCTCAGCTGCCCACCAAAATCCACTGCCTTCCAAAACTTCCCAATTATTAATTTTCTTAGGTAACAATTGTGTATTAATTAATTAATTGATTGGTTTTTCTCCTTCCATCGTTCGCCTCGGGCTTCTCGTCCTCAAGATGGTGTCAAAAACGGATTTGTACATATGATTTGTTGGGTCGTTTTCAGCCTCTCATCACAAAAACTAGCTTAAAGAATGAAGTTTACCCTCCTAATCATAAATCGATTATCATTTCCTTCCATGATCGATGTGGTACAACCTCAATAATTGATTTACCTTTTTTCACATGATATGCTTCATAATGTCATTGCCCCTCAATTAGTGATTGTTACTGAATTTTGGTTCAATATATAATGTCGTTCTTAAACTTTTGATATGTTCAATATGATCTCAGGACTTATTATTATTATTATTTGTCGGAAAAATATATAGCTTTCATTAAGTTGACCTCTTTTAAATATTTACTTATAATTTAGAAATCGCATTGGATATTCATCACATTTTAGGGGCTACGTTAAATACAAGAAAATTTCAAGGATTACATTGCACATTGACCCAAAGTTAATGGACCACATTGCACAAATTAAGAGTTCAAGGACAACATTGCACATTTGGCCAAAGATAATAGGCAGCATCTTCCCAATCAAGAGTTCAGGGCCATGTTGCATATTGAGTCGAAGTTCATGGACCATTAGTGTTACTATTCTTCCATGTATATTTACGTTCGTGGGACTTCGAAGTCATGAACCGTAGCTGACTTTAGCCGCTCTTGGTTATATTTTATCTTTAACCAATCTCTGGTTTCGTCCAATCAACTAAACCATATTCCAAATGTACTTTTAATAATGTGTATTGGGATCTGGAAGAAAGAAATGATCTGGCATGGAATGTTTGACTCCTTTTTTCTAGGTTTTACTTTCTTAGAACTTAAGAGGGTGCCTGTTCTTGCTTAAACTGGACCGAATGGCCTTGTTGACTTTACCTTAGGGATAACAACTCATTTTCTTTCCCAAATGCAAATGGAATAAGATGACTTCAACTGTTGATTCCGCATTTTTAAAGATTCGCTGCGATTAATTCTAAACTAAAGTCCAATTTTCAAATTCCGAAATTTTAAGCGAAAGTTATATCGAAGCACTCTTGCTGGAAAGGATCAATTCAATAATCGAAATGAAACTTCTAGAGCAAGAGGTAGTGATAAAGAGAAAGAGAACGTGCGTTTGTTACTCAGAAAAAATTATGAAAATAGTCATAAATCTATTGCAATTGTGATTATTTGGTTCCCTAAATCTTTTTCTTTGTCAATTGAGTTCTAAACCTTTTACATTTGTGCTAATTTAGTTCATCCAATCGGAAATCGCTAACATAGATGCCGTCCATTTTGCTTGGCACGACCGGTGCTGACGTGGATAGTTTTTCATAATATGTTATTATTATTTTTTTACAATCGGTTAGAGGAAGAAGGGGGAAAAAAGAGAGAGAAAGAAAAGACAACAAATTCAAAAAATATTAATTATTAAAAATTATCCATATCAATGAGTTAATCGGCTTCCATGTTAGCGAAATCCGGCCAGGTGGGATTGAATTTGCATAAATGCAAAAGCATTATAACTCGATTGGCAAAAAATAATAATATTAATTTAGGAATGTCAATATGTTCATGACTCTTTTGGCAATTCTCTCATGTCCCTTGATGTGGAGCCTGCCATATGTGGATTCTTCATCTTCAAGCATGACCTTCACTTTCCGGTAGTTCCACCACGATCTCCAGTCATAGCGGACTCGAATCGCGTTACCGAAATTCCAACCGCGTATTTGGCTTTTTTCATCGCAAATGCCTCCGCTTGACTTTGAGTGTTAAATTTTCCACGTAACGCGTTTCTGCAACGAGGGTCAGAGGAGATAATCTCTCTCTCTCTCTCTCTCTCTGAAGAAGAAGAAGGAGAAGGCGAAGAAGACGTCCAAGGAATGAGTTCACGGCGGTTGAAAATTCACGATCAACAGTCGGAAGCTTCTTAGACAGAAGAACTCTCACGTTAGATTACTAAAAAATTCGAATTTAATTAAAGTTGACACAAAGGCAAAAAGGAGCGTAGATAGTGCGGCACACCAGAAGAAATTATTCGATTTTGGAGAAAATCTGATGGCCACTGCAAGACGACCACCCATTAATTTGCATGGAAGCTTCAACCCGCGGGAACCGCTTATGTCATCGCACTATCTCATTAGAAAGCAGAAACTTCCCGGACCAGATCGAAGAAACTGATCGTGTTCTTGTCTTTGCCTCCCCTCGTAACAGTGGTCGAATTGTCTTTTCCCAAAGATATCACACCGTTGAAACGCCGCAAAATGTTTAAGACTTTTTGTACAATCTTCTCCACCGTATGTTTGTGTAAATTTCAAGATATGATTAAGGGTGCATTTGTTTTAGCAAAAGTAATTTTTTTTTCGAGAACTGATTTTTTAGATTTTCACTCGTTCGGTTCTGTCGAAAACAGACTTAGTCAACGGAAAATTCATGCATTATATTGGGAAAGGAAATTCCTAAATCTAAAGAGGTGAAAACGATTTTCGAAATTGACAATCTCGAGTTTGTTAATACTTTATTTTATTTTATTATTTTATTTTATTTTATATTATTTACATTTTATGTTCCTTAGCTCTTACATTTGTATAGTTTTATACTTCAATTTTGAATATTTTTTCCTTCTTTCTCATCCAGTGGTTGGCCATGGAGACGACCGGCGATCGTTGCCAAGAGCGAGGGCGAGTTCAATCAAAAAGGAAAAAGAAATTAATTTTCTTTTTACTTCAGATAAAGTCACGAATCGAAATCTTTTCCCGAATGAAATCCAAACATCAAAAAATATTTTCAATCATATATCACCGAACAAAAGAAAACTAGCCGTTTTCTTGAGAAATAATTTTTCCTAAAACATTTTCCTTTATCATCATCGGATTTTCTCCCGCCCAAGCCTTCCCCAGGTTGTAAAACCATGTACATGAAAGAGACGTCCTTTAGTCTTTGAAGATTTCTTTTGTCCGCTGTACACGACCAGTCAAACAACGTACGCCATCCAAACGTGGAATTCTAGCAAAAGGGGTGTTTGGTTGGTGCGGTGGATCATGCGTCGATTGATGTGGCAATAGAATCGACTTGGTGGTGGGGGTGGTACTATTTGGACTATAGCTCTAACTCAACTCCCACCCACACGTACTTGTCTAGGGTTACGTGCGGAATGTCAAATTATTTAACTTGACTTCCCCCAAAGAAGTCTACGCCCAAGGCACGGCATTTCCTCGGGCACACACTTGGAAATAAACAAAGAAAACACAGGAATTTCCAAAGTTGGGATCTTTCCATGATCTTTCTCGAGCCTACATAAGAAGAGAGATAAGCCTTTCGATCAATCCTTCTTCTTCTATTTTGTGTGTGTGTGAGAGAGAGAGAGGAGACGAAAGAACGAAAAAGCAACTCTTGCAAATCTCATGAACTGTGGAATCGTGTTGGGTTTCTATTGCTGGGGTTGGGAGTTCTTAACTGCCCTTCTTCTCTTCTCCTCTCACCATCTCTCTCATCCTTATTAGCCACCTTCTTCTTCTTCTCCTTCTCCTTCTTGTTCCTTCATCTTCCTTCATTTCCTCTCGGTCTTATAAAAGAGAGATACATCGAGAGGTTCGTATAAGTTATTGCATATATGATCATGGAGGCGAGCGGCGAATATATCTCCGAGAAGAAGGGCCTGCTGATGGAGTACGTGAGGAAGTCGACCCCCCCGCCCTTCCTGCTGAAGACGTACATGCTCGTGGAGGACCCGGCGACGGACGACGTCATATCCTGGAACGCCGAGGGCACCGCCTTTGTCGTGTGGCAGCCGGCGGAGTTCGCCAGAGATCTCCTCCCCACTCTCTTCAAGCACAGCAACTTCTCCAGCTTCGTGAGGCAGCTCAACACTTATGTGCGTAACACAAAAAGGCTCGCTTGCTTCCGCTCTTTTTCAATCTTCCCGACATATATTATCCTTTAGAGTTCAAAAGGGTTGATGATTTTTTTTTTTTTTTTTGGGTAAGGTAAAAAAGGGTTGATGATTTTTCGCCTCACGCGTACAGTTAAACTACGTTTAAACTTCAAATCTTTCAGCATCGTGTATCATCTGAATCCGAAAGGTAGCTGTACCAAAAATGTCGGAAATAGTGAAAAGATAAAGGTAGAGCAGAAAAGAAGAATCTTTAGTCTCCGTTCTACAGCACATGGTAGCTAGGCTAGTTTGACTGGGGATCTGTGTTGGATTTGAAATACTTTCAATCAAAGTTCAACTTTGATTATCTTGCTAGAGGTTTCAATTATAAATATATGTATACGTATATATATACGTACAAAAAATGCATGTATAACCATTTTGTTAACCTGAGCTAATCTGTATGCAGACCATTCAAAGCACACATCAGCACAAGATAAGCCAAGTCAAAGTCGTAAAATCATCTATACTTTATGATCAATTTGAACCAATAGTAGAAGATTACATATACACATAGATTTTCTCTTTAGCTCGACTATAAACTTTATCTCTCAGTTATGATTTTCCAGTCAACCAATAATTGGCAGACAAGATTGACTTCTAAGCATCCGTTCCAATTAGTCTTGCCTCTGTCTTGCCCCCCATGTACTGGAAACCCTACATGTATGATCGTGGATTATGCAGCATCATACGTATACCAAAGTGTCGCTTTGCTTTGATTTCGTCAATTAGAATTTCGGGTGACAATACTTGCTTCGATATGGTTTATCATGTTTGGTAGTTGTACCGGTGTTTGTGGATCGCTTTCATTAGTCTTCGCCATGTCATTAGGATGGCAAGAGTTGAATATCTGCGTAAAAATTTGCATCTTTTTCGTGAAATACAGGGCTTCCGGAAAGTAGCGACGAGCCGATGGGAGTTCTGCAACGACATGTTCCGAAAGGGGGAGAGAGAGCTGCTCTGCGAGATCCAGCGCCGGAAAGCGTGGGCGAACAAGCTGCAAAACCCGAGCTCAAACCCTTCGGCGCAAGCTCATCAGGATGCCAACAACAACAACAACCACTCCTCCGAGGAAGATCAGAGGTCGTCGTCGACCTCCTCCTCGTCCGAGTACGGCAACCTCGTCCACGAGAACAAGCGCCTCAAGAAGGAGAACGGGGACCTGAGCTCCGAGCTCACCAGCATGAAGCGCAAGTGCGAGGAGCTTCTCAAGCTCGTCGCGAAGTACGCGCGGTGCAAGGACGGGGAGGGCGGCGGCAAGGAGGAGGAGGAAGAGAAGGGAAACAACGGCGGCGAAGGGCTGAAGTTGTTTGGGGTGAGATTGGAGGTTAAGGGAGATCAGAGAGGGGAGAGGAAGAGGAAAGGCGCCGGTTGTAGAGAGAGCGCGAGCATTTTGCTTTCTCAGTCATGCAAGTGATGATAGTTTTAAGAAGAGGAATATATTATCGTAATTACGCAGTAGTTTGAGAAATAATTACTCAGTAAAAAAAAGAGGAAGGCCACTATGATTTTAAGGAAAAAAGAAGTAGTGGCCATAAGTTTTTTATTCAAGTGATAAATCCGCTGCATGAATGTATATATACCGAAGTGCGAATGTGAAAGGAGTTTCACGAATCAAGATAGATGTGTAACTTTTCGCGGCATCAAAATGATTATTAGCATGATTATATTGTACCGTGCTCTGATATAGATTTATTTTTTTTTCCCCTTCTGTGCTAGTAAATCATAAAAAATATGCGTAAGATTTACAGAAAAAAAAATACCAAAACAGTCCTAAGTTTATTGTAATTGTGACAATTCAGTCATAAACTTTTTTTTAATTAAGTCTTAAATCTTTTGCATTTGTATCAATTCAATCCTTGAGGCCAATTCTTCATCGGCCGTTGCCTCTGGCTAGTTGCCAAGCTCAACGACCAGCAAGAGGAGGAAGAAGAAGAGGATAAAAAAGAAAGAAAGATAAGGATAAAAAGAATAATTAAAAATAAAGTTATTGAAATAATAAAATAAAATTTACAATTGACCACGTCAGCATCAACAACTTCAATAATTTTTTCTAAAGTTGAACGGAATAACTGAATTGACATTAATGCAAAAAGTTTAGAACTGAATTGACGATAAAAAAGATTTAAGACTTAATCAGCACAATTGCAATAGGTTTAAGATTTTTTTTTTTTGGTAATTTTTTCAATTCACGAAGTTGTTGATGAAAAAAAAATTAGACGTGTTTTTTTTTCATTTTTCAGGTAATTTATTGGTGCCTTTCGATATTCTTCATGAAAATTTCAATTCGTCTTTTAATTTGCAAATGAGCAACTAGTCCAACTAGATAAAAGAAACTTAGTATGTGACAATGCTTAGCAAATTGTAAGCGTGAGGCCCTCTGTTTTGATTGGACCTCTCGTCGAAGTAGTTGTTACGTATGCATTGAGCATTTTCAGTAGCTTATGTTTTGCCATTAATCAGTGATTGTGAAAATAAATTGAGATTTCAAGATAAAACTTACTTGATATGTAAAGTATTGCTCTGCAGACTTGTTACCTAAATAGAAAACTTCGAGAAAACTACTCATTCACTCACAAAAATTACAATTTTGTCAGGATAGTATTAAACCTTTTGAAATTTTAATTTAGTCCTTTGATCGATCTCCACTAGGAATTACTTACATGGCGATCCAGTAATAACTGCCATCCTTTATGTGCACGTGGTTATATCAACGATTTTCGGCGAGGATAGGTCGGAATGATTACATTGAAATTTGGAGCAATTAAAAAGCTTAGAACTGAATCGGTATATGTATAATAGATTTATGGCTGACTGGATAATTTTTTCGAAAAATTCCTGTGAAATTTCAAATGGTCGGTGATGCTTCCCTTGAATTTTTTTTGGGCCGGAGTGGTCGGTGATGATTTTGGTAGGGTCTATATGTCCCTCAAAAGATCAACAAATTTCAGACCTTAATTATCGGATAGCAAAAGACAATATTCACCTTGCCACGTGAAAAACGAAATCGACATGTTTTTAAAAGGTACTGTGTAAAACTCCAGAATCAATCATAACCACTAAATATAAAGCAAGAAAGTTATAGGAAATGAATGATCACCGTAATATACTTATGTCACATTTCATGTATTGTGAGCCATAAAAATAAATAATTAAAAATTAAGAATTATTATGAGGTCAACTCTTTTAATAATTGATGGTCATAACATGCTATTATTCTTACAGTCACAAAAAAAATATATTATAAAGTAAGAAAGCCATAAGTATACACGCCATGAAATAAATGATTATATAATGAGTCTTTGAAATAAAGAGCAATTATCCGGACATAAAATATATTTCGAAAACAAGGGAAAAAAGAAGATGGAGAAGATACAGTGGCTATCTTATTTGACCCAAGAAGATCCATGATGTGAACGTGGTGACAATTTTATCAACAACATAATGTTTAACCTGGCAAAATGATTTTTTTTCCAAGTAAATGAAGATCCATGATGTGAACGTCAGAGGAGACTAGCACAGCAACCCACCACCACAACCCCTCACTTAAATCACAGATGTTCAGCTAGGAAATCGAACCTGAGACTAATGTGCATCATCATACACTCTCAAGTACGCCTAACCAACTGAAAAATCCATAAGTGATTAAAAAAAGGTTAATAATAACAATAACAATAATAATAATAATAATAATAATAATAAAAGAATTGAGAGAGAGAGAGGGGGGGGGGGGGAGAGAGAGAGATGCATGCATTGCGTAAACTGTTGGTCGTTGATCAAATTGAATCCTACGCAACAAATATTCCGCAAGAGCCAAACGATTTCAATGGGGCACCAATGAAAATTTTGACTACGGGATGACAAAAAAAATTCTAAATTTATTATACGGATACCAACTCAATGCTATACTTTTCAATTAGATTAATTTAGTCCTAAATATTTTGATAATTTGCTAATATAATCTTTTCAACTAGAGGTGTCAAAATGAGTTGTAGATATATATTTTAAGTCACATTCAATGAAATGTTTCAATATGGGTAGGTCAAGTTCTAATAAATGAGTTGTTAATAGGTTTGAGTTGTAAACTTAATTATATATGGGTTGTAGTTGTACATGGGTTTAAAGACAAACTCATTTATAACCCATTTAGTTTGAAGATGTTATTAGTTAAGTCAACCGATCCATATGCCTCTTGAATAGTTTTTATGTGATATATATTTTTTAATTTGTATTTTTCTTTTTTCTTTCTTTCTTTTACATAACCAATTAAAAGTCCTGTTGCCGGTCGCCCGCCTCCAGCCAAGTCAAGTATGGGTTGTTGTTCGGGTCGTAAGATGCAAGTTTTTTTAAATTGGATTAATTATGGTAGTGTTTTCGCAATATGAGTTGGGTCGTGTATATGTCGTTAGATTTGTATTGCACTGGATATTTGTCAAAACGTAGTAAATAGGTCAATATGACTCGAAACATTTTCAACCTGACCCACCCTTTTGACAAGTTAACTTCTACCAATCTTAGCCGGCAACCACTGACCTAGACACTAGTTGTTCTACGTGACACGTCCGGCATTAACGTGAACAATTCTTGTAATTTTTATTAAAATTACAAGAACTTTTTTTTTTAATTCTTTTTATTTTTTATTTTCTTTTTTGTCCCAATGACAGTTTTGCATGACTCAAATAATCAATTCTCGAACTCCAGAGGAAAAAATCAATGAGTCATTTTCCTATGTGAATTAGTCCTTTCGGCAGAAACTGGTGTTTATTTTTCCAGTCAGATGTAGCTTTTCCAACGTTGATTCGTTCCATGTGAAACACAAATAGGGAAATGTCAAATGGATTGACAAGTGTTGTCTCCCTCTTTCTTGCCTCAACTCGTGAAGTTTAAGATGATACTTGGCGTGGAATCATTGCCTTGCTCTTGTCTAATGGACTCAACTAGTCTTATCTTATTCAAAGCGAGATCTGAGCTTGCCAAGGGCAAAGTATTCTATGATCATAAAGACAATATGCAGACTAGGTTACTTCGTTTGTTTTTAAAGTTAGCTAGATCACATCACTTTCTGCTGCACTATACTTATATTGCAGGTTAAAAGTAGAAAAAAAAAATACTAAACCTGTTGCATCTGTACCCGTTCATTCCTAAACCTGTCGAGTGCAAGTACGAAGTTTGAAGCCTTGAGACCACAGACGATGAAGTAAACAGATGCTTTGGACCATAGATGTTTTTGCGAGCGCGAAGTTTGAAGTTTTGGCATCGAGTCAATAGCCAGCAATTTAGCCCTACTTGGTGGGGCTGTGATACACTCGCAGTATCCACTTTGGCTCAAAGTCAAAGTTAGATCCGAGCAACTGGTCGAGCCTCTGTTCAGGCCGTCGTCTTCTGAACCAGGGTCCTTAAGAGCCCGATGGGAACTTGTCAGATGAACAGATAGTATCCAAAGAGCTCCATATTTTTGTTCGAGCGCGCTTACAGGGAATTGATTGCAGTCATCACTGACATGGTGAGCGCAAAAAGAATCCATCAAGCGTACCAAAAACACTTTGAGATGAAGTCAAAAACCTCATTTGGTCATGCCTTAGGTAGGGTGTGCTTCCAACTCATGGCGAGATAGTTCCACTGATGGGAATAGATGTTATTTTGTCTGGTGACATTGAACTTTGGCGACGCAATCGAAGCTGTCCTCCTGCGAGATTTCAACCACCCGTTTTTCCTCTCCCAAGTTCCAGGTGAAAACCCACGAGCAATGTCAAAGCAGGCGGCAGATTTTCTCGTGAAGTAGAGAGCTTAATTGGATTGATTTCCTTCTCGAGCGTCGACAATCTGAGCAAGAATATTCGGTAGCTCAGTTATTGTGATGGACTCGGACAACCTACCGGGATGGGAGCTTCCAAAAGGAAGAGAGACACAAGTGCATGTTTATCTGCATCCGTTAAGGCAAGGGAGAAACGAGTCCAGCTTACTTTTCTTAGCCAACGACAATTTGACAAAATGCTAACGACGTGTTTTTTTTTTTTTTTTTGGGGGGGGGGGGGGGGGGGGGGGTGGAGGGTGGTCTAAACAATTATAACAACGTTGAAGCCTGTCTTTTTCTTCCCAAAATCTCTACAATACCATGAATGGTTCCTCCCAACAGAATTTGTGAAGGGGAGAGAGAGAGACAGAGAGAGAGAGAGAGAGTGAGAGAGAGGACCACAGGTGGATCATTTTGTCTTGGAGAGTCACCGTCCATTGAGGTTAAAGTTTTTCTAGCATTCCAACTCACATAAGACTAAGTGAGCCCAATATCTGTCTTTTCCTTGAAAAAGAAGCGTGTGCCACGGATGTCAAGATTGTCAACTATGTACATTCCGGAGTACCTGTTTTGTTTCTTTGGTTGTTGTGGTTGTGGTCGGATCTAAGTCAGCAGCTTTTTGGTAGGGTGTAACTTGAGAATTAGCAAGGAAGGATGAGCGGGAATTACTGTAATTTTTTTTTGCAGGTTAGTAAAAGACCATACCCGTGCCTACTCTTATGATCATGCGTGGAGTCCCGTCATTCCGCAAAAAAGAAAAAAAAAGCCATCAACTCCCGTTGACTTTTTGAGCCATTCTCTCGGAGCTTAGTGACTCCTCACGAGTGATTTAAGGTGTGAACCTGAATTGAGGGTCCGTTTCTGGAGGCTAGCAGCACCGAGACTTCAGCCAACTTAATTTGACTTCGAATTTATGTTTGTGCCGGGCGGCCCAGGAGACGCACGAGGGTTTCTCTTCCCCTCATTTTTCGGCTTCTCAGTGGACGAGAAAGAACCACAAAAAAATCGTCGAGAAGAATCAACAATCTGAACCTTTTGACACTGTTCAGAAAACAGAGACCCCGCGTTACACATCGGACGGCGACGGCGAGGTTCCGCCTGTTTTCTAGGCATTGGTTAGGCTTCTTTCTCCGCCCATTTCCGTTCTTAACCGAGTCTGAGTCGCCCATTGCTGTCTCCTCCACTCACTTTCAAGATTCAAACCGAGAGATTTGTTCACGCCACAGCATCCGAATTCCGCAGAGTCATGCTCAGCGCCACATTGCCATGAATTTAGTATGCACTAGAGGTGTCAAATGTGTAGATTAGATTGGATTGGGCTTAAATCAGGTCAAATATGTTCCAAACCATATTAAATCATTTAATCCGTTTTGACTCATTTTCACATAGTACAAATTTGACGACTCATGCCCGACCGATCCAAACCCGCTCTATACCTGACTCGAAATACTTATATATTTAATCAAATTATGAAATATTCGTTACATATAACTAAAAAATGCAAAAAATTGTTTTGCTAACCACCCACCGTTGCCACCGTGGCCCGCCCACCTGCCTGCCACCCTCGTGGCCGCCCGCTGTCGCTGCGGGTGCCACCCGCCCCCTCCTCCGCCGCGCAACCATGGTCCGCCCACTGCTTGAGTGCTCGCCCTACACCACCGCCACCGCCACCGCCACCGCGAAAGATGCATGTTCTCTCCTCTCTTAGGGACTAGGCGATTGAGAACACTTCAAAACTCGTGTCATTTCCAGCTCTGGTGGGGTTGATGGATCCAGCTCTCGTGCACTTCAGATGGATCCAAAGAGAGATCCCCTGGATCGCGAGTGATGCAAGCAAATGCTTGGAATTTTGATTCTTTACACTCAGTTCAACCACATCAGAAAGTGAAATTTGCGACAATAACCAAAACGTTTCACTCTCGAATGAACTTTGATTAGAGTTCACGGATTGTACACTGCCTTGAAATATCAAACCACGACCTCACTGACATTTTGACATGATGAGCAAAATGTTTTCACACCGGGCCATGTACCAAGAAAAAGAGCACTTTTTTTTTTTGCCTCGGCCATTTTTTAGGCCTGAGTTTGGGGGCAGGCGGCTGGAGACAGGCCCCGGTTGCAGCAGGTGGGTGGCTGCTTGACCGGGTGAGCAACGGCAGAAAAGAGAGGGCAGGCGGCAGCAGGAGGGCGGCAAACGGCAATGGCGACAGGAGGGCGGTTGGCAGCAGGAGAGCAGGAGGCAGGCGACGACGACATGCAGGCGGTGGGCGGAGATTTACAGGTGAATAAAAGTTGTATTGCGAAGTTATAGGGCACGGATCAAAAATGAGTTGAGGTAAAATCCATATTTGAGGAAGGGAAAAAAAAAACCACATTTGAATATGTTTAATAGGCGTAAACCCATATTTGACCCATTTTTTAAGTTTGTTGAACTCATATTTGACACAAATGAATAAAAGTGACCCAAAAAGTGGGTCAAAGCCCACATTGACATCTCTAATCTACATCTCTTAGAATAAAACAGCAAGGTGAAAATCAATGATCATCAGTTACCGTTCGCTACACAATTTTCGACCAATTCTACCACCAGTCTACAAAAGGATCGGCCAAGGAGTAGAGTGTTTTAATCACTCTTTCCAGGAGGCAATAACTAACTTACTCTTAGCAACTGCGTTCAGCTAAGAGCTGCAGGCTAGTGAGATGCATCAAGGAAAGGCAATGAGGAGATTGGATTAGGGAACCTCCGATAAATCCGATCATTACGTAGGGCTTCCAACTTTGAGACAAAAATTAAAATCACAAAATGATCAGAGCAACAATTTTAAGGGGAGAGAGAGAGAGAGAGACGTGATTTAATCTACTAGACAGAGCTATGCTGATCCTATTCAACAGGCAGTGGAGGCCCAACTTTTGATTGGCAGGCATTTTGTTATTAGATAAGACTGAAAATGTCATTAATGTACAATGAGCCAGATCGTTCTATTTACTCATGGCTAATTTACTAACGGCTAAAAGAATTGTGTAAAGGAAGCGCTCAAGAAAGACGGCTCTTCCTCCACTCCTAACCAACGCAAAATGGACGATGCTTCAGGCATTCGCTGCAAAACGGTTGAATATGGATTCTAAAGTAGACTGACTAATACTGTATTCGGATATTCCCAATCGGTTCCTGACAAAAACAATGTTAAATTGTCAGTAACCAAGATAAGAAAGAGAAGGACGAAAGAACCACGGGTCAAGGTAACCTGTTTCTTTCCAGATGCCCAAAAGCATCCGCGAGTGAGGATCCTTCTCCGTATGGCAACTGCAAAAAGTGCTCTGATTAATTTCTACCTTACTTAACAAACATAAGTCGAACCCCAATGAAAAGTCTTGTGAGGAACAAAACGAACTAGTCAAACTACATGAGAGCACACTTGCCCACCAACTCGATGTTATTCGGAAAAAATGACCGGAGTCAGAGCTAACAACCAGCCACCAAGAGAAATGATTAACCTTGAACAACATTCTGATCCACTTTGCAGGCAAACAAGCTTCCCGAGATAGTTAATAATCACAAAAGTCACGCAATCGTTAGTAGCCTTGGCAAAGGCAGTTAAACGACAGCTTAGGAACACTACTCTAAGATCAATTTATAAGCAACTTGATATTATCTAACAATTAACACGTGTTTTAATTACCAATGCATAACCCACCAATTAGAGGTTGACTTGAGACATTTCTCTCCAACTGGGGTTGGAAGCAAATATATCTTATAGATTACATTGCGCCTAAAAATTTTCTTCAACCAGTCCCAAGGCCGACTAAAGGAGGAAGGAACGGATAGGTTGGATAGAGGGACAACCAACAACTCTTTTCTAGCCAAATCCCTTTGGAAGGATTCTCATACAGAAATCTATATCCAATGAATGAAAACTTCAGCCCATCCCCTGCCTCCTTCCTAACCCAAATTACAAAACGAAGCACACAAAAACTCCAAATGATAAAATGGCTTCATAATTCAAGGCTTTCTTAACCAAAAAAAAAAGACCTGCGTTTAAAGAACTCTCTTTTGCTAAATTTAGCAGCAAGAAAGACAAAAAGTGATCCTCCAGAGTTCAATTGAACTGGAATAATGAAATTTCAACACGTCTTGTAGTTAAAACACCTCACTAGGATTTTGTGCTTATCCTAGTAATAATTACTTAAGTTTACTAGGAAAAAATGAATTATTTATACACATTATTTGATGAAGTGAAATTATTGATGCACCAAAAGTAATTAGTGAAAACTGAATGATTCATATTCCAAGGTTATTGGTACAAAGGTTCTTTTCCTCTGAAGTTGGAACTCCGATTTTAACCGGGTGATCTGAGGAATTAGCAACGATTATCTTACAACCACTCTTTCATTGCAAAATTAGTCTATTCAGATCATACGCAACTCATTTCATTGAAGTGAGTTAGAAAAGGAAGTCAAAACATAAGTATAATGACAACCTAAGATGGCCGCAAGATTCGGCCTTTCAGTTGATTTTCTTCCTACAACAACTAATATAAAAAACATAAACTAGGTATCATTCTGCAGATTCAACACACGCTGAAGTCATCATGACTTTACCTGATATTTGGCACTCAACCCGTTGCAAGTCTGGAATTTTGCACCAGGAAAGGAAGATACGACAAATGAGTCAATGACTGAAAACTTTTCTTTGGTTAACCACCACTCGCAAAAAATGGGCAATGGTATGCCACCTACACGAACATAGAACAAGAGGATAAGGCCAATTCATTCAGTAATAAACTAATGAATATATGAATGTGACTTTCAAGCTTACAAAAGCTTTACAATTAAGGTAAGAAGACTATACCATCTCGAAACAACTGGTCGGACAACTGTTCTCCAACAACCCCGTCAGAAATGTGTACCTCCATTAGAAGTGTCCTGGTCCTTTCTTCATCGCCAAGCCAGTGTCCAACTGTCATTATCATTTCTTTTGATAAGCTAATCTCCGCCACTGTTGCATTTTCTGCAGTAATGGAGTCCATGCCCCCAATGCAAACTTCGAGGTCATCAAGTAAGCTTCTTGGCTGAGAATTATTAAAGAGTTTTCCTTGAATAATTCGGCAAAGGTTGTCCAGGTCTATGGGGTCAACTTCAGTAGGTTTAACCTGAAGAAAAAGAAGCAGCAATGGGCATTTGAAAAAGCCATAAGAGCTCTTTTACATTTTTCAGTTTGACACCTGAGAGATCCAGTCGGGAAAAGTAGACCTATCAGAGTTTTCCGGACAGATGCAAACGTAAAGTTGCAAGAGTACAATTAACCTTACTTCTTATAAGCTGCCATACCTCTAACTCAAGATGATTGCCAAAACGAGTTTTCAAATGCTGGGGACTCCCGATGCATCTTAATCGGCCTCCAACCTTTTATAACAAGAAAAGAAAACAATAAACCCATACTTGACGAACATATTATTTTCAGCTCATGGAAACTATTATTTCGATCAGTACCATTATTCCAATCCTCGTACATAAAGCTTGAGCTTCATTCATACTATGAGTGGTTAGAATAACTGCAGTCTTTCCTCGTCTGGTTGATAAACGGGATATCACGTCCCACATGAACCGTTTGGCAATGGGGTCCATACCTATCACAACAAAAAAAAATTGCATTTTGGTAATTTTGATCAGGTATCATAAACTATACATCCCCTTAGAACCAATGCCTATGGAACAAAGCAAATAAATCTCAATAGTTTGCATCACCTTCAATACATTTGCCTACAAGATTTGATAGGATAATGTAGACACAATAATCCAAGCATCTTTCAACCCTGCTATCGGGAACATACATCTAGAAGAAACTGTACATGTTTAAAGCAAATAAAGTACTTGTACAATTCCATACCAACTCAGACAATGTCAAATTTCATAATATGTGTGTACACGTCTGAATGGAAATTATGCCTGTATTTATGTGCAATCTAAAAAAGGCCCAAGATATTTCCATTTAACTAGAAGTCAAAGAAATTATCCAAATTAGAGCTTTCAGAGTTGCAGACTTCCGTGAGAATTAATGATGAACAACTATACTGAACTTCCAATATGGGAGGAAGAATGTCACCTCAGTTTCCAAAATCAATTAAGAAAGCGACAAAAGATTTTTAACATACCTGTAGAGGGCTCATCGAGAATGACTATAGGAGGATCCCCAATCATTGCGATTGCAACAGATAGTTTGCGCTTGTTTCCCCCACTGAGAGCAAATGACGGTTTTTTGGCATATTTAAGCAGGTCAAACTCCACTAACTTCTCCATTACAACCTACAAGGACAGAGGAGGCATTAGTAGTCCATCAGGGAGTCACTGATTTATGCAATAAATAAAAAGGGCCGCCACTACAGTAAATTGCAATCCGCTCAACAATTTTCCATACAAGAATTGAAGAAATTATAATCTTATACTCTGTCAGTACATTAATACTCAATAAGAAGCCATCTCTTTAGCATAAATAAGATAGCAATTACGAAAAATCTCTCATTTTGACAACGTACATCATTAATCTTTTGGTCTGGGACTCTTTTTATCCTTGCATAAAGCTCAAGATGCTCTTGGACAGTGAGATAATCTAAGAGCGCATCAAATTGCGGGCAATAACCAATCTGGAAAAATATGACGTTAGCAAGCTCCAGATATTCTAGCGGTTGAACATCAACGGCAAACAATATAAATAGTGCAAGCTATCAAAAGATACATGTCGCCGAGCAGCCTTGGGATTGGACCGGATATCTTTGCCAAATACGGAAGCAGTTCCGCCAGTTGGATATTCCTCCCCTGCATATGCATGTCATTTGATCAGAGGAAATATCGCCTCTTCCACTACCCAGATTACTACTTTGTTCTCCTATTCAGCATTGCAATGTGGAGGAGAAGAATTCCTATGTTCCTGACTATCCATTTTAGTCCTCTCTCTCTCTCTCTCTCTCTCTCTACACACACACACACACACACACACACTTTTCCCCTGAATTGGTCTTGCTTTTATTTTATTTATTTTTAGGTTCATCAACCGCCGACCCCAATTAGGTTGGGATAAAGGTGATGTCGATGTTGACTTCTTCCATCAAGGGAAACGGGGTGAGGGTGTTGGGCCATTTGATAAAGATTTTTTTTTTAAGGTTCAAAGGATAAATTTTGTTCATCCTGTTCTGTAAGACTTCCTCCACTTATTAGCTCTCTGTTAATTGCAAAAGACATGGAAAAGTCCTTGAAAGATCATAAATGGATAAACATCAACTAAGAAAGAAAAAACTGCAGGAGATAACATCCTTTTTTAGACATTCTACTGTTTCTTAGAAACTTCTTCATCAACAAAGGGAGACATGCATTAAGAAACATTTAAGTGATGCTATTAACAGTAACAAATCTTCGCTGTTACAAATTAGCATTGGTGATAAAATTCTGCACCAACCAGTCAGCATTGATAGTGTTGTCGTCTTCCCTGCTCCATTTGTCCCCAAAAAACCAAAGCATTCTCCTTCTTGAACTGAAAAGGTCAAAGAATGTACTGCCACCTTTATGCCACGATGGTCTCTTCCAGAGTACACCTAAATTTTGTGGATTAGGTCAGAAAAGTTATAATGGACAAGAACATTTGATTCACCAGAAGAATGGCGGTACCTTCCTAAGATCCCGCAAGTAGATGATGGCATTATGAATGGAACCTGCAAGTACCCTTTTCCGTTCCATTAGGACATCAATGTCTTCATCGTAATCAAGAGAACCACTTTTGGAAGAGGATTTTAGGAGAGGCTCCGAGAAACTAGCAGAGTTATCAGAATGGTTCTTCATAATTTTTTGCCAAGACTCTTTGATTGCAGCCACTGTCAGCTTGTGAGAAGGAAATTGCTCAAGCCCAAGAGTCAATGCAAAGTACAGAATACTCTGCCATGAAAGTAAGTTAAACTAAATCAGAGTTGGCCTATTTTCAATTGATTAACAGCATAACATGCTATTGTTGGGAAACAACGAAAAGATTTCGATATATAACACAAATTACATAGACTCATATTTAGTATATGTGGATGCAAGCATGCACTTGCAATTTTGTGCTGCTAATAAGCATCACCTTTCTAATAAAGATCTTTTTGTTTTTGAGAAAGAAAATAGAATGCGAAAGGCCTCAAGAGTCAAGATGAGAAATACCTCTACACCAAGGTAAAAAAGAGAGGCACCAGTCACGTTCCAATCATAATAAGCTCCTTTGCTGGAGTCATCCTTCATCCCTTGCCGTAAAAGAGCTAGTGAAGCAAGTCCATCAGCAAAACAAAACCCTGGCGATACTCTAAAGAAGTTCTGAGAGAAGAATATCATGTGTCAAAAATCTCCAGATCAACGTATGACTTACCAGCGTGAAGCGTTGCCGGAACAGTTAAAGTGAGATGGAATAGAAAAGACACTTAGCTCTCCAAAAATCAATCGTAACTTGGAGTTTAATCATGGATATGCTATCACTTAAATTCAACAGATTAACAGATTGATCAAACACTTTCTAGAGAAGTTCAGCAGGTTGATAGCTCCATCAATGTACCACGTTAACAAAAGTGAGACAACAGCATGCATTTACAAAAATTCAAGACAATCAATGTATTTGTCTAGACAAAAAGAATCATTAGCACATATTCTAGGGATCAAAATGACAATCTGTATTTTGGCAACTCTCGCGCAAGAAACATAGGCCCACTGGTAGAATGGTCCAAAGTAGCCTGGAGGTGAAAGGCAGCAAACAAACTTTCTCTAGATTCCAAAAGGAGAAAATTGATGCTAAGATTGCCATTAACCTATCTTGAGGAAAAACAACACAGAATTGAATAACATGATTCTGGCGGTTAATATTTAATCTGACACACACTAGGTCTTAGAGGGCAGTTCACCAAGCATCCAAAAAAAAAAAAAAAAGAGCTTCACTAACAATGATATCCCAGGATATTTTCCTAGCAAAAAAGGATGCATAAACCAAAGCATCCAAAACATCTTCCAACACACACACTTATCTCAAGTCTCAACGCTGCTTTCTTATTGGCATATACTCAACTATGACGTAATGACTGATCCCTGACCAAGATAAGAGCCTTCATAAAGCAAGAACTTGAACCTTGAGAAAATAAGAGCCATTCATAAAGCAATAACTTGAACCTTGAGAAAATCGTTTGCGCTTCTTGTTGTTTGTATGAGCCCCATGATGAATGAGATGACCATGAGAATGAGACCAGTGAAGACATGAATCAGAAGAACCACATTCTGCAAGTTCAATAACATCACCAGATCTAGTAAAGCTCAGTGCCTGAGAAGCCCAATAGCACACTCAGGGAGATTTGCACACCTGTGCCATGGTATGGTCCATAAAGAAGAACGTGAGGCAATATGTTGACGAAGCAATTGCCAGGCCATACTCCAAAAACATCAGGACAGTTGGAAGAAAGCTACCAGCTCCAATAAATTGATCCAAACCTAAGAGATCAAACCAACTATTACATAGAGGTCAAGGGACTATTTAACCATGGCTAACTAGTAGAAAGCAAATTCCCAAATCTTGTCAAGAGTATTCCAGAATGGTTTTTTTTTTTTTTGTTTCCCTTTGTGAGGTTGGTGTATTTGCCTCCATTACCCTTACCATAAATTTTAACCTCTGCCAATTTCATCATTAGAATAGGAGGTTGAAAAAAGCGTCCTCGCTGAGTTTTATTTTATCCAGATTTTCATATCACTAGCAGGTAAAGCAGTTAAACTCTTTAATTATGTACAACCCACTCTGTACTCCCTAAGCCCTTACCAAGAAGCTTAGGAAAAAATCAACCACCAATTGATTTGAAACTGTTGAAATATATAAATATTAAACCACGCTTTCTTCTAACAGCTTAAGCTTTTAGAGCAATTGGCAAGTGATCTTACAAAATCTTTCATGGTATCAGAGCAGGAGGTCCTGAGTTCAAATCTTTCCAGGCCCCTATTTGCCTCCCCAATGAATTTGTCCACGCTTAATACTAGGCAAAAGACCAGACTAAGCGTGAAGGGGAGTGTTGGAATATATAAATATTAAACCACGCCTTCCTCTAAAAGCTTAAGCTGTTAGAAGAAGGCGTGATTTAATATTTATTTATTCCAACACTCCCCCTCACGCTTAATCTGGTCTTTTGCCTAGTACTAAGCATGAGGGAGAGTGTTGGAATATATAAATATTAAACCACGCATTCTTCTAATAGCTTAAGCTTTTAGAAGAATGCGTGGTTTAATATTTATATATTTCAACAGAAACGAATTCAAAAAACAATCAAATACTTCCTCTGGTTTTCAAGATGGGGTGAACATAGACATTACTGTAAAAGGTAAGTCTTGATCACTTTAGATGAATGGATGGAGCGGCCAGCATTACATCCTATTTTCCTTTTTAAGGTCTGCTTTACAACTATTTAGTATTCAAAGGTCGACTATAAATGGCAGGATTGAAGCAATGGCAGACGGTTCCTAAATATGAAATATGGACGAAGTTGTTTCATTTAATTATTGTTGGTGGTGATGTTGTTGTCCCACATCGCTTGTGAATGAGTGTTGTATGCTCTTTATATTCATGTGGTCCCCCTCTTGAGTTGGACTTTCTCACAAGGTATCAGAGCCAGTGTTATTCCTTTCCGCATATGTGGGCCCACCCCCAATAGTTAATTTCCACGTGCAGATTGCTTGCACGTGAGGGGGCGTTGGTTATGGTGTTGTTGTTATCCCACATCGCTTGTGAATGAGTATTGTATGCTCTTTATATTCATGTGGTCTCCCTCCAACTAATAGTTTAAGCTTTTGGGTTGGACTTTCTAACAATTATGATGGCAAGAATGAGTCACCACATAAGCATAAAGCAAAGTCACGTACATCCAGGCAGAATGTCAAAGTGCATACCGAAGATATAGAAGAGAGCAATTGCAAAAGATGAAGGGAATAAGAAGCTGATGAAGTCCCATGTGTAGATAGACGTCCAATATGAAAGTATCGAAACCTGAAAGTAAAATAGTTCCATGAGCTTTGATTGTACTTTGTTTACAATCGCAAATTACAATTAAAGCCTCATACCCCACTAATTAGTTGCTGGTGTTTAGCTTTCACTTCTCGCTCCTGCATTGGGTGACATCAATCAATAATTAAACAAAAATCACAGGATTCCATATCAAAAGGCTAAGGACAACGTCAAATCTAGAAGCAAACTAGCATGAACGAGAAAATGCGCTACTTTCTCATATACTGTATATCTAAGCTCGATTAAGAACGCGTGAAGAAACAAAGTTGCTGGCAATAGTGAAGTAACAGGTCAAGATGATAAATAGCATTTTCCTATTAGACCTCAGAATGTATGGTGCTCAAGAATGGTTAGTTGGAAGGGGAAGTTGGCAGACAATAACTATCTAAATCTGTCAGTCCTCTAGGAAAGAAAGAATCTGAGCTTTGCTAGAGTAATGCTTAACAAAATAATGTTGCAGGAGACATGTATTTAGGACTTAAATCAGCGTGGTACACATCAATTAACATAATGCCTAAAGGAGTACATGAAGCTGGAAAGGATCACTTGACATGCTGAAGAGAGTAGAGTTCTCGCACGTCCAAAGGTAGATATCAAGCAAATCATACATATCAAAAAAATTGTGGCATTAAGAGGAAGAAATAATAACTCCTCCAAATAATACCACCTATCTAAGCGATTAGTAAAGTAAACACAGATAAAACTGATGCAGTTCAAAGGCACAGCACTAGTGCATACTACAGGAGAAGGCTTAGAAATAAACCTTCACAATAGAAACTGCAAATGAAGCAGGAATAAATGAGAACGCAATATTAATTATAATTGCAGCCGAGAAAGCATCCAGATCCTGCATTTTACAGACAAAAAAGAAATGTGTTGATCAAACAGCCATTTAAAAAGTTCAGAGCCAAGAAACATAGTACACAGGGAAGAGGCATGCATACGTGACGCTGCACCAGCTGGCTCTCTGTCATTGGAAGAGGGTGATTGCGAGTTCGAATAGTCATGTTTTCGTCTCGTGTAGCTAGCCTAAGTATTGCGGAATTCATCAAATTGATGAAAGTTGGAGCAGAATGTTGACAAGAACAATTATGCAGTACAGTGTAACCTAAACTTCCATCATCATTTTGATCATCCATCACAACAGCCCCATACCTGCAAATAAGATGCAAATCAGAAAGACCATGTTATTCAAGGCTTAAATCGATTCATCATGCAAGATAAGATACGCAAGCCACACGGTTTACATTGAGAATTGATGCAAAAGTTAAAGCCTCGATCGTGACAAGTAGCTTTAAATAAAACCAAATCCATAGTTAAGCTTATCAAACGATACGACAGTCCCCGAGATGAAGCAATTATTAAATGGCAATTTTTTCTGCCGCTTCTTGTATGAACAGAGAACAGTGTGAATTCCAGAGCCTCATAGATCCTTATTCCATGTCTGATTAATACTTCTATTCGCCAAGAAAAAAATAATGTGCAGATGGACACATGAATAAAATTCTGGTTTTGAGTCAACTTTCCAGACCTAAAATGTTCATCCAATCACTGCACCATTTAGAGGAAGGAAGCGAGTCATATGTACTACTTAGTGGGAAATTAGATTGTTCCTATCCAAATAGTACTTAAGGTCCAAATACCCAAATATGAAATCGAAATACTGCTGGGCAGTAAAATCATCTTATCTCACCTTTCAAATTATAGGATACAATTAAAACCTGGAAAAATGTTGTGCCATTCTGAAGATTGAAAACAGTGGAAGAAAGAATCACCAAAGAACTTTACTTAAGCACCTAGGGTTCACTGAAACTAGACATGAGATATTCACTCCTGGAAAGTAAATCAGAAAAAATGTAACATCATTCTGGAGACAGAAAACTGTGGGAGAAAGAATCATCAGAGAACCAAGCACCTTGACTGGTAGGATTCATTGAAACTAGACATGAGATATTCACTCATGGAAAGTAAAGCTGGTCCTAAATTAGGGCCAGCTACCTCAACTGCATCAGCCAATGCCTGTTGGGAATCAGGGAACTTGTATGTATTTGGTTTGCATCTCTGAATCCATCCTCCTTCAACATGTTGGGCTACCTGGATTTTCAGTAGCTTTCAGAGGAAGGAATGATTGCAATGGTCAACAAAACACAAAGCATATGAAGTTGGTCAAAGCATGGCTAGTCGTTTCTGACCCCTTTTTCACAATCCACCGTCTTAAATCCACATAATAATCAAACCAAGGCATGACAAAATGTCGTGTATCTCACATACCTCATTTGCTATAGGCCATGATAGATCAAAAGGAATTGGACCACCACCCCCACCACCACTCAGTAAAGGATTAAAATGTGAAGTTGTGAAAGTAACGGACAGTTGATCAGGATGTGGCTTTAGCTTCAGCAGTAGAAGCCCAAGAAATAGAAAAACTGCCGGTATCAGAAGCTGGAAAACAATTGTTTTGCGGTCCCTCCGTGCGCAAATGGCCCTCTTTATGAACAAAGCTTTACAATGTTGCCAAAATATGGATCTTGAAATGATGGAACAACTACAGCACTGCATACTTAAGCAACTCAATAAGCTTAAAATTCCCGCAACAAAAAAACTGCAAGCTTTCCCTATTAAGGCAGGCAGAATCCAGAAGGCCCTTTTGTAACATCCACAAACTTTATTGTGGAAAGTCACTTTCGTAGTACTGCAGCAAGGAGCTTGCGAGAAATTGTTGTTAGTTGAAACAGAGATGTTCTCCTCTGCAGCAGTTTCAGCTTCATCATAATCACATGCAGCTACTCTTAGGAATACTTCCTCCAATGTCGTGACAGATATACCATAGCTTTCTATGCCAAGATTTTCATCAACACCTAATTTTCGTGAGGAAGACATTGATCTGTTCATGCAGCCTTCAATTTCCCTAAACATACCCTCGAAAAAAGGAGAAGACGCCAAAGGAAGCTTGAAGGAAATTTCAGTTCCAACCTGAAAAGGGAATTAAATACACCAAACAAGAATCCTGTGAATTCACTTACAACTCCAAAAAAGGCTAAAATAGAGAAAGACGATCGGCTTATGGACAGAAGTATCTTAAATGGCATATCAATGCCAAACATGTTTAGGCTTTCTGCCAGACATTCCGTGAAGTATATCAAATGTCTAGCATATTGTGGCATAGTATGCATTGCATGACATCATGTTACCGGACTCCCTTTATCTGCCAATGCATGTGTGCGCATACATGTGGCAATTATCATCACCGTTACCTCGCTTATACATATCGCTGATGGAATATGACGGTACACAATATCAGCAGCAACAGATGCAGTCGGAGCAGACTGGCATGATAACAGCGCAAGCAAGTACAGAGAAAGCACGTCAGTGCGAATAAACAACTTGAGGGATCAGGGCATAGAAAATGAACACAGAAATGACTATACCTTCACCAAAGTGAGTGTATAGCCCACCCCAAATTGATGCTTCAAGAAAAGGGAACTGGCCAAAATCATTGTCCATGGAAACAACCATGAGAAATTGCAAATCCACTTTCAAAGTACCAAAATACTTAACTGAATACAATCTACCATCCAAACTATGAGAAACATCAACATACATAAATTTATGGCTTCACATCATATTCAGAAAAAGGTGATGACAAGATCCTCAGAGAGAGAGACAGACAAACGGGAAGACAGGGAGATGTAGAGATGGAGGCATACCATAATTTGAAAGTCACATGCTAATTATTTCATGCCTCAATACTTCATCATTGTCTCTTACATTGTTCCATTTATGGCCTTTTCCTTACTATGATCTTCTCCATATAAACAAAATGTTTCACCAACGTACAAGACCTTTCCAAGGAAAAGGAGTTCCAGAAAGAAAGAGTTTGATAGCAAGACCTTTTATGATCAGGCTTTTTCATCTTTAAGCACTTTTCTTAATGTCAGCTTTCTGGTGCGCAAAAGACGCCGAAAGCATCATCGAAACATATGATTTACAAATGCTTTCCCTCAATCAGAAGTCGTGGGCTTCAAATTCTTTACCAACGTCTCGAGTTGCATGCTAAGGTGCTAAGGTCTTTGACAACTACTAACCTTCACGTGGGGGAGAGTTTTGAGATATGTGACATTCTCTAATAGCTTAACTGTTTTTTTAACAAAAAGTGGTGCACCCAACTTTAAGAGTTCCAAGTTCTGCACTGTATTACACCATGTCCATCCATATGATCTTTATGCCACTCCACTGAAATCAAATCTCCAACATTACATATAAACATGTGGCAAAGGTTATCCACTCTTCCCAATCTGACTTTGTTTAAAAGGCGTTCAATTATATCTATGCACTCACAAGTAGTTGCAACAACTGCTAGAGAAATCCAAGCATAGATCTCTCTGTCCAGCACACATTAGTGTTTCAGCATATGTATCGAGGCTTTCCACATTCAAATGTTTCTTTCTGATGAATGAGATGATGTCACAAAAAATAAAATGAGGATGAAATTAGTAACTTTTTACAAGGAAAGTAGATTGAACTAACCTCCCGCAGCATTTTAGCAAGCCATTAGCCATTATGGCAATCCGGTCTCCCAGCTCATCCGCTTCATCCATTGAATGTGTAGTTAATAGTATTATCCTTCCTTTTTTTATTTTTTTAATTAACTGCCATGTCAATCGCATTGAATATGGATCCATTCCACTAGTTGGTTCATCAAGAATGATAACCTGGGAACAAATTTAATTTGTTCAACAAAAATTACTTATTAAAAATAGAGAATAAAGCATTCAAAAGGAAACCTAGAAAAAGTTATCACCTTACTGTTTCCTATCAGAGCAATCCCAAGAGACAATTTCCTCTTCATTCCACCAGAAAGAGCCCTCACGCAGGTGTTGATTTTATCAGCCAACCCTACCTGGTCAAAATTAACATAGAGTGATCCCTGTGGTATCCTGCAATAAAAGGACACAGGAAAACTAGGGCAGCATGACTTTCCTTTCAGTGCCTACATTTCGCATCTACATTATCAGGATCCACTGAAATACCATTAAGCTTCTTCTATATAAAACGACCAAGAAAGTCATAAACGTAACCATCCAGAAAAGTTCTCTGATGCAGCCCCAAATGCAAAAAACACAAATCAGCAGCTGTTTGCCAGTATTAGAATGGGGTTTAAGAGCACTATTTATCCGTATTATTGGTGAGAAAAGCTAAAGCCCTACAAATTAATGGTGTAGCATCAAGTCACTGCCCCTAACAACTAAGAAGTGCAGCTCCAACTCCACAAGCCTGCTCCCCCTCCAAACTCATGCAGTGTATGGGGAGGGGCTGCTTGCACATTCTGAGAGCCTTTCACCAAGAAAGAGGACCATTAATAATATTTATAGGTCTGTATTTCCCAAATGATAAAAGAGTGTGTGCTACGGAAGTTACATGTCAATTGTATAGAGAGAACTCACTTCATCAATCATATCAGTCACAACACGCTCCAGCAGATCTTCCCCAACACCCTTCAATACTGCGTATATTTCCAAGTGCTCCCGAACCTGCCAACAATAGTCAAACAGGTCAAATGACAATGATTAAGAGAAACCCAAAAGTATTGAAAGGTCGTCAAATAATAAAAAAAAAGAACGTATATCAAGCAAAATGAATTCAGTTGTCCAACAAATGGAGATAAAGGGAGGAGAAAAAGGACAAATGCTACACCATTGTTAATGATGTGAAGATATAAGGATGTGCACAGTAAACCTACCGACGCTATCTGCTTTTCCATGTTAAGAAGAAGTAAAAACTATGTTGAAACTTTAAAAAAGGAGAGTGACTCATTTATGCAATAATAAAGCCGAGTGGCAACCCAACCATTGAACATTGACTCCGGTACATTTTCTGACAGTGGCATTCATAAATAAGGCCTCAACTACCAAAATGACCAGGAGTTATGCATCTGACAGATCAATTGTGACTGCCCAATCCACTCAATGCTCAAATACACAGGTGATTTGCAGTAATAGCACCTTCTGCATTGGATAAGTATGATTGTCCGATTCATGTGACAGACAATAATCAATCATTTCAAACAGAGACCTTAATTGAGTAGTGGTTCCCTTTCAACCTTTTCAAATATAGCACAAATTAAGGGCACAATTCTAGATCCTAGATCCTAAATATTTATGACCTAGTGAAACTAAAGTGAAAATATGATGTGAAAACAAATCGCGTCAGAGGGACTTAAAAACGAATTCCTACTTTTAATTCTATTTTTCCAAAACCAAAATTTGGCAACAGAAAAAAGAGTACACAACTCATTCAAAGGTCTTGTAAGTGCTTACCGCACCTGCCTGTTAACTATGGGAATTACCCAATCAATCCTAAATCTACTGTACTTATGTCACTTCATGCCTAAACTTTCCAATTTTTCCAATTTAGCCCCAAACCTTTGTGCAACATTTCAATGTAATCCTTCAAGTCAATTTCGCCATGAATGTTGATGTGGCAATCCAGTCATTGCCAGCCTTCCTATGTGGCACAACGCCACGTTGGGGATTTCTAATAAAAATTGGCCGAAATGACAACATTGGAATTTTGCGCAAAGGCTTAGACTCAATTGAAAAAATTGGAAAGTTTAAGAATGAATTGGCATCATGCATCAAGTATCATTTACACAAGTACTATAATCAGAGAACTTCAAAAAGCATTTGGAACAGCAACCAATGTTCCATGCAGCATGAGAAACAAAATTGACATCGAACTATGAGAAAATACATGAACTGTTATCTGGAAAAACAGCCTTGATGATGCAATCTAACTCATCTGAATGAGAACCATGCTGTTGAGACACACACATTAAGAAAGTTATCACATCCAGTTCCAGAAGTGGTGAAGAAACTTATGGCCAGTTTAAAATAGTATTTGCAGCATATTCTACGTTGTAATTAAGAAACAAACAAAGTGCCCACTTACAGTCAGTTCAGGAAAAAGGATATCATTCTGAGGGCAAACTCCCAGACATTTCCTTATCTCATCCTGCATAAACTTCATCCATCTTAATGAGTAATTTATATTTGGAGAGAGAGGAAAAGTTGCAAATCGTTTAAGACACTAAGGTCCAAATCCTTCAGGCTTCATGATTCTATCAGTATTCAAGTGACAGGGAGTGTTAAATATAACTATAAATGGTACATTGTCTAACAGCTTAAACTTCAACAATAACGGTTGCCCACTCAACTTTAATGCAAGTGATACAAAATATCAGGCAAAATGAAACCAATCTCCAATTATAAACCCCATCAAGCATCTAGCATTACACAAGCAAATATTCACTCAATTTAACCATGTATACAATACCAAGATAATGCATAGACGCAAACAGAGAAGGCTAATATGTTCGGAATTCAGTGGACACACAGGACTCCGATTCCATCTTGGAGAAAGATGGATCAACAGAACTCTCCAAGTTTTCCAGATGACTGACAACAGTACAAGAAGTAGCAAGCTAGCAACGCTATATGCACAAACCCACCGTTCCTCAATTTGCTGGAGTCAACTACATGGGTGCTGTCGCAATATTTGAGGTTCTTTACCTTGCAGTTTATTTCCTCCTATGTCCAACACATGCACTTTTGACTTGATTTAATTCAAATAGAATTATCCCACTGTCAGCGGTTCAGGTTTAAACCAACTTCAAAAAGATCGGCACATATCACAGTAGCGAGCAAATGAAAGAATTTGGAGGTTGATCTGTCACTTGAAATGCCTTCCTCTCTAAAAAGAGTTGTCCTCTCTACATTCCTTAGTTTGATCTGTCACTTGAAATGCCTTCCTCTCTAAAAAAGAGTTGTCCTCTCTACATTCCTTAGTTCTTTGATTGATAAGGGGAAAAAAAAAACAAACTTGAAGGCACACACTCGCAACAATGTTATACAGGGAAGCTTAAAAAGTTAAAGAAAGAACAAAATCAGATTTTTTGTTAGACTTATCGAATAAATAAGTAGTAAAATAGCCGAAAAATGAAATGAGGAGACCATATCGAATAAGTAGCAAGAAGCTGGATCATTACATAAATTAAGAACGCCACCCAAATTTTCCACACCATAAGCAGAAAAAAATGACCAGCACAGAGAGAGTATTTTGGAAGAGATAATTTACCATTTCCATTGTAATATTTCGGCCAAGCACCAAAGCATCCCCTGATGTGGGAGAAAGAAGTCCAACAAGCATCGAAATTGTTGTGCTCTTACCAGCTCCATTATGTCCTTCATACAGAGCGTTCGCAGATTTAGATGACGCTAAAGTAAACACTAAATGGGCTAGATTAATATCATTGGAAAAAGTATTCAGAGATATATTTTTTTATGAGGGAACCTACAGTGCAAGTGCACACACTAGAATGGACACAGAACTCAACATAGACAAAGTTGTAGCTACGGACATGCTCTGTAGTGAGATGTGTTGTTTCGAGAGAAAGTTGGGCCCAGAGATTCCAATTAACAGGATATCCCTCAATGAGCTGGAGGCTTTTTTTTTTTTTTGGTTGGAAAAAACCTGTAGTTAAGACAGTTATAATATGAAGAGGAAATAAGAGTGATCGAAAATAATATTTCAATAGACAATCACGTGAACATGGCTGCCCTACAAAAGTATAGCCATTCATTTGTTAGCCAAATGTCTTCCAGCATTATCAGTCCAAGGATTTAATCGCTGGTTTGCTTTGGAACCATATTAGGGAAAAGGCTCGATATGAAACATATGCACCATACGGTTCATCATAGAGATCACAAGGACATGCTAGAAATCTAATAGTTTTTGTAGGAAAAAAGACAACACAAGTGCCATAACTTTTGTATACCGCTCACCGGAGTGCCATAACTTTTTTTTTCGATCACTTAGAGTGTCATAAATTATGTACGATACTTGCTCGAGTGCCATAACTTTTTATCCAATCACTTGAGTGCCACATAACTTTTCAATCGATCACGTGAGTGCAGTAACTTTTTAAAAACATTCACCACAAGTGCTATGCCACATCAGATTTCCGGCACTTGGGTGGATGATTGTAAATATTTTTGGCACTTAAGTGATTAATTGAAAATTGATCGTTTTTTAGAGGTTATAACAGTTAAGTGGTTCTTAAAAAGTTATGGCACTCAAGTTGTGCAAAAGTTATGGCACTTATGATGTCTTTATCCCAAATCTGTAACTAGACCAAAATGTCTAGCATTATAGACTAAATATTAAGCTAGATAAGTGGGAACAAAGTCCAAAAGTTGACGACTCTTTAGAATCAAAAGAAAGACACATTGAGGCACTAACCTAGTAGAGCTAGTATCTGATTCTCATATAGGGTTAGCTGCAGTGAGTTCACTGCGCAACATCTCCCCTTCTTTGTGGCATACACCTTATGCAAGTTCCTAATCTGTATGCATCTGCAATTTAATCAGCTTAGTGTGTGAAAGCCGGAGACATAAGATTAAAAAATGGTAATCCTATATCAACAGTTCTATACCGTTGATCAAGCTCCTGTTGTTTCATTTCCATGCTTATCGATTCGATAGCAGGTTCGCTATCTATTCCAGGAAAAGCG
The DNA here is from genome assembly GCA_028455895.1 of Rhodomyrtus tomentosa. NCBI lineage: Eukaryota > Viridiplantae > Streptophyta > Magnoliopsida > Myrtales > Myrtaceae > Rhodomyrtus > Rhodomyrtus tomentosa. The sequence continues at coordinate 36,314,010 of JAPCWY010000010.1, forward strand.
GCCCCCTTCTTCAAAAGTTTACTTTTGTCATGTAGCTTTGGACTATTCTTTTTCCATCTGAATCCCTTGTCAAGTATAAAATCCAAAGGATAAAGCACTCTGCGCTCGCCCGTAAGGACCTGATGAAATCAATAAAAAAGCAACCACAGAAGTATTAAAAAAATAATATAAATTCGAATTCCAAGAGCAGCAGGTGTTAGCAATTGAAGAAGCCAACTGAAAGAAGAAAGTCATCCAGCATCGCATAACAAATGGTATAGTCAGGAATCCAAATATGGTTGTAGTTCAAAAGTTTCTATTCCAACTTTGATTCTAGAGTAACAAATTTCAATAATACCCAATTTAAGTGTGACGGTCTTTGAATATATCTAGAAGATTACTTCTTGTCCTATTGGCATTTTATTTTTCAGTTTCTTATCGTAGCTTATGCTAATTTTCTTTTTGACAACTAAAGTAATGCTCATCGTGTTATGTCAACTATGACTTTTTACTTGGGCGATTACGGCTGCCTGAAGATCTGACAGCGATTTTGCTTTCCCATCGCATGCTTGCAATTTGAAGATGGGTCCCACAACAGATGACGACAGTGGGGATGATGCAGAAAAAAAGAACTGGAGCAATAAGATGGTCTCCTAAAGCTTTTTGTTTTAGGAAGCTCTCTAAAGGTATAGATTACATGAATCAAATACAAACCCCACAAATCAATGCAATAAACCACAACAATAGAAGCTGAAGAATAGCTCTGGCGCACTTTACAAACCGTAACAGAGAACATGATATTCCGATGGACAGCAGAATCGACGGTGGTAGATGGTGGTCCAGAAGCTCATGTATGATAGATCCACAATGAGGAGACACGGCTTGACAAGATCAACATTGGGTTAACAGAAACAAAGGTGACGGTTCAATGAGGACAACTCATGGACAAGAACATCTTGCTATGGGTTGGCAAAGATGACTAAGTAACAAGATGGACAGAAAGAATAATGCTGTGCAGGTGGTGGGGAACAAGGGCAGCTTGGTTGTGACTGTGTCAACCCACAACAATCTTCCCCAACTATTAAAGATGTCACAAGTGGCTGAGATCTATGGTGGCCCTCAACACAACAGCAACTCCTTCTAAGGACAGAGAAACAAGCAAACCAATATAGCTCGAAAAAGGAAATCAACAATTGAAGATGAGAATTGACGGGGAATAGCAGGGGAGTTGACAAAACTTCACTCTCAGTAGCACAACAAGACAACCAAACCAACTGTGACGAATTGACAGATGACAACGATCAGGTGAAGATACTTTAGTTATAATATAAGTATCATGGCTAAAACAAGAAACTGGGTTCTCAATTCCTCTCTCTCTCTCTCTCTCTCTCTCTCTCTAGTTCAAACAGCAAGTTAAGATCACGAGAGAAGAGGCAGAGGATATCAATAGCTACATCTTTACTCACTTAATGCAAGATTACATGGGGCGATCTGCTTATAGTACGTACAACAGAGAATCATATATAACGTCCCCAACACTCATCTAGAAGCCATAAATATCTACTTACCAACACGTAGTTACAAAAATAATAATCATTTCTAAATATTCTTCAAAGAGGACATACCTTATTCAGGTAAAAACCAATCCCACAATACACAAGTGAGTCGAACAACATCATTACTACACAGACCAGAAAATTCACTCCAGATGATGCCTGCATGAATCATCATCATGATAAATTAGTATCAGTTACATAGAACAGTACATAATATCTAGACTCCAAAACATAAACGGTACCAGCCAGATGTTGCTCCACCGGAGCCCGACATGAGCACGTTCATAATCAGCAAAGTTAACAGACCCCAAAGCAAAGGCCGTTGGTGAAAGCAGAGAAGCAATGACTTTTAGAATCCTATATGCAGAAAACTGTTGCATAAGTAACCTGGTACGGTGAATTTAATCACAAATAAAATTTCCTGAATGAAATATTTTAGCAAGATTACTTACATAGGAACACCTTCATCATTCACCGTGTAATAAGGAAAGAAGGCCCCAAGAAAAGAAAGGGTACCAACTGCAACAGCTGTTTTTGCTCTTGTGAAAAATGCAGAAATCATAAACGACATCATGATTGCACTGAGTCCAAAGGAGAAGAAGTACACGAAAACCACGGATTTGTCGCTGTACTTGAAAAGGTTGTCCATTGTACAAACAGTGATAATTCCAGAGGAAATTGCAAACTGCAGAAAATATCAAACTAAGAAATTGAGGAGCCTGTCAAAATATTTTGCCAAAGTAAGTAAGAAGCTAGACAAAACAATGGGGTCGTAAGTAGTAACACTGAAACACTACAGGAAAATACAAATCATTAGTTATACGAACTGAACAAATGATTGACCAATTAAGAGGCCAGACAGAATATCATCAACTTCTAGAAGAAACCAATAACAATTTCAAACAAACATCCCAGCTCCACCGGTATTTCTTGCAGAAATTTCCACTCTTGGTACATGTATGTGACAACGTGGATTGGTAAAAAAATTTGTTCCACTGAATACATACTAAGGACAAAGAGCGACGAGGTGAATAAGATAGGCTACATTTACCTGCAAAGAATATGTAATAAACCAAGACAGGTGAAATATCCCATCTTTCAAACCCATCATGTAGAGACCTTCTTTTATCTTCTCTTCCTGGAATTTTGTCAACAAAAAACAGATAAGCCGGGGCTGATAATTTTTTTCTCGTCTCTGATTTAAAATAATAACTAAGAGATGGTATAATTTAAGCATATAAAATACCATCATTGCACTAATGCAGACATTATTTTATGTACCTTCTCAAACACAGAGTAGCTAATTAGGCGAGAAATTGGGTAGAGAAAACCCAAAAGGTACCTGTTCATTTGGTTCCAAGGAGGACATAGTTAAAGGATAATCAGTATTTACCAGAACAGCATCTTCACAAGATTATCAGTATCAGAATTCAAGTGAAACAGAATTTGAAAAATGAAAATATCCCGGATTACATACAATACTCCCATCACTCTCTTGATGATAGACTGGAATTCATCATCAGTGTATTCACGAGTTGGAAACGGCACTATCCTTATGTTGGAGGGAATGAATTGCTTCCACGATAGATCAAGCGAGGAAGGTCTCTCGGATGATTTTGACAAAGGTTCGATGGTCATATTCAGCATGTCAGTCTGGGATTGCTGGGCAGACAGAATGATAAATGAATCTAAGACCTGTTGAAGCTGCAGAATATTCAAACATTATAATCTCAAAGTGTTTGAGTTAAAGTACAAAAGTTCTAGCATTCGTTTCCAAGATGATGAAATTACTCTTTTCTATATCGAAAACAAAGTCAAAAGTCATTTATTTAGGGTAACCAGATGTATGTAAATTATAAAAGTACTGTTTGTAAACTGAAACAATAATGAGAGTATAGTCCTCTTTAACTTGCAAAAGGCTTGATCTCACACGTAAAATAATTGGCCATAGAATGAGGAACCATTGCCTCAACAGGTAACTCGAAATACCAACAGTCATCAAATATAAAAGCATCATCCTAACAAAAACCCTTTTTTTTTATCAAAAGAAGCCAAGGAAATAGATCCGCTGAATAACTCCTTTTGCATCATCTTCCATGCCAGTTACTTTCTTTTTCTTTTTCCTGACATGTAATAATGACCGATGAAAAGCAGCACATTTCAAGTACAAAGAAGTGAAAGACAAGGAGGTACAAATAGAAGAGAAAAGACTACACTAAAAGGGACAATGCAAACTAGTTACTCATTATGAACCAACGCACTACGAGAATCATCAAAAGGGTAGTAAAAGGAATGGCAGGTCACAGCAACATGATGAAAGAACAGACAAAGAAGCATAATTGTATTGATAGTGCTGCATACAGTAAAAAATCCACTGGAGCTATACTGCATCGTTGGTATGATATTAACACCCAATTGCAAGTCATTGAGGTATGGGCCATTGGTGTCCATAATGGTTTTAGGGTCGGGAAACCCCGAAAAAGCCCATGTATGGTTGAGGCGTATACTGTAGTCATATATATGAGGGCCTTGACCATGGAACGCGACTGCTCCTTTAATTTTAGGATTCGAACAGTTCCTGCAGAAGACAATAAAATCCATGCTAAGTGCCACAGATCCAATACAATTAGTCGCTTCCCTTGTGTGAAAGGAGAAGTGGTTATTTTTTCCATGTGTTAAGAACACCCCACCTTCTCCCCCTCCCCCCCACCTCCCCAACTCTTTTTTGTCCCAACCAACAAAAAAATGGGGGGACAAAGAAGCTTCGGATCAGTGACCATGATGGAAGTTAATCTAAGTTAAAGTGCTTCCTTAAACAAGCACTCTGAAAAATGTGAAACAATAGTACATAAATGAATCGTACATGGAAATGGGCTCACAATACTTGTGCAGCTTCACATATTAAAGAATTTGAAAAATGCAACCTAAGTCAAATTCGACAGGTAATCAAAGGCTATGTTGGATCAAGCGATGTGAAGAAGAATAGAAACAGTCCCAAGAAATCTCCTCGATCATACAAACAATAAAAATCTGTGAAATGCAATTGATGGAAGGGAAAGGACCTCGCAAGACTTGAAAACATCGGCAGAGCACAAGATCCCAAAGAAAAGGTGATCCAATGAGCTTTAAGAAGTACCGCGATTAAAGTCTATAATTCAAACAATTACACTATCCTCTAAGTAACTCATCATTTCACAAAAAATAGAAGGCAGCTGTGACAGAAAGTTGCCTCTAGCATGCTACCTCATGTTCACACAAGCAAGAAAGTATTACTCACTCAATCTCACTGCAGGTACCATAGATGTCTGACCGTATGTAGGTTTCTAGCTCTTCTTCATCCTTGTATATTTTATGTACGACCTGCATCAGAACAATTTACCTTGCATCATGTATACACATCACATTCACGTTCCATACTACATTGCAAGGAAAAAATCTCATCTACATTATTTAGCTTTCCATAAACAAGACAACCCATCGTCAAATGCAAGAGAGAAGAAGAAACTTCCAATGAAAACATAGACAATTAAAGGACAAAATCACATCTCTAATGGAGAGGGGAAACATAAGCTTCGCCTCTAATGGAGAGAGGAAAAATAAACTACTTCTGGATAGAAATGACAGCGCAATATTTTACTTTTTCTTACGCACAGGCTGTTGCAATTTATGTCTTCCAAAAGTACTTGGTTGTTGAAATAAGAGGCACCGTATCATTCAATGTCATGAGTCGACTATCATGGAGAACATAATTGTCTGGACTATAAATCCTCTAACCAAATCAACATCAACATCAACAATACCTTTATCCCAAACTAGTTGGGGTCGGCGGTCGATGAACCCCAAAGAATCATAAAAATTAAAGCAGAATCAATCGAGGGAAAAGAGATCAATCCTCCAACCAAATGTCATGAGAAAATCGTTAATCTCCAGAGCACACTTATTGTGAAGCAGAAAGAGAGGTAATGTTGACAACATGGCAGAAATTTTGTGGAGAAACATCATGAATGAAAAATGTCAGGATTGACACTCTTTATGGGTAAGATAACAGCAAGTCCTATCAAAGGAAAGGTGTTTCTATTGATGATAAAAGGCAAAAAAATATGGACGGACAAAACCAATTCTCGGCAACCAATGTATTGATAAGTGCTATCGACGTAACTGTTAACTAATACTTTTTTCTCCAAAAGCTTTACCTTTTAGGCCACAAGCTCGTGTTGTATATGAAACCTATGTCATAAAACCACCATTTGAATAACCAGTATGTTTCATATAGGATGTGGACTTCACCATGCTAATTGGAGCAAGAACAAATATAAGACAGTTTTAAGACCCAAACTAGGGATGAGCTATGCTCTATACCATGCTAGATAACATTTTTCAGGCAAAAGCTTAAATTTTGAGGTAGCAAACTCAAATGCTCACATCGTATATTAGGCATTACTCTAAACAATTATAGAGGTTGAGACTTGGCTCCTTTAAATAATCCTGGAATAAGATGTACTACTCATAACAAATCGAAACAATGCTGCACCCCCTCACAGGAGGCTATATAATTTAATCCTCGTGTCCAAGGAAGCCAGTGTCCTCCTGGGATCAAGGTTACATGACTAAGAGAACATCAGGTTGACAAAATCCAAATTCAATGAACTCATGCAGAACTTCAACCATATCATTAAATGAACAAAGTAGGATGACGGCACGGATGGTAGTTACTGTACAAGCTAAGGAAAACTCTAAATTAACAAGGACTGTAGCACGCGGTGCGCGCATGGATACACGTGCGTATATATCAAAAAGGCAAGAAGCACCAGTACCTTCAGTAAGGGAAATTTTATGGACATCCAATCAATCATCCTTCTGGTCTCTTCTGTGTCGGGTGCAAAAGCCAAAAACTCTCTAGTCGAGTATAGTAATTCCAAAACTTGCTGAAAATTAGGGGATATCCCTTGGCCAATTTCCACTAACATTCCCTTCCGGATGTGCCTGGAACAAGCTCTTGCCATCATCTCATTTGTACAATGCAATTCGTCATGACATCAATTAAGCTGCAATTTTTCAACACCTTGCTTGTAGAGACTAACGTCAAAACAGAGACATCTAAAGCAGAAAGACTTCCCACGTCCACGTATTACACAAGTACTGTTACTTATGCTCATCACAAAGCATTAACATATCGGGGCAGCAAAATTTAACTGGTAATTTAAACACTAGTGACGAAGACAGTAAAAGAACCCACGATCGCGCGGGATGAATCTGCGTGTCCACTCGCGTCCTGACTGCTACCAGCGACAAAATGACGATCGTAGGAAGCAAAATCTGCCAGAGAATAACACGCTCGTCAGTTGAGAGTCGAGGGCCGCTCGGACAAACCAAAAACAGAAAGTCAAAGGAGGGACAGCGAGCTGGGAGGAAAAGGTCCGAAAAATGTCATCACTCAGCAGACTCCGAAACGACAGGGGTCAACAGCCATTCAGAATCGGAACGACCACAAGTCAGAAGCCGTCGCAATCGATGATCCAAGAGCAAGTCGGACGACTGATCACTCCGATTCGATCAAGTCCTCGACACAATCCGAGAAAACACGGGAGCTCTTACAACACATCCCGAGCTGGAATTCAACTAGAGAGAGGGAGGGAGGGAGGGAGACCTCAGCGGCGGTGACGAAGGGGTTGCGTATCTTGAGGAGCCAGTTCTTGCGAAGCATGACCTTCAGCTGCCTCCAAGAGTCCCCCATCTTTGCTCGCGCAGGACTTCGAACAGCGCACTCGGTGTTCTTCTCGTAGCTCTCTAGCTTCTCCGGCGGATTAAACCCTAGACCTCACCGGAGAGAGAGAGAGCAATGGCGTGCGAAGCGGAGGGAGGAGGTGGCAGAGAGCCAGGAATGCCGCTGCCTCTTGCTGGTTTGGCCTTTTCCAAAGTCATGGACATATGGAATTTCAGACGCCCCCACTTAAACCGCAACGTAAGTAACGCCTTCTTCCTCCAAAAGGGAAAAATACAAAATCATCCTTCTTTTTTTATTTTTCTTTTTCTTTTTCTTTTTTCCCTATTAATAAAGCGCAAAGCACACTAGAGGAAACAACTTGGAGAAGCTGCTTAAAAGTTTTATCTCCCCTGCTACAAGAAAATTTACTTAGTTTTTTTCCTTCTGCACTCAATGAATTGATACCTGAATCAAGTTGTCGATTAAATATAAATTCCATTTGTGAAGCCACCCTAATTATTGAGCTTTTTAAAAAAAAAAATCATCATGAACCTGCTTTCCAAAGTGAGAGAAAAAAAAAAGCTATAAGCAAAGTCGCCGAGGCCAATCGGATTCAAATTTCGATCCTGTTGGTCAATTTTCTTTATCTCATATGAGAGTAAGATCCATTAATCGACGACAGTGAAAGACCCATTTTTAAATAAGAACAGATTTACAACTCGAAAAAAGAAAATGACAGTGCATAATCATCGAAACCAAACTACATAAAATTACACGAATTATACTTAAATTTAATCCCTCCCTCTGTAAATTTGGTGGGAACGTAGGGGGCTTCGGTTACAACCCAACGTTGAGAGGACCCAATTTTCAATTCAATAACACACAATCCTATCTCATCCTTCAAATGGGAATATCTCTAAGCATATGCCCTTTCAAAACAGTCCTTCCGCGGCTCGTTGGACTTCGGATCGGACCCACCACGCTTCCCCTTTTCCTCGCACGAGATGGGGGACCATATGGGGTGAACGGTGACGGAGGCGCCCTCCAGAGGAGGTCGGGTACCGGTCGATCTCGGCCATTGATCATCCAAATCGGGTTACCTATTGTGACGCCTCTGGCGCGAGCTGTAGCTGCTCGGCCCGCGCCGCTTGGGTCCGGAGACTATCCGAGATAGGGGCAAGCTCGTCACTCCTCGCCACGTGGCGGTGTCGAGCATCGGCCGGGTTGCTAGTCAACCAGCCGCGACTCCTTTGGAGGACAGTAGCGCCGTCCTCGCCATGTCCCCGCAATGTCAAACTTTACACGCATGAAATTGGGTTCAAAAGGGACAGCCCAAGAATAAAGACCAAGATTCCTTTTTTTATTGTTATTGCATCTTCGTTGTCGACGTCAATGGTGTTTCGGGAGTAGATGTTTGGGTTGCTTGGTACGTTAGTTTTTCGAGTTTGAAACTAAACTTTCTCGTGCAATGAACGATAATTTCACTCACTCATGAATAACTCAGTTGGTTAGGGCACATTTGAGATTGTGTAGTTAGGCGCACTGATTTCAGGTTTGATTCCTCAGCTGAGCATCTGTGATTTAAATAGGGGTTATGACGGTGGATTGTTGTGCTAATTTCCCGAATAATAATCGAGGTGCGCGCGCAAGTTAGCCTGGATATCTTAATTACAAAAAAAAAAAAAAACTTGATATTTTCGACACGTTAAATCAATCACATAATTTTTGACCAAAAAAAAATCAATCTCATAATTCGTAATCCATAAATTCAATTAATAACTTTTCATAATTTCTCGTAAATTGAGTTGTTATCTTTATTTTAACGTGAAATAGAAATTTAGCTTATTAGAGCCGAAGGCAGAGGATCGTCTTCGCTCGATGAAAAAGGAAAGAGGGCACGCGAATGATGTTAACTTTAGGGCAAAGCATCACACTCCACTTTTAGCTTGTCGTGGATTGTAAGGCAGGATAAGCTTTTTATCGCACGCAAAACACGGTCGAGATTAAGACCAAAAAAAAAAAAAAAAGGTGGGACCAATTCATCATTTTTGTATTATTAATGGATTAGGTCGCGAACGGTGACATTCTTGTTTCAAAATAGCTTTTTATGATAAGTTGATTTTTTTACTTATTTTCAAAAGTAAAGTTGATGTTTCTACTTTTACTTCAAAATTTATTTATGATAAGATAAATTTATCTGGTAATAACTAAAATTTTCAAATTCTGAAACATTATTAATGCAAAAAACTTTTATGAAAATTTTTTATTAGCGACCGAAAATTTTGTACTTCATTTTAAACTTTTCAAATTTCTTTTATTATTTATTTTTTACTCCGATAGCTAGAGACGGCGATAGCGGCCTACTCGGTGGTCAATGGCTGGCAGCAATTGGCGATGGTTGTGGCAGGCGAAGGTTGGCGACCATATGGCCCGCTAGGGTTGCTGGTGGGCGGCGAGCAACAGTTGGCGGCGGCTGGTGGTGGTCGGCGGCGGTCGCAAGCAACGATGGGCGACAGCCAGCGGAGGTCAGCGGTGGACGATGATTGGATGTCGGGTGTTGTCATTAGGTGGCGACTGACGATGGTTGGCAACAACGGCGAAGGTTGGTGACGGTGAATATGATTGAAAAATGGGTGATGGTGTAATAAAAAAAGAGTGAGTCGAGAAGTATTTCTTAAAAAATAAATCGTCAGAATAGTACTTCTTAATTTGGAGGATTTTTTTTAGCTTATCAAATTGAGAAAAAAAATAATTTCATAAGTGAAAATTCACTTTCAAAAGTGCTATCATACGCACCCTTATTTCCTCGATTTTCTTGGACTCATGCAATAAAATCATTAGTTTTTTCCCCCACATAGACGGTGCCCAGTATCCCCATGAAGAATGTTTGGTTGCTTTTTGGATAATGTTATTTTAATTAGCTGATTAACTGAAGTAATCATCCGGATCAAACATTTAAACTGGGACACCTGTTCAATCCACATGGGATTTCTATCGAATTTCCTTTTTTTTATTTGATTTCTCTTTGATGATCGTAAAATGATTAACGTACGACGATCGCCTTTTTGTTTACTATTGTTGTGTACCTGCCTTCCGCAAGAGATCAAGATCGACGGTGCTAACAACGAGGGCTGTCGCTTCGATTAGGTTGGCACCAAAGCTGATCACTGGACGGCATACACCAACTTTATAAATTAATGAAAAGTTCCGACCAAAAAATTAATAATAATGAAAAGTTCCATCTTTTGAGCTTTATCATCTTGGTGGTTAGATAATTTAGGTAAAAATAAATTTGAAGTAAAAATAAAAAAATAAAAAAAATTCATCTGTGATTTAAGTGAGGGGTCATGGCTGTGGGTTGCTGTGCTAGTATTCCCGAGAAATAGTTGAGGCGGGCGCCAGCTGATCCGAATACATTGATTATAAATAAATAAATAAGTAAAATAAAATAAAAATTATCTATTTCTTGAAAAAATAGAAGCGAAAATTTTATATTCCTAATTTTTTTTCAAACAGTTGCCGCCACCTGTGATGGCGAGCCGCCGCGGTTGCCGCTCACCCCCAGCCGCCACAAATCGGCAAGGCTGGACGGAGGAAATCGCGAGAAATGAGAACCTAATTGTCGCAGTAATGGGAACCTTCGCCCCTAATTAACGCACGCATTTTAACGCGGACAGCCGATTAAGAAAGAATCTCCAGGGCATGGGAGATGACGTGGATTTTCTTGTCGCTCAGACAAATGTACGGCCACGACACGAGTCTAGTTCATTTTTCCCACTCACGTGTGCAGACTTGAGACCTTAGGGACTCCACGGGGAAGATTCCTCGCAAGGCGCTAACCAAAACAGATGATCTTGGTCTCTCTTCTTTCCCCTCCGGAAGCCCGACACTACTGTACTGTCTGTCCCTCCACCTTAAAATCGCATGTACATTTACCAGCACGACCTTTCGATTCCTCCTATGGGGGGTAAAAAAAACAAAAAGGTGGTTCAGCGACCCGTCGTCTCGGTGTTTTCAACACCCCTCCGCTCTGACCGTGCCATGTACCGTCGCTATCTGAAAAAAGCGCGTCTTTCTTCAATTACGCATTGTAACAATCATCGCGGCCCTACTACGGCGACAATCATCGCACTAACTTTCCGTTTGAACGACGGGTAATCTCGGGCCTTTAAGCAAATGGAATCATGCCGGAATCACCATGGGAAGGAGGGTATCTTAGTTACGACTGGGATGGCATATTCCTCGTGGGGGAAAGGAAGTTGACGAAAGTTGGAAAGTCAGTTAATTAACTACCACCTGCTCTCATTGTCTAACTCATGCCCTAATCGGCTCGCGGCTCGAACGGCGCGACTCTAGGATCGCTCCAAGAAGTAGGCCAGTCGAGGCGCGCGAAAACCGATCAGGACATCGCCTAGCCGCTGAACCGAAGAATAAATGAAATGAGGGAAAGAACGAGTGTCGTGCTCGTGAGATTGACGGTTATTGTTCGCTCGACGATGATACGTAGATTGAAATCGAGTGGAGGTGGAGAACGGTAGGTAACCTTACGGGTGTCGAAGTTACATTTGCCGAGATCGATAATCATCATAGTTTTGCTTTGAATTTGGGATTGAAGTCGTGGTGGAGGTGGAGAATGTTAGGTGACTATGCAACTTTCAAACCCGCAAGCCAAAGTAAAATGGATGTTGAAGTCACAAGCGAGATGTATATTGTATGTACATCGGTCTACAAGTCAAAATTAATCGGAGGGTTCTGAAAATTTAATTATGGCTTCCCTTTGCATTTCGTTATTTCTTTTTCTTTTTCCTTTTTTCCTTTAGAGTGGCTCGCAGTTACATGACATCCCTTCCCAGTTGAGCCTTACGTTAAGCCGTCCCTTTGGCCTGGTCAATGATTTGGACCTTTTCATGTCTAAAATATTCCTTATATATATATATATATATATATATATATATATATATATATAAATCAAAATGTCCGGGCCAATTTGAACACACCTCGACTATTTCTCGGGAATACTTGCACAGTAAACTACCGTTATGACCTCCTAATAAAATCACAGGTGTTCAGTTTGAGAATCGAACCTGGAATCGGTTAACCACACAATTTCAAGTACGCGGTGCCAATTAAAAAATACGTAAAATTATTGACATAATATTAAAAAATATCCACACTAGTGCTAGCCATTCAATATAGAACAATTGACATCAATGTCAGCGATTTTCAACAAAAAAATGACCGAATTGACTCAACAGGTATAAATGCAAAAAGTCTTAGGATTGAATCGATACTAAAACAAAAAATTTAGGAATGAATTGACACCAATAAAAGAAAACTAAATCAGTTTACAACATGTTCAAATGATTCGATTCCTAAATAGAACGGTGGTTCCGATCTTAGAATCGGGAACCAGACCGATTATCCTTAGAATTGGCCTTGAATCAATCGTTCCGGCCAGGCTAGATCTGTCCGGTTTCCGAGTTGAACTAGACTCGGTGCCCGCCTTAGAATTGGCCTTGAATCAATCGTTCCGGCCAGGCTAGATCTGTCCGGTTTCCAAGTAGAACTAGACTCGGTGCCCGCCTCTAGACTCCAAAGCATAGCGAATTGATTTTTGGGTCTATATGGAATTGATTGCCCGAATTGGGTTTGAGATAGAATTTACAAAGGCCGTACTATCAGGGCCGGTATTAACAAGGCCCTTTCCAACCCGTGTTGGAAATCATAGATTGTGGGCCTCGAGGGGGCAAATAATGATGGAATGATGGTGTCTAATTATTGCTTAAAATATCATTTTCTAAGAACTTCGCTCTGTTTGTTTCATGATAAATGTATAATTTCAAAAAAAAAACCTTAAAACGCTCGAAAAATTAGTCGTAAAACTTAACTTTCATTATCAACAACAATGATATCTAAACAATTTCGTTGACAATGAAAATATTTTACGTGGTCGACCTGCAAAATGACAGCTCATTCAAAATCACATGTCGAAATGTATAGACCCAATCGCAAAATGGATCCAAAGAGCTATGACCCTTATGAACTGAACTGTACCACAGAAAGACACGACAGGTGGACTTGGTAGAGCAATTATACTCAAACCTTTACTTGTCTTTGTTTCGCCTCAAATTCTCCGTACCAGCTACAGAACGACATACTTTAACCAACGTGATGATAGAAGAAAGGTTTAATCACATGAAAGCACGTTAGCATCGAAAATGCCACAAAGACTAAAATTGAAAAAAAAATGTTTGCAACTACCAAAAGTTTTTATTTTCTTAAAAAAAAAACTACAAGTTCCATTTTCACTTGTCGTAACACTCCTCTCAAATTTTGATTGCAGAGGAAAATTAATTGTGTTTGACATAGATTATGTCATCTATGGCATTGATTTAAGAACCAATCCATTTAAAAGAAAAGTTAGAAAAAATGAATTAATTGAATCGAAGACTCACTTAATGTGGAATTGATTTATGTAGACACATAAGATTGAATGGTGAAATTTTTTAAGCAAATGGTATAGATTGTTTAATTCAACCATATATTTACATAGATGAAATATGACAATTTAATTTCCACTCATGTTACATAAAATTTATACCATTTATAAAAAAAAAATTATCTATCAGAAAATAAATATCAAAATATTAGAATAGTCGAGGTGCGTGAAAATAGGCCCGAACAGCTCGATTATAAAAAAAACACATATCAAAGCATTAGATGTGAAATCCACATAATGTCAAATTCCTTGGTAAAATCAGACAAGAGAAAGAGGTCATAAGCTTTAAACACGTAGTTAATTATCTAACAACTAGTCTTTTAAGGTCTTATTTATGTCCGTAAGTACTCAATTATTATTATTATTTATTGGGTAAGGTTAAATACTCAATTATTTCTCTTGCCTTTTTTCACAAATAGATTAATTGAGGAGTAGAGTTGAGACAATTCAATTGAAGAGAATACTGAGATTTCCAAAAAGTTGAAGACTAAGTCGAAAATTTCTCACGATTTATTCAAAGGTAAAATGATAGAGATCACATCTTCTAATTCCTTAATTTTGCCAAAAGTAGAATTCCAATTCCTCTCTCTCATCAGCTCGTCGCTGTTGAGCTGATGAGAGAATTCCTAAGCCATGCGCCGTCGCCCCAGTTCTTCGAAGACCCGAACGAGAACTGTCACCTCTCGACTCAGCTCCTTCGTTTGAATTATCACAAACAGAACGCGGGCAACAAACAATGATACCCAGGGAAGCAACGATCTCGATCAACATCTATGCGCGCTCCTCCCTACCATGAGAACAATTCTCCAACCTCTTCGGACCACCGTCTCTCATTTCTCTCCCAGACCTGTGTGGCTCCACAACCGCGCCGTCGACGACCTCCTCGTCTCCAATGAGGTCCTTGCGATCCTCGACGCCGTCAGCCCCGTAGAGCCGGCTCTCGATCGCGTTTCCCCGTTTCTCTCCCACGACGTCGTGGAATCCGTCGTCCGGGAGCAGACGGACCGCGCGCGCTGCTTTCGGTTCCTTCTCTGGGCTATGCGAGACAGGAGGTTTCGCGTTTGGGACTCTCACCGTTTGGTGGTCAACATGCTCGTGGAAGAAGAAGGCGGGTTCGATGTGTACTGGAGGGTTCTTGAGGAGGTGAAAAGCTGCGGGCTTCGGGTCGCTTCCGATGCTTTCCTGATGTTGATCTCGGCGTATTGGAAGATGGGTATGGCCGAGAAGGCCGTGGATGCATTTGGGAGGATGAAGGATTTCGATTGCGAGCCCAATGTTTATACTTATAATAAGATAATGCACGTTATTGTGCGGAAGCAGATTATTCTGTTGGCTCTAGCGATTTACAATAAGATGGCAAAGTCAGATTGTTTGCCAAACCGAGCTACCTATACCCTTCTGATTGACGGGTTTTGCAAAACTGGCGAGATTAAAGATGCTCTCAAGATGTTTGACGAAATGACGCTGAGATGTATATCGCCCAATGAGAGGACTTACACAGTTGTTATCGCGGGACTGTGTCAAGCGAAGAGCACGGATCATGCTTATAAGTTGTTTGAGTCTATGAGGGAGAGCGGGTGTAGTCCCGATTTGGTAACTTATAATGTCTTGCTTGATGGGTTCTGCAAAGCAGGTAAGATAGATGAGGCTTTGTTGGTTCTGCCGACATTCGAGAAGGAGGGTTACACACTTGGGTTGAAGGGGTATAGCAGTTTGCTTAATGGGTTATTTAAATCTGGGAGATATGATGAAGTGGATGTGTGGTATAGGAGGATGGTTAAGGAGGAGGTCATACCTGATGTTACCTTGTATGCCATACTGATTCGGGGTTTGTCTAAAGCAGGCAGGATGGAGGATGCAATGAGTATGCTTGAGGAAATGACCCAGAGAGGTCTAATTCCAAACTCATATTGCTATAACGCTATACTAAAAGGGTTTTGTGACATGGGTCTTCTTGACAAGGCTCGGTCTCTTCAACTCGAGATATCACAACGTGATTCCGTTCATGATGCCTGCGCTTACACGATTCTGATATGTGGTATGTGCAAGAAGGGGCTAGTTAGAGAGGCTCGAGAGATATTCGACGAGATGGAAAAACACGGCTGTTTGCCTTCTGTCGTGACCTTCAATGCTTTAATAGATGGGCTCTGTAAGGCTGGTGAGCTCAAGGAAGCCCACCGTTTGCTCCACAAGATGGAGATAGGCAGATATCCTTCATTATTCCTTCGGCTTTCTCAAGGTTCCAAGCGGGTTTCAGATAGCGAGAGTCTCGAAAAGATGGTTGCGCAGTTATGTGATTCCGGGTTGATTCTTAAGGCCTACCAGCTTCTAATGCGGCTTGCTGATAGTGGTGCCGTGCCGAATATTGAAACATACAATACATTGATAAACGGTCTCTGCAAGACAGGCAACATAGATCCTGCTCTCAATCTGTTCAAGGAGCTAAAGATTAAGGGGCTTTCTGCAGATTCGGTCACTTATGCAACTCTTATAGATGGGCTACAAAGGGCTGAGAGAGAAGAGGATGCATTTAGGTTGTTTGATCAGATGGAGAGGGTGGGATGCCCATCTAGTCCTTCAGTATATAAATGTCTAATAACTTGGTCGTGCAGGAGACGTAAGCTTCCTTTGGCATTTAGTCTTTGGATAAAGTATCTGAATAACCTTCCCGGCCAAGATGACAGAACCCTAAAAGCAGCTGAGGATCAGTTTGAGAAAGGAGAAGTGGAGCAGGCAGTCAGGCACTTGCTACAGCTGGAGATGAGTCTGAAGGACTTTGATCTTGCACCATACAACATTTTCCTTATTGGCATGTGTCAAGCATATAGAATTGAAGAAGCTCTCAAAATATTTTTACTTCTCAAGGAGAACCAGCTCGATATCGCTTACGCAAGCTGTTCGACATTGCTCCCTGCTCTGTGTAAGGAAGGAAACTTGGATGCATCCGTGGAGGTTTTCCTTTATATGTTGGAGAGAGGATTCCACGTGAAGTTTAGACACTGCAATCAGTTGCTTCGCTCTCTTCTACTTTCACATGATAAAGGGCAATGGGCCTATGGTGTAATTGATAAAATGAAGTCTCTAGGATTGAAATTTCATCTATATGAATCTACGGAATCTCTCCTATACGGACACTCGAACACGCATAATCGGGAACAGGTGGCACCAGGGTAAACGTCGGCTTCTCAGTTTCCTGGGCATCCTCAAGTTTCCTCCTGGAGATATCAGTGCGATTGCATGCTGATGCAAGCATCTAGTTGGCCCATTGGCCTGCTCTAGACCACTGTGCCGATAGAAGTTACCATGAAGATGGGCTTGTCTGGATACTCCCGAGCATCCAGGAATTTTTGTAGTTCTTACCTGTTACATTAGATGGTGCCAAAATTAGCAGACAACACATTCATTCGTGTTATTTCTTGGCGATGTTGTGTTATCAAACATCTCTTCCTGGTTCGGATAGAGGATAAACAGGGTCCATTAGACCGAGGCAAACACATTCTTTCAAAGGGAGCAATTTCAGTTGATATGCTTCGGTTTCGTTTTATTCAAGTTGTGTCACCTTGTAGAGGAGAAAAGATCAGCCAAAATAAGTTGTAATTACCCGGGATCCTATTTACTCAAAACTGTAGTAGTATATCCATTTTGTCTCTCGATATTCCTTCTTGGTATCGTATGTGGCGAAGTATCGACCTGCGACAAGCACCTTGTTAGTACCAGGCTCTAATGGACTCCTTGGAGACTATGAAGTGGTACGCTGGGGGATGATTTTCTGAGTAAAATCATCTCGATATGCCCACCCAGGATCGAAGGATGGCTAGCTCTAAAGCCGTCACAAAGCTCCGATTGAGAGATGATTTGATTTTCTGAGTAACGTTAGGACCGACGAGAGATTTTCTTTCTATTAATGGTAAGGCTGCATAAGAAATGCTATTATAAAGTTGTATGCCAAGTTATGTGACGGTACTTAAGCACTCCATATATCGACTTATCGAATTATTTTTTGAAATAACCTAAGCCTACCTGTTATATCGTTAACATTATAACATCAGAAGATTTTTTTTTTATTCAGCAGAAATCAGTTGGAGATATCTCTGGACAAAGCTGCGCCAGCAACTTACAGCAACCACCATCAACTTAACCAAATTCTGTGTTAACTGTGTTTGCAACAAGGTTGCATTTGGTAAGAAGGCGCCATTCATCTTTTCATGCTTGTAGTCTTACATGCCTAGGACTCTTTCTGCAATTTGGTATTCTTTGCTCTGTAAATATATAGTGATACAAAAATTACATCTGAAACATATACACCTCGACTTTTTGTGCTTCTGATCCTCCAGCCGGCAGAAACCATGTCGACCCGACAAGGGAAAGGCCACCTCCGATTGTTGAAGAAACTGAGCTCACATAAGTTCTGTTTATTCAGCAGCCTTCCGCAAAAGCTCCGACTGAAAGTCTGAGTATGCACTCCACCTTTACACGAAATTTGGTACCAACAAGTGATGGATGATCACTCCTGCGGCCGAACAAAAGTATACGTTGAGCTGGTCTCAGTCTTTGGGACCTGCATTTAGAATTTGAATACTTCATGGGCGAGGTATATTTCCACAAGGAGAATGGAGTTTCTCGATCGTGGTTCGGGTTACACCAAATGATACCACAAAAGTCAAAGGTGGATGACTACTGTAGATTATGTCCTCTTCATTTCATTAGAGTCGGGTCAGACAAGTCATTAAATGGGAGGAACTGGCTCGCTCAGGGAATGACAGTCGCATGAAAGGTACTATCCATCCTCCATTTCTCACATGCTCACAACAGCTATCATATGAATTCAGATGTCAATACTAACTGAGATAAACTACATTTCTCTTTTGATCTTTTAAGTCCAGTTTTCATGTAAAAGTGCAGATTCAAACGTGCAGATGAACAAAGTTTGATCAATCAGCTATTCCAATATCAAGAACAGAGCAAAAAGGGGCAGGTGGAAACTATAGGCATTAATCCTATCCCTGTGCAGTTTAATCTGATAGTGAAAGGCTACAAGAAAACAGACCTGTCTTTGCTAGCGCATCTCAATGGATGTCTATGTGAATTCCAGCCAATAAATAAATAATTCAATGAAATTGTTGCATGAATTAGGATCGTATCCAAGTTCCTCAATCAATGAATTGTTATGGAAAGATGCTTCTTAATAGCCTAGCTAAGCCTAAAGCAACAACACCAACCTCAGCAGTACGCGGGAGTCCAGCAGGAAGTACAGGGACAAGAGACGACCACAGGACAGGATCCACCAGTGGGTCGATACTGCTGTAATTAGTCAGCAAGGGTGCATTCAAGAAAGAAGTTACGGGATAGACGTTTCTTTGAGACGGAGTTCCACTCATTCCAACTGTCGATCCTTGTTTCTCGCTAGGCTCATGGCCGCTCGATTTCTCAACCGGCTGTCCATAGTCCATCCTGTTTATAGTATTCTTGTTTTCATCATCATTGTCATGGTCCTTTTCCTTCTTTTTAAGCGCTTTCTCTTGCAAGCTTTTGTAGGCAGCCGACTGTGACAAAATACTGAGGGCAGATAAAGCGGACCCTTTGTGCTTTCTGCCTTCACGAGGTACTCCTAAACGGGGCATCTGGTATGGTTCTGTAGCTTCCCATTCTGATGTTTTTAGTTCAGTACTGATATCATCAGAGGAACAGTGTTTTATTTCTTCACTTGATTTTGTAGTCAAGTCTAGTTGTCGGGTTTTGTTTTGGCTCCACCACTTTATGTAGCTGGTCAGGTCAATCTTCCTATCAATGCAAAAACTGCCTCCAAAGTCACCTTCTCTTGCTGGATCTTCACCTGCACCTTTTCAATTTAATTTTTTTTATAAGACATTTGACTTTAAGGATAAAGTCAGATTAAGATAACGGTTCATAGATATAGCTTGTTTCCCTAACAAAAACAGAGATGCTTAAGGTCCAGTTACCCACCATAAATGCTGTTGAAGTATTCTGATCCACCAACGCGACCAAACGATGACTCCCATCGGCTAGTATGTAAAAGCAACAAATTCGCAGAACAAAACCAAGGATTTAATAAGTTCGCATTCTTTGAATCAATCAAAGGGAATAAAAGAAAAGAAAGCGAAAGTTTGAGCTGGCATCATTGTTAGAATTGATATTACGAATGCTGCATAACATGAAAGAGACTGCAAACTAACTGACAGACCAGCCTATCCAATAATATCATCCTAGAAAGAATGTTCAGTCTGGGATATAGATTTTAGAGACATTATGAATCCAAAGCTCCTAATGCTTGCTAACCTTAAGAAGTTGAAGCAAATGCGGTATGTACACACCCAAGTTCAAGCCAATGTGGTATGTACACACCCATGTATATACAGAATTTACCAAAAAGCAAGTTCATATTGTAGTAGCAAACCTAGAAAGCCCTCGATATTTGGAGACTCCTCTTGAAAAACCACTGCTCTTTCTGCAATAATATTTAATGAGAATCGAATAATATTAGTGGAGTGTATAACGTAAACAGATAGATGATGCATGATACATGTTCACTTACCTACGAAGAGACACGAGGTACTGTTCTCTAGAGACATTCTGCATCTCTTCAAGATCTCTGGTATAGTCCTTGACCTGCATACGTTGTCATGCTTAGTAGACTGTACAGTACATCTACTGACCTAATTGAGTTGGCGCCGGCGGGATGTGTAAAAAAAAAAAAAATCTACTTAGATGACCAACAAGAAATTAGCAATATGAGTGTGCAGCATGATTTTTTTCCTTCATTCTTTTTTAGGTTTAAAAAAACTTAAGATAAAGCAGGATACCACACGCAAGAATCAAAACTTTAGACTGTTGTGCAAAACGATTAAGGAAAAGGATTGGGAATGGGATTATCTAACTGGAAAATTAATGAGTGTCCCAGGTCCCCAATATTTCAAGGCAGCGAGATCATAAGCTCTTGCTGCAGCCTCCTCATCATCGTAAGCACCTGTCATTGTGTAATGCGGGAACAAATGAGAAAGAGCTTATAAAAGCTGGCAATTGGCATCAACCAGTTCCAAATAAGCACATATACAGCTTTACTTACCTAAATAAACTGGCCGAATAGGTTGTTCAACAAACCATTCCACGGGCATTACAAAGAGAAGACATAACATCAGTTCAATAAAGTGAATAATCCAGATTTGTTCTAGCAATGTGTCAGAGGTTTTGTTGAGAGAACGAGAGCAACCTTGCTTTCCTTTCTTATTCTGATTCTGGTTCCATGTACTTTTATCCCAGAGATGAGCTTCATATCGACCAGTCCATCTATGCCTAGAGGCCATCAATATTGAAAGGTTTAGCATCAGCGACATGCCAATCAGGACAAAAATAAGCTCCGGTCGATTAGATCATCAAAACATACATAATGTAATGAACGTGAAGGTATCTAATAACCCCAAAAGAATTTCGACCTAACTGAATTCACCGGTAAAATTGATGCAAGAGCTAGGCGGCATTTAAGTGAGGATCTACGGAGTTCACTCGTGAACTCATCAAGCTTAAATGTCTCATAAAGTACTCTATCACACTTGCTGAGTCGCCAATAACATTATACCTAATATCTACACTCGTATACACACATCACATAACTATACTCACAGCACCAATCGCGATTACATTATACAGATATACTACTGTTCCTTCGTACTTCCTGAAATTTAGCCAGCACTTAATATTTCTTGTGGTAAGTACCCCTTCTATCTGACCATGGAATCAGCGATATGGCATTTTTCACAGTGAACACGACCTCAAAATCGTATCGCAGTGAATCTTTGCTTAAGGACACGTCAATGAGCGTCCTCGAATCACACACAGCACGATAACGAACGACGACGATGCGCAGCGTACACCTTCTTATGCACAAGCAGCGGCTTAGAATCGGCAAGAATCTATAGGAAGAACCCGATGAATCAAAGGCATGTATGCTAACCGACTATTAGCTTCTTCAGTGCGCACTATACAAAGATTTTTCCATGGACTACCTGGTGACGCCACGGTAGATGGAGCTGCGTTTACCAGCGGCACAGGGAGGCATTTTACTGATGCGCTCTTTGGCGGTGCAACCTCTCTCCTTCTTCGCCTTCTTCAGCCCTCGGTAAAGCAGCATCTGATCGCCCCCCGCCGCAGCCGCCGCCTCCGACGCCTCTCCGCCGCCTCCGGACTCGGACTTCAGGCCCGGCTCGGAGGAAGAAGAAGCCATGGCGAAATCGAAAGCCACCAGCTCCCAAAGTCGTCGTCGTCGGAGAGAGACAGAGAGAGAGAGAGAGAGAGAGAGAAGAACTCTCGACCGAACAAGAAGAAGAGAGCGAAGTCCAGAAAAGGAAGAGAGAGAGGGAGGGAGGGAGGGAGGGAGGCAATTCGAGTGAAAGTGTGGGATGCGGTGTATATGATTCACAGGGGCGGAGTGGAAAAAACTACAGTGAGCGAGGGGAGGGGCGAGGAAGAGAAGGCGGGGCGAATGACGGGAATGCCCCTGGCCAGCGACGGGAGCGACACGTGGCGGGCGAAGCGCATGTATTGGAAAAGAGGTCGTAACGGCTAGGATGACGAGGAGGACAATAGCGTAATCTCCGTGTGTGCACGTGGAGTGGAGTGGAGTGGATGGCGTGTACCGCCAATTGTCTCCAATTTTTTTTTTTTTTTTTGTCATGCATGTCAGGTCAGGGTTAACTGTTGAGAAAAGACAGAGCGAGCGACCCCCACTTTTCGCCTTCGGCGATAATTGGTAATAAGGGAGGGTGAATTCTTTGACCCAAAAAGGAGGAGCATTTTTGACTTTCTTACTTTGGTGGAACAACAAACGGCTCACGTTCCATCATCATCGATCACGCCTGGTGGTGCGGTGACTACCGTTTCACAGTGAGTTTGGGACCCACAAGCCCACCAGGCCGATCCAGTTCAGCAACATCTTCATCATCGAGTGGACTGAAACCGAAAGTACAAACTCGATCGCGCGGCGAGACCTGCAATGTCCGGGGGATCCTGAAAAGCAACGTTGGATTGCCCTCCCTCTCTCGTGCACGAGCTTTCGCTGGGATTCCCGTTTTGTTTCCATAAGTAGAGATTATTTGACGCGATGAAGGGTTTGAAGTAAAACAAAAACGGGAACAAGAAGAAACATGAAATATGAATGAGATGATTACAACGCTTGGGCACGGGGGAGGTCGTATCGGGCTCCTCGGTCGTCCAATGTGATCATCATGCTGAAAAGAGTGGGTGAAATTCTCGGTCATCGGAACTTTGGCAGGACAGACCGCAATCAGGCTCTCCCCAGGGATTGCGGCATGTGGTCTTTTTGGGCTTCCAACGATCGAGGTTGGCGAACCAAGTCACCACCTTCCAATATTATCTACCGCATCGTCTTAAAATCGGTATGATCTGAACTAAAGAGAGATAAGCGCACTAGTTCAACCTCAAATTCTTTCCCCATGCAAAAATTGAAAGTAAGCTCTTTTTTTCCTACATTTTCCATTAATACTACGGAAAATTAGCACTTCTCGAATTTTAATAGATCTATAAGCCGAAACATAACAGGAGCTTCATCTACGGGAAGGTAGGAACTTCTTCTTCCTCCTTTTCTAAGGGGGCTTTGTCAGATAATGGCCATGTGGATTCCCTCAAAATCTTTTTTATCCGATCCAAAGAACCAAGGTTCCAAAGTCGCCTAACCCTGAACCTCTACCATTCCATGGAAGGCAGATGCCATCGAGTGAAAAGCCTCCCCTCCTCCTCCTTCAGGGGCTTTGTTAAGACAATGTCACAATGGTCAAGTGGATTCCGTGACAACCTTTTTCATCCGATCCAAAGATCCAAGGCCGGAAAGTCAGTCGAAAGCTGGACCTTGTACCATTCCGAGGAAAGGCCTCTTAGCTAAGGATTATCTTCTTTAACCTGCACCCTCCCACATATGCTGGTATATGAGCCGCTATACGTTTTGGTCCCCGCAATATTCATCCTATCTGCAAGCTTGATCCTTTGGATGTGAAAGAGTTGTCATGAACATCTCGTTGGCTTTATGTGAAGGTGCCAGTGGTTGAATGCTACGATCTAATGCCAAGTCAGCAGACTTCTCTTTTTAACAACCCTGAAGCACAACCGCGATGAAACAGAGGAAATGAAAACGAGGAAGCTAAAACGGATAAGATGGGATTGGGAAGTCATTTAAAATGAATTTATAAGCTAAACAAATGAAATAAAACAATGAGGTATAGGCGTCCAGGATGTATCTGCAACGAAATATGCTTACTGCGGTCAGACCATGCATTCAAATTAGACAAAGGCTTAGCATTATGCAAGCAAGTGATGATGGATGGGAGGGGAGGAGAGAAAATGAGAGGTGGAGTAAAATTCCAAATTATTGCTAGAAACAAATTTCAAAATTTTCAAAAATCTCTACCCATACTAATGTTCTCTCCCCTCCCCCCTTCCTACACAAAGCCTTAAAGATATAAATTGCTCTCTGTTGATATGCACAACCAATCTCTTTCTGCAGGCATCATGCAAGCAAGAATCAACATAAAAAATGTTCAACCGAGATCAAAAACTCAAGTCGCATTAGGAAAAGGAACAATGCTAAGTAAAACAAGTCAAAACTTTTGTGTGCCCACAAATGATATCGCTGCAAGTAACTAGAGCTAATCAGACACCAATTCTGAGTTGAAGTATGACTCATCAACGGATCCATGATGTGATTGAAATCATAATACACATGTCAACCACTGAAGATTCCAAAGAAACAATAATAATTGAAGATGGATATCCATTGTGGATCATAAAGAAAGATGACATCCAGGCAAGATAATCAGGAGTCTGCTTACCAACTCGATGATATATTGAAGCAGCATGTTCAGCGCCGGCACTCCTTTGGGAAAACGAGATTATGTCATGATACATGCTATTTGAAGGTTGAATTCCTGCTTCTTCCATCCATTCTAGTATCTAGACATGAAGATGTTTTTTAGTTCTCCATTCATATTGGACCTTTTTCCATTGCTGTAATATTTTGTTTGGGCTAAAGATTAAAATATTATATAAAATAGCATAATCCGTCAACAAATGGGCAATCACAGGTCAGCTTGCCCGAAGAAAATAATTATAGGAATTACATCAGACAACATAATCCTGATTAAGGACTTGACAAGACATAAGTTCATCGTGCTTGTTACCTCAATATATTTCCTCCAATTTCCAGCAGCCAGAAGATTTTTCAACAATATTGTGTAGGTGGAGGACTTCACTTCAGTGCCAGATGCCAATATCTTGTGGAAGAACTGCAAACCGCGAAAATAACCCATATTAACCAATTTTGAACCCTAACCAACGAACTCTCATGAAAATTAAAGAGAGAGAAAATCCAGCCACTATTTTGCAGATTCTTGAGCAGACATTTTAATAATTCTCAAGATATTCTTCCAAATGAAGGAAAGCTATAACAAGATTGGCAAAAGAAGGTGTTTGCAGAGGTTCACGTGTTTTACGAAAAGCTGAGCTTTTTCACTTTCACATCATCTGTTCTAGGAGAAAGGACCATAGTCTCAACTCAACCAACTGCAAGTGCTTTTTTTGTGGCTTGACAAGGACGAGGAGGGAAAGGGGGGGCTTCGTTGGATTCTCATCAAATTGTTTTTTTTTTTCCAATTACCTTTATCATTGCGTCAGTTTTCCCACTTTTTCCAAGAAAATGCAAAAGTTGATTTAGCAATCCAACTGACACCATAGATAAGGAAGGCTCAATCAATCCAGCCATAGTAATTGCTGTCCTCCAATCTCGCAATCTTGAAATGAAATTCAAATTAGATTTGCTCTGGGGTTATAGACAGTAAGTACTTGAAGAAAATGAGGAAAATCAATTTCACAGAAAGGCACCCCTCAGAACTTGAACAATGAATTATCAAAATGAGATGGGAGTTATAGCAGTAAAATGAAAAGCATAAGATATCGAATTCTCTTCAGATATATAATCAAGTGATACAGCCATTTGCAGCTACTAGACATTATGTAAAAGTTTAAAACCAATGACACATTGTGTGATTAGAAAGAGAAATATCTGCAGGAATACAATAACGTATTGGTCCCCCAAAAAATATTTGGAGAAATTATATAAAACTCAGAGACATTAAATCGAAAGATGATCGGTCGTAAGAGGCAGTGAAAATGCAACGAATGAAAGCATTTGCATTGCGCAAGATATATGATTCCCATCCAGTGATTATTTTCTGACTAACCATCCATCAACATTCGTCACTACCAATTAAAGCACTATTAAACGATTCCAAACCCTGATGACAAAAGAAAACTTTAAAAAACTAACTGCAAAGTGCTTCAGTTGGCTTTAAATACACAATATCCTATAGCTTTTTGCAAGGACCACTTTTTTGGTCTTCCGATAAATAAACAGTACATACGGAAAATGATGGGATCGCCATGGAGTTTTTAGCCATCATGCCTGATGTGCTTCATGCTCCATAAAAGGGAAGCATGTGAAGATTTTACCTGTTGCCGTAAAAAAAAACTGCTTTACAGAAAGAGAATGAAAAGCGCTACTGCAGAAGGTAGCACATGGAGATGTCATCACATTGCCCTGAATAAAAACTGCTTTTACAGTGGTTTTTACAAAAAAGAATGGAAACCACTGATCTAACCAATTTACTAAAGGTACAGCCACGTTATCAACCGAACTTTGAATAGTATCCTGGTTAACTACATAATATACGCAGACACATACAGAGGAGAAGTTCAAGCCAGTTACAAGAAGATACTTCCCTCCTTCATTTCACAAGAGAGATGCCTGTGGTCTCCCCACTTGTACAGGCTAGTGGAAACTTTATAAGGAATTTGAAAGTATTTAGACAAAGTAATTCCAAGATCCTTCCAGCCTCCAGTCATATTCACACTCATGGGTGACTACTTCCTTAGAAGATTGCCTCATGAATTACAATAGACTAGTAATATTTGCCCATAAATAAAAAATGAACTATAAGAGCGTAAGTGTCACATATTCAAAGCTTATTCTAACATTAGTGCTGTCAGGAACTAGAATTGCTAAGATCTATCCTATATAATGCAAAACCAATTCGCACAAGAGCAGACAGAACTGTAATCTAAAAGTTAAAAAAAACAAGCACAATTAGGCTTACATGCTACAAGCTGACAGCATTTCAAATAGTATAGCATCATTGAAGGGCAGGTTCTTTTCTTTCATATATTCTCCAAGGATGAGAACCTTAGATGACCGACCTCCTTTATTGAAACTTCTCATCAGAGCTGAGCACGCTATTGTGTCCAGATTTACTTTGCTCATTTCCATTTCCTGGAATAATGAAAAGGCCTTTTCCCAATTCTCTGAATTTGACAGCATGTGTGAGATCTAACCTGGATAATCTTATCATATTGAAAGGTTAAAGAAAAAGAAAGAACTTACCCGCTGCATTATATGCATGTATCATTGCTGTATATGTAACAACATCAGGAGAACAACCAGCCATTTTCATCTCGCTGAACAGGGATTCTGCTTCAGTGACCTGGCCCTGAAACACGACAATAACAGGAAAAAATAAATAAAATATTAGCTTCATAAAGTTTGCATCATTATTCGAAGCACGTCTTGCCCAAATTCTTGCCTGTCCACTATAGGTGCAGATTACGGCCGAGTAAACCTCCTTTGTCAAAGGAACATTCAAATCCATCATCTCATTGAAAAATTCAAGCGCCTCATTGTACTTTGACATCCTGTAGCAACCACTTATCAACACAGTGTAGGTAATGCAATCAGGTTTTACTTTCTTTGCTCTCATAGATCTGTAAATTTTAGTAGCTCTCTCAAATTCCCCAACATTCATGTAGCTCCCAATAGTTGAATTATAGGCAGCTGTATTGAGTTCTATTCCTCGCATCTGTGCCGCTGTAAGCACAGTATCAATGTTGACCTTTTCCCTGCAACGGCCACAGGCTGCTAATAGTGTGCATATAGAAACAATGTTGGGCTGAATCCCTTGCAGTTCCATTTCTCGCAAAATCTCAACAGCTTCAACAATCAAACCTTTTGATCCATAAGCATCAATGAGTGCATTGTAACTCACTATATTTGGTTTGCATTTGTTCCTTTTCATCATGTCAAATACATTTCTGGCCTTCTTTGGTTGCTGAGATCTCCCATAAGCATTAAGTAGAGAAGTATAAGACACCACATCTGGTCTGAGACCACTTCCTTTTATCTCATTAAACACTGATAAAGCCTCATTGCTCATTCCATGAGAAGCATATGCACCTATAAGGGTGTTATAAGAGACAATATTAGGTTTTACACCTTCAGCAAGCATTGTGTCAAAGACAGCCCTGCAGTTCTGAATCTGTCCAGAGACTGAATACATATGAATGATGGTAGTGAACGTCACAATATCAGGATGGCATTCAGCTCTCTTTTCCCTCATGGAATTAAAGATATCAGCGGCTTCCCCATATTCTTCAAGCTTCACTAAGCAATACATGACAATGTTAAGAGTAGTGGTATCAGGACGTATATTTGTCCCTTTCATCAGTTGGAAATAGGATAAAGCTTTCGAGTACTGAGAGCCACTCTTGTAGGCAGATAAAATGATATTATGCGTCACAAGATCAGGACCCACTCCATTTTCTGTCATTTTCTGGCACAGTTTGAGAGCTTCCCTCCAATTTCCACTAGATCCACATGCATTGATCAAGTTGTTGTACGTTGATCGACTAGGAGGAATCTGCAAGCACGGGATAGTGTCACGATATTTGATTACACAAAAATATTTATAGTGCCTAGAATAAGATGTTATAAAGCAAGGAAAAAAGTACAAGTCTGCGTATTTGCACACGAGTTAACCCATTTGGTCACTTGATGGGAACTGCTCTTCCACTGCCATCTACTCCAACAAGTACTAGCTAAATCCTAAGTTCCCTGATGACATCCAAGCAAAGTTGTCCAGAGAGGGATATTCTAACTTTTCTACTCTTTCATATAGTGCAAATATATGATTGAGAAAGATGATATCCAGAAATGGCAATGGCATGCTCATGAACATGCATTTAAGGACTACATGAGGTACTCATCATGAAATTGAGAAAGCAAGAAGAATAAAACCATCATTAAATCCAGTTTCATTAACTTGGGCTTTCTAACAGCAATGTAAACAACAGGTTCTCCTTCTATGATACCATATTATTGTCCTCCGAAAAGTATAGGTCACGCAAGAAACAAAAAGTTTACTTCGGACACAGGAGAGAAAAACATCAGGAAGAAGAAATCCATTTCATGCAAGAATTACATTAAGCATTTTTCACCAAGTGGAAAAAGCTACTGGAAAAGGTTGGTCCTATCCTAAGTACTTCGCAAATCTTGAAGGCTACAAATGGAAGCTTGTATCACATCAGCACCATTTCTTATGAAAATGTTGCTGAAGGAAGCTCCCATCAAATCAGATAAGAATCATGAGAATAAAATGGAAATACCCACAGCCTCGCGGAGCATATCTTCCATGATATTCATAGCCCAGCGCCACTGACCCGCTCGTCCATGTACATTTATAAGAGCATTATAGGTTTCAGCATCAGGCTTACACCTGCAGAGGAGAAACTTAAGTTGACGTGGAATCATCATTAGTAAGGGGATTATCCGTCTTATGGATCCGCGAGCATACACAACTTTCAATGGATCAACACTGTATTCTAAGATAAGATAATACGCAGGTTGAACAAACTAAAACAAAGAGTCAGTCAGTATGCTGCTAAGGGGAAACCATGGTGCAAAATCTGAGGTATCGCTAAGGTTTGCCAATGCTCGTCCGCGTAAAACAGAATGTTTTTGCCGTTCTATTTCAGTGCCAGTAGATTAAATAGCATTACTCCACATATTAGACATAAAAAGAGCATTAAGATAAAAAGCACATCCCCTGGAAACTATGTGTGATTGCCTAAGGAACATTTTTGTCTCCTACCATCAGATATTCGAAGCAATGGAAGACAAGGAGGAGGATAAAGAAAGCATAAAGGAGCTCATTCACAGTACCTCCACTTTTGCATCTCAAAGAACAAACCACGAGCCTGATCAGTCTGGTTATGTCTAGCATGCAACCTTATCATCATATTATAGATGTCTTTACGAGCACAGTAGTTCTTTTGGTTCTTCATCCATTTAAAAACTTCATGGCTATGTCCAATAGACCCCCTTTGTGTAATCTCCTGCAAAACATAAAAGATAGAAAGTGAGTAGTTCCACTCAAATTTCATTGATGATTAACCAAGAGAGAAGCATCAGATTTACAAGTGGAATCAGAAAAAACATCAGTCTGTTTTCGCTTGACAAATTAACGCAGAAATCTGTCTATCATCGTGTTTTAATTCAAATATGAAGCGACATGCAAAAATCAGAGTCCTTCCTAGCGCGAGATGATACCGCCAAACTGCATGAATATCTGCTAAACCTGGAAATGAACTCCGCCAAGTTTCACCCCGACAATCCTAATCAATACATACGTAAAGTAAAACGTACGCACTAATGCTGAATTTCGCCATTTCAAACTTCGAATTGAATGCCTCTTACCTCTCATCACATGCGGATTGTATTCTAGAAACCAAGTAGCGACCACCATAAACTAAACTTAACCGTGTCAACAAAGCAAACATACAAATCCAACCCTACAACCAAGATAGCAGTGACAATCGGCACACTCTCAAAGCCAAAACGATAACATTACCAATTTCACCTTTCTAGTTCCTGTGTTTCAGGGCTAGTGAAATTCATTCGCCAATTACGATATTCACCAACAAGTTCTATACCTTACGACGATACCTTGATAAGAAGCGGGAAGTTCTTCCTCGCGAACCTTCCAACCCAGTGATTCAACACTCCCTGAACATCCTCCCAATGCTTGAGCTCCAAAACCTTCTCGACTACCTCCGAAACGGTCCAGTCCTTCTGGAACCGCTCGGCTTCCACTCGAATCCTGTACCGCCTCGGTATATCCTTCTTCCTGAGCCCGCTCACTCGAGTCGAGACCTCGTGTCGCCCCTCGTCGTAGTCCACGAGCACGGACTTCTTCGCCTCGAACGCCGCCGACTGGTCCGCGGAGGACGTTTTGCAGGTGACTCGGGCGGTGGAGCGAGCGCGACGTGGACGCGGGGGGAAGCGAGTCGAGTCGGAGGGGTGAGCGTACTCGGCGAGGTAAGGGCGGGGGGTGTGGGCGGGAATCGTTGCAGCCATGAGGAGGCGAGAGAGAGCGGTGATGGAGTTCGTCGGCGGATGAGAGTTCGCGGTTGCCACGGCCAAAGCCCGACGGGAAGCGTCGAACTTTACCGGAGATGAGTACTCCGCTTGAGGATTAATCGAACCGGTGGCAGCGGCAGAGTGCCAGAATATACTCAGGAATCAGGATAGGGAGAAAACGGCCAAGTTACGTGAAATGAGACCGGTTGTCGGGGGCCGTACCTTTTTTTTACAGATGGCCCAAATGTTTTATATTTAGAATATAAGTTTTTTTTTAATTTTTGATTATTTTATCTTTTTAATAATAATTCATACAGTACATTAATAATACGGACGGCTCGAATTTCAAAAACCGAACTCATGATAAAATGGCGGGCGGTCAATTCTAATGGCTAGTACCTTTCCTTGTAAAAGTCAACTTTTCGCTTGGACTTGAGAATTTTTTTTTTTCTCGAATCATTTTATTTAAAAATTTTGTAAATTTTTCCAATTAACTATGTTTGCCTCTCTAGATCAAGTTAATCGGAACTTTTCCATTTGATTAGGCAAATAAAAATCTAACGAGAAAAGCTAAAATACGATAACCAAGTTGATAAATATTTTTTAAGAGTTACTATTCAATTTCCCTGAAAAATGATTTCTTAGTATTTATTTTCAGAAATATTTTTTTAAAAATTGTACTATTCGTATTCAATTGAATTCGAATCTAACGAATTACACTGACCAATGTCTTCTGAATTTCTCTTTTTATTACAAAAATAATAGAAAGAGATGCAAAAATCTGGCCCAAAAAAGGCTTTTGGGTTGAGAATGGAGACTCGGGCCTGTCCTAGGCCCATGGGAAGTTGCCGGGGGACCCACCAAATGGCTATGCGTGGGCCTCGATTGGATCTAGAAATATCTCTCGATTGGAGCAGTTTACAATTACGTACGGCCCCTGACCGGAGTGGACCATGCCGAGCATCGCCCCCAAACCGATACGCTGGTGACGGAGGAAGCCGACGTTAGAGTCTGTCAAAAGCGGGTCACCAGTGTGTAAACCCCACGGTTAGCCTGACCCGACGCCGATTGCGTCATACAAACTCAAAAAACCCCGTGACCAATCGCGAATCCGGTCACGCCTTCACGGTTCGATAGGCCATCGGCACATGAATCGTGATTAAATTAATGTTCAGCAAATTCGTAGGTTAGGGCTAACAGTAGCTTAGAGGGCCGAGGACCTATTACAAATTCCCCAACGGCTTATTAAGGTTCGAGCTAATCAAATCGCTCTCCACACCAATGTAAAAGCTGCTTTACGGCTTTCAAAGCACCAACTTTATTTTTTCTAGTGACGTGTCCTGAGTTGGGGCTTCGAAAATCTAATCACCTTTTACTAAGCAACACCTAATTGAGCATGCTTAATGTAATCACTTTTGCTTAAATCCAGAAGCACGCGGTCTGAACTGAACTGCTGAGCCGGATGGCTTCGCTCTCACGTCCATGCTTTTGTGGATAAAGAAAAGGCTCGTGCTTTTTAACTTGCGAATCTATTAAACAATTCCGAATTCCACTTCTGGATTCAATGCTTTTTTGGTGGTGATTGCGATTGATCCTCCTGGACTGACTTTTTCGTGTTTTAGATGTCCAGTGCGATCTGGCCGGCTCAGCAATATTAAAAAGTCGCAAAAAATAATATAAAATAATATAATAATAATAATACTCCACGTCGCTTACTGAATCAATTTCGCGAGCGGATCTTATTATCCTTAACATTGCTCTGATTTTTACAGTTTAACTAGCGGTGGAAACTCTGTCTATTGGGATCCATTGTCGGGATGATCGTATAATTTAGTCCTTGCAATTTTCGGAAAAGTGCTTGTTGCTCTTGAGTTTCAATCAGACTCAACTTTTGTTTAAGGGGGTCCAAATTTGCGGAACTAGATTAATTCGGTTAGATATTTAGGTTCTGCGTGATAAAACTCCTGGCAGTAAAATGCGTTTGGTAAAACCCAATTTGAAGTAAAAAGCCGTTTAGTAAAAAAATTGACTTCTGGCAGGATTTTCTACTTCTGACAATATTTATGGCCGATTTTGAGAAGTAAACATTTTTTACTTCTCCATTCGAGAAGCCATTTCAAACCTTTTTTTAATAATGTTTCGAACACTTTCTTTTTTTATCATTGTCAAAAGCATTTATTTATCAGAAATCAACTTTTGAAATAGCAGATGAAAATTCAATTTATACTTCAAAGCAAAAACTGAAAAATCCATTTCCCTGCTAGAATCAATTCTCGCCCGAGAATAATTATCATGCATGCCCTACTTTTTGCCAACTTTTCCTTGACATCAACGTCATTACTAGAATCGACGGTTTTGAATGCTTATGACGCTACTTTACCACAATCTTGATCGTTTTTTATCAAGACCGTCAAAAAATCTTCCTGTTTGAAAGCAAATAACTAATGACTTTTGTGGCGTCTCGGGTCGCCACGCTATCGATTATTATTCTCTATTTAATTATGTTTAATATAGTCACTAGACTAATAGCATGCGGAAGACTTAAAACTGCAGATTATGAATCCGAAATATCTCATGGCCAAATCTAACATAGTCACGAATCAAAATGCAAGTCGAGTCTTCTCATACCAAAAGGTGATATCATATATGCTATAAATTCGTAGATCATGCTTTAGAGGTTAATAACTACAATCATAAGACAAGAGTCATCGGTAATCAGGCGAAATTGGAATGGCAAAAAGGTGACTACTCTATCGTCAACAAAAGTCGCCTAAAGCAAAAAGAGTCTCCAAAAGCCAGCTCCGGTGCTCAATCCTCCTCCTTAGATGGATCGGTGATCATCAGGTCCTCGTCTAAAGCAACATCGTCTTCAAGCGACTCTAGTGGCAATACGTATACATCCGGCTCGGCAGATTCCGGAGGAGAAAGAGGTGCAACAGGAGAAGGCACGGCAGGAGGAGCAGGCACGGCAGGATCTACAGGATCCGGGGTGCATCAAAGATGTCCTCGGGAAACGGACCAACCAACATATCCCCTACTCAAATATAGATAGAATACCAGCAATATATGACTAAGCCATGAGGAGCTCCCTCGTCAACGCACAAGGCATATGCGTGCACAACAAGTCACAAATGCACGTCAAGATGAAAAATATCACAATAATATGACTCAGAATCAAAGGGAACACCAAAGCATCTAAATGCAGTAGCCACGAATGCTAATCTGTAAAATTAAATCGCAAACGTGGTTTAGCACGATAGCTAACAAGGAAAACGTTCAACCCCAACATAGGCACCCTAGGATTTCCTAAACCAAGGCTATATATGAACATATATAAATATTCGAGAAATAAAGACGACAAAATGCCATCAAGCATCATGACTAACGTAAACAACAAGATTTCCAAGAATATGACATGCTCCTCATTCATCACACCATTGCAAGCCATTCGACTTGCAACTCCCTACGCCAAGGCTCCAGGACGCAAGGCACGACTCTTCCTAGCACTTAGCTTAGGATCCTCAAGTTGTACAAATCCCTGCACACAATCAAGGGGCGACCAACTCAATTTAGTGCACTGAAAAGAAATTACTCCTCAAAGATCATCTCATCGGGTATCAAATCCATGTATCAATGTCTGTTGGCCGAGCACAATTCAGTCCTCGTTTCCATTCATCGCATGCAGTTCAACGATGTGATGTCAATATAATACCAACAATAGTCATACCGAACCTCCTCAACGAATCGAACTGTTAGCTTTCTCTCTCTTTACTCTCGAGTCAATGAAATTCTTGCCAATCAGACGACAATTCTAGCTTGAGTGTTCACCAAGTCTTAGTTTAAGAATTAAACAAGGCACCATAAAAAATCAGACTTAAGCCATTCCCTTCTTGATCTCTCGACTTAGACCCTCGCCGAGAACAATCATCAAAACTTCAAGCATAAGATTAACTACTTAAATCTCAGCTTTGTTCCTTCATTTTCCTTCCCTTTCCTTACCAATAAGACTCACCTTTACTTCCTCCAAGTTCAGTCCTTCAAGCCAATACCCAAGCACACCAATTTGATCTTCATTCACTATCAATTTCACGCCAAATCAGTCCTGACCTAAACCGAACACAGATTCGGTTTTCTAGCCGTAAATCAGACCCGAAACTCCTGAAACAATAGGGCACACCATATAATTATATCCTATGATGAAATCGAAGGAATCCCTTGCCTTTTCGACGCTTCTAATCTATTATTCCTTTGTGTTTTTTCAGGGGTGAGCAAAAAAAACCCGTCCGAACCGAGACCGTCCGAACCGGATCGGGACTGGTGGTTCAGTTTCTGATTTTAGAGAGATCCGGTCCGGTTCTCGGCTTCTA
Organism: Rhodomyrtus tomentosa; assembly: GCA_028455895.1. Taxonomy (NCBI): domain Eukaryota; kingdom Viridiplantae; phylum Streptophyta; class Magnoliopsida; order Myrtales; family Myrtaceae; genus Rhodomyrtus; species Rhodomyrtus tomentosa. Next base: position 36,349,381 of record JAPCWY010000010.1, read on the forward strand.
AAATTGAAACCGGTGACCGGGTAATCCGATTTTCGGTTCTAGGCCTAGGACTCGACCGAATCGAATTATTTTTTATTTTTAGTTTTTTAAAAAGTAAATTTAATGTTTACTTGTTTAGGCGTAGGTTTGCTTCGCATATATCTTTTTTTACCTCTTTTTTTTTTACTTTCGTATTCCTACTTCGTGAACTCGCTTTTCGATTTTTGTGATGAACGTAGGTGATAAGTTTGTAATGTAAAATTGACCGGATCAAAACTAAACATTTGCTATTTTTTTTCGCAACCACCGATTTTTTGGGACCGCCCGAGAACCGGACCGGACCGATGGTCTAGTCCGATTTTCGATTTTGAGGGTGGCCAGTTCAATCCGCAATTTCGAAAATGGAGATCGGAACCACCAGTCCGATTCCCAATTTTTTATGGGAACCGGATCGGAACTGCTCACCCCTAGCGTTCCTCTCCTAGTTCAAATTGTCCGAAATTTCCAGCTTACTCCTTCCATTTCTTTTGCTGGTCGTGAGGCATAAAGGGGTGAGAAGAACAAGAAAAACTCTCTCTTTTTATCTAGATCAAATAAGGGAATTGGAATTGTGCCTCACACTGTTGGGCAAGTGGCGATTAACCTATGGAAGTACTTATGGTCTCTAGACAAGTGTCTAATCGCATGTCATGGTGTTGTGATGTCCCCAGTGGGAAAGTGCATGATTTAATCCCCTTAGTTTAGCGCCATTTGTCCAAAATCTCAATGATTTGACTTCCCTCCTCATATTTATCTTAACCGTCATGGGCCGCTAATTCTTGTTGCTCAAGTTTAAGGAAAAAATGGACTTTGTGATCGTGGACATTATAATCTTCACGAGCCTCCTCCCTTACCTGACCATTTCCTAAGCATTCAGCCATTATAAAAAAAAAAAATTAAGGTCATTCATGATCTTTCCTCTTATTTTCATTCCAATGTACAATCTTATGTGATTTATAATTTCCTTTATTGTTCCTAATATTCATTAAATGACCCCTATCAATTACGGTAAGTCCCTAAATATCCCACCAAATGAAGTTAAACTCGTGTCCAATGTCGAGACCTCTCTTCCTCGATTTATATTTTCGACCACCTTGACCTCTTTGCACATCGTCTCTTCTACTTATTTTTCTTTGACTCTTAATTCTTATGGACAAACTTCCACATTTTGACTTGCTCTTCCCAACCTCATGTGCCACTAATCATGGCTCGGTTCCAATGCCATCTCAAGTTCTAAATTCATGTGAGCTTCTTTAGTATATCCCAACTTCTTTTATTTACCACTATCCTAGGAACATAAATCATTGCGCCATGAGTCAGCTTTCTGATCTCTTTCGATCGTCCTAGATCATTAGGAATCTAATAAACATGGGATATTATAGTTTCGGTCCGCAATAATCTCTCGAGAGAACGATTTCTCGATCATGCCTCATGGGACCCAAATTCTTCATCTCGTTGAAATTCAATTACAAAATGTCTACGTATAGAAAATCATCAAATAAATTACGGATAACGACATAAGTGGACTTCGAACTTTGACCAAATGTGCATTGCAGTCCTTAAACTTTTAATTTGATCAATATGATCCTTGAACTTTAACCTAATATGCAACGTAGTCCTTGAACTTTTAATTTGATTAATATGATACTTGAACTTTTGAAACATGTTCAATTTAATTTCTGAATTTGAATTAATTGAAGGATTACAGTAAACATCTTCCTGTAATTCAGGGTTAAATCGAACATGTTCCAAAAGTTGATGTATAATATTGATCAGCTTAACAATTCATGAATTATATTGCACGTTGGGTTAAAATTCAAGAATTCTATCGGCGAAATTAAAAGTTTAGAAGTTATACCACATATGAAATCAAAGTTTGGAAATGATTTGCGTCAGTTTGTCGATAAATATGGCAGGATAAAAAACAAGAATTGGAATTTAAAGCGCCATGCAGAAATGAAGAAACACGTTTGCACGGGTTTCATCGAAGGTTCCATCAGATCTCAAGGCTGTTTTGTTTCGGTCTCGTTCGGTGGTCAATGTCCTGACACAACATTACAGATGTTCCGGTGCAGAGGAGGGCCTCACCGCAGGAGTGGCCACAACTGATGGTACGCGCGCTTCGAGGACTATTGAGATTGGAACGGGAGGGGGCCCCACGCCTCGATACCGGATCACCGAACCGACACCCGACGGGCCACCTCGGAAACCGGATAAACGGATCACGGCCGTCCGATCCTTCCTGCCCCACCTCCTCTGTCGACGGTTGGTAGCGCGGCACCTGCACTTAGGTCCACGTCCTCTCCACCACGTGATTCTGCGCTTCCTCCTTCCGGCTCCCCGTACTCTGCTTCGTCGAGAGGAGGAAGCATCACGCGACGGCGTACATCGTTTCTCGACAGGTGCGAAAGTAGGATGGTGCACGGTAATAATTCTTTTTTTAAATTTTCAGGGAAAATTGCTTAGTTAAAATTCAACCTGAAGTGTAAAGTAATTTGATAAAAAAAAATTAAATTCTGGTAGAATTTTTCACTTCTGACAAGATTTTCTAATTATCGCAAGATTTTTGGCCAATTTTGAGAAATAAAATTTTTTTACTTCTCCATTCGAGAAGTCATTCAAGCGGGGCCGCCGCCGATCGAAGCCACCGGTCACGACCGGCAGTCGCAGGTCGACGCCACCGGACTCCGAACATCGCCAGTCGCTGCCGCCGAAAGCCGAACGCCGCCAGTCGCCGCAGCCGACCGCCGCCATCGAACATTTTTTTAATGATGTTTCGAACATTTTCTTTTTTGATATTTTTCAACGCATTTCTTTATCAGAAATCAACTTTTAAAGTAGAAACTGAAAATTCAACTTCTACTCCACAGCAAAAGTTGAAAAATCAATTTCATTGCCAGAAGCACTTCTCGCCCGAGAAGTGTTGTCATGTACGCCCTAATATTCCGCTATTTATGTAAAAATAGAAAGGAAAAAAAAAAAGAATTACCCGCCTTGGAAGACATGGGCGGTTTCGATTCCCGGCCGATTCACGGTTCTGGTTCCCAACTTTTAAATTTATTTTTAAAATAATAAATTATAATTAATATATTATAATCAAATTGTACATTGTAATAAAAATTGAAAAAAATAGGGAGTAAGAATGGGCTTGAACTTAATGAATTATCAAAACCCATGTAGTTATCTTACATTTGGTAATCCCAATTTACCTCATCGTCAATCACCGTTGCTCGTTGTTGTGGTGGCGGTAATATCTCCACTGTCATCACTAAAGAATTCGTGTTCTTGATTCATCTCTTGTTGTCGAAATTTAGCTTTTGTCCACTCATCGACACAAGCTTGAATCTCAACATTTTCCGGACTTAATCTTGAACGGCAGGAGTCCAAAATTAATCTTCCAGCGCTAAATACTCGTTTAAATGCCACTGTTGCGGAATGGATTGATAATAATTGTCTTGCGATGAGGGAGAGAGTTGAAAATTAAGTTGAATGGTACTTTTACCACTCAATAATCTTGAAATCTGCGCTGTGATCGAAATTGTTAAACTAAAAAGCAATTATTAAATAGTTTTCTAATTCGAAAATACTACCTGTTGTCCTTTTATATTTTTTTGCATACTCATGAGCATTTTATTCCCTCTACTGAGTGAAATACTCGCATCGTTTTGTGAGATACTGTGTTGGGCAAATCCACATCCATTGTCGCTTAAACCATATCTACTACAAAATTTATTTTATAATACTACTATAACTTCTTTAACCTCTACTTGTATAATTAAAATATTTATTGTTTCATCCAAATGTAAATAATTATAATAATAAACATTCAGATAATCTAATAAATCATTTAATTTAGTACGTGGATCGAAAATAATATCAACTAAATAGACAAGAGTAATGTTCAAATAATAATGCAATTATTTTTCTCACATTACTAAAATATTCGAAACTAATTCAGTATTTTTTTCATATTTATTAAAAACACTAGCAATATTAATACACTCTATTAAAAATAAATGCATAGTAGGATAATAAATACCACATAAAGTATTAGGAGCATCATTAAAAACTTTCAAAAAATATAAAAAAAAATGCAAACGTCCCACGAGAACAATGTTCGAAATAAAGAAACATAATAAATTTTTGTGATCAAAAGTTTGTAAAAGCATCTCTTATGTAAAATTCCAACGAGTCAGAATATCTTTTGAATACCTTTTTGCCTTTCTCCCGTTTTGCTTACAAAATTTTCTTCATTTTTTCATAAGATGAGGACGGCTTCATAAAAATCTAATTGCATCATTTATTGGGTGGAAAGAAGTCACGAGAACTTGTAAATCATCATGTACACATAAATTCAAAACATGGCAAGCACATCTAATGTGAAAAAATTATCCGCCAAAATAGGGTTTACAAATTTTTTCTAACTTCGAAATAGAAGGAGTATTTGCGGCGGCATTATCAAAACCAATTGAAGAAACTTTATTAATCAAATCATATTCTTCTAAAACTTGCCTAATTAGTCTATAAATATTATGGGCCATATGCCTTTCAAGGAAAACTCGAAATGCATGAAGTCTTTTTTGAACAACTCAATCATCACTTATCCAATGTCATGTGACATTCATATAAGAATTAATATTCCAATAATCGCTCTAAATATCACTACCTATGTACATGTCCATTGAATTCTCTAAAAAAAAATTCAAATCCTTTTTTCGTTTTACATAAACCTATTTAAGTTCGCATTTAAAAGTAGTTTTCGAAACGGATAATGCTTGTAGAGCCAGTGTAGTGTTTACCGAATATTTAAAATTAAAATTTTCACCAATACTAAACATAGCATGCTCAATGGCAACATATTTAGCTAATGTTTATTTATAAAATGCATTAGTGAAATGGAATAAAGGATGAGGGTTAGGATTGACGAACCCGGAAATTTGTTGCTAGCTAGTGTCGATCTCTACTTGATTTAGATTTTTTTTGTTAGATGCCGACGAAATGTTCCGTAGCCATCTTCTTTACCAAGTTTGTATGTTTTTGGATAATATTTATAGCTTATATCAAAATTGCATTCGTTTTCATTCCATACTTTGTTGAAATATAGCCATAAGTCGGATTCTCAGCTGTTCAGTCCTGGCTCATTTGCTATCGATGTTTCTTTGACACCACTAGGAGGATAAAGACTTTCTTGCGTTGAGACGTGCCCGATGTTGGAATTAAAAATATTATCGTTTTCCCAACATGCATATTCACGAATATCATATTCATGAACACGATAATCAGATTCTCCCATCGGGTTTTTTCCATTTCCAGTATTTCTGCTTCCACTTGCCATTTTTTGAGAGAATTGATCGGAAAATTAATTCAAAGAATTAAAACGGAATTGGAAGAGAATAGCAGATTGAGAGAATTTGAGACATCGAGACTTGAAAGTATTTGAGAGAAATTGTGAAAAAAATAAAGAGAGATTGAGAAGTTTTTATATTATTTATTTATTTATTTTTAAAGAAAATTGCAACTGCTCGAAGGCTTGCGGGGAAGAGCCAAACGGCTCTTCCTGGGACTCGAGGGGTGGGCGGGCCTCGCCCCTTGAGCCTTTTTTTTTTTTTTAATATGGCAGTTCGGAACCGACTCAGAATCGCCAGTTCCGGGCTGGTTTCGAAAAATTTGGAATCAAAACCGGCCCTTCAAGGCCGGTTCCGATTCCAAGCCGGTGCCAAATCTGCGATTCCATTTGGCCATGTTTACTTGGATATGAAGAAAAAATGTGAAAGAGTAATGTTACTGGAGACTACAAAGTTATTAAATATAACCGAATTCATCTTTAAAAATGATTTCACTTGTGATAGAATGAAAGGAAGGGACATCTATCGAGTAATTGAGAATTATTACAAATACAAAATTGAAAGTAAAAAGATCATTAATCACAAATTTCTTTCCTTACACGCACATGTGTATAAATGTGCATTACATGCATAGGTGATCACTCGGGGTATCAACGGGCCGGGCCGAGCTGGTCCAAAGCTAAACAATATCGAGTTCGGGCCATATTATTTTTTCTTTTCATTTTTAACCAAAATCAATTAATAAACATATCAAATGAAAGAATGTAAAAAGAAAAAATAAATAAATTTTAAGGAAAATATGTGGTGTTAAAAAAACCCGAGCATCGGGCCTGCCCGGGGCCAGCTCGGCCTGGACCTTTTTGACACCCCCAGCGATCACAAGACATATTTGGATTTAATTTTTTTAAATATGCTTATGTTAATATTAATAGTTAGATCGTGTGTTGACGTATTTGTATAGACTATACATGTGACAAAACAATATATATGTCGAGTGTGAAATTGAACATTGTTTATAACGTGTTTTGACTGATTTAGTTGACAATTTAAAAGCCATTCATCGTGTTAACACGGTCTGTGTAGGTAAAAATAATTCGAAATCGATTTACTCCGCTGTCTCTCCAATCAATTAGTTTCAAGTGAAGTGATCGTTCAGATTAATCCCTCGAGAGTGGGGAGTACGAAATAAAAGAAATATTATGGACTATTTTAGTGAGTGTACCACGGCACCATTTGAAGAAACTAATATATAAAAATCGGAGACTCAAAAAGTTCGCCTCAAAGAAATAAATTAGGATTTAAAAAAATCGCGTTTGTTTCTCGAAAAAATAAATAATTTATTTAAAAATAATTTTTGATGTGGAACGGATTTCGAAATCAATCCGTCGTAGATGAGAAGAGACAGAGCTCGCGATATGTTTGAAGGGAGGGCTCCATGCAAGAGGTGTCTTCTCACGACCAATAAATGCGGGCGGGTCGAGTTTGAGTACGAACGGAATTGAATCCGAGTGGGCCGGTCACACCCAAACTTGTCGGCACCGAGCCCCATTCGACTGATGCTCATCGTCATCGAAGGCTACAACCTCTACCCCGTGCCATTTTAGATTTTGATTTGAGTTTTGGGTGATAAATACATTCCCACCATCCGAATCATCAATCCCTTTGGAGCTCCTATTGATTTCTCTTTGTGTGCTTGATCAATTGATTCAATGTTTCTGTTCATGTGGACAAGGAATAGCGACCATAACCGTGATGGGTACATTCATCGTACATTGTCACTCTGCTTGTGTGATAACGATGTGAAGCCAAGATATAAAGCCCCATTTGGTTCACTATTTGAGATTAGCATTGAGGCTTTAAAGTCCCTTGGCCAAATGTAAATGTTGTATAAATGCAATTGCATTTTAAATATTCTCTAAAAGACTTTAGGCCAAAGTAACTCTGAAGTTACTTTGAGAATGCAATTATTGTTATTTTTTAAATTGTCACATTCACTCGCCGTCTCCCCCTGCGGCCGGCCACCGCCGCCGCAGGTTGAAGGTCGCCGCCGCTTGCCGATCGCCTCTGCTACTGGCTGCAACTCTCTGTCGTTCGCCACTCGCCGATGTTGCCGTCAGTCGTCGCCTCTTCCGGTTGCCTCCATCAATCGCCACCAACTACCGGTCGCTACTCGCCGTCGCCAGCCACTTGCCGCAGCCTCTGGTCGCCGCCGCCACCGATCACCAGTTCCCGCTGCCTTTTTATTATTATAAAAAAGTAAAAATACTTTACAAAATATATTTTTCATCAAACAACATTTATGTCAAAGTTGCTTTCAAAAACGTTTTTAAAAAATACTTTGCCAGATTCTACTTGTATTTTGAAAAAGACCTTTAGCCTAAAGGTATTTGCAGTCACTTAAAGTATCTTGGCCAAATGATGAACCAAACATACCCTAAATTAGCTAGAGGGAAAAATGCAAATGTACCCCTGGTAAAGGCACGTGTGATTCATTAATTTCGACACAAAAAGTGTCCGCATCAAAGGCGCGAAAATGGTCATCAAACTCACATGTGGTTGTCATTCTGTAAATATTTAGACCGTCGACGAGATGGGGGTGATTCATTTTTTTTTTCTCTTGTTGTTAGTAGTTAGTACATAGCCAACTTCATGGGGTTATTTTATTTTTTTAAAACAAACCTTGCTTTAGGTTAACTTTGAGAAATTGCATCCAACTTTTGAGGGGATTTTTAGAATTTTCCAAAATATTTATCGAGGTGACGAGTTACTAAAAAAAAAGTTAAAAAAAAAGATTTAACATTCCAAATTTGCTAACGTACCCTTAACCAGGAAGCATCGCAAGCACAAAATTATATTCGAGCTCGAGTGCTCCATAATCCATTTTCCAACGCAGTATGCGAGATCTTTCATTAGAAGTTAAAATCCTTTGGATTACGAACGTATCCATACTAAATGTAACAAATACGCATCCACGCGTAACCCGAATTCGACCTCATGACTTGCGTACAATCGAGCGACACCGTTTCTTAATGATTGATATGTGGAAAATTCTAATGATCGATCATTAGAAATTTCTACAGATCGATCATTAGTAATAGAAATAGGTTTAGAACATAAACTCGCCTGATAACGCAATTCTATTTTTCTATTTATGAAATAAAAAGTTATTCTGGAAATAGATTTGAAGGATAATTGAGAAACAATAATTTTTTACTTTTTCGAGAAACATTAATAGAAATCTCACTTTTTCTCAAATACCCAACATCGCCCCCTCACTCGGCCTGCGGCCATCCCCCGTCAGCTCCTACCGGCGGCGGCAATGGAGGCGGACGGTGGCGGGCGGCCATCGTATTTTCTAGAAGTAAAAATTTTCAACTATTGTCATACAAATTTATATTATATAATTAAAAATTTTATGTCGTTATCAAACACATTTTTTTTTGCTAAAAAACTTATCAATAAATAGAAATAGAAAAAACTATTTCTAGCCAGAAATTCATTTTCGAAACATAATGCTCATCATTCACCTCCCAAGCAACCAATTAGCGAATTGGATGGTTGTTTTGTCTCCCCTCCTAATTGTTCAATATCGCCCAAGAATTTTGCTTTTTAGAAGCTCAATTTCAGTTCTCTAATGACTCCAAAAGCACTGGATTGCCACGACAATGCATGATTGGCGAAAAAATAACCGTAAAAATGACACAAATGGCTCCTGAAGTTTAATCAAATTTGTCACGCTGTTTTTGAAAACTTTTAATTTGATCAATATGATTAATATTGAAACACATTTATTTTAGCCCATGAACTGCATAAATATATTCAATGTAGTCATTTCAATCGGGGACCAAGTTGAACATGTTCAAAAAATTATAGGGATTATATTATTCAAATTAAAGTTTTCAATTTAAAAGTTTAAAATCATGTCACACGTGAGGTCGAAGTTGAAAAATTATTTGTGTTATTTGACACAAAGACAACGCAAGACCTTGTCGGTTTGGACACCTCGTCGGTCGTCCCACCTCTCCCATTTATTTCGAGGTAGTTACAAAGCGAAGTGCGTCTCATTCATTAAATGACCAGAAACAAACAGCATCAGACCAGAACCAGAACCAGAGGGGAAGGACGCGTTGTGGCTGCGTCCTTCTTGGGACTCTCGCGCTTTACCATCTCAACTCGCTGTAGTTAGAAAGGTCTTGCTCGCCCCCATTCCAGTCTCAAGAACATTCATTTTTTACACTAACTTATATATATAAATATAAACCTATACAATTCTCACTCTTCATAACTTAAAAAATAATTAAAAATTATTCATATATATATGTGTGTGTTTTTTCATACGAAAAAAAAACGATGCGTGGGACAAAACATTTATAAATTCGGGCGTAATTTTGGAATTCACGGTACGTGAATCAGGTCGGGTTTAAAATTGGCGACCCGTCGCTCCGCTTTACCATTGAAAACAGGGCGCCCCACGTTCACAAGCGGAACCAGAATCCGGAAACGGAGACTCCAAACTCTCTCTCTCACTTGGACCCACGATCGCAATCACAGTTCACGGTCACATCACGGGCGTTACACAGCCAACGATTGAAACGGGGAGAGGAGAGAGAATGGGCATATTAGCGACGAGCAAGGGCAGGACCACCGTCCAGAACTCGGGCATGGGCTTCCTCCTCGTCTTCTTCCCCGAAGAACACCAGCACCAACGCCGCTCCACCTCCGATTCATCCGACATTCCCGACAGACCCAAGCTCTTGTCCTCCTCTCCCTCCCCTTCTCCTCCTCCTCCTCCTCCTCCTCCTTTCAGAAGGACCCACTCCGGCCGACTCTTGAGCAGAGCCCAGTCCACCATCTCCATCTGCGCCCTCCTCGTCTGCCTCACCCTCCTCGTCTTCACTCTCTCCACCTTCGACCCTCCTTCCCCCTCCGCTTCCGCCTCGGCCTCCAATTCCCGCCGCTTCTTGCCCGAACGGCAGCTATCTCAACGCCACCGACAGCAATCTCAGCCTCTCCTCACTCCCAAGCCCCAACCCGACCGCGCCCCTTCGTCGTTCTGGTCGTTCCCCACCTTCTCCTGGAGGGCCAAGCCCAAAAATGGAGGTTCCAAGCGCCAGTTCGCGCTGCAGGGGATGGGCACTCTGTTCAGGAGAGGCACGCGTGCCATGAACGACCTCGTCGTTGCTCACTTGGTCGAGAATCTCTCTGAGGAAGAGCTCCGCTTGTTCTTGCGGACGCTGCATCGCTCCGGCCTCACGGCCAGAGCCGACGTCGTCCTCATCTTCCCTTCCCGCGCCTCGGCCTCGAGATTTGGTTCCTTAATTCGCGAAGAAGACAAGTCGTTCTCGAAGCTCCTTTATCACTACGCGCAGCGATTCAACGCGACTTCGAGGTCTCCCACGAGTTTCGACGCCACCCATTTCGCGAAGTCCTCCAAGGAAGCCAGCGAGCCGCTGTGGGGCAAGCGCGCGCGGATTGGCAATTCCAGCAGCGACGCCACTGCTGAGAGCGGCAGGGCGGTGAGTCTGGATAAGCCGACTTACGGGTCGGTGGTGGGCTTCGAGGCGGGGGAGCTCGACCCGGAGAACTCGCTCTCCGGGTTCCTGGACCACGTCCCCATGAGCCTGCGGCGGTGGGCATGCTACTCGATGCTGCTCGGACGAGTCCGGCGGAGCTTCAAGCACGCGATGCTGATTGACGCCAAGAGCTGGGCCGTGCTCGGCGACCCGCTCGGCCGCGTCAGGAGCCGGAGCCCCGAGACGGTGCACCTGCTGCTGACGGCGGTGGCCGCGAGCAAGGCCGAATCGAACAAACACGGGAGTAGGAACTCGGCCCGCACTCAGCCGCCCGTGTCGGTGAGCCCCGGGGTGTTGATGGGCGGGACGCGGGGGGTGAGGCGGCTGGCCACGGCGATGCTGAACGAGATCGTCCGGGCGTCGATGCAGCGGCGCAAGAGGAAGGGCTCGGTGACGGAGTCGGGGGTGCTGAGTCAGCTCGCGAGCAACGACTTCGTGTTGAGCAACGTGAACCTGGTGGTGTTGCCGGAGGACTCGGGGAGTGGCGGCGACTCAGGGGTGGCGTTGATCAAATACGGTAATAATGGCAACAACAGTCATAATCGTGACGTAAAGGGTATGATCATGAGGCAAATATGTTCGTCCGAGGTGGATTCTTCTGTTTATAGCGATTGTCTTTAGAGGAATAAATAATTTAAAAAAACAATAGTTCATAGACAAATAAAATAGCGAATTACGTTACACTCCGATGAAGAGAAATGCCAATCATCGGTTCGGTTTTAATTGTATTTGTCTTGTTTTATTTTTTGTCCTACGAAATTTTGTTACCAGAAATGTACATAAATCCGTGGCAATAAGAATTGGCATTTCGATTCTTTTCTCCATTTTTTTTTTGCCGATTTCAATTTTCCAAAAGAGGCTTGGTTGTTTTTTTTTTTTTGGTGGGAAAAAGTGCATCATATGGCATAGGACGTGTGGGGGTAGATCTCGACTAATATATTGGCACGCACCTAAATCGGTTCAATCCCCGACCTTGATTTGTGGAGAAAACCGAATTTCACCCGAGTCCCCCATCTGGGTCGAAGCGAAAAGCGACGGAGCCATTGGAGACTCGCTGATCGGGTCGATGAGCTGGGAGCGAGGACGAGTTGGAGCCTCGAGAAGTTGGATCTCTTGGGGACCGTCCTTCCTTGGAATCGGATTTAGGTCGAGGGATCGATTTGATTACTAAGCCGTGGGACGTGGGATGAAATTGAATAAACGAATAAATGGATGACTGACGCGCAATTTGAAAATAAAAATTGAAAAGCGGGCATAGGCATGTGGATGCGGGTGGTGCGATCCTTTATGCCCACCTCGCTCGCGGCTTTTAATGCGCCTCTTAAAGCCATTCCCCAACTAAAGCGTGCTCATTGACGCGCCTTCCTTCCTAGTCCCCCCCCCCCCCGCACTCCAAACTTCAACTCTCTTTTTCTTTTTCTTTTTCTTTTTTTTTTAAGCGCTCTCGTTAGGAATTGTTAGGAAATTAATCACACGTATTTCCTAAACTCATCGCGTCGTCTCGTCTCGTGTCATGCGCGATCGATATTAGATCGAGCCACGCAGAGTAGCCCTGATCATTGATGCCACGTCATTCCCGAATGAGGGTGGATTTAGTCCCTCAGTGATCGAGTTTTGGATTTTTTTTATTCGGGGAAGCTGCTTCTTCACTGACGAGAGACGAGAGACGAGTACGATCCTCCTCTCTATGACAATTGTCGCAACCTCTTTCTGGATTCAGGACTTGTCTCTCTGCCTGGGGATTTTCTCCATTTATCTAATCTCACCAAGTGCATTAATACTAATGATAGCTGTAGTTATATAATATTTATCATCATCATTTTCCCTTTTTCGAAAACCGATCCCATTATATAAACAATGAAAATCACAGCCAAAGAGATTGCCATTGGCCATTGACCTCCCTTGATCCATTCTTGGACTACGATTAAGCCAGCGCTAAGGGAAATTCCTTGAAAACCAAAAGAAGCCAACACTAAATTGACACTGTTGTAATATGTTTGAGACTTTTTTTGATAATTTGACCGTGGAAATTCTGCAGCTGAGTTAATTATAACTCGTTCTTCAATCAAATCACGTGGAAGGAGGAAGAAGAAAAGAGTCGAGAGAGAGCAAAGCGGCGAGTCATTTGGTTAAGTTCGCATGGGATAAATATTAAATAGCATGCTAGGGCTCGCAAAAGGTCAAATTCCTGGGATTAATTAACTCGTTAATCTCCCAAGACAGAATCTGGACGGCCTTGTTCTATGTTTTGGCATTCCCCACGACGTTGAAGTTCTGTATCCCTTTATTCTCCAGAGAAATATGCTCAGGTGGACGGCTCCTTAGTTACTTAAATGGTCATTGAATTTCGATCTAACATGCAAAGTGATCTCTTAACTTTTAACTTGGCCGATATGACTTATGAACTTTTGGAACACATTCAACTTAGTTATTGAATTATAGAAAAATGTTCAATGCAGTCATTCTATTGATTCAAGTTCAAGGACGACTTTGAGCATTCTCTCATAGTTTCAGCAACTAAGTTGCACATGTTCCAAAATTTCGAAGACTGCATTAAATGAATTAAAAGTTCATAAACTGCATTGCACGTCAGGTTAAAAGTTCAGAGACCATACCGATCAATTAAAAGTTTAGAGATCATACTGTACATCGAGTTAAAGTTCAGAAATCAAACACGGGATTAACGGGGAGAAAGGGAAATTGCGAATCACGAATTATTCCACGTTGCTTGTCTGTTGCAGTCTTCTTTCGCTTGTAAAGTTGAGTTTTTTTTTTTATATTTTATTTTTTGGCGGGTCGGACATTCGAATGCGGTATCTTTCGGCGCTAGTTAATTCCGTGCGCGCTGCGTGATTGCAACACTGTACATGAGAGGGGGGATGGGTGTTAGATAGCGTACGACGTCGCTTGTCGGGGTATGTATTTGGAGCTTTTTGATCGCGGGACCGATCAGGGCTAAGAGGGGAAACCAAGTGATTGGGAAGACAAAAATTAGGGAAATGGGAAGGCTTAGGATGCGATCCCATGTCCAAACAAGGGTAAAGCCAATCCCGCCGACACCAGGGCTTCGTCTCCTTTTTCTTGGATCATCACATAATTCATATGGGACGACTTCCCTCCTTTTTGTCCTTTTTTCTTCCCCATCACCCTTTTTATTTTTTATTTTTTGTTCGATTTCGTGGCCCCCCCTCTCTCTCTCTAGCTTGCCTCTTTCTAGAGAGAGGAAGGTGGGGCCCACAAGTTTGTGTGAGACGAAATCGAGATTGGGGAGATAGATAGATAGATAGAGGGATAGAGGGATAGCTCGCGACCGCATTTGAGTGGACTCCCCTGAGTTGGTAACAGCTTTTCTCTCTCTCTCTCTCTCTCTCTCTCTTTCTCCTTTAAAATAATTAATTGAATCATTTCTCTATTTTTTTTTTGTATTTTATTGCGGATCCCAAAAAAAAGAAAAAAAAAGGAAAACCAGGGTGACCTTTTTCTTGCAAAGATAAATAAATAATGAAAATCCATATGCTTTAATATATTTCTTTTTAAATGAGATCTCAATCCGGCGAAGGTTTCATTTTTATGCCTTACATCTATAATCCATCCTTTTTTTTTCCGATTTAGCTCCTCCACCGCGGCGAGCTCCAATTAGATTCGCGCATGGTACACTTTTTCGTTACGAGGAGAATCTAAATATTCCATTTCGAATTAAAGAAACAGCTTTCGAACGTCTCTTTTTTTTTTTTTTTAGAAGATAGATGAGATAAATGATCGACTTGTTAATATTGGAAGATTCAAAAGATTCTTTGAACGTATCATTTTGGGTTTTCAACCGTAGCTATTGGGCTTCGAAGTAATTATTGCAATGGGGTGACTTTTGCACAACCTTTTTTTTTGCCCAATGACCTAAATTCTAAACTAAGTCCGTTAAACACGGTTGACTCGGTCTGCTGGTTAGGATCCAACCACAGTTCGCGTGCGCTCTGTCGCGGTGGTGCCTCTAATTCCAGTCAATTCGCACTGAGAACGATTTCGGGAGCACGGCCAAATTCAATCAACTCATCACTAGCAAAACTCAAGCTTTGACTTTCCACAAGTGAAATTAATTTAATTAAAAGTATATTTGTAATGGGAGAAAGGCAACATCCAATGCTTTGAATTTCGAGCCAATTTGTGTTTTTTTTTTGTTTTTTTGGTCGAAATCAATTTGGGTGTTTAGATATAGCTAAACTGGGTCGTCTCTAATATGGTTAAACAAGACACTTCCATTTTATTCTACTTATATTGTGCGTTCTTCTCGTTTTATTGTATCCTTTATGGAACAAAATTCGAGAGAGAGGTTACTCGATTTTGATTTATAAATTACATGTTGAACAAACGATATTGCTTTATACTTACGATAGGAGCCATTTGTGTAGGCATATAGACTCGATGTCCATTTTTTAGTACTACCGAAGATCGCCACCCGAGCACTCCTCTCCGATGCGGTTCGCATAATATAGTCTGTATTCATTACTCATTACCAATCTTTTTTTTTTATTTGAAAATTTGTTCATCCCTCTAATGTTGTAAAGTAAAGGGCAACGTGATCCTCCAAATCTTTGCCATGGAAACCAAAACAATTCGCAGGAGAACGATGATAAGATCTTTCCAAACTCAGAAGTGACAATTTAAATTTACACTTTTGCCCTGTCAACTCTAACAACTATAAAAATTAAATAAGACGATATGGACACACAAGCTGACAATTAAATAATTTTTTTTTTTGTAGAGAGAGTAAAGTTGGAATCATCATCATCATTGCATCGTGTGGAGAAAAGCAGAAAAAATGGGGCGACTCATAAAATTAAGCCGAAAGGTCCAAAGCAAGCGCCGGTCCGCATGCAAAACGTTGTCCCAAACCACTCATTCTAGTTTAATCTCTCTCTTTTTTTTGCCGGAAACTGTTTTAATCACTTTATATTTCCAGAAAGGGTGGACCTGAAAAACGCCTCCTAATCGACACACGATGATGGACTCGACCAATATAGTGAATGGGTAACGAGACAAATAGCTTCTAAATTTTGGTCCGTTATGTAACGCGGTCCATGAATATTTTAGTTTGGCTAGTATGATCATTGAATTTTAGCCCAGCGTGATGTGTGATTCCCGAACTTTTAATTTAATTAATGTGGTCCCTGAACAAAGTTCGACTTAGTCCTTAAACTATAGGGAGATGTTTAATGTGGTACTTCCATTAACTCTAGTTCAGGGGGGACAGTAGACATTTTCTTGCACTTCACGAACTAAGTTAAACAAATTTCAAAATTTCGAAAAACACATTAAACAAATTGAAAGTTCGGGGGCCATATGACACATTAGGCCAAAGTTCACGGATCATACTGGTTAAATTAAAAATTTAAGATCACATTATATATTGGGCAAAAGTTTACAGACCATTTATGTCGTTCTCCCTATATTGAATATGTTGATTATCTTAGACAATATTTTATTTCGACCGCTCATAAGTTTAAACCGAAAGTCGTTCTTTCATGCCCAACGAGTAATTTTTTTTTTCCCACTTTCTTTTTTCTGAACCGCAAAATAAGCACTTCCGAGACGCGTCTAGAAAATCTTCAAACTTCCTTTATCCTAAATTATAACATCGCAAAAGTTTGACATATCGAATTTACAGGAGTTCAATTTCCACGAGAATCTAAACTTTACAGCTACTTTATATATCGATAAAATGCCTCTCCGGGAAGCCATATAAAGGCATCAGTTTCAGTTCCGCAGGAGAGAAGGTGGGCAGTTATAATCCGTAAACGTGGTCCATCCAAAAGACAGCAATCAGACCATATATTCTTCACTGTGGGTCACATGTCTGCAAATTTGTTTGATACCGAATGTCCGATTATGATTAGATCCTCCAAAATTTTTTTTTAATTTTTTTTTAATTATTGTTCTGGGGAACGAAGGTCATCAAATTCCCAATGACTTCAGACATAATTTTTAGTGCACAAGCGCCAAGCAAGAACTATCAGCCAAACATCGGTCACGATATTCCTCTCCAACGTACCGACAAGACCTCAACAAATTAACCTCGTATGATGTTAGAGAAGCGTCGCTGTTTTTTTGCTTTTTTAACGATCCAATCCAAAGAGAATATTTTCCTCGCATTTATTCGACTCAAAAAGGAATTTAGGTTGTTCCCATTAATCAACATCTTCATTAATCAATCCAGTAACCCAGTTTTTAAAAAATTTCAATCGGTGGGGTCATGATCATGAAAGGAGGTCGCCTATGGAAGTATTTATTGATCAATGTCCAAAGGAGGCTCTACAAGTAGATACCCAGTTTCATGGTCCCCAGCCCACCAAAAAGGCATATGTTCTCACGGATAGCTTGGCGGTGAGGGGTTGATTCTATGATCTTGTACTCACATGAGAGGATATGGGTCACGTTACATCTGTGTGGCCGATCATGTGAACCTAGCTACATTGGTACCTCTAGCTCAAAAATATTAATTTGTTCACCTCATTATTTAAATTTTTGCATCAATACTAGGGGTGTGCAATCGGACCAGGTTGACCCGGAATCCGGATCAGCCCACCCGAAAACAGGGTTGGGAATCGGTTCCAGTTGAAACCGGTCCGGGTACCGGTTTCAATTTTTGGGAACCGGTTGAAACCAATCTGAGTATTGGTTCTAGGTGAAGGCCCGTTCGGATCGGTTTTAGAACTGATTTTTTTTTATACCGAGGTGTCCGGCTTTTAGTTACTTAAAAAAAAAAAACTATTGAATGAGTATATTACCCAAGTCCTTATTGGTTTTTAGATATTGATTGTCTTACCGAAGATGTTATCATTGGTAAATAGACTTCATTTTGCGAAAATTACGATTTTGTGGTAATTAGATAGACTTTATCGATCGACACTTTTGCAAGAAAAATAGGGTTGGGACCAAAAAACAGGGTCGGTTTCAAAACAGGTTTCAAGAAAAATAGGGTTGGGTCTCGATTCCAAAAATTGTGAACCGATTATAACATGGTCGATTTTAGGGTTTAGGCCTGAACCCGACCCAAGCTCACTCCTAGTCAATACCACCGAAATTTTTTCAAACCGGTACGCACATGATGAATTTACACATTACTGACACACTTGTGCTAAATTTACCATAAACTAATTTTTGCTGACCACCCAAAACTCTAAATTGGTGACAAATTTATTCTCTGTTAATTTCAATTAAATCGAGTCAATACCACGAAAAAAAATTCAAATCGATACAGCTATGACAAATAAATGATGAAGATTCCAAATTAGTGCACCCGTCAATTGTCATCCAACTTAATAATTTGACGGTAAAGTCTAATAAAAATTAACAGAGAGTAAACTCATCACATGTGTGCCGGCTTAGAATTAATTTTGGACTAAATTTATCACAAGTGAATCAAAATGTGATTTTTGGTGATATTAATTCTTAATTTTTCGTAGATGTACCGTAGATCGTACCATCACGACCCATTTCCTATACGACTATATCCAACCGAGAGAAGCCAGAATTGTATAATAATCCGCGGGACTCTCTCTCTCTCTCTCTCAATGTGGGGGAGAGAGGCATTAGGCTGTCTATATCCAAGGCGCTTAAGTTAATAACAGAACGAACGAACGACATGACTGAAGGACAGGGTAAGCTCTGTGGGGCCCCTCGGAAATAAAGCACCACGGGCGTCCGATTGAGAAACGGGACCGGGCGGCCAATCACCGCAGTTTATTCGGTTGGTGGTTACTTTGGATTTGGATTTTAAGGGCTTTCTTTGGGTTGGAGAGCGAGTGGCTCAGAGGCTGCTGATTGACGGAGGGCTTCATCACGAGGAAGAAGAGGGAGATTCACTCACAAGGAGAAGGATTTCTCTCTCTAAGGACCGAATGTAAAGGCAAACCGAGAGAAATGGTTAAATGGAGCCGCGAATGATTACCGTATGTTGTTAAATCAACTGTGACTTTAACCTTAAATGATGGGGCTTTGGTCTGATGATGGCTACCCAAAAGGCCCGCGCAATCATGAGCTCCGAGCCGAGATCCATGTTTCGCGGCTGAATTCGGCGAGAAAATGCCTTTCCCTAGATTAACAGCTCATTATCTCTGAGAGCCAGATTGAAATGAAGTCATCTGGATCGCGAATAAGTTGACCTTAAAGTTGTAGGAACTTGTCCAAGCATTTCTTTTATGTCATAGAAAAGTTACAGTCGACGATAAAAAGAGTGATTCTTGATAATAAAAGTAAAAGAAGTGCATGACAGTTATCTTTATGTCATACAAAGTTGGTGAAGCTTGAAAGCATAGCTCTCCGCGCATCTTCTGGCTGAAGCTTGAAAGCACAGCTCCATAAAAATACAACACCAATCGCCATATTTTACATTAAGTCGAGATCAAATGCAACACATGTACTTCACCAAAAAAAAAAAAAAATCCAATCGTGTACATTCCTTTCACAAGTTCGTCTGGTAAGAGTCTCGAGGAAAAAAAAATAATAAAAGGAAAAAGAGAGACCGAAAAATGAACTACGCTTGACCAAATAAAAGAATTTGACCTATGTCACAGTCTTTCGAACAAGGGATCTTGGAAAAAATAAGAGGCATAACCTTTTACGAGGAAGAAAGCAGAGACCGTCCTTCCTAACAAACGGCAAACACAAAATTATCGCTAGAAACTACACATTCATCATCGTGCAAAAACGATAGATGTAACGACCCCACGCCTGCTTGTCCAACACGACTCCACACCGAACACTAGCCAAGAAAAAAGGAGCATAGGAAGAAGTTTGAGCATAATTCAGCCCCTAAAATAAATCAACCTTCTTCTTCTGTATATCTTGCTTCCACTTCGGCAATTTGTAAAATTCTTCCTTTGTCATCCCTAACACAGTCTGAAACTCTTCATCGCACAGATACGCCTAAAAGAAGTATTGCATAGGGTGAATATGAAAGTTCAATTGGGAACCGAGAAGGGGGAAGACCTGTCGGTATTGAGGGAGTTGATAGCAACACTTACCTCTCTCCTTTTAAAATCAATTCCAGTCACAGGATTGTCGGATTTAGCCTTCAGTTGTTCATAGGTGAATATTGCTCCGCTACCTCCATCATCATTCTCATCCTGCTCCAATTCCTGCTTTGGTTCTGAATCATTTCCTTCTGTTTCCTTGGGCTGTGATGCCTCTACCGAGCTTTCGGTTTCAGAAAGGGGATCTTCGTCTTTCGGTTCAGCTGTACATAGGGAGTAAGTTTTTGAGAGAGAGAGAGAGTGTACAAGCAATACAGTCCAATAAAAGAAAGGATTAGGCCAGGTCACGTTTAGAGCAAGCAAAAGACTTGAACATAATGTCCTATCGAGATATTATTATTATTATTATTATTATTTTTTATTGAAATTGAGATAGTAGTTAACCT
Source organism: Rhodomyrtus tomentosa (assembly GCA_028455895.1). NCBI lineage: Eukaryota > Viridiplantae > Streptophyta > Magnoliopsida > Myrtales > Myrtaceae > Rhodomyrtus > Rhodomyrtus tomentosa. The sequence continues at coordinate 36,369,732 of JAPCWY010000010.1, forward strand.
ACACAACAATGCAGATTGTAAATTATTACCGAGAGAGCTGCTTTCTGCAGGAGTTCCACTTGCTCGAGTGGGAGAGGCATCCGGCGACTTCTTCTGCTTTTCAGCTGAAAGAACCGAAGATAGAGCAGCTACGGCAGCAGCTCGCTGTGAACCCTGACCTGCCGTAGATGGCTTAGGAGAGGTCTTTATCTCAGAAGATTGATTGAATGCAGAGGATAATGCAGCTAAAGCTTCAGCTCTCTGCCTCGCGCCGCCTTGACTTGAACCATTGGATTTGTCCTCACCCTGCAAATTATCGTGCAATTAAAAAAGCTGCATTCTCAAGATGAATTTTGACTCTTAAACTAGAAAAAGAGCAAAAACAATCATAACCCATGAACTTCACATTTCTAAGCAAAATAACACTTGGGTATAAGAACGATTTAACTGCAAGGAAGATTTCATTCACACTCTTGAGGTGAAGCTACAGCCAGAATAGCAATCTTACCGAAGATGATTTGCCAGGAGATGGGTTAAATGCCGAGGACAAGGCTGCCAAAGCTGAAGCTCTCTGGGTTGGTCCTCCTTGATTTCCATTTGATCTATCCTGGTTCTACAATGACAAGTATACAGCCATCATAATAGCAACAATTACTGAAGTATACAGCCATCATAACAGACAAGATATAATCATCCCAGCAAAGCGCAGCCTAAGAGTCAAATACAGTGCGAGACGTTTGCAGACTGACTGCATAATGATCACAAATGTAGTTTGGGATATTTCAACAGTGTAATCTTCAGACTGGAACCCGGCACATAATGGCTTAATGTATTGTACTACTTGCAGAAATTCCGAGTCAAGCCTTTTTACCTCTGCAGAATGGCCTACACCCAGAAGTAATGCTAACTTTTTCTGGAATGAGTTTCCTTGAACCTGCATAGATTGAAAAAACATTAACAGCAAAAGTTTTAATAATCAATTTTAGAGTGAATCTCTAGATCCATCGTCAGGATTGCGTATTAGTCATCCACGGGAAACTTTAAGGAATAAGGATGGTGGGAAACATATAACAGGATTTTTTTTTTTTAAGGGTCAGAAATATGTACCTTTGTATGCCATAATTTCACCATATTATTAAGCGCACTTTAAAGACATAGACATGATGAAGATAATGACTACATAAGGATAACAACAAAATAGAAAGCGGTGCAGAAGCAAATGAATGAAAATGAATCTATCATCAAGACACGCTAAGCAGTCCAGTTAGGCATGAATACAATGTACGGTACAGGCGAATATGGCAACTCCATGATAAATATCTTTTTCCTCCAATGGACATTCAATATTCTGGAGGTTCCACTCCCTAACCACTGAATTTGCTACTTGATTCATCCGCCGAAAGAATCAAGAAGGGCCTCAACAGCTGTTGAGCAAGCACAAAAAGACTATGCAGCTCACTTTGATTCAGCAGCTATAATGAGTGTTCTTAACCATTAATACAATACCAACATTAACACCAACTTTATCCCAAACTAGTTGAGGTCAGTGATCGATGTAACCCAAATATTCATAAAAATAAAAGCAAAATCAATCAAGGGAAAAGAGATAAATGTGTAAAAATAAATAAACAAAAATACACACACACACACTACCCCTTCACAATACTAATAGCCTTCCTCCATTCCGTCCTAAGACAAACCGTACGCCAATCTATTTCTCATTCCATTAAATCTTGTTTTACTACTTTCCCCCCCAGAAAGTTTCGGCCGACCTCATTTTTTCTTCGTGTTATGCTCTCGATAGCAAACTTCTGTTCGTACCGGAGCATCTACGGGCCTTCGAAGGATATGCCCAAACCATCTCAATCTATGTTATCTCATTTTTTCTACCACCGGTTCTACTCCAACTTTTCGTTAAATATCTACATTCCTTATCTTATCCATTCTTGTATGACCACACATTCATCTTAACATCTTCATTTTCGCTACTCCCAATTTATGCTTATGTTTCCTCTGTGTTGGCCAACATTCAGCTCCATATAGCATGGCAAGTCTTACTGCTGCTCTATAAAATTTTCCTTTTAACCTACGAGGAATTTTGCGATCACACAAAAATCCTGACGCACTGCGTCATTTCATCCAACCTGCTGTGATTATATGGCTTACATCCTCATCAATCTTCCTCTTTTTGCAATATTGATCCCAGATATCTAAAAGTATCTTTCTTAGGTACTTCCTGTCCGAGCATATTTACGACTTCTTGATCCACTCTTCCTGTCGTGTCAAACTCACACTTTAAGTGTTCTTTCTTAGTTCGACTTAACGTAAATCCTTTAGGCTCCAATGTGCTACTCCATAATTCTAGCTTAGCGTTAACCCTAGCCTTGGTCTTATCAATAAGCACAACATCGTCTGCAAATAGCATATACCACGGCACCTCATCTTGAATATATTTTGTTAGCTCATTTATAACTAAGGTAAAAATGTAAGGACTCAAAACAGAATCTTGGTATAAGCCTACTGTGATCGAAAAATAACTTGATTTGCCATTACAAGTCTTTCACACATGTAGTAGCACCGTCATATATGTCCTTGTTGCCTCTACATACTTTAAAGGTACTTTTTTCTTCTCAAGAATCCACTAGAGAACTTTTCTTGGAACCCTATCAGATGCCTTCTCGAGATCAATAAACGCCATATGGAGGTCCTTCTTTCTTTCTCGATATCTCTCTATCAATTGTCGTATCAAGAAAATAGCTTCCATGGTAGATCTTCCTAGCATACATCCAAATCGATTGACAGAAACCTTAGTCTCTATTATCAAACGATGCTCAATAACTCTCTCCCACAACTTCATTGTATGGCTCATAAGCTTGATGCCTTTATAGTTGGAACAATTCTGGATATCCCCCTTGTTCTTGTAGATAGGCACAAGTATACTCTTTCTCCATTCATCAGGAATCTTATTAGTTTGGAGGATCTTGTTAAAAAGGCTAGTCAACCAACTGATTACTACATCACCTAAGCATCTCCACACTTCAATAGGAATATCATCGAGTGCCAAGGCTTTACTAGTTTTCATCTTTTTTAATGCCTCCCTAGCTTTCTGTGCTTTAACTTTATGCACAAACCTTCTGATCAAATCATCAGAAACATCTTCTAAATCCACCTCACTCCTATCGCTCTCCCCATTAAAAAGTTTGTTAAAATAGCTCATCCACCTGCCCTTAACTTCTTCATCTCTTGCCAAAAGTGTTTGATTTTCATCCTTGATACATTTAACCTGTGTCAAGTCTTTACTTTTCTTGTCCCTTGATTTTGCAAGTCTATAGATACCTTTTTCTCCTTCTTTGCTCCCAAGTTTTTTGTACATATTGGTGAAAACCTCACCGGTAACCATTAATGAGAAGACAAAAACTGTGTAATATGAGAAGAATTCAACAATCAATGCATCAGTCCCTAAGCAAGGAATGGGTCTCCTAGTATGAAGCAGGTTAACCTCACCGGTAATCATTGAACCAGTGGCTTAACAAGTGCCTCTAAGATACTTGATAACAAAATCACTTTAAAATTACCACCAGTAAAATGTGGGATGTTTTCTCATTCGTGTCAGGCAGACGCCATACCAGATTTCCGGCAAGAAATGGGTTGGAAAATGGTTAGCATGCATCAATGTCAAAGTGATAATAATGACAGTCACAAACGTGATTGAAAACTACCTAATGACAGGTGGATTTTACCTAAGTGAGGTAAACCATCATAATAAAAGAGGGGCAAGAAGCAACTTTAGCATCTCTATCAATGACATTCCCACAGGAATAAGCATTGCCTATACCTCAGTTCTACCAAAATTGCCTTGACCCTAAAAGCTCTACAATCTACCTATGTAGACTGTGAATGCTGGTCCATATGTTTAGAGGCTTGTTCCACATCCTAAGCTCTCTCCACACAAACGACAGGAGCATAATCTCTTTTGGGTAAAGAACAGCAGCATAATCTTTTTTTTTTTTTTTGAGGACCTACAGCAGCATAATCTTTTATCTCGCATAGTCCCAAGAAAGTTTCTTCCATTTAACCAAGGAAAAGAAATTGATGATTCAAGATGAGGACTCAGCTTCCACAGTCTTTGCTGTTGCCGGTCTCAGCCATAATATTTTGGGGCATAAGAGAAACATGTTATGAATGTTTATTCTGTCTTTTCTAATACGTCCAAACCGTCAGGCCTGGATGTGTTAATCCTGGTCTCCTTGTTATAAATACAATCTACATCTCACCTGCTACTCCGGATTTTCACTATTCATTCTTAAAAAAGAAGCTGAAACAGGATTTATATTTGCTACAAACGTTTCTTGCTCATAGTATTTTCAATCCCAGAGAAGGCTGTCAGATAACTAGCTCAAAATTATTAGCTTCAGACTCGACATACTTCGCCTCTTTCTGGTCATCGGTTGAAACTATTTGAATAGACTTTATGCAGCTATGTATGCAAAAACAAGGTGGAAAAATAAAATGTACTTGCAGTAATTGAGAAAATGCATTTGCATTTGTTTGCTTTCAGCAATAACGTGAGTGTGATAGGTATAGTCAGATAAGTGGAAATCGAGGCAAAAACTTAAAGACAATGCCATTTTTGAAACAAATACCATTGCTTTTGCAGAGTCCCATGAAAAGTATACTGTGAAAAAGGATGGCTCATTTCCTTCTGTAACTTTGTAAATTGGTACATCAGGAGACAAATTCTCCAGAGACACAGCCATGTCAATGTATTTCTGCAAAGAACAGCCAATAATGAGCTAAGTGAACACAAGATAACTGATGACATTGATTATCTAAGTGGCCCTACCTGACCAACTTCGAAAGCACTCTGCTTTTCTTTCGAGTCCACAGAATGACCAACCCAAACAAACACTTCAGCATGTGTATCCAGTATCATGATATCCTCCGTTAATAAATCATCTTGTGAAAAGTTGTATACTTCCTCAACCTACAAATAATAATCAAAAGAAATACAGCGACATATGTTTGTTTGTGGGGATTTCTGAAAAGTCAGAAGGTTTTTTTTCCCCCCCAATACCTTAAACCTCTAAATTTACAAAAATTCTATTAAAATTTTACATGGAAAACGTGTGAACATTTATTTATTATGAAAAAAAAATTCAGTGTGCGTCACAAGATGTGAAAAAGTCAAAAGTCAAAAGTAAAAGCCACTCCAAACGAACTCAGAAATAGTTCCCAAGATTAGCTGCAACTCACCTCAAACTTTCCTGTGGGTCCACGAGAAAAAGGAAAAAAGAGAAGTCAGAATTTAGCCAATTTCACGGAAGATCATATTGGGTCAAGATATATATTTAGATCTGCAGTCGAACATGAGAAAAGGATAAAAAGGAAATTCTTTTGTCCATATTCGCACCTTTATTAAATGAATACGTGAACAAGTGGGGGTCCCTGATAGTCTCCTGGGAAATCTTTTTACTAGTGTAACTTTGTTTCCCTCCAAGTGCAGACCAGAAGGCTGAGCTCTCTGTACCCTCTTTTGCATGTTTCAAAGCAACCCCAGGCTGCAGTTTGACACAAGACTCATATATCAAACAAAAAAATAAGGCAATTGAAAGCAGAATGAGACAATGTATACTTTTATTATACATTTATGCATGACTTAGTTGGTTGATGGGGAAAGTGGAGAGAGAATAAAGGCCATGGCGTGAGTCCTATTTTCCTCAGAAAAAGAAAAGGAAAAAGAAAAAGAAAAAAACACGTTAACTGCTATACGTTCATTTTTTCTGGTTATGCTTTTGAAGAAAGGAAACTATTTTCTGTTAATTAAAATGGTTATGTTATGCTTATATTTTCCAACAGATCTCTTTCTTGGATACAGGACCAGTTTTACACCCCCTCGGCACAGCATTATGTAAATGATTTCTGGGGATCGGGACCAGAAACACAGGTACCTTATGAGCCCACCAACATTTAATTTCCTCCTTTAAAAGGCTCCCGCAGTGCAGCGTCCATAAAAAGGGCACAATCATTAATCGCCAACCTTTTATTGCAGAGAGGATTTTTAACAATGTGACCCCCCATGATCTTGGTTACATAAATATTTCCTTGTTTCTTTTCTTTTCTTTGGTCCGATATTATGACTTCAAAATCTCCATGCATCCACTCAAGAACAAGCACACACAAATCACTCAACATTAGTTATGTTTCAAACAGACGCATTTATTGTAAAATAAGAAAATACCAGAAAATGAAAGCAGATAGTACCTTCAAAAGCTCTGCAACTTTTGCAGCAAGCTGCTGGTGCTCAAAAGTGCTCTGATTGCCATGCCATGTGAAAACTGAAGATCCAGATTGAAGAAGAAAACACTCAGCAGAATCCAATGATGTTGCCACCTATTCATTGTGTAATTTGCAGTTAGCATAGCAAAGGAAGATGATTGCATGCGAAATCACAATCTCCATATTTAAGGCTAACGTAATGAATGAGAACTATTCACATTTAGAAAGACGGAGTTTGCCCTTTGGAGGAAGAAATGTTTGCCTCCAAAGGTCACTCCAAGAATGAAGAAAAATAACAATTCCTAAGATTGTATGATGAAGACAGTGTGTACAGGAATCAATCCCTATTTTGTATTTCCAGTACAGAAATCCCAAAGCAGGTAACCGTAATCTACCAAAGTTATGTTACGAGGTGTCGTATAAGCATATGATAACAACGGACAAATTCATCCAACCTATCACTTCAACTAAAAACTACCTAACCCTTTCACCATTTGAACAGAGTCTACATACTATCATACTGCAATTCACACATCGAAAGACAAGATAATATAACCAAGATATTCAAGCATGAAAAGAAAAAGTAGCTGTTTGAGTGACAAGGATCACATGGACAAAGATGAAGTGTATGCAAAAGGTACTCAACAACAATTACCGCATCAACTTGGACAGCTTTACTGTTGTGAATGGCGGTACCAGACACCCTAATGAGAGCAATACTTTCTTGCGTATAAGTTTCATCTGTCAAACCTTTCTCTGCAATAAGCTTTTTGTAACCCGAGCTCAAACCTCCCTGCAGAAGAATCAAATTGAAAAAGAGCAATTTAAATTTTTAGATCATCCAATTCAATATATGAATTTCACTGCAGAAGTTACAATGTTATAATACAAAAGACAAAAGGATACCTTAAGGACTACCATTGGCTGAAAGAGTGCAATGAATTGAGGTGGCTCTTTACCTTGCAATATATGACCCTACAAAAGCATTTATTTAACAGAATGCTTGAGAACAATTTGTTAAGTAGAAATCTTAGGTTTCAAGTTGCCTAAGTAAAGATGTACTTGAACAGGTCTCCCTTTCAACGAGTTGGACATTGTGTTAGCCAAATGAGCAGCCATTTTTCGGTCATCCTGAATAAGGAAATTATATCTTGTCAATAGTCTTACATCAAATATAGAACATCCAGCCTAACAAGTTGTTCCAAAGCTGAAATTGATAGATTGGACCAGCATTTGTGAATTTTTATCTCATCTAATCAACAGAAAATAACTCATCAATGCCATGAGTCCAAGAAAATTCAAACGTGAGAAGAACGGACGGATAAAAGACTTGTACACTTAGATTTAGTGATGAAATTAACCTTCAAAGCAAAGGCAGGATGCTCCTACAACTTGACAGACAATAAAAGCAAAGATCACAGAGACCCAACTAGTGTGGGTAACTTGTACAACCCACTCTTTATGAGGAAAAGCATGTTAGCATCTAATATCGATTGCAAAAAATGAAACACTAGCATCTGAGAAGAATCTGGGTAATGGATCCTTCATCACCATCTTTGTACTATACAATAAAAGAGGAACTAGAGCATCTACTTTTTCGTATTCTTTCATACCTAGACAACTAAAGATTCAATAATAGTTATCCACATTTTTTTTGTGTTCTCTCTCCTTTCTTATCCAATTTTTTTATTCCTTTCCTCCGTCTTCATATACAGTGAAATCCAGATTCCCGGTTGAACATAGCTAATCACATTCCCATAGGTATCTCATTTGTGACAAAGCAACAGCAACACGATGTAAAACATGCCTATTTGAGTGTTTGAATATATGTGCATTAGTTAGCACAACTTGGCAAGACATCAATTACCTCGATAGCATCCCCTCCAATCCAACAGCACAAAAAGTAATCCTCCTTCCTGTCCCCCGAATGGTAGGTATAAAGAATAATGTAGCAATCTCCGCTATAGAATTTCCCAACATCCTCTTTAGGTAATGGCGTCTTAGCACTGCCATTTAAGTGCCACACCTGGTTATGGTTAATGAAGTGTATTTAGAGTGATGTCCCCTCAATCAGCCTCAATAAGAACTAGGAAAGGAATTATCCACGGTACCTCCATTTTTCCACCTCCTTCAAGCAAAGGTGGGACTTCCTCATTCACAGGAGCACCTTTTGCCATTGCCTTCACACCAATACCTTGTTGCTTTAGTAAAGCTAGCAAAACAAGAATTGTCATTCAGTAATTGTAATAAAGAAAGCATTTAAAAATAAGATGATAAATTTGGAAGGGGAAGTGACACCTGCTACTTTCCCTCTGCCCTCCTCAGCACCTGGAGCAGTGGATCCAGCTGGCCAAGAATCAAACTTGGACTTAAATGCCTGTGTTTCATATCCTTGGATGACCCTGGTTACGCGTGTTGACTTTGGTCTATTTTGGCTAGCAACAAAACCCTGAATATAAGTTCGAAAATGAGCACATGTAACCTCTATATTGTGAAGATTATGTTCCAAAGACTACAGATTTACCTCAGCCACTTGGCTGGAAGCCTTTCTCTCATCTACCGTTGTTACACGGCCAACCCACACAAAAATTTCAGAGCCACAATCGAGCATGTAGCATTTGTTGTTTTCCAGAATGCTCTTAGATAGTTCACCTTCAACAGCCTCGACATCACCCTCAATGATGCTACCAAGAGAAACCATACAAAATGGTAAATGTACATAATGTTCCGTATAAAGCAATTAGATGGCAGCTCTCTTACACATACTCGAGAAACTCAACAACGAAAAACTATTACTACACAGAGACAGGATTTATACGACGTAAAAGAACATGTAATAGTAGCATTTGACTAGTATACCCACTACGCATCTTTTAGCAGAGGTAAATAAAGATATGACCAGTCAGGACGTCATCAAGAAAATTGCGTAGGAACCAATCGGCAGTTGCTGGTTAATTGATTAGACTGTCAAGAACTTCAGCAGATCTTTCCACTTCATTATGTTGCCTTCAAAGCAGCAATTCTTTCAGAACTTACAGAAGAATGGACAGATGCTGATCCATTCATTAGTCTTCTACTCTATGAGCTCCGCATTCCAAGTACCTCCTCACAGAACAGCATGAACCAGGGTTATCTAATGGAGGAAAAAAGCAGAATGGGGTCGATGGGATAGGTTGATTTCATTATTCGATCACTATCCTCAAAAACATGCTGGTTAACCAGGAGTAGGGACGAATGTGAAATTTCATGTCCTAACTATGCGCAAATGCAAGGCACACAAAAAAGCATCTGCAAACTACCAATTTTTTTTTTTGTATCATCTTTACCCCCAAAAAAAAACTTGTAGATCAGTTCGCTCTGAAGGCATCAGTATCCTTATGCACACTAGAAGTCAATACGGAGGATGCTGATAAAAGAGGCATCGTGCCCCTCAACTAAACACTCCCCATATCAGATAGGGACATACCCATAGAGCTTAGCTGGAGTTGTTTCTGGAATAACTTCATCATCACTAGTCACCTTCTTGCCAATTGGAGCAAAGCCGCCAAAGAGAACCCAGAACTCACCCGAGTCTGACTCTGTATCTAACTTCCCATCCTCTATCATGGTAAAGAAAACATGCATACACGAGAAGGGAGATCACATAACGGCAAGGTATAAGTGTAAAAAACCCTTATTGCGATTCGATCACAAAAAATCATAAATCTAACATCCCTCGCTTTCATAAAAATAAAATAACAGAACTCCAAAAACAGGCAGAAGGTCATCATGACTAAATGCACTCTCACCGACAATGGCCACGTCACACGTTCCCTCATGATACTTTTCCTTAAAATATTGAATTACTTCCAATGCCTTTCCCCTTTCCTGGATATTGGAATTTGCGCCATTGAACTGATAAATCTTATTCTCAGTATCCAAGATGAATACATCATCATGATTTAACGAGGATCGAGCAAAAGGGACCTGCACAAGTAAAGTTAAGTAACTGCACTTCGTTGATTAAAGCCTACCACATCCAACATAGCTTGCCACGAGAAAAGTATGAGAATATGTCAAAATTTCACTAACCTGCTTCAATCTCACGGCTCTTTTTCCTTTACAAACATATAAACGAGTTTCAAACTCTTCTTCTTCAGGTTTTTTAAATCCAGATGCTACACCTCCTTCCAATGGTACAATACAAGGTTTGAAATAAGACAAGAATTTGTCAGATTCGTGGCCTTGGAGTTCCCTGTGCTGCACAGCACGACCACCTAGAACTGCATCTAGTTCAACAGTTTTTATGGCAGCTGTTCCGGCTTCATCCTGTGAAAAGAATTCGTCGTTACAGGTATGCCTCGTCACAGTTAAGGTGAGTTGAAGATCTTAAAGAAGAGAAGGCTCTAAAATTTTACCTGACTTGTGTCTTTTCCAATCCAGAAGTGTATATCATATAGATAAGCACCACCCTTGCTGGACGTTGTCTAAGGATTATAATCAGAATAGGATTTGCAAACATAAGTATCTAGTTCTTCAAAATGTTCTACTGAACTTCTATTCTGATTTCTTTATCCCACAAAAGAAAAAGGGAGAGAACTTTTCTCCCATGGCTATGTGGGCTTGCGCACTTCAGTGTGAGTGTGAGTGTGTTCACCTTCTTGATTACTTTTATCCCCCTCAACAGAATGTGGAGGAACATGGCATACCTGTAGAACGATGTAAGAATCCCCCATGTAGAATTTCCCATACTCGGACTTTGGCAAGGCTACTGGCTGAAAATTCTCAATTCGCCAAATCTCAGTCCCACTAAAAGCTATTATGGTAAACAAGCTTAAGATCAAAAGCAGCATAAATAAGTGATAAAAAGAACTTCGATTATTATGCCAAGGCCCGCATCAAAGATCTTGAGAAAAGAAAAAGCCCAGTAAATTTAAAGTTCAAAGATTTAAAATAAAGAAGAAGAAGAAGAAGAAGAAGATAAGTAAATATAAAGGTCATTTTCTTATAAAAATAGGATACACTCTCTGACCAACTGATTGAAAAGCAGGATCTAAAACTTTTGCAGGGCTAGACATCTTGCAAAATCCTTTGTATCTTTGTCAGCGGAGTCGGACACCTCAGGATTCTGGTATTGAGATTCACGGAGCACAAATGTTAAAGTAGAACGACCACTCGTAAACTGTGAGAGAATTGGGGGCTAAAGTACCTATAAACAACAGCAGTGGCACAATTCAGAAAGTACACAAGTAGATACACTAAATCTTAAATAGACTGCCAACTATGAGCTTTCTCATGGTTGTATTCGTAAAAGGAACAAAAAGGAGGGCAAAGATATATAAAATTAATGAATCCTTAGGCTATGTGTGCTTCTTGATTAAGTTTACTTGTTTAGCCCCAGACAGAAAAGCAAAAACCACAATTTAGATTTGGGGTCTCAAATTGACGAGGTCTTCCCCTTCTGTGATCTGCATTACATTCAGAGCAACAAAATGTCCATAACATGTAAGCACTCACAAAAATATTGGACTTGGAAGCACTACCTTTATGTTACGAAAGACTACATCAATGGGAGTATGTCACTCTCAAGTATCTTGTCCCCCAGAATTTCAAGATTAATTTAGAGCACAGAATAGGAGAGAATCAAACACTGGCTGAATCTTTTTGGAACATAGTCTTTTGACTGATTGTGTCACATAGAGTTGTTTACTAGGCAGTTGTACGATAGAAAGGATTGTTCTAGGGCTCTACAGATCTGGGGGTCTAAAGATCTGCTTTGCTACTTAAGTAACCCAGTTGCAACAAAGAATGACATCTCTCCACTGTTTTATCTCAATCCAGCGTTATCGCATTTGCAGACTAACTTTTATGACCGAATATTAGATTGCGTGACAAATTATGTAATCGTCTTTTACAAAGACAACATTTACTATCTAGGACATTTTATTGTTCTATTACTCTCACCGGAGCCTAAACGTCCCGGTTTGCTTATTCCCTATTGGTTTAAAGAGGGGAAACCTATGTGGTTCCTTATCTCTTAAACTTCTTTACTACCTTCCACAGTGATAGTCATTCAAACGGTGATGGTACCTGTATCTTTGAATTTGAGCAGTAGATGCCAAATCCCACAGACACTTAAAGTACTGAATTTCCTTAATGTCTTTTGTTCTCCAATGCATTACAGATTTTATTTTCCAATAAGTTTCAGATGACCTTAACTCAAGAAGGTAGTAAGCTTCTGTTCTTCGCAAATTGGGCTCACTTTATCAAGTATGAAAGCTCTTACGAGCATTCAATATATGGGAATGCTACAGTCGTCTTCTAATAGTAAGTATTTGCTTGTGACTTTTCTGAATGATTTGGACGAATTTTTATGATCCAAATGCTCGATATTCTGGCTTTATCCTCAAAGACTTCCGACTTTTTTCCTTGCCCAAGTCATATTTTTTCTGACTACATGCAATGAATCACATCCATCACAACATCGGATGCGTCATATGACCAGGAACACTAGAATTCTCAACCAGCGACATTTACTCTTACTCGTCAATAGCCAGAAAGGTAAGCATTTCCAGCTCTCCAAAAGCTTTCCATGGTTATCGTACATGAGAAATAGAGAGAATCCCAGATCAGTTTGGCTTCTAAATTGCAGTCACGAGAAACTGACACTACAACCACTAGACTACATCAAATGGCAGGTTATTTACGCTTCGCAACGTCCAAAGAAATTAACAGAACCTATTGTAACTGCTATACATAAGAACAGAGAAAAATGTTCAACAACAGCTTACTGCCTGGTTCAGCTACACAAGCCACATTGAAGTGTACCAATCACGTGCCAAATTCTACATTTTTAAGGTTTATCGCATTTCAGCCGGAATTCGTATTCGCGAAAAGGGCGATCACACGGCCAGGGACAAACAATGCGTCCAGAATTCTCGCTGAACTACTCGAACAGAGCTCGAGCCGGTACCGAGATATAATCAAGCGACAACAACAGAGGAAAAAAAAAAAAGACAGCAATACAAGATAATTAGCATCGCACATTAAAAAAAAAAAAAGGCCAGCCCGCTAGTCAGAATCCATTCAACACCCGCACAGAAAAAACAGAAGCAAAGCACGGTGTCTGTCCGAATTGCGATCGGAAACAGAAGATCTGCAACGCCGCGACGCGAAGCTCGTCAGAATGTCGAACGGGAGTGATCGCGAGAAGGGAACTCGAAGAGTTACCTGGCGGCTCGTTCTCCTCTCTCGGACCACGAGACGAAGCGACCAGAGAGATGTAGAGAGAGAGAGAGAGAGAGAGAGGTGGTGGCGCTAGCTGGAAACGGAGAAAGTCGAAGCCGTTGCGGTGCGTCGGTCGAGCGAGCTCGAGCTTCCGTCTTCTCTCTCCTGCTTTTTTTAGGCTTCCGAGATTTTGTAGTTCAGAGATGAAAAAGGCGAAGGAGACGAAGAAAGGAAGGAAATGATTATCGAAGGAATTGAGAGAGAGCGAGACGTTATTTAAGGCAGAGATCCGGTGAAGATGGCACCGCCCATGGAAGTGGAGGCTTCTCTCCTCTCCTCTCCTCTTGCTGATGCTGACTGGACTAGACGGATGACTAATTTTTGGTATTTATCTCCAATTTCTTGAAGACGAAGTAGGGGGTTGATTGGCGGAAATTCACTTAGGATCGGCCTAGACCTCATAGAGCCTAGCCTAGCACGCCGAGTGAATTTCCGCCTTCGGTAATTGCATCCAAACACACTTAGGAACCACAAAATCATGGTATAAGGCATTCTACTCGTCCATGCAAATTCCACGTTAATAAAGTGTGTTTGGATGGTTATGTTTATGCTCCCATAAATAATTTCTAATTATTTCAAGAATAGTTTTTGAACATGCATTTGGTAATTACATGAAATTTATATTCTCATAATAGAAAAAGAACATATTTGGTATAATCCTGAAATTTTTTGCTCTCAGCTTTCAAAATCTCAAATTATGGTAATATTTCAGACTAAATATTTTATAAACTAGACGTATTTATCCCATATTTGATTTTTCGGATGAGCACGTGTGATTTAACTGAGAGTCCATGGCGGTGGGTTGTTGTGCTAGTCTTCCCCAAAAAATAATCGAGATGCGCGCAAGCTGGCCCAGACACCTTGATTATATAAAAAAAAATTCATAAACTAAAAGTACATTGTGTGAAGTATATTATGCCGCTAGGTCCATAAATTTGAATCCAATTTCTTTGAAGAGCGCAAGTGTTGAACTCCGCATTTATGATATTAGAATCTCAATCCGTAATCCCTCTAACATCAAGACCGCATGTTTATTGACCTTTCCTCAACATTTTTCTTTTTGGTCGAAACCTTTCCTCAACTTTCAAAATACATTATAACTCAAATTTTTCAAATCTTTTTTTTTTTAACTCTAATGATAATTTAATATTTTCTTCCAATCTAATCAACTTTCATCAGGCATAACGTTAGACAAATTAGATGCAAAGAGCACGTTCCCCAAAAAAAGCACTTGATGTTTGCGCACGCCACACCTTCCTTTTATTTCCACGACGAGTCGTTGGGCATCCGCTTGCTCCGGGATATTCCATACAATCTATATCTCCCATACGAGGGTCCACCATCCGCATCACAATGTGTTGGCCTTGACCCTATGAATTTTGCACGAATGATGCGCAACGATCATGGTCAAGTATCTGGAAAAAAGTGGCGCATCATGGCGGAGGCGGGGTTTCATCAACAACTAATTTTTTTTTTTTTGCCAAAAGATTATTTCCAATGAAATTGTTTTTCCTAAATAAAAAAAAATTATCAGGCGGACTTTCCATTCTTGCAATTTACAAGCGTTTAATAGAGTTTCTCAAGTTGGCATTAGATTTCTAGAAATTTATTCCTAGCCAAAGAAAGAAAAAATATATGTCGTATTGTGCAATTTTCTTCATTTAGAGGCTCTTGGTCCATTTTAATTTATACAATCTGGGGTGGCTATGATGAGGAATCCCATCCAAATTATTCACATATAATTCTTCACATTCACGCGTTATTTTTTTTTTTCCTCAATCAGGGAAGAGATTATTCAGATGACATTTATCATGGAATTCAAAAGCTTTCAGTTTTCACATTGGCTTAGAATACCGGGCCAGGACATTGCAGGTGCGGGAATGAAAAGCGACCAGGTTGGTGCTGGACGGTTTGGTCGGTCGGATTTTGTAGAAATGGAAGACCTTGAAAGCCACTCGAAAGCAGCAGGCTGAAAGCGACATGGCAGGAAGACCATCCCTTCTCTTCGTCTATAGGCACCTCGGCCTCTGGAACAAGAAGGGCTTTGGGAGATTTCTGAGGATGATGGTCAAAGCAAAGATAGCTGAGAAGTGCGAACCATTCAGAAGACCCCCTTCTTATGAGCCCACAACAATCATGCACAGTCTAATGGGTTTTCCTCGGTTTTTTCAATACAACTTTACCATCTGGTGATCAACTCCATCTGCGCAGCACCAACATCGGCACGCACGCGGCGGTGCAGCAAACATCAGTGGCAGTGCCGCAAAAAGAGTGGACGCAAATCAAGATAGCTTCAGGAAAAACACGGCACACCAGATTGAAGTTGACAGCTCATGTCACACATATCGAAAAGCAAACCGATTCTGCATACAATCAGCAGCGACATGATATCGTAATGTCTGGGAGAAAGGCTCCCTTCATTTTCACTGCAATTATGAAAGCCTCTAAGAAGCTCCTCATTCACAGGATGCTAATTACCTGCAACACTAGTGTGTCTAACAATCGAAGATGCTAATTACATGCTACACTATCTCATCTAACAATCAAGAAACTGACATCCCACCTGTGCAGAGACCATTTAGGTTCCTTTTCATGGCACACAAGATAGACTCTTGTAAGAAAAGACAATTGCCTCCTGACACTATACACTACTGACAACATAAGCGAGCCTTCAGTGATAGTAGAAATCCGAATCAGTGCTGTTTTGCAAGCTCATTACTTAAAATCTCAGTATCCAAAATCGATTTTTTCTGTAAAACTTACCTAACAGCTTGTAGCCGAGATATGATTCAATCAGAGAGAAAGGAGACCAATTTAGAACTGAAACTTTGGCACTTATCAATTCCGAGCTAGCAATATCACCAGATGTATCGCGAAAAGAGCTGTGACTGGTAATCACATTAAAAACCCCAGAGATGATGTTCTGCATCAATGTAAAAGATTAGATGATAACACGCTGAGCATTAACTTCCTGATGGAGAACTATTATGGGAAAAGTTATTTATTTTTTATTTCGACTACAACATCAACAATACTTTTATCCCATATTAGTTAAAATATTATAAAAGCTTAAGAAGGCAGGGGATCCTTGCCTTCTTAAGCTTTTATATCTCCAACAGAGTTCATCTTATTATTAGATTATTACAGAGATGAATGAATCCAACCCGAAGTATGAAGCATGATTAAACAAACTGTCTGCTCCATATTAGTTGCTTTTAGAAGCACCAAATTCCTCTGAACAGCCATGAGAACGCTTATACAGAAGAACATTTATCCACGGCTTGACCCGGCATTCACATGTCCCTCTGACTTCATCCGAGGGACATGATGAAGAACCACTTGTCCAGAGGAAAGCTCTTCTCCAACTCTACTGGTGTCTCCGAAATGCCCCAGAAGGATATTAGCTTGACAACGAGTCAGTCAAGGCCTGTCCTATACTTCACATTTACCACTGATAACATAAAATCCGCATCACCAAGCATGCCAACGATAATAAAAATCCACATTTACAACTCTACTGGGGTCTCCAAAATGCCCCAGAAGGATATTAGCTTGGCAACGAGTCAGTCGTGACCTGTCCTATAATTTACATCTACCACAGATAACATAAAATCCGCATCACCAAGCACGCCAACGATATCCCTCCAGTCCACACTGTCGAGTTGTCACCATGACATTCCACCAGACTAACACGGATTCAACTGCTTAACTACACTCGTACCAAGAGGCCGAACTATCCAAGAGCATGTCAACCGGGGTTCAAAATTATGGTCAACTTCACTAGGTCCGAAGTCGAAAAGCACTCGAGCATCAAACTGAAAAACCAGTGGCCAACTATGCAAAGAATGATGTTTCGGACATCATTGCCCGCGAAGTCTTCGACTAATAATCACATTCATCTTCTTTATCCTCCTCCTTCTTCTCATCCCAGGGACATCAACAAACAAGCACAAGAAACAAGCAAAACAAATGAACAAACCAATTATCAAGATCCCATCTTCTTCTAACGAGAGTGGATAAGTGAATTTACATTTGGAGCTGCTCACTCTGCTCCTGCTCCATTTTCTTCTGTTGTTGCTCTCTGCTTCCCTTTCTTCAACAGCTTGTTCCTCGGCTTCGCGGGCTTCAAGAAGCTCGCCTGCAACCTCACCATCTCTTTCAAAACCCCAATCAGCCTCCCTTCGACCTCTTCCCCATTCGTGTCCACCACCCTCAAAACCCTAGCCACCGCCTCCATCGTGCTCACGCACCCTCCATATGGCTCCTTCCGGAGTAACAACTCCGAATCGTAGATGCTCCCTCCATCGATGCTCTCGTCGTAATCGAAGTCCAAGCAAACTCTAACCGCGAACCCCGACAGGTACTCCTCGCTTGCGCTCACCATCTCCCGCGCGTGCTTCCACGTGGCGTCGAATGCGATCACTACGAGCCCCTCGGGCTCGGCCCTCCGGAGGAGATCGGAGGCTCGGAGCTGCGACAGGGTGAGGGAGGGGGAGGAGGACGACGGCGGGAAGAGGTAGATGGAGGGAGGGAACCGGTCGAGGAGAGGGGAGAGCCCCGGGCGGAGCTTGCGGTGCAGGAGGACGGTGGAGTTGAGGAGGCACCGGGAGAGGACGGGGACGGTGGAGAGCTTGTGGCGGGACTCGTGCGGGTGGTGGAGGACCACGATCCTCGCGGCGGTCGGGATTGGCGGGCTGGGGATGACGTGGCATAGGCATACGCGGGCGGGGCGGTCGCATCCGGGGCACACGCGGCGAGGCTGCGGCGGCGCTGCGTCGGAGTGGAGGTGGATGGCGGGTTCCGCTTCTGGTGGGTCCATGTGGGCGCGCAGATTCCGGAGAGGGCTGTGTGTTGGGCTCGGGCCTTTATGGATCGTGCTTCCGTTGTCGGACGCTTCATGCATTTCCCTTGTTGGAAGGCGCGTGTTCACCGGACATAAAACCCAACAGACACGGGTTTGGTTTTAGGTTCGGAGGCATGTTAGGAAGGTTTCGTGTTTAAAAAATTGAGAATTCGATTTCAACGGCAGGTTCTACTTAAAATCTAAAATAATTTTTTATATTTTTTATTTAGTGTTTAATAATTTCGTGCGACCTTACGATATCTCATGACGTTCGATAATAAGTGTGTAATTTAAAACTACTAATCTGAGCTTCAATTTATGAATATCCATGTTTAAGATTTTTACTTTGTTCATATTTTATATATTTTGTGTCTAGATACGATTTATGAAACGTGAATTGTAATATCAAATGATAACCACTTCACGTGACGATTCAGCAAAATTGTTTAATCAATAATACATGTGAAAACTGTATAAATCATGAAATCCGAATATTTCCTATTCCGACAATTTTTAGGCTCGATTCGTCTTGTGAAAAAAACCTCCAAAAAAATATTTTTCGAATTTTTTGACATTCGAATTATGAAAAATAAATATATTAAGGAAAATATTTTTCATTAATGAAAAAAAAAAACTTCAGAAGTGCTAGGTGATCCACCACAGATGTTGCTCGCCAAGCTTGAGCTCACTCCTCAAATCCCGACAAGCTCCAGTCTCACTGTAGGCTAGTAGGCCAGCCCAATATAGGAAAGTGGAAAAAGAAAAGAAAAGAATAGGTAAAAATAAAAAAATAATAATATAATAATATAATTAAAAAGGTGTGCGAAAAACGAATAATATTCTTGAATTTATTTTGAAGTTTTAACCAAACATCACAAAATATTATTTACTTCGTGAAAGTACACTTTCCGGAAAATATTTTTTAGATACTTCACGTAATTTCCCCGCACAACCTGCTTTGAATTTGTTGAACGCGGTGGTGTTGGCGTCTCGACGGTTGGCGTCTCGACGATTGTCGGCCTGGGTCACTTCAGTTTCGCGCTTTAGGATCGTTGGGTGGGCGTCGACCCGAGTAAAGTGATATAAAGGCCAGCGCTTCACCGTCCACTCGGGCGAGGCGAGACCAGCAGAATGGCGAGTTCGGCCGTGGACGTTTCCCAGTTCAATCACACTCCTTATTACTGGTAACGATCCAAACCCTTTTGGCCGGTTGGTTCAGCTCGGAAGATTCCTGTTCCCCCTGCCCCTCCCGTGTCGTTGCTGTGCTTGTTGTTTCGGTCCATCGTACACAGTTAGTCGGTTTTCATTTTCTCTTCCATGAGTGGAATTGGGGGAGCAGTAGTGACTCCATCGCTTTGTCTTTCTGGGCCTTTGATCGTGTAATGGCTGCGTCAGTTGGGATCTCTATCCCAAAGAAAAAGAAAGTGGGATTCTCCTAAAAATTCTATAGAAAGTTTAGTTTTTGGTAGTCATTTTGTGAGCTTCAGTTTAACATCTGTAACAGGAGATTATTCATGGGGGGAAAGAGTGCTGCATCGATTTGATCCGAGATCTTATTGAATTGCTCATTCAAGGAGTATTCTCTATATTTTGACTCAAATTCTCTTTAGCACGAGAATTTGAGTCTCGCATGTCTACCATTTCACCATCACGGCATCTTGAAGGTCAAGGGTATTCATGAATATGATATCTGTCTAGTGTGATGTATGGAATAAATGAAATATATGACAAAGGTGCAAGACGACAACGGTTTCCAGCTCTCAGTCTTATTCGATTCAGGACGTTGGATCCGCAGAAAAACTTCTTGCTGTTGCTGATCTTCCTTTTCTCTGATGTACTCCACTTCGTGGAGGATAAACATGAGATTTGTTTAGTATGCATAAGATGGTGAACTATTAGGTGCCCATATGAGCGATACTCGGTTCAGTTAGACTTTGTGTTTCTTTTTGGCAGTGAGGAGAATGTCTACTTTCTCTGTAAGAACTTATGCGCAAATGGAATGGCTCAACCTGATGGGTCTGACCTTTATATCATCTTCATTTCTAACGACAAGAAGCAGGCATGTACTTCTTTTTCTTTGAAACTTTCCCACTGTATTATTTCTCTCTTTCTCGGCTTACATCTTTCTCGGGTGGTTCTTTATCATTTTATGCTGGTTGTTTCTGTCCGAACAAATTATTTTTGGTCTACTAGAGACTTTGAAGGAAGGGAACAATGGCGACACACTAGAAATACTATCCTGAACAATTCAAATGACCTGCATTCACTTTTCCTCCTGAGATGGAAAATGGGCTATTCTTCTCATAAGCTGATGAGAGCAACCCTTTTGCTGGGCTTTCTCTTATAAAAAATGCTAGACTTGGAGAATGAATTTCTTGCAAACATAAAAATTGCAAAGTTTGAATGGCGTAATCGCCCTGTTGGCTTGACATCACTGAGTTTTCTCTCTTTCTTGAAGACAATCTTCATTGAATTGGGGATCTTGGAAAATCTGTTTGTTGTGATGCCTGAGACATTATTGTTGCTTGCTGATTTCTGCAGACTGCACTGTGGCATCAGAAGGCCAGCAAATTCACGGATGGACTTGCACTCTGGGATTATCATGTCATCTGCGTTCAGGTGACAGCTAGACTGGACATTTATGTGCACTCTGATCAATTTAATATACTCCTCTAGGATCATAAACTGTCTCAATTGTACCTCCTAAAAGTACATGCAAAATGCTGTTTCTCCGCGTAATCTTGGAATCTTATGGTGCAGAGAAAAAGCGACTCCTCTATTGTGGTGTGGGATCTGGACTCTGCCCTCCAGTTTCCTTCTCCCTTGGCTTTCTATGTTTCAGAAACTACACGGCCCTGGTTTCAGCTGTTCCCTGAGTATCAGAGGCAAGCTGCTATCAGACCTCCATAATAACTAAGCATTCTCAATGATTTCGACTTCTTGTCCTTAAAAAATTCGAGTTTTCTATGATGAGTAAAATTTGCTACATTGGGTCTTAGGTGAGCTGGGAGGTGTTGAGCAATGGGTTAGGTCAACAGTGTTACGACTTTTTAATTCCTCATTTCAGGGCTCTATCGACAAAACTGGAAAACACTAGCATATGCCTTTCTGGAGTTAATGAGATAAAACCGAGGTCAAGTAACATGACTTTATCTGACATATTGTCCTTTTCCTTCCTTAGTCAGGTTCTTCCGCATTGTGCATGCTCCAATATTTCTACGTTACTTTGCATCTGATAGAAGACATATGAAAGAGCCGGATGGGACCTGGCAAGCTCAACCTCCAGCAAATGATCCGATTGTTGCTGAAGGTAAATGCTAAAATCTGAAATTCAGATTTTTATGCCTGTTAAATGAATATGAATTATATGATATGGTTTCCCCAGTTTAGACAATGCCGTGCGAATGGTCGTAGCACAAGTATGTTATAGCCACTCGCTTGTCAGCTCCATGATGAATGACTTAAATTTGAAGAGATTACATTCAAGAGATCCAGTGTCTATTGGTATTTTCCTGGCTTGTAAATGCTCCATTATTTACTACGACTTTCCTGGTATTTCTTGCACCTCCAGGCCAGATACTTTGTTATTTTATCTGATTGGAACTCAAGAGGATGCTAGGTAGGAGAGAATGGAATTCTATCATATTTCTTTAACATCAAGCTTGGGAATTCAATAATAAAGCTAGCTCGAAATATAATTAATTGGCATATGCTGAGTTAGTAGGGAATTTTTTCTTTCACGGCTTTTGGCTTCCTTTGCATCACTCAGTGTAAGAGATGTATATAGGAAGCATTGTCTGAGTGAGTTCTTATGTAATTCATGCTCATTTAGCTCCCTTGTTGCCTAAAGATTATTTATCTATCAACAATTCGAAAAGCCACTGTATAAGGTCGTAGCTTTGTTTGGATCTGTTTGTGCAGATGGAACAGTGCACAATCTGAATGAATACATTGAGATTAGAGCCGCAGATGCTGTAGAAAATGTAGACGAGGAGGTGATCAATGCAGTTCATTCCGACAAACTTGGTTCTGTTGTCAAAGAAAGTCAGTTGCAACAATTCTTTGCACATATTACATGATGTATGGTGAGTTCTTTTGTTCGAGAAGGATCCTAGTACAGGTTGGACAATTTCATCCTTTTGATGGCATTGCGTGGATTCAGATGCTAGCAGTGCTCTTATGAGTGGACTTGCTATTGTTGAGTAGACGGAGTTGGCGAGTTAATTCTTGGAAGTGTTGCGATGTGGAGAAGTGTGGGGCTACACACCCGAAACGGGGTTAAATGTAGGCGAAACTGAGTTTCCTGATGAGGTTGGGTTTGGTTTCTTTGTTCTTTCCTGTCATGGTTGACATGGAGAATCCTGGTATACTGAAGGTGCATTATCAAACCTCTGTGCTTGTAGCTTTATCTAATGGGATTACACCATGAGTACCATTTGCTTGTCTTCTTGCGTTAGTTTGCAGTAGAAGGAAAGGATTTCAAGCCAATAGGCAGCTTGAAAAGAGTTTCTTCTAGCCAATCGCAGACATCTCTCTATTCGTCTCTTTCTCATTGGAAACCATATTATAAGAGTGAGAAACCAAGCTTTCAAATGAGACATCAATGGATCAGTTATTTAAGCACTCACATGAGTGTGCATTTGATTGTAAATATCATCTTCCTAAACCTAATTTAAGAAAAAAAATTAGAACAAAAAGAAAACAAGAAAAATGATATATGAATACGAATAAAAAATTCCTCCAATTTTTTCACAGCCAGCCAAAACCCTCTGCAGATGCCGATGCTTGGTAGTAGATAAATGTCCCAGAGCCGCTTAGCAAATGACCGCCCATTTCAGGGTATCACCTCTGGCACAGTTGCTCATGCACATTTCCTGCTAAAACTGAGCGAGGGATTTAAATGCAGTAGCTCCAAGAACTGCGATGAAGTCCTGCTCGAAAGAACGATGCTACCAAAATTGACGCCATAACAGGGCTATTCACAGTAGAAGACTTCACGGATCAGTCTCACTGTCTGAAAGTAAGCAATCCTGAATTTGCTCCCTGAAAGTAAAAATGGGGAAACAATGGTAAGACTACTCACACCAGTGGGAAATAGAAGACTCATAGCTTTCTCAGATTATGAGACGTTGCAAATTGATGTCCATTGGAAAAATCAAAAGATACATCATGTGACAGTAAATCCTCACCTTAGTGAGCTAAAATCATAATCATTGCTTTGCTTTGCTCGGGAAAGCAGTGCCTCGGGCAAAAGTGAACAGAACTGCTCCATATCAGAGGAATCTCGAGGAAGAATTTGGAACTGACAACTTGAACAGCAGGCAGCACCAAAAACATCAGAGGCTGATTGCTGCGTCTCGAGACCGCCCATGTCAGCTTTGTTTAGTGGGCTAAAGCATATGGGACAAAAAGATTCTGAGGATATGGATCCATTAAGCTTGAGATTGGACCTCTTCTGGCGTCGTCGGGTTGCCAAAGGAACATTACGATCATTTATCTCCGGAATCCTATTGAAGTGAAATGGGGTGAGCTTTCCAGCAGTTCTCACAATCGTGGACTCACGAGAAGCATTTTCCTCCTGAAACAAATGTTTCCATCAGCAATGTTTTCTATACTTTAGAATGAATATAAAAAATCAGACAACAACAATTGTAAATCTCTCACAAAGGAAATATGTTGATGATCCTCTCTCAATTGTACTCAATCTGTACAATCAAAAGTTCAAGCACTTCCCTTTCGTTTGCACATAGATCAGGGGCAACAAGGGAACAAAAAGGCCAACTATGGACCAGAGGAACAAAAGAAGAAAGAATCTTTCTCTATCAATAGTCACTCTTACCGGAAGCAGCCCAGTAAACAAGGTGAGGAGGCATGAAGAAGGACATTACCTGAAGTAAAGCTACAAATGATGACACCAAGCTGTTGATGCTGGAGCACGGTACGTTAGGCAACTCTACAATCTTAAGGCTGCCCTGCCAAAATGACATAAAACCCGTCATCCACAGTACCATTGTCTCAGCAATAAATCACAGATTACTACGCAAACAGGAAGCTGACTTTAACATGTTTGTCCAAACTAAAGAAAGCACTATGCAAATTTGAAAAAACTTCCAAATATTGCAGGTAGGTTGACAAGGAAAAGAGTACTAAAGGAGTTGTTTACGAACCCATCTAGACGGCATAGCATGCTGAGCTCTTGGGTAAGACAATCGCGAAGTGGAAAAACTAAAGGAACACCCCACCTAGCGTCAACGTACTGTATATCTGCAGATAATGAGTAGCCCTGGCCCTGTTAAACACATAGATAGCCCATCGTGAAGATACCTTTCCTCATTAGTCAGACGGTAATAACTGCTTACCAGAACTCAGTTACTTTAGACTAGGGAAAAAAAAAGCTAAAAAAGACTGTAAAATGGACTCCCATGAACAAGAGGGACGCATCAAATGCAGCTCTATTATCAAAGTCAAGCAAAATGAAGCTATTTAGTGAGATTGAGTATCTCTTTCCATCTAAAGAAGAAATCAGCAAAGAGAAAATAAAAGGCATCAAAAAGCAGTGTGGGCTCACTCAGACACATGCGCTCACGGCAAGCATTCACATGCACCACTCAATGCCAATGACAGGAGATCTAGTTTATTCTCTACTTGGTAAAGGTTGAAATTAAATATCAGTCATCAGCTAGACCGATAACCTCAGCTAAACGAGCATGAACCAGGAGTTCAATTGGGAGAGAGTAACGCATCAAGAAGAATGTTAGCATATAATTGGTGCTGTGGCTTGTCCCAAGCATTAATTCAGGAAACTAGTTGTGCTTCAAATATCGCAATAGATACAGGCTTTCCGCAGAGTGCAGTTGACTGAAGAGAACATCGGTCCAGACACGACTCCAGGAAACTGATCTTTAGTCATGTGGACATAGGACAGTTGTAGCACAAAAATAATCTACAGACAAAAACTTTTATTGGTGGATATAAGAACTCTGCAAAACAATTGTTTCATTCAGATACCTGCAAAACACAAGTTGTGGCTTGGCATAGTACTGAGCTAAGGATAAGTGACTTCCAATTTGAGCAGGGACAAGGTACTTTTCTAATCCAGGTGAAAGAAACATTTACAGTTTAAAGCACAGAAATGCGTAAGTTGGGATAAAACCAACGATACTCTATTTTGAGACAGAAATCAATCCGCGAGTCTTTATAGTCTTAACAGTTAATAGTAATACTAAGCCGTAATACTTAATACTAAGCCGAATTTGTGGACTGAGTGGCTAACCATTCTAGGAGTGAGGCTATTCTTTTTGCAAAATTCATTATAACCACACTCGGCATGTCCAAGCAAACTCTATCATCTATAACTATCAACAAGTATCGGTCCAATGAAATATTTCCATGGACAGGTCAATAACTTCAAAAGAAAAGCTATGTTCAATTAAAATAGTTATTTAATAGATGTGGATCTGAACCTTCACGGTGGCAGAGAGAACATGGCTAGCAAACCTTGAAATGCACGATCCCAAAACGATTCTATTGTATCCATTATCGGAGGCGATCTACAAGATAGGTAAAGATTTGGCATTAATGAACCCTTTCAATCCTCCTTAAACTTTGCATTAACTTATAATGTTAGGCTAACCTTTTGCAAGGACAACATTCTCAAGTGCACCAGAAGATCTTCTTTCCCAGTGGCGTCACTAACTCTATCTAGTAGCTCTTTCAACCGCTCCCTGCTGTCTCTTGACCCTCCAGAATAGACACTGTGTACAGGAAAGATATGCAGCTCTTTCATGGGTGGGGATAGTTGTGATACCATTAACTTCATATCCCCAAGAACTCTATCCATTTCACTCGAAGGAATCGGGTAAGCAGAGCTTTCATCGATGAAAGCAACTCCAACACCAAACACCGGCAAAGATCTATCTCTACTCGCATCAAAGTTCTTTTGGGCCTTGCATTGCATATCATGCACAAACTGTAGAGCCACCCTATAAAGCATGTCACGAAAAGAAAGACAATCAGATGTCTCATTTGATGATTATACCAAAGTTCAATCCTTGCTAGGTTTCTGCCTCTTTCCTGCCTAATTTAGGCAAGCAAGTAACAAAATCGCAGTAAAGCATAACCTGGAATGAAAAGGAACAGAAGCTTAATCATTCCGTGCAAGCACTGAGAATCGAGCATTTCTGCTCCGCTTCAAATATACACTAACAGCAACACCACCACTTAACTTCCCTCCTACTAGCACTGCATACCCTAGTCGATATAGACAATACACAAGCATACGACAGGGCGCGTTTTTCTCGGTTCGAAGAAGTGCACGGACCTGGAGGCATGGCCACCGGAGAAGGCGACGAGAACGTTGTCCGCGGGAGAGATCATGGCGTTGGAGGTGACGGCGTGCCTGAACTTGGCAAACAGGTTGCTCCGAAAGCAGTCAGCGCAGAACCGGCCGTCTTCGCCGCCGCGAGAGAAGGCGGCGGCGGCGGGAATCGGCTCGTTGGCCTTGCACTTGACGCAGACGGCTCCGGAGCGGTCGACGGCGGCGGTTGAGCCGACATCGTCCGATTTGGCTGAGCGCTCGTCCTCGTCTCTGTAGCAATTGGATTGGCAGTGGGAGCCATTGCAGGCCATGCTGCTCAGGTTCAAAGGCGAGAGCTTTATCTGGGGCTTTAGGGTTTAAAGCCGAAGCTCGGGCGCTTCAGTCAGCTTCTTCATTCAATTTCGAGGGAACGAAAACGGAATCAACTATGATTAACAGGTTGATGACGTCATGATATGCACTTATAAATACAGCGTAATCTTTTAATAATTTTGTGCATTTTTAGCATGACCATAGTAGTCGCTTTCAAAATTGTTCGTCCAGCCAATAATACTTCATTAAGAAACGGACGTCAATTTACAAATAGATATCGGCCTTTATTGAGAACAAATTAGTCGATAGATGGTTATGGAGTTTATATTTAAGATGGGACGATGTTTGAATGTGCAGATCGTCAGATGAAATGAAATTATACCCTCATTTTCTTCCGCAACAAATTTTCCTTGCTTGTCGTGTGATGAAGCTTTACAACACGAACTGCTTGCAATAATTGTTTAGCATGCAATTATTGTGGTTTTAGCAAGAAAAACACAAACTCGGCATGCCCATTATAACAGATAGTTTTGCAGACTTCATCGGAGGTGATCTCATATATATATAAAAAAAATGTGAATATCATTGTTCATTGGAATAATCCTGGTGTCAAAGTGCTTGCTTTGGACAGATTAAGAGGAAGAAGGGTACTTGTGAGGTATTAATTCATTTTTATGTCAATACCAACTAAGCAAGAAGTGAAAATTTCCTTTTATCGTCTTTTTTTTTTGTCGTTTATAACAAAATTACTCGACTTGTTCTAATTATTAAGTATGAGATGGTCTATTTGTCAACTCAAAGCTCTTGTTTAAACAGACCTATGGTTTTTTTCAGGTGTTTGCATGATGAGAAGGCCACATTTGACAGACAAAGGTGTTCGTGCGTGGCCTTATGTCAATAGTTCCCCACGCCATGCCATAGAGAAAAAAACCTGTGAACCAAGAGGCATGAAGAGATCATGTATTGGCCCCGTTCAACCTCGGGCCTTTCGGAGCAGGCCCCAAAACACCTGGCCTTTCAAGGCATTACCCTTTGAGCTTAGCACCTTACTAAAGAGTATCAATATCCGATCGCGTTAGCCAAACAGAAAATGTTTGAAAGCTCAGCCATCTTTTTGTTTTGTTTTTGCAATCAATTCTATCGGTACCAGCCATATTGTCTGTCATACCATCTTCCATTTTGCTTTGCTCAACCAACTCTCAACACTTTTGAAGTGTGCTCACGAAGTTTGCTCATGCACCTTCAAGTGCCAATTTGAACCGGCAAAATTCGATTCCCATCACGATCTCCAGTTCTATAAACCCGACCGACACGCGATTACTTTCGCGGCGAAACTCGCGTTCACATACGACTTCCATTTTCACCGTTTCGAGGTAAGCATTCGCGGAAGGGGAGGGGTTGGTGCAGGTCGCTTGGATTGCGAGTGGGAAACCTGGTCCCGTGGCAGGCCACAGAAAAAAAAAAACAAACATCAGCTCCTCGTCACCGAGAGACGCAAAACTCAAAAGCAAAGAATCTTCACAAGCAAAGTGGGCTGGGGCCTTTCGCTGTAGAGCGAGAGAGTCCTTCGTCGCTTCCAATTGGCTCACTTCTCTCTCGTCTCATCCATTCCTGGCTCCGCCACCTTGTGACCCGCTTGAAGGGAAAATCCATACCAGCCAATCAGAATTCAGGAAGCTCCATCACCATGATCCTTGCAGATAGATAAGTTAAGTCGCACACACCCGAATCTCTCCCCCTCTCTGAAAAGCCTCGGGAGCAAAACTCAACCGCAAAGTAGGGAAACTCCAATCGCAACGGCCTGACCACCTTGTTGCCACGTGTCCCTCGCTCCTCCACTAAACCAGAAAGCACCCCTCCAACTGTTTGTATTACTCTCCCTGTCTAGCCTTCAGTGACCTCGGTGTCGAGACAGAACAAATATAAGCACGAAAGCTCTCATCTCCCGAAGGAGGGGGAGGAGAGAAGCGTTTAGTGTCCCCAAGACACAAATTTGACACTGAGGGGTCGCAGAAAGAATTAATCTTTCCTCTCTCTGTTCGTTTGGTTCTTTTTATTTTTGGGGGGCAGCAAACAAGAAACCGAGAGTTTTTGTTTTGAGCGTGATCACGAAAATGGCGTCTTTGTTATCCTCGCAATTCGCGTTACCAGCTCCGAAGACTGATCAACTCTCCTCCCTCTCTCAAAAGCACTACTTTTTACACTCCTTCCTCCCCAGGAAGACGAACCCAGCTGGCAGTTCTTCGAAATCCGCCTCGAAAGTGAAATGTGCGGTGCTGGGCAACGGTCTCTTCACGCAGACGACGCCTGAAGTCCGCCGTATCGTGCCGGAGAATAACGAGAACCTCCCGACGGTGAAGGTCGTGTACGTGGTCCTGGAGGCTCAGTACCAGTCGTCTCTCTCAGCTGCAGTGCTAGCACTGAATAAGAACGAGAGGTATGCTTCGTTTGAAGTTGTGGGTTACTTAGTTGAGGAGCTTAGGGATGAGAATACATACAAAAGTTTTTGCAAGGACCTTAAGGATGCGAATATCTTCATTGGGTCTTTGATCTTCGTGGAGGAGCTTGCACTGAAAGTGAAGGCTGCAGTCGAAACGGAAAGGGACAGGCTTGATGCGGTCTTGGTGTTCCCTTCAATGCCTGAGGTGATGAGGCTCAACAAGTTGGGCTCGTTCAATATGTCGCAGCTCGGGCAATCGAAGAGCCCCTTTTTCCAGTTGTTCAAGAAGAAGAAATCGTCCGCAGGGTTTGCGGACAGCATGTTGAAGCTAGTTCGGACGTTGCCGAAGGTGCTCAAGTACTTGCCGAGCGACAAGGCTCAGGATGCTAGGTTATATATCCTCAGCTTGCAGTTCTGGCTCGGCGGCTCGCCAGATAACTTGCAGAATTTCTTGAAGATGATCTCAGGGTCTTATGTTCCGGCTCTGAAGGGGACTAAGATTGAGTACTCGGACCCAGTTCTGTTCTTGGATAGTGGAATTTGGCACCCTTTGGCTCCTTGTATGTATGATGATGTGAAGGAGTACTTGAATTGGTATGGCACCAGAAAGGATGCTAATGAGAAGCTCAAGGGTCCAAACGCACCCGTGATCGGGTTGATTTTGCAGAGGAGCCACATTGTCACTGGGGACGAGAGCCATTATGTGGCGGTGATTATGGAATTAGAGGCGAGAGGGGCGAAAGTCATTCCCATATTTGCGGGCGGCCTTGATTTCTCGGGACCGGTTGAAAAGTTCCTGATCAACCCGGTCACAGAGAAACCATTCGTGCATTCGGCGATTTCTCTAACTGGGTTTGCTCTTGTGGGGGGACCGGCAAGGCAGGATCATCCGAGGGCAGTGGAGGCGCTGATGAAGCTCGATGTCCCTTACATTGTTGCGGTGCCTTTGGTGTTTCAGACCACGGAGGAGTGGTTGAACAGTACTCTGGGCTTACATCCAATTCAGGTATCTCTGCAGGTTGCACTTCCCGAGCTGGATGGCGGCATGGAACCCATAGTCTTCGCCGGTCGCGATCCTCGAAGTGGTAAGTACGATGCCTTTTTCCGGTTCCCTTTTTGTAGTTGCCCCATTTAGCTTCCAAAATAAATGGACAAAGCAAAATGATTTTGAGGTGATCTCTTCTGAGATGATGCCAACATCAACGAGGTCGACGTTCTGCGTTCCTGACTTTCCATCTCTTTGTGCTTTGTGTAGAACCATAAGAATAGTAGAAATAACCCCTTCACCTTTTTTTTCCGTGTTGCTTTTCCATCTCTCTGTGATCTCATCCTCATATCACACATCAATTGCTGAATGATATTGTCATTGCAGGGAAATCACATGCTCTTCACAAGAGGGTGGAGCAGCTCTGCACTAGAGCTATCAGATGGGCTGAACTGAAAAGGAAATCAAAGGTACTTGCTTCACTGCAGCCCTTTTTTCACTTTCAAAAATCAGTCTTCGTTGAATTTTGTTCTAATTTTTCGTTCCTAGATCTGATATTGCAGAACTGTTTCCAGTAGATGCGATGGTAAAATAGCGAATTCAGTTGCAATATTCCCCTCGTTCTAGGCTTTCTTGCACCATATGTAGAGCAGGTGCATCAGTCCAACCCAAGTAGAGAATTGTCTGCGTTTATATTAGTTACTACTGCTTGTAGATTCTAGGTTGGCAAAATACAATGTCCTTTACACTCTTTCTTTGCCCCTGCACCGGCATTTATCTGCACCTAAACATGAATGGCACAGTAGTCGAGAGGACAAACCTGACAAAGATGAACCGTTCTGACATCTATTCTTAAATCAGACGAGATTTCTTCTGCTAAGTAACCAAGCTCCTGTCAATTGAAGACTGTACATCTTTGAAGTATAGTATACCTCGCTCCCAGTGATTTGTCTTGGTGGGATAGAAAGATGTCTATTACGAAAACTCATTGAACCACTCTACTCAGCCTTTTCTGACGTAAATATGTGCTGCTGCAGGCAGAGAAGCGACTTGCAATTACTGTCTTCAGCTTCCCTCCGGATAAAGGAAACGTAGGAACGGCGGCATACCTCAATGTCTTCTCTTCTATCTACTCTGTTCTCAAAGACCTTCAAAAGGATGGCTACAATGTGGAGGGCCTTCCTGAGACTTCTGAAGCTTTGATTGAAGAAGTCATTCATGATAAAGAGGCTCAGTTCAGCAGCCCAAATCTGAATGTCGCCTACAAAATGGGCGTGAGAGAGTATTATGACCTTACTCCTTATGCCACCGCTTTGGAAGAGAACTGGGGTAAGGCACCAGGTAATTTGAACTCTGACGGAGAAAGTCTCTTGGTTTATGGAAAGCAGTATGGAAATGTCTTTATTGGAGTTCAGCCCACTTTCGGATACGAGGGCGATCCTATGCGGCTTCTTTTTTCCAAATCGGCAAGTCCACACCATGGATTTGCCGCTTATTACTCTTTCGTGGAGAAAATATTTCAGGCCGATGCTGTTCTCCATTTCGGCACGCATGGTTCGCTAGAGTTCATGCCTGGGAAGCAGGTGGGAATGAGCGACGCCTGTTATCCCGACAGTCTTATTGGAAACATACCGAATGTCTATTACTATGCGGCTAACAACCCTTCTGAGGCTACTATTGCCAAACGTCGGAGCTATGCTAATACCATAAGCTACTTGACCCCTCCGGCAGAGAATGCAGGGCTTTACAAGGGGCTTAAGCAATTGAGCGAGCTGATCTCTTCGTACCAATCCCTCAAAGACACTGGCCGTGGACCCCAGATTGTCAGTTCCATTATAAGCACAGCTAAGCAATGCAATCTCGACAAGGATGTGGAACTCCCGGATGAACTAGAGGAGATCTCAGCGAGCGAACGCGATCTGGTTGTTGGAAAGGTTTACTCTAAGATCATGGAAATCGAATCCCGACTTCTACCTTGTGGGCTCCACGTCATTGGTGAGCCGCCATCAGCGATGGAAGCAGTCGCCACACTGGTGAACATTGCTGCTCTAGATCGTCCTGAAGATGGGATATCATCACTCCCAGCTATACTAGCTGAGACTGTTGGACGGGACATAGAGGACGTGTACCGAGGAAGTGACAAGGGAATATTGAAGGATGTAGAGCTGCTTCGACAAATAACTGAAGCATCTCGCGGTGCTGTCACTGCCTTTGTAGAGCAAACAACTAATAACAAGGGTCAAGTTGTTGACGTCACCAACAAGTTGAGCTCCATTCTTGGGTTTGGAATTAATGAACCCTGGATCCAGTACTTGTCGAGCACTAAGTTTTACCGTGCAGAAAGAGAGAAGCTTAGGACCCTCTTCAACTTTCTTGGGGAGTGTTTGAAACTTGTCGTGGCTGATAACGAGTTGGGGAGCTTGAAGCAAGCACTGGAGGGAAAATTTGTTGAGCCAGGACCGGGTGGGGACCCTATTAGAAATCCTAAAGTGCTGCCGACCGGAAAGAACATCCACGCACTGGATCCACAAGCTATTCCAACTACAGCAGCGATGCAGAGTGCGAAGGTTGTCGTGGATAGGTTGGTTGAGAGGCAGAAGGTCGATAATGGTGGAAAATATCCTGAAACAGTTGCTCTTGTACTGTGGGGAACAGACAATATCAAGACATACGGTGAATCTTTGGGTCAAGTTTTGTGGATGATTGGTGTGAGGCCGGTTGCTGATACCTTTGGACGAGTCAACCGTGTAGAACCAGTAAGCCTTGAAGAGTTGGGAAGGCCTAGGATCGATGTGGTCGTCAACTGTTCTGGGGTGTTCAGAGACCTCTTCATCAATCAGGTATGACACTTCTACCAACTATTTAACTAAAAGGTCGGGAGATTGTTTTGATTTTCTGTGCGATTGAAAAGTAGCTGAATCCTATCTTCACAGTTCATATTGAATTTAGACGTGTCTTATCGTCGTCAACCATTTAGATCTGAAACGTCATGCAATCTTGAGCATACCTTTTAAGATCAGTTTATCTTTTGCAGATGAATCTACTGGATCGAGCAATCAAGATGGTGGCTGAACTGGATGAACCCGAAGAACTGAACTATGTGAGGAAGCATGCATTGGAACAAGCCAAGACCCTAGGCATTGATGTTAGAGAAGCTGCCACACGTGTCTTTTCCAATGCATCAGGTTCTTATTCCTCCAACATCAATCTTGCTGTTGAGAATTCCTCCTGGAATGACGAGAAGCAGCTCCAGGACATGTACTTGAGCAGAAAATCCTTTGCATTTGATTGTGATGCCCCGGGTGCCGGAATGACTGAAAAAAGGAAAGTCTTCGAGATGGCTCTCAGCACTGCTGACGCAACATTCCAAAATCTTGACTCTTCTGAAATCTCACTCACTGATGTGAGCCATTACTTCGACTCAGACCCTACGAATTTAGTGCAGAACTTGAGGAAAGATGGGAGGAAGCCCAGCGCATACGTTGCTGACACTACAACAGCCAATGCCCAGGTGAAGCTCGCTAAACAAATTTCTGGTTTTTTCTTGATTTAACCTTTTCAGACTATGCCTCTAGAAGCTTATTTTCTGATTCACCGCCCAGACAACATTTTGCTAAGTCTGAACTATTCCGTGATTCAGGTGCGCACACTTGCTGAGACCGTTCGACTGGACGCGCGAACAAAGTTGTTGAACCCAAAGTGGTATGAGGGAATGATGTCTAGTGGGTATGAGGGTGTGCGTGAAATCGAGAAGCGGCTGACGAACACGGTCGGTTGGAGTGCCACTTCAGGCCAAGTCGACAACTGGGTCTATGAGGAGGCTAACTCAACTTTCATTCAGGACGAGGAGATGCTGAACAGGCTCATGAACACGAATCCTAACTCCTTCAGAAAGTTGTTGCAGACATTCTTGGAAGCGAATGGGCGTGGCTACTGGGAGACGTCCGAGGAGAACATCGACAGGTTGAGGCAGCTCTACTCTGAGGTTGAGGACAAGATCGAAGGGATAGATAGGTAAATAAGAAGAATTTAATAAATTCCCATTGTGTATTGTAGTGCAAATATCGAATTTCACAGTTCCTGATTTATTTGAGCTCGCCCTATCCAAGGCATGGATAGACATGTAATCTGCGGGAAAATTTGTAACATGACTCTCCACAAGCTTCCCAATGTGATTAATCTGTTCAGGCTTTCAGCGAAGGTAACTGACAAAGATCAATCTATGTACAAATTCCTAGGATTTGAATATGACGAACTTCAACAGGTGTGGTACAAAATGACAAGACAGAGAACAAGTCATCAAGCATAGTCATTAAACACGAGTAAGATCCCCTACAAAGAGAAATTGCAAGAATTGGCAACTGGGTACCTGGCTAGATGCCAAAGGTATCCAACAAGAAGTTGTAAGACTGCGCTGGATATGTGCAACTCCAGCCAATGGATTGCTGTCATTATCCTCGAAGAAATCGAAATGGCAGCTATGCAAGCGCTTCCATGCTGCTAGGAACTCGCTCGATTAGAGGCCAATAATGGTAACGAGGAAGATTGGCGATTAGCGAGTATAGATCGTTCATCAGGTCTGGTTTACCACTCGAAGATTGGCAATTAGTGAGTATAGATCGTTCATCAGGTCTGGTTTACCTCACGACTTTTAGGTTATTTCCAATCAAATAGACATAACTGATGATTTCGACAGTGCCAATACTGTTGTAACCTCTTTTTTTTGTCTCGGTTAGGATCGTTGATCAGAAGGGATCTGATTAGGAAGTTCAAGTCGTTAATGAACTGAAAATGTCCGTTCAAGTACGCCTGGGACTATTTTACCAGATTTTACGCCATCTTTCTGGCTCAGGAATTCCACCTAAAGGGCATTAAAATCTCTTCAGACGAAGACTCCTGATCCCTTCTTGTAGAACTTTAAGAACCAAGGAAGGGCAAATCTAGGATTCTGTCGGGTGAAAGAAATAATGAATGTCCATATAATTTCCTCACTTGTCATAAAAGCAAACTCGTTCCAGATAAAATGCATTCCATTCAAGATCAAAAGCGACTATAGCAACAACATAGCCTAAAATGGCTTCTTGAGGAGCCCTGCCAAAACTCCTGTCAGTACAGGAAATAAGGGAAAAGAGGTGTTTAAGAAGCTCCATCTATAAAACTAGGGTAGATCAAACATACAAAGAGAGTCGTCAAGAAAAACAAATTTCCTTTCGATATATTCACTAGGAAATTACGAATGAAGATATCATGTCCTCGAAGAGGCTTCCCAGTCACAAAATGAATGGTACAATGCTAATATACAAGAAAATAAAAAGAAGGGAAGATACTTTCTTCTTCCCAAGGTTAAAATTGTAAAGTTAAATGAAGGTCAAAAAGAAGACTTATCGATACAATTTAACCAAGCAATCTTCGTTTTTGGTACATAATTCTCTTGGAGCTCCTCTATGTGTCCAATGCTCCTCAAAATCTGACAGGATTATATGTTCAAACCAACTCCATTAAAAGAGGATCACCTTCGGCCATTAGCCTGATGAGTTTAATGAACTCCTGTTCACTTGATATACTCCAAGGATGTACTGCCGGTGCTTGGGCAGAATAAAATGTCGAATTATTAGATGGGGGTTTCGTTTTGTAGATCATTGTGCTAAAAACCGGGTCGAAATTCTGAGCAGTGTCCATTGACAAGAAAAACATGGGAATTGCGACGTTGTGATGTATATTTAGATTGCCCACCAAACTAACCAGATCATCAAAGTCGGCCACTAAATGCCGAGGGATGTAAAACACTTCAGAATTGCATATAGCGAAGCTCTGTTGACTGTTGACAGCTTCTTTGTAGCTGACCTGGAAGTGCACTGGCATCGAGCCAACGACCTTCTTTACCAATTCCCCTTGTTTTGAGATCCAGTCGGAGTTGCCACTTGGGGAAACCATGGTCCAAGACTTAGATACCTGGTTCGCCGAAGTTTTGTTAGTCATGAAATGAATGCATAAAGCATGTATTAAGTATGTTTGAGTGCAATGACAATGGCACTGCCGTTCCGAAGAACTTGCTAAAGGAGAGGCTCCACAGCTATTGACTGTTCTTTTGATAAGCTGCTTTATCCATTTGATTAACTTGAACGAGAAAAGCAGAGTCTTTTTTTACCGAGAAATTTTTACTAATAGCCAGAAAAATAGACGCTAATAGCAAAAATACTAATAATCCTGATCAAGCCGACAAAGTGGCTTTGATATGTTATTCACAACAATCGGATTTTTCTCGAGACATAATCAAACGCTCTGGATGCTCAAAAATGTAAAACAGTTATTTGCGAATTGCTTCAAGCAAATGTGCGTTCTCCTCTTTTTCGGGACAGAATAGACAAACCCCTATTTTCTTTTGATATCTCCGGGCTGATAAAATTCATTTCCAAAAGCTGGATGTTTAAAAAAAACAACAGAATGAAGAAATTTGGATTATACCCGAGTAAAACGCAAAAGAAAGTGAGGAAAAAAAAACGAAGAGAAAGGAGAAGAGAAAGCACGAATAGAAGCCTGGGGAATACAAGGGAAGAGCTTAATAACTGACGCAGTGCGCGAAAGCCAAATTCGCAAAAGAGTACAAGAAAAAAGTTAGTGTTGGATGCATAAAGAATGTATTAAGCAAGTTTGACTGCAATGGCAGTGGCACCGTGGTACCAAAGAATTTGCTGAAGGAGAGTCTACAGTTATCAACTGTTCTTTTGATAAGCTGCTCTATCCATTTGATTGACTAGTGAGGAGAAACGTAAAGGTTCTTTTTTTTTACCGATAAAAAGAGGAACAGATTTGATCCTAGTAGTTTCAGAAAATAATCCAAAATCACCACTCAAAAGACATATTTATAGGAGTCAGTCAGCCTATTTGATGCAGAGTATCTGCCAAGAGGACATAAAGCCAGATCACTATCCTGAAAACTAGAAATCATTAAGATGAAGGTATTCGAGCGGTTTTCCATTGAAAGACGAATCCGACAAATATGTTTTGAAGGGGATTACAGTCCAACTCATCGCCATATCATAGATGAAGCCTTCCATCGCATTCAACGAAACTATGGTTAAAAATGTGTAAAAATTCATTACCTTATCAGTGATCCACAGTTTATTTTTGTCTGCTTGTAGCAGATTCCAGTAATTAAGAATTGTGTCATCCTGGAGGAACAGAAATCCTTCTGCACTGGTAAATCTATTGAATATAGTTGGCAGCTGTCTGCAAATAGAATCAGATGGTATGAGCCGTCTAATATCTAGTTGCCTCCTCAGCTAAACATGAAGCGCAAATAACAAAAGCAACAAAGAAGGAACCAAATATGCAAACTCCTCTAGATTCCAGTATAGTGTCACAGCCCAAACCAACACCTTGCAGAACACAAGAGAGGACCTCATACAGGTGAAGACTGAATCACGGAACTATTTTGATAGCATAATTGTACCAAAGCACATGAGGACATGCAATCAATCTCAAAATCCAACTTCCAGCCTACGTATCCATACTATGAAAACTGTTAAGCATACGCAAATCCTTCTGTCTTTGAGGCCCAAGTAGAAGTCACCCTTGAACTTCGTAATTATTTCCAAATCTTGAAGATGACATTTCAAAAGCACTTAGGAATTTAACCAGCAAAGCTTCTGTGTTATTGTATTAGTTAGGTATTAGCTATCAGAGAAGAATTTTTTTCTTGAGGGCGATAACTCTCAAATTAGCGACACCACTCCAATTTTAAAGAATTTTCTAAAATCCTCAAGTTCCCTCAAAGGCAGGGTATCAAAGTGCCTTACAGGTGACATTTACTCCCTTACATGCAAATAGAGTAGCCTGTACAAAAAAAAAAAAAAATGTGTGTGCTGCATTCTTTCCTCATAAGTTCACACATACAGATACTAACTACCGGTTGGCGTTAAATGGTGATAGTTTCACTTAAATTGCAGATAGCTTCAGTTTAGTCCCCACCAGATCATTATAAATCTGCGGTTTTAGTTAGAATAAGCTCCAAGTTCTGCAGGCTTTCATCGAAAAATCACAAGCTTATGTCCTGTAGGAAGTGAGTTATTATTCCATTTACGTTAACCTGGATGCTACATTGCCGCAAACTGATGCAACATCCTCAGTGGACATACTCACTCCATGTGTATGACATACGTGCAAGGCAAAACGGGAAAGCGGCATATCAGGTTCAATGCATATGTATAAACTCGACTTACTTGTATACTTGGTCTAGGTGACCCTCTTCGACAGCAAGGTCAGGATTTCTTTGCTCTGATAATATGACCACAGTTTTAAAAATCCGGCCATAAAGCAATCTCCATTCAAGAGCTGTGCGCTCCACAGGTCCACTGCAGAACATAATAAGCACCACATTCCCAAAGTTCTTTCTCCAGCGAATCAAGTTGCCAATCTCATAGTTAACAGTCCCAGTTTCCTCAACTCCCAGATGAACTGATGGCAACTTTCGAGGGATGAACTCCTTTCGATCCCCATGGCCAATGCTTGCTCGAGGCCGATCCAACTCTAACGACATAAGCCTGGGTTGCTGGTATCCAACAGAGAGTAAGTCCTGGAGCCAAGCAGCAGTAAACATCACATCCTTATCCATCCAAAAACCCTCCTCTGCCATCTTATAGCTTAACTCCAGTATCTTCTCAAACAATCTGTGCTTATTTGATCTCCAGGAAACCAAAAACTTAATTAGACGGCCAACATTGATGTGAAGATCCTTCTCCTCAGAAAATGGGTATGCCTCAATTCTGTCATATCGATGGACCGTAGGTGGGTAAACAGCGACATAACCGCCGATTTCCCACAAGAGCCTCTGTGCCCAATATCCCCTCAGTACATCAGAAGCCATAGTGCTGACGGAGACGGGAAGCATCAGACCCCAAAATGCCGGGGAATGATACAGAGTATTGAACGAATTGAGAGGCACCATCATTCCTTGCGGTAATGCCACTTTTGGAGCGTGCTCATCAAATCTAATGTCAAAGGCCTCCAAACCCGATTTTCGAGTGAAATAAAACACCGAATCAACATCAGGCAAGCCATTTGAAATACCCTGTTGTATAAATTGCTTCCCACCAAAAACCTGAGTGTAGAACTCCTCATGACCGACTTCACCCACATTTTCCAATGGTAATCCCCTAGGCCAAACAGACCGCTGTCCGAAATGAATATACGGATTAATAACAGTCCTGTTTGGGTTCTCATGACTATACTGCAACATAATATCTTGCCTAGCACCCTCACCAACCAACTCAACATCAAAATGCTTTCCCAAATCCCCATCAATCACCTCCCCGCGATCGTCCGCATCGAAGATCTTCTTCGCCCCATGCTGGATGGCAAACAAATACCCAACACTCTTTCTAACATACGAATCATAAGGCAAGTAATTGACTACTCGGAAACCCAAAGTAGCCTGTTGCTCCAATGATAGGAAAATTGCACCTTTGAGCTTCCAATCGGCTGGGGTCCTGGAATTACCGATCGCCAGGACCTGCCACCCCTTGAGCTTCACGAAATTTCTCAGCAAATCCGACGGGTAACTCGAGACTGAGACCACGATCCACCTCTCCGACCGGAAATTTGCGTAGGGCGAGGACTTGTCGGTGACCCAGGGGACCGAACTCCAGTCCACGTGAGGGAATTGGAGCGTCTGGAGGCTCTCGGACGGGGTGTTCTTGAAGCAGAGGAGAGCTGCCGAGTCGCCGACATTGTAGAGGAACAAAATCGCGGCTACCGCGACTATGAGGAGGCCGACGGTGAAAATCTTGTAAAGATTCTCAGACGCCCATGTGGAGAAATCGAGGCTCTTGGGCTCGGAGAATCGATGATTCCGATGCAGGGTTGGGAGGGTCGCTCTGATCTGGGTCTTGGGCGATTTGGGAGCATCCGGCGTCGCACGGTCCTGGACCAGCATTTTACGGGAGCTCAAATGGGACTAAGCAACCGCAGTCACAACCCAGTTCAGCTAGAGGTCAATCTGAGCTTGACTTCGGAGTAAACGAAGCGACAAGACGAGCTGGAACTGAGAAAACCGTACGAAGGAACTAGAAATCAAGAACCAAGAACCTCTTGCCGATGAGCTCAGCTCGATTCGTTTTCTTGCTGCCGACAACGGTAGTTGGGTTGCGGTCTTTTCTTCTCTTCTTGCTTAAGATGCAATCGTGGAATCCTTTTCATGGACGGAATGCAACGCGACGTTGAGCTGCGAGCGTTAATTGGCGAAGGCAAAGCGTCGGGTACTTCCAAGGAACCGCTTCTTCCCTTTTCCTTTCGGAGTGGGGTACGAGGTCCCTGTCTGGATCTGTTCAGGGCATGTGTGTGGCCGTTTGTTTTCTTTCTTTCGTTTTCCAGAATTTATTTGCTAACGCGAGGAATGCGACGGATTCGTGGGTGTTCATTGCATATATAAATCGGAGCTGTTCGGATCGGATGATTTGTTTAAAAGGTTGTCTTAAGTGGTTGATGATGTTTTGTGGTGATCGTCAAAGGTTGGACGGTGGCGGTTGGGCTTTTCTGCTTGGTGATGGCGAGAGGTGACCAGCAACAGCAAGTTGAGGCTAGGTTTTATGCTCTCTCCTGAATATCTGAATTCTTCTTCTTCTTCTTCGGACCAATCTTTAGCTGGTGAGTTTTTTTTAAAAAAAAAAAAAACAAAAAACCAGAGATGTATTGGACGAAAAATTGCATTAGGTAAAAGTGTGTTATAAAAACATCAGACCATATGAGCTGGCTACGATTTTGCCGTGCAATATCAAATTCATTTCCGACATCCGATTAGACATTCTTGTTCTTATCTTCATCGCGAGTCGATCTTTCATTCTCGATCAATGTTCTCTCACATCAATGAAATCTCGTAGCTTTGTTGTAATATTGTAAATCGAGTCAAAGAATTAGCATAGATAAAGACATCTCATGTCTACAATTGAAAGACATTACATGGATGACATGTCTTCATCCTATGTCAGAAGGCATGTCATACGTGTTAAATTCAAGAAAATACGGTACCAAAGCGGGACCTGCTCCAACGGATGACACAAAAACTAGTGGGCCTACAAAGGCCTGCTCCTACGACGACATGGACCGAGTGTTCACCGAGGCTAGAAGGTCTGGACAATAGCAACCCTTAGCAGGCTTCAACGATGGCGAGAAGACGTGCCTTTTGACGTAATGGCAAATTAATGTTAAGCATGTTGAAACAAGAGCATAATCTCCTAAGAAAGTGCCCAGCTAAGTGAGTTAATTTAGGGGTTTCACAAAAATTCTACCTTAATTCTTGATATAAACGACATTTCAAAGAATAACAGCTTGAATGATAATTCTTGCAATTGAAATACACTGTGTTATGGAGACCACGCACAAATAATAACTATCGGAACGTCTCTTCATTTGGTGGAGTCGTTCTAAATTTCCACCGACTCTTTATTTTCTCTATTTTAAGTCAAATATTTACGGATTTTCAAATAGTATTGTAAATACTTCACATTCTAAATTCTGAAGAAAACTCCCACATTGTTATATCCACTTAAAATGGCTAAATATGATATATCACTAAGGCTGTTCTTTCGAATTTGATTAGAAAACCTAGATATTAATTAATCACTCTCTTTTTCTATATGTGTGTATATTTTTTTTTCTAAAAATTAAGAATCGAAAAAAAAAATTATTTATTGAGTTGATTGATATAGATTAGTTCGAGCTCATTTTTGCTTCCATCAGTACTAAAACCATATTGATTGCATAGAGTCACTCTAATGTTATGTGTTATAGATACAGCGAATTTGAAAAGTCTTAACTCAAGTTAAGGGCGCACACTTTACAAACCCGTTGTATTGTTTTGGTACGGATGAAAATCCACCGATTTCAAATTGATTAACTTGAACATATGACCCGTCTAATGAAATAGAAGACACACTGTGACAAAACAGACTATGTTGAACTATCGGTGAATATAAGTTGAATCGGGTATAAGATGTAAAAAAGTTCATACAGTAACGCATTTTAAGACAATATGAATAACTTCCGTTTATGTGAGTTTTTTTTTTTTGTATGTTTTTATTTTACTATTTTATCCCTTCTTAACCATAGTGTTGCTTTCGTGAACTCTTTACGGATAAAAAATTCCTTTAGATTTGTGTAGCGCGAGTAATCGTGTCATGTTCGGAAAAAAAAAATAGATTGACACGTGATCTTATATATGTCAATTCATATTTGAACGGATAAGCTAATCGAATTTCGTGGAATACAAAATTAGTCAAGCATTTATTATACAGGTCCATTTACAACAAACTCAAACTTATTTAATCGGGCATAGCATAATGTAAATTGATCGTGTCGAGAATTATCGTAGCCTAATTTTCTCTCTTTGTGCGTATCGGTGAACGAAAATTTGTCTTCACGTCAAGCCGCCGGTCATTTACCCAACGAAACTTGGGACGGCCGCTCACGGACATTCCTGGAGGACATGAATGGATCGGACTCGGGGCTAGCCTCGGCCCCCAGGACAGTCCGTGGGAGTAATTCGGACCTTTGTGGCCCGTACCTGGTCCGAGGCTGGACCAAGCCTAGTTTTGTTGACTCCCCTAGCCTCTACGCTGGGGTCCAAGTCCAAACTTCAAAACAGTCCATTTCTCCGCTCACGACA
Organism: Rhodomyrtus tomentosa; assembly: GCA_028455895.1. NCBI lineage: Eukaryota > Viridiplantae > Streptophyta > Magnoliopsida > Myrtales > Myrtaceae > Rhodomyrtus > Rhodomyrtus tomentosa. The sequence goes on from JAPCWY010000010.1 coordinate 36,412,811, forward strand.
GACGACGACATAAACTTGGCGTTCCAAAACCAGGATGGATGAAATCTTCCTACCCGACGGTGAGGAAAGTATTTAGTGACATAAATATAGAGGTGACATTAAATATGGACCGTCCGATTCAAAATGGACGGTTCAGATCAATCAACAGCTTTTTTAGTGGGAAATGATGTGGATTGATCTGGACCGTTCATTTTGAAATAGATGACTCAAATCGATTATGGTAGGAAATGGTAGAAAACTTTTAATGTTAGGAAATCCAGATCTCCCGACACTGGGTGATGAAGTGCACCTCCACCGTCGGATTGGGTTAGGCACCAATATACTTACGGGTTTAACACGTGGTGTATCTTCATTTTTGGGCTAATTCCCCTAAGAAAAAGCATTAACTTTAGGTTGAATGACGATTCTGACCTAAACTTGTTTTTATCTCATAAAAAGTCACAACTTTAGACCCAATGACAATTATGGCCCAAACTTTTTTTCATCCCGTGAAAAAACACAAACTTTAACTTAGAATCCCAAATTCGATCTTTTTAATTTGAAATCATTAGTTGTTTAACATGCCAATTCCACATCATCAATAAATCTACATGGTTGTTTACATGGATTTAAGATACTATCTATTGTATTATTGGCACTAAATATGAAGTTGTATATCATCTTCAGGAAGAAGCTAATAGCGAGGCGCTTGTTAAAAAAAAAAAGGACTTTAGTTGTGAGCTTGGCGGATCTCATCCATGGCATCTCTCCATGAGCAGTAATACACAGTTTCGGATTCTAGTTAGATAGCTAATGTTTGCGGGTGAAGTAAATGAGACAATGCAAAGGTCAATTGTCGTCCTTCAAGTTGTACTAGAGGTGAAGTAAATGAACAATTTTAAATTCTATGCTAAAAAGACGATGCCTTAAATCTACATCAGCAAGACACGTAGATTTATTGATAACATGAAATTGCCAAGTTGGACAACTAATAGTTCCAAATTAAGTAGGCTGAATTTAGGACTCTAGTTAAAATTTGTGCTTTTTCATGGAATTAAAAAATGTTTGGGCTAGAATCGTCATTTAACCAAAAGTTAGTGATTTTTTACGAAACAAAAAAAAAAAATCAAGCCGTGATCGTCATTAATGCTAAATTTTGTGCTTTTTTTTTGGGAATTAACCCCTCCATTTGTCATGTTAACTTTTTTCCTTGGACTTTCTAAGGTGACATCGCATGCCTCGACTTGTTTCGCGCATGCATTCATCCTATTCATCAAATCTCACGTGTCCTTAGCGATCTGATTTAGGTTTTTGAATTTGACAATCTAGCGGTAATATTCTTTGCCAGCTAAGTAACTTTTGATTTGTGATGTGGTTGTTAACTTTCTCGTTAGTTGGAAATACATGTAACTACTAGCAATCGGTAATTTTAACAAGCAGTAAGTAACGTAAAATAAAGACAAAACAAGTATTGACTTATTTATGCTAATAAACTTTTGCTCATATAAAAATGAATGTTTGGCTTTCTTAATAATTTTTTTAAAGCGATGGTCATGAACTTCAATATAGAAAATTAAGGATTTCATGGTTAATAACGGATTAATGTGAGTCCAAATAAGAGAACATATATTGATAATCACAATAGTATTGATATATGATCGGTAACTTTCGTAGTTACTATGTCATAGAAGAAAAATTTACATAGAAAACTTTTCACCGAGATAGTAAATTTTATAGCGATAGATGCAAATATTGACCGTGACCCAATAAATTGGCTCATAGGTTCAAATTTGTTAGCGGTCACAATACTAAATTTGGCCTCAATTTGATATATTTTTTTGAGTTATTTTCATAAGTAAAAACAATGTTAGAGAGATTGATCGAGCTTGCACGAACTGCTGGTGCTCACACACCAATATACTAAATGATTTATATGCTCTCATGTACTCATTGTCTCTCTCCACCTATTGTTTAAATTTTTTCGGCTTTCTAATGATTCCACGCTACTAACGAATTTTCTATTTGTGAAATCTCACGTGTACTTCACGGTCCCATTTAAAAGTTTGAATTTGACAATCTAACTACAATAGTCTATGCTAGCTAAGTAACTTTTGATTTTGATGAGCAAATTATTGCGTAAAGTATCATTGATATTGTGATTATTAACTTTCTCATCACCTATAGATATGCACAATCACTAATTTTAACTTTTCATAAGTAACTTCAAACGAAGAAAAATAATTATTGAGTTATCTACAACAGTAAACTCTCAGCTCATATAAAAATGTATAATTCACCGTCTTGATAATTTTTTTTTGAATTATTTTTATAAGAAAATCGGTGTTAGGGAAATTGATTGAACTTGCGGGAACTGTTTCAATTGGTTCTCCATAATCCAAATGCCTCGAGAGCGTGACCACCACCTCGGCAGAGCAGGGAGTTTTCAAATTGAACTTTTGCCCGCCATTTCCAAAAGAGAGTGAAAAAAAGGAGAACGAGAAGAGAATGACGTCACTGACGCCATTCCCGTGCTCCCTCGAACGCACTGCTGCTTCTGCTCTCCTCCTCCTCTCCGCCCGGCCTCCCTCTCTCTCTCCTCCTCCGTAACTCTCTCTCTCTCTCTCTCTCTCTCTCTGCATTCATCGTCTCCGCCGCATCCGCTTCTTCTCTTCCCGTCTGCCATTAACGCCTCTCTTCTTGCTCTGTTTCAAGGCCCTGCGAGGACGTCACCGTCGACCCGATCAAAGAAGGGAGCGCTGGCTCCGGCCTGACGCTGAGCTTGGATTCGGCCGATTCCAAGTCGTGCTTGTCCTCAAAGACCAGCGACGTCTCGCCCGAGGACTTTCAGGCGCACCAGCTGCGGATCATCGCCGTCGCCGCTCGTTTCCATGAGTTCAAGCTCCAGGTGATCTCGCGCTGTTGCTTCTTCTTCTTCTTCCTACTCTTTTGTTTGCTAGATGAACTTGCTTAGATTGGAATGGCGCATCGAGCTTCGTGTGCGCGAATCTGTTTTGTAGTCGCCAGTTCAGTTATCCTCGCTGATCGTCTTGTCTCCTGCATCAATGATCGTCGTTCTAAATCGCGTTTGTTCTCAGTGAGACATAGGGAAGCCGGCCTTATTTAGTTCCTTGTGTTTTGCGGCATGACTCGATCTCTCCGATGCAGCGAGCTATGCAAGCGGAAGTGACTCCAGTTTCTTCTTTCTTCGTACACTCATCTGGATTTTAGACTTTGAAATTTTGAAATCGTAGTTTGAGGTAAATCGTTACTGAGAGTAGTCATCCTCGATCATCAAGATTTCCTTTTCATCATCATAGCTCTGTTTTCTGCACTGTCACTTTCCTTTACTATTTTCTCCTTAAATTTGCGGTTTGTACACTGCGTGATGAGATTGTCAGTATCAGAAACTTTCTGAGAGAACTTCTCGAATTTTAACTAGTCGTGTAGTTAGATTGCTTGTTACTCTTTCTCGATAAATACTGACTATTTGTTAATGCAATCTGCTCGGTGGTTACGTTATTTATGAGGCGGCATGGTACTCTACTTGATTGCGCTCGGTCTATACACAGATTACAAAATACCTGCAACGTCAATTCCTGTTATCTGAATATTCGCATTGGGCTGTTCAAATTCCGATTTATTTGATCACTTGACAAATTGCACGTAGGAGTGAATGCGACTTAAAATTGATAGTCACTTGCTCACAGGTGGCCCGAAGAGCTCGCTCTAAGATCATCAAGATCTCTGATGACTGGAAGTCCAACACCTGCAAGATTGTGTCGACGTCTTCATCTGAATTTGAATCGACAAAGGCGGCTTCAGGTGTAACTAGCACCTCCAGCGAGGGTTCAAGCGCTCCAAATCTTGGAGTCCAAAAATTCAAGAAGAAGCGTGAGGCTGCTCATTGTGAGGGGCTCAGACGGAAGCGACCAGGCTCAACGCACATGCGCCAACGAGCTGATGCCATCCTGAATTTCCTCTCTGAAGGTTGTGCCTCTGAAGTGAAGATCCGTCAAGTTCTTGGTGACAGCCCTGACACCAGCAAGGCTCTCAGAATGTAAGTGCTGCTCAAACTCCTCGTGCATGCTATGTGGAAGAGTTGTTGCTGGTTTATGGATGACCTAGTAAACCAGGCTAATCATCAGAACTGTGATTAACATAGCATTAATGTGGCTTTGCAAGTAACATGCTGTGGAATCCTCATGATCTGGGAAATTCTATTAGCGCTAACGAGATTTAAGTATGGGCAAGAATTACTGGTATGGGTGTGACAGAGATTTGATAACATGCTGCACAACATGTTAGCAACATTTTACGGTTCATACTTACTGTGCTTATGATGGTGTCGTGATCAACTCTTGATGAGTACTAGTGATGCGCGCAGCATCTATGACTTACATTGTAAATTCAATCAATCAAAAATTACAAATCATTGGTGTTTATGTACCGAGTTAGTTTAATGTGAGCTTTGCATTATGATTGAGTAGTCTACCATGGCCGTAAAAGTCTATGATCATGCCAATTCCTTTTCCTGTTTTCTTACGTTTGTGGGTAACTGCACTGCAGGTTGCTTAGGTTAGATGAAGTCAAAAGATCGGGTACAGGAGGAAGGCACGACCCCTATGTTTATGAGGTGAGTACTTATTGACTAATGCCTTATTGACGATGCATGGGAGCCGTGCTAGAATAGGCGTGATTCTGTGTAATTGCATAAATTGTTCTTTTCATGAGTCTTATCTGGTGAGTGGTGATCTTACTTCTATAGGTCATGCGAAGGGAGTAGCGGAAAGGTATAGCAGGTTAGACCGCGTAACATGATGACATATAGTATATTTCCTCTGATCTGAGACCCAGTAAATATCCTATCAATAAAGATATATTCATCCTCCTGCATATAGAACTGGAGCATAGTCGGCAAAATTAATTTGGTGACAGACTTCAGAGCTATTCATTTTATGTGCTTGTCTCATTTTGGGATGATGTTAGGGCGGGAGAATAAGTTGAATTGGTAGCAGAAGCATTAGTTCATATGATAGTCACATTCATATATTGGACACTCAAACGTGCGGGAACAGCAGTGCCGATTTAACGTCCACATTTGTTGGATAGTTCTGTCAAACTAAGAACTCTTTGTGCAAATAAGAAAGAGGTCAGTATCCTAATGGCCACTGAAGTAGCAGATTGTTTCGTACTTCCTGGTGTGATGAGAGGTGTTGAAGCAATGCGATTTGAAAATTACCTTCTTTGGTTTCCAAATGCATACCATTCCTATCCAGATACTGTGCAATTAAGAGTCTGATATACCTACATTAGACTGCTTCGCCAATACCACGCTTCATTCTAGGGAACCGTCACTTGCGCAGAACCATTCTTGTGTAGAAACACCTCTTTTGTGGAGAGATCTGCAATGATACCTAGTTAATTTCCCCTTGAAAATACTCGGCTTCAACAGCGTTTGTCTTGAAAGTTCGATTCCATTCTACGTCTCTCCTCCTCCGCAAAACTCCGCCAGGAATTCATGGTTACCGACTTCCTCCGGTCAAAGGTTCTGTTCCATCGTCTTGATAAGAAATTGAATATATGTTCATTCGGCAAAAGAAACGTTTGCGAAATGTAATGCAATGTTGATTGAGTATTCTTTCGTCAGTTAGCTACAGGTCGACGTCCAGTTTTCGACGCAAAGAATGGGAGCGAAACTTATGGGACAGTGGCCTCTTGCCGTCGTTTAATGGATAGATATTCTAAGTCTTGTTTCTTTTGAGTGAATCCTGATCTGTCCTCCTTTGCTACACAGAGCTCTAGATTGTTTGATTATTCTGGTCGCCGGAAGTTTAGACGTCGTAGTAGTCAACTGACAAACGATCGCAGTCTTTTAAAGCAACCCGAATGCGTCAAGCAAATGGATCGATGCAATCACGACTCCAGAGCTCCCCATTCCCAACGTCCTCTACTTAATTTGTCCACGCTTCATTCGAAATTGTGTTTCCTCCACCAAAAAAGAAAAGAACAAATTGACAGAGTTTAAGAAAAAAGTTACTGATGAAGTATATTGATTTTCCTATTAGAGAATATTGTTAGAGATATTATAAGGTGTTATTTGATATTTTATTTATTCTCTAAGATAGCTAATTGCCTTTTATATGAATATTGTGCGGGTATAAATATCTTTCTCTAATAAAGTAAAGTGAATCCAATTGACTAAGATGTAGTCATTATTATCTTCTCTGTCCCACATCTCTTAAATATCTTAGAATATTTATATTTACTTTCTAATCGTCCGTTAATGAATATCGAGGAAGGAGGACTACGATTTAAATGCCAAAATTAATTGAACATTTTTTAATATTGCGGCAAATTCCCTATGTACGACTGGCTTTAAAGTACTTAATTGGTTAAATTCTATGATTATCTTTGCCTTTTTTTTTTGCCATTAAAATAGGAGTAGACTTTATTTTGGTTATTGTACACGTCGATGTATTCTGATTTTGGCTAAAATTCTCAAATTTGTTTCTTTCTTCTGTATATGACCGTTGAAGGAATAGTCAATTCTATTTCCCTCCTTATATGTTTACTTATGGGAAATATATTATTAGTTCATTTGCATGCATACTTCATTTATTTTCATGTTGGGAGGATATGCGTATATGAATGCATTATCAATCAATAACATTACTAATATGACTTTCCCACTTAGATAAGTTATGGAAGTACCATCAATAATAAATATTCTCTTGGCGCATATTTTAAGGTTTTTTATTTGGTCGATATATATGTTAAGTTTACAAGAGCATGAATTCCGGAATATGGACAATTTAGAGTGTACATAATATTTGCTACTCACCTATTGTGCCAAAGTACAGTCATGTGACTAATACGGTTCTCCATTGATTCGAGGCTTTCTAATTTCACTGAAATTTCCGACCCCCAAAAAAAAAATCACTGAAAGGCATTTTGAATGAGATCATCTTCACAGCTTAATTATGGTCGGTAGATATTGCAATTTGGTCCTTGCCAGCTCGAACTCATCGTTCATATAAGTTTTGGTTAAATTTTGCATCTTCTATGGAATGTTTATCCACTTGCCACCCGAAAGTTGTCGAGCCCATTTGTCGTCGCTTCACTAAAATAGTCGGAATTAGAATGGTGCTATTTGGAAATATAGCACGAGCCATTGAGAGTTTTGCTCATATTATGAGTCGGATTGTCATTTCATAAAAGAGCCAAAAGACGAGAAATATATGCCCTGTTTCGATTCATAGTATGAACCCCCTTTTTTCCCCGAGGATATTCTCCAAGAAAAGCATATTCCCCGTTTCGTCAACACAAAAGCATTGCCATGTGCCCGGACTATTACCGGGCTGTCAAGTCCAAGCGTACAGATCTCATTTGTCATTTGAATGGTTATGCATTACGACAAAATGCTATGCACGTCATGTTTTTTTTTATTCGTTATTTCGATAAACGTATTCATTAGCCAATCGATCATGTCCAATAGCAAATAAAAAAAATAAAGAAAGGGAAAAAAAAACCTCGAAGTTTTGACCAAGGACAAGGAAACTAGCGAGCAGGAAATTGTCGTTCGTTACAAGTCAAGCAGCTGTTGCGGACCGCGTGGGGCCAGAAAAGTTTGACGCCTTTCACCTTCTTGGAAGCCAATTTTCGGGAGGGGCGACCGAAAAGCCAAGAAAGCAACGAAAGCCCTCTGTTTTGGCCAAACTTTCCACTTTCTGCCCCTCCAATTCTCGTAATCCTCATATTTCCCCCCCTCCTCTTCAATGTATTGTCAACTGTGTCCTTCAACGGCCGATCGTATGATTCGTATCTAACGTATGAAGTGCGATGTATGGACCACCAGAATTTGCTGACAGATGAAACTGAGACATCGATGTGATCAGCAGGTGGTGACTATTAATGCACAAACGCGTCACTAAAGCACAAGCCAGCGACGCCCTACCTAAATCTAAAGAGGTTGTTAAATGCACATGTGGGTCATCCAAAAAAGCATGTTTAACTTCAATACTCAGGTCAATTGGAAAAAAAATAAATATAAACTTCAATATTCATTGATTCCATGAGGATAAGAATATCCTTATTCCAACTTCAATAACTTATGTATTCCGATCCAAAAAGAAAAAAAGAAAAAAAATCATCTCGTGTATCATAATGCTACATGATGTAGGAGGCGTAACTACTCAAATGCCGATGACGAAGTAACAAAAGTAATGAATTGCAGCCATGTTAAAGTGAAAAAAAGAAAAGAAAAAAAGAAGTTTGCCTTCAATGTCAAAAGCTTAGGTGAGAACCAAAAAAAAAAAGGAAAATAAAGGACTAAAAAGAAAAAACCCATGCCAGAAGGGGGTGGGAATGAGATTAGCACCGAAGTCCTGGACCAACGAGTCAATTGTCAACGCAAAAAATTCTCGGGAGGGAAAGAGAGAGGAAGGTTCACAAAAGTGGAAACGGACAACGCGGCGGCTTGTAATGGCGTATATATGGGAACCCTAAGCTCCTTCCTTTTTCTCCCACGAACAGCAAATCTCTCTCTCTCTCTCTCTCCCTGCCTCTTTCTCTCGCTAGATCAAAGAACAGCAAAGGGAACGAGTAGCATTGAGAGAGAGGGAGAGAAAATGTCGAAGTATGCGGAATTGCTGGACCTAGGGGTGAGACTGGCTGCGAGGTTCCATTCCCACTGCCCACAGACCGCACGTTTGTACTACCATCCTCCCGCCAACCATGCCGACGACCACCACCACCATGACTTCCACTCGAGCGGCGGCGGTGCGAGCGACGGCCCTCGTCCGGACCACTGGCTCAGAATCGACTCTACGGAACTCATTGTTTCTTCGGTCGTGTGAGGAAGAGATTGGACTCCGCAATTTTGGGAGATGTCGAGTGTTTATCGGAAAGACATGGAGCCAAGGCTCGAGCTATTTCAATTTCTTCTAGCATATTCTTTCGGACACGGATTGTCTCCAAACAATTGTTTCAATTTGGTCCCTGCTCAGTGTAAATGGGCATTTCATGAAGCGGTGATGATAAGTCTTTGAATGAATGAACTCTGTTCCAAGTTTCGTTTTTTTTTTCTCGACCAGTTAAGTTCATCGATGTTTGATCTTGATCAGTCTCTTGTCTAACGTTTTGACAAGGTCCAAATCGATGATCGTTGTCACCAAGTGCTGTGGTGCTGTAATTTTAAATGTTCCCAGAATATACGAGCGAAAAAACACGCGCTATGTTCTAAATTTGAGACTAGATTTTGCTCTACAGCATCCACAAATTGATCATGGAGGACAATGGAACAATAACACAGGACACCGCGACTTCATCAATCATTGCATTTCGCGCAGTGAGTCCAGGTTATCTCCCGTAGCACTTTTCCAAGCTCCGAGGTTGCGCAGCCTCTCAGTAGTCGTCGTCCTCTACATGAATCAGATAGTATCTTAAGGTGCCGAGGGGCCAATCCCTCGATACAACAGTCCGGCCAATGGCAATAACTTCATGCGAGGACAGTTCCTGGTACTCCATTATGAGGAGAGGCAGCATTTCACTGCGGAGCAAGTATGCTTGTATGGAGAATTGTCAAGTAGGACATTAATCCGAAAATTTTCTCATAATTTATGAGCTCGTGTTGCTATGAAACTCTCAGTTGTATAGGTCCGGATATGCATAACACCTTAAATCCAGCGCCAGCAGTTTTGCTCACTCACTCAGGAAATTGAGCTGGAGAAACCACCCGGTCTTGGATTCCGCTATCTAGTGAATCCCAAGGGATACATCAGTCATGTACACACAAACAAATACTAAACGCTATAAGGTACAAATGCCACAGGGCAAGTGCAGCGCGATAGTATAGATTTTGGAGAACTGTTTCAGGAGTATATTTGTATTCTAGCTCTATTTAGAACTGCTGTGAACTTCCATCAATTCGTACCCTCTTCTAGGTGACCCGTAAAGGGGTTGCGAAGCTCTGAAGCTGAAAATGTCATCTATTCGTACTGTGTTTGGTCCAACTGCCTCATTTTTATCCGCTTCGAGATCTGAAGAATGCTTGCTCCCATAAACTCGTACACTGAGCACCTTCCTCTTGGGCGCTCCAATTCTTATGTGCTCATGGAAGAAAGCTATCAATTCTTGTTTTGTCAGCTCCTTTAATGTTGCAACCTGGTCCGATGCAGATGAAGTGAAATTTTTGTGAGTTAGTGCATGCGCAGCTTTATTAAGATAAATTATGCAGTTTTTGCTGAGAGGGGGGGAAAGAACATACTGCTAATCGTATACAGATAAATATAGTTCTGTAAAAAGAGATCAAGCAGAAGATGAATGTAGGTGAAGCCAACAGCAGACAAAAGATAATGTCGAGAGATCAAGATAAGATCGATGATAGTATCTTGTACCTCAGTTTTAACTCGATCAAATAAGAAAGTTCTGTCAGTTATCTCTTCCCAGTGACGTTCACATTCTTCCCACAAATTCTTGTCCTTCTCCATCTTTGATTCAATTAGTGCATTTAAATGGCTCTGTGAACAGCAGGTGAGATGTTAATTTGGAAATTCCACAGGCTTGATGTAATCGTTTAAATATCCTTGACAGACATGATTTTCATCAAGGAACATAGGAGAAGCAACTCACCTCGAATTCGACCTTGCTCATCTCGGAAAGTTTACTTTCAAAAGACTTGAGAAAGCTCTGGACTCTTGTGTCAATGTATTTTGGACACTGTTAAGATTAAGAAAATGAAGGGATAAGGCAATGAGGCAGTTGACACACAGAGAACTTTGTGCAGTACCTTCACAGAAGACTGAACAGTGAACTGCAGACCGTGCACACCAAGGTCATATCTGCATGAGAAGCACTCCAAGTAATTAGCAAATTACACTTTTGGGGAGAAGAAAGGAGAAATTAAATGGTTTTACCGATGTGTGAGCGAACAGACATAACCAAGTTGCTCAACTGTTCTAAGTTGGTGGAAGACTTCATGCCTTGCGATAAAAGCCAAAAGCTGAAGTCTTACGTTCAAAGTAATGTCATCTTGATGGATCTGCATTCATCCATGGGTATTGTAAACAAATATATGGGGAAGACGACTCAGTAGATCTACCAAAATGAACTACTCAGTGATTTTTAATGCTTGTAATCTGATGAACTTTTCATCATTGCTACTGCATGAGCATATAATTTCTGAAAGTGAACTGGTGCGTCAGAAATCTACCATCCCAAGGAGGTAAACTATGCTTTCTTGCCTTCTTTCTTTCTTACAATTTAGTGCAGATAACAAAAGGGGAAAAAGTATACTGTTGGTAGCTATCAAAATATACATGAAAAATCTGTTCCGTTGAACTACTTCATGAAGTAGTAAAGCCTTGATTGATCAGGTATGGCTTTTGGATTTTACTGCTTACAGCTACCAAACCATGCACGAAAAGTTTGTATCGCCATGTGGCTAGGATAAAAAGAGCACGGTTTTTTAACAAGGACATTTACAAGTCCAACCATGTCTCGGTTGTTGGGACTCTCACTCAAAACCAAGGGATTCGACTGATGTTGATTTATCAACCAGTCTCTCAACCTAGGGACATGGGTCTGGGAAAGATTAAGATGTAGGTGACTAAAAGGTTTGGAAGTGTTCCCTCTAGGCTTCCATTTGCGGAAACATTTACTCCTATGAAACTAACAATGCACAATTCTAATGGTTGAACCTACCCCCATCTCTCTGCTGAACTTTAGTCCAGTACGACGTTAAAAACATTCTTTAAGATGGGTCACCGCATGGATTTTAAGCCAAAATTATAAGCAAAATACAGCCTCACATGCCCAGAGAAACATACTAACAGGTCAAAGGTGACCCAGGCCAATTTATCTCATCTAAAGGAGCCCGGAGTCATCTCAAACAAGTATTCAGGCAAATGACGGGCCAAAAGATTTCATGACAAAGTTATGCGCACAGAAAGTTGTTCTTTTCATTAATATAGTTGAGTAAAAGTACCTGAATATAGTGAATCAATGCAGAATTCTCATCATTAGGGTTTAGGCATTCAGTTGAGTAGACGTAACTTTTACCCTTGTCAAGTGTGATGAGTCTGCTTGTCATGAGCTGGGATGGGAGCACTGGCTTGCATATAGGATAAGTACCATTAAAGAAAACACCTTCGATATGATGAACAATTGACTCTGCTTCATTGCGCTCTATATTCCCTAGGGAGATGAGAACAAAAAAAAAGTACATCAAGATTCAAATGTGAGAGTTAAATAACAGAAGAAAGGGATAACCTCTAAAAATACTGAACCTGCTATGTAACACTCTAAGAATGCTCTCGAGAGCATTGTAGGCGCAAACCCAGAAAGGTCTTTAGGCCTAAGAGTCTCAAGTATTTCTAGATCTTCCTCCCAAGGCCATGAATGGTCATTTAATATTAAAGAGCGATAATATGAGGCATGAAACCTTGGCTCATCAAACTTGAAATTCTGATAACTTTTTGTCAACTTCTCCTGGAAGACAATAAAAGACGAGTCTTATTAGAATTGGTGCAGCCAGTAGATAGCTCAAGAATCTTGACTATAAGATTACTTTATGAAGATTATGCTGTCAAAGCACAACAGAAACAATCTGGAAACTACCGCTCTAGTGGTGGCCCTTCTTAAGATGTATTACTTGAATCAGCAAAGTGTAATTGGACCCTTCACAATTGCACGACTTAGTCACGTACGAAGGGATTTCCTGATTGGATGTTGAATATGACCAGATAAAAACATTACTCTGCAAAATGACTGCATTTCTGCTTAATGTCATGGGAGCTTCTTGAGAAAAGTCGACCAGATTTAGCAATAAATTGGTAGTCTCCGTGCTATTTGATTTCCGTGAGAACATGGATTGTCAAGTTTACAGTACTTTGTGCCAAGATGCACTTTGAGAGTGAAAAAGGCAAATATTATCTATATTGCTTAGGCTATCGCAATACATCAAACTTGTTAGAATTTTAAGTTTTAATTTCTCCATCTAATAGCTTGTACTCATATGGTACTGCAATTTCAACATCGTATTATGACAGATCCTGACAAATCTTTCCACGCATCAGTCTTAGGTCAAAGTGTACCCTATCATGCGGGGTTGTTGAGATATTCAAATAATAAACCACATCTTCATGTAACAACTTAAGCTTTTAGATCAATTAGCAGTAGTATCCACAATTTCCGCCAATACAAAACCCACAAAAAAGGATGCTTTTCCTATAGTTCTGCAGTCCTGAATGCCCCCAAAAAAATTATTCTGCAGTCCTTATGGGAACCAATGCAAATCTTGATACAGCATATAGCAAAAGTCAAACAATGTAAAAAGTAGTTACTGCATCTGGCCTGCACTTATCTACCTTTCTCAACTAAGTGTATGAAAGATTATTGACAATATAAGCTTCTTTCTGCAGCATAAATCTCCATGATTACCTTGATCACAGAAAATCTTTCTGGCTTCACTGTAAAATCTGCCATTGCTTTCAGGACGGTATCCAGTAATAGCCGCAACTTATGATTATAGCCACTGACATTCAGCTTAAGAAAATAAGAAAAAAGAGTGAGCGTGTTATATACGGAGAACCCCAATTACTGGAGGAATGACGATGTGGAAAAGGAAAGTATTTATTTCTGCATCAAAGCGACGCCCAATATGTATAACATAATATATACATATATATATCACTTTATGTTTATTGTTAGTGTTAGTGGGCCTAATTAGTTGGCCCTAGTTTATTTATTTGTTGTCATAGGGTTGAGAACTATCTCTTCTCTATATATATTGTATCTCTTGCTCTTCTAAAAGTATGAATGAAATTATCCTTTTTTTCAACATGGTATCAGAGCTAGGTTTCGTAACCTAGCGTCCCTTCTCTAAAATCTGCCAGCCGCCATCTTCCTCTCGTCCCTGCCCTTTGAAATTTGCCTTCTTCCTTCATCTCTCTGCCTTCTTCTTAGCAATCCGCGATCTTCCCTCCCAAACCCTAGCATCTCCTTCATCTCCAGCAACCTTTGATACCTTTCGGCAACTACTCTTCTCTCTGTTGTAGCTGTCGGCAACTTCTTCTCCCTCCCAATGCTATCGGCAGCCTCCATGCCTTGTCCAGCACTTTCGAGAGCCTCCTTGCTGCCGACTAGCCATGATGTTGTACGGATCACACGTTATATGATCTAAATCTTGTTCTTCGATACAACTTATCATCCGAGACCATGTCAGAGACTAAAGAATCAAACTCTCCTAGGGAATTGAGCCATAGTGCTCCTGGTGTTTATCTCTCTTTTCCGACAAATCCCATTAGGTTAGATAGCTCCAACTACCTGATTTGGTCTTGCTATTGTTGCTTTACCATTGTTTCACGTGGTCTTACCGGCTATCTTACTGGAGAGAGCGTGCAACCTACTACCGGAAATGATGCTATATGCAAGTGGATCTCCGGGAATAACTTGGTTATGGCTTACCTTGTCAATTCAATGACTGACACTATTGCCCGTGGCTACTTATTTTTAGATACAACATCAAAGATTTGGGAGGTTACTCGAAATACTTATTCTCAAGTGAGGAATGATGCCCAAGTCTATGAACTCCAACAGAAAATTCATGAAACCAAACAAAGTGAGTTGTCCTTATCTTAATATTATTTTGAGTTACGTAGTTTATGGCATGAATTGAATTTTTATGATGATTTTCATCTTTCAAACCCCCTTGATGCTGCTGCCTTTAAAAAAGGGTGGACAAATTTCGTGTTTTCGAGTTCTTGGCTGGCCTTAATATGGAGTATGATCAGATTAGGGCCTAGATCTTGTGTTGGGTGCCTTTTCCGACCTTGGAACAACCCTACGCTATGGTCCATCTAGAGGAAAAGTGTCGAAGCGCGATGCATCAGCCCGTTGTCCTAGAGCGCTCTGTCCTTTATACATATGTGGGAAGTGAATCTCGCGGTCGTTTTGGCAATGATAGACCGGTTGTGAAGTGTGATTATTGTGGAAAATAATGTCACACCCGCGAAACTTGCTATAAACTTCACGGGCGTCCTTCAAATGCTGGCCGAGGTCACGGAAGGGGTTGTACCGGGCCTCAGTGACACTTGAGTGAAGCTCCAGGTTAGCCACCAGCAGCTCCGTCGGACTCTTTGCTACTGAGTTGACTAGTCTGCGTCTTCTCTTAGCACGCAACGTAGACAGCCCTGACACCTCTACATCATCGGCTTCTGGCGCTTTGGCCTCTAATTTCGCACAGTTAGGTAGCTTTTTTGGTAGTTTGTGTAAATCTTCTCAGCCGTGGATCCTTGATTCGGGTGCCACGCATCATATGACCGGTGATATTACACTCTTTGCTGATTATTCTCATGCCCCTAAGCATGATCGTATTACCGTTGCTAATATTTCCTTAACCTCTATAGCCGGTCAGGGCTCGGTGTCTATTACACGTGATATTACTCTATCATCCGTTTTACATGATCCTACAGTTTACAATAATCTCCTATCAGTTGGTTCCCTGACTCGTGATCTGAAGTGCCAAGTGTTTTTCTTTCCATCTTATTGTGTCGTGTAGGACTTGGCAACGGGTCGGGAGATTGATTGTGGTAAAGTAGAGGGGGGCTTATATGTGTTCGATTTACCACCATCAACTCATCTCGTCACTTCAACTTCCTTAGCTGCCTTATCTGAGCTACATGTTTGGTATCACTGTTTGGGACATCCACTGTTTGGAACCTTAATAAAGATCTGTCCAGATTTAGTTGATAAATGTAGTGGTTAAGATTTCTTTTGCGATTCTTGTGTTCTAGCAAACAAACTCGAGTTACTTATTCTTCTATGAATAATAAAAGTGATGCACCCTTTGCTCTTGTGCATTCGGATGTTTGGGGTCCTGTCCATGTTTCCTCCATTTCGGGTCACCGTTGATTCGTGACTGTTGACGATAAAGAGCAAATTGTATTATTTCAAGATAACAAAGGATACTTATAGGCTTAGTATTAAGCCTAATACATGTACACAAATACCCCCAACTTGCTAATATTCTAAAGTAATAAATCTAACACTCCCCCTCAAGTTGGAGCGTACATATCAAAAAGTCCTTTTATGACAAATATATGAAATTCGTCCACGTTTAAGAGGCTTTGTGAAAATATCTGTTAGTTGATCTTCAGAACGTGTATGTACCAATCGTATGTCTTCACAGTTCACCTTTTCTCGAACAAAATGACAATACACCTCTATATGCTTCGTTCGCTCATGAAACACTAGATTGTTAGCAATATGAATAGCAGACCGATTATCACAGCACATAATAGACGATCCGGTCATAGGTAGCCCAATCTCAGCTAACAACATACGAACCCATTGAAGTTCACTTGTAACATTAGCCATAGCACGATACTCGGCCTTTGCATTAGATCGGGAAATAACAGACTGTTTTTTACTTTTCCACGATACAAGATTACCACCAAGAAATACACAATATCCCGAAGTAGATAGACGATCCATAGGGTAGCCAGCTTAATCTGCATCAGAATATCCCGTCACCTCCAAAGATTCAGGGTTGGAATAACTAGCTATACGAAGATGACCCTGATTATGGAACACAAGTCCTTGACCTGGAGCTCCCTTCAAATACCGAACAATTTGTAGAGCAGCTTGCCAATGAGTAGTACGAGGAGAGCTCATAAATTGACTCACCACACTGACGACGAATGAAATATCGGGATAGGTAATGGTTAGATAATTTAATTTGCCTACTAACCGGCGATACTTCTCTGGATCATGAAGAAGTTCTCCCTGCTCATTGTCAAGCCTCACTCCAGGATCCATAGAAGTGTCATCAGGTTTAGAATCATGTAAGCCAACCTCCTTAAGAATGTCAAGAGTATACTTTCGCTGGGAGAGAGCAATGCTACCATTAGCATGGGCCACTTCGATGCCAAGAAAATATCGAAGACGACCTAAGTCTTTAGTGTTGAACTCCTTTTGAAGAAACTACTTGAGTCTTTGTATGCCTTCAACTTCGCTTCCTGTGACAATGATATCATCAACATAAACGACAAGAATAACGTATCCTTTGAAAGTTGACATACTAAATACTGAGTGATCCACATTGCACCGATGCATGCCAAAAGTGACAACCGCATCACTAAATCGGCCAAACCAAGCACGAGGAGATTGCTTAAGTCCATAAAGAGCTTTTCGCAATCGGCACACCTTCTCCCCCTGAGCAGCAAACCCAGGTGGTTGCTCCATATATACTTCCTCGTGAAGATCACCATGAAGGAAAGCATTTTTAACATCAAGCTGATGAAGAGTTCATTGAACCCAAGCAGCCAAAGAAATAACAATACGAACAGAAGGAATTTTGGCTAATGGAGAAAAGGTTTCATCGTAGTCAACATCGTAAGTTTGTGTATAGCCCTTCGCCACAAGACGCGCCTTTAAGCACTCAACGGAACCATCTGGATGGTATTTGACAACAAAGACTCAGCGACAACCTACCAATTGTTTATTCGCTAGTAATGAAATGAGCTCCCAAGTCTTATTATGATGTAGTGCAGCCATCTCCTCCTCCATAGCACGAGCTCAACCTAGATGGGCCAATGCCTCCTGGACACTACTAGGCACAGACACAGGAGCAAGAGATGACACAAAAACAGACATCTGAGGGCTTAAGCTATGATAAGACACAAAATTAGAAAGAGGATACCGAGATCGAGTACGGTGGGCAATAGGAGAACTGTCAGAATACGGTGGAAGAGGATCGGAAGCCTGGACCAGAGATGGTGGTGGAACACTCGCTGGTGAAGATGTATGACCCCAAATAGAATGAGGGCCATGTGTATAAACCTGAATAGGAGTTAATACTAGTGAGCCTGTATTCGGTGGAGCTATATCAAAAGTAACAGACCGTGGCTATGGCTGAGATGTAGGTGCGGAGGGTGGCAAAAGATCCATGGTTAATGGTGTCTGAGAATAAGCATCGCTAAAGAATGCTTGATCCTCAAAGAAAGTCACATTAGCAGAAACATACTCCTGACGACGAGTAGGATTATTACAGACATATCCCTTTTGAGTGCGGGAGTAACCCACAAATATACATTTTTCGGCACGAGGTGATAAATTGTCTAATCCAGGAGACAAAGAATAACAAAACAGACACATCCAAAAATACGAGGGCGAACAGACCATAAAGGATGATAAGGATGAAAAAGAGCATAAGGAATAGCTCCTTGCAACACGGAGGACGGAAGATGATTAATAAGATGACATGCTGTAAGTAGAGCATAGCTCCAGAAGGATTTAGGCATATGATTGTGAAGTAGGCAACGAGCAACATCCAACAAATGACGGTTCTTACGTTCAGCAACTCCATTTTGTTGCGGAGTGTGAGCGCAAGAACTTTGATGCAAAATACCATAAGATTTGAGAAATGGAATAAAAGTAGATGAAGAAAAGTATTCACGAGCATTGTCACTACGCAAACACTTAATAGAACAATCATATTGGGTACGAACTTCATGATAAAACTGGCAGAAAGAATGAAAAACTTCAGTACGATCTTTTATTAAATATAAACAAGTTGTACGAGTATAATCAACAATAAAAGTGACAAAATAACGAAAACCAAGAGAAGACTCTCGATTAGGACCCTACACATTAGAGTGAATTAACTCGAATGGATGTAACGCACGACTCGAAACACGAGGAGAGAGACTCCCGATGGTGTTTAACTAACTGACACGTTTCACAATTAAACTGAAGACTTGAACTAGACACAAAAGGAAACTGTCAAAGTACGTCTGCCGATGGATGACCAAGACGACAATGTAATCGACAAGGATCATCCACAGCTTTATTCTGAACTGTTGTAGCAACAGCAATAATCTCAGGGTCCAGAATGTACAATCCACCAGTTTCACGTCCACCACCTATTCGGCGTCCAGTCTTCCGATCTTGAAGAATACATGAAGACGAATAAAAGATAATATCGCAATCAAGATCATGAGTAATAGAGCCGACTGATAATAGATTGTAAGGAAAGTGTGGGATATGATAAACAAAAGCTAAGGAGACAGATGAACTCAATGATACACAACCTGTGCCAGTTACTTTGGACTGAGAACCATCTGCTAAGGTGACCGATATAGAGGGAACAGACGAGGTGGACGTGAGAAGACGAGAATCACCAATCATGTGATGAGTGACACCCGAATCAATAACCCAAAAACGAGGAGGACCTGTAGTGGACAATAGACATGTAGGGTCATCACGCTGTGCTAAAGTAGCGATAGGAGCAGAGACACCACCACTCTCACTCTGTTGTGCTCTGACTAGCTCATCATATTCTGCACGAGACAACTGTACTGTACCCTGTCCAGAAAAGATCCAGTAGAAAGAGCCCACGGCTCAGTATCAATAGAAGCATGTAGACCTCGTAGTTCGGGATGGAGGTCATAACAATAATCAACAGTATGCCCAGAAAGCTGACAATGAGTACAAAAACGGTTCGCTCGACTACCACGTCCTCCTCTAGAACCACGTACAACACCTCGGCCTTGAAAACCACGACCACAACCACGGTAAGAACCTTCACAATTCCATTGTCCACGACCGCTGATACGACCACGAGTCCCTTGACCTCCACAAACCACCATAGCACTATTATCTAAAATGACTGAAGTCTTAGAACTAGAAGTGTAACGAGCAGCTCGAGAATACACTTCTTCAATAGAAGGAAGAGTGCTTTGAGAGGTAATCTGTTGACGAAGAGCACTATGATCTGGACCAAGGCTACGGAGAAAAAGCACGGTTATCATATCTACTTCTCGTTGCTGCATCTGAGTGATTGTGGTAGCAGGTGGAAAATAAGACCTGAGACTCTGATACAAAGATGCAAAGCGAGCATAATGTTTTGCCAAACTAGCACCACCAATTTTGGCTTCAAATAAAGGCTCCCACATATTACAAACTCGACTCATATTATTTTGTCTAGAATACAATAAAACACATTTTGTCCATACCGCACGGGCTGTAGTGCAATCCATGAAAAGATGACGAACAGATTCAGTCACACTTCCCCATAAAAGTGTACGTAAAGTTGCATCTACATACCTCCATTCTTCTAGACTAGCTGAATCTACAGGTGGTTCGTCTTCAAGCCATCTAGATTGGCGATTAGAATAAATAAAAGTTGAAAGGGTCATCGATCAAGAAGGGTAATTGGTACCGTTCAACTTGACCAAGGTATTGTGTAAATTTGTCATACCATAATATGGACCAAAAGATCCAGAGCTCGAAGAAATTCTAGCAGGAACTAATCTCGGAACAATAGATGGATAATTTGATGAATTAGTAGACATCTCCACAGACCTTTAATCACTAATCACTAGGTGGAATCAAGTAAAACACACCACTTATATATCATTTCTTCGAGTATCCACAAATATCACCTCAAATGCAGACACAACATTCACACTTCTGACACCACATCACTCCAAATGCAGTCAAGTCCAGTACCATATTCAACAATCCCAGCGGCCACACCAACTTCAACCAACTTTAACTCACTGCCCACTAAAAAATTCACTTTCAAATATCACTAAATTCAACCAACTCAGCAAATTCATTCAATCTACATAACAATAGGCCTCAAAAACTCCCCTAGGTGATGCTGGGAAGAGTCGCTGGGACATCAACGGGAGCTGGCTGGCACTAGGCGAGGTCGCCGAGACTTGAGGACCTCACGATGAGGTCGCTGGAGGGTCGCCGAGGGCTAATCGGTGCTGGACGAGGTCGTCGAGACCTGCGCGATTCTGGACGAGGTCGCCTGGAGGTCGTCGGGACTTGGTCGACGTCGGATCTGGTCGTCGGAAGGTAGGCGAGGACTAATCGGCGGTGGGCGAGGTCGCCGAGACCTGAGGATCTCACCACGAGGTCGTCGGAAGGTCGCCGAGGGCTAATCAGCGATGGACGAGGTCGCCGAGACCTGGGCGACTCTGGACGAGGTTGCCGGGACCTGGTCGACGTTGGATTTGGAGTTTTCGACCCTCAGCGACGTTGGGTTGAGGTCGTCGAGCTCAGGGCACACTGGATTTGGGGTCGTCGGCCCTGGGTCTATGCCGGAGTGAGGTCACCTGGCCTGGCCTGGTCGGCAAGATCTACGGTGGCTGGTGGCTTGGGTTTGATGAAGGATACGTTGATTTTAGGTTTTAGGTATTAATTGTGGCTCTGATACCACGTTGACGATAAAAGAGCAAATTGTATTATTTCAAGATAACAAAGAACACTTATAGGCTTATGATTAGCCTAATACATTTACACAAATACCCCCAACTTGCTAATATTCTAAAGTAATAAATCTAACAGTGACATTTATTGATTGCTGTATCCGCACTACTTGGGTTTATTTATTGCAACATAAAAGTGATGTTTTCCAATGCTTTCAGCAATTTTTGGCAATGGTTCGGACACAGTTTGATGGCAAGCTTCGTATTCTTCGAAGTGACAATGGAACGGAGTATACCGGGTCAGATTTTCAAGCGTTTTACATGACCGTGGTATTCTCAATCAAATGAGCTATGTTAATACTCCTGCACAAAATGGTGTGGTGGAACGCAATAATCGACATCTCTTGGAGGTGGCTCGTTCCCTTATGTTTGCCATGAATGTTCCAGCTCAATATTGGAGTGATGCTATTCTGAGTGCGGCTTATTTGATCAATCGCCATCACGGATTGTCGCTCTCCAATTGAGGCCCTTACTGGTTCTCACAAGTTTTTGGTCCCTCCGAAGGTGTTTGGGTGTGAATGTTTTGTACGTATTACTCACCCAGCTAGTAAGCTTGCCCCTCGCAGTTTCAAGTGTATTTTTTTGGGCTATTCTCCCACACAAAAGGGCTACAAGTGCTATTGCCCCTCCACTAGGCACTATTTTGTTTCCATGGATGTTATCTTTCATGGGTCTCAACCATTTTACCCGCGGACACCTCTTCAGGGGGAGCCTACTCATGGTGAAGATGTGTCCTCTAGTGTGGATGTGATACCTTTACAGGGGGAGTTAATTCAGGACATTTTTGGTAAAAAATCTAACCCTACAGTTGATGCCAATACCGAAAAAACAGCCCCACCAGCAGTTACAACAGATTTGGCGGGAAGTACTGAAGACTTGACAAGTATTGAAAATCTTGATTCCGTCAATGCAGAAAATTTAGCAAAGGATCCACCGATTCAGGAACAGTTTCGGTACCCGATTGTGTTTACTCGACAGAATGTTTGTAAAGCCCCCTCTATCATTACTCTACTCTTTGACAAATCTCCTCCCGCCAGTACTACAGCCACAATTCCAGGTAATGACATCTTCCCTATGATTATTGCTAATAATGATACAAATGATGAATTACCGATTGCACTTAGGAAAGGCAAACGTTCATGTACACAACATCCCATATCCAATGCTGTGTCATATGATCGATTGTCTTCATCCTACCATGCTTTTTCTTTATCTCTATTGTCTACAGCTGTCCCCAGAACATGGCAAGAGGCCCTAGCTAACAAAAAATGGAAGGAAGCTACGTTAAAAGAGATGAAAGCTCTTCAGAAAAATGGTACTTGGGAGTTAATTCAACTTCCCCAAGATAAAAGTACCGTTGGATGCAAGTGGATGTTTGTTGTCAAACAGAAGGCCGATGGCACTATTGACCGCTACAAAGCTCGCTTGGTGGCCAAGGGTTACACCCAAACCTATGGCCTTGATTACACTAAGACATTCGCACCGGTTGCCAAGATGAACAATATTAGAGTTCTTATCTCATGTGCTCTCAATCTTGGATGGGACTTACAACAGTTGGATGTGAAGTTTCTCCACAGGGAGCTTGAGGAAGAAGTGTCTATGGACATTCCTTCAGGCTTTTCTGGCCCGAAGACAAAAAGTCATGTGTGCAAACTCAGAAAGGCATTATATGGCTTAAAACAGTTCCCTAGAGCCTGGTTTGGTCGATTTCAAAAGGCTATGATTGGCTTTGGTTTTACCCAAAGTAATGCGGATCATACCTTATTCATCAAACGATCAGGTACTCAAGTTGTTGTTTTTATCGTATATGTTGATGACATTGTAGTGACTGGGAATAATACAGTTGAAATTTCTCGTCTTAAACAATATCTGGGGAGAGAATTTGACATTAAAGACCTAGGAGGTCTTCGGTATTTCCTAGGTATCGAAGTCGCTCAGTCTGAAAAAGGGGTATTCCTCTCACAATTGAAGTATATTCTGGATCTTTTGGTTGAAGTTGGAATGCTCAGATGCAAGTTGGCTGAAACTCCTCTTGAGGCCAATGGCCACTTGCAGTCTAAAGAAGGAAAGCCCGTTGATAAAGGAAGTTACCAACGATTGGTGGGTCCGCTAATTTATCTCTCCCATACTCGACCTGATATAGCATATGTGGTGAGTTTGGTGAGTCAATACATGCATGATCCATACTCCTCGCATCTTGAAGCAATTACAGGATTCTTCGTTATTTGAAATCTGCTCTAGGGAAAGTGATTTTATTTGCACCTAATGGTCATCTTTCTGTGGAGTCTTATACGGATGCTGATTGGGCTGGATCTTTGGATGATCAACGATCTACTTTCGGTTATTGTACTCTTGTTGGAGGTAACCTGGCCACGTGGCGCAGTAAAAAGCAAGCCATGGTTTCCCGCTCAAGTGCCGGGGCAAAATTTCGTGCTATGGCTCAAGGAGCTTGTGAGTTACTTTGGCTAAAGACCCTTCTCACTGATCTCGGAGATGTTCCACAACCAATGCAACTTTATTGTGGCAGCATGTCTGCTATAGGCATTGCTCATAATCCAGTACAACATGATCGCACCAAGCACGTGGAGATCGATTGTCATTTATAAAGGAAAAATTGGACAACAATCTCATCAACTTATCCTTCGTTGCCTCTAAGGATTAGCTTGCAGATGTCTTCACCAAAGGCTTGAACGGGCACGTTTCATACCATTCTTTGCAATTTGGGCATGTCCGACATCTATGCTTCAAGGGGGAGTGTTGAAGCCTCTTTATACCTCTTTATGTTTATTGTTAGTGTTAGTAGGTCTAATTAGTTAGGCCTAATTTATTTATTTATTGTCATAGGGTTGAGAACTATCTCTTCTCTATATATATTGTATCTCTTGCTCTTCTATAAGTATGAATGAAATTATACTTTCTTTCAACATATACAGAGAGAGAGAGAGAAACAGATATGCGCTTTCTTTTCCTTCGACGTGAACACTGTCTACATAAAAGAAACTAATTCTGTCACCCATACAGGCAAATCACATAGTCAATTTATTACACATTCAAGAAAGCTTGGAGGTAGTAGACTTGAGTAGACTGGAGCCTCTTGCAGCAAGACAAAGTATCTATATGCTAGTATGGGACAGAAAAATGAATGACTAACCAAGCCACAAGCAAAAAATCTATAGTTTGATGCATGTATAGTATATCATACCACTCTTTCCTCAGTTGATGAATGTGTTAAACAAACCAGGAATCAGCAGTTATAGATAGAGAATTAAACTAGTTTGACGGGCAATCACGCGTGACAAAATGAGGTGGCAGATAAGAAATTGACGCAATTATAAAGGAGAGCTGTGCACCTTATTTCTTAATGTATATGAAGTACTTATGGTGCGATACTTAAATAGAGGAATTGGGCACATAATGCGCCTGCACTCCAGATACTCATCTGTCCTTATTTTTTGCACAAAGATGCTCATCTATCCCTAATACTCATCTGTCTTTATTCTCTTACGCAGTATGAGATGCATAACAAATTTAACTTTAGCAGGAGATACATACCTCAAATCCATCATCTGTCCGGCATATTCCATAATATAGTCCAGCAAGTGCAGCATAATATGCTGAATACAATAGAAAAAGAATCTAAAGAGATTTTTAAGGACAAGATTCAAGAAATATTATTAAGCATCAGTTTTTGATGATCTGCAAGTGCTTTGAAGACATATTATGACCCGAGAGACATCTTTAGCTACAATTGTTTTTCCAGGTATTGCTGGTTTCCATTAAAAGAAACATCATAAATGATTGTACGACCACTTAATGCTTAAAAACCATCAAAGCCTTACCATATTCATTCAAGTAATCAAATACTAAATGCTTAAAAATTCTTGCAAGAAGTTCAGCACGAGGGGAGTTGCAAGCATAAGGGCAGTTGAATTTAAGATGTACAGTAGCCTTAGGAACAGAGAACACTGTATCAGGCTTGTACCATAACGTCGAAAAGCTTGTTTTCCTCAACAAAACTGGATACATGACCTGATCCAATGTTACGAACATCAATACGGTAGATTAGTTCAAAAAGCATGCTAAATGGACCTAAGATTGATCAGACCACCTTATCAGTCTTCTTGAGGGACAAGTCAGTGGCAATAAACTGATTAGCCACTGGCAAACGGAGATGTTCACTCGGAGAATGCTGCATCCACTCCTGATATCCATAAATAATAAAAAACGAACATCAGAATGCATTCTTTGGAAGGTGACTATTGCACAGTTAAGGTCTATGAGGACCCCATCTTTCAATACCTGGATTGTTGAGTCAGTAAGTTTATCTACACGATATGCAGTTGCATACCACGGCTCAACCATGTTAGTTTTCCCTTCAAAGTTCTTTGATGCCCAAAAAATTCTGTTGGTCACATGAAAGAATGCGATGAAAGTTCTCAAAGCTCAAGCATATGAATACAATTAGGCCAATGCAAGTATTTCAGATAGTCATGACGATCAAAACTAACTCTTTTGAGAACTGCGTTCATCAAGAGGAAAGCTTAGGAAGATATAAAAAGGATTGACAATGCAATCCCATGTCGCTCAGTGAGTGAAATAAGCATTCTACCCTTTTCCTGACAGCAGTAACTTTAATAAATATGGAAGTAAATAAATGATGAAAATTTCATAGCATCTACAGTGTTGATGCACTTGTAACATTCACGATTCTTCCTAGCTGCTATGGTATATTTTCAGAAACAAAAATCACTGAGGATTGCTGTAACCTCTTTCTCTAAGGTGCCAATAAGAGGAAAGGATATATCTAACATATGCGCTTCAGCGAATGCAGGTTGAGACGAACTTACCGGAAGTTTCTTGAAGAAAGCTTCTCTAGTACTGCACGGATGATGCTGGGATTAAATTTAGAAGGCAAGGATGACTTCACTAGCCAATCTTTTGGCGGATACAACTGACAAAAATTGATATTAATTTAAGTATTTCAATGCTCTTTGGAGTCATGTTTTTCACTGAAATAGTCATCATATGCCACTATTCCTGATTCATATGCCAAAAATCAAATTTAGCAGGAAAAGAGAGAGCTATAAATAAGTCGACCAGAGTAATGGACTGAGTGGAGAAATGGGCAAAATATTTGTAGAAGCTGCAAGCTAAAGTCCAATACGTCCACCATAGTAATGGACTGGAGAAAGGGGCTTTTTTTTTTTCAACCAAAAAAAGAAGTCCAATATTTTAAGGCTGGCCTGAATAAAAAAGAGGAAAGAAAAGTCAAAAGTTTTGATGCTGCTCTTGAACACTGTATCTAAGACACAAAATATCCAAGTACAATCAGATGTACTTGTCTAGCAAAGGAAATTGATCACATCTTATGACTTCCATCAGGTGTCACTGTAACCCAAAAATTTAAGTTAATTTGAATACAGCTTTTCATTACCTCATTACACCAATTCCCTCTGGCCCCTAATCTTCCAAAAGACAATATCTAGAACCTACATCATATGCTATTCTAGTTCATTTGAAGATGACCAGCTGGATTGGTCTGAAGTTCGAACCAGAAAAGATATAAATATTTACCATAGAATGCATGCACATCATCAATGAGGAGAGGTAAACGCATTAAACAAAGAAAGTTTGGATACCTTCATATGTGATGCAATAGAGACCACATAACTCATTGGAGAGATCTTATCCTGATTATGGAACATTGTCTTGCTTACAGCTGCAATCTTCGCCGAAAGATTAAAATGAGGACCACAAAGAAGATGTTAGATTATAACATTTGTCATTCATGTTAATGTGATCACACAAGATGAGGTAGTCATACAGTGTGGGTCCAGATTCCTTAATTTCAGTTCCAACTTGAAGCACATTTACTCATTCCATGCAAGTACCATTTATGATCAATTTGACAGGTTTAATGTACTTTGAAATTTGGAAATGTCAAGTTTAATTTTCTAGTCACTTAGGAAACGCAAGAAATTATTCATTCCTTCCATCTTTTTGGTGCAAAAGACAGACAAAATAAATTTGAAATAACATTCACTCATTTCAAATATTTTAGACATGGAAACATATACACAGGGTAGTTTTAGTAAGCGTTTGTGGTTACTGCTCAACAAGTCATTGACAATGATCAGAGAATTACTATCTCTTTCTTTTTATTAGGCTTGTCAAAAAACGGACTTTGATGTATGGGAAAGCTAAATAGAGGGGCCAGGCCAAGAAAAGAAGTCATATTCAAATGCCACATTGCTTTGACGTTATTAGAATGTCCAATCCAAAAGCTTAAGTGGTAAGTGAAGAGAGACTACATGAATACAAGGCCCACATAAACCCTATAGACAAGCGATGCGAGATACTTTAACAGATGTCATTCTCTTTTGACACAAACAAGGTATTGCTTTCTCATTTAACAAACTAAGAGCAACTATTCTAGTAAGAAAATTATTCTTGACAAGCTTCTTAAATTATATGCTTACATTATAATACACTACCATGTTACAAAGGTCACACTCGAATATATAGCTACAAGGACCAAAACTTCGATAACTCTCCTTCCATTTTGTTAGAGTAATTAAATATTAAACCATGCCTTCATTTAATATCTTAAGCTTTTAAAACAGTTGGCAGTGATCCCACAAAAATCTCGCATAGTATCAGAGTTGATGGTTGATTGATAGGCCTTCCAATCTGGTCGGTGTTCGGTGAATATGAGATAAGTTGATGCAAAAGTATACTCGAATTAAGGGGGGGCAAACCTAACGCTGCTCACAAGTGAGGGAGAGATTATTAAGATACACGTATGAGTTATGTTAGAGAAGTCGCACATCGGAGAATTGATATGGTCTGGAGCAATTAACATATCTAAGTTGGCCCATAACTCAGTGGCTTAAGTTTTTTAGAGAAAGTGAGTCCAGTTGGATATGTTGATGGGCTCGGACTTGGACTCCCTCTTGGCGATCTCCCTAGGTGAAGGTATCGGACTTCTACAATTCGCAATTTCACATGGTATTAAAGTAGGAGGTCTCGAGTTCAAATTTTTCAAGGCCCCTATTTGTCTCCCCAAATAAATATTTCCATGCTTAGTACTAGGCAAAAGGACCAGATTAAGCGTTAGGCAGAATGTTAAAGTAATTAAATATTAACCCATGTCTACCATACCTTCATCTAATAATTTAAACTTTTAGAACAGCTGGTAGTAGACCCACAAGACACATATGCCAGTTCTTACTCTAATAGTCCTCATAATGCTTAATCTGGTCTTTTTGATTAGCACTAA
This sequence comes from Rhodomyrtus tomentosa, assembly GCA_028455895.1. Classification (NCBI taxonomy): domain Eukaryota; kingdom Viridiplantae; phylum Streptophyta; class Magnoliopsida; order Myrtales; family Myrtaceae; genus Rhodomyrtus; species Rhodomyrtus tomentosa. The sequence goes on from JAPCWY010000010.1 coordinate 36,441,347, forward strand.
GCGTGGGCATATTTAATTGAGGAGGCAAATGGGGCCTAGAAAGGTTTGAACATAGGATCTCCTGCTCTGATATCATGTGTGGACCACAGCCAACCGTTCTAAAAGGTTAAGCATTTAGATGAAGAAGTGGTTTAATATTTAGTTACCCTAACAGTCCAATAAATTATTTCTCAACATGTTGCAGAATTCCACAGTAACATTAACCATGATGGAAACATCTTCGCATTTGTGACAACAATTATTAGGACAGATGGATTTTTAAGAAGCAAACCTATCTCAAAAAGTCGATTTCTCACGATTGTTTGAGGCTATTATTTCTTTAATTAGTAATATGGATAATGTGAATATCCCCCAAGAGACTTGCTCTAATAACATTCATAGAAGTTGTATCTAGAAAAAGTATAGAAGAAGCTTGACTGCATGTAGCCTCAAGTTCCCAATTACAAGAATGCTGCAAATGCTAGCATTATCGATGTAATAAAATGTCCATACACCAGCCAATTACCTTCTCAGCTAATGTATAATGTAGAAATAAGTAAATGCATGCAAGGGCCGAAGGTAGTATACTGAACTTATTATATTTGCAACTGATAGTCCTAAATAGGCAATTTGGATCCATACCTCGTCATATATCCACTCGTAAATGCCGGACTGTTGTATGATGTCAATGTATTTAAAGAGCAATCCCACGATATCTTGCATGTGCTCTGCTTTTTGGTACAATACGTGATTAGAAGTTCAAGCCTCATAAGCGGGTCTTTCTTACATGACGGACTTTTTTACCAAAGAGAATAAGCATATCTCTAAGTTTGTGAGAATGGGTTTTCGGAAATGACTTGAAAAGAAACAGAGAAACATCCAGAGGCAAGAATAGACAGAACAAAACAACTTACCATGACCAGCATCAGTCATCTCAATAAAAACATTAAAGAAAGAGGAATTTGAATCCGCAAAGCTTTCATAAGCGGACAAACTAGTGGCCCATCCTGCAAAGTCATTTGCAGCAGAACTGATCATAAACCCTTCAAATTAAGAATTGATCACAGTACCTGAAAACAATTAAGCCAAAGCAATATTATGGCTCCAGCAATTCTAATTGGATTTTTTACTTTCACAAGTCAATTTTTTCTTACAATAGTTATGATATAAGCACACAATTTGGATCCAGATGTTTTTATGCTCCCTCAACCCAGCGGATCGTAAATTTGCATAACTCAATCTAATTATTTAGTTTAGAAAGGAGAAAATTTTTCTTTCCCAAAAAAATTTGTGCGAGTTATTTTAAGCTTCAAAAAATTCCTAAATAATTCTATATGTCAATTTTTGCACGTTTTGAAAAGGTTTCAGGAATTTGGCACTAATTTAAAGCCCAATTTCAAAGGCGACAAGAAAAGGAAGTAATAGTAAAAAACAATATTCACTCAAACACATCCTAAAGATTATACACCCTATGCTATATGAAGGGCAAAATGAAGAATATCTTTTGGTCAAGTGAACTCATTATGTCTCCTGATACCGGCAGAAACTGTTTAAGTTGAAATTTCAAGCATCTTTTGTGCAAGAAACCAGATATAGTGGAGATGCATTTAACTGACAGAAAAGTCTCCTACATGGAAAATGGGATGCATACACTTAAGTTGTAATTACAGACAATAACTCGATCAAGAAGGTTATCATAGCAGGAAGGAACATCACCATTAAGATGAATCGTCGGAGAATTTGTGTACGATAAGATATGAAAATGACATGAGAAACAGACCTAATCTTTTTAAGACATGAAACAGAGATCCTTCTCCCTCATGGCCTATAAGATGGGTGAGGTAGCCGCATGGGACTTCTTTGTAATGGTGAATGCTGCGAGGAATTGGCCACTGAACTTGTAGCGTGTGATCATCACATATTGGAACGGCTCTAACAAGAACCTGAACAACAGCAAGGAGTTACTTCAACTTTTTTGCGGACAGAAATTTTTTAACAAACAGCAAATGAGAAAAATGTGCATATCTTCCAGTAAGAATGGGAGCGGACTGCAGAACTGGACCTGTAGATGTTCCCATGAGCAAGGGTGACCAGAAATATGCAAAGAGCTCCGATTGTTGTTGGAAATAGTGTTGAACTTTTGGACCACTAGATCTTGGATTTTATCAAGAGATACTGCGAGATCCATGAAATTTTACAAAATTGCACCACTGAATAAAGAGAACCTAGTAATCGTGAGCTGCGTTATGTAGACACAAGCAGTACCTTTGCCGTATACAACCAAATGCATGAGGTTGGCAGAGTAATTTTCTTCATAGAACTTAATAAGTTCTTCCCTTATGTCAATCCCCTTTGCCTTCGGTTGAACTTCTAGAGTTTGCCTGTTTCCTAAGGTAGTGAAGTATTCACAGGTTACAGTGTGTCACGTATTCCTTAGTCTAATAATAAGCATCTTAGTTGGTTCCAATTCATAAATTACTGAAGTCTTAAAAGGAAAAAAGCTCAGTATCATTCTCTGGAAACAAAAATAGCATATAGAATTATCAAGCCGTCTCTTTTCTCAAAAACTTTATATTACTAGTAATAATCAGAAAAATAATGTGTTTGATGCTGGCTTGTGGGTATGAGTTGCATGATAAATGTATAGCTCCAGATAGGAGCTTACTAACCAGTTCAATGACTTACCCATTATTTGCAAGAATTTGTCCAGATCAGAACCCACTAATGTACAAGTACTCCTTAAACATGGAGATATACTCTACAAAGACAAATCACTTGTACTTTGTTGAATATTTACTCATCTGAAAGATGAGGACAGTTGCTTCAGCGATATGAGATGGTTTGAAACTTAGGGTTTTATTGGGTCACACAATAGCTTTTGTCCTACGTGGTTGGGTGCGAAGTATATCAAGTTGCATATGTGAATAAAAACAATCTTAATTTAACTTCTTCTAATTAACACCGTTTGTCTGGTCACAGAATGTGATATATTTCTAGGCAGTGAGTTCCCGAAAAATTTGTCGCGTTTGAGGAAGAAAAAAATGAAGAAACACTAGACTGATATTTTTATGCGAGGACAAATGGAATGGTTATCGTAAGACTGGCCGGGAAGCAAAGCAGCAGGGGCAACTTATTTGTGCAGCTAAATATGTAATGGCCTTTCCCGAGCCCACATGGCTAAGACCTTTAAAGGCATAATGATGTAATGTCCTTGGGCGAGTCTTTACTTGAGTATCATTCACACGGTCTCTTCCACCACATTACAAGCTAGAGATCTTATAACATATCCCGAGTCGATTTGTCATAAAGTACCTACCGGTACCAAATTTATGATAAGGATGTGCTTCCATGCTCAGATGGCTCTGAAGCTGCATGGAGGGAAATAAACAAAAAGACATTGAGTCAGAACCCATCATATATCAACAATATGACCATCCCCACAATTGAAAAAAAAGCACGTCGGTATCAACATTCAACACAGCATGAAGTCACTGGGTGAAATATAATTTTCGAAACTATTCTTAGCAAAGACGCACAGCGAAGTAAAAGAGTATGAAAGGAACCTTTGTGTAAAAGTAGGTTAAAAATACAAATAACATTGAAAAAGTGCTGAACATGCTGCCATGAATGCAAAAACTGAAGCACCCTCTTTGGATTATTCTAAAGGTATCGAAATCTATGTAATGCGAAATGCAGGTGACCAAGCGGTACCTGGTCTATTCTCCAAGAATCAGAAAGGAAGTTTTTTTGGAACTCTGTAAAAGAAAAGGAAGAAGCCGTTAGTCATATTCAGATGGAGCTCTAATATTGATTTTTTGGTGATATTAGTTCTTCGAGCTAAAAGGAGGAAGATAATGTTCCAAATTGCAGTGAAGCATAATCACCAGAATCAACAGCTTTGATTTCTCTCTTAACAGCATCGGACGACATCAATGGCTTGACAAAGAACTGAGAAAATCTGCATAAGAAAATAACACTCAGAGATTGCCTAAATGGAACAGTTGAATAGCAAGAGAATATGAAACTACCACCTACCTGTCCAAAGCCTCCTCAAAACAATCAGCATTTGCGACAAAATGATAGTTGGTATGGTCAGAACCTGTCAAAGCATTTGTTCCTCCTCCATGCTATGCATATTAAATAGGAAATAAACAAGACATTCAAAGAAGATCTAATTAAGGCAAAGTAAGCTAACTGAAAACATAAAAATTGAAGAAAGTTTTAAATCTAGCAGAAGTCATTGCCAGTTGGCACAGGATCTAAAATGTGTGCATACTTCGTATGCTTTTTGAGCCGCCAGAACATATCTATTTACCAATCTTCTAAAGTAAAAGAACTTCTAACATTCCCCAAAGGTACAGGAAGGGTGGTCCAATTGCACCAGAATGAATTGAGCGGGTTACGGACAGTTGAGACTCTCCTTCAAATTAAGGACCAAAGCCATAGGAACTATATGTGAATGAGGTTCGTATCCATCTTGAAGAAATAACAGAGAGATACACCAGCATGTCAACTAATTGTTATCATGTAGCATCCATTTGAAAAAGCTAACCTGCATTTACCAGGTAGAACAGGTACAGGAGTAATTGTGGAAGGACAACTAATAAAATCTAGGTCTCTGCTTCCAAACTGAAACACTGTGGGAGTCATAAATCCTTAATTATCATGAAACTGATTTATATAGGAGAGAAGCATAGATTTTGCCCACATGCTAGAAATATAGTGAAGCCTTTAAACATGTTGCGGAGTTTCTGCAAATCTAGTTGTCCTTTTGAGCTCCACAATTTACTTGAGTAAGCAAAGTGTAGACTGGCAGCTAAAACAAACGGAACCTTGTAGGGTCAGCAGCGGCACCTGGGATGTGTATTTGTCAAAACTATCCTCCTCTGGATACTTCTCGCTCGCATAAAACAGCATGTGCTCTGCACGTGGTACATTCAAATTGGAAGAATACGTAAATAAGGCAGGGTACCTTTCTCCACTTGCAAACAAGGGCATGCGTTTGGCAGTGAATTAATTGCTTTGCAACTGGCAAAGTCATCCTTGGTCGAGATAATGAGCAAAATCAGCATGATACCAAGAAAGTAACAGAAGGAGACTTCTAAATTCAAGTCACCTTCAAGTTTTGTGCAGGAAATTTTTAAGTAACAAAAAGGCGGTGGGGATCTCTTATGATATTGGTTATAGCAGTTAGTATGCTACGATTTAAGTCGGATTTCTTATTCTTGATTCTTTTCTACTTAGCAATGCAGTTCGAGCAATGTGAGTTGCAGGCAACCTTTGAATACATTCGCAATCGATCAGTCTTCCTGTCCAATTATTTTGGGGTTAAACAGTCGCCTACTGCAACAATGTTCTTTACTCAAAGAGAGAGACAGCAAAACGGTAGGTACCAAGGAAATGAGCAAGGCCCTCGATGCCCGGAGGGTCGCTGAAGTGGCCAACACCCACATCCATAGAAGCGGCACACTAAACACAAAAAATAACACTACTTTAGAAAATCTATCTAATCCGACAACAAGCGAAAAGGCACCAAGAAGTCATCAAAGTGCTTCAATCAAGAAACGAGAAAGAACGGGAAACAGCTTAGCTTGCTAGCTGTTTCAAGCATTGATTTTTGCCTTATCAGTGTCCGGATCGCTGACGAGAAGAGCCTCCAGAGAGTTCTCAAGAACGACCCTCCTGTACTCTCTATTGTCATTTCTGGCCTTGATTATGCCACAATCCACCAAAGCTTTTCCCATTCTTGCTCTCTGCGTTCAAGAAAAGCTTGAAAGGAGGAGTTTTTCCTTTTCCTCTCACCAGTTTGAGCTCAGCCCATCGCCTCTGAACATAAGAATTTGCTCGACTCGAAATGGGCGTGCGTGATTGGCTTGACGGGAAGGTAGGACTCTGTCGTTCTTTCTTTATTGACAAAGCGCGCCACATCAGTTTCCTGGTTAAGAACAGACAAGGCCAAAAAAAAAAAAAATCCCACAAAATTCTGGCTCAAGCTAAGTCTTAGCAATTCAATCTTCTTGCACGCTGTCCCGTTAACAGTCTTTCGGAGAAATTTCCAGTTCCTGACTGGGGGCCATTGCAGCGAAAATTTCTCTGTCTTGACTCGCACCCACACAAAGCGAGCCGATCAGAATCGTTGATCACGTGTATCATCAGAACAATTTTCAACATAGACCATGTTTGTACAGATAAATACGAGATAGTTGAAACTTAAAGATTGAGTTTACTTTTATACGTTATATATATTTTTGAGGTGTCGCGATCAAGCAAGATCTGCTAAGTAAATAATGAATCTGACTTCTGACCAAAAAAAAAATAATGAATCTGACTGTTCCCCAAAGAGATTTATTTGGAGAACTATTATAAGGAATGAAATTTCTATCTTCCAATTTTATTCGATTCTTTCTGTCTGATCGAAAATATCGACAATCGTTTTGACAGGAAAACGAAGAACAAAGAGAAGTGGAGTCCGGGATGACCATTCTTATCTTTGGCTGAGTGGACTGCTCATCATCATCAACTTTTATTCCTTTCTGGCTGCGGTCGAATGGTTGGCTAAATTGAAGTGTAGATTTCTTATCTATTCTCTTATTTCCTATTTTTGAAATTAATACTAAAAAAAATACATTTATGACGATTGATTCATAAATTTTTTAAGGGTTAATACCAAGAAAAACTCCAAATCGGTGCACCTACGATAAATTTATCTTAAATTATTTTTTTGATCATAAAAAATTTCAAACTGGTCCACTTGTGATAAATTTACCCCAAACTGGTACATATGTGATAAATTTACCGTCTATTAGCTTTCGTTAAATTTAGCTGTCAACTTGCTAAGTTTGTGACACGTGGTAGTTGACGGTATATCAATTTGAGGTTTTTATTCTCTGTTTGTTACAACTTTATCAATTTGTGATTTTTCGTGATATTAACTCAATTTAATGGAGGGTAAGTTTGTCACAGATGTACTAGTTTGGGGTATTTTGTGGTCAAAAGAATTAGTTTATGGTAAATTTGTCACATATATAACAGTTTAGGTTTTTTTTTTTGATAATCAAGATATCCGGACCAGCTTGCGTGCAACTCGACTATTCATCGGGTAAGTCTAGCACAGCAACCCATTGTCATGGCCCCCTACTTAAATCACAGGTGTTCATTTGGGGAATCGAACCTAGGACCAGTACGCCTAACCAGACAATCTCAAGTGCGCCCTAACCAACTGAGTTACCCATGGGTGGGTAAAAAAATAGTTTAGGATTTTTCGGGATCAAAAAAATAGTTTGGGATAAATTTGTCACATGTGTTCCAGTTTATGATTTTTCATGATATTAATCTATTTTTTAATTTGAAAAATTTAATCTATTTTTGCTGAATACTGCTGACATGGGCCCTGACAATTCTATGTGGTATGGCTGTTGTGGACAACTTTTGTGAAATTTTATTAATTTCTATGAATTATTTTTTTCCTTTTTAACCATTTTTTGTTGTTTTTAAAATGAGGCCAACAAGGGTGTTGCCGCCTAGTGAGGCACTGGGCAATGCTATGACTTAAGTAGTGCCGACATTGACATGCGATATGACACGATACGACACACTGACATGTTATTTCTAAAAAAATAGAAAATTTCAAGCCATTGGGATGGGTTATATTTATCACATATTTATAAAATTATCAACCATATGTTTCTTCTTATTCTTATTCTTCTTCTTTAGGAATTCACAATTATGTTTTTTTGGGCTCGCTGTGTGTATTAATGTTGGGGTGGTTAGGTATATGACGTAAGTACATATATTTTTGAAGAATTTTTATTTTGACCCGACCCTGTGCGTGTCCAAATAGTGCACGGGTCGAAATAATGTGTTGGGATACTAGACTCGCATGGCAATGACCTCTATTAAGAGCTAATTACGTGTTGATCGCATGTCAGAGTGTGTCGGACACGACATGCAGATCTCCAAGAGTGTTGGTACTTCCTAAACTGTGACGTCCTTACTAGATTTACGCCAGGCAATGGCGTCGCGGCCCTCGCCTTTAGCTGATAGAGTTCATTGACCATTGTCGGGGCTGAAGACTGGTAGATGGAAATAAGAGAAAAAGAAAAGGCAAAAAGTGGAAAAAATTATAAAAAAAAACATCCGTATTACGTCAGCCACGACATCAGCGATTTTCGGGTAAAATCGAATAGATGAACTACGTTAGTAAATTACCAAAAGATTAATCAATTTAAAAAGTTTAGAGCGGAATAGAAATTTCTTGGTATTTTTCCTATGCTTTTGTGATTCGAAACTGAGTTTCGCATTTGCTTTTGTTTTTCCTTTTTCTTGAATGGACATCAGAAGTTGCACCGAAATCGTAGTCACTTTATGCGAAATGCATATATGCTTTAAAGAATTTTGGTGTTCGGCATTTAAAAATAGGGTTAACACCATGAAAAAATCCAAGCTAATACATCTATGATAAATTTACTCAAAATTAATTTTTTAATCACAAAAAATCCAAAACTGATACATCTATAATAAATTTATCCCAAATTAATACACATGTGATAAATTTACCCTCAATTAATTTTCGTTAAATTTAATAGTCAAATTGATGAGTTAGATAACACGTGACAATTCATACGTGCTCCAATTTGAAATTTTTATCAATTTGAAATTTTTCGTGATATTAATCGAATTTAACGAAAGATAAATATATCATAAGTGTACAAGTTTGAGATTTTTCATGATAAAAAAAATCAATTTAGGGTAAATTTATCACAGATATATTATTTTAGGGTTTTTTATGGTATAAAAAATAATGAGGTAAATTTGTCATAAGCATACAAATTTAAAGCTTTTCGCAGTCAAAAAAATAATTTAGGATAAATTTATTACAGATGTATCATTTTGTGGTCGTGATATAAACTCTTAAAAATATCATACCATTAACATGAAAATAGTAAGTAAAACCAAATCACACACCAAGGCAAATCTCATTAGCGAGGAATCCCATTTTGCTCGTAAGGCACATACAAAGGGAACACGAAAGGCCACCCCACAAAACACATGTATAACGGCAATGAGAAAACATCACATCAAATTTCAGTGTCACCAACAGACAACCGAGTCCCTGAAATTGTGTATAAGCCAATTGACTTCTGCTGCCCTCCGTATAGAAGTTTCAGGGCTGCGCTAAATAATAGAACAAACTTTGTTCTTCACTTGTGCACCTTACAATTGAAGAAAAAGTGCAAAGAGTGGACGGCATTTAAGTTCAAGCGTGTAGGCCCTGTATGAATGAGGTACGTCCCCCCGGTTCACAGAGGATCTCCAACCGCGACGGTATCCATTTCTAATGCAGAATAGTCCGAACGTTCCTTCTATTCCAAGATACTGCTATTTACAGAGACCCTTGATATGATCCACTTTCTTCATCTGGAAGACAAGTATTGATACCTCACAACTTCACTCGACCATGAGCCCCTTTAAATGAGCCGTAAAGAGATTGAGATCTTCGAAAACCGAAGATATCCTCGATTTGAATCGAGGATGGTTGAACTGGTTGGTTCTTGTCAATCGTGTACTGAGATGCGTGCAGGCTCCCGTAAACACGAACGGATAGCGTCTTCTTTCTAGCTGCGCCCACTTTTACATATTCATCGAAGAAATCCAACAACTCTTGCTGCGTTAGCTGTCTCAGTGCTGCTACCTGGTCCCATATCATTATATAAGAACTTAATACCTTATTATCGAAGCCTGGCTCAGAGAATTTCGCCCTAAACAAAGGCTATCATTAATGTCAATTGCGTTTCTCCAACTACCATCTCTTAGCGCTCGTTGCTCCACCCATCTTAATGGTCAAAGCAGAAAGAACAATTACAGAATACTTGCCTAGTTAATTAGTCCAAGGTGTTGTTCATACCTCAGTTTCTGTCCTGTCAAATTTTTGAGTCCCGTTGGAAATTTCTTTCCAGTAGAATGCACATTCTTCCCGCAGATTCTTGTGTTTCTCGAGCTTCATATCAATCAATGCTTTCACATTGCTCTGCATATGATAGGGAAACGATTAGTATCACCATGGTATGCTTTCCAACTAAAGATGGCACAGTTAGTTTGCAATATCCTTGACACAAGAATGCATTCGAGTACACATCTTGCAAATAGGATGTATTGTAGGAAAGTAAGAAAGGAAGTTCTCATTAAGCAGTTTTGGAAATGACTTTTACCACAGAAAATAAGACACCACTACAAGCAACTTTCCTATTGAGTACTTCTTATATCAGGTCTGAAATGATTCTTGATGCACCTTTTTTTCGGTACATGCACTGTTACTAGTCAATGAGCCTATCCAGGAAAAGAAACTGAGGAAGTTCATGATGCAATTTGTTCAGGTACATGCACTACCACTCCTTCCATAGGAGGCATTCGGGATGAAGATAAACAAGGCTTGGGAGCAATATTTGTCCAAGGACTGACAGATAACATCAGCTCACTTTCCCTTCTGAGTACCCTATATTGAGCAGTCAAGCCTGCAGCCAACACTGATGTGGATTCTTACTGATGAAAAGGCAACCTGACATCTTAAGAGTAGTAATATGAACATCTACACTCCTTACTAAGTTGAGAATATCCTTACTTATCTAAATCAGGGAATACTCATAGAACTGGCTACTCACTCTAAATGTGCCTTCCACATGCCAAGCATCACAAATACTTACTTTGATAATAGATCTGAGACCAGAATTCAATAGGTAATCTTACATTCGACATGTATTTCCAGCGTATCTCAATTTTCAATTATTCAACTATATCATTTTACCAACTTAGGTTGTCACTCAATTAATGCACCTTCCAAATGCCAGCACCGTTTACTCACCTTGAAGTCTTCATTTGTCATCTGAGAAAGTTTTCTTTCGAACAATTTTAGGAATTCCTCAACTCTCAAATCAATATCACTAGGCCCCTGATAATATGGACATGTTAAAATATGAGGCAATGACCTTGGTCCTAAAAGACAAACAAAATGTTGCTAGTTACCTTCACTGTGGATTGGATGATGAATTGTAGTCCATGAATTCCAAAATCGTTCCTGTGTTGAAGGAGACATAAAAAGTATGAGAGACAACAACTATGCATAAAACCTTTGTAGTTTAATGAGTGCCTAAGTACCTATGATTAAGCATGGTTAAGTAGCCAAGCTGCTCCACAGATCTAAGCTGATGAAATGCTGGTTGCTTGGCGATTAGAACAAAAAGCTCAAGCTTTACGTTCATCACGATATCATCCCGGTGAATCTACATAATCAATCATATAGCACATTGAAGCCCTTGCAAAGAAACAAAACTTCGAAAAAATGTAAAGCAAAACATTACCATAGTCATACCAGAAGAAGAGGGGGAGAAGCAAGCAGGGGGAGAAGAAGTGGGAGGGGGCTATAGACACTCTCATTTTCGGATTTTGGAAAAGGAATACGAGTGTGTCAAGAAAGGAATAACATGACATAAGTAATTCAACTCACGGACAACAGAAGAACAAAGAACAGTTTCGAAGTAAGAGTATATTTATGTATATCGACATGGATGAAAAAAAATTGACATTGAAAAAGCAAGTTTGTGCATTTGTATTAAAACAAGGGAACCTCAGAGTATACCAGTAATCAAATAATACTATATTCAGACTTATCCTTTGTCAATCCCCAGACAACTAGAGATCCAATGACATCCTTACCAAAAACGAAAAAAAGTCCATCTTCTGGTCTTCCAGCTAATTCCAATCACCAACAGCGAATGGGAAAACACTCTACTGGACAGACTGGGCAAGAGTATATGCATGTGGCAGTGAAAATAAGACAAACCTCCTAATTTTTGAAATCCCTAATGTCGGAGTGTAAAAGATGGAAGTAGCAAGAGGAATTCATATTGTCCCATAAATGCTATTTTATGTGTTCTGAAGAAAAGAATAAAGCCTTACACCCCCTTCAAGACAAAGGAACAGGACTAAGAACACGTAAATTAAAAATCCAAAGTCTTTACAAGTGAAGATTGGCAAGGAAAGTGACAGCTCTTCATTGCGAAGATAACATATATGCCGAGCTTTCAGGTTATATCCTGACAATTTCGCACCTGCATATGCAAATCAAGTCATGGAATTACCTGAATATAGTGCACCAGAGCAGAATTCAGGTCACTTGGATTTAGGCCTTCTGTACAGTAGAAGTGACTTAATCCTGCTCCTAGTTTAACTACTCTATTTGTCAGATGCTGGGATGGATATAAAGGTTGACATATTGGCTGTGAACCATGGAAAAGAATATTTTCAATATGCTGAACGATAGACTCTGCTTCACCACGTTCCATATTCCCTACACAAAAGGTAGCAGGTATAACTCTAAACTCAAAAGGGGATGGCAGTGATCTACCACAAATTTTAAGATGAAGCTGTAGACCATATACCAGCTATGTAAAACTCCAGGAAGGTCCATGATAACATTAGGGGCAAAAATTTAGTGAGATCTTCGCCCTTAACTGACGGAAGAATTTCAAGTTGTTCTGTCCAGGGCCGAGTGTTTTCTTGCAGTATTAGCGAGCAATAGTACATAGCCTGCTGACATGGTTGCTGAAACCTGAAATTCTGATAATCTTTTATCGCCACTTCCTGCGACACATATGGGCAAAGAGAGGATCGCAAGGGTAACTTCGCCAAAACAGAAGGTAAATGGTGCAGCTATTTCTGTGAGAGAGAGCCAAAGTTTACCTTGATCACAGCAAATCTCTCAGGTCTTACTTCAAAGGCCGCAATTTTCTCGATGACTTTTTCCAGCAATATCCTCAGCTTGTGATTATAACCAACCACGGTGACCTAAGTACGAGAACATATGGTCAGCACATAGAATGTCCCCTCCTGCATACACAAGAGAGACTAGGGCACTCTATAGAATTGCTTGCCCACTTTATTTCCATTAAAAAAAATTAAGGATCTTTTTTCAGGACAGAGAAACTGAGTAGAAGGAAAAGCATAAAAGCATTTCCCAGTGTTTTATGCTTAACCAAACTAAAAGTAGACTATTTCAAAAAAAGGAACCTGAAAACCTGTGTTGGTGTGATGCACACTGTAATAAAGGCCAGCAACCTGTGCATAATAAGCTGAAACATACCCAAAAAGAGCAAATTAAGGAGAGAACAAACCATAAACGGTTACAGTAGTATTCAATCCTCTTCTTCTGCAAATCTGTTCTTCCAGATTTGCAGAAGAAGAGGATTGAATACTACTTTAACTTAAATGAAATCACATTGAACATTGAATGCCATTTTCAGAGGAATACTACAGTAAAATCAAGACTGAATGAATCATAGCATGAGATATTACTATAAGTCTAGTGTACATTGGAATCTTACCGAATTCATTCAAATAATCCATCAACAACCGCGTAAATAAATCAGTCAGCACTACAGCTTCAGATGAGTAGCTAGCACTGGGGCAGCTGAAATTTATTTTAATATACGCCTTGGGAGTTGAGAATACAGTATCAGGCTTGAACCATAATGTTGAGTATGATGACTTCCTCAAGATAATTGGCAAGTTCATCTGTTCAAAAGATCAGTCATGGATAGGAGCTAAAGTTGAACAGCATAAGTACAGAATGTATTGTACACCACACCTTTTCTTCTGAAATTTTTAGAGATAAATCAGTAGGGATGAATACATTGGCTACTGGTAGATGCAAATTTTCATCGGGAGAAGATGATATCCATTCCTGCAATCAATAAGGACAATTATTTCGGCTGTCCAGCAAAAGAAAAAATATGTGTAACTCCAAGTCTAGGCAATCTCATTTATCTGCCCTCTTTTAGTGACAATCTGCACACTACACTTTGAAAGAAGTACAATCAATCCAGTTGGTCTGAGAGGTTATTTTAGTTGAAGAAGTAGATCTAACAAAGCAATTGATGGGACTATAGGTGTGATTATATCTCGGACATCTTATACAACTGTAAGTATCTAACAGAATCACGCCACCAGAATACCAAAAGAACAAGCTTGGTAGACTTGAAAATGTTTTATGATGGGTGCTGCAATTTTGCCACTACCGAACCAAATTAATTGAAGATTAGGATTAAATCATCAAAGCATAATGTGCCACCTCATTTGTCAAACCTCTCCACTTAGAAAATCAGTGACAAGACTAACAAGGAATGGATACCTGTATAGTAGAGGCAGAGATTCTGTTCATGGAATATGCTGTTCCATACCATGGTTCCACCGTGTCAGTTGATCCTTCAAAACTTTTGGACTCCCAAAAGATTCTGTTGGATAAAAGACTCATTCCCACTTAGGATTATATTGACATGTAAAACATTCCAATTTTATACAATCCTTGTGGAGAATTTTTTATTGCATACAGTAGCAATAACTATGAATAGCATGACTTATTTCTGGAATATAGGGATGGTAACTATCTTGAATAAGTCAGGATTTTATTAGGACATCCTGGATGATGTTCAACAAACAAGCTGGACAGTAGAAATGGTTAAATAACATTGGGTAGTGAAATGGCAGTTTGGCAACTGCTTTCTCCAGTCGTTTGCACAACAGACAAGGTATAAAAAAACTCAACATAGAAAGAGATTTCTTAATTTTGACTTTGGTTTAACCTGTCCACTAATATCCTTATTGTCAAATCCATGCAGATTGGTCACAAAGGATCATTGCAGATGAATTTTCCGATTCTGATTGCCTTTATACATATGATGCCAGCATGAAGGTGTGTGCCTGGACAGGTGCATGTATGTGAAAGTGTACGTTATTAGTGCCTTTTCCCACTTCTTGCAAGTGTAGAAATGGCAGTGAGGTCGGTTTGGAATGGCCGACCCCATAAAGACCACGAACCTGATTAGTCCCCTAAAACATGTTTTTGGAATGGAGTTTCAAAACTCATCCAAATTAAGTATATGAGAACCCGCAACCTGACAAATTTGTTTTATATTTTCAATAGCTGAATATACCTAAACACAAAAATCAATAATATGAATGCCTAAATAACACAATATAGAAGAATAAAAATATTGTTGTCAGGTTTGATTGAGGTATACGCTCACTAAATCCTCCAAAGCATATATGATTATAGAGTCCGGGAGAAACCAAGTTAAACTGATCCTCTGGTATTCCTATGCAGGTTTGACATCCATACAGAGGCCGGGTGAACTAAATTGTCTTTGATAAACCTTCATGCACTTGCAATGCCTCAACCGGGAAAAGAACGACGAAATAGTCAATAATAGACTCACCGGACATTGTGTGGGGAGAGCTTATCCAGCACCATTTGAATAGTGCCAGGATTGAATTTACAAGGCAAAGATGATCCCACAATCCAATCTTCGGGCGGATATTCCTAAAGTTCAGTAAAAAAACTGTTAAATTATTTGGTGCTGATAATCACAATGGTTTCACTTCAATCAGGCATGATTGCATCAAACGCAAAAGGAGAAAAATCTCCCAAAGCGTAAGTTCTTACTGAAAAATGGAGTACTTAAAAGAACCAAATATTTACATCTCATCTAAATTTCATCTACTCTAACCCCAACAACTGATGACAAACATCCAAAGATGTTGATCCTAGATAGATGAGCTTTGCAGGTACTTGTCATGCTGTTTATGGCCTTCAAAATCTTGAGAATCGATTCTGTCTGAACAACTACGTTTGCAGGTGTGCAACCACTCTACAGCATTCAGGGACAGGTTTATGTTTTAAGTTGCGGAAGAAGCTGCCCCCATGGAAATCAAACATCTTCAAAATATTTTAAAGATCTTCTCATTGATGCACCCATATAAGCCATTGTTCAATGGAACACTTGAAACCTTTCGAGACATGCAAATACTAACATGTAAATCCAAATATATTCTTTTATAGAAATGAAGTATCTTTTCCATTTTCACATTTTGGAAGGAAGTCCACTTTTGCTTTTTCACTCAAAACCGAACAAGCTCTTAGTTACCAATTAATCACAGTGATATCAATAAACTAATGTCAAGTTAACATGCCCTTCAAAATTGAAAGATTTTGTGGGACCACTTACCAACTGCTCTAAAAACTTAAGCTATTAGAACCAATTGAATGCAGTGATATTGTTAGATTTATTACTTTAGAATATTAGCAAGTTGGGGGTATTTGTGTAAATGTATTAGGCTTAATCCTATGCCTATAAGTATTCTTTGTTATCTTGAAATAATACAATTTTTGCTCTTTTATCGTCAACATGGTATCAGAGCCACAACTAATACCTAAACCCTAAAATTAACGTATCCTTCAACAAACCCAAGCCGCCAGCCGCCAGCCGCCGTAGATCTCGCCGGCCAGGCCAGGCGACCTCATTCCGGTGTCGACCCAGGGCCAACGACCTCAACCCAGCGTCGCTGAGGGCCGAGAACTTCAGATCAGGGCCGACGAGATCTACCCAGCGTCGCTAAGGGCCAAGAACTCCAGATCCGACGTCAACCAGGTCCCGGCGACCTCCAGGCGACCTCGTCCAGAGTCTCCCAAGTCTCGGCGACCTCGTCTAGCGCCAATTAGCTCTTGGCGACCTTCCGACGACCTCGTGGTGAGTCGCCCAGGTCTCGGCGACCTCGTCTAGCGCCGAGAACTCCAGATCCGACGTCGACCAGGTCCCGGCGACCTCCAGGCGACCTCGTCCAGAGTCGCCCAGGTCTCAGCGACCTCGCACAGCGCCGATTAGCCTTCGGCGACCCTCCGGCGACCTCATCCTGAGGTCCTCAAGTCTCGGCGACCTCGCCTAGTGCCAGCCAGCTCCCGTTGATGTCACCCAGGAGAGTTTTTGAGGCCTATTGTTACGTAGATTGAATGAATTTGCTGAGTTGGTTGAATTTAGTGATATTTTGGAAGTGAATTTTTTAGTGGGCAGTGAGTTGAAGTTGGTTGAAGTTGGTGTGGTTGCTGGGATTGTTGAATATGGTACTGGACTTGACTGCATTTGGAGTTATGTGGTGTCAGAAGTGTGAATGTTGTGTCTGCATTTGAAGTGATATTTGTGGATACTCGAAGAAGTGATATATAAGTGGTGTGTTTTACTTGATTGCATACAAGTCAAGTTCCTAGTGATTAGTGATTAAAGGTCTGTGAAGATGTCTACTGATTCATCAAATTCTCCATCTATTGTTCCGGGATTAGTTCCTGCTAGAATTTCTTCGAGCTTTGGATCTTTTGGTCCATATTATAGTATGACAAATTTACACAATACCTTGGTCAAGTTGGACGGTACCAATTACCCTTCTTGGTCGATGGCCCTTTCAACTTTTATTTATTCTAATCGTCAATCTAGATGGCTTGAAGACAAACCACCTGCAGATTCAGCTAGTCTAGAAGAATGGAGGTATGTAGATGCAACTTTACGTACACTTTTATGGGGAAGTATGGCTGAATCTGTTCGTCATCTTTTCATGGATTGCACTACAGCCCGTGCGGTGTGGACAAAATGTGCTTTATTGTATTCTGGAAAGAATAACATGAGTCAAGTTTGTAATATGTGGGAGACTTTATTTGAAGCCAAAATTGGTGATGCTAGTTTGGCAGAACATTGTGCTCGCTTTACATCTTTGTATCAGCGCCTCAGGTCTTATTTTCCACCTGCTACCACAGTCACTCAGATGCAGCAACGAGAAGCGGATATGATAACCGTGCTTTTTCTCCGTAGCCTTGGTCCAGATCATAGTGCTCTTCGTCAACAGATTACCTCTCAAAGCACTCTTCCTTCTATTGAAGAAGTGTATTCTCGAGCTGCTCGTTACACTTCTAGTTCCAAGACTTCTGTCATTTCAGATAATAGTGCTATGGTGGTTCGTGGAGGTCAAGGGACTCGTGGTCGTATTAGCGGTCGTGGACAATGGAATTCTGAAGGTTCTTACCGTGGTCGTGGTCATGATTTTCAAGGCCGAGGTGTTGTACATGGTGGTGGTAGAGATTCTTCTAGAGGAGGACGTGGTGGTGATCAAGCGAATCGTTTTTGTACTCGGACTACTCATTTGTCGTCAGTGTGGTGAGTCAATTTATGAGCTCTCCTCGTACTACTCATTGGCAAGCTGCTCTACAAATCGTTCGATATTTGAAGGGAGCTCCAGGTCAAGGACTTGTGTTCCATAATCAAGGTCATCTTCGTATAGCTGGTTATTCCAACCCTGAATCTTTGGAGGTAATAGGATATTCTGATGCAGATTGGGCTTGTTGCCCTATGGATCGTCGATCTACTTCGAGATATTGTGTATTTCTTGGTGGTAATCTTGTATCGTGGAAAAGTAAGAAACAGTCTGTTATTTCCCGATCTAGTGCAGAGGCCGAGTATCGTGCTATGGCTAATGTTACAGGTGAACTTCAATGGGTTCGTATATTGTTAGCTGAGATTGGGCTACCTATGACCGGATCGTCTATTATGTGCTGTGATAATCAATCTGCTATTCATATTGCTAACAATCCAGTGTTTCATGAGCGAACGAAGCATATAGAGGTGGATTGTCATTTCGTTCGAGAAAAGGTGAACTGTGAAGACAAACGATTGGTGCATACACGTTCTGAAGATCAACTAGCAAACATTTTCACAAAACCTCTTCGACGTGGGCGAATTTCATATATTTGTCATAAGTTAGGACTTTTTGATATATACGCTCCAACTTGAGGGAGAGTGTTAGATTTATTACTTTAGAATATTAGCAAGTTGGGGGTATTTGTGTAAATGTATTAGGCTTAATCCTATGCCTATAAGTATTCTTTGTTATCTTGAAATAATACAATTGCTCTTTTATCATCAACAGATATCAATAAACTAATGTCAAGTTAAGCTGTTAGAAGGAGGCGTGGTTTAATAGTTATATATATATTCCAACACTCCCCCTCACGCTTAGTCTGGTCTTCTGGTCTTTTTACCTAGTACTAGGCGTGGACAAATTTATTGGAGAGGCAAATAGGGGCTTGGAAAGATTTGAATTCAAGATCTCCTACTCTGATACCATGAAAGATTTTGTGGGACCACTTGCCAATTGCTCTAAAAGCTTAAGCTGTTAGAAAAAAGTGTGGTTTAATAGTTATATATATATATATATATATATATATATATATATATATATTCCAACAAAAATAATTCTATGCAGCCCTTAATATCACTTAGGCACTAGCCACACACGTATATATATTTTAAAAAAAAAAGCAAAAGGGAGATCTAAAGAATTGCTTGACTTACCTCCATATTTAATGCAACTCTGACTACGTAATGAATGGGAGGGGCTTTGTCTCGATAATGAAAATTAGTCTCACACAACGCTGAGAGCTTCATCAACAAATCCAAGGCTGGTAAGTTTTGAGGAAAATATATATTTACAAAAAAATTCAAAAAAAAAAAAAGCCTACACTCAACAACTATTCAATAAATGCAGCTTGGAATCACGGAAACTTCGAAAGCATCATGAATCATCAACATCAACATCAACAACACCTTTATCCCAAACTAGTTGGAGTCATCTCATAAAGATAGCTCTTTTTTTTATAACCGGCTCTCTACGCCTAACGTAACCCTCCTCGTTTACCTGACTTGGGACAGGCTATGTAGACTATATAGGCGGAGTTAAATTAATTTGGCATTCATAAAAATAATTATGTGCAATCCTATCAAAGTAAACGTCAATGAAATAGAAATTAATTGGTAAACTTGCACGCGAAAGATGCCATGCAGCACAACCATCCGCTGGTTATGACCACTTTCATTAATGTATAGATACAGTTACTGATATAGATATGATGGCATGTATTGGATTTACCTGCCTGACATTCATGTAGCATATCTCAATGAATTATGAACAAATGAACCACTTAGCTCATGATTATTTCTCACCATAAGATATGTTCAAAATGAACTAGAAAGAATCCAGAACCATATTGTGCCAGTATCTGTCCAATCTGTTTGTGTGCAATCGCCAAAACTACTTGAGACGTTCATCATACTATACATTTATGAACAAGAAGAATAATCAGCCACAAATAGGTGATGTGCTTATTGTTTTCAATTTTATTCTATATGCAGGTAAGCGAACGAGATGCCAGTTGATAAATTGAGCATAACACAACCACTAATAGTAGCAGAAGAATGATCATATGTGTGAGATTTTGTGGGCCACTGCCAACTGCTCTAAAAGCTGAAGCTATTAGAAGAAGGCGTAGTTTAATATTTATATATTCCAACAATACGCATGTCATCGGAAGTCAAATCTTTGCTTTTCCCAAGTGAAGAACAAGAAAATGAGCAACCTTTTTCCACAAAGTTCATTTGTATACCTCATCAAATATCCACTTGCAAACACCGGATTGCTGCAGGAGAATAACATATTTAAACAACAATCCGACAATATCTTGCACATGTTCTGCAAACAAGTAAACCAAATATCACTAACCTTGAAAACCAACTAATCCATAAATGTGTGGACAAAAGAGTACTTCTAGACAGCAGGGAGAAGAAAAATCAAAGCTCCTATAAGTATAATATAGTTTACGGAATGAGAGGACCTTATGAGACACCTTTAGTATCTAGTAGCAGAAAAACAACTACATCATATTGCAATACAAAAACATCTCCTGAAGTGCAATAGGCAGAGTTAAATGACAATTCCATAATTTCGAGGTGTAGACTGTCTAAACTATAACAATTCCAAATTTTCTACCATGAAACCATGGTATCATCAAGTTTGGGAAATAGCAATGTTTCAGTGAAGAACTGAATGGAGAAGCCAAATTAAACCGAAAAATAAAGGGAAGACAAGAAAAGAGAAAATATTGAGCACTTCCTGCCCAAGCAGAAAATCGTTTTCACCGCAAGTTTTACCTCCTATTGTCACTAGGACAGTTAATGAGTATGCAAAAAGCAACGCAATCACTAATTCCCCCAACTAAAATCTTAGGAAAGTTGACAAACATTAATGAAAAAAAAAAACATATTTTGATTCCAAATAGTAAAGATGACTGTTAATAAAAAAACGCAAGTAACAACTAGGTGGAAAATGGAAAAGCTTATCATCTATGTGGTCACACAAATGAATACTTGAAAATGTGACAATTTAGAAAGGGGCTGGCGAAAGCCTGGATGCAACCAGGGGGAGACTTATATAATGATGGCAAACAGAGAGAGACAGAGAGAGAGAGAGAGAATATGAAGAAACTAACCATGACCAGCATCAGTAAGATCAATTTTCACTGTAAAAAATGCAAATTCCCAACACGAATCCTCTTCACCTGCAAACAAGCTCGTAGCCCAACCTGCAGCATCAAATTCACAAAATGGCAAGAGAATTAGTAATTTTTCTACTTGAGTTTCAGAGCCACGGAGAGCTTACAATTGTGTAGTCTGTACTGTTACCAAAGTGAAACCCAAATCATCATCGCTAAATAATAAGGTAACAAGCTCCAGCTAGCCCACTTGCTCTGCAATTCTATTCATTATGGAAGGACGCCATTTAAGTTTTCAGTCTCAAGTTGCTAAATAATAAACTAATAGGTTCTAGTTAGTCTTCTTGCTCTGCATTTCTATTATTTATGGAACATGATTTTTGGTAAAACGACAGGGAGAAACTATTCCCTTTTTCCTTATAAGTAAAAGGGTGGGGAGAGGCGACCAGCACTTACGACACCCTCTCCCCACCCTTTGGAAGAAATCAAACTGAATATTCAGTTTGAACCATAGATACTCTGTGCCATCTATAATCTGAAAATCCTGGGCTGTGAGCTCATCACCAAAGCCCCATATCTAGAAAAACCATTGCCTTTGGGCAAGATGGAAGAGTACACTAGCTCTCTAGTTGCACTTGGACTACATTATTTGGTATCTTGACTGTGCTGGGGACAATTGTTCTGTGATTTCATGCCAGATACGGAGGAGAATGAGGTTCGAGCTCTGCAGGGGACTTTTCTGTCGTTTTTCTTTCGGCCAATAGATTTTTCTGTTGTTGAAAAGCAGAAATTGCTGCACATTCAGCAGTCTTTTTTATATTATGAGGAAGAAAAACTCCTTTAACCATCCTGAGAAACAGTAGCACCTCTGCAAACCAGTAGGAAAAGATCACTTCCTTTTCTTGATTAATGGGGTACCCAAGGCAGCTCCATATGAACACCAGACAATTTGCTATACTTAATGTTTTGCAAGTAGAAAAGAGAGAGAGGGGGGCAGGCAGGCAGGCACAAGGAACTCCCTGCGCCCAGAAGCTTTGAAATTTCCATAAAGTAGCATTTACCATTTAAAATTCCGAAGAGAGAAAGCTCACGGATATGCTTACAAACCAGTTTTATATATTTTTCTCCAAATATGAAGAGGTGAATGAGATGAGAAACGGTGGTGCAGATAAAAGGAATAGGCGACTTGTGAGGAAGTAAAAGTCGGCTGTTAAAATCACCTATATATCGACCACACGATATAATCATCAGAGACTCCTATGTGCATTACGTTTCCAGTTCCTAACAAAGGAGCTCAAACTAAAATAAGTAAAGGCTTTTGTTATTGAGTGCTCCTAAAGGCATTCGTCTACTGAAGGAATTAAAAACAAGTGCAGTACTTTTATATACCAAAAGAAATGGAAACATGCAAAACTTACCTTTAACATTGTCAAAGAAGTCACATTCTTTTTGGCTGAAAAAGAAGTCACATTTGATCTACCGACTCATTGACCTTTCTTTTCACAATGTTTTTTAATCTATCTGTGCCACCATCAGTGAAAAATTTGTGTATGTTCCTTCTTCACATATTTTGCATCACAATTAAAATGCCTGCGTGCTGAATTTGATGGACAAAATCGTGTGAAGGATGTGCAGACCCACCCAATGTCTTCAAGACATAAAACAGAGACCCTTCTCCTTGATGGCCGATAAGATGACCAAGGTACCTGCAAGGCCCTTCCTTGTAGTGCTGAATCTCCGGAATCACTGGCCAGATAACTCTCAGTTTGTGACCTTGTTTGATTGGGACAGTTTTCACAAGAATCTGGAGATAAAATTGAAGAAATCAAGATCTTCATCGCTCGCTTCAATAAGTCTTACCCTTTGTGCACTTAAATTAAAAATTGAAAATCGCAGAATCTTAGACTTTGCACAACAATCTTGGCAAGGACATGAAAACCTGTAGATGCCCTGAGCTGCAAGGTTGTCCAGGAAAATGAGAGCTTGTTTTGTCAGTATTTTGAATTTCTCGGAACTTGTCTTCTACCAGACATTGAATTTCATCTAGATTTTCTGCCATCATCATAAGAGATACAAATTAGCGGAATATGTGAATTTAACAAATTTCTTTCACATCTCAAGGGAGTTTAGTAAAAGAACTCGTTATAATTATCTGAGTTATCAGTATCTCTTTTTTCCACAAGTCATCAGCATTTAGTAACTAGAGTCGAGACAAACCTTTTGAGTATACGACCAGATGCATGAGATTAGCTGAATAGTTCTCCTCGTAAAATTGGATGAGCTCATTTCTAATATCTAGCCCTTTTGCTCTTGGTTGAATTTCCAAGGTATCCCAATTTCCTATAATTTCAAGAAGCAATGTGATTTCGCAATGGTGAGAAACCAAATGACTGAAACAAGACAAATCACCTTGCTTCTCAATTTTTATAATCATAAAAATAGTGCAATAGACTACAATTACTAACATACATGAAATTGGAGTTCTTTTAGAAGTTAAAAATCAAAAGAAATCAAGAACTGAGGGGTTTTTAACAAAGGAGAATTTTTATCCCCTTCGGCATTCAACAGACAAAGTTGAGACACTCACCTGTGCTAAACTTATGATATGGATGACTTTCCTCGCTGATATGTTTCTCAAGCTGCATAGATGGACCAGTGTCAGCGACAGCATGAGTGAGAGAATAACTGACTCTATACAGTACAGAATCACCATTTTACGCATTGAAAAGTGATTTGTTGCAGCACAACAACATTTGTACAGAAAAAAGTCGCAAAGGCATTAAATAATCTAGTGGGACAACTCGTGAAGCTTTTGTCAGTTCTTTCCATTTTCTCTACGACTCTAAGATTTCTCCCACTTCTGTGGATACTTCGTCTTGGAAAAGTGGTAGAGCTGGGAAATTTTTCTGTAAAGTCTTATTATAGTTCTGGAAAAGAAGATTGTTGGAGGCATGGATGCTTTTCCCTAGAAGGCTACTTGCAAAGTTAGTACCCACTACAGTTAAATTTTTTGTTTTGAAAGAATCTTAGGAATGTATTATCACCTTACACATTTTGCAGAAAAGAGGGATTGTGCTGGTCAATAGATGCTTGTTTATGCAAAAGAGAGGCAGAGACGGTGAGATATCTCCTCCTTCACTTTCCGTGGACAAGAATGATCTGGTTAGCACTTATGCGTGCCACCCAGATCATGGGATATAGGAGAATCTATTAAGAGGATTGATTAAACAATTATATGGGCTTGGCAAACTCTTCTTTTGCCTCACGTTGAGAAAAGGAGGATTTCTTCAATCCCTCTTGCTATTTTTTGATTGATTAGAGAAGAACAGAATGAGAGAGCTTTCATCGGAGAGGAGAACCCCATTGAAAATTGGTCGAAAGTCTTACACTCTTGGTACAGTGGAAAGTTATGTTTAGACGTAAATGCTTTAATTGACATTGTTGATGATTTGTCTTGTAACTGAACTCTTTTTGTGTACGAGTTTGCACCCCCTTGGTGCCCTATAGCAATCTTCTTTTACCTATAAAAGAACCATACAAAATGGCCTTATCCTGATTGTTCACGATACCATTATCTCCAGCATTTAGCTATGGTTATGAGACCTCATCCTCAAAGTTTATTTTCAGAGGCAGATAGATAATAGTCAAAATCATGGTCAATATCTGTTATCAGTTGTTTAACTCCTACCTGCTTCATGCGCCAGTAATCAAGTAATAAGTTTTTCTGGTTCTCTGCATGAACAAAAAAGACTAACAATAAGCCTTTAGAAAATGATCCCTTAAAATAACATAGAAACAAGACAGTGAAGAATAGAATTATGATACTTAAGGTTCCTAACAAACAATCTAACCAGAATGAACGGCTTTAATTTCCCTCATGGTGGCATCAGGGGACAACAAGGGTTTAATGAAAAACTGTGCAAACCTGTTCCACAGTTAAGAAAACAAGACAGCTGCAGAAATTTTACAAAAATTCCTTAAGATATAAATAAGAAAAGAGAAAGGTCGTCATGCACCTGTCCAATGCTTCTTCAAAGCTATCAACATTAACATCGAAATGGTAGTTTGTGTATTTGGTTGCTGTAAACGCATTTCTTCTACCCCCGTGCTAATCAGTGTGATAAAAGGTAGAGAGTTATTCTCACAAACTTCAGCCATGTAAAAGCATAGATCATGTAAAGGAGTTTCTTTGTGGATAAAGGAATCAAATATAGAAAACAAGCTACCATGGCACCAAAAATTCCAATAGAGCATAATAAGCAAGATGCTGTAGTCCACAGAGAATAAAAAAGAGTACTCAAGAAATTTTGTCCATCTAAAATACCGAAGAAAGTTGACGCCAAAGAAATGTGAACACAATCTCCCAATTCTCATTATCACAATTTCAGATTCCACACAGGATGCCGTGGCACAATATCCTTTTCCTCAATATTCTGAAAGAGGTTAACCTATTCCAAAAATTAAGCACTGATACATTTCTATTGCAGCATATAGCAGTTAAATACTGTCTTGAATCATACTACGAAAGGGAGAGGGAAACCTTGGAAGAACATACCTTACAGAACCAAAAAACAACTAGAAAATGCATCATCATTATTAGGAGTAGTTCCATTTATAATGTCATGAAAGCAAAATGAGCTACTTGCCTTGATTGTTTCTTGCCTTTGCTTGTTTCTAAGATCCTAAAATTGTACATGCGTCTCCTTGATTTAAGATTTTGGTCTGTAGCTCCAGTATCAGAAATACCTTAGTTTCTTTTTTAGTCCTTGCTACATGCATTTGGGGTCAGAAAAGAAAAAAAAAACTAAAAACAACGGTTCTGTAATGCTGATTGCCATAGAAAATTCAAAAGGAACTGGGAAGTGGAAATGTAGGCACGTCAACTATCTACCGAGCATCTCAATCACCACCAAAAAATCTTAGTCTTGAGAAGGCTAAGCCACAAGCTTCACTGTAAAAATATTAGCAGTTACCTCTGCGATGAATTTGGAATAACCATCCTCCACTGGATATTTTTCACTAGCATAAAACAGCATGTGCTCTGCAACAACATATAAAAACAAGAAGGCAGGACTCAAAGACATATGATAGAAAAAGGAGAACCTTTGAGGCGAAAAAACGCTCATGATGAAGTTTGGGCCCCCTAAAACCCAAGAAGAGAGAAGAAACTCCAAGCAGCCAGCTTATTAGTTTAGGCGATCCGGAAATAATTACAGCTGATGGATCAATGACAAAGGAATTATAAGTTGATCAAGTAGATCAAGAATTCATTAATGAAGATGTCGTTTTTGGGTGAACAAGGTTTTGTACCTATAGAATTAGCGTTGTAAAATCAATGAGAAGACGAGCTTTCGAAACAAAAAGAAATCACACATCTGGGTTCGCTTTTTCTTTTGAGGGTGCTTCGTGCCGTGAATTAAGAATCCAAGGTGTCAGACATTGAAACATGGTTTTGCAATAAAACAATCAGCGCCAATTTGAACTTGATGTTAATACTACATTCAGGGAAACCACCTGCACTTCTTACACACCTTTCTACCAGATTTGTTGCTAAAACATCCACGAGTAGTGAATTTCGCTGTGAATAAACGATTCTCTTCACCTTCAACGTAAGAATTCCCGTCTTGATGATGTGAAGACTATCAACAATTTTTTCTTCTTGTTCTTCTTTTCTTCTCCTCACGCATACACAAATTGGCAAAAATGCAAATGACACTCGCACGGGCACTGCTCATCACAGAGATTGTAGTTTCTACACATAATTTCAATTGAAAAAGAAAACGAACTATTACCAAGAAAATGCGCAAGCCCATCGAGGCCTTCAGGGTCACAGAAGGAGCCGACGCCGACATCCATAGAAGCGGCACACTGCAGCATCGAAGGACAACAAAAGCCACATCCGTTAAGTCAACAGCTTCCTCATAAAGCGTCGTTTCCTTGCAGGACAAGCTGATAGACTAAAAACAGAGTAACCGGTACAAAAAATAAATGTACAAAGAACAAGCGCGGCTGATTGGAGAGCACCTTATCGGTCTCGGGATCGCTGATGAGAAGGACCTCGAGAGAGTTCTCGAGGACAATCCTCCGGTACTCCCGCTTGTCCGATCTCGGCTTCACTATCTCCACCTCCTCCTTCGCCATGGCCATTTCCCGCCCTCCGGATCGCAAAAGAGGGACGGACTCGATGGGATTCTCTCCCTCCCTTGCTGCTCGCAAACTGGAAATCTCCTTTAGTAAGAGGGAATTCGAGCGAGTAATGACATGTGATTCGATGTAGCGGCACAAGCGTTTGAGAGAATCCCCGAGAGAGAGAGGACAGTCCGGTCCAGGCGAGTGAAACGATGGAGATGGAATGCTCCGAGTCAAGTCAAGACACTGGCCAGAGCGAAGACATGGAAATATATGGTCTTTGCTGACGAGTCGTCGCTCGTCGGCATCAGCGGAGCATGGTGTAGGCCCCACTCTTCTTTCCCGCGAAATTTAGCGGGTCGCTGCATATTTAAATATTTCGTTATATAAGAAGAGTGGCTCGGTGGGAAAAGAAAGGATTCTTAAAATGAACTTTTTGGCTTAAAAATAAGAATTAATACCACAAAAAATGCAAAATTGGTACATTTACAATAAATTTATTCCAGATTAATTTTTTTATCATGAAAGATCTCAAACTGATACGGTTATGATAAATTTAACTTTTGTTAACTTTCGTTAAATTTCACCTTTAAATTTGCTGACGTGAATGACCATGTTACTTGGTATGGTGACGTGGTCTAAGTTTATGAGGAAATCTCATAAGGTTAATATTATGAAAAATTTCTAAAATGGATATGCTTATGACAAATTTACCCTGAACTAGTGCATTAATGATAAATTTATCCCAAACGTGTATATCTATGATTAATTTATCCTAAATTAATTTTTCAGTCACAAAAATTTCAAAATGATACATTTATGATAAATTTACCTAAATTAATTATTTTGTTCACAAAAACTCAAAATTGGTACACACATGGCACATCTACCTTCTGTCAATACTTTGAAACAAAGGCAAGTTGTAATATGAATCGAGTTTACTCTCCAAATTTCTAACATCGCTTTTGAAGTCTCTAGAGGAATGTTTTTCTGGCATATTTATTGTATCAATTTGAGATTTTTGATGGCCAAAAAAATTAATTTGGTGTATATTCATCACAAATGTATCAATTTGGAGTAAATTCGTAACCGTTACCAGTTTGGGGAAATTTTTCATTGATGTACCAGTTTGAAATAAATTTATCATAAATATACTAACTTGAAATTTTTTATGGTACTAACCTTATGGGATTTCATGTAGACGTAGTCCATGTAGCTGTACCAAGTCACGTGCGTCATCCATGTCAGCAAATTTAATGGTGAAATTTGACGGAAGCTAACGAAGAATAGATTCTCATAGATGTACTAGTTTGGAGTTTTTTATGTTTAAAAAATTAAGCTGGGGTAAATTTTTCACAGGTATACGAGTTTGGAATATTTCGTTGTATTAATCCTAAGAAAAAATAAAATCAAAATTGAAAAATAAATGCTGAAAGTTAAAGCATTGAATGTTAGGAGCCGAAATATTTAAATAATACAAATGAAAATAAAAAAGGAAAAAATAAATTCTATCATATGGGATAGTGAGTATTGCTTGAAAGTTTTGAAAGTATTATCGGACTCGAAGTGAGATGTTATAGCACTGCTTATTGAAAAGACTCTACTTTACACTAAATATCCTACCTCTTAACCAATTTGATAAGTGATTCTTACCACATTTAGTAATACTACTTAACCGCGCAATTAATTGCATCCTATTAACGTGCTTTAGCATCTCATTTTTTATTTATCGATTACATCAAGTATTATTACTGCATGATTTATCCATAAAGGATCTGAAAGAAGTTCAAGGGGCTGTGTGTTTCAATATCTGCCTGGATATTAACAAAGGAGACAAATGGAAAATACACTTTTACGACTTAATTGCCGTCTTTGGTACTCAGAATTTATATCCTAACGAGGGTATACAATAAACTATTTTGACTTCGATACCGACGTTCTAATGCTAACCTCCTCGTGTCACGAACGAGTCCCAACCGACAGTCAATGTCCTATAGTTTTCTAATATCTTACTGCGTTATTGTTTATTAGAAGCAAAGCAATTTCTATAAACTACTACGATGACATCAATGGCTATGTATAGTCTTTATGATGTGGTGAGGAAGATTGAACTAAAATAATGACGAGCACATTGATATCTTCAATTGCTTTTAATGAGTGCCCGAATACGATGATTGGAACTTAAGCCGTGTAGTTGACAAGTTGTTTAACTTATCAAAGACGACTTCTTCCAAGGAATACAGTTTTCATCTTCCGGTTAGACTCGCTCTCCGTCTAGTCGAAAACCTCAAAAGCAACGACCACTGTTCAGGGGAAAAAAAAAGGAGAAAAAACAAGAAAGGGCTGGCAAGGACATTGAAAGCGAACTGAGAAGAGAACATCGTATCGAATCTGCTCCCCTCTGTGGGGAGATTTCAGAGCCGAGGTAAATAACAGAAGAAATTTCGTCATATACTTATGAAGGTCATAACGAGAAAAAAACAAGAGGCATATATTTTCTCCGCCTCAAAGATCAAGGATGTTGGACGAATAAATGGACGAAATTTGTGTTCCAGCATGGAGGATCTCCAACCGCGACTATCCATTTCTAATGCAGAATACTCCGAAGGTTCCTTCTATTCCAAAATACTGTCGGTTTAATAACATGGACTTCCTTCATCTGGAGGACAAGTGTTAATACGTCACAACTTCACTCAACCATAAGCCCCTTTAAACGAGCCATAAAGAGGTTGAGATCTTCGAAAACAGAAGATATCCTCGATTTGAGTCGAGGATGGTTGAACCGGTTGGTTTTTGTCAGTCGGGTACTCAGATGCGTGCAGGCTCCCATAAACACGGACCGATAGTGTCCTTTTTCTAGCTGCGCCAACTTTTATATATTCATTGAAGAAATCCAACAGCTCTTCCTGCGTTAGTTGTCTCAGCGCCGCTACCTGTTCCCATATCATTTGTAAGAACTTGTTACTTTGTTAATGAAGTCTGGCTTGAAAATTTTGCACTAAACAAAAGGCTGTCATTAATTTCATTCGTGTTTCTAACTACTATCTCTTAGTGCTGGAAGCTCCACCGATATGAGTATTGAGTGGTCAAAGTAGAAAAAGACAATGACTGTATATTTGCGGCTAAAATACACTATAAGTGCCAAACTTATGTACGATACTCACTTTAGTGCCAAAACTTTCAAAACGATTATTTTGACTGTCAACTTTTTTAAAAAATGATCACTTAAGCGCCAACTTATTTTAAAAAAAATCAATTCAGTGCCAACTCCGATTTGAGCTGACGTGGCTTGTTGGAAATCCGATATGGCTTATTCTTTTTTATTAATATTTGAGCTGACATGGCTCGCCAGAGTTGACACTGAAGTGAGTGTTTTTCAAAAAATTTGGCATAAGTTATCGTTTTAAAAAAAATTGGCATTTAAGTGATTGTTTTGAAAGTTTTGGCACTTAAGTAATCGTTTTTAAAAAAATTTGACACTTAAATGATCGATTTGGGAGTTTTGGCACTAATTGAGCGTCGTACATAAGTTCTGACACTCGTGGTGTACTTAAGCTATATATTTGCCTAGTTGTATAGTCTAGAAAGATGTTCATACCTCAGTTTCTCTCCTATCAAATTTCAGAGTTCCACCGGAAATTTCTTTCCAGTAGAATGCACATTCTTCCCTCAGATTCTTATGCTTCTCGAGCTTCATATCGATCAACGCACTCACATTGCTCTGCATATGATAGGGAAACCGTTAGATTGACCATGCTGTGTCCCCCAGCTCAAGAAGGCACAGTTATTTTGCAATATCCTCAATACGAAAATCCACTCGAGCACAAATCTTGAAAATGGGATGGATTTTAGGGAAGTTATTAAGAAAGAAATGTCTCATTAAGTAAATATTGCAGCTGACGTCCTTTTTGGATGTTATTTTTACCCATGAAATGAAACACCACTGCAAGAGAATTTCTCATAAAAACTCCCAAAAGATTACTGAACATAAAAAAATCGCAAAAGATTCTTGGTGGAATTTTTTTTTTTTTTTTGGGGGGGGGGGGGGGGGGGGGGGTTGGTTTGGTTTTGTGAGGGGGTGTGTGTGTGTTGTGGTACATGCATCATCACTAGCCCATTAGCCTATCCAGGAACAGGAACTGAGGAAGTGCTTGATGCAATTTTTTTCAGGCACGTGTTCTATCACTCCTTCAATAGGAGGCATCAGGAAGAAGATGAACAAGACTTGGAAGCAGTATTTGTCCATGGACTGACAGATAACATCAGCTCACTCGCCCTTCTATGCGCCCTTTATTGAGCAGTGAAGTCTGCATCCAACGTTGATGCAGATTCTAACTGAAGAAGAAAGCAGGCTGAATTCTTAATACTGATAATATGAACATCTTCACTACTTAGTTGAGTATATCATTGATGGACTTAACATAGAAGTGGCGACATCATATAAGGTTTTCACTCTATTGATGTACCTTCGATATCCCAAGTTAGTTGAGTATATCATTGACTGACTTAACCATCATAGAAGTGGCTAAATCATAAAAGGTTTTCCCTCTATCGATGTACCTTCGACTTCCCAAGCATCACGAAACTACTTTCATCATAGATCTAATACCACAAATTCAATGTGTAATCTTTGAATTCGGTATGTATTCCTATTTGATATCAATTTTGAATTATTCAACCATTTAATTATGCCAATCTAGGTTGGCACCCTCAATTGAGGTATCTTCCAAATGCAAGCATCATTTGACTCACCTTGAATTCTTCATTTGTCATCTGAGATAGTTTGCTTTCGAACATTTTTAGGAATTCCTCAACTCTCGAATCAATATGCCCCGGCCCCTGAAAAGATTGACAGTTGAAATATGAGGCAATGACCTTGGTCCTAAAAGACAAACAAAATGTTGCTAGTCACCTTCACTGTGGATTGGATTATGAATTGTAGTCCACGAATTCCATGATCATTCCTATGATGAAGGACACAAGAAATATGAGGAACAGCAACAATGCATGTGAACATTAAGGTCAAGGAGTGCCATAAGTACCTCTGCATAAGTACAGTTATGTACCCAAGCTGCTCCACAGATCTAAGCTGGTGGAATGCCGGTTGCATGGCGATTAGAGCGAAAAGCTGAAGTTTTACATTCATCACGACATCATCCCGGTGAACCTACATAATCAATCAAACAGCCAATCAAAACCCTTCCAAAGAAACAGGACATTCAAAAATAAAAAAGCAAAACATAACCATAGTCATGCCAGAAGAAGAGAGAGAGAAGCAGGGAGGGAGGGGAACTGGGAAGGGGGAGGGAGAGCTAGACACTCATTTTCAGAGTTAATTACCCATTTCAGGATTTCAGCAAAGGTATAGAAATGTGTCAAGCAGCAATAACAAAAAAGAAGTAAATCAACTCACAGACAACAGAAGAACAAAAAACAGTTTCGGAGTAAGAAATAAAACATACAGTAGTTGACATAGACATTGAAAAAGCAAGTTTATACATTCAAAATTACAGGATCCTCAAGAATATACGACTTATTAGATGTACTTTTGTCAAACCCCTGTCAACTACAGATCCGATGGCATCCTTACCAAATCCATCAGCTAGTTTCCAATCACCAACAGCAAATGGGAGAAACAAACACTGAACTGGATAGACTAGGCAACAATATATGCACTTGGCAGTGAAAATAAGGCAAACTTCTAATGTTTAAATTTACCAAATGTCAGAGGATAAAACAGGATGTAACAAAAGGAATCAATGATGTCCAACAAATGCTATTTATATCAACATGAAGACAAGAATAAAGCCTTACACTCACTTCAAGACAAAGGAATGAGAATAGCCACACATAAATCCTAAATCTAAGGTCTTTACAAGTAAAGATTTACAGGAGAGAAACAGCTAAAGTCATCTTCCATTCGGAGATATGATACATGCCAATCTTTCAGGCTACATCCTGACAATTTCATTCCTGCAAATGCAAATCAAGTAACAGAACTACCTGAATATAGTGCACCAAAGCAGAATTCTCATCACTTGGATTTAGGCCTTCCGCACAGTAGAAGTGACTCCATCCAGTTCCAAGTTTAACTACTCTATTTGTCAGATGCTGGGATGGATATAAGGGTTGACATATTGGCTGTGGACCCTGGAAAAGAATATTTTCGATATGCTCCACTATAGACTCTGCTTCAACACTTTCAACATTCCCTAGACAAGAGGTAGCAGATATAATTAAAACTCAAAAAGGGATGACAGTGATCTACCACAGATTGTAAAATGAAGCAGTAGATGACCACATACCGGCTATGTAAAACTCCAGGAAGGTCCTAGATAACATTAGGGGCAAAAAGTTGGTGAGATCTTCACCCTTAATGAAGGAAAGTACTTCAAGTTGTTCTGTCCAGGGCCGAGTGTTATCTTGCAGTATTAGCAAGCAATAGTACATAGCCTGCTGATAAGGTTGCTGAAACTTCAAATTCTGATAATCTTTCGTCACCACTTCCTGTAACATATACGGGCAGAGAGAAAATGACGAAGGTAACTTGTGCAAAAACAGAAGGGTGCAGGTATTAGAGAGAGAGAGACAGAGACAGAGATGGACGGACGGACCGACAGACAGAAGGAAGAGGGTGCAGATATTGGAAGAGGGAGAGACAGAAGGTAAAGGGGGCAGATATTGAGAAAGAGAGAGAGCGTGCTAAAAGTTAACCTTGATCACAGCAAATCTCTCAGGTCTTACTTCAAAGGTTGCTATTTTCTTGATGACTTTTTCCAGCAATATCCTCAGCTTGTGATTATAACCTACCACAGTGATCTAAGTAACAAAACATACGATCAGCACATAGAATGTCTGCTCCTGCATACGCAAGAGAGACAAGGGCACTCTAAGAAATTTCTTGCTCACATTATTTCCATTCAGAAAAATTCAAGGACCTTTTCAGGACAGAAAAACTGAGTGAAGGAAAAGCATAAAGCATTTCCCGGTCTTTTTCTGCTTAACAAAACTAAAATCAGCTTATTTTGAAAACTAGTACCTGAAAACCTGTGTTGGTGCGATGCACACTGTAATAAAGGCCAGCAACCTCTGCATAATAAGCTGAACCATGTCCAAAAAAGAAAATTTAAGGAAAAAGCCAGCCACATATGATTAAAGTAACACACACACACAGATAGAAGAACAGATTTGCAGAAGAAGAGGCACTAAATTCTAAGCTATACAGATCACATTATAATTGACTGCTATTTTTCGAAGGATTAACTACAGTAAAATCAAATTGATATGAAACATAGCATGAGTTAAGATACGGAAAATATTGTCTAATGTATTTTAGAATCTCACCGAATTCATTCAAGTAATACATCATAGAACATATCAAGTGTACTTTAAAATCTTACCGAATTCATTCAAGTAATCCATCAACAGCCGTGTAAATATATCAGTCAGCACTTCAGCTTCAGATGAGTTGCTAGCATGGGGGCAGCTGAAATCTATTCTAACATATGCCTTGGGAGTGGAGAATACAGTATCAGGCTTGAACCATAACGATGAGAATGATGACTTCCTCAAAAGAATTGGCAATTTGATCTGTTCATAAGATCAGTCAGATAGGAGCTAAAAGATAATAGGATAAGTTCAGAAAGGATTGCACACCACACCTTTTCTTCTGAAATTTTTAGAGATAAGTCGGTAGGGATGAATACATTGGGTACTGGTAGATGCAAATTTTCATCGGGAGAGGATGACATCCATTCCTGCAAATCAAATACGAACAATATAAAGGTAATTCTTTCGATTTTCCAGCAAAAGAAAAAAAAAGTATACTCCGTGTCAAGGTAATCTCTTTTATAGACCCTCTTTTAGTGGAAATCTGCATATCACATTTGAAAAGAAAACCAGTTGATCGCAGAGGCCATAATATTATATTTGAATAAGTACACATAACAAAAGCAATTGATGGGACCATAGTGGGAATTATCTCTCGGGCATCTTATAAAATTGTTTTGCGACGTATTTAATAGAATCACGCTGCCAGCATACCAAAAGAAAACCAACAAGCTTGATAGACCTTAAAAATACTCACAGTGGTGGCTGCAATTTTGCCAACTAGTCAAAATCAATTAAAGATGAGATTCTAATCATACAACATAGTGTGCCACTTCATCTGTGAGACCTCTCCACTTAGAATGAAAATCAGTGAAATGATTAACAAGGAAGACATGCCTGTATAGTAGAGACAGAGATTCTGTTGATGGAATAAGCTGTTCCATACCATGGTTCCACCATGTCAGCTGACCCTTCAAAACTCTTAGACTCCCAAAAGATACTGTTGGATAAAAGAGTTAATTCCTATTTAAGATAATGTTGACAGAAGTAAGCATATAAACTGTTTGGAATATATCAATATTAAACCACGCTTTCTTCTAACAGCTTAAGCTTTTAGAGCAGTTGACAAGTGGCCCCACAAAATCTCTCATGGTATCAGAGCAGGAGGTCCTGAGTTCAAATTTTTCCAGGCCTCTATTTGCCTCCCCAATAAATTTGTCCACACTTAGTACTAAACAAAAACTAGACTAAGCGTGAGAGGGGGTGTTGGAATATATAAATATTAAACCACGCCTTCTTCTAACAGCTTAAGCTTTTAGAGCAGTTGGCAAGTGATCCCACAAAATCTTTCATAAACATTCCAATCTCAAAAGATAGCGTGACTTATTTATGGTGAATAGGGATGATTACTGTCCTGGATAAGTTTGATTTTATTTGGACATTTTGGATTTGATGTTCAATGAACAAGCTGGAAAGTGGAAATGGTAAAACTCAATACTGGGTAATGAAAAGGTAGTTGGGCAGCTGCTTTCTCCAGTTGTGTTGTCCTATTTGTCGAAAAATTGTAGGGACCATGTCATGTTTGCATAAAAGACATTATATAAAAAACTAAACTTTCTCAATTTGGTGGTGTAACCTGTGCTTGAATATCCTTATTGGCAAATCCATGCAGATCAAGCCAAAAATATCAATGCAGATGAAGTTTCCAAGTCTTTGCCTCTATATAGACAATATGGTGCCAGCGTGAAGGCGTGTATCTGGACAAGGGCACGCATGTGAAAGTGTATGTGATAGTACTGCCTTTTTAAGCTTCTTGCAGGCGCAGAAATGAATCGCAGTGTAGTTGGTCGGAGTGACTGACACCATAAAAACCACGAACCTGATTAGTGCCCTATTTTTCCAAACGGGTAAGAAAACTCGTCCCAATTAGATATATCAGAACCTAAAACCCGACTTTTTTCCTTTATTTTGAATAAATAGATATACATAAACACAAAACTGAAAAGAATAATAATATAGACGTCAGGCTTGATCGAGGTATCCACCAAACAGATCCACCAGACCATATACAATGATAGAACTTGATGAGTCGAGAAACCAAAGCAACCTGACCCTCTGGTTTTTTATGTAGGTGTGACATCCATACAGGGGCCCGGGAAAAGAACAATGAAATAGCCATTATAAACAACGAAACGTTTCATTTGATAACACCTAAAGCGTGACTTTATTACTATAAGATTTGATAAGACCACAACCAACTGCTCTAAAAGCTTAAGCTATTAGAAAAAGGCGTGGTTTAATATTTATATACTTTAACATTCTCCCTCACGCTTAGTTTGGTCTTTTTGCCTAGTACTAAGCGTGGACAAATTCATTAGAGAGGCAAATAGGGGCCTGGAAAGATTTGAACTCAGAACCTCCTGATTTGATACCATGTAAGATTTGATAAGACCACAACCGACTGCTCTAAAAGCTTAAGCTATTAGAAAAAGGCGTGGTTTAATATTTATATATTTTAACAATTACTCTCTGAGAAGTAGTAGACTCACCGGACATT
The DNA here is from genome assembly GCA_028455895.1 of Rhodomyrtus tomentosa. NCBI lineage: Eukaryota > Viridiplantae > Streptophyta > Magnoliopsida > Myrtales > Myrtaceae > Rhodomyrtus > Rhodomyrtus tomentosa. The sequence continues at coordinate 36,478,537 of JAPCWY010000010.1, forward strand.
GTCTGGAGTGAGCTTATCCAGCACCATTTGAATAGTGCCAGGATTGAATTTACAAGGCAAAGATGATCCCACAATCCAATCTTCAGGTGGATATATCTAAAGTTCAGTAAGAAAATTCATAAATCATTTGATACTCAATAATCAATATAATTTCACTTCAATCAGACATGGCATGCATTAAACGCAAAAGGAGAAAGATCTCTTTAAGTATAAGTTCTTGCTGAAAAATGGATTACTTAAAGAACCAAATGCTTAATCTCATCAAAATTTAATCTACTCTAATCCCAAGAAGTGACGACAAACCCCTGAAGATATTGATTCTAGAGAGATGAGCTTTGCAGGTACCTGTCATGCAATTTACGGCCTTCAAACTCTTCAGAATCAATTCTAACTGAACAACTAGCACTTTGCAGGAGTAAGACCACTCTACTTCAGGGACAGGTTTATGTTTTAAGTTGTGCAGAAGCTGCCCTTACCTCATGGACTTCCGAACAAATTTAGACATGTAAATTCAAATATACTATTTCATAAAACTTAAAGTATTTTATTCTATTTTCACATCTTGGAGGGAAATTCCCTTTTTCTTTTTTAATCAATATCAAACGAGCTCTTAGTAACAGGTTAACTGAAGTTTTTGAAGTTCTTGAATAAATTTATGTCAAGTTTTTTTGTTTTGGTAAGGAATTTATGCAAGTTAACTTCCACATAAACGGAATTCCAGCATAACCTTAATAACAGTTATGCACCACCCACAAACATGTATATCCAGAAAAAGGCAAAAGGGAGATTTTAAAGAAATGCTTTACTCACCTCCATATTGGATGCGACAATGAACACATAATCAATGGGAGAGATTTTGTCTTGATAATGAAACTTAGTCTCACACAAGGCTGAGAGCTTCATCAACACATACAAGACTGTATGAGTTTCAAGGAAAGTTCGTATTTACATAAAAGATCGACAATCAACAACTGTACAACAAAATACAACTTAAAAATCAAGGAGACTTATAGAACACCAAGAACTATAACGCATTAAATTCAAAATAGTTATGGGCGACCCTATCGAAAAAGTAACATTAAAGCATGTTTATCGAAAAAGAAATTAACTGGTAATCTTGCATGTAACGATACCAACACATAGGCGATTTACCTGCCTGACATTCATCCAGTATATCTCAGTTAAGTATAACTGAATAGACCACTTAGCTCATAATTATTTCTCACCATGATGATATGTTTCAAAATGTGCTTATCAAAATGATTTAAAAAGAATACATAACTATTTTATGCCAGCATTTCCCGAATCTTTTTGTGTGCAATCGCCAAAACAATTTGAGATGTTCAATGTACTATAAACGTATGAACAAGAAGATTAACCAGCCACAAATAGGTGATGAACTTATTGTTTTCTAAATGCAGGTAAGTGTACGAGATGGCAAATAAGAAACTGGGTACAAGACAACCACTGATAGCAGCAGAAGAAATTGCTAATATGTATGCTATCAAAAGTGTCCCATGTGATGAATAAGAAAATGAGCACCTTTTGCACATAGTTCATTTGCCTACCTCATCAAATATCCACTTGCAAACACCGGACTGCTGTAAGAGAGAAATATACTTGAACACCAATCCAATAATATCTTGCACATGTTCTGCAAACAAGTCAACAAACAGAATTAACCTCGAAAAACCAACTTATCCATACATAAATGGACAAAACAGTATTTATAGATGTCTAGGAGACCATAAAAAGTCAAAACTCCTACGTGTTTGGAATAAGAGGACCTTATGAGACAACTTAGGTATCTGGTAGCAAAAAATCAACTCCATCTTACGACAATTTCAAACCAAAATTGCCACACATCTTCTAAAATGCAGCAGACATAGGTCAATGCAGTTCCATAATTTTGAGCTGTGGACCATCTAAAAAATTGCAAAGTCCAAATTTCCCACCATGAAGTCACGGTATTGGCAAGTTTGGGAAATAGCAATGTTTCTGTCAAGAACCAAATTGAGAAGCCAAATTAAAAAGAAAAATAAAGTGGGAAAATAAAACACTGCCCAAGCACAAAAATTGACATTTTCACAAGTCTTCTATCCTATTTTTTCTAGGACACTTAACAAGTATGCAACATGCAACATGATCACTGACTTAAATTGGGGAATTTGACAAACATCAATAAGAAAAGCATATTCTGATCAGGAACAAATACAGATGAATGGTAATAAAGAACATCACTAACAACTTAAGTAGATAATGGAAAAATCTATCATATCTGTGGTCGCACAAATAAACCTTGAGAATGCAAAAAATGATAAGGGCCTGGCAAAAGCCAGGACGCAATACTTATACATACAAGCAGGGGCAGATTCACACAAATTCATGGCACAGCTGCACATGCCAAAGACAAGAAATCCAACAAAAGTATGCGCGCGCGCGCGCGCGAGAGAGAGAGAGAGAGAGAGAGAGAGAGGTGTTTTTTATGATAAACCTAGAGGACAGGATGAAGAGCATGAAAATACTTACGATGACCAGCGTCAGTAAGATCGATTACCACTTTAAAAAATGAAAATTCCCAACTCCGCTCCCCTTCACCTGCGGACAAACTCGTAGCCCATCCTGCAGCATCAAAGCCACAAAATGGCAAAAAAAGACAAAGCATTACACAAAATTTCTACTTTTGTAGACAAAACTGCAAGAAGGAGCAATTCGCAGGAAATGTAGTAAGATTAGATAAGTTCTTCTACCTCGGAGCCTTCCAATAAAGGAAAAAGAGAGAAAGAAAGACATGCTAAAGCTTCAACCTCCCGGGAAAAACTACAACTTTTCCACCACAAAGGCGGGTAATGTTCAAAAGCTAACTTAGGCTACTTGAACCATACTAAGTATGAATAGAGGCCCCAGGTCACCCAACATTGAGTTTCAGCACCATGAAGAGCTTAGAGTAGTGTACTCTGTAGTGTTACCGAAGGGAACCTACAATCTTCTTTGCTAAATAAAAAGATAAGTGGTTCCAGCTAGTTCGTTGCTCTCTATTGTTTATGGAAAGGCAACATTCAAGAGCACCGTCTCAAGAACATGGTTTTGGGTGAATCATGTCAGAGAGGTAAGATCTTGATAAACAATTGCCTTTTTTTTTTTGCCAAAAAACATTTTCCCTTTTGTGATAAGCAAAAAGGGCGGGGAGATGACCAGCGCTAGTGACCCTCTGAGCATTACCATAAGGATCCTACACCCGGTACAGAATTTTCAGTTTGAGCCATAGCTACTCCGGCCCGCGCTCCCAATATCCAAGGTTGGGGAGCCTGTCACACGCAGCCCCGCCAAGATCTCGATAAACCATGGCCTTTAGGCAAGATAGAAGGATGCCACAAGACCTCTAATTGCAGCTGGATTACATTATTGTGGTATAAGGACAGTGCTATGGACAAGCTTTGTTGCGTTATTTCATGCCAAATACAGAGGAGAATGAGGTTCTAGCTCTGCAGGGGATTTCCCAGTCGTGGTTTTTTTTTTTTTGGGGGCCAACAGAATTTCTGTCGTTAAAAAACAGAAATTACTGCACATTCAGCTGTCTTTTCTATGTTACGAGGAAGGAAAAAATTATAAACCTTCCAGAGTAACAGTAACAGCTCATCTCATAGCCTAGTGTCGCGGTCCGGTTGAGCACTTACCATTTAAAATTCAATGAGAAAAATATATATTATTTTTCAGCAAGAGAAAGGATGACGGACTGCGTTGCATTCAGACTTTTCAAAAAGGATCCAAATCTACTTCTATTGCATATTTAAAACTCCGAAGAGAGAAAACACATGAATATGCTAACAACCCAGTTTCATATATTTTCTCCATATCAACAGGTGAATGAGATGAGAAACGGAGGTGCAGACAAAAGCAAGAGGCAACTTGTGTAAAACTCGAACGTCAATAGCAGCTATAGATCACCAAACAATATAACCATCGGAGTCTACTATGTGGATTCCATTTCCAGTTCCTAACAAAGGACATCACACTAAAATAATTGCAAAAAGTTTTTGTTATTGCACGTAAAAATGTAAATATAACATGAGCATAAAATGGGAGTAGCGGAAATGAGGATGTTAAGGTGGATGTGTGGTCATACAAGGATGGATAAGATAAGGAATGAAGAGATTCGACGAAAAGTTGGAGTAGAACCGGTGGCGAAAAAGATGAGAGAGCATAGAATGAGATAGTTTGGGTATATACTCCGAAGGCCCTTAGATGCACCGGTACGAACAGGAGTTTGCTATAGAGAGCATAACACAAAAAAAGCAAGAGGTCGGCCGAAACTTACTTGGGGGAAAGCAGTAAAACAAGATTTAATGGAGTGGGAAATAGATTGGCGTACGGTTTATCTTAGGACGGAGTGGAGGAAGACTATTAGTGTTGTGGAGGGGTAGTGTATAGATAGATATATATTTGTTTATTTATTTTTACACATTTATCTCTTTTCCCTCGCTTGATTCTGCTTTTATTTTTATGATTTTTTGAGGTTCATTGACGGCCGATCCCAACTAGTTTGGGTTAAAGGTGTTGTTGATGTTGATGTATGTAAAAATGTAAATATGCAAGATGTTAGAAGCAAGTAAGAGCAGAACTTTCATATATCACAAGAAATTGAAACATATAAAACTTACCTTTAACATTGTCAAAGAAGTCAGATTGGATCTACTGACTCATGGACATTATCTTCAAAAAATTAATTGATTATTTGTGCAACCATCAGTGAAAAAAATTTATATGTACCCTCTTCACATAACTTTGCATCAGAATTACAAATGCAAGCGCCGGAAAGTTGATGGAAAATCATGTAAATATGTGCAGACCCACCCAATATCTTCAAGACATGAAACAGAGACCCTTCTCCTTCATGCCCAATTAGATGACCAAGATACCTGCAAGGCCCTTCCTTGTAGTGACGAATCTCCGGAGGTACTGGCCAGCTAACTCTCAATTTGTGACCTTGCTTGATTGGGACAGTTTTCACAAGAATCTGGAGATCAAATTTTACAAATCAAGATCCTGATAGTTGGTTTTAATGAGTCTTACATTTCCACCTTAAATTAGAAATTGAGAACCACAGAATCTTAGACTAAGCACAACAATCTTCGCAAGGACATCAAAACCTGTAGATGCTCTGAGCTGCAAGGTTGTCCAGGAAAACGATAACAGCTTTTGTCAGTGTTTTGAATTTCTTGGAACTTCTCCTCTACCAGACGGTGAATTTTGTCAAGATTTTCTGCAATCAACATCAGAGAAAGATACCTGAATACAATAATTATTTACCAATTATTTCCCATCTCAACGGAGTTTAATACGACATCTTGATAGAATTACCAAGTTATCAGTATTTCTTTTTTCCACAAATCATCAGCATTTAGAAACTAAATTCGAAACAAACCTTTTGAATATACGACCAGATGCATTAGATTGGATGAATAGTTATGTTTGTAAAATTTGATGAGCTCGTTCCTGGTATCCAGTCCCTTTTGTCTCGGTCGAACCTCCAAGGTATCCCAATTTCCTACAATATGCAGGAGCATAATGTTTCTGCAATGATGAAAAATAATACAGCAGAAACAAGACAATCACCTCGTTTCTTCTTTTTCACGAGCGTACAAATGATGCAATAGAGTGCAAGTACTATATACATGAAACTGGAGTTCCTTTACAAGTTAAAAATAAATAAAATTGGTTTCAAGTAGCTAGTCCCATTAAGCTCTTATACGTAAGACCTCATGTCTGATATTAACTAATCAAGTAGTGAGGGGTTTAACAAAAGAACTTCCATCCTCTTCTCCATTAGGCACAGAAAAAGTTGAGACGCTCACCTGTGCTAAACTTATGATATGGATGACTTTCCTTGCTTATATGTTTCTGAAGCTGTGCATCAATGGACCAGCGTTAGCACCAGCACTATATGGAGCATAGAACCATAATTTTATGAATTCAAAAGAGATTTATTGCAGCACAATCAAATTGTATAGAAGCTTGAAAAAGCTAAAATAATCTAATTGGAGAACTATTGAAGCTTATGTCAGCTTTTTCTATTTCCTGTATGGCTCTAACATTTCCCTCATTTCAGTGGAAACTTTGTCTTCGAGTAGTAGCGGAGATGGTATTTCTTCTGTAAAGTCTTATTCTAGTTTACTCGGAAAGAAGATTGTTGGTGGCAATGAGGATTTTCCTCGGAAAGCTGGTTGGAGAGTACCAACCAGAGTTTAATCTTTTATTTTGAAAGAATCTAGGGAATGTACTCCCACCTTACACAATTTGCAGAAGAGAAGGATTGTGCTGGTCAATAGAATTTTTTTTTTTTTTCCAAAAGAGAGGCAGAGAAGGTGAGACATCTCCTTCATTGTCCGTGGACAAGGGTGCATGCTTTGCGCAATCTTCGGTTATGGGAGAATCTATTGCACGGGAATTATAGGCTTGGCAAGGTATTTGTTTACCTCGCGTTAAGAAAGGAGGATTTCTTCAATCCCTCTTGCTGTTCTTTGGTTGATTTGGGAAAAGCGGAATAAGAATTCTTTCATCAGAGAAGGAGATACGTTATGTAATTATGGAATGTGGGTTGAAAGACTTACACTTTTGGTATAGTGGTAAGTTATGTCTCGATGTAAATGCTTTAATAGAGACACTAGAGGATTTGTCTTGTAGCTTAACTCTTTCAGCATATTGTTTTGCACTCCCTTGGTGTCCTATGGGAATCTTTTCTTTTACCTATACGAAAAAAGGGGCTTGGCCTAATTGTTGAAGACCATGATCTCCATCCAGCATTTAGCTCTGGTAAGGAAACTCATCATGAAAGCTTATTTTCTAAGGCAGCTAGATGACTGCCAAAATCAAGGTCAATTTGCGTTATCAATAATTTAACTCTTACTTGATTCATGCGCCAAGCATCAGATAATAAATTCTTCTGGTTCTCTGCATGAACAAAAAGGCTAAAAATGAGCCTCTGTAGGAAATGACTACGCACAAATAAACAGAGACAAGACATTGAAGAATAGAATTAGGATTCTGAAGGTTCCTAATAAACAATCTAACCAGAATCAACGGCTTTAATTTCCCTCATTGTGGCATCAGCGGACATCAAGGGTTTAATGAAAAACTGTGCGAACCTGGTCCACAGGTAAGAAACACGATAGCTGCAGAAATTATACGAAAATTCTTAAACCATTAACAAAAAAGAGAAGTTCATTATGTACCTGTCCAATGCCTCTTCAAAGCTATCAACATTAACATCAAAATGGTAGTTCGTGTGTTCGGATTCTGTAAAGGCATTTGTACTACCCCCATGCTAATCATAATGTGAAAAGAAATTAATAGAGGGTTATTTCACAAACTTCAGTCATGTAAAAACATATAACATGTCAAGGAGTTTCCTTGAGGAAAAAGGACCCAAATATAGAACAAGATACCATGCCACCAAATATCCCAAGAGAGCGAAGTAAGCAAGAAGCAGATGCAGACGCCATAATTTACAGAGGATGGACAGAGAACACTCGAGAAACCTTGTTCATCTACAACTACCAAAGAAGTTGATACAAAAGAAAGTGAACACAATTCCTCACCAAAAAAAAAAAAAAAGAAAGTGAACACAAGCTCCCGATTCTCGTGACCACAATTTCAGATTCCATATACAGGATGCCATAGCACAATATCCTTGGCCTCGTTATTCTTAAAGAGATTAACTTTATCCCCAACATTAAGCACAGATACATTGCTATTGCAGCATGTAGCAGTTAAATATTCTCTTGATTTGAACTCCAAAAGGCAGAAAGAAAAGGTGGAAGAATCGTAACATACATAAGCAAAAACAAGTAGGAAATCATAATCACTATACAGAACTCCTGCCATATATAACGAAAGCAAAATGCACAACCGGCCTTGATTGTTTCTCGCCTATGCACATTTCTATCCTAAAATAGCAAATTAGACTTGTTGACTTAGGAGTCTGATCTGTAGCGCCAGTATCAGAAAGACTTTAGTTCCTTTTTTAGTCCTCCAGTTACTTGCATTCAGGGTAAGAAAAGAGAGAGAGAGAGAGAGAGAGAGAGAGAGAGAGAGAGAGAGAGAGAGAGAGAGAGAGAGAGAGACCAAAAAGCAACTCGTCTGTTATGCTAATTGCTTTAGAAAAATCCAAAAGGAACTGAGAAGTGGGAAGGGAGGCACCTCAACTATCTACCAAGCATTTCAGGTTCATGTAGCACTCTCGGTCATGAACAGGATAAGCCAGATGCATTACGGAGAAAATGTAAGCAGTTACCTCTGTGATGAACTTGGAATAACTATCCTCCACAGGATACTTTTCACTAGCATAAAACAGCATGTGTTCTGCAACGACATATCAAAGATAAGAAGGCAGGACTCAAAGACATGACAGAAAAACTTTTGAGGGAAAAAAACACGCATGATGAAATTTGGGCCCCCAGAACCCATAAAGAAAAAAGAAACTCCAAGCAGACAACTTATTAGTACAGGTAATCGGGAAATATTTAAAGCTGATGGATCAATGTCAAAAGTGAAATTAGTTGATCATGTAGATCAAAATCCGTTACTGAACTTTTATACCCGAAGAACTAGTGTTCTAAAATCAACATGAGAAGATGAGCTTTTCGAAACACAAATAAGCCATACATCTGGGTTCGCTTTTCTTAGAAGGATGCTTCATGCCGTGAATTAAGAATACAAGGTGTGAGATGTTGAAACATGGTTTTCCAATAAAACAATCAGCACCAAATTGAACTTAATGTTAATATTACATTTAGGCGAATTACCTAAATTTGTTATACTTCTACCATATTTGTCTATAATATATCTTTGAGCAGTGAATTTCCCAGTAAAAAATAAATCTCTTCACCTTCAACATAAGAATTGTGGTCAGGGTGATGTGAAAACTATCAACATTTTCTAACTAAAAATTACTGAACTTAATATTCTAGTGTCATCCTTCTCCCCGCACATACACAAGTCAACACAGATGCAACTGATAACCGCAAGGGCACTGCTCCTCGTGGAGATTGTAGTTCCTACACTGCACGCGCTCTGAATAAATAAGAAAAAAACACGAACATTACCGAGAAAATGCGCAAGGCCTTCGAGGCCTACGGGATCCCAGAAGGAGCCGACGCTGACATCCATAGAAGCAGCACACTGCAGCATCCAAGGACAACAAAAAAACCACATCCATTAAGTTGACAGTGTCGTCATAAAGCATCGTCTCCTTTCAGGATAAGCCGACAGACAGAGACAACAGATCAAACCAGCACACACAAAAAAATCGGAAAAGGAATAAGCGCGGCCGATTGGGAGAGGACCTTATCGGTCTCGGGATCGCTGATGAGAAGGACCTCGAGAGAGTTCTTGAGAACGATCCTCCGATACTCCCTCTTGTCCGACCTCGGCTTCACTATCTCCACCTCCTCCCTCCCCACCGCCATTTCTTGCCCCTCGCAGTCGACGGGATTCTCTTCCTCCCTACTGGTCGCGAGCTGGAAACCTCCTTTCGCGAGATGGATTTCGAACGAATTGAGGGAAGAGGACACAAGAGCGTTTGATCAAAACAGCAAGAGGGAGAGGACAGCCGTGTGCGCTTGCAGGCGTTTGCGTTTTCTCCGAGTCGAGTCAAGACACTTCTGGTCAGCAACAGCGATGGAGATATGTATCAGGAGGAGTCACGTGTGTTTTATTATTATTATTATTATTATTTGAATATATAAAAAGGGTTAAAAGCGTAATATAAAAATTCAATGTCGGAAATCTACTACGTCCAAATCTTAAGGAGACGGTGAAGAACATTTAGCGTCCAGCCACTCGACGATTTCAAGGTTGGCAACTCTGCCAGAAGATTTCCTTCATGAAAAGTGAATATCGTATTTTCAACTCGAAACTGAGCAGTCTTGACCTTTCATGAACAATAGACTAACGAGATCATTACGAGATCATTACGTGTTTAGAGTTGATCTCAATGATGATTTCATCAAAATTGAAATTGTTCCGTGAAGCTAAGTCTTAGCCACGATGCTCAACATTTCATATATTCAATTTAACTCACTCCGAAAAGTGAAAGAACCCACTTGGCCGAGATCGAAGGACCGATCCTAACGTAACAGATGAAACCTCGATGTGTGACGGAATTACTTGTACGGCTTTTCTTTCCTGCCGTGCGCATTTAGAGGGACTTGGTAGGTTTTAAAAAAAAAAAATTGAAATCTTAAAATGCACTCTTTAGGGCTTATTTAATAAAACAACTCATTCGATGAAATGGAATCTTAAATTCTTTAGGGCTTATTTAATAATACAATTCATTCTTCAAATTCGAATGTTAAAATCTTTTAGGGCTTATGTAATAATACAAATCATTCTTCAATCGTCACTCTAATTTCCAAGTAGTTTCCTTTGTTTTGGGTCACACCAATCAATTTCAGCGTGTTTGTTTGGCTTCTGCCTTGTACAATCGGAGGCCCAAAATATTAAGGAGGCCCTAATTTCCCCATGATCAAAATCACATCGCATCGCCGTTGTCGAGGGCAACGGAGATTGAAGCGCGACGTTCTTCCCAATGACATGGTGGTGGTGGTGGAGATTATTGCTTTGGGTCGCCGCCGACTCCATGGACGATTTCTTCAAAAGCGCAAATAAGGTTAGGATATAGAGCATTTTGAAAAACCGAGGCTTAATAAGTATCTTTTGACAATATGACCGTAATTGAGTTTCTTCAACTCAATGGGAACTTGTTTTCTCGTTACATAATTGATTAATATTACATATTATAATACCCAAAAAAAAACTCTAAAATGATAAATATGCGACAAACTTATCAAAATTAATTTTCTTTTTACCACCAAAATATCTCAAATCGATACATTTGCAACACATTTTATCTCAATTATTTTTCATCATGAAAACTCTAAACTGGTACACATGTAACAAACGAATGATAAAATCATAAACCGATACACATCATGTGTCGTCCAACTCAACAACTTGACAATGAAATTTAACGGAAACTAATAGAGGGTAAATTTATCACATATGTATCAATTTGAAGATTTTTTGTGATATTAATCTTTTATATTAACAATCAATCTTACGTGTTTTTGCAAATCACACAATAAAAAAGTAGATAAGTTTTTTAAGGGGAGAACAATACTAGGAGCGCCATAATTTTCGCACAATGCTCATACGACGGCCATGAGTTTCTTTTTCTCACTTGAATTGGAGTAAAATAAATCATTTCAGTACCATTTTCGGCAAATCATCCTATGTGAAATTTCGTTTTCTTTTATTTTTTTCCATTTACATATGGATGTTTTCATTATTATTTTATTTACTTTTACTTTTTTTGTTTTTTCTTTATTTTTTTCCATGGCCTTCCAGGGTCATCGAAGACTCTTGCCGGCCACGAAACTCTTGCTTGGCGAGGACGAGGAGGGGCCGCCTAACCCATGGCCGATGTGGCCGCACAAGCCCTTGCCCAGTATTGACGAGGGGGTTCATTGCAGTTTTGCCCGCTGCTGGTGAGGTGGCCTGGGCAAAGGTTTTATGGCGACGGTTGCCGATGACCCCATTGGCCAAGGAAAATTTGAAAACTAAAAATAAAAATTCAAAAATAAAAAATTTAAAACATCCACGCAGCATTAAAAAAATTAACAAAATTAGTTTGATAGTGCCACATCAGAGTTTTCGACGTCCATGTTAGATTTTTGGAAAGGTAAATTGTCGATGGCACTTAGATGATGGATATTTTAATTTTGTGGTACTCATGTGAGCGGAAAAAATTCAAGCAAAAAAAAGTGAGCGAGCGATGCACAAAAGTTACGAGGTGTTATTTTCTCGCTTTTTAAGAGTAGAAACATTTTGTAAAAATAATTTTTTTTAACCAATAGCAAGCCTAATAAATGTTAGTCAGTAAATCATGAATTCTCATTTTGGTCCATGTTTTGTCCCTGTAGTTGCATAACCCTTTAATAAATCAGCTGAAGAAGACTCGATACAACGACAGATATCCCTCGACGAAATTTCATGGATATTGTGGCGGCACCTTGAAGAAAGCAATGCCTTCATTAAAAGGAGCATCAAATGCGATGATACGGATGCTTTGAGTACGCAAAGGCAAGTGCATATTTAGTTATATGATTTATCTCTCTAATTTATTCTCTATAATTTCGTTCAAACCTATAGCTCGGCCATCCATAATTTGAGAGTATTGCAATATGAGTGCGTTGGGCCATGCAAATTGGAGATCAATCCACAGTTTTTTAGTAGGAAATGATGTGGACTGATCTGGACTATCCATTTTGAATTGAACGTTCCAGATCGATTATGGTAGAAAATCTTTTATAGTAGTAAATGTAGATCCCGCAAATTGGGCACCTTGGAGCGTCATGTCATCCGGCTCCTCCTCGGTGGTAAGGGTGGCGAGTTACTGAAGGAAGGTGTTTGACTATTAAGATAAGTCTATGCCAGCGAATGAGCGGGGGAATGTCACAAGAAGTATCTCGATGTCGGGCATAACATGCGGTGGAACAAATAGGTTTTTTTTTTTCCTTTTAAAAAGAGAGTTTATAGCGACATTATCTCAAATAAAATCTTAAAATGTCCAACTTAGTCTTAGATTAGTCCCCCGTTCTCGTGCACTCCACGGACAAATTGTAAATGGCATTTGACGAATCTTGACTCATCATTTTTATATCTTGGGTAGAGTTTTTTTTTTTTTTTTTTACTATGTGTTGTTGCAGTATGTGTTAGGCCACGGAAATTGTGTACCTTGGAGCGTCCCGTGTCATCGGGCTCCTCCTCATCGATAAGGACAGCGAGTTACCGAAAGAGTGTGTTTGACTATTGAGACAAGTCTACGCCGGCAAACAAGTGGTGAAATGCCGCAAGAAGTATCTCGACATTCGGCACAACATGTGGGGGAACAAATAAGATTTTTTTATTTTTTATTTTTTCAAAATGAGGGAGTTTAGAGTGACATTGTCTCAAAAAAAAAAAAAAACATTTCTTGAAGTGTCCAACTTAGTATTAGATAAATCCCCAGTCTTTCCCGCGCGTTTCTTGTGCATTTCACGAGCATACTTTAAATGTCATTTGACGAATCTTGACTCCTCATTTTCATATTTTTGGTAGAGTTTTTTTTACATTCTTTAAGATTAAGAATCAAAGGGCGCACAAGAATAGTCGATCTATATCGCTTGTCTATCAGTTTATTCAATACAAAGCGATATAAACAAGCATATAAAAGAACAAAAGTTTGATCAATTCGATAAAACTTGCCTAAATCCTAACTACCTTAAATGGCTTCCGCTTCCATGTACTAGGCATAATTTTCCCGAGCCTCACGGGAAAAAAGAAGACGATATGATTTGAAAAAAAAAATCGATAAAACTTTATTTAATTGCATATAAAAACTAAGTTAATTTGTCCAATCAAGTAATGAAGAAAATGTTAAATCAGTCACCGATATAATCATTTAATTCTATAAGTCTCCCGTGGATTTCAAATTTAATTAATCTTTCTCATTTTTAGCAATTTGTCAGTGCCAGATTTAAAGAAAATTTCAAATAAATGTCCGAAGTGCTCTAATTTTCTCAAATAAACATATGAAGTGAACATTTTTTCAAAGAAGTACCTGAAACACCTTCTCTATTTCAAAAAAGACCCAGCCAAAGGACTTTTTTTGTCTTTTACTGTTTAATTTTTTTTCCTTCTTTTTGTGTTTTCCTTTCTTTCCTCCTTTTATTTTCTTTTCCCTTTTTTCCTTTTCTTTTACCTTTTTCTTTCTCGTCGCCAGCCAACGTTAGCCTCACCTACGGGCCGCACGAAAGTTGCCTCTCCAAATACAGCGAGGAAAGCCCTAGCCCGATGACAGCATGGGAGGCCCTTGCTTAAGGCTAGCGATGGAAAAAAAATTTATAATGATAAAAGACAAAAATATCTTTTGTTTAGGCTCTTCTTTGAAATAAGGTCCAATTTAGGCTCTTATTTGTGAAAATCAGAACACTTCATGCTCTTATTTAAAATTTTTCTCTATATTTATGTAGGATTAATAAAAAAAAACCAGGCATTTTTTTTCCATATAATTTACCCCAAATAAATCCACAATTACCACACACAAAAATCCACCACCGCGGGAAAAAAAAAAGGAAAAGAAAAAGAAAAAGAAAAATAAGATTTTTGTTTACGCCTTTGTGGGCCATTTTAATTAGAAATAAACTTAACTTCATTTCTCTCGTCAAGCCCAAGCCTCGCTCACTTTTCTGTGTGCCCTAAACACTTCCTTTCACTAGAAATTTGGGCACACCTCATTCTCTCTCCCCCCTTCGTCTCTCGCTCAGCCCTCGCGATCTCTCCCTCTCCTCCCGCCCATCCGCCTTCATGTGATCGACGCCTAATTTCGAGAGCTCCCCCGCGTCTCCCAGGTAAAATCGGCTCGGTGAACGTGGTGATTCTTGATTTCCTGGCTTTTCCGCCATGGGTTTTGGTTACGATTGTGTAGAGATATCACTTGTTTTGCGATTGCTGATGCTTCGATTCCTCTTCAGTTGTTCCAATGCGTTTTCGTTTTCTCCATTCTAGTATTTGAGTCCCGGTGGCCGATGCTTCACTTCTGTCTTCTCTGCTTCTGTAGTTCTTGCCATGATGAGTGATTCTTTTTTTTTTTCCCTACATTTCGAGCTTCCAGGTTTCGTAGGATAGGGTGAATATCGTCGCACTGTTTCGGTCGTTTTCGTGTAATTTTTTGTGCGGCTTGGATTTGGAAATTTGACCCATTTGGGTCTGTTTGTGGCATGCATTGTTTTCTAATGGTCCCTATTTAGCTGCGTGCGATGCCCTTTGTTCAATTCAACGGTTCCTTGACTGTTATAATGGTATTACCTATCGGCTGCTACTTCACGCTAAAAGGCCGACATTCATGTTGCCTTCGGAAATGATGTGGTCGCCTACATATCCACGGTTCGAATTGTGACCTGTGACTGAGTTAGGCTGTTTTTCTCGTCATGAAATGTGCGCTATGGCTGCAATCTTTTGACTCTATAGGTGAAGTGTTTGCATCCCTTTGATTGTCTTTGAATAGCCTTTTATCCTCAAATTCACAGGAGGATATATGACGTAGTCTCGCTGTAGAGGACCTTCTCTTAGTCTCTGTGGCTTTTGTATCGTGATTGAATAAACTGAGATAAAAAGGATTTGCTTACAGACTTTTATTTATTTGGAGAACGGCGAATTGGAGATGTATATTATTCTGGCACCAAGCGCGGCGGCAATTTCACTGATTAAACAATTTTTGCTCCCTGGAGTTAGTTGAGCTGACAGAATTAATGTAAATATATCTTTCGGCTTGCTTTCTTTTTCCGGTGGCTCTCCCTAGAGAAAGGTAATTTCTGAAAATTGTGTTTTGCAAAATAAGGAATGAATCTCTTGGTTTCACTTTCATCGGGAATGAGGAAATTTGACGTGCTTCATGTTTGGAATGGTATTACTCAATTATGTGAGATAAGGAATGGGAAATTAGCAGATTATGCGAGTGGATATAAGTGAGGTAGTGATTTATGTTGGATGTTTAGTCCGGGAAATCAGTACCTGGTTTGCTTTTAGTTCAGATCCAAATTAACAGAGATCTAGAAAGTCTCCTTATTTAGGTATCATCAAAGAGTCCTGTCACTTGGGCGCTCTTGGTAATATGACAATGTCAGAGGCCTTAAAGATCATTAGCATGTTGATTTTCTAGTTCGGTGGCTTTCCAACCAAATTCTTGATTAGACTTGATATACTTTTAGATGCTTGATTGATTGTAATCTCAAATCCTTTGCCAATCTTGAAACTGTAGTAATTTTGGCATGAAAAATATTATATGGTGGAGATTATTCTTGTGTTGTCCAATATTGGATACCTTTCACCTGTGCTGTGTGAGTATACATTCCCACAACTTTTCTTGAGCATACGAACTAAAAGTGGCCTCTTGGTTTTTGTGAGGACCATTAACAGCATGGTCCTAAAGCGGCGTGCTCGTGTGATTACTTATGGTGGTGGTGTAAATCCAAAACATTTAAGAGTATCTAGATGCTCCTCTTCTTATGGAGTAGATCTGGAGGGTCGATTGGATGCAATTGAACGCAGACTAGATCAGATTGAAGATGAACTTCAAGCAACTCGACAAGAAAATGCTGCTCTTAGGCGTCGAATGGATGAGTTCGAAGCCACATATCAGGAAATGATCCGATTTGTGCAACATTCCCGTCGCACTCAGGATGGTAGCTCATCGTTGCCTTCAGAAGGAGCGCCTCAGGTTAATAACCACAGGGTACTTACTGTATATGCTTGTATGGTTATTGAATACGCAGTCTTTTCGAATTATGGTTATGATGTGTGATTACAAAGAAGTGAGATAGCTTTATTATGAATCTCGGCATTTTGTAGGGCTCCAAATCTTAAAATTTTGAGGAGCAGTACTCTGATGCTGTGGATCATCTGAGCCGGTACCGATTTTTGTCTTGATTTAGATTTCCGTTTTATGATTCTCTTTTTTCGAATCTAGAAGTGGAAATGCTCTTCCATAACTTATTTATCTGGATTTCTTGCAGGTGTGTGTGGAAGTGCAAGGTAAACGAGAATCTGGGGGGTGAAGGTGCTTCAACATGCAAAGAGTTATTTCGGTCTTTCAGCTGCAGCTTAGGGGAAGTAGATATTAGATAGTATTCTCTTTTTGCACCATGGTGTTTATAAGTGTACCTAACATCTTTAGTATGGTTTGCTTCGGTGCAAGGTGTGAAGGTAAAGATAATTATAACTTCAAAAAAAGAAAGAAGAGATCAAATGGATACCATGGTGCTTGTTTATAACTCGGATATTCACACAATGGAGCTGGGCATTGAAATGAATGGCTTTGTGGAAATTAAGGTGTTGTGGGAGCTTAATTGAAGAATTGCGTTCCGCACGCAATGGGTAGTTTCCTTGATCCGTAATTGACGGTACTTGAAATGCTGCTTTTTGATCGCCTAAATTGCTTCTGTATCTGTTCCCCCCAAAAAAATTGCTTATGTTTTACTGGGACGAAATTTATGGATCTTGTTAGCGTACGCTTCCTGGTCGCAGGTACTTGATACACTGGTAGAGAGTTCACCATATTCTAGATCTGTCGAAAATGTGCAGATAACTAGGGCACATGCAAAAGGGCGATCGATGCTTTTAGACCTAGATACTCCTAGGAAATGACGAGGGGTGTCGGGATGTCTCTGGGGGTTGTGTTTGTTAATATGAGCATTGGTCTCTGGGGGTTGTGTTTGTTAATATGAGCATTGCTTGTTAAAAAACCTGGCCTTCTCCGCAGATTGATATAGCTAGATCATTAATAAATTGGCCTATGGTGATAGCTTCTTTGTGATTTACTTTAGTATATTTGGCTATGCTAATGTGATTCTTTTCGAAAACCAAATAATTGTAAGAAAAAGACTCAACAAAATCCCCAAATTAATTTCCAAGTAATTTTAGAATAAATTGCTTGTTCTACTTGTTATCGTATTATGCTTGTTCATTTCGCTTTTCACAGATATATAGTAGCTACGATAAAATATATATATATATATATATCTTAAGTATATGAACTAAATAAGGCAACATAGTTAGATTGTTAACTCGGTTGACACGTTTCGTGGGCAATTTCAAGTTGTATGGGTTATCCACGATCCAAACCTTTGGGTAACCAAAGGTTGAAGCAGTTACACGTTTGCTTATTCAAACTTTTTCGTGTTGATCAAAAGAGTTCTTTCGGTTTGGGGATGCGCCTCAACAAGTTTCACATCATATTCGAGTCATGTTTTCATAATCCGTAAAAAATGGCCACCTTTAAAACCAACAAATTGAGATAACTATCTTCTTCCGCGATGTCAATATGACAAATTTACCAAGGTTTCTTTGATCTCATTGTCATGCTTTATGTAGACATTAGTCATTGTATTGTCTATCCGTTGCTAATCTCGAAAGTGGGAAGTAGAAAGACATGATTCAAATTGATTTTGAGTCTCGGGATTTCTCGTATGAATCAAAATGCTTGAATCATAACATGGAAACATGCCACGTACCTTTAAATACCAATTTAGCAATAGGAGCACACAATTGCTTTTGCCGCGCCCTATACCTCTCTCAGGAACAATCTAATTGACAGGAACAACCTTCACATCGTCCGAAACAGGGCCACACGTGTACCCATCATCATGCAGCTTCGTGTGATAGTAAGCACTGGAAAATGCGATCCTTGTGCTGGCCGCTATCGCCCGAAACTTGAGGCTCACCGTCTTCGACCCACCCTTTGCGGTAGACACGTACGGGACGACTTTGGGAGTGTCCTTGGCTGCGAAATGCCTCGACCATCATCGACCCGTGGCACCTGTTCTTGGCGTACCCGATGGTGAAAGGGAGGTTGTGGTACTTGTCGGGACCGTCCGGATCACCTGCAAAAACAGCACGTCATGCTCATGCATGAGATGACTTGAAGCGGCAAAACTAATTAATAAACTCTTTGGGGAAAGATATATTACCGGATTGGCTTTGTCATTTGCAGGGGAAAATAGGGAGCGTCGGAGAGTCAACCACCTGCGGAGATAAATATAGTACAAGTATGGAACTTTCCAAGAAAGAGTGGCTGCTCATTACGTTATTATATAACTAATGTTAAGTAACGCCCCACACTAATACAAAAGTTTAGACTCTGTTTGCTTTATAAGGGCAAGCCGCTTTTGTAAACTCTAATAACAACTTTGAAATGGCGCGAGTGACTTCCATGAACTCCATACAACTAAAAAAGCAGGTGTTGGAACTTGTTAGTTAGCATATCATATGCGCTTCTTACACAGCCAGATCATCAATTAGATAAGCTATCCAAATGAGTGAAGTACTACCCAATAAGCAACCACCCTTTCTTGGAAAGTTCCATGTTACACACCCAGAGTCACAAGTCATAAGCTAGGTTACGAAAATTATGGTAGTAGTCTGATTGATACACGCAATTGCAAATGGATGCAACCTTTATGCTATCAGGCCCCAAGACTATAATGGGCATCAAGTAGACTAGAGACTGGTGCAAAAAAACACCAGGGGCTACTGATACATGGACAGATTTCCAACAGCTTCCAGCAAAAGATATTGTCGAACGTGATTTAGCTGGAAACCTCTCAAAAACTATCCAGCAACAAGGCTTTTAGTTTATCTAACATAACCACTAATTTGAAAGGCTAAAAAAAAAATAAAAAAAATCCACCAGGACATTGCACTATAATAGAGGTGACAAATGGGTAGGTCGGGTCGGGTCGAATAAGGTCCGACCCATATTGACCCATACTTAATCAACAATACCTGACCCAATTTGTGACTGTCCCATACCCGACCCGATCCGTTTTGACCAATATAATCAAAACACAATAATATTTTTTTAAAAAATAATATTACTAAAATACTTATCAGTCTCGGCCCCAGCCCCGGTCCCTACACTGACCCTGTCCCTAGCCCCAGCCCCATCCTTGGTCCCTGATCCCAGGTCTCGACCCTGGCCCCAGTCCCGGTCCAAGCCCCGGTCCCGGTCCCGGTCTCTGTCTCGGCCTCGGCACTTGACCCCGGCACTTGCACAGGCCCCGGTGCCCGACTCGGGTCCCAGCCCCGTCTCAAACCCTGATCACGGTCACAGCCACGGCCCTAGCCCTAACCCCGGTCTTGGGACCAGGCCCTAGCCCCGGCACCCGGCTAGAGCCCGGGTCCTGGCCTCGGCACTTGCCCCAAGCTCTAGCCCCAGTGCCCGACCCGAGTCCCCGCCCCGTCCTCGGCCCCGGTCCCGATCACGGCCCCAGCCCCAACCCCAACCCCAGCCCTGGTCTCGAGATCCGACCTTGGCACCCGGCTCCGCCCCAGGTCCCGACTCCGGCACTTGCCCCGGCCCCTAGACCGGGACCCAACACCCGGCCTCTGCCCCGGGACCCAGCCCTTGTCCCGGTCCTGACCCTAACACCCGCCCCGACCTAGCCCCAGGTCCTGGCATCAGCCCCGAGTCTCGGTCTTGATGCCTGACCCGGTCCCGGCCAAGGTCCCAACCCTGGTTGCCTTCCAGGTCCCGAGCCCGAGCCCCAATTGCCGTCCCTGTCCCGAGCCTCGGTGCCGTCCCCAGTCCTCGGACTCGACCCCGGTGCCCTACCCGGTCCTAGCCCCGATTGCCGTCCAAGTCCCAAGCCCCTGTTGCCGTCCCTGTCCCGAGCCTTGGTGCCGTCCCCGGTCTCGGGACCAGGCCCCGATCATGTCCCCGGTCCCGAGATTCGACCATTGCCCTGGGGCCTTGGACCGGGCCCAAGTCCAGGTCCCGACCCCGACACTGGCCTTGGCTTCGATTCCCGGCCCCCGAACCTGGCCCTCGTCATCGGTCCCGACCCCGGTCTTCGATCCCCGGCCCTCGGCATCAGTCCCGACCCCGGTCGCCAGTTCCCTGCCCCCGTCCCTAGACCCGGCTCGAGTCCTGGCCCCGGCACTAGTCCCGTTCTCGACCTCGGTCGCTCGGGCCCTGGTCCCGATCCGATTCTCGATCGACGACCCTAGCTCCGGCCTCAGAACCACTTGTAACTGGTGGAACGATGTTGTACTTACGGGTCGAAAATGAGTTAATATAGATTTAAGTGATACCCATTATTGAGTCATTTTTAATGAACCATTTATAAGTTAATGATCCATATTTGATCTATTTTATACAAATATGAATTTGTGACCCATATTGCCATCTCTGCTACAAGCTGAGATTAAGGATTTTAATTTCTTTTTCCTTTCTTCCAGAGCAATGTCCAGAGCAATGTCATTTGCGAAAATAGTCACAGTTGGTGAAAACAATAACAATTGCTAAGCCAATTCACGTGTAGACATTTGCGCAAACGGTTGGCGAGCATCATTTGGGTTCATTAGAATTGTTAAAAAAGGAGCTCACATGTATAAGTTTACCTTCAGAAATCAAAAAATAGAAATGGAGAAAGTTTACGAAAGGACAATTTTTAAAGTAAGATAGAAAGAGCAAAGAGAAACGGAACCATTGCCCCTTCGGAGCATTGGAGCTTTCGCTTTTCTCCGATGGAAGTTTTCGTTTTGGAAGAGAGACAGACGAGAAATAGAGTCCGAGATAGCCTTTACTGAAAGTGAAACTGCGATTAAGACAGAACGTATCCTCGTCTTCAATACGGCGGAAGAAGTCAAAGCTTTCACAAGATTACCTGAAACAACCAGTTTGAAGAAACCTCGTGAACGGTTTCCCTCTTCCACGGATGATCGAAGAAAGACAGGGCGACCGGGGAGTAGAGAGACAGTTTGTGAACCGTCTGATGATCCCAAGCCGAGTAAAATGCCAAGAAAGGGCCCCAACTCCACTCCTTTTATCATATAAAGGAGTGCAATTTGTTTCAAAGGAGGTCCGAAGTGCCTTTTTTTATTCAAACGAAAGCCCGAACGAGGGACATTTTAGTATTTTTACATTTTCTTATTTTTTTTCCTTTTCTCCTTCGTTTTTTGTCTTTTTTTTTTTTAATTTGCTCTTTCATTCAGAGCTTCTGTAGGCGATGGTACACCGAGGAATTGCAGTGGAACCACCAGAATTGCGGGTTCCGGCCGGAGACAGGGTATTAAGGGGAAATCAGGGCCCCGACGCACCCGCACCTGTCGACGGTGGCTTCGTACCATGGTAGTGGTCGCGGACGGCTTATGCTTGGAGGACGAGGAGGAGGGGGGAGGGACGGGGTTCTCTGCGGCCCGCGAGACGACTCCGGCGCGTATCCGCTCCCCAACGGGGATCGGTTCTCGCAGCCCTCGTCGTCGGACTCCTCTCCTCGCTCCGACGACATCCCGCGGTTCGATACTAGGCGAGGCCGCTAGGATTCGAAGGCAGAGATGCTGTCTTCCAAGGAGAATCCTCGCGGCTGGCTCTTCCCGCGGTGGTGGAGGAATGAGAACCACGACGACGAGGCTGGCGTCGCCCGACACGAATCCCGATGGCCTGTCTGGCTAGGATCCGAATCCGAAGAGAATCGGGGATCTTCTCCGATCTGGACTTGCTGAACAGGATGGCGAGGAATTGCAGTCCATGGTCTGGGAGAGCAACTGGCTTACCCCGAAAACGGCGATCTTGACCTGGTTCATCCAGTTGATCAACATATTGGAGGGTTTTGTGTTTCGATGCACGATCTTGCGGGCATGGAGATAATGGAAGCCCGTGAGGATTTGGTGGGCGATGCAGGACAGGCGGTGCTCGTCGCCTATGTGGGCGCCGTGAAGGGAGCTGCCATCCATGTACTCAAGGAGGAGGTGGATCTCACCGGTGGCGGTGCCGTGGCAGTTGGACAGCCGTGGCAGCGGATGAAGTTGGCATCGTCGACGTCTGTCACGACCCTCTGGCGGTTTTCCCTGGAGTCAAGGTGACGGGATTAATGAGCTCCCGTCTAATAGGGTGAGCATACACCAATAACTGTTAACCAAGTAACAACGGAGGTATACAGTCGATTGGTGTGGCCTAGTGACAAGTAACAATGAAAATATACATGATCGATTGGTGTGGTCCAGTGACATGTGATACGTGTACATATCTACCAAGTAATAACGGAGGTATACATAATTGATCGGTATAGTCTAATGACATGTGATACATGTATATGTCAAGAAGTCAACACTAATCGTTTTACGGAGATACGATTAAAAATAATATCGAATAGTTAGGAGCACTTTATTCGATTATGCGAAAATAAGAGAAATGAGATTGGAAATATTATTGCGTCAATTATCAGAGTTGACGCCTTTTGACATTTAAGTTAAATGATTTATCTAACTCTAAAATTTCATGCAGTGCAATACTCGTCTGATCGAATAACTCTGGTCATAGAAAGAACAAGAACATTGTTGAAAAAATGTCAGATTTTACTTCCACGTTTCTTTATACATTAAGTGTATAGGGAGAAACTCCACTAACTCCCCTTATGGCACCACTAGGGATGGCAATGGGTTGGGTTTCGACCCGACCCGACTCAAGTTGGCTTAAACTGAGCAGTACCATGTTCGGGCCGGGCCGGGCCGGGCTGGATTCAGGCTGAATTATTTTTTCTTTTTAAATTTTTTTTGAATCAAAATTAATTAAGAAATCATCAAATGAAAAAAATATAGAAAAGAAAGTATAAAAATAAATTAAATTTTAAAAAAATAGGTATTTAAAAAATTTTGGCACCGGACCAGCTCGAGTACTAGGCCCGGCTCGAAAATGCAAGACAGTTTTCGGGCCCGCCCGGCTCGAGCCCATTTGACAGCCCTGCACCACTTCGCTGTCCTGTCCTAAAACATAGAAAATCAACCCTCCTATAGTAATTACGCCAGATATGTATAAGTATGCAGTAAAAATGGATGTCATACATTTCCTAAATAGCCACCAATCCAAATTAAACCTCTTTCTCAATTAACTCGAGAAGGAGAAAATAAAAACAGTGGAAAAAGATCAAGGGAAAATAGAATTCCGACTAAAATTTGAATAAGTTAGATGGTTTATGATCGGATCTATCAGCCTAAGCTAAAAGTTCTCGTTTCTCATTCGACGAGCTTCCTCAATGACTCAAAAAACACAAATTCTTCGATTTCGCCGTATCGAAATTATGAGAAGAGTGGAGAAATATATCATACCTGGGTGAAGCAAGGACTTGCGCATCCGGGGCGCTTGGGGCTTCTCCTCACTTGACGCAGGCTCCGCCAGACTGGCTTCAGTTCCTTCACCAACTACACAGTTTTGGCTGCTGGCGGGCGACGAAGCATCCAAGCTTCCGTAGCTAGTAATCACCTTGTGGTCCACCCTTTGGAAGCAGCAGCGAATCTCGCGCTTTGGAAAGAAGTCCAATAGGTAGGAAAATGGGCTTGGGCCTGAACGGAATTTCCTCTATTGCAATGAGTCGATTAGACCCGAGTAGAATTCAAAACTTTTCTCCAGCACCATCCTCTCTTTTCCCCGTCCTAATCACTGCTCATTTGTCTGAATTAGAGCTTCTCACCAAGTGCTGACCAAATTCTGGCACATTCCCTTTTCTTCAAATTGAAATTCAGAGTACCGACGAAGCAGCGGCTGTTGAGCTGGTCATGTTTCAAGTCTCGGAGGGTCACGTCTATTTGGCGTGTGTTAATCATTAGAAAAGGGCATTCCTTTTCGATTAATCCTATTAATTTTTTGTAATTTGGTTACTGGGCTGCACGGCAATTTACGCACTCAGCTTGTTTTGTGCTTCACTTTGTTGATTCTGGCTCGTGCTATGACTTTGACCCTGGCATGAATTCTTTCAAGCTTAGCAAAAGTAGGTAGGAAGCATGTAGTCATGACCGGTAAAATTATGTCATATGAACTGACGAAAGGTCCAATTGTTGGAATCATAATCAGGATTACTTCAGTCAACTTGGTCGCTGAACCAGTGAACTAATGAAAAATCTATCAAAAAGTAGCTCGAAGATGGCAGATGCAGAGTCCCTACAGACTTAGTTTTAGAGTTTACGGCACCCATGTGACGTTTTATTAGGATATGAGTTACACGGACGGACGAGTGAGCGTATGTTTTCATGGGTTTCTTTACGATAGCACAGCAACCCTATTTGGTTGCAAAAGCACAATGTGTAACGGTAGCTTCAGATTTAGCAATCAAACCTTAAATCCATTCATACACAAAAAAGCAATCAGTTAAAAGAAGATGGGGATTCAAGATACAAATGACAGCGACAGAAGAAAGTTCAAAATACAAAAACTTAGAAAGAGAAAGTTCGCAATCCAGCTTTTGATCCCTCCAGCTTGAGAGCCCCGCCTTCTCCGGGATTCTCCAGACCCTTCGCTTGCTCTCATCCCTGGCCGTACCCAGCTTCACCGTCCAAAGCTAGCCAGGGTCCTCAAAGCGCGGGCTAAGCAGTGAAGCGAAAGCCTTGGCTTCCTCGGCCGTGTTCAAGACAAGGGTGTCTGTTCCCTTGAACTGCCTTACGGCGGTAAGGAGTTCCTCGGAGCTGCATTTTTCAGCTGCAACGAGTACCTCTTTTTCTGATCGCTGATCCAATAGAAATAGAAGGGGAGAAAGTTTAGAGACACAACAACAAAAACAAGTTATTTATAATTTTTTAAAGAACAAATGGAGTTACTCACCCGGCCGTGCCCTCTGCCTTGTTGAGGAGCGTTTGGTATTCTTTGTTTGACCTAAAGAAATTTGTGGAGAGTCGCAGCAGGGATCCATGGGGTCGGGATACAGTGAAAACAATAAGAATAATAAGAAAGACGATCAGAAAATGGGAAGGGGCGTTCAAATGAGAAGAAGAGGAAGAGAAACCCCTCTCTCTCTCTCTCTCTCTCTCTCTCTCTCTCTATATATATATATATATATATATATATATAATGAATAAGGGGTGATACCCAGAAAAGGGCAGGAAGGAAATAGACAAGGAAAAAAGATTTGAATTTTCTCAGAACCTCGCAACGAAGAGAGAGAAACAGAGAAAGCTTTCTCTCAAAAGAAGGAGAAACTCTGTCGGAAGCGCAAAGAGAGGGAGAGAGAGGGAGTTATTCGTCTTTCCATAAAAGTCAATTTATGCTCATTTTCAATAAAAGTCAATTTTTAATCGTATTCCAATATTGTAACAATATTATTGAATAATATTGCATCCATTTTTATGGTATTTCATGAATATTAAACAGCGGCTATACACACACTTGAGTTTCGGATGATAAATGGATAATGCCCCGTGCTCTTGGAATAGTCGTTCTTTCTCGCACGCTGTTGGAATATTATGTGGGGTCGAATTAAATAATTTATTCATTTGGGTGTGTAACCCGTACGATCTAACGTCCGAACACAAGCGAGTTCATGTGAATCGGGAGCATGTGATCATTGGTTTTCCCCGGTTTTGGAGACCGGTGTGGAAAAGTAGGGAGGAAGAGGAAGACCGGTTTTTCTTCTTCTTCTTCTTTTTGGGTCAGATGAGGAAGACCGGTTAGGTGAGATAAAAGCGGGGCCCGAGATGACCGGTTGAGCCGGTGGGCCGGGGGTTTTTGGGCCAATCAGAGAGCAGGGGAGCGAGCCTGGAGGCAGTGGTCAATTCCGGTTAATTGTGAGGTCACATGACAAGACAGACGTGAGCCTTTAGGGGTCTCTGTCGGACTGGGGGCCAAAAAAGAAAGAAAGAAAGAAAGAAAGCAGGGAGAAGCACCAACGAGAATTAAAAACGTAAAAGGAAAACATTAAAGATTAATTTTTCCGATAAATCTCTTATCTTACTTAATAATAAAAAATTTAACGAGTCGTCAATCTCTCAATCTCCGGTTCCTTTCGATAAAAAGGGCGATTTCTCCCTTTCAGGACTTTTGTCAGGTAATTTGACGAGCTATTTAAATATATTTTTTTATTTCAATATATCGGTGTCCACACATCATGTATCCTTAATTGATTACCTTTTTTTTATATATAGCCAAAACTTCAAGTTTATTAAAATCAAAGTTTTGAAACATGAGAGCTCATAAAGAGAGCGGCATCTAAACAGAGTAAATCTCAAAGAGATTGAGGGGGATTTGCTATCCAATTTGAAGGCAAAACATTGAGTTTTTAGGCCTTCATTATCCAGTCCGCGACGTAATTAGACTCAATTGATTACCCTTTAATGTTTTAATTTTTGCGAAATCGACGAGATTTCAGACGAAGCAGTTTAAGGCCTTGCGCAGATCACGATGATATTGATAATCAATCAATTATAAAAAAAAATTAAATGAGTATCGGGTTTGTAATATTCATCTCATATGATTATCTTGATCGTTAGGGTAAGGAAAAGAAACAAGTAATTTATTTATAGTGCGAGAATGAAACATTCAATGTATCGAAAGCCTAAAGGGAGTGCGAGAATGAAAATTGAATACTCTTCGAACAAAGAACACTACGCCGCCTTGTTCTCTGAGCCACGAAATTACTCTAACGCATGAAACTACCCTAAATAGTCATAATCTAAACAACGGACTATTTACAAAAATGATTATGAAGCACAAAAAAACACTAAATTAGGAATTCGAGTATAGCAAATTAGAAAAACTTAAAAAATGTCATTTTTGCCATATTTAGCAATACTATGAAAAATCTCATATTGATACATATGTAATAAATTTATCTCAACCTAATTTCGCAACAATAAATAACCTTAAATTGATACATTTGTGACAAATTTACTCGAAAATAATTTTTTAATCATAAAAAATCTCAAGATGTTACATTTGAGACAAATTTATTATTCGTTAGTTTTCATTATAATTAAGTAAGGTCATGAAAAGTTTCAGACTCGTGCACATGTAAAGACCCTCCACCTAGTACACCCGTCAATTGCCATGTGTTATTCAACCTAATAATTTGACCATAAGATTTAGTGAAAATTAACGGAAATTAAATTTATCGTAGGTGTGCTAATTTGAGGATTTTTTCGTCAAAAATTAGTTTTGGGTAAATTTATTGCAAATGCATGAGATTGAGATTTTTTGTGGTATTCCACTTTAAATACTAATCTTAGAGACCAAAATATCACCGATCTACTCAGAGCTCCAAATGCTACGTCGGCAAGAAAAAGGGTCCTTCTGTTTATGAACGGTTGTTCTTGGTCATTGTATGAAATGACTAACGTGTGCTTTAGGAAATGGGCAAGAAAAGAAAGAGAAGGGAGAATTCAAGGAAAGCCAGAGAAGGGGACTCATTGTTTGTTGTTATGCAAGAGATAATAGCTAGAAACAACACTTTTTTTTTTTTTTTGGTCCTTACCCAAAAAATCTTATGGTTACGGACACGACACGACCTAAAAAAATGTTATTTTATCTCAACCCAAAAAAGATCAAGTGTGCTATAAAAAAAAAAGTAAAAGGCGATGTGATTTCTAGATAAAAAGGAGTAGAATCCCATGTCGGTGAACAGGAGCACCAAATGAGGGGTGAAATGCGTAAGTCCCGTCTTGTGAAACTTCAATTGAATAGAGAAATTCGACCAAAAAAAAAATTTGCGTTAGAGAAGACCTATATAGAAAAGCTTATATAGTATGGAGCATTTAATATATTCAAATTGTCTCATAACTTAATTGGCTCATTTGACCGGCTTGGGTTTGGAATGATCTAAGATCTCTCACGACAAACATGACGGACGAGTCAATGGGACCTCTCTTGATGTCAACACACGTGTGTGAGATTTTATATCGAAAAATTGGCGTGGTAACGTGTGAGTTGTGTGCAAATGACAATATTTTTAAAGTAACAATTCGTTTGGTTACGCGATTATGGGGCGCGCTTGCAATATTTATTTTCAAAGGGGTTCTCCTTTAAATGGGTGGTGGAGCGTGGGACCTCACATGACCTTTTCATGAATTTGCCGTGATTTCTGCCTACTAAATTCAATTTTAATTCCCCGAAACGAAAAGTTGTCTCGTCTCAAGAAGTTCAAAGAAACTTCCCCTGGGTTTGGTAAAAGGGGAGATCAGATTCAGAGGGACCATCATCGTTAGTGGCAAGTGTTGTGCACATGATTACAGTCAAAGCAAGCTTTAACTTACGCAGAATTTGGATGGTTTAAAAAGTACCTTAACCTGTACCCGTTCCGTACGAGCTTTGACTAGAATATTTTCGGAGTCCAAGAGGAGAGGCTAGAGAGACGGTCTGTACACACAAATTGAAGAGTCGAAAGGAGTTTCCGCGAGAAATCGGATTTTCTCATCATGTAGCTCCTGACATTAAAATCTTACTCTTAACTCGGTGACGATGATGGTGGCTCTGATACTAGGAAAGATTAGGTATGAGCATGATTTCAGGGTATAATCGAGAATCTGAAATCGTAACTTATAAGAACCAATCTGGTTTCAGGTTCTAAGATATATAGGGTAGGTTCCAGGCTCAAAAAAATTAAGAAACCTGTTCCAACGAGTAGGTTCCAGGTTCCATTACCTGGAACCTGAAATCGGGAACCTAGATCGTGGATATTGATTGTGTTTTTTTTAGTATGTATTTTTATACGATCCTATGATGTTATATGGCGTACGATGATTAGTATATAATCTAGAGCCAAATAAATTTTTATGTTCCAAGTTCTAAAAAATGAAGGATTTATTTCAGCAAGTTAATTTCAAGTTCTAAATGTAGAATCTAAAACCGGTCACCTTTACTTCTCCTTAACTATTGTAGTATTTACTCTCATTTTGGTTAACTAAAAATGAAAAATAAAAGAAAATAAAAGAAATTGATTGGTTCTCGGGTGCCCTGGAACCGATTTTAGAACCCATGATAGGGTAGTTTCCAGATTTCAGGATATGATGGGTAGGTTCTAGGTTCCAAAAAATGAGGAATCCGTTATAACGGGTAAGTTTCAGGTTCTAGATAGAACCTTTAAGGAACTTGAAATTGCTCACCTCTAGGAAAGATAACAAGTATGAGTATAAAACAAGTAGGTTATCACCAATCTACAGGATCACATGGTCAATTCTAGGGAACTGCCTTTTAATTTCCAGACTCACTCTTGAAGCTCAAGTCCAACTCTCAAAGTGCCAGATATTTATGATTCAAATGTTTCGCAAATAATGTGCATTTCAATTAATTAACAACAACAACAATAACAACAACAACAACAACGATAATAATAATAATAATCCACCAAAGAAAAAGCTTAACTTTTGCTCTGTTGGCCAATATAATCAACTAAAAAATCTTCATGATATGCTAATGTGAGATGTGTATAGCCGGTGTCCACAGGTGGAAAAATACATGAACGTCTAGTTTCAAACACTTCGGAGATGGAGGACGAGACAGCGAGGAGTGATCCTCTGTGAAATCATTACATTCAGTACAGAAAATCTTTTGGAATTTTTGGGTAGATCATTTAACAGTCTTTTTCCTTCTCATTTCCAATTGATCCTTATAAATTATTTTTCTTAATATAGAACAAGTTGACATGTATAATATATATATATATATATATATATATATATATATATATATATATATATATTCATCTAATGCCTTAATAATTGATATTTTGGAAATTATATTACACAACAGAAAAATTCCTTGAATTATACTATAGTTAACGGAGTATCTGGATTAACTTTCATCTTTTTGCTTAACCAAAACCTTTCGACTTAGATAAGGGGACTTTTTTTTTTTTTTTTTTGTTAATTCAAGCCACCTGAAATTCTGACATTATAAACATGGACATGTAGATGAGCGTGTTATGTCAAAATCTGAACATCAAATTATTAATGATCCCCATATCTGCAGTAAAATGATAAAAATAATAAACTTGAAGAGGGAAAAGGAGTAGGTTGCAGAATAACAGCCATCCATACAATAAGTCTTTTGTATTTATTAAGGATTTGATAGATGATGAGGATTGATTGACCCCAAAAATTAAACTGTTTATCTCACTGACCTACAATCGACACCAAAAAAACCCTTACAAACAGGAGCTTCTCACCAAGTGCCGACCAATCAATTTGGACAAGTAAGCTCCATCTTAATCTAGTGTCGTTCGAGATAAGGCTCATCTGATTTTGAGATGAATTCAAGTCAAAACTTGATTCTACATTTACCTGCTAAAAAATAGGATTTGCTGTGTTCGACCACTTTAAATGGCGATTAACTTTATTTTGAATTGCATCAATCTAATAATGTGGGATACTAGAGTGGCTCCAAAGTTAACACAACCAAAGGGTGATTTTGACACTAAACAAATTGTCGCGATCTTCAAGATTGGGTTTAACTAATCGATAAATTTTGAAAAAGACAAAAGAAAAGAAAAACAAACCAAGAAAACATCATCGGAATTTTATAATGACACGATATTATTGCCACTAGAAGGGGAAGAATGCATTCAACTAGTTCTCTTTTAACTTAAAAAACACAACAGATGTCCTGGCCTTCTTGCATATGACACTATCTATGTTTATTTAAAACACTAGAAACCGTATATTGAAATTTAATGATTCTCAGTTAATCAAATGGATGGGCAAATATCTTGTCTTCTCGTTCGTGGGACCGAGTAAGATATATGTTTAGCTAATGTTTTTTTGTGCCGCCAATAATTTGGCTGGAGCAAAGGTGGAGATGAATAGGCACTTCACTTCGCAATAAGGAAAAGTTGGGATAGTAGGGAAAGCGACCTTTTGCAGAAAGTAACTTTAAGAAAAATATTCACAAAAGCAAAATATTTTTCATCAATGAAAAAAACACTTTCAAAACTGAGAAAAATGATTTCTTCCTTTTTGAAAATAAATAAATAATTTTCTTCCATCTTTGGTTCATCCACTCATTCACATTCATTTTTTTCTTTTCTTTTGTTTTTTCCTTTCTCCTCCTCCTCTCACTAGCCACTTGCCTCGGTGATGGCAATGATGCGAGCTGGCGAGCTCGAGCTCGGGGCTGGTCAGGTCCAGGCGAGCCTAAATTTATCCATCATCCTTCTCTTTCAAAGATCATCTCAACTTTGCATTGGTAATTTAATCGTGCTCGTAAGTCACACGCCTCTTCAATAATCGCAAATTTTAACCACTTTGGTTTTTTTAAACCTTTGCCTTCTATTTGTTATGCTATTCCCAGCTTTCCCAGCTTCCGAGTCTAACCAGGACTTCTCTTTCTATCTTGTTATCTATCGGTGTTTTCCACCAATAACTTCTGTTCCAAATATTTCCATTCCTTCAGAAAATTTAAAATTTGTATTCGTCGTTATTTAATTGTTGTATATTTTCATTATGAGTTGATTTATCTTGGACGCCATTGTCAAATTTATCATTTCTCCATACTTACCCTCGGTGACGCCTAAAATTAGCCCTTGGTTTGGCAAGCTACCAAGCACAAAGTTAGATATAGAAAATAGCTTATCTGGTTCTCTATGTTGTGCGAATTTGTTGACATTGACGTGTAATAATGAACTTTCTTTTAATTCCTTAGGACTTTGAGAAAATCAAGCTCAGAAGGTCAAAACCTTCTTCGTTTTCATGTTGACGTTGTTGTTGTTTTTTTTTTTTTGGGCGGGGGGAAGGTGTGGAGTCCAAATGCAACGATCATTATGCTAAATGGCATCATTGTAAAGCAATATTTCTGCTTCCCCGACCATCGTAAATTAAAAAAAGGGCCGATAGTTCGAATAAAATTCCCCTAAATTATAAGTATAATATCACGTCAACACATCACTTGCTATGAACATTATATTAAGGCAGTGGCATTGAACATCAATTAATACAATTCATAATTATGGATGGGCTTGTTTCAGAGAAAATTTCATGATAAAATAATATATTTTTATCATGGAAATCATTTTAAGGAAATTGTTAATTTTCACTTGTTGGGTGGTCTATAAAAAGTGAATTCCCTCCTGTTAGAACTTAGAAGGAGAAAAAATTTCCTCCTTATCTAAGCATATTATTTTTAGTCCGTGAAAAATACTTTCCGTAAATTAATTAATTTTTCGCCATCCAAACTTTGAAGAGTCGAAAAATAGTTTCCCCAATCTTTGACTGCACACCATATATTTCTACACTAAAATTCTGTCTTTCTTCTCCTCTTTAATTTCTATGCAAGGGCATCACGAATTGATGACAAACGATGAGCAACCAATGGTTTGTGGGCGGTTGATGACCCTTTGTGACCCCATTCACGATTAACCGCATGTAAAAAAACATGGTGAGAATTTTCTGTCTGATGCTGGATTAGGTCAAACTGCTGGCACGAGCTATTGACTAATCCTGTGGTTCCACAACTCTTTCAAGTCATTAAAAATTTAAAACAGGGGTGACTAGTGACTCCACATCTAATCTGAATATGTGATATTTTTCCTTTTGGGGACATTAAAATTTAAAATTTATATTTTGTTTTTTTTTCCTTTTTTTTTTGGGCAGTCAATATGATATCTTGAATGCCTTTAGCATGGATACAAGCATCAATTCAAAACCTCTCTTTCTGTTCTCCGCGTTATCTTTCTATCCTTTATTGTTCGTAGTTTCAAGTTCTCTTTTTTATTCTTCTGCACTTTGGTGCTCACTTTCTCTAAAGATCCAGTTTTAAATCTTTCTTTATTGGGCTCTCAATTTTTTTTTTATTAATATTGTGTCAAGCGACGATGAACAACAACAGTATCCGTCTTAACCACAAAAAAAAAAAAAAAAAAAAACAACAACAACAACAACAGTATCCCCATGCACTGGACGCCGCCATAAACGATCTCGAGGAGGAGATGGTTGAGCAGATCACATTGACGAAGTGTGCTTACCTCGCTTGATCAAGGCATTGATAATGTTAATGTCGACACATTTCATTGATCGTGGACGAATGAACCGTGTGAAAATCGAGAATGTCTCCAACTGGAAGGGGCCGGATTCATCCTCCAACAGACCGACCTAATTTTCCACTTCTAAAGTAGTTTTTTTTTTTTTTTTTTCCAAAAAGCAAATCGCTCTTGTTTATTGTCTTTTTGCTTCTTTTTTCGTTCCCTCTTTTTCTTTTGGCTTGAAGAATTTCTCTAATGAGTGTATGATTTTATCAGCTTAATGACTTTGGTCATCTTTTCCCTTCTTGTCTGTGAGATTATAACTTTAATCCCCTATTTAACTCCCTCCGGAGAATTGTCCAGGTGGTCCCTTCTATCCTCGCCGAGCAAAGACAGAAGAACGGCGACGAAGTCCATTTCGGAATCACCGGCGAGTCCCTCCATTTTCGCCTCTCTGGCTCTTTTGTGTTCTTCGATGATCTTGGTGTGGAAGTCATCCACTCTCTCATCCACCTCCAGCTTCTTCTCGCACCCAGAGGAGATCAATCCACCTCCGGAACGGCAAGTAGTCCCCAAGATAGATCACCCCCAAGGGCCAAAACAGCTAGTGGGGTGAACTCCGTGGCTTCTTGGGGGCTCTGGGATCCGGGCTCAAAGTACGGATCCCTAGGATTCTACCCGTTTTCCAGACTTTTTCCCCCTATTTCTATAAGGGGGAAAAACTTAGGGATGGCTAGAATGAAAGGTCTTCCTTGCCTTCTAGGCAGAGGATCCCTTTTCTCCGAAGTACTGCTTCCCTAGCAGCATCCCCGTCACGTTGTTCATGGAGACTCCGCTCAGCACTTACCTAGTGTTGATCCTGGCCCGGGAAAGCCCGTAAACATGCCGGACCAAGTGCTGGGCCTCGTGGACCTGGTGCTTCGCGAACGCCTCTGGGTGCTTCATGGTCAATAGGTGCTCCATGCAGACCCTCCTCATCCGCTTCCAATGCGGGCCCAGCGGAACCAAGGCCATGTTGCTGCAGTTGTAGGCGAGGTGGACAGCGACAAGGGTACGGGGCCGGGACAAACACCTTGTCTTGCTAGAGGAGGATCTAGTGGATGACGAAAGCGGTCGGAGCTGGCGATGGCGTTGATGCCACCAAGGTGGAGGTAGACGAGTGGGCCGTAGTTTCAGCATAGAGAGGCCAGGTCCTTGCGAGGGAGGCAGCCCAATTGGAGGAGGTTGCCGGTGATGGGCCATCTCGGCGAGCCTGGAGGAAAATTCTTGGGTTTCGAGACGGAGCGACGGTGGAACATGACGGATGCCAATAGAATCGAAGCGATGGCATTGGCGAAGAGGAGCGCCATGGGGTTAGTAGGAAGAGGGCGTATGAGATAATTGGTAAAATGTAGATGGATTGGTGCACCATCTTATCTTAGATGGAGTTCTAAATGGGGATTAAGATACGTGTCTTTGTGTTCATATAGATGTTGATTTGATAAAAAATGATATGAGGAGGAGGAGATCAAGTAAGGCTTCTTTCTTTCATCTCCTTCTTGGAATGCTCGCACGTTGGTGAGGCACGCTAAGTATGGGATCGTCTAAAATGCGAATTGCATGTCTTACCAACTTAGGATTAAATTCATAGCTATCCAACTAGAAGAAGCTCTAAAATCTCCAAGCTAAAATGTTGGACATACCAAATAACAATAGTGTCCGCTCTCATCCAATCAAAGGTACGACCAAGGTGGTTCTAAAGAATATCCCAAAATATTCATGTTGATACTTAGTAAAGAAAAGCTTTGCATTTTATGATATTGATTGCACATAAAGATGGAAATTTATCTCACTTGATTACACAATCTTTGCCTTTTGACATAAATCGTATGACAAATAAAGACAGCCGAATATTATTGGTATCAATGAACCGTGGATCCCAAATTTGTCGCCTTTCAAAAATTATTATTTGGATCATTTCCTTGGGTAATTCACTATCAATTACAAAGCCAATGTGATTATTGAGAGATCGTGCTCGTACTAAAATGCACATAAGCATTCCATGTGGGTCGAGTGTTCACCATCTTTACCTTAAATATGATGTTTCTTTAATTGAACATTTACATACAAAGCAAAACAGCTTAGTCCATTTCATGTTGTCATGCCCTAAAAGAAGTACTCAAAATAAATTTGCATGGTGGCAATCATTTTAGGGTGGATGTCAAATTATAAAACACTTAGGCCGCCCTCTCCCATAAGATGGGAGATTCAGAGATGTCACAAAATCATTCACATAAATAATCGAAGTCCTCATAAGTTTTGGTTTATATCTGTAACAACTCGAACGTTCACTTGCTTAAGTAAATAGTAGGTTAATATTTAACGGGTTTGGATTAATGTAAGGCGATTCGAGCTCGTTCGTGCATCGTTTCTAGTTCGGTTTTCTTCAAATAACAATATAAGGCGAGTGGATCTCCGGTCCTTATTACCAGACTTCCTATGGTTCATCATTGTGAGTGTTAAGCATAAATTGATCTTGATTGTGGTGATTTCAATGTGGTATGATTACGAGACTTTATACCTGGGTATGCTTGTGTTTGACGATGGTGGACTTTACTTCCAAAATATCACCAATCTACTCAGAGCTCCAAATGCTACGTCGGCAAGAAAAAGGGTCCTTCTGTTTATGAACGGTTGTTCTTGGTCATTGTATGAAATGACTAACGTGTGCTTTAGGAAATGGGCAAGAAAAGAAAGAGAAGGGAGAATTCAAGGAAAGCCAGAGAAGGGGACTCATTGTTTGTTGTTATGCAAGAGATAATAGCTAGAAACAACACTTTTTTTTTTTTGGTCCGTACCCAAAAAATCTTATAGTTGCGTACACGATACGACCTAAAAAAATGTTATTTTATCTCAACCCAAAAAAGATCAAGTGTGCTATAAAAAAAAAGTAAAAGGCGATGTGATTTCTAGATAAAAAGGAGTAGAATCCCATGTCGGTGAACAGGAGCACCAAATGAGGGGTGAAATGCGTAAGTCCCGTCTTGTGAAACTTCAATTGAACAGAGAAATTCGACCAAAAAAAAAAAAATTGCTTTAGAGAAGAACTATATGGAAAAACTGATATAGCATGAAACATTTAATATATTTATTTATAACTCAGTTGTCTCACATGAATGTACTCGAGTTTGGAATGATTTAATATTTCTCATGGTGAACATATCGAACGAGCCAATGAGATCTCTCTTGATGCCAACACGTGTGTGAGCTTCCATATCGGAGAATTGACTTGGTAATGTGTGAGCTATGTATGCATGACATTACTTCTGAAACATAAATTTGTTTAATTACGGATTT
This sequence comes from Rhodomyrtus tomentosa, assembly GCA_028455895.1. Classification (NCBI taxonomy): domain Eukaryota; kingdom Viridiplantae; phylum Streptophyta; class Magnoliopsida; order Myrtales; family Myrtaceae; genus Rhodomyrtus; species Rhodomyrtus tomentosa. The sequence goes on from JAPCWY010000010.1 coordinate 36,515,178, forward strand.
ATGTTGAATGCTCGCAGCATTCATTTTCAAATTTAAATGGGTGGTGGAGCATGGGATCCCACATGACTTTTTCATGAATTTGCCGTGATTTCTGCCGACTAAGTTCAATTTTCAACTCCCCGAAACGCAAAGTAAGGAAAGATCAGATTCAGATGGACCATTTTCTCCATCGTTAGTGGCAAGTGCTGTGCACATGATGACAGTCAATGCAAGCTTTAGCTTACGGAGAATTTGGACGGTTTAAAAGTACCTTAACCTGTACCAGTTCCGTACAAGACTTGACTTGGATCAGGCGGGCATGCGATGCTTCGTCTGAAAGAACTTGACGCAATACAGAAGGAGGAAACCAAGTGCTTTTGCTTGGAAGTGCCTCCAATGAAGATGAAGTTCTATCAGGCACAAATCTAGGATATGAGTAGACAACTGCTTTTGCCGCGACCTATACGTACCTCTCTTAGGAAAAATCTAATCGACAGGAACGACCTTAACATCATCCAAGACAGGGCCACACATGTGCCCATAATCGTGCAGCTTCGTGTGATAGTAAGCACTGAAAAATGTGATCCTTGTGCTGCCTGATACTGCCTGGAACTTGAGGCTCGCCGTCTTTGATCCGCCCTTCGAGGTGGACATGTACGGGACTTTGAGGGTTTCCTTGGTCGCGAATGCCTCAACCATCATCGACCCGTGGCACCCATTCTTGGCATCCCCGATGGTGAAAGTGAGGTTGTAGTACTTGTTGGGGACCGTCCGGATTATCTGTGCGATAGCGCTCTCTCTCCCTGCAACCAGCTCGATTGCAGCTAGCCCGGAGGGCACGAAGAAGTGTTTCCTGTCGATGTACTTGACTGGCTTCAGGGATTCAATAATCCACCCGGGCAACGGCGAGATCAAGTCCTGTTGCTTGGCGGGGAGGAGGACCCCGGTTGAGAAGTTATTGAACACGTGCGGGCCAATCTCGAAGCCTCCGTTCCTGATGAGATTACCTGAATGGATTGAGAAGGGGCGGACAAAAAGGAAAAAAGAAAATAGGTGAGTGATCCTCCTGGTTCATAAAACTAATGATCGTGAAGCTCGAACTAGATGCTCTTCTACATAACATTGTGCACGATCATATCAGTGACAATTACCCGGAGCGTACTTGAGCGGGAGCATCTCCTTGATGGCCACAGCATCCAAGATGGGCCCGCAGGTGGGGTCCTCCTGGATCCCAGGATTGTGGAAGGTCACCTTCACTGACTTGGAAGCAGCCCTGAAGGCCCAAGCATAGGTGTCCCCGCCATTGCTGCTGTACAGGGTCTGGATCCCCAGCTCTGCAGACTGGCCAGGGCCTGCTGAGACCCGCAACACTTCGTCCTGCGCACAAGTCCTTGTGGCGCCAAACGTGAGGGTATAGACGGACCCTGGCTTGGCAATGAGATACTGAGAGACGGATGCCTCGTTGCCGAGCCGCACCGCGTGGATCCCGCGCGGGATTGCCAGGAAGAAGCCGCCTGGTTGCGGCCCGCCGGAGACAAACTCAACCAGGCCATCGATCTCCCACTTGGGCAGCGAGTGTTTCCCTAGGATCACTGTCTTCTTGAGGTTGCTTGGCTTGGGGGCTTCCTCAAAGTCCCCATTCGGAAGGAGTCCTGAAATGTAACGAGCAGAAAAAAGGGTCTCTGTCAGCGAGGGAATCAAGACTCTCGCTTTTTTCAAGTACTGAGCTCAGAGACCAAAGGATCACCAATCTGCTCTGTGCCCACTACGGTATGTTAGCAAGAAAAAGGGTCCTTTTGTATATGAACGGATGTCCTTGCTCAATGCACGAAATGACTAATGTGCGTTAGGAAAAGGGCAGAGGAAAGAGAGAGGAAGAGAAAGAAAAGGGCTCACCATCCAGGGGGAGAGTAACAGCTGTGGAGACACAGAGAATATTGAAGAGAGGGAGAGAGAATGCAAGGGGGAGAGAGAGAAGGGGACTCATCGTTTGTGCTTATGCAAGAGACAGTAGCCAGAAACAACGGTATTCTTATAGACAAGATACAACCTCAAAGAAATGTTTGTTTATGCTCAATCCAATGAGATCAGATAGTGCAAGGAAAAAGCAAAAGCGACGTGATTTTCAGACAAAAAAGAAACAGAATCCCAAGTGGGCGGACGGGAGCACCAAACGAGGCGTGAAATGTGTCGATCTGTCTTGTGAATTTTCAAAGGTGACTTGAACTTGATCACAGTTTTCCACACACGCAAATCGGCAAATGGGTCTTTTCATTGGGTGCCGTGGTGGTGGTGTGTGCGACCCCACATGACTTTTCACGAATTTGCCGTGATTTCTGCTGACTAAAATTCATTTTTAATCTCCTGAAACCAAAAGCCGTCAGGTCTCAGGAAACTTCCCTGAGTTTGATAAAGGGCAGATCAGATTCGTAGGGACCGTCGTCGTTAGCGGCAAGTGCTGTACACTTGCTTACAATGAATGCAAGCTTTGGCTTACCGAGGATTTGGATTTGGATGATTCAGTACCTTAACCTGTACCCGTTTCGTACGAGCTTTGACTTGAATCAAGCGGGCATGCGATGCTTTGTCTGAAAGAACTTGTCACAATACAGAATGAAGAAATCAAGTGCTTTTCCTTGGAAGTACCTTTGGTGAAGATGAGATTTTTATCAAGAACGTGGTTCAGGTTGGCATTCTGGAATGATGAACAACATTAAAGTTCTACACTTGCATAACTAACATGGGACATTAGAGAGCTTTTATGCAGAACAGAAGCATGAACGAAATTGCGATCGCTTTTGCTTTGCAGATAGCACTCCATCCCTTCTCAAAGAATTCGACTCACAAAGACATCGTTCATGAAAGAAACAGACCGAAAGTCACTGGATAAGCAATCAATCGAATTGATGGCATCATCCAACTTTATGTCGCCAGGAAATTCTGAAGACATCTTCAGAGCACACCACACGAAACGGAAAAGAAGAGAAGCAATAAGAAGAAAGAAGAGTAGCGGAGTTAAATGAATTTCACAGACAATTGACATTCATCAACCAAACATTGTTTTTTTGATCTTGAGCATGGGACTTCAGCAGAACTGGGGAAGTGATATCTTTGATAAGCGAAAATCGAAACTTTTTTCTTCAGGAACTCAAAGGAACTTCTGCCTGGCAATGCAACACATGGTTCATTCGGCGCGGTGTGACAGCTGCTGGACGTAAATGAAGACAGTATAAGAAACATTATTTCAAAACATCAAACATCAAATTTTAACTCATAAACGTGTCAGGAAAAGAGGGGCAGTTTGCTTATACCGATAAATCAATCATTTCATCTTCCTTCCATCGATATAAATCTCTGGGATGTGAGCGATCTTGCTCCAATCTTCTCCGCTTCTAGAAGCAATTCTACTGCTCAATTCCGGGCAATCATCTATCCACAGCTCTCTCAAAGTGGCAATGCGGTGAATTCCATCTGGTAAGGAGGACAATCTAGGACAGTCATCAATCTTCAGTTTTCTCAGAGAACAACAATTTTGCAGCCACTCAGGCAATTTACTCAAGTTGGGGCAATGCGCAACATCTATCCTCTGCAGTGTTCTTCCAGAACCTTCGAGCCACCCAGGAAAAGAAAATATCTTTGGTAATCCCACAAACATCAAGGTTCGAAGCTTCAACATGGGGCGTGGTTCATCACTTTTGCCTTCTGGCAGCTTCAAGTTGTCGCAGTTGCAAATCCAGAGATTCTCCAATGCCTTCAAGTTCTTGATGCCTTGTGGTAAGGACGCCAACTTCGGACAACCTCCAATGAACAACTTACGGAGCGACGCGAGTGATTGCATATCATCGAACAAGGCCTCCAAATTCTTGCAGTCTCCAATGAATAGACATCGCAGAGAGGTCAAGCATCCTATTCCGCTCTCCGGGAATCGCTGCTGTTTCGTGGTTATATCCAAAAAGCGGAGGCTGACCATACTCTTGATGTTTGCTGGCAATTCCTCCAGTTCCTCGCACCCAGCAAGTCCTAAGCTCTGCAGATTGTGGAGCTCGCAGACCGAATTGGGGAGTTTCTTGATGTTGCGGTTGCCACATAGATGAAGAAACCTCAATTGCTTTAGAGTGCCGATGAAACTAGGCAGTTGGTCAAAGCTAGAGTCATGTAGATATAGCACTCGCAAGGTCTTGAATCTCAAAATGCACTTCTCTAGAAAGGACTCCCCCCTGGGACCCTCCTTTTTTATCGGAAACATGACGGTGCGGATGCCGCTGAGTTTGTCCAAGTAGCCAGCATCTTCTTGTAGAAGAGATGGATCAGAAAATGATATATGCCGAGTCGTCGAGGAAACATCCTCGTCCCGCGTGCGAATGTTCAAGTTGAATGACTCGGTTTGTGCCACCGAAATGGCCAGCTCGTGTATGAGGTCATGCATTTTGAAGGTCAAGAACAGATAGTCTTCCATGACATCATCGAAGAAGGATCTCGACCACAGCTCCTCCCAGTACTGCTGTCCAATCTCTTCCAGCTCCTGATTATTTCCACTAGATTGGATAAGCCCGTTCGATATCCACAGTTGAATCAGTTCAAGGCTGTTGAACTCATAGTTCTTCGGAAATATCGAGCAATAAGAGAAACACGGTTTCAAGTAAGATGGCATTAGATCGTAGCTTATTCTCAATGAAGGTAAGATTTCTGTTTCTAGTTGCCATATCTCACTATCTCTTACAGATTCCCAGGGCCTCGGGTCGTCTTTTGAATACAACAAGCTTCCCAAAGTTTTGACTGCCATGGGATTACCCCCGCACTTGCTCACGATTTCCTTGGCAATAACCATAAGTTCCGGGTGATTCTCCTCTTGCCCTTGATCAAATGCGCACTTAGTGAACAAAGTCAAAGAATCCTCCGACGAAAGCCTGGACAAGTTATACGGGGGGACAGGGCCCATGATTGAGGCGACAGATTTATTCTGTGAAGTCACGATGACTCTACTCCCTTCAGAAACGCCTTCTAATAGATCTCTCAGTCCCACCCAATCCTCCCGCCTTAATTCCCAGACATCGTCCATTACGAACAAACACCTTTTGTTCTCCACAAGGCTTCTTAGATCATTTTGCAGCATTTCAAGGCTCCAACTATCACGGTTTGCTTCACGATCAAGAGACTGGATGATGTCTCTTATTATCTTTTTAACTTCGAATTTCATTGGCATGGATAACCAAACTTTGAGTTCAAAATGCTCATTTACCTTACGATCCATGTATACCAATTTAGCAAGAGTCGTTTTTCCAATACCTCCTATGCCAACAATCGGAACGACAACAATCTTTCCAGCTCCACCATCACCTGATCTCATCAACAGGTCTATTAACTTTTTCTTGTCTTCGCTTCTTCCAATCACATTCAAAACCGGCACAAAAGAATGAGTTTCCTTCCGCTGAACTATAGCCTTTTCATAAACATTGGTTGACAAGCTGAGCTCAGTTTTCTCTTTATCGATCCCATCAAGCCTCTCCCTCAGTTCTTTCATTTTATGTGCCATCTTAAACTGGAAAATGAAGTTGGATAGCCATGAGAACAAGTAGCGTACCTTCCTTTTGAAGGTCAAGTGCTCGGTTGACCTCACCCGCCTCTGCAAGGCCTTCGCTTCAAATTCGTCTAGCACATCCTCGGCATCGTAGCAGAAGTTCTTAAGCCTCGACAGCCAATGCCTCACAGCTTCCTCTTTTGTTTGCTTCTGCTCAGCATCTGCGAGCACCTTCTGGATCGTATCTAGCATCTTCTTGAGCTTTTCTCGGTCGTCCTTGACCCCCCATACCAGTTGAATTTCTTCGAAGGCCGAAGAAGTTAGTTTCCCCAGAAGAGGTCCGAGGACGCTAGAGGCGACCTCAGTCATGGTTTGTGAGCGGTGTTACCAGTTTTGGAGGAGGTTTAACCTAGCCATTATGCAGGAACTAAAGTAGTTATCAGAAGAAGGTTACCTGAGAGGCATGATTTTGCTAGGTTCTATAGGTGAGCCATAGGAATATACATAGTGCAATGTAGTATGGACAACGTTATTCCAAACTGTTGCATAGTTCACTTGATTCTTGGTGGAAATCAGCAAGCAATTCGATGCTGTCCCTCATAGATTTGGAATACCTTCCTCTGTTGAAAGAAAAAGCAAAAGTAGCCTGAATTCTTGCTGCCTTTCTCTTTAGTCTTCACAACATTCCTTTCTTTGTCCTCTTTTTCTCATAGGATTCAAATGTGCACAGAGAAGAATAAGCACCCTTTGCATTTCATTGTTTAATCCCTGTAGTAGATGCCCCCCATTTCGTCCTCCCACAAGAATGAGAACGATTGGTTTGGAAGCATATGTTGTTTCCCCTCCACAATTTGGAAAATTGGAAGAAGACTTTCTGAATACTACAAAATAATCGAAGAAATTCTAAAAGATTCCGAGTGTCGATAAATGTATCGCTGCAGTTGAATATTAAATAAGCGTCAAATTTCCCACGCTACGACAAAAGAACATGGAGTAAAAAATGTAAACATCAATTCAAATTACTTCATGATGTCCCTGATTTGAATTAAGTCTCCTGTCCCACACATGGATGACGAATAGAGTAAGCTGGATGCAAGGTAACAAACCCATTGCCATTTTTGCATGAAATGTAGAATGACAAGAAGATTTCATGACTGATGGTTAAAAAGCGACACTCCGTTTTATACTCGATGCACATGAAGGATTTCTGGTGTTAGAAAGAGTTGTGAGAGCGCCAGCACCTCAGGTTTGGCATCTACCGTCGTCGACTCTCATGTTTGGCAACTATCGTCGTCACCGCACATTCCAATTCGTGCTGATGAGGTCTGCAATCGAAATGCCTCAGACCACGGTAGTCACTACAAGTCTCGAGTAGGTGGGCAAAGACAAATTTCCTGACTATATCTCTTATCCATAACAGAGGTTAGTTATGGTATCATTCACAAACCACATTGTTACATGAAGATATCGAGCGTCGGACACTGACATCACGCAACAAAATTTGAAGTACTTCACGACTTATAGAGAGTTGTTAGGCAATAGGACAGGCATAACTCGAGGAATTTTCGTATGAACTTTATATGTAAGCCGGGACATGGCTTTGTCGCTATATGCCACACTACATCCTAGTTGACAAGGCATTAGATACGGAAGAAGGCAGACACCTCATGATGGTCGACATTCAAGATTCAGGGCGGGGTTTGACGATGAAGTTTCGACGACAACCAGCTGACCTCCTGTCCGAGGCCACGCCTGAAACTTCTTGTCTGTTTCTTCCAACCACTCTTTGCTGGCAATGATTGTTGGAGTGTGATTGTCGAATACTAAAACAGAACAGGGAGACAGAGAATTGAACCGATACAACTACTCACACACCCTATAGTGCGTTATTAGACAAGCAGACCAAATTTTAGGAAGACTTCATAAAAACATGATATTCAAGGCAGGACATGCCTATCACCAAAAGCCAGTTGCTATTTGCCACACTAGTTGACAAAGCAGTAGATACAAAAGGTAGAGATCCGAGACCATTAAGATTCAAGATTCAGGGCGGGATTTGACGATGAAGTTTTGACGGCTGATAGGATTCATAACAACTGGTGGACCTGCCGTCCTAGGCCATGCCTGAAACTTCTTGTCCGTCTCTTCCCACCATTCTTTGCTGGCAACGGTCGACGGTGTTGTTCCTGAATACTCAAACGAACAGGAGGGAAATGAAAATTACACAGCATTCATATTCACGACTTTCTGGTCAACAGATGCATCCAAATACAACAGTCAAACAAGACAATCGTAACTGTCACTTGCCTCCAAATATCTTCTTGTCGGCAATATAGTAGTCAGCTGCAAATGCGAGTGCAAATGATCCAAGCACAGCAGGTATTATGTACTTGGCCGGCATTTTCCAACTGAAAAAGAAAATGGGATGGAAAAAATAGAAGAATGAATAGATACATAGGCGAGAAAGAGTGATCACGGTATGTACATACATAAAGAGGGGCCCGAAGATTGTGTTTAGGACGTTCATTCTCCATTTTTAGCTGATTTCTTCTTTCTGACAGAAAGAGAACCTTAAAACTACAGATGCTCTTAGTCTCCTATAACATTGCGCAAATTGGCGATCTATCAAGCACTTACCTGAAACCCGTATGGGTGATAGGAAAAGCATTGCAAAGAAGGGGCAGACAAGGTTGTTATTGCATTGAACAAAAGAGAGGGGAAAAAGCTTCATGATGATGGATGGAAAACACAGATACCAAACTGAGACTTTAACAGGAGAATCCTGATTACGATATCTAGTGCTAAGCATGCCTAGCTCTTTCCCTGCAACAATTTCAATGATCTCGAACACAAGCATTCCATAAGATTTAGAATGTACAAGTAGAAACTATGACTCCCTCAGACTAACTGAACAAAGCCGCACCAATCAAATTCAAACAACCCGAGAACATAAATTCTGAGAGAAAATCTACAACTAATGAAACTATGTTGCAATCTCATGCCAATTACTAGACATTATTACATTGACCATGACGGAGCAACTTTTTAGACAATCATAACCCAACCAGGTCTGAGCCATTTCGAGGACCCATCTCTAACCTCAACTTTATCTTGCCTGTTCTTTCCTAATTCCCAAGATCCTACAGCTGCACGGCACTTTTGAATTTCCGAAATTCCTCATCTTTACTTAACCATCCCTGCCACAATCTCAAAGTAAGCCAACCCAGCAAGTGCCCACACACGTTTCAGTGAAACCTATTAGGATTTCGACCTCTCCCCCACACACCCAGTAAGAAGAAGTAGCTCAAACCTAAAGTTCCAACAGCTGCACAACACTTTTGAATTTCCGAAATTTTCCTCATCTCGACTGAACCATCCCCGCCAATATCTCAAAGTAAGCCAACCCCGCAAGTGCTCACACACGTTTCAGTGAAACCTACTAGGATTTCGACCTCTCCCCGCACACACCCAATAAGGAGAAGTAGCTCAAACCCAAAAACCATCCCCAAGTTATCTCTGCATTTTCCCACAAAAACCCAAACAAAGAGCTTTCGAGCGAGCTATAAATACACCACAAGACGAAAATTCTCACTTACCTGAGACCAGACCACGTAGAGCCTTGCTCCGAAGTACGTCTGGAAGAAGAAAGATGACTTTACCAGAACCCAACCTGCTTCGAGTTCCTCTTGGTAGCTTCTCGAGCCTTCCCTATATGTTGCCCCGTGTATCGCTGCTGCGACAGACAAACCGATTCTTTGGTTTTTTATTCTGTGGTCCCCGTGCCCATGAGAAGTAGCTGTAGCCATTGTCTAATGAGATGAGGTTCATTGATCACGGTAGCCACATTAATCTCGACGCGTTTCAGCATAAGCCTAAACTTATATTAAAGAGAAATCAATAGTCACATATTGAATGTTACCGAGCCACATGTAAATTACTGGCCACATGAAAATTTCACTTTCGTGTTTAAAGTTACTTTGTATCTTGAAAGTTACTTTGACTTAAAATTAAATCACTAATCACCTGTTATGTTAATCCCATATAAAATGTGCCTACCCTTTATAAAAAATTATTTTGTTAGTGAGTTTTAATAGTTATTCTTTTATGACAAGGTTTATGTGATTTGTACCAATTTCATCGTACGGTTTTCTTTTTTCCTTTATCGAGTTTCAAAAAGTCTTTGCAAGAATTCTAAATAAATTCACACGTTATATTTATTCACTGAAAACTAAATATGAATAAATAATTTGCTCCAATCAAGTCTCGTCATTAAAACAGGAGTGAGTCGATTTATTTAGCTCAAGAATTTAGAAATTTTTGCGAAAAAAAAAAGAGAAAAAACTTTTGATTATGAGATTCACCGATTCACCAATAAGCTCCCCGCCTAAAACGGGCATTGTTTTACGAAGGAAATCGATGGGAGAACTAAGTAGGTGTAGGATTCAAATTCATGGTATTGTTGGAATCAACCATATTACATTGACAAGAGGCTCCAAAGCAGTAGCCACGAGAATGGAATGAATTAATCACATCCGGACAATTCTAAAGAAAGCTACTCTACTTGCTCTTGTCAGTCAAATGTAGTTGATGAACATAACATTTTTAGTAATAATGTAGAAGGATTTCCAGATGTTATATCCTGTTGGAGAATGTCATTCGCCTTCAGGCCTCGAAACTTGCCTCCATCTCCATCCGAATACGAAGAAGGTAAGGGAAAACAAACGGGGAGGAGAGAGAACTGAAAGCCCTAGCTATACATCAGAAGGATTCAACTAAGTAATTTACGTGAACCCAGATGGGGTACCAACACACTTAGGAAGAGGACTCATCAGAATGTCCCCCCCAATCTGAGCAACACTTGAAGAATGAAAGAATTGGGTATGGAGTGACAAAATTGTGGGAACCATGACCAGCTTCTCCTGCATTCTGAGCAGAATGTATGTGCCATAACTACTCAACGAATGCTTTGAAGCCTGGGAAGTCTTTGAGCTCTATGTCCAGCCGTCACTAGCGTTATGCCAGTGCGTCCTGAACCCATGTCATCTTCATACTCCTGAAGGATCAGCAACCTGCAGCTTTTAAAAAGTTGTCATATGGACTTGAAGCAGGTAGTCTGAAGAAGCTCGGGTTATGCTGGTATTCAGTCGAACAAAAAAAGGCAGTGCCAACGGTAGGTTTCTGCATATCGGCATCCTGATCATTATCTAGGAAAGGATTGCCAACCTGCAATTTTTCGCCGGTTGAATATGTTAGAAGCTGGCATTTCTAAGAGAAACTACAGAGAAAATGTAAGGGGCCTTGGAAATTATATTGACTCAAGTACCCTGAGGCTGTGGATGTACCACCATTCGATGAACCACAAATTGAGTACCTCGATATTGTGCTGCCAGTTTCGGCTTAATCTATGATGCCTGTGCCTTGTGGCTTCTCTCTTGGAGAGAAGAAGACACAAGGCAAATAGAAAGAAGGCACCAGGGCTTTCATGGGTACGTAAAAAACATGTAGACATATTATGCTACTTAAGTTATGAATCACTTTCCGACCAAAAAAAAAAAAAGTTATGAATCACTTACCCTGTGGTTTTGAGTACCCATCTCCGCAGGAAAATGAGATCCCATTTTCACGTCATTATTCTTTTGCAAAGTTAAATTTCTCAAGCTTTCGTGTTTCTGCTGGACACTCATCAAGTTGGACATTTTCTGCTGCTTTCCTATGAGAAGTGCCTCACAGTGCCGTGCGACATCCTTGTAAGGTGCATCTGGGGCAGTTGAAACAGATAGTCTCCCTACTTGATGTGCAGTCTCTAGTACCTGAAAATTGGAGACCCAAACCAACATCATGGAAGGAAAGGACTATTACAAAAGTCAAAACTTTGCAGAATCAATAACTGTCAGTTCCATATTAGTAGCTAAGTAATAATACAGATCACATACAGATTCTAGAAGTTGATCTATGCTCAAGAGATTGGGTACGCCCAAGGCAATGTCCTCTAAATTCTGTTTAGTTTGACTTTCAAATGAATCCGTAAAAGCATCATCTTCCATAGGTAATAAAGGAGGCTGTTGGATAGAAAAGAAAAACAGAAATTGACGTTAATGTCATTGATATAAAAAGAAAGTAAATATAATTGGCCACAAGAATTACATTATCATGAGATTTGCTCGTTCTTGATTCAAGCTGAAATGTTTTGCATGGAGAGTCCGTGAATGATTGGGACCCCAGAGGACAGACATCATCAGGCAAAAATTCACTGAGAAGTTGCTCCCTAACGATGGACAGCTCAGACTGCGTAAAAGATGTCAGAGCTCAAGCAATATGTCAATATAGAAAGCATTTATTAACATTCAGGTGATAAAGGATATCTAGAAGTTACTTCCGGCAAGTTGCCCAAAGTCTTCAAAATTACAGAAGCACAGGATTCCCTTGTTTGATCCTCTGTGAACTGAATGTGAGAGAGAGATTTTAAGGCAGCGGCATCATCTTCTGCTGATCCATAAACATTGGTTTGATGTCCAGATCCAGTGTCTACAGCCTGTAACTTGCGATCTTCAACTAACTTCAGAAACGGATCGGCCTGATTCCAGCACAAAAAGATTATTAGACCTAATAAAGTTTACTTGCTACTGACGTCTTGATTGGACACTTGAGGAAGATGGAAAGAATCTCTTTTGTAAAAACAAAGACTCCAGAATTTACATGATAAGAGTGTGGTATGTGATAGAACAAAAGGTAATTTTCGCATGAAGAACTCCTTGGAAGATAAAAATTATGTAATGGTTGAAATAAAACTCGCACCGTTCTTTCTGTAAGTGCTATCTTGGCACAATGAACAAGTGGAGCAATTCCATAAGCTACCGAAGAGAATATGATCATTGAAGTAGACAATGTGAAAAGGGACCTCCGGCGGGATGGTGGCAATGGTCCTGGCGAATGAAGCGTATGAGCAACATTTAGAGTGACATATAGCATACGTTTTACTAAAAGTTAAGCTCATCCAAGCCCAACATTTTAGTATGGCATAACCTATGTCTGCGTCTTCATGATTATAAAAAATTACAGGGAGCCATTACAGTGGTATCTTAACTTCTCTTTCAAATTATATACGAAACATGGACAAAAGAATTCTTTCCGTTCTTTTTCAAATATTGACCTGAAGCAAGCAAAAGAACCTCCTGACTACAATGATCATTGTCATCTCAGCATAGGCACAGAGACATCTACAGTTTTTTCAATTCAAGAAATAAAGAATAAGAACTATTAATTGATGCAAAGTCAAATCAGTTGGCTGAGATAGAAATTATCAGCTTTAAACATAGAAATCAGGTAAGTTATGGAACCTGAAACTATGGCATTTCCGGTCCCATAACGAAGAGACAATCAGCCTCATAGGGACAATTCTCAAATCAAATTGACATCGAGTAATTCTACCTTGAATCTTATCATGGTAATTGGTAAGGCATGGGAAAATCAACAACATTCTAAGAAATCAAAGCTAGCAAAGCCACAGCAAGTCACGAAACATTGCCCAGCAGTTTAAGCCACAGCAAGTCACAAAACATTGCCCAGCAGTTTAAACTGCTGGAGAACGTTAAAATTAAGTCTTGCAAGCTAAAGAGAACCTACAAAGAAATATTTTCTAGAGCTTCATTGTTGGTTATGCTTTAAAGGGGCTTTCTTATGTAGTCCAAGCGGTTCAGTCCTACCCACATTTAAAGCATCCATCATTTTCAATCAACCTTGCTTAACATAACAAATCGAGCGACACTATATTTACAGCATCCATCATTTTTCAATCAACCTTGCTTAACATAACAAATTTAGCATCACTAGACCTTTTATTTGACATCAGTAATTGCAAGAACAATCATTCATAATACTAGGCACATAAAAACTGATTGTCGTCACAAAGGAAAAGAAATATCAATCCTAGTCCGGTAAAACCATAAATAATGCACAAGATAAAAGTTAGTAGATGACCTCCTTCTTTGAGAGAAATATGACGCAAGGAAAAACCAAGCTGGAAACTTCGAACCAGTGCCTCATTGCTGGAATTCTGCAAGTAAGACAAAAAATATATGAACAGAGTCTATAGATGTTATTCATCAAACTAATGCCATGCAAGTACTAAAATACAAACATTTACATTTTTTCAGGCCAGTTACTACAAGCATTTATTGTGGAGGGGTAGTGTATAGATAGATAGATATATATATATATACTTATTTATTTTTACAAATTTATCTCTTTTCCCTCCCTTGATTCTGCTTGTATTTTTATGATTCTTTGGGGTTCATCGACCGCCGACCCAAACTAGTTTGGGATAAAGGTGTTGTTGATGTTGATGTTGAGTTACTACAAGCATTTACATTGACGGACATTGTACATGAAATCATTCATCACAAACTCGAAGTACAAAAAGTACGCAACTTCATTACCGATCTGTTATTATTATGTGTCAATGACCAAATTATCACAATTCATCACAGAGCCAACGGTGCCTGATGTGGAACGAAACCTGATTCAATTTGTTTGCTATGTCCAAATGTCCTAAGACTGCCACCAGTGTCCCAAAATAAAAAAAAGTAAGAAAAGCTGAATTGTTCCTAGAGTAAATGACCAGAAATTTATGGTCCAAATCGTGCTCATCATGTTAAGTATGCCGCACTTACTTTTCTTGATATCTTTCCGCACATACTTGATAAACAAAGATTTTTTTTTTTTTGACAAACAAGATTACACAATCCGAACTTAGTAATACCATATTCCGGTTTTCTAAAACTTGTAAAAACAACATCTAAGTCTTTTTCCATGGAGAGCAACCACACCATGAAGAAAGTCTTTTGCCATTAAGTGGGACTGGTTCGTGAACTGCAGTAATTTTTTCAATGGTGTGACAACATGAATATAAATGATGAGAAGGGATTTGCATGACATCAGACACATAGCGCTATACAATCTGAGAGATGGAACTAAGTGATACCTTGGCTCTAGAAAACAGCAATACAAGGCTGTATGTATGCGTAATAGCTTCAAAATTTTCAGGCATGTTTGCTGGGGAAATAGACTGCGCCCAAATGGATGAAAGTAACAGAGTGATCTGGCGGCTACTCAACCTGAGAGGAACAGAATCCTGAAGTCCAAAAAACTTAAAAACTGTCATCTCATGCATATAGGAAATATGTATTGCTATGCCTAAATAAAAATATTCTTCATCGTGCAAAAATGACCAAATTGATATATGAGAAAATACCATTGCATCTTCAGTTAAAAGTTAGAATTGCACACAAGAGAAAATGATGCTAAGTTGGATTATAGTCGTCTATCAACATATCGACAAAGTGGTCCGATTCACGTTCAAGTTGAAGACCCGTTTATTACAGATAAGGATACTACTGCACCATAAAGCAGCCAGATGAAAGACTCGATGAAACAAAAAATGGGGTGGCCATAGTTATCAAGGCGCTGCCTAGGCGACACGGCGACCTAGGATGCGCAATGTGTCCTGTCGCCTTGCTGGTTCTCCTCAAGGCTGGCGCCTTGGTTGTCTAGGGGTCACTTTGTGGACGCCTAGGCGACACCTTGGACATTTCTTTTAAGTGATGATTTTTTCCATTTCTATCGATTGTAGTATTTGTATTTCGATGATTTCACTCCATAACAATAAAACCCATTTCTTATATCTCTCAACCAAATTAAATTCACGTATGAAAATACTCCAAAGGCAACAACTATTTTTTAAAAAATTTAGCTATATTGTCACCTTATTGCCTTGCGGACGACTAGGCGGGCGCCTAATCGCCTAGGCGTTTTAGAAGCCTCTAGCTCGCCTTGTCGCCTTAACAACTATGGGGGAGGCCAAGATTTGTCATTTCGCATCAGTCTAAGACTGATTAGATAAGAGCACAAACTTTGAGTTTCTTAGCTTCAGAAATTTCATGTGGTCAATAAATGGCATAAGGAAGCTACCCTTCAACAAAACCAACACGAGAACTGACAGATGTAGATGCATCTTCAAGACTCACCAATTCCTTCTTTAACTTGCTCATAGGATTTACATCTGTATCCAGTGGTACAGAAGGATTTCTGATGCTGTATGCTCGACTGTATGTCGACTTCAATCTGCTCAGCATCCCAATGTTGTTATTTCTTGTATCCTCCTCACTTTTTTCTTTATCATCCTGAGGAGAGTGATCTCTCGACAGAACCTTCTCGTTTCTCAGCTTCTCAAAGAGGGCAGCGGAAGATGAAAATACTGAGACAGTTCTTGAAAGCGTCCTCGGAAGGTCTGGCCCCTTCTGGGACTCAGAAACAACAGAAGATGGGCAGGGGCAAACTGAAGATGGAACAAGAACAACTGAAAAGATGCGGTGAGCGGCAACTCTTGTTTCATGGTCTGGATGCACCATAGCTGGCAGTAATTGATGGAATAGAGCCTCTGGGAATGCCTAAAAGAGGAGGAAGTAAACTTCATTTATCAAGTTTTGACCCCCCCCAAAAAAAAAACCCATCATTTATCAAGATGAAACTGGCAAAGACATAATAATGAAATACTTAAACTCAACTTCTTGCCTTATTCTGATATGTCATATTTGGTAGAGAAGCAACAATTTGGGCAGTGCGATAAACAGCAGAAATTGTTGTTCTGGCTATAACTGTAATGGTGGAGATATTCTCCAGCATGACAGCCATAACATCAAGTATTGGACCTGCATCTCCTACCTGTCACAATGTCAATGCAGTCTATAATCCAACATCGTGTACAAATTATCTGTCCAGGAAAAAGCAATAGAAGCATCGCGAATAGCATAAAAAACAGATCGATAAGCATTACTGAGAAAGAAAAGTGGTAAACGGAAAGCCAGCCTCACAAGCAAACAAAAAATTGACCAAATAGAGGGTGCAAAACTCAGAGAGTAGAACCTTAAGAGACAGTTGGACCAGACACTCATCCACGACCTCTTGGAATTTTCTGTTCCATTTAATTACATCTGCTCCCAAACTAGCATCATCAAGCGAGCAGTGAATACTTTTCCTCAGATGCCTCACGACATCACTTACTGCACCTATAATGGCTACTGAAGGTTCAACCTTTGCATGCTGAGCCAGGAAGGTTGTCACCTCAACGATGTCAATCTGCATACTGGGCTGTTTAAGGACATTTCGATGATCAAGATGCTTGATTAGTATGGACAGCAAAAAGTGTGTACTTTGACCTGTGAGGAAAAATAAAAACAGGATCTGTCATGGACAAAAAAGTAAGTTTGCAGATTGGCAAAAATCTCTGGCAATGGGCTTCTATTGCAATTAATAAATCCAATTACCAGAACTCTCCATCAAGATTTGCATCTCCTTCAGGACAGGAAAGGCGAGACCATGTTCTGAAGACCACGAATTTCCATTATCAAAGTAACGGAACAATGATTCTAATACTCGCCGGATTGTGGTCGCCTCCTTGGCTAGCTTGGCCATGTTATGAACACAAACTCGGGACCAAAAGCAAGGGTTCTTCGCATCCCTATTGGCATAAAAAGGAGAAATAAAATTCTAGACTGTTCTTAGTTACAAATTACGACAAAAGCAAATACGTAATATCAATTCCATTTCATGAGAGATTACACTGTCGCATTTACTTCTCCTTTGTCATTAACAAGGTTCTTCCAAGAAGGAACCCTGATTGTGACTTCTGGTGATGCAGAGACATGACCCTCATGTTTTAGCACTTCTTGTACCCAACGATTCTCAGAACCTTGCTTGTTTGGGTCTTCAGAGACTTTCTTAGCATGCCCATAATTTTCCAAGACCACAGAGACCACCTTAATAGTGAAAGGGAAAAGAGAAAGTAAATACGTAGTGGCAACAGACTTGTAGGTTTGTAAATAAATTTGGCGGTTGTCATTTGCAATATGGCAAAGATGCTAGGAGGATTTTGCATTTAAATCATAGAGACAATTACTCTGACAGAAATAAACCCTTGAGGATCATCATATGCAGGCCAGCATAATTTGATCCAAAGCTTTAGTTGCAACGTGTAGTGGGAGGGAATAGTCAATATTGACATTTAATGAAAAAAGAACTATTGTGGTCGAGTTTGAAGTTGCATAGTTGGACAGGATGTTTTAAGGTACAAAGTTGTGCAATGATGAGTAAATTGTGATCTAAAGCTTTTGTTAGCACAGATGCGATCTAAAGTTTGGCATGAAGCTTGAAGGTACAAAGTATGTAAAGGGTTCTACATATGCAAGCATTCTGTTTAACAGAATAAGAGTGTGGGTGGGGCAAAAAAAAAAACTCAAAAAAACAGCTCAAAAAAAAAAAAATCCTATCATCAAGACGTGAACTTCATGCAGATGCTGAGAAATGTGGACTTGCAATGAGTATCGGCGAATTCTTCAGGCAACAGTCAAGAAAAAGCTTCGATATACTCACATTGTCAAACTCGCCTGAAAAATGTGAATATTCACCCATGAACCATATCTGCACAAGAATACGTCAGATTTAGTGCTTCAGCGCAGATTGCAAGGCAACACTTGAATGGTCATTAAAACCAATGAATAGCAAGGTGATTACTCAAACTTTAAGAATGCATACAATGGAATTACCGCTACAAGCTAAACATCCCCTGTCAGTCCAAAATAGAATATCATATCTTACAAGCAGATCAAGCATCCATATATTTTACAAATCTAATTGAATAATGCTCCAGATTATCCCACAGGTATCAACATCTTAAGGCTAGGTACAAATACCAACCAACTCACTCTCATTGTGAGTCCTACACTATCCTCAATTTACTCCAATAGACTATGGGTTCCTTGCTATGTCCTTCATCGACTACAATAATAGTTACAGCTCTAAAAGTGCAAACCATGTCCCTCAATCACAAACCACGTTCTTCCTTTGCTGGCATGGCTAAGAAGAACATTTTTCAAATTCGCTTGATTCAAGGCCATTTCACGGTCCATAAATTTGCTCTCAGTTGGGCCAAATCCTTAAAAGAAAACTCCATTTATCTATATGGAGTGGGTGTCACCTAGAGATCATACAACATTTTCACTCCAATCTATGTGGGACAAGGGCTTCAGATCATGAATCTTGACATTCTACCACCATCCTTGATTCACCAGTCGCAGAGATGGGAAGTCCCAGAGGCTATGGACCCACAATGAATGGTGTCAGTCTCAAACAAGCCACCACCAGACGAGTCAAAGATATGAGCATGAACAAATTTACCTTCACAGCCCGATAGTAACTTCTTCGTGCAATCATAAAACTAATTCAAAGGTAAAGGGAGTGCTTCTCTAGAGTTCTCGGAGACTAAAATGACATTAAATGGCCCTTTGCCACTTTATACTCTCCCAAAAGAGGCTTCAATAAGTGAAATAGAAGGGAGCTAATGGCACGATGCCACTGGATCAACTTCCGCTTGAGGAAGCTTCATAACCAAGTTCTACTGATGACTTAAACTGAAATGGGCGGAAGAGAGAAGGAGAGAGGTCTGTACCCATGTTCATGTGGTGAACAGTATTACAATTATTCAGTCTCTCCTCTTTCCATTTGATCAGAAGATACAATATGGTTAATATACCATCAGTATCTTTATTCCCATTAGCTCTTTCTCTTCACAAATATAAGGTCAAATGAAACCTTAAGGTTACGCAAGTAACTGGAACAAAAGAACATACCATAGAAGAAAGTGCCTGTAGACCAGCAGCACGTAAATGCTGTGCTCTCTCATCTTGGCCAAGTTCTTGAGCTAACTGACAGAGCTTTGGAATAAAGCCTTCTAAGTTAAACATGTAGGTGCCATCCCTCTACAAAATCAGAATAATTAACAAAAACTTTGATTCTCACATGAAGACCCCGACAAGTAATACTTATAATCTAGAGTGAAGTTTACATATCTACCATTGGAACTCACTTGATTATTTACAAAGTCAAAAAGATTCTGACATCCTATTAGTTGCATTTCATCCTGTCTTGTTTGATCCAGCAAAATGCTAATTATGCTCAGTAGACTATTTGCAAAGAGAGGCCTGTAACATAAGTTTAAGGTTAGAAAGCACACACATTGTCGAAGGATATAAGACAAGAGACTCTGCCTCTTTCCTGATCAGGAGATAGGGGAATAGACCACGTGAGATATGCAACAGGTACAAGGCATTCCATTGAGCTACATGTGTTAAGAGGCAATAAATGGAGAGCAAATCACCATGGAGCACGTCCATAGACTTCAATTGCTATGATTCCAAGTTTGCAAATCAAAGCTGAAGAGTACTATGGGTGAATGGTTTCAGTTGTTGTACAAGGTTCCAAGTAGCCCAACATGCATACTCTGACTAAATTTCACGGTTGAATAAGTGAATCGGGAAAAAGCCTCATTATCTTGCAGTCTTTTTAAAATACACGACAGTTTGTTTGCTGAAACTCATTTTTCCGCGCTAACTGAACTTAAGTTGCAACTATTAAGCACTAATCCAGCCACAAAACCACTGTTTAAGGGAAAAAAATGTCTTTCCCACTAGATAAGTTGACAGATCCATCGTTTTTTGTGCAGGAAATGCCAGACTGCTCATATAGTATACTTCTGTAAATATTTTCCCCAAGACTCCGCTGCACAAGCATGATAGAGTTCCCCATCATAGAACACAACAGTTAAACCTACTTCCATTATGATACTCTCGAATCAAATATAAAAACCAAACCAACCAAATTTTGCAGAGAACTGTTCCCAGTATGGCAAGAAGGGCCGCAACTAAAAATAGTAATTTAAAGGACGGTTAGATCATTTGCCATTGATACCCTGTACTAAGATATCATTACATAGAGAAGTATATGAATTCCATACGGAGATAACTGATACGTATTGAGAGAAGGCAAACTCACATTTGATCCTTACAAGAAATTAGCAATTTCCTGTAGATACACATGACAATCTTGGCAGATCGAAAATTTTCAGTTCTCAACTCCTTGTAACATCTTTGTTCAAGCGTGCCCGTGATCTGTTCAGAATTAGCATCTATCACCAAGATGAAAAGACAAAGCATATAGTCTAGCATTTTGTAAACGAACTTGAAAGCCTTCTACTATAAACCAGTTACCAGATACATAAAAAGTTAAGACAAATAGGACTTGTCCTGTCAATGACGAATTTAAATAAAGTTAATAAGGAGAAGAAAATGCATTGGAAATTTGCATATTACGTGAAAGAAAAAAGTATTCAATCAATATCAAAAGAAGCATAAATGAAGAGGAAAAAATTATGAGAGGCACCTTGGAATTTTAACTCATTATCCTGCACAATGTTTACTTCAGAAGCCTAAAATGACCAACCTGAGGTCTGAAGAATATTCTATAATATTTCTTTTCTTTCCAATGTCAATGGGATATTTTGTAGTGCAGACAAGGGGATGGAGAGACCTGAACTTAGACACAACACCTCAAAAAGAATGGCCCCCACCAAGTGAGTTAGCCCTTGTTTATTTAAATTCATTCATCTAATGGGTGTAATAACAAATTTGCCATCCTAAGCATGAAGACATTGCAGATATATTTGCATATCAACAATGCTTGTGGTTTCAAGAACTCAGCTTGATCCAAGTGTAGGTTTTCCATTGAGAAGGTTTGACTATAAAAAAATATTGTGCTTTTTCCTTAAGATTGATATAGCATGGCCGTATTTCAACCTATATAAACAAACCAACGTTTTTTCTCCCTATCCTCAGCCATGCTGAAACTCCGTGTATATAGGAACTGTCAATTTCCCAGAATGTGGGCCCCACAAGTATCTCAACCTTCAGTTTCCTATGTAATATGGTTAGCTTCTAAACTTCAGACTGTATGACATGGCAGTTACCATGATTGCCAGAGTATAAAGAGAGGGAGCTATAATTTTTAAAGCCCTTCCTTTCCCACACAAGTCAACATGCTTGGCACCTGAACGAGTTATAGTCCACACAGGGGAAAATAGTCATTGATTGTTGAGTCGTCCCTAACGGTATACATTTGCTGAGGGCCGAGATTATCATTGAGTGTTTACCCCCACAGAGATGTGACCTAACCCTTTATAACTCTCCTACGTACAGGAACGATGGAATTACAGACTTTAGACATTACATTAGCAAGATCAATTTCTTGACTTTGTCCACAGTGCACCAGTTGTTTTGATTATCTTTACAATGATGGGACCAGAACCCAAATCTAAAAATCATCAAGCAGCCAAGTTACCTCAGAACATTAGTTACATCTGAGAGTTCAATTTAGCGCTGCCATCCAGAGTTAAAGCTTCTTCTAACAGGTATATTATGGCATTTTTCACGAGGTAAAGTCCACCCATTCTTTCTCAAGCAATCCCAAATCTCTTGTTGGTTACATCTTCCCTGTTATTTTCTGATCAAAGGCCGTCTTAGTTGCAATGTCTAATTTCTATGTGAATTTTTCAGGGGCATATATACCTATAAAAATCAATCTCAAAGCCCTTTGTGTCAACATAATTTTCAGTTTCAGAGCTCCACTGGACAGTACCTTTGGAACATCAGAAGCTTTGGATTATTCTCCAATCTTTTCTTTTTCTTTTTTTGGCTTAAAAGGATTACCCTTCACTCTTGATTTCAAACTATATTCTTGCTTCTATGCCCTGATTTTGAAGGGTCCATGCCAAGTCATAGGCTTGTTCAAAATGACCATCTAAACTCTCCAGAAAAAATCATTCAAAATTTTCTAATTCTTTTTGCTAGATACAATTGATAGAGCAATTTATAGAAGAGGTTCTATAACAAGCTACAGAATTTCCATTAAAGTATCAAACCAGCTTCATTATTCAAAACGCAAAGATTTTCTACAACAGAATAAACTCGTCAATATGCATTACAACCAGATATTAGTAAACCAAAAACTCAATCCAGTCAAGTGAACCCACCGACCATGCTGAATGGAAATACGGTTCTACATTGTGGCCCCGTTATTTTCAGCATAGTTAAGCTATAAATAAGAACGCAAATCAGGACATTATCTACCCCACAACAGTACCTTTGGTATACGCAAAGGGTTTTTAGCAGCATATTCACACAGTTTCCCAATTTTCCGGTCATTTGGCTCTTCATCCTGTCATAATGCAAAGCAACATTCATTGACAGTACATAGAAGAAAGACTAATACAGAATAAGAACATCAACTGCTTGTAAATATTTGGGTTTTCTAAAATGTAGAAAGGTAACATTCCCTCTTGTTTTGTAGTAAATATTCACTGTGTTAAGATACAAATGAGCACTCCAGAGGCAAGTCCCTCTTAGTGCAGTGAAACCATGCTCAACTTCCAAAAGGACTGACACAGAGTTGAATCAACGGAGCCACTAATGTCTGCATTAAGGAGGCCAATAAGGTACTGCGGCAAAGAGGCCTAATGTCAGTGCCAACCAGTCATTCTCTCATCTTTGCCTGTATGCATTCAAGAGCATATATGTGCAACCCTGTGGATGCAATTACGACTAGAGTATCTTCTATAGTTCCAGATTATCCCAATGATGTATCCTGACATCTATCAATCTGTGACGAGATCACTTCTATCTCTGCCAGGAATCATCTTGTTGATCATGATTGCAATGTTAAGGAGTCGAGTCTTGCAGCACCTGGCTTATATCTCTAGTAAAGCAACTGACATAGATAATGGTTTCTGCTTTTCAAGCTTGCTTAGCAGCATAGGTGCTGTCTAGGTCATGATAGACTCCTGCTCTTGCTTACCAAACTTTTGGTGTGATGCTGGTGCTGTCTACACTTAGTGAAGAAACCGAAAGCTTGATCGAAAAAAATAATTTTACTACATCAACTGAATTTGAAAGTCATGCATCCAATTAAATAAGCCCAGCAAGCTTCTTTTTAAGTTTTAATCAGCTAATAAATTGTGAAACCATCATTTGCTGACGCCCATAATATGAAAAGTGAAACCGAGTTTGAAGATCACTAACCTGGTTTTTCGGGAATATATCAGAAATAAGCTTCTTGTACCTCTTCACAGGCTGTCTAGACCTCGCCCTCATCGCCGGGCAGAAGAAACAAAGACTGCCGCAAACAGGCAAAACTTGCCTGGAGATCACGCCCGAAATAACACTCATGTTTTCCAAATCACCCCGCAATCGCGGCTGGGAATTTCAAAGATAATTCTGACACCCCGCACAGCCCTTCTTTCCCTTGCAGAACCAATGTCAGAGATTGTACCGCGGGCACGCAAGAAGGGAAAGAAAGGCTGCCCGGCAATGGAACGCGTAACCTCGTCAATTCCGACAACCAGCCTGAAACGATCATCAATCTAAGGTCACTTCTAGCTCCGCCTAACAAATGCTGATTCCCAAATTTCAAAAATCAGAAAAACTAAAAAAAAACCATCAATCAATGAACCCATTCGAACTTAATGTCCGGTAGATTTTACGCAGATTCCAGCAAAATGCATGAGCAAATGAAGCTCGGCATAGGATCACATCAACCAAAAATACGGTGAGACAGCGCATTGAGAGATGAAAAAGATGGTCATCCGAAAAAGAAAAAAAAAATTGGGGATCAAATGTGGGTGCGAAATTGAAAGAAGAAAGAGAGAACGACAAGAATACCTCGAAAATCAATGAGAGAGCAGGCGTAGAGGCTGGAGATCCTTGGAACCCATGCGATGAAAATTGCAAATTTCTCTGCGATGCGAAATGTGGCACCGCAAAACTCTCTCTCTCTCTGTTCGAACGAGCGCCTGCCGAAGCGCTTGTAAATGTCTATTAACGCATTCAACGGTTTCGACATGTGTGGGTCTCGCGCGACATGATCGTGGAAAGCCACCACCACAGCTGATTTCCTTTTCCTTTTTTTCTTTTTTTTTTCCTTTTGGATATCTTGGACTCTTATTTTCTTCCGACCAACAAAGGATTTTTATTTTCCTTTTTTTTTAACTGGGGCAGAGAGAGTTCTTGTTTTTTTTTTTTTTTGGGGGGGGGGGGGGGTTTTGATTCCTTATTTTTGTCATTTGGTTTTAACTTTTAATTATGCAATTTTTTGTACGGTGTGTTTGAATTAACGTCAATTTGTCGCGGGAACGATGTCGTGGTCTGCTGTCTTGACAGTTACACCCTTGACAGCGAAATAACGCCTGACGTCATCCGCCCTTATTACATCGTCTACCGCTTTCTTTTATTTTTTTTTGCATTTTATGCGTTAGTCAATCATCAGTGGTTATTTGAAAGAAAAAAGTATATCGTAAGTGGTTCCACCTAGGGTCTGTAAAAAATAACACCCGAATCGGTATCGGCCGGACCGGATCGGACCGAAATCGATGATCTGATTTTTGATTTTAAGGAGATTCGATCCGGTACTTAATTCTTAAAATTAGAACCGATGATTAGACAACCTGGTTACTGATTTCATGGTTCGGTTTCGAAATCGGATCGCTGGGTATTTAATATATGTATATATATATATATATATATTATACCTCAGGCTTTAGACTCTCAGTCTAACATTGCGCCTCTCGGTCCTCTCCTCTTCCGAGCGAACATTAGGGTTTCTTTCTTCTCGACCCTCCCTTGTTCGCGTCAGTCCTCTCCTCTTCTCTAGCTCTCGCTCGGAGTAGTCGAACGTTAGGGTTTCTTCTCGGTCCCTCTCTGTCCGATTGCTCTGTTTCTTGAAAGAACCTGACTGCTCTGTGCCTTGGAAGAACCCAAAGGCTTCCCGCACACACTCTTTCAATTGATCGATCGATCCCTCGATCCCTCGCGCTTGGTGGGTCTTTTTCTACGATGATTTGTGCGCCGATTCTTATTGCTTCGATTCTTTTTCTACGATGGAACAGAAACAGGTCCTTATCCGAGATTCTGTGGAATTAGAGCTCGTTGACTATTTCGTGAAGCAAGCTTCCTCTTTTCCCCTTTGCGACTTTCTGTAGAATTAGGTCCTTCTCCGACATTCTCTCCGTCTCCAACGTTCTCGAGGTATCGTCCTTTTCTCTTTCTCCGTTTGCGACTTTTTGTGTGGTTTTTTCTGATCAATTTTGTGCTTGTTGCTTTGCTTTCCCTCCTTCGTGCTTTGCTCGTTGACACCCTTCTCTGAGAATAAGATCTTCTGGAGAAGAATTGACATGTGTAAAAATGATGTGAACACAGTATTCCCCATTATATTATTTGAGATTGAGAGTCATGATGTACTTCTAGATTTTTGCAAAATTAGACAAACATGGTTGGAAAAATTTATCTCAACTCTGAAGCCTCTGCAATATATCTTACTTGGACTGGAAAACTCATGGATGTAATTGTTCATATTCAGGGAAAGTGATCCTTTATTCAGCATGTCCAAGGGCACATGCTCTGGACAAAGAACATGAGTCTATATAACTATTAATATTAGTTAGAAATACATATTCTATTTTAACTTGAATTAGCAGTTAAAAATGACCATTCTAACAATTAGAAATTTTATTTTCTAGAGTGTAGAATAAGATTCTAATCCGATTATTCTATTCAGGTGTTCAACCGGTTTATGGATACATGCTTATTCTGATCATACAGCCTCTTTATCACCTGATAACGGTTGAAGGCCAATGCTTGAATCCGCAGTAGTGTATGGTTTATGCTCCAGTTTGCTGTCTCCGAAGGTGATGGTGAAACTCGCAGGTGGTACAGGCTTCATGTGTGCTTATACTAAGATCTCATCCGTGGTACATGCATGTGATTTCTTCTTGTTTGTGTTATTGGCTCCCGGTTCTCGGGTGGCCGGTCTGATCCACGGTTCCAAAAAATGAGAATCGGGATTATTGATTTGGTGTTCTTGAGGGAGGAACCGGACGGGACCGGGAATCGCTCACCCCTACTTCGACCAAAAAATAAAATAAAATTCATGACTGAAATTTTTTAAATGCAAGCCTTGTGTGTTTATTCTTCACCCAACTTTTATTTCTCCATGCAAAATTATAATATCATCCAAATTTTTTAAAGTGTTCGTATCACGAAAAATTTCAAATTCGATGCATCTGTAATAAATTTACCCAAAATTAATTTTTAATCACAAAAAACTTCACACTAGTGCAACTATGATATATTTATCCTAACACTAATTTTTTGACTACACAAAATTCCAAACTCGTTTTGACAAGAAAAATTTCAAGCTGGTGCATTTAAGATAAATTTATCATTCGTCCATTTTCATTAAATTGGGTTAATAATACAAAAACATCAAATTGATAAAGCTATGACATACAAAATCATCCATCAACAATTTGTTATCTAACTTAGCAATTTAAAGTTAAAATTTAACAAAAATTAATGAATGGTAAATTTATCACAATTATATCATTTTAGATATTTCGTGGTCAAAAGAATGGTTTGGGATAAATATATCGCAAATGAAGAGTTTGAGATTTTTTCATGATATTAAACATTTTAAAAAGAACGAGAAAATTGTCAAAAACAGTACTAAATCTGTCACACTTTTACTAATTCAGTCGTAAATATTTTAAGTTTGCCAATTTAGTCCTAAAATTTTTCACTTTGTGTCGATTCAATTCTATTTATCGGAAATCATTGACATGAATGATGG
This sequence comes from Rhodomyrtus tomentosa, assembly GCA_028455895.1. NCBI lineage: Eukaryota > Viridiplantae > Streptophyta > Magnoliopsida > Myrtales > Myrtaceae > Rhodomyrtus > Rhodomyrtus tomentosa. Next base: position 36,542,236 of record JAPCWY010000010.1, read on the forward strand.
TTGTCTTACGTGCCACTGCTGACGATGACGTGAATAATATTTAATGATTTTTAATTATTTTTTTTAATGTTTTTACCTTTGTTACCTTCAAGGCTAGCGACCCCATCGGATTAGGGTCGACAAGGGCCGCTGGCCCCTGTGCAAGGAATGGTGGGAGCTGAAGACCCTCGCGAGTTCCTAAGTGAAGGCCATGAAATCCTCGTGGGCCACGGCGAAGGCGTCGCGACCCTTGCTTGCGCTCGCCGTGGCTAAATCTAGCCACAGTCACTAAATCAAAAAGTAGGAAAAAAATGATTTTTTAAAATAGAAGTTATTAAAAATTATCGGGCGACGCTGTCACGTAATCTGTGTTCACGTCAGCGATTTTTTACAAATATGATTGAATCGGCACAAAATGAAAAGATTTAGTACTAAATTCGATAAACTTAAAAGATTTAGAATTGAATTGACAAAAATGTGAAAGGTTTAATAATTTTTTTTTGATAATTTTCCCAAAAAATACTATAAGAATAATTCAAATGTTACTAGCCATGGAAAAAAAAATCATAATGTACTTTTCCCTAGACTTGAATTTGACAAAAATCAAAAAGTAATAAACTATTCAAACATGTCGTTGATCATAAAGTACGTCGGAACATAGATTATTTATATGTGGGGTCCACTAATAACATACATCCATGTGAATTGCCTCGAGTGGGAGGAGACTACCTAGGATTCTGACCGCGAGCATTGATCCTGTACCACGTACGTAAGTACCTCTTCTTCTTTTCTACAGTCGAGCACCAGCAAAGTATTTCCTGTTACAGTAGAAATTCGCCATCTTTTTTTGCAATTCAAATTGTTGAAATTGTGAGCAGTCCCACAGTAACTTTTAAAATCATAATCAAGTAAAATGTGGAGATCAAGATAAAGATGAACTCAATTTTGAGCTGTATGAAGCCTCGATTTATTTATAAAAATAAACAAAAGGGGAAAAGAAGAAGAAGAAGAAGAAGCGTTTGAATATTTCTGGACGCTACACATGCCTGGTCTTTATCAAAGTGATTGAATTCGTTTCGGATGGGGCAAGAGCTTGTGAATTCAAACTCCAGTCGGCTTACGCTAAACAAAAGGAAACCAAGTGCACCAGTCTGGACTGACCCCAACATAAGGGAGCTTGTTCATCTGGGAGCCATTTGAAAAGTCCGGAAACCAGAATTAGGAAAAACCCTTGCATTTCACTCGCCACCTCGATCTGACAGTATGCGCATTTACAACACGAACTCGTGCGACCCCGAGGCATTTTGGATGCCCGGAGCCGAACTGGCCTTGCCAACTCATCGGATGAGGTGATCCGCCCGTCGCCTTTTTACGAAGCAGGCGGAGCTTCCAAAGGCAAAAATGGGTTTGATGGCTTGCTATGCCTTAAAGCAAACACAAGCCAGAAAATACCGGGGAAGAAGGTGCAAGACTATGAAAATAGTTGAGGGCGAGAAAGTCATCCAGCCATGGACAGCCACCGTCACAACTGGAAGCACTTGAGTGCATCCAGGCTCAGAATCAGTGGAGTGGTCAAAAAAGGAGCTTGATCCAATTCATAAGCAACAATTATTTCAGCATGCAAATCATTCCAACAGCTACAAGAGCAGACTTCATTGTTTCCCTAAAGTATGTGACAAATCAAGGGTGCTGAGCTGAAAAGGCATACTGAATACAAATCTGCAATGAGTTCAGAAACGTTAGCACACATCTGTCAATGTTGCTCTGGATTTGAGATTTGTGAAGGAGAAGAATGTGCATTTCAATGGAAAATTGCAAAGACATGGTCCAGAAACTACTTTCCTGATGCGATTGAAAATATCGTCGAGGCAGCATTCTATAACAGAAGGACGACATGCTTGGAAGCAAGCAAAAAAATAAAGGGATCACGTTAACAAGTACCCAAAAAAACCTCATAATAGCCAAACTTCAATTGTCAGAATACTCACATATGACGAGCAAAATCGCCATAATCAAGAACATTGCAACATTTCCGTATTTGAGTAGGGCGCTATTTGACAGAATCTGGGGACAAATTGTTTCACAAAGAGACTGCATTGGCATGCTTCTCTCTTTCGATTTCCTCATTGGACAGAAAAGCATTACGAAAGGGAGCCAACAACAAATAGTTGTTTGCATAACTAAGAGAGAGTGGTTCACGATCAAAAAGCTCGAAATTCTTTCTATTTTCCCACACCACCACCTTTCCTCTTGCACATCCTCCTCACAGTTAACAGTACACTTGCAGAATAGTCACGAATGTGGCCTCAGACAAATAGGTCCGATGCATTCAAACAAATTGCACATTTGCCAATAATTGAAGGAATGAGAAGAGTTATCTCCAAAGATCTTCCATTGACATGTCGCTTTTTGTAACGTCACAAAGATTAGCTTATTAAGCTGTTGAAGTGCCACCATGATCCCTTTCAACGTGTTCCACAAGAGCAATGGGATCACGGAATCCTCTACTGCACTTGGGGCATACATCAATAGTGACCTTTCGAACCGAAGCACGGTTACCGCTGCTCTCATGAACCTTTTCCACATGTTCTATGAGAGATGTCACAGCTGAAAACTTTGCACCGCACTGTGGGCACTCCTCTCGCTGCCTGCTTCCACTTCCACTACCACCCCCACTAACGCTGCTGCCACTCTGTCCCGCCCCATCCTTCGCAATTTGCAACGCTCGGTTTAATTCATTACTCAATTTTGCCATGCCTGCTTCTGTCGAGGCTCGAACTGTTGAAGCAGCATTAAGAATGCTAGCTGTCCACTTGGAAGATGTTGCTGGAGCTCCGCTTGATTTTGAGACTTCCTTTTTACTCCTGTTCAAAAAATTGACAAAGGGGAAAGTAGTCTCCAGTTTTTTTGGACCTGCACAACTGTGGTCTGGACCAAACCGGTGCTTCAAGCAGTGATCCCGAGTGCAGTCTTTGCATTTAATTGTGTTTGAAAACGTAAGAATCTCCCTGCAACCAGGTACAGGGCATTTTCTCTTCTTTGTGACTTTGTCATAATTCGAGGGGTCACACTCTAGATTCACATGGGACTCCCAAGTAATGTTTGGGTCTTCATCGGGATTAAGCCGGACACCTTTGGCACAGAGAGGACAGACAACAACTGTGACGTCTTTCCTGTCAGCTTTCGGACATCGATGTTTGATGTAGCTCCGGTGCTCCAGACAGAATACCTACGACCACATATTTTCATAAATCAGATGAACGCACCAAACCAAAAGAAGCGATAAACGTGGCCAGTTCACAAAAACCATGCAACTGGAAAGAAACACATTACATACTGCTTGACTTGTCAGCAAGTATCCAGCGAGCAAAAGATCTTACAGCTACACCATGATAACTTGTCTGATTTCAAAGAATCTTGACATGCACACAATATCTCAAGCTGGATGCATCCCATCATCTATATATTGACATCTAGCTAGTTTCTCCCGTGGGTCAGTACTACCTCGAATGGTCAAATTTCATGATATTGTTAGCTAAAAACAAATAGCTCACGCAAAAAACATATATAAATCAAAACACATAGCTCAATGCCAAATTGTTCAGTTATTCCACTTCAGCAGTTACTTTCCAGAGTCATCTTCACCTATGACCAACAAGGGCCTACTTCCCCGGAACCAATTCGACATGCCAGCAACTAGCTGTCCCCAGAAATGAGCAAATTCACTGTGCACTCACATTCCCATTGAACACCATTCTATGTTTCTTTTTCCTGCAATGTATTAGATTCATCCCAACCTTCCCTATCGCTCTTTAATAGGTTTTTCGCGCCCAGCGTACAAGACAGAGAGCTGTGAGACATTATATCAGCAAGCAGCTGTTCATACTCCCAAAATTTAACTTCGACATGCAAGAAGCTGAATGATGAATCCCCTCGGACCCACTTTTCCCGATCATCCACTTCTCTTCGCATATTTAACTCCGGACCTCCCAAAACCATTTTGCATTGCTATTCGGTACCCAGACTACCTGCTTATGAACGAATCAAAAGAGGCTCTGGCTCAACATCGAGCTCCAGCAATACCGAAATCGCCGTCCATCAAAAGAAAGATCAAGACAAGATACAATAATGAGCTAAGGAGCATCTAAATCCAAAACCAGAGAATCGGAAAACTCGCACGGACGCATTTCCACCACCCGTAGCGCTCCAAAAAAACAAAAACAAAAACAAAAATACGCGGGCGAACGGACGAACGAAAGAGAGGAGGCGGGGAAAAAAAAGGAAGGGAGCAGAAGAGAGACCTGATTGCAGCGATCGCAAGTGAAGGGAAGGAAATCGATCTGCTTGCAGTCGTCGACGGTGCAGTGCTTCCCCAGATCAGGAAACTCCGGCGTCCCCATCGGAGATCGACGAGCTCCGGAACCGGACCAGAACGAGGATTCCCGCAGAAAACGGAAGCGAAGAGGAATCTAGTCGAAGCAGGAGAGCCTTGGAATTTGCGAGAGCAAACGTGCGACTTCGATTCGGCGGATTTCGGGCGGAATTTAAGACAGAAGACGGCTCGGTGGTCTCAGGAATCCCAAAAATCCGCGTGAAGGATGGTGGGGGGAATCGAAACAGAGCGAGCGGAAAGTCGTTGGCGGGTCTTTCTGAGATGGGAGGAATCGGGTCTTCGTTTTGCCGTGCCGTACCCAAGACAAGGGGAGACTTGAAACAATCCAGATTTTGACCCGATTTCTGAGAGCTTTCCTCCCTTTTTCCCTCCCCACTTTCTCGCGCTATATATATATATTTTTTTTCCTGGGGCAAAAGGTAATAAAAATAGAGGAAGAAGAAAGCGTCCCTGGAACCTAACATTAGGAACGAGCGCAGCCCTATCCCGGCGTCGGCCCGATGAAGTCGTTCGGGGGTCGGTTTCCGGGGGAATTCTATCGCATTTTCTGTTCGAGAGAAGTTGGATTTGACTCTTGTAGTTGGAGCTGCCATGATCACCCAGACAGGGATTTGAGGTACTCGATGACAACATCCCTTGTTTAAAAACTGCGACAGCTCCTTTCGATGGAGTACGTGCGTACCTAAACCGCGCACGACCCTGCGAAAACTAATTTAGTTTGGCATGAGCAGGTAGAATGCTCAACAACTACAACAAAAATTTCCATGGTCCAGGAGAAACGAAAACACCAATGAGTCTCTTGCTCATTTCGACCGCCTTGAAAAGTTCACTCCCGAGTCAATCTCTTCAGTGCATTCTATGTCGAAGGAGAACGAAGCCCGACAAATAATATCTAATTATCGAGGCAAGCATCATTCGGTTCCTTTGGAGTGTTCAACTTCCACATGGGAATGTAGCTTCTGTCAAGAATGCAATTCCCCTTTGAGTCGGTTATAGATAAGACGGTAATTGTAGGACAAGATTCAAAAGTAAAAAGATCACTTTTGAGACGAAACCAATTGAACGAGAACTTGATGTGAAGCTCCGAAAGAGTTTTCACAGTATCAGTCTTCAACCCTCGTCGTAATCAGGATAAGTAAGCACAAAATGGAGCATCTTATCTCAAACAAATTGAAAGTACTAACAAAAACTAGACACTCTTAACAACCGAAATGCTAGCTCAGGCATCAATTCTCTCAGCATCGTCCAAAATGAGTGGCTTCCCAGTGGGCTTAGCCAACAGATCTGTGTACTCCTGGAATGGAGATTTGTTGAATCGAGTTTCCCTCCAAAAGTCCGGAGTAAGGAAGCCGTATGTCTTCAGCAGACAGTCAAAGGTTGCCTACAGACAAGGAGAGTGATGTAAAACCCAATTAACTTCTAATACACAAAAAAATGCCTTTCTCGTGAAATGAACATAATGCATCTACTACCACTTCCAGATGGATTTGAGAAACCTCTATAGACATACTAGTAAGAAGCTAGGAAACTCAAATGAATATCAGAAGGCGCACTTCCATAACTGAGAAACATTCACTTAAGAACCGTATCGACGAGTCGATGGTCCGCCGCAAAGACCACTAATCAACTTGGAAAGGAAGCACAACAGAAAAGGCACAGGTCAAGTAGAATTTTATCCCCTCCAAAAGGCCAACTTTAAACAACCCATCATCTCGGTTAGATTCTACCTTTTCTCGTTGTTTTCAAAGTCGACTAAACTAAATTCTACTTTTTATTTGATTTCATGCGCTCTGACCAACAGAAAACAAGCCTACACAATTAGAGGAAAACCATAGGCACAATATCAAACTGGAAAATAGATGCACAACCAGTATCGTATTTATATTAACCCCCAAAATTCAGCATCAGAATCGCTCTCCCCGTCCTCCTCCTATTCTTCTTTTGTATCCATGAGGCAAAGTTCAAATCACACACTTATGCCGAGCTTGAATTTGTTTTCATGGAGATGATAAGCTATAGAAGTTCAGGACCAACCACCTCAGTAATTCCAAAACCGGGGCAAAGCAGAGAATACCAGTCAATTCTAATGAATTCGCGTCGACCTTCCCAGGTATAATCCCAGACGTATCAGACGCAATGCGTGCACCAAATATTCTAGTCAAGCAAACATCTCACAAACCTCAATCCCAAAGAAGCTATCTTCATCCATACCAAACTTATCAAGCAACCAGCTGAAACCAAATAAACTCACCACCCAGTATAAACAGATAGCGAAACCAATCAATACATCATGACGATAGTTAAACGCAAAAAGACCATACCTTCACAAAGTTTCCGAGAGTCTTGGTAGACCCTCTAGACGAGGTGAACACATCCTCAATGCCAGCAAACTGGAGCACCTTCTTCGGGACACGTGCCGCAACAATCCCGGCACCACGCGGCGCTGGCACCATTCTCACCGTGACCGACCCGCACTTTCCGGTGACCTTGCACGGCACAGTGTGAGGCTTCCCAATCTTGTTCCCCCAGTAGCCCCTCCGCACGGGAATCACGGAAAGTTTCGCGAGAATTATTGCTCCGCGAATCGCGGTCGCGACCTCCTTGCTGCACTTCACTCCCAGCCCCACGTGGCCATTTCCGTCGCCGACGACCACGAAAGCCTTGAACCGGGTCCTCTGACCGGCCCGGGTCTGCTTCTGAACCGGCATAATCTTCATCACCTCGTCCTTGAGCGACGGCCCCACCAAAGTGTCAATGATCTGGTGCTCCTTGATCGGGAGCGAGTGGAGGTAGATTTGCTCGAGCGAGTGGATCTTGCCCTCCTTCACGAGGCGGCCGAGCTTGGTCACGGGGACCCACTTCTCCTCCTCCTGGCGCGGCGCGCGGCGGCGACCGCCACGACCGCCACGGTCGCCCCGGCCTCCGCGGCCGCCGAATCCACGGCCGAAACCGCCACGGTCGCCTGCGCCTCTCTCCGCCATGGTTTTTCCTCTTTGTCAAATGCGAGGGATGGGAGCGATCGAGGCGGCGAGGGAGGGATGGATAGGGTCCGAGAGAATGGAACGGAAAGTTAAGGAAGACTTTATAGGTGGTGCTAGGGCTTTGTACAGTGATGACTAGCGTTGGCTATTGGGACGGGCCTGCCCAGGATGAAGGAGATGGGCTTATTAGCCCGAAATTCAAGTTTTACGGGCCTTCAGCTTTCACTGTGCGATGTGTAAAATGCTGCTTCCACAGTTAATTCAAGAAAGTGACAAGAATAACCTCAATTGAAAGTGCAAGACAAAAACGTCTTTGTGTATTAATTTTTACTTAAAAGACAAAAATACTTTATTTTTCACTGCATGCAAACAAATGAATTCGCTAGAAATTATTGATTGAGAACATAACTGTTTCATTTGAGGTAAATGAACTTGGTTCAATAATCTGAACTCTTTCGATTCGGAGTTAGGACAGAGCAACAAGTCATGCTGACTCGGGCCCAAAACGGCCCATTAGGTCACGGGTCGTGCCCCATTTTGGGCCTTGGTTGGGCTTAGTCTCATGGGGCGGAGCGACCCAATCCAGACCCCAAATTCTTAAGAAGTTTTTAGCTACTTAGTGATCCATTCACCTAATAACTGATGGTTGTGCCGAATTAAACAAAAACATTTCAAAAAAAGTTGACTCAAATTCACTAATCTGATCACTTCTCATTATATTTAAGGGTGAACTTTTTTTTTGTTTTTGTGAAGGGATCGGATGTAATGGTGAATTGAAACGTAACAAAGCTCATCTCTTCGGAGAATGAGATTGTCTAATATTTTCCTTGAAGTTTATGTCATAAACTTTCCTTGGAAGGTTAGAACCAATTTGGACTGTTCGTGTTATGAATGAATGTCCCAAATTATAACTAATAAAAAATATATTAAAAAAATTCAAAAAATTACCTCATAAAAATTAAAAATTTGGATTGTCCTTTCATAAATGTACGGCTCATATTATAAGATTAGGTATCTAAATTTCTAAAGAAATTTTAGACGATTCGGATCCGTAACTACCGCGGATTTGGACAATCCTATGAAAACCGTGATGCCCCGGATAATCATAAAACTGCACCCCCAATTAAAATGCGTGAAGATAGTGACAAGGATGGAAAGATTCTGATGACAGAGGTGATGCAGACCCATGACACCGTTCTTGAGCTCACCACCCGCCAATCCCACATTTACACGTGGCAGTACTTTCACATAGGGACCAATGAGGAAAACGAGGTTGAAAGGCAATATTTATCTTCCGGTCGAGTGCCAAATAGTAGTCCAAAACCCACCGCTGACATGTCAGATGCCCCCAATTTTTTTTTTCTATTTTCTATTTATTTTTTTCCCAATTACGGGGCGATTTTTAAAGTTATTAATATTTCTCCTCTCTTTCAGTTTCTGCATATTAGAAAAAGTAAGGTGGGAAATTTTCCTTCTCCAAAATCTTAAGCCTAGAATAAATTCCCGCGCCCAAAATCGCCCCATTAATACCACCTACAAAGATGCAAACTCTTCGCAATTTTCTAGCAATCATGTAACAAATGCGAAGTTTCTTCACCTTTTTTTCTTCGTTATTTTAAGTGAGATACGAATTCGAAAAGACGAAAAATGACAGTCGAAAAAATAGATATATCGAAAATAGCGATATGACATAATTTGGACACATAAAATTATTATTATTATTATTATTTATTAGTTTAGTATTCTTTTCGTCCCCTAAGGACTAAACGTATATTTATAAAGCATCGACCTTGACCTCCAAGAAGAATATGTATGTACCAATGATAACAACTTAAATTGAAATGCTACAGATTAAAAAAAATGAAGTGTTGGTTAAAAAAAAATTTGGAATAAATTTATTATGAACATATTAATTTGAGATTTCTCGTGATAGAAAAAAGGGTCTGAGCCAAATTTATCGCAATACTAATTTTGAGCCGGAGGTTTCTTGCGATGGAAAAAATAAATTTTTCGCCACATTGATCCTTAAAATTTATTTGGGCAATTTTCCGAGAACAATGCCGTTAACCCTCTTTTGTTTTCCTTACCCTTTCTCTGCTTCCATTTTCACCTCTCTCTCTGTCTCTCTGTCTCTCTCCCCCCCTCTTCCACGCACGCTGCAGCAGTGAACAGTCTCAGTCGCATCGCTGTTCAGCATCGTCTTCTTCACATGCACGTTCTCAGAATCTCCCTTCGCTGAGCTCGTGTCAGGCTTTCGCTTGAGCCCTCTCCTCCGTGCTCCCTCACCGTCTGCATTTCGCTTCTCCTCCGCGACAGAGAGAGACAAAGCCCCCAGCCCCCCCCCCCCCACCTTCGGTTTTTGCCCTCTGCTGCCCCAATGGACGACGGCCCGTGCAAACCATTCGCGGGACCTCCTCCCCCGCCGCCGCCGGCGGAGTCCAGCCGATACGCGAGCCGGTCCATCGAGACGCTGATGGTGGTGCTGGCGGCGATCACGATCATCGGCGTGGTCGCGGGGATCATAGCTCGCCTGTGCGGAGGGAGGCATTTCGGAGGGAGCGGAGAGAACGACATCGAGGGATGGGTCGAGAGGCGGTGCAAGAGCTGCATCGACGGCGGGCTCCCGCCGCCGGAGGCTAAGCCGGCGCCGGCGCCGGCGCCGGCACCGGAGCCGGCGCCGGCGCCGGCACCGGAGCCGGAGCAAGCGGAGAAGAAGTGAAGCGGGACTGCTGGGAGAGGGTGAGTCTTTAAGTCATTTTCTTTTCTGTCGCGTTCTTGGTTTCTTCGTTCATGGAGATAGAAGTTGATAAAAGAAGAGGGTTGGTCGAACCGGTGATTAGTATTAGGGTTTGAAAATATATATGAATGGGGGTTGCAGAGTTTGTTCCATCTTCAGCCTTACTTATTCAATTAGAGGTTCTAAAATGTCAAAAATTACGACAAAAAAAAAAGAATTTTATTTTATTTTGAGAAACACTAACTTCATTTGGAGTCTTGATTTAATGCTCCGTGTCTTTTTCTTTTATGAGAAAATTTTGCGAAAATATGTCGACCGAGCAAATGCGAGAGATATGGAGATCCTTACCTCGACTTGTGCTTGATCATGGAGCGAATTTACTTGGAGCGCTCGAGTCTCTCGGGATGATTCAATGTTCGAACCTCCAAACAGATGTTCGAATTCGCTTTGCCAAGAGAAACGAATGTTTAATTTTTTAAGCACGCTCATCTACTTTTTATATATTCGTGATCTTCCTCCATTAATTTCTATTCGAGATTTTAATTTGGTCTTTTTATAGCAAGGATTTTCCTTCCTTTCTTTGATGGGAAGAAAAGCAATGCTAAAGCCTCCAAGTTCATAATTCTCATAATATCTAATCATGTTAGCTTTTCCAAAAGCCGTATGCACACTGTTGAGACTTCCTTGTGACCGTTGCTTCTTTTGCTAGCGGAAACAGAGGAAAAGGGTTTCATGGCTCATCATTTCTAACTCCTGAATGAAGGCGATGTCAGAATCGCGCGAATAAACAGAATGTTTTTCTAGCAGAGACACAGGACAACATCTTCTCGCACAACCGATGGCTGTTCGTTTTGCATCGCTGCAATGCTTACATGTCCGAGTTGTAGTCAAACGGAACCGAACTCTACCGAAGATCAACACCTGAAACTTGTCAACGATTCAACTGTATAAAAGCTAGGTACACGTTTTGTATAAGATCAACAAATCAATTGATTCACTAAACTATAGATAGTTAAAATTTACTCGTATTAGCCTGTTTGCCGAACTGAACACGTATGACGAAAAACCCCTGACCACACTCGGATTTGTGCAAGATTTCATGGTATCTAGCAGTTGATTCCACACTGCTCAATACCTGGGCCGACCACCCGGGTTGTAAAAGGGTTGACGTGCACCCAGAGCAAGGAAAAGATAGAGGCCAGCAGAATCGACCACACGATGACGATCGTCGGCACCCTGCTGTGGTTGCTTGTTAGTCCTTTAAGGAAGGGATAGAGATGAATTATCACCCAGAAAGCGAAGAACAGCTTGCAGAACAGCACGCTCCAAATATGATTCCCGCTGCTAATGGCGCTAGACACTCCGGCAACCAGTCCGATCAGGTTTATGAGCAGCAGGGTCGTTGGTGGAATGAGCAGGCTGGTCCATTTGAATATGTACAGCTCGGAAAAGTCAGTCTTCTCATTGGATTCTTTGGAAGGTGTATGGATACTGATGTCCATCCTGGTGAGAACTTTGAGCAGGCCCTGGGAAATAGCAAACAGGTGCGCTGAGACACCTCCTATTAACCAGAACTGTTCGGAACTCCACCACTCGTCAATCCTGACCCCGCTCCATCTCATTTCAAGTATGTTGGTGGCGATGATCGATAAAGAAAGTGAGATAAAAGATATAATGCCTATGATGCTGATCTGCAGTAGGAGAAAAGAAACAATAAGCTACAGATCAGGAGCATTCCGTCTATATGTACGTGCTGCGGACATGGATTTTTCCTGAAGTTTTCATGATCCATAGGAAGCATATGATAGATAGTTTGTCAATAATACTCAACGATGCGGTTTCAGTGGATTCAATATGTGTGATATTTGACCAACATTAACGAGACTCAAGAGAGGCAACGACCCGATACATATTAAGCGTACCTGTGGGATTATGAACTTTCCAGTGAACAGACAGACAGCCGGCAGTGTGCAATATGCGAGCAGCGGGATGGCCGTGAATGGATAGACCGTGGCATTGATATATGCGAGCCTTTGAAGCAATTTCAGCCTCCCACCGAAGCCGTACCAAATGGGGCAATGCCGGCTGAAGAGCACTTGAACCGAACCTTGGGCCCAACGAAGAACTTGATTTAGACGATCCAACAGGTTAGTGGGAGCAGACCTTTTAAAAGCAGCACGTTTCGGCATGCAATAGATCGATCTCCAACCACGGGCATGCATCTTTAGTCCTGTCACGAACTCCTCTGATGCAGAACCGTAGATCCATCCTATCTGCAAAAATAGCATGAAAGTTAGACTTGGTCACAGCAACGGTAGATTCCAAGCATTCTTTGTCAAATAGGAATTTTTTTTGTTTTCTGTACTGAATTAAAAGCTCATTTCATCTTCAAGTGTTTGAAAACCGCCATAGAAGCGGGTGAGAGAAGAGGCATACTTCGCTTCCCCATTTGGTGTTGTCTTCGTATCCGCAGCTAATAACCTGAATGGCTTCTTTGAGGAGAGTTTCTGGAGATGCGAATTGAGAAACGTCCTCTGTTTCTAGTAGCGTCGACTCGATGAAGCCGTATGATTGACCATACCATCTCTCCAGGCTCAAGTGTGACTTGAGCTGCAACTTCTCATCCTCATATCCATCACCTGCGCACAAAAAAATTTCAGGGATGATCATTGTCTAGCCTCACTAGTCTGAGACAAACTTAACTGGCTAGCCATTCCTCATCAGTCATTATGAGGTGAGAGTCTCCACAGAAATTCGGCGGAAATATGAAAATGCAGACCTCAGAAGTTCCAAACTAAACTGCATTTTCTGATCACTTCTTCAACATCCATGAGAAATTACGACCCAAAGAAGAACAAAATCGATAAGAAAGAACACTATCCTCTACGTTGATTTACCGCACGACGTCAAAAATGAAGTTTTCACAATAGTAAGCAAGAGTACTTTATTTTAAACTCTAACAGGAACTGCGTAAAATTACCTTCTATCCCTTCTTGAGGATGTTCTAGATTGACTACCGGAGCATTAGGATCTGCATTCTTGCTCGAAATTTTCATTTTCCTGTCGGTTCTCTTTTTTGCTGTAGAACCCTCTCTACGTGATCCTCCAAAGCACATTGAGAGAATTCCTTGTTTTCTCTGTTTGATCTTGGGCGGAGCCTCGTAACCATAAAGAGCTCTCTTGTTGAAAACGCTCCCAGTGCCCACGTATAAGGGGCCCTGAATGCCGTCTAAGCCTCTCAAATTTATCTGAAATCGAAAGAAGGCGGTCACGGAGCGCATAAAGCCAAGAAATCATGACTAATAGACTCCATAGGAAACAGAAGATGCGGAACTTACATCGAAGAAAATGGTGTTGCGGTTAGCATAGCGATCATTCTTATCAACCCCATCAAATCGCAGGGGAAATTGAACATAACAAGCTGACTCTGCATAATTTGGATCCATCAGGAAGCACATTGCTTCCTGCAATGTCTTGCTGTTGTTTACGTAATGATCAAAATTAAGATTCAACAAGAAAGGTCCGTTGGTAAGTATTCCCGATGCACGAACCTACCAAAGGTCGATACCCATCAGTTGATTTAATCCCTAACTAAAGAATTTCAACCAGCACAAATAAATCAAGGTATGAAAGCTTAAGCTTGTGAAATTACGACGTACAAGTGCGTTCAGTGCACCAGCTTTATTGTGATGTCGAAATCCAGGACGCTTCTCGCGAGACACATAGATCAGCTGTGGAAGCTCATTACCATCGGCATCGTGTCCTCCACTATGGCCTAAAAAGACCTTCAGAAGAACAAGAGTGAAGATGATAAAACGTTAGCTGCATAACAGAGACACAAAAGGGAGAGTAAGATGATCCTTCATTGCTTGGTGGCACAAATTATCCGCCTGTTTGAATAAGTTTTCCTATCCATCGCAGGTTCGGCACAAATCTTAGATACGCTTTCGAAAATTATCGTGTACATATTTGTTGGCATCCTTAAATGCATAGTGAAATTAATTACGACAACACAAGGATGAAATTAGTACAGCAAATATGAGAGTGGAACTGGAGGACAAACCTGGATCATTCCCGGATGATCACGCACGTTATTTCCAGGCCACGGCGTGCCGTCTTTCATGACCCATCCTTCATCTGGAACTTTCCTTGCCTTTGCCACAAGCCCATTGATCCGCACTTTGAACTCCTCGTATTCTCTCTGTAAAAATTCACAGGTAATTCCAATAACATCGACCATGTCACGGAGAAAAATTGCTGTGCATGTAGTCCAGAAAAGCTTCCTACTTTCATGGCTCGGCGCTCTTCGACAAAGGATGGGTGAATCTTGTTCTTTAAGTAATCCACATTGCACGAGAAGTACTGCTCCGGGGCCCTTGGCTCGATGCTGTACTTCTTGCAAAAAGGAACCCACTTTCTCGCAAATTCAGATGTTTCTTGTAGAGTCTTGAATGTGAGAATCGCAGCTCCATCATCGGAAACGTAGCAAGAAACTTTTCCGACCGGGTAATCCACTGCAAGAACGGATAGGACAGTATTGGCCATAACAAGGGGAGGCTCTGTTAAAGGATCGTTGGTGGTAACTACAATATCAACTGCTGCAAGCTGAGACGGCTCGCCTATCCTGTTATATCTGTGCCAACATTGGTAACGTGTGAAACTTTTCAGCAACCAAGAACCTAGCAAAGGGAAAACTTTCAATGGACAATGTCAGGAATGAACATCAAAACCTCAGGGCAAGCCTCTCGATATAGGTTTCGCGGTTGATGGGATGCCATTTAGGGAACTGCTCCAATATCCAAGACACAGCGAACCATATCTCGCAAACTACAGATACCAACCACAACGTGTGTGCGTCGTGAACTGGATTCTTCAGACGGTAGTAGAAGAAAAATCCGACCACCGCAAGGCGCATGACAATAACCATGCGATAAGGATTAATCCTAGAAGAAGGAATTGGAATCTTCCTAGATAGGGGCTGCCTTGCCTCGTCGCTGCTGCATTTCAGAAGCAGAACAATCAGTTAGAACCGGCACGTTGTTTTGCTTATATCTCTGATGCATCAATCGCTATGTGAATTATCCTCAAAGGTGAAATTGACATGAACGGAACAAGCAGATGCATTCATCAGGTAATCCAACCGCGAATGCGGAGACACTTACAACAGAGAGCCCTCTGTTTCGGACTCGGTGCCGGCAGCGGATTCGGTCTCGTCTCTACATGTGGAAGGCTCATGAACCACACACTCTGGAACATCCCTTCCCCGTTGCTTCATCTTCCAACAATCAGTCCACTCTCTCCAGATAAGACTGGCTCGCCGCGCCCAAAAATTCACCACCACCTTACTATTAGCAGCAAAAAGAGGATCAAACTTACAATTTTGCCCCATCGAAACCCGAGTCTAAATAGGACCTAATGTTCATCATCAAGTGTCGAGATGAGCACAAGAACATGTAAAAGTCACCTGTTTCGGTAGCTTCCTCACCCGACCCGTCTCAACCGCTGTCAGATTTTTGAGTGGCCAGACATAAGCATGCGACAGAGGAAAGGACTAAACACAAACTTCAACACCCAGAGGAAGGAATTAATGTTCTGCAGACTCTACATGGGATTGTTCATCTTCCCTGATCACGAACACACATATTGAGCTCACCATCGCCCATTTGTTACTGTTATATAAGAAAGCTTCAAAGCTTCTTTGGTTTCTTGAATCCAAATTCACACCATTCCAAAAACTTCCCCACACCAACCAATCAGAAGCTTCCACTTGCTTGCACCAAAGAGAAAAGTGAATGCTTTCTACATTCTGGAAATACACAGCAAGAAAAGTTGGATAAAGGAATAATTTTTTATGGCGACTCTTTGGGTGGGGACCGTGACGTGCGTTACTCAAGAAATACATTTATGCTTTTCTGTGGTTTAAAGGAAGCATCCTGTGCTTCAGTTCAGATACGTTGTGGTCTTCTTTCTTTCTTCCTTCAATAGGATCTGCTTCACGTTTCCATTCCAGAATGACGGCGCTCCTTTCTATTTGCTTCATTGAAGGGAATCTGATTTTTCAATGTGCTTAGGAATTTTTTTTCTTTTCCTGTCGGATGGACATGGCAAAAACTTTTTTTTTTTTGTGTGCGCTTAATTTGGACAATATTTCCCAAAATTTTGAAATACCGACCTTTCAATTTCCATTTCATGCTCATTAATTTCTTTTCTCAACACGAAAAACCAAAATAATAATAATAATAATAATAACGAGAGAGCTACATTTCCTAGGGAAAAAAAAAGGGCAGATCTAGAAGAACGGAATAATGGGCATCAATGATTACAACTCATTGATTTGATCGTGCTGCATTAAGGTAAGACAAATTACATAACTTAGCATGGAGAAAATCGACATTGGTAATAATGTGGGAATTTGCAATCATCCTAGGTTCAGCCAAGTGCCCTTTTCCTCGTCCAATGCCTACAAAGGAACACACCCTGTTTTGCTTATAAACCAAGTTTTTGCGTCTTAAGAAGTAATAATTATTTGCTTCGTTTTGCGGGATCACTGTGCTTGCTTTGCTGAAATTGGCTTG
This sequence comes from Rhodomyrtus tomentosa, assembly GCA_028455895.1. Classification (NCBI taxonomy): domain Eukaryota; kingdom Viridiplantae; phylum Streptophyta; class Magnoliopsida; order Myrtales; family Myrtaceae; genus Rhodomyrtus; species Rhodomyrtus tomentosa. The sequence continues at coordinate 36,558,901 of JAPCWY010000010.1, forward strand.
ACAGGACAAATGGAGAGAAGGGAAGATGATGACTGGTTAGGTTGGAGACTTTCTTTTCCGACAAGGAACCGAGGAGACAAAAATATTGAGGAGGAAAAGACCCGTTTGTGTTTTTGTCTCGGAAACGACGGGAGATTGAAGAATGCCTAGATAGTGCTTACTGGCTCATCAATTACAAGTTATGAAAACTTTGTGTCGCCTTCATCTTGCAAATTAGACTTCCAACTTCAATTCTACCACTACTATGCTTCATGAAGTCATGCGGTTGTCACCATTTCTCAATGCCCATCCCGGTATTATGAAACAATCGATCCATTTATCCGTACGGTTTGCTAAATACGTTGCAAAAATGACGGGCTAAGGGGGTGACAATCGACGGACGGAACGGAGAGGTGTTGCCTGAATTTCACATTGATCAACAAACAAAAGGGAATGCGCTTACTTTAGTAACTAAACAGCAACTCATAAAACAACATGGTCCTGCAATGTTCCTCCACGGTTTCTCTTAAAATGTCTGGCTCTCCTTCTAAGTTTTCTGAAAGAATTGGCCTCTGGATCTGGCAGATTCCTGCCCGCCAGCATGCAACTTCTCACCAGATCGACGGAGGCACCCTCACAAACAAGCGAACTTTGTTTCACTGGACGATTGCATCTGTGCTTTTCTGAAATATTACCTCCCTCTCCCAGAACTACTCCACTTTGCCTCCTCTTCCTTTTGTGAATCAAGTATATCGTAAACCAGCACCACTCTAATCCGGATAATAAGACAGAAGAGGCATCATCCTGGAACATCCTGCGACGACACTTCACTGTCGATTCCCGAATTCAACAGAAGTCATGCAACCGAACAATAAGGGGTTGCCGATACTCGCATGGATAAAAATCCGCCAAACTATTGTGCGTGCACTCCAAGAGGACGGACACGTGGACTCCTGCACCTGAAACTCCGAGAGGACAAATATATGTCCATTTGCCATATAGGCGCATCTTCACTTATGAAACCCATAGCCCACCAAGGCTAGCTAGAGTCTGGTCTCATCCTTCAGCAATGATATCGATAGGAGTTTCCAAACAATATAAACCAGTCCCATGGTTCTAATTTTAGGAGTAACGGCATGAATTAGTGAAACATACTGGAGCCCCAGCTTCCACCATGGATTGGACATGGGTAACCAGTTGAAGGACGACATGCCCGTAATATCGAAAACAAACAGGGCTAGTGTATGCTCAGCAAGAGAAGGAAGGAGTATATTTAACATACCCAAGGAGAAATCTCACCTTATAATCTTCTACTCGCAGCGAAAGATCTTGAAGTTCATCATTTAAAACTGGTACAAAAAGAAAAAGAAAAAGAAAGGAAGATTACTCATTCAAGTGAAGCCAGAATGGCACATGCATTTCCAACATAAGAGGCCATGAAAAGAATAAAGAAGGCAAGAAAACAAAAGGAGAGATTACAGTGTGATGCCTCAAAGATTTCCTGCAAGAGAGACTCCAGAGAAATTAAAACGCTACAAAGACTCTTAGAGAAGTGACAGACTCTCCAACCTTACGTGTACTTATCAGCCAAATTTTTCATTGTGCTGCCAGAGAGAAGCCTACAGAATTTGAAGTTAGAACTATCACAAGATTGCATTTTTTTTTTTTTTTGTTAAGGATCATCTGTTTCCATTGGAAACACAAAAACGATTCACTACCTATAAAAGACATCCTTCCTCAAATCTTTACCAAGTACAGTAGCTCTCAGATTCACTTTTACGGAGCGACTGCCTTGCCTTGCCCTCTGTTTCTGCTTTACGCATTTTACTCTTAAAAGCCCTATAAGAGGCTAGCTTTTGCAGCCTGTCGACCAGGATGTATGATCGACGGCCAAACTGGTTCTCCACAGCATAATGCTTTTGTCATCAAACCGTTGCCTCTCATTTTATTGATCTCATGATCCACTTGATACATTCGGCTATTTGGTAAGAATCCATGCTCGCCATTTTGAGCCAGGATGTGCTTCAGAAATACATGCTGCTCATCTACAGTTGTGACTGGATAAGTAAAACAACTTGACAGCACTAATTGCCCATGATAATTCTTCTGCGAATGTTGTGTCCCAGACACTGGTTCCACCTCCTAATGTAAGTCTCCGATTCTCTCCATAGCCACTAAAACCATCCCCATTATAAGCAAGTTACAAAGGATTAATGAATCAATCAAGCAAGTTATAGACAGAAAGACACACATAGCTTTCTGACAAGATTAACAAGTACTTCATCAGAATATAAGTGCTTGCTCCACATATTGCGCAGGAATAACTCTTATTTTGCAAAAAAATAGACATAATATATTACTCACGGCTACTTCAACATCCATAATGCCAAAAGATTTATGCTGTATATCTCTAATTATCTCCAATCTCCATACCGAAAGGAAAATAGGGGAATAAACAAGGTATCTACTCTCATTGTAACTCATGGAAATAAGGATCGAATTGAAACGGAAACACGTCATAAATTCACATACAGAGAGAAAAAGGAGGGATAGATCATAAATCTCTCACATTATGCAAGAAAAATAATCTGCTTGAAACGTAATTAATTTTCTTTCAACAATCTTGCAAGACCAATGAACCAAACGAAGTAACACAATGTGATCAAAGCACGGACACATTGCAAAAGTAAGAAAATACTCTCCAAGAATCTGTTTGTAGATAACAATACAGCTACAGCTTCTTTGGCTATTTACTGTGAATGAAACATTAATAAAAGCGTGTCTATATGTAACAAGTTCTTATTTGGACAGAGCTTAACCCAGGTTCAGTGTGAAGTCAACAAAGATCCCATTCACAGATAAAATTTCCATACTAACTAAAATAAAGTGTGAATAGAGGCAGTACGCAAAAAAGATAGTCTTTTTAGCGTGCAGGAGTTTCCCCTAAAGAAAACAGATTCTTGACGCAGTTTGTCGGTTATTCATGTTATCAGGTCCTCCAGACGGTTATTGGAATGTCGGGTCCGTGGATCCCATCATATCCAGCAGCCACGTCGGTTCCTTTATTTCATGTAAAAAAAATGTCGCCGTGCACCAACAAAGCAGTAGGATCATAAAAGGAAAAACGTTACCATCATTTATGCAAAACGATTAACGACAAAATTTTTCATGAGGCCATGATGATATCTTTCAAAATATTCACAACCATATGCTTCTAAAGATCGAGCTGGCTCACGGAAGTGGGCACCAATTAAACAGATGCAATATCATTCCCCTTGCACATGCAAAATAAAGCAAAAGAAACCGAAGGGTATTGCTAGATTACATCGTGTCAACAGGAAGTACTCCAGTCAACATTGAATTTTCAACTACAGGAAGCTAAAAAATAAATCACCAGCTAACTATGATAAACATGCTGAAGTGCAAAGTTTCTAAAGAACTTTACACAGAAATAGGAGGAAGCACTTCATACTGTGTCTTCAGAAGATGATGTAAAAACCAGTTTCAGCAATAAAACCAGAAACAACGATAGGTCAGTTAACTTAAAATCAAATAGCAGAAGATTCCAGGCAGCCCAAAAGTATTGTTGTTAGCACAACTGTGATCCCTGAAGGGAAATCATCTGCCACTGTTTTTCATTGCACCGATCAAAGCCAATTTCAGACAAAAGCCATTACTTACATAAAACGTTGGAAGAGATGCCTCGATTGATGACAAAAGCATCTTGATAGCGACTCATTCAAGATTTCTTCACAAGCGCTTCTCATCAACCACAGTGCTCAGTTAGAAATAGGGGACCAAAAGATAAATGGGAAACTTCATCACAAGCACATGAGGACGGAAAGAGAGAAATCAGCTCTACTCAATGGAGCCTAGTGGTTTACTTAAATCGTAGACTGCTTTTTCCCAAAAGCATAAAAAATATAACGTTTGGGTATCATTTCTTAACCATTCTATCCGCTTAACTCCTTTGAACATTCAAGATAGCTACTACCACAGATAGATAAATCCAGCAAGTCCAAGTCAATCAGATTAAACAACCATGGAGCTCACAAACGTAAAGCATCTTAACCATCTGATAGAAAAGATCGTAAAGCATCTTCCCTAAGCGTTACGCGCACAATCCGGCGAGAAAAGAGCTGAAGAACAAAACTTTTCAACCGAAAGAAGAAAAGGGACAACATGTAGGTCGCAAATTAGGGGTTTTCTGAGCTCGATATCAAAGTTCGCGAGCTCCGTCGCCGCATGATGAATCGCGGCGAAACATGAATGGATCAAAAACTCACTTCTCGTTCTCTGTCTTTAGACACAGAGAAACCCTTTCATCGGCTGTCATCATCCGCGCGCTACTAAAGGAGAATCACAACCCTGACGAACGACACATTCAAATTCTTCTGAAGCAAGAACTCGACGAACAAGGAAAAAGAACCAAAAATTTAAACAGAGAGGGCAGAGCTTCTCGTTTTGAAAAAGACAACCGCACAAGCAGGGAGGGACCCGGACAACGGTCAAGGGTACATTCATTTTCCTAGCGAAACAGAGCAGGGGTGTAAAACTAGATCACATGCGTCCTTTGTCCGAATTGTGATTCTCCTCTAATAGAACGCAAGAATGACATTAGTCGATGCACGGATTTTTTCTGTGGCTAAGGAAAGCGATCGCCTTCTTTGTAGCCCACCTTGGAAAGTGAAGAGCAGTGTGTCCATGGATAAGTTATATCGTGTAATCTAAATTGAAAGAACACTGCTTTTGCAAGAGTTATCGGTACTTGTACAACTCCGGGCGAAGAAAAGAAAACAAGATCTAAATTTATTTTGTTAGAGCTGGTGGGCTGGGCTTTATTATGTCTTATAGCGTAATTTTCTCCTTTTTAATACAATAAAGTTCATTATCTTAATAAATTTATCTTTGATATCCTCTATTAATCCATAATTGTATATGTCACATGAGATGCGAGCCTTAATTCAAGTGAATGATTCAAAGTTAAAAGGACCCTGCTTTTGCGAGAATGGTCTGTGCTTACATATCTCCGGGTGAAGAAAAGACAACGGGCCTATGTTTTTTTTTTTATTGTTATTATTAGAGCCAGTGTGTTGGGCTCTACATATATTTGCAAAAATTTCGCCTCTTTATTGCAAGAAAGTGCACTAATTGAATAAACCGACCAATCGAATACCCCATTAATCGTAACTTCTTTTCGAATATTAAATCAAGTGAGTGATTCAAAGTTGAAAGCACGCTGCTTTTGCGAGAATCATCAGACTTGTACTTAAAAAAAGTAGAGCAAGTGTGTTGGGTGAGTTTCTATTATCGAACTTATATTCTATGCCAAGATTGATGGTGATAGGTTAAATTCATATACACTGCATTGGTCAATTCAACATTGTCAGAAGTGTGAACCCTTTTAAAGTTATTGTCGTAATTCAAGTTTCCCCCTTGTGAATTAATTCGTGGTTGCTAACTCCTTGCTTTGACTCTACCTCTCTGGACTTTTCGCCTTTTTAGTGCACGAAGGTGCACTAATTGAACAAATTGATCCATTTTCGTGCACTAATTGAACAAATTGATACGCTATTATAATCAGTACTCCCGTTTTGAATCTTAAATCAATTGAGTGATTCAAAATTGAAAGGATGCTGATTTTGCGATAATCATCGGTTTATATATCCATGCAAAGAAAAGACAACGAACCTGGACTTTAGGTGAACGGATCCCCTGCTTGTAGGGCAGGAGATTCGGGTCCGGACTTTAGAGACTGTGTGTTGGGCTGCATGTTTTGTACAAGTTTTTTGCTTTTTTTAAATCCAAGAAAGTGCACCCACTGAATAAATTAACCTATCAAATACTCCACTGATCGGTAATCGTGTTACCCCATAGCAAATCCGAACCTTAATGAGAGATTTGATATTGGGACTTTGCTCAAATATGACCCAAACTTGCATCACACTCATGCGGGAGGAAATAGGGGGCCCGAAATCCTGGCCTGGCCCGCTTATCGTGGACCGATTTTTCAAGCCTAGATATGTTAATAAACAACGGAAATAGATTATTTAACATTTTCTTAGAAAGTTAGGCACTAATCTTGCAATCTGGGTCGTTCGTGTTATGAATGGATGTATTAGATTATAACTAATAAATATATATATAAAAAATTCAAAAGCTTACCCCCTAAAAATCAAAGATCTTGGCCGTCCGTCCAAAAATGGGCGGCCCGGATTGCAAGGCTAGTTACCTAGACTTCTGAGTAAAGTTTAGGAGAATGACAACAATAGGGGATTTGTGTGCTAGTATATGATAATAAACAACTATTCTCTCATAAGTTTGAAATGTAAAAAAAAAAAAAAAACATATATCTAAATTGTTATCAGCACGTCACCCGCGTATGACAGAGCTTGCAGACATGAATCATAATGTTGGAATTTTATTACTGGGATGACATTTAAATCATCGAATGCGAGTCCCTATATCATATTCCAAAACAGTCAATTTTACTATCCAAAACAACCTCAACATTTCCTTTCATTACACTGCAACCCCACCACGTTTGTAGCTCTGATTTTCGCTTATGTAAGAAGCGAAAGATCATCCCTGAAATGGAAACACGGCTAACCTGTTCAACAATCGACACTGTCGATGCTGTCTTATTCGATCTGTTTACACCATCGTATTATGAATTAACGAACTCGATCTGAACGTCATCGATGCGGATCCGTTCAAGAGCAGCGAGGCAAGACGGCCGCGATGTACTCGGGATCGATGTTGTTGCAAGAAGCTGTTGCTGATCCACCTCCACTCTTTTGCAAGTTGATGTTCTGCAGGACTATGCCCTCGCAGGGAAGGCTCTCGCTACAGTCGAACTCGACCGCCACATCCGAAGCACTCATCCCTCTGATGTTCTGGTACGTCACGTTCCTCACTTGAACAGCTGATTTCTGCGAAGATCAGTCCCTTGTTATTTTCGCCCGAAAGATCAAGTAAAGTAAGAATTCATAATGGCAGTTTATAATCAGCTCGACTTTCCGCTTCATCTTCAATGGCGTTTAATTTGTTTTACCTGTTGCTTGCATGGCTCATCTTGGTCACAGTAGTTCTGTTCTATTATGATAGGGTTGCTCACATCATGCATTTCTATGTTCTGGAATTTAATGTTGCTTGCACTTCCAGACCCTCCCTGAGAAAATCATCCAGGTAAATATTAGAAAAAGAGGATAAGTGACCGAAAAAAGCTGAAAAAATACAGTTTTTTTTTCCGCACGAATTAACCAAATTGTTCACCTGCCACGTCTTGATCCTGACTCCATTGGTGGTTCCAGAAAAGTTAGATCTATTCACTGTAACTCCTGAAACATGAGCCTCTGAGTTTCCTGACCCTAAACTTCCAATGCTAGGGTTCATCACCGAAGCACAGATCACAAAGCCAAATGGTCAGTAATTTAGCTGAGAGAAAGCTGAAGAAAATAGAAGGGAAAAGAAAGAAAATCAGCTCTTTATAATGACTAAATTCACCTGATTCCATGACCTGGTCCACAAGTTATGTCCATGGCCTGAACATCTTGCGATCCATCTACAATTGAAATGCAATCGTCACCCGTCCCGATTGTAGAGTTAGAGATTTCGATGTTCCGAGTACGAGCGACATGAATCCCGTCCGTGTTCGGGCTGCTTCCAGGCGCGGTGACCTGGAGACCGGTGGCTTGGACATCGCTGCATTTCTCGAACGAAACGTGAATTTGTTGCGCGTTCTGAATATTCAAGTTCCGCGTTATCAAGTTCCCACAATTGTAGAAAGTGAGAGCCTAGCAAAACGAGCAACGACCATTTAGGGCGATGGCACAACGATGTGAAGGATCCCACAATATGCATTATACATCGAAGGAGTTTGTACCCTATCGTTATTCAGTCAAAATCCTTCCTGACAATTAATGACCATGCATTCAAATCGCCTTTCCAAGATGAAAATCAAGATATGTCATGTAGTTAACGATGGATAACAGGTCTTATTAACTCATTTCTTGACCAATGAGCTCTAATTATTTCAGCTCTTTGCTTAACTACTTACTCAAATTTACAAACAGAGAAATTTAAGGCAATTTTGGGCATAAAGTGTAGATTATAATAAGGTTAAATTCGATTAATCGTGCATACTTCAAGTGTACTTGTGTCATCTTCCTATCTAGTTTTACAAGACGTAAATGGCTCATAAAATAATTAGGGCAACTTTTGATTATTCTGGACAAGAACAACATTATTTTCACGATTCGTCATTTGTATGCATAAGAAACACCAAGTGTGGAAAAAGAAAATTTACGTAAGAAACTTTTATTATATGGAGCGACAAACTCTAATCGGTAGTTTAGTAAAAAAAAAATCAAATCTTTGTAAAAAATAACTGTTTGAAATGCTAGAAATATTTAATTACTAGATGTTTCTTCTCCAGAGCTATGCATGCATGGTGAGAGAGAGATTGGTAAATAATAACTTACGGTGGGTGCGTCCTTGCAAGGCTGCAAATAAAAAATAAAAACGGCAATAGTCAGATAAAAACTATGAACGCTTAAAATTTTAGAAGAGTTGGCGCAATAATTCACAACATAGATACAAAGTGCTTACGAGAGCTTTATTGGTTTTGCAAGAGTTCTGCCACCAGATGAGCCCATTGCCGTCGAAGGTTCCGCCACCTTGGACGACCAAGTTCTGAACCCCATCAAACATGATCCAGTGCCTCCGATGCTCATCATACTCGGATCGGTCACCGGACGCTCTAATGATCCCGTTAATCTGCGGGTACGAGCACTTAATTAATACACAATGTAAACTCCGATCGTCGCGTATACATTGCGTTCATGCACGATCACCTGCGCATGAATCTTATTGCTTATTTTACCTGGAAAGTGGTGTTATCTTGGCATGGACCCGAGAAGGTGGTTGGGCCGAGGAGGTAGTTCTTCTTGGGCACCACAAGAATAGCTCCTGCAGCCGAGCATGCCTCTTTCCACGCCTTCTCAAACGCCTGAGCATCGTCATGGCTGCCATCGCCCCGAGCTCCGAAGTCATCAACGTCGAAAGTTATGGCAGGAGCCGATAAAGATAAGCTCAAACGAGCTCGGAAGTCCTCCTGCAGATGCCTGCAACAGGAGCTGCAGAAAAGGGAGAAGATGCTCATGATCACTGCGAGGACATGTATGACTGGTCTTTTGGAGTCCATGGTTTTCTCCCTTAAAGTTTGGTAAACGGGACAGAAAGATGACAATCGAAAAGGGTCTCTCTCTTCTGATGTTTTGGAATGATATTGGCTGGCGAATGTTAAGGAAATGCAATGACGAGGGATTCTGTACTTATAGAGATTCATGGGGAGGAAGAATGTTGGGTCTTAACATGACGCTTAAGGGTATGGGACACAACAGTTGGATTAGGGTTTGGTACGTCAGATTGGCAAGAAAGCATCATGCTTTTGAATACACCGAACCTTAAAATTCGTACGCGATGGGTACTTACTAGCTAGGTCTTCTGAATTTGTGACTTACTTGCTCAAACATATACTTGTTGTCTGACGGATCACTTAATGGAATGCCAATTGGATAAGCCTTGCACTCACGATTAATACAAAGGATATGGAAATGATAGTAATAACTTAGATCTGGGGATGGAGATCACAAGTGACAATTGCATGCACAGGAGGAACACATTTGCTAGTTATATCATCCTCAATCGCCTGAATCTCTAGACGTTTTTCAGACCGATCATCGATTCTACTGAGATAGGTAAACCGGAGTACTATCCCTTTGAGAACTGCATCTGCAAATTTTTCTATCTCGTACAACACAAATAGAAAAACTCGAATTAAATATTGCTTTGGTTGCAAGTGATGTGAAATAGAAAGTTTGAAACTCGTGCCGAGTACAAGGAGTTAGCTACGAACAAGTTAGACCTTGAACACAAAGATTATGATGATTGCAGTGATGGATGAAGATCGCATGATATTTGATAATCTGGCAATAAATATTACTGTCATTCGTACTTCAAAGAACTTTTTTTTTGGGAGTAATTATCTAAAAGGTCCTAAAAGTTATCGTACATAAAACAATTTATTATTAATTGAAAAATAACATTAGAGGACCTGTAGTTGATATTACATCGGGGGCAACCCGCCGTTCGTTTGGTTCGGTTTGAAGGGGCCCTAACTCTCTCATCTAATGTGAGCTTGGGTTGCCAAAAAAATCAATCCATTAACTTTACTTTGTATTTTTAAACTGTCGTACATAAATAAGAAGTCTTACCTCGCTATGATTTTATTAGTGAATCACTTATATAAGAATTGATAAATAAAAAATTTTCCATTAATCAGTCGCATTGTCTGTTATTTCAAAATCAAAACCAAACCCATGAAAAAATAGATGAATTGGATTGCTCGATTGATTTTTCAATTTTCATCGAACGTACCCGGATTCTAGAGAGCAATATTTCGATAGGCAAACGTAGAATTTTTTAGGGGTCCTTTGAAATGCACATCTCCTGAAGCTAATATAGAGGCACATCTATCGGTTATGTACATATTCTAATAAGTCACGTTGGGTGTCTTGAGACTGTTTTCATTCGAAAAGTGATGTTATAAATTGCAATTGAATTCTTAAAGGGAAAAGGCCAAGAAAAATCACAATCTATATTCATTGTGACACATTCACTCTTAACTTCTTTTTTGTGGCATTAAAACACTCCAAATTATGTCCATTAGACACATTAGCCCCTAAGCTTTTTCTTGTGACATAAGATATCTCAAATTTGTACATGTGGGACACATCTACCCTCCATCAATGTTTCATCATATGATTATTCATACAAAACAACATCGCTTTTATTTCACTTAAGTCGCATGGGGGCCATGTAATGTCATTTACTTTTCGTCGTTCACATAGACATATTTGCAATGGTGATCATTAATAAAGTGTAAATGTGTTACACTAGTACAAGTTATTGAATTTTTATTTTGTGTCCCGAAAATAAGTACAAACATGTCGCAATGGGCATAATTTAGTTTTTTTTTTTCTTTGGCAGGTTTTTGCCTCTTCTTATATAAGGGGACCGTAGTCAACATTCAATAAGAGCCCGTCATATCACTTGATAAACCAATTTCGCGGAGCAACCTGAATGATTTTCTTATATGCAATCGTCATGTTTCCCCTCCCTCCTTCCTCCCAATCTCAACGTGGTACGCCAGCGACCAAGCATATAGCTTGAGAGACCAAAAGTGCGTTTTGTGGTCGTGAGGCAATAACCCTTGCATCATCTTCTAAATCGAGAAAGCATACCAGCAACAAGACACCCCTGATCCATTTTCCAGATATATATGCATGTGCGCGCGCGCACATGGCAATCTCCAAAATGCTTGCATCAGACAACTTAGTTGCCGTCTATAGTTTTGGTGAAAGTTAGGGCAACCCCGATGAGACCAAACTTTTCTGAGTTCCTCGTCATCATGCCCATGGTGTGCGCAAGACAATTTGTAATGCATTCACATACTGATGATGTTTAAACATAAACATATACCGATAATATATTTCAATATTAACTTACTTTTGAAGTATTTGACAATGAATTCACTAAATCTTACGTGGTATCAGAATAAGAAGTCTCGAGTCGAAATTTTTTGAGCAAATACCAAATATTAAAAGCGCTCGTATCTGGTGCGCTTGATCTTACGAAAATTGAATATGCTCTAATGTAATCGGGCGTCTGTGGAGCAAGTTTAGAATTTTGTTGCTGTGTAGAAAGAAACCCACGTCATTGAATGAATGACTCGAACTCATGCGAATTTGGTTACGATGAAAATCGGGCGCAAGAATTCCTGGTGACGTCAACTTGGGTGAGAGTTTAAGGCGGTTAAAGTTGACGTAATCGACGTTCCATATGCGGCTATCCCGACGCCACGTGTGTCGGTTGATGACGGGGTTAGCTCGGGGGTTCCCAACCGTTAATGTCCGATTGAGAGTCGATGACTCGATGGTGTGTTAGTGCTGCGGAGGTATGGGGCGGGCCAAACCAAGCCAAGATTGACCCGAAATCCTGATTTCGGATCCTTGGTCCAGGTAAGGGAAAACGGACATTAAAATGCTTTTTGATTACGACGTTCGAAGTCTCGATTAACCACGCAGTGGGAACGGAACGGGAGTAGAGTAGGGAGTCGGCATCCTCTGCTAGGATTGTCGTCCAAGGTTTTGGTCCCCAAGGAGGTATGTGGACATACTTTCTAATGATGATGCAACGTGAAGATGGACGTGTGTGGAGTGGAGTGCGTTTTGATTCCCCAATTTATCCATTTGATTGGATGTATCATATTTCTGAAAATTTACTCAAAATAAAAAATATTCTGAATCTATTGATGTCATGACACTTCAGTCTTAAGTTTTTTTTATTTGTGCTAATTCAGTCCATTTATCTAATTTTGACTCGAAAAATTGATAGCATGGATATTGATCGTCCTATATGACACGTTGATATGAATTTTTTTAAAATATTTTTGCATTTTTTTCCTTTCTATTTTTTTTCTTGTTAATGGCCAGCGAACTTGCACTGGTAGAGGCTCGGCGACCTCCATCAGCCATTGGACGAGGGCTTGTGAGCCCCTGCTGGCTGTTGGCGAGGTCACTACCCTTGCCCAATGGTAAGACGGAGGCCGTCGCGGCTAGGTCGATGATCGGGGGCCTCCTAACATTAATAGAAGTGATTATCAAATTTTTGTCCGATTAACTTTTCGTCTGTCATTGATCGTTCCACTAATTTAAAGGCTTGTATGATAACCATTCTCATTCTGTGATTCTGATTCCTATCATCAAAATTGATTATGGTTGAAATGACTTTTTTTATTCTATTTCTGGATGAGTTTTAAAGAATCAGAACCTGTTTGATAACTATACAGAATTTATATTTAAAAAAACTATTTCTTTTCCTATTTTTTTCATCTAAGTCAAATAAATATGTAGTTAATTTATAAAATTTCATTCTAAATTGAAGACTAATTTTCAATGCACGTAAAATAATTTAAAATACATTTTTTTTAATGTCATGAATGAACCATAAAATTTAATATATGATGTTCAAAGTTTGATGAAGAATGGACATGTTCTCATATTAAGGACTCAATTTTTTAAAAATGTTTGGTTGTCTAAATGCAAATAAAGATGTTGGATGCCCTCATCTTTGGTGATTTTTTTTTTTTGTATGAAAGTGAAATCCATGAAATTTAGACCCAAATTTATGAAAATAAGGTCAAACTAGCATAATCTAAGACTTTTCTATTTTTCAAGTTTATATATATATATATATATATATATATATATATAATTTTTTAAAAATTCCTATTTTATTTTATCTTATTTTATTTTTATTAGGTAGAGCGAAAAGTGACAAGAAAACTAAAAGGGAAAAGTGAGATATATGAGATTCATCCTATTTTGATGTTTTCAAAAGTGATTATTTTTTCAGAACCTATTTTTTTTTTCTTCTGAATTTTACCATAAAAATGATTCTGGGAACAGAATCAGAATCAGAATTATTTATATTACTAAACAGCATTCTCATTTTCTACTGTTCTAAGATGAGAATCAGAGAATCAGAATAGTTACCATGCAGACCCTAAATTTACTTGCTATTATTTGCGTGATTTATAATTTTTTCTCCAATTAAGTTGTCATTTAGTTTTGTATTATCAACTCAAGGTTACAGGGCCTATTTGTTTTTTCCTCAGATTTGCTTACCTACTGAGTAACCTTTGGTACTTTCCTTCCTTACTAGGCTTTGTAAATTGACACCATCCTCAATTAGAATTATTATCAACCTTTTGTTTGATTCAAGTTGCAGACTAGTTTTACCTTACGGACTCCTATGCGAATTGATTACCTTTGTTTATTTGGTTTTATTGTTCGCTTCGCTTACGTGAAGCACCGATATTCTGCTCTTGGAGGACATGCTGTTTTGTCTTCGGTGGAACCAATGTGGAAAGACGGTTCCCTCTAAAAAGGGGTAGAGGACCAGAACGAGTTCTTGCTGATATCCTGATCTAGCAACTAAACCATGGATCCGTTTCTTCGCTGTGCCATGTCAAAAGTGAATGCATTCCCGGAGCTGGCGAAGGTTAAGAAGACCTCCGGCAATCCGTTCGCGAAAAGAAGAGGCGCTGTTACGTTATCCATCGACGTCCACACAATCCTAGTAGTTCTATCAAGAAAGGAAAGTTCTATTGAGAGTGAGATTGAATGTTTTCGGTTTAGTTTAGTTGGATCAGCTTTAGATCTCTCTGGCTAGTACTTCGCCGGCCACTTATAGACAGTTCGTTCATGCACATTAGAGAGAGAGAGAGTACTGTTGGAAAATATATGATATAACGGTATGAACAACAGAATCAGACTTTGAGGCTTGTAAAACACTCTTAAAGATTTATTTGCCTCATAGCGTTGCTAATAGTTTCGGTAAATATTCTCAAGAATACAATAAAGTTTCACAAGAATAGCAAATAGCACTCTCAAGGTGTCTATCTTTTTGAGAAAACGAAAATTGAAGTTCAGAAGAAGTGTCTGACAATGAACAAAGCCAGTCAATATATTAGGCTTGAAATAAGGCAACTTTTCATTTCTCAAAAGGTATCATTCAATCACAACTATTCGTGTATAAGGAATAATTTGTTTCGGACACACCACTTCACGTCTGAAGAAGAGTCAATCCAGACACAACTCTTCGTTGTAAAAAACTATTTTTTCAAACGCAACTTTTTATTGTCCGAATATTGCATTATCTGAAAAGTTGCAATTCTTGAGCATAAACAAATAATTAAAATTCAAAAAATATATTGATAGTTGATTAGTGCCAAAGTCGTGCAATCACCAGCTTTCTAAGTAATAAAGACTTTCTCTTTCCTTTATATCCCATGCGGGATACAAAAAAGGCACTATTTTGTTTTTGTTTTTCAAACAAACAACGAGTACTCGTGAGCTTCAGCAAATCGGGAAGAGAGGCAACATATTCGGAATTCGTTAGCACTTCTTATTAGCATCGAAGGAAAGCATACACGCTAGCGATAATGCCCTGTGTCAAAGGGTCTTTTTCTCACTCCCCCTCCCCTTCTCTAATAGCTTAGACGATGGAGAACCAACCCACCATCGCCCCCACAAATCCCACCCCCTACATGATCCTCCTCCTCCTCTCTAATCCAATATTTCATTACTACAATGACAAAGTTTAAACTTGAATCTCCACCGGCCATCTGTACATCTCTTCTTCCGGGATGGGGAGGTTCACCGTCATCAGACCTGTGGCCGAGTCGTACACGAACTCTGTCTCGACACTGCCCACGTTGCATTTCAAGGGCCGCTGAGAAGAGTAAGCGCCGAATCGTCCACATCCCCTCACCTTGAGTGCAATTGTCGCAGTTGGAGAACGGTTCTCACCGAGGGAAGTGGTCAACTCCGAAGAAGCTTCCCCATCGAAAAGCTCCGGTTTCTTGTCAGAAGCCAAGTGGATGTCGAATTGCTCGACGGCACCACCACAGTTGAACATGTTGAGCAGGCCGATTGGAGCAAAAGAGATGTTAGGTGTGATCTCCTGCCAAAGAGAAAAGTCGGGATTAGGAACCATGACTTGCGAAGACCGAAAAAGTCTGAAATAGTTAACGCGCAGGCAACAAAGAGTAAAGGATAGAATTCTCACCTTCAGAGGACAGAAGTGGAAAAGCTCATACTCCAGCACCTTGAGAGTAACAGGGACGGATGCACCTTTCGGCAGCCGAATCACCTCCCCTGGAATATCCAATGGTATCAGAATTTGAAACTTCCCTTTTGAGTATATCCAAGAAACTCTTTATGTTCTAGAATCATTCTTCGGAATGACAGGTTTATATAATTACCTGATCTGTAGGCATAAACAATAGTCTCTCCATTCCAATTTGGACCGGCCACTTGGGAAATGAGGTCAGCATCCGAGGCACGGACAGAGCCGGTGAGGGTTCCAGGTGATTCATCATGGATACGAGTCTTCTTTACGACCTTGCACCAGCCAGCACCTTGGCAGTTGAATACTCCAACCACTCCAGTGCATTTATTCAAGTTCCATATCTTGAGCAAACTTATTCCATCCCTTGCTGGATCAACGAAGAGACAATCACGTGTAGGCCTACCAGGCAGTTGTGCACGCAGAACGGATCCATCTGGTAAAACAAGCTTCTTCAAAAGCTCAAAGTTGTGGTTGCCTGGCTTGTCACTGATATATACACGTCACAAGAAGACACACTCCCATTATAACCCTTATCAATGTCAAAACGAGCACTCATATCAATGATATTAGCATATCCTCAAAACTACCTCACGTATATTGCGCAGCCTCCAACAGCACGAGCAGCACCATGGTATTCTGCTGCTGGATGAAGACTCTGAAAAAGGAAAACATTTTCATCAGCTTCTCAGGTACACAGAATAAGTTAAAGACGCAACAACAGCTATTTTCTCATGTAAACAGCAGAAAGGGCGGTAGGGCAATGGAAAAGAACTTCTCAATTTGCAATAATAAAAATTGGCAAAATTTCGTCTAGTAAGACTTACTTATGAGCAACTGAAAAAAGGTAGCAATGTCAACCAAAACTCCATAATAAAATTGACACATGCTAATGATTCAAATCTATGATCTTGGATAACTCTATATAGAACTCCAAGGAGGAAGTAGAACACTAACTTATTACTCAAGATTTCATACCGTCTTTAGTTGGTTAGAAATTAGTAAAGCAATGCAACCAAAACTGAAAAGAGAAGAATTGACTGTGTGTTAGGGTTTTACAAGTTCTTAGTACTTACATGGAACATATCCCAGTCAGGTTGCATAAACTCTCCAAGGAAAAGCGTGTTATAAGCCACGGACGAAATATGTATGGTGTGGGACGCGGGATCCCTGGGGTAAAAGTCATCAGAAGCTCTCACAATAGCAGTCTGCTTGGCACTATAAATCCCATCTGTATTGTGGCACATGCAAGCAATGCATCCATTGTCGGGAAAGTTTCGAGCAATGGAAGCCTCAAGGGCTTGGTTGTAGCTGCGGGTAAGAGACACTCTTCCCCCATGACCAGCACCTAGAGTCTCGATGATGTTCTGAACGTCTACTTTCACTCCATCAACTCCGCATGATGCCAAGTAGGCATGAAGCTCATTGTAGAAGTTGAACACCTTCTTTGGATGCACCAGACCCAGGCCATAAACAGAGAGACTGTCCATGACAATGTCTGGCTGGTTGCCAAGTACACCCGGGGACTGGACTGGATATGCCAGAGCAGTGTCATAGTGTTCCATGCCAGCAGCAGCTGGCTTTACTCCGCCCCAGTAACCAGCAAGAGCATGCCATACATAGACAAACCTGCACCAGTTACAAATGTTAAAACTTTAAATATAAATATTTGACCTCTTCAGCCAAATATCATCATATTCTAGTCACACATATATAATCACAAAGCAAAGAATCTCATTGGAGCCCGGTAGTTTCAATCTATTACTTCAAAGGCAGGTGTGTAATGTGGTTATAAGCAAAGAGAAGGAAATTGAAGTATGTGAGGGAGAACTAGATTTATATTTACTGCTCGCTGCTTAAACTAGAAGGAAGAAAGTCGCTGAGAGAAAGCATACAAAATACAGGATATGTTGCAAAATTCAAATAATCACAAAAAATAAGAGTAAAAATGCCAATGAAAGAATCATGCAAGAGTCTTACTTGACATTTCGATGCTGCTTGGCTTCATCAACAACATGCTTCAGTCCTGAGACCTGTTCGCTATTCTGGCCATTCTTCTGGAATTTAGAGTTCTCTTTAATGCCGGTCAGCCTGCTAGCAAACCTATGACAAAAAAAAAGACAGAAGCGATGGTTACATTGATTATAGAAATTGAAAAACGAAAAATGCGTAGCAAAAGAGGAAAACAAAGTCAGGAAGACATCCACTAAACCTTTAAGAATCTCGTTACCATGTACAGGACACTTGACAAAGTTAATAGGCATAGACATTCGCAAGTCCTTCAAAACAATGTATATGTATTCCATGTAGTAAATTAGTCTTAAAGATTGTACTCCTAGTTCCTGATCATGCGTCTGTTTTTCATGGTTATTGTATAGCAGAGTAACAAGGGAGCAGGGCCTTACTGTGCTCCTTCTTGTACAATGGAAGCACTTTCCTCCTTGGCTTTGTTTTCAATCTGCTGCCAACCATCATCAATGATAAGGAATCTTGGAGGTGTCCCTCCCTCAGATAGGCTGCAAAGAGGAATGCCATAAAGTCCATCATCCATCCATATAGCTTTTTTATTCAGGATATTACTTCAGAATAAAATGCTGAAGCTGAACTTATGCTCTCATTATTTACCTCCTAAGACCTTCATCAACTCCCTCTGCTGTGACGTCAGTATAGAACGCATCCCATGTGCACCAACCAAACCAGTCAAGGAAAGAAGGCAACTGGACAAAAACCAAATGAAAAGGTCGAGTAAGTTTTATTCTAATGAAGGCCCTAAATCATCTTGGCAATAAATGAAGAGAGCCCCTACCTTTTTCTTCTCTCGATGAAGAAAAGTTTGCATGTGTTTCTCAACACCCCTGTTTCAGAGTTCAGAAGAATTTGATTCATGATCCATGGTGCAACTCAAAACATTTTGAGATTGTTCAACATAATAATTTCATGAAAGTTAGGAGGGCTCACTTCACAGCCTGATCAATAACTTCAAAGGGGTTAGTCCCGGCATGCATATAGACAAGGTAGAGACCTTGGTTGGTTTCAACAGCGCTATCTCCTGCAAAACCACATAACAGGACAAAAAAAAACAAGTTGTTTTGGTTCTTTCGAGCTCGATTGACTCTACATTGCTCTTCCACGAATGCGATAAGCTCCAGTAATTTGTGTCATGCGAATGCAGTACTTGTGTGATTTCTCCAGCCGGACTGTGTTTCTGTCCATTGCATCTTCACCACATGATTTCATATGGTCAGTCGTCCCCACATCACCCGATGGAACATGACAGAACTAACAGATGACATGGCCCCTAATTGAGCACGTATCCAGTGTGTGTATGGTCTACAACGTCTCATACATTTTGATGACCATGATCTACTCACCACTTTCAAGGCAGATCTCTAGCTCGTTCTTGTCATTGCCTTGAAGAACAGCACGGAATGGGCCTTCAAGGAGAGGGAGGAAGACTGTATAAATGGTCGATGGATCACCCTGCTCCCCTGTCTCTGTGTTGACTTTACTCTCTACGAGCATAAATTGGGTCTCAAGCGGGATGTCTCTCCCATTTGTTCCCATTCTCTGAGTCATCCACCAGAGCTTGAACCGGAAGCAGCACATGAACCGAAGATCCCTATCAGAAGATAAGAATAAGAAATTTCAGAAATTGCCCACACAAATGCTAACGTTAATTTCTCTTCATCTTATTTTAACTCTACTGAACCTGACCCTCAAATCATAATGTAAGAGAAGCAAAACTAGTAGAGATGACCATTCTATGAATGGAACAGTTCTCTTATATCATATTGGTATAGAAAGGTATATTTGATGTTTTGTCTCCAGAAATGGATCATAAGCAGGTTGTCAATTTTCATTCGTTTCGGGCTACTTCCAAACAATCTAACTGCAATCAAGCAAGTGGAACCAGTTTACTGCCCCATCTCCAGTATTACTAGGCACACAACTAGAGTGTCTGCCTCGATGGTATAATATATAGCGGGAGAATTAAAATTATGGCAACATGCTATCTCTTAGCATTAAGCCCATAGTAGAGTTCAATTAAAGCCACAGTAATACATATCCTCTGCCTTTTTCCAGATAACAACCGAAAAAAAGAAATTTAATGTATAGATCCTTTTTCAAGAACTTAGATGTATCAAGTTCATTTCAGAATAATTAACCATATTAAATAAAAATCCGACCTCTCATGACTAATATGGTGTAATTGCAGTTGCTATCACTTGCACGGATAAAATCTGAACGTTCACGTAACAAGATTTGGTAATTGCACAAGTCTACACATATTGAATAAAGAATGAATATAAATAATAAAGGGTGGAATAGTGCGTACTCTAAAACACCAACAGGGAAAACATGAAGGCTCTTGCTGTGAGAGGTTGTAGCCCCGATGAATGCACCAGCAACAAGCCCAACTCCAGACCCTGGAGTCAACACAACGTTGTCCGGCACCCCAGTGAGTATGGTTTTTCCGTGAACCACAAGGTTCCCGTCATTGATGGAGATTTTTGGTGTGACCGTCATCGTTGAGCACCTTAACACTGCGAAAGAGCAGACAGACCAAAGAGATAGCAATTTCAGAAACAAGCCAAGAGTAAATAAATAGCATGCCCCCTTGAAGCAAACGTTGCCTCGAATAGGAACGATACAGGACAAAAATCAGTAGCAACAAGGATGAACTTAATCGCCCAAACCAATGACAATTTCAATTAAAAAAAAAAAGAGGACGGAAGGGGAAAAAATATTGAGGGAAGGTTCTAAGAATAACCTAGGGATTTATGTTTCCTGCGTAATGCTAGGCGTGCGTTAGAATGACTGCCACGCGACATCCATGAACGAGCAAACCATTTGGGTTGATGCACTGATACTGTCGTCAACAACCTCACCTACCCCGAAGAACAACAATGGGAAAGAACAAAAAACGATGCTAAAAATATGTTATTCTTGGTTTTTCTGCCTCAATTTACTATATTCAGGAAGTAACTAAGAAGGGGAGGAAACAAAGATGAAAGCAAATTGTCCTCAATCGCTTCAGTGGTTGGTATTTCTGAATATGTATGTTTTTGTCAATGGAAACTTGGAGCTTGGTTTGAACAGTTAAGCCCTTCCGGTCTCTTTTCATTCCTCCTCCTGGAAGAGGAGGAAAATACAATTTGGAGCAGAGAAGCCAGCACTAATTTTGTGATGTTTGCTCTGTTCTGGGTCGTAGAACAGAACAAAATATCGTTTTCGGGTAGATGAAACTATTTTGACCATTACAGAAGCTCCGAGAGCCAAAGCAACAACTACCGCCCCACATGGAAATAAGGGAATCTTCAGGGATTTCCACACAAAATAGGCAAAGAAAAGGAAAGGAAACAACTTGCGGCCAGAGACGGGGGGAAAAAACCTCAATTTTTCCCAAGAAAAGCGAAAAAAGAGGAGGGAAATCGTCTGAACGAGAGCTGGGCAGGTCCCCTCGCGTGCTCGCGCTTTCGAACTTTAGCTTTACAAAGCTTGGCATTTACTTCGTCTTTTTTCCCTTGATTTTTGTTCTTCTTTTAGGAGGAAATTACAGAAAAAAATATATATATTCTAGTAGAATGGTCACCAGATATATCCCCCAAAAGAACAAAGGCAAATAAATCGGAGGAAAAAGACGAGTATCCTGTGAGATAGGAAGTAGAGCTAAAAGATACACGAGAAAGGAGTTCAAAGATTCAGAACGACCAGATTCACGGGAGAAAAAGTTTAAAAAGCGCTCGAACGGGGGTAGATCCTCCGATGACGACGGCAATAGGTCGAGTAACTTTCGAGATTGTCAACTAAAAGGTCAAGAGTACGTCTTTTTCGCATCTTAAGATTTCAGTTGTTTTACGACTGTGCGAATCTTGGGGGTTAACTTCTCATTTCCGACTGGATCCACCATGACTTCAGTGAATCGATGCCGAATTCGGCCCCCCAAGGTAACACGAGTCCGAGCTTGAAATTCCAAAGGATGTCCAGATGATGACCGCCAGAACGC
The DNA here is from genome assembly GCA_028455895.1 of Rhodomyrtus tomentosa. Lineage (NCBI taxonomy): Eukaryota > Viridiplantae > Streptophyta > Magnoliopsida > Myrtales > Myrtaceae > Rhodomyrtus > Rhodomyrtus tomentosa. The sequence continues at coordinate 36,580,643 of JAPCWY010000010.1, forward strand.
AAAGATGTCACCAGAAAGCAAGCAAAAAACCATTCAGCGGTGAGAAACCGAATGGAATTTCTCTTTAGTCAGCCTCTTCCGCGAATTAAAAATCCTTCGAGAGAGCGGATGATGAATCTCGAACGGAAGTCCTGACCGTTCAACGACCAGCAAAGATGAGTTCAAATAACGCCGAAAGATACCAGGCGCGTAACTCGACCTCACCATCTCTCTCTCTCGGGAGAGTTCTTCACAAAGAAGCAGCTCAAAACTCGAAAGCGATCGAAAACACCTCGACTCACAAGAGAGTCCATCTTCCATGGCAGCGAAGGTCGGCCGCACAGAAATCAACACGACAAACCAAAACCTCAAAACGCGAAAAATCTCCACCCGGAAACTCACCAGATGATCCCCAAGCGAAAGCGATAGATCTCCTGCTCTTCGCGGACGGGCGACGACGCAGAAAGGCAGCGAGACGATAGTAGAAATCCACTCAGCAGAAGCGCATTCCACAGAGGAATGCTTCTTCTCAGCGAGGGAGAAGGAGAAAAAGGGAGCGATCAGTAGAGAAGCTCTGATTCTTCACGAGACTATGGAGGTTCAGCAGAGCTTGGTGGCCCTTTTATAGTGTCGACGGTTAAACGTCGAGCAAGTTCGAGGCGCGGGAGCCGTCCAGATCTCGACACGTGGGGAACCCTGGCTTTTATCGACGCCGCTGGTGGGGCGTGGAGGAAACCAACAAGAGACCCCATCCAAAAATGGCGATATTTTTTCGACTTCTTTCATCGATTATGGGGAATTGTTGAATTTCGGCCACGATCAATTGGGTCGTCTCTGGTGAATTCTAGGATGTAAAACTGTCCTCCTGATTTCAGCAAAAATTACTCGAAAAGAACAAAATGCAAAAAGAGAAATATCTCTTACATACATGCATCAAGTGAAACGATTGATGTATTGTTTATTACGAAATACTTCAAATTGGTGCATGCGTGATAAATTTATCTCAAATTAATTTTTAGATCAACAAAAATCACAAATCAATGTACTTGTAATAAAGTTATTCGCCGTTAGCTTTCGTTAACTGTAAAATTGTTGAGTCGGATGACACGTGACACTCGACGATTGATTTAGGATATTTACTATCCGTTTATCGTTGATATACTAACTTAGGGCTTTTAATGATATTAATCCAATCTGACGAAAATTATGAACCTTTGCTGAGAAAGTATTCCGAATGCTCATTGTTTCCATCTCAGGTTGAAAATAATAATTTACAAAATTCATCAATGGATGATGGTTAACATACGAGAGTGCTCCGATTGCAAAATTAACTCCAAACGCAAACACATACACAAACACAAACACAAAAATCACGGATGGGTTTCAAACAGGTTAATCCGATTGGTGAGATGATTTCGTCGACTCTTGTTTTGTCAACATCTTATTTCCCCAGCCTCGAAGAAGGCCGAACGAACGGCGGCCGCCGGCAGCAACTTTGTCTTCAATCATTAACGTCGTGCTAAAGTGGTGGCGCCGCCTATGTATTCGTTTCTATTTATTTATTTATTTGCCCTTCTCTTGCGAGTTTTATTTTCATATTTATTTTCATTTTTAAGGGCTGGAGTTAATTTTCTCTCTGTTTTTTTTTTTTTAAAGTTCGATAATCTTTCTTTTGTGCCAAGGAAAGGGAAACCCTGTTTAGGGGGTGGGGGGAGATGGAGAAGATCAATAGACCTTTTTGATTTTTTGAAAGGGCAAGATTGGATGGAAATTCAGCTTTTTATAGTAGCCCCATTGCAGAGGACAAAAAGCTAATTTCTTCAACATTATCAGGACACAAGAATAGTAAAGAACATATGTACAAATATGTCATTTTTACATAACATGAAATTAATTCCATCAATGCCCAATTTATGAGCTTCAAGATCCCCTGAGAAAAGATCCAATGGCCCAAATAATAATGATCCCCTGCCTTTAAGACAGGGAATCCGGATCCAATTTATGTCGTACGATGAAGACGAAGAGGCAGGTTTCTAAATTGAAATCGGATCTTTGTGTGGGTGATGATGAAGTGATCAGAGGACATGGGGAATACATTGCCCGCCCCTTTTTTCGTGTGTGCTTAGTTTCCCAATTGGAATGCAAGTTAGGTGCATTCCCAATGGTTGACGAGGAAAACCAGGTCAAAAAATATATCCGCCGTGCGCTTCGCGAAGGTGTTCGGCACCTCGCGAATTCGACGATATGCAACGTTTATAGCTCCCGTTAAATCGAGCAGTTCCAAATCCGAGCAGTCGCTTTTGCTACAAGCCCATCGTTGTATCGCATGCTTCTTTTCCCTCAATTTTGAAGATTCACATCAGTGCGTGCAATGAATTGGCCTCGGGATAACGAGTGGCATCGATCGAGAAATTAAGTGTTGACGCGAATCTCTTAAAATAGGAGGGGATGCACAAGCAGCACAAGGTTGCCGTGAGCAAGGCAAGGACGGCGGAGGAAATCGGGGGCATGCAATGCCTGCGTGAAGGCATCAATTTCACGCCAATAAAAAGAAAAAAAAAAGACGTTACTTGTAATCTTCTTCCTAAGTAGCGAAGTCACCCAAGCGAAGTCAAACAAGAAAGCATCCCGAACTTATAAGGTAAATAGATGAATCCGAACCCCCTAATTCGATCACATCTCACTATTTTTTAATCAAGCGCTTGATCACCTGTCCACTTTAGCGTAGTATCTTTAGTTCATTCATCATAGACGCAACCACGACCGCCTCCCGAGTCCGTCTCACACGGAAGTCAAGAGCTTATCATGTCCAAAACGAATCGACCCATTTGTATTTAGTCTTCTTTTTGGCCCTCGTGGAGTCAAATCTGCTCCATTTCAACATATCAAAAACAGCCCAACTCAAAACGGGGGAAAGGAAAGGAAAGATTTGGCGAGTGCTGATGGGAGGTTCATCACGATCGTAATGGCATCTCCAATTCCTCCATAATTAAAACGATCACCTCCTCCCTCCCCGTCTTTTCCTCAGGACAGAGACAAGAGCCGGTCCCACATCGGCGACACGTGACCCTTTGGTAAACCGGTCCTCGTCGGTTCCCGGAGTGCGCGGGGCCCACCTAGTAGGGAGGGGGTGCAATCACGTCTCGACGCGTGCCGCGTCCACGTCGGACCGTAGATAGAGAGAGAATGTCGTCCCCATTGCGGGACCGACTGCCACGTCGGATCGGCGCGGTAACTCCTCCTCCTCTTCTCGGTTCGTGGGCAATTTGGTCGGTGAAACGTTCATATGGCCAAACCCCGTAAAGAAAAAAACAATCACGAGAAATGGGGACGGAATCTACGATTAAAGAAACGGGGGACATGTGGGGCCACGACACGTCAGATCTGACAAGGAACGTATATGTTCGTGCATGTCTCCATGTTCGGGGAGGGGGGCTCACATGAAATCCCGCCAACTCCTCTGTCGCGTTCTTACATGTGGATGAGTCGGATGACGGGTGTGATTTAACTTTTCAGGTCTTGCCGGGATAATTATATTTATTTCAAGCAAGTCCCTAGTTAATAGTTAAGCACGAAGTTTTGGACGATTATGCAAGACCCCATTAATTAGTTGTTAGGGAAAAAAAAAGAGATAAAGGAATGCAGTTGTTAATACCTAATGTGGCCCTTTTTGGGCACCACTAAATAATTTGTTCAACGAGGATTGAAGACACAGTGTTCGGCCAGCAAAAAAAAAAGAAAAAGAAAAAACATCCGATGCGATTCAAGTCGGATGAATGTTTTCTGGGAGAGAGTTGGCGAAAATTATCATGTGAATATCAATTATTCCTAAGCCTTTTAAATGTGTCAATTCATTTTTCAAACCTTTTGGCAACTTGTCAATGCAATACTTTCACCAAATTTCAATCGCAAATTGATGTTGTAACATTGTCTATCATACACGATGTTGACAAGTTCTCAATTTTTTTGTAATTTTTAGTTAATATTATTTTATTATTTTATTTTATTGTTATGATTGCGACCGGCAGTGTCTCGACGACCCTTTCCGAGCACTAGATGAGGGCCTACAAGCCTTCGCCGCCCGCTGGCTAAGGTCACGTCCCTCTCTCAGACTCTCATAGACCACATACGAGGCAACCGTCACTTACACCCCATCGCTAGTCATGGCCCATGACTAACCATTGCCAAAAATTAGAAGTCCAAAATTCATTATATATATGTATGTATATATATATATATATATATGAAAATTATCTATACAAGCGCCGACCACACCACATAGGATGATAAGCGATGACCGGAACACCACGTAGACAATTTCTAATCAAAAGTTGACTGAAAAGACTCTATTGGCAATTGTCAAAAGTTTTAGCAATTGTCAAAAGCTTTAGGACTAAATTGACACAATTGAAAGGTTAGTAAATGAATTAATATCGGCACAATAGATTTAGTAATTGTTTGGTAATTTTCCCGAGAGAGTCGAGAATTTTCAAGAGGATCCTATTAACAAGTTTGTAATATCACTATCAACTGTCATAAAAGTTTAATGGGAGGTAAATATGAACCTAAAAATATTCGACTTTAGGACATCTTGCTATGATACGAAGAAAGTTTTTGGGACCATTATCAGCATTCAAAAAACTTAATGTTGTAGGTGAATGTGTGATTTAAAATTTAAATAAGCTATCAAAGTGTCATTTGGTGTACTTATTAAGCATATACAAATAGTTAATTTAATAAAAAAATTAATAACTTTTTGGAAAATCTTGTTAACGAATTCTCTGAGACTAATTAAGACCACTGAAAATAGATAAGAGGCATACCAAGACACTTTGCATATTGAGTTATAACACCTTTCTAAAAAGCGTCCACGATATCCTTTCATAAATAATACTTGAATCTGTCGCATGGCTAATTAGACCCCAATATCAAAATATTGGACAAAAAAAATCGTGTCTTTTTTTTTTTGGATCGAAAAAACAAACATATCTTGCATGGCTCAAAATGCTTCCTCCGATTTTGCTTAATAGATACTGAGGTCAATGGCAATTATATTTGAGATACAGCGCCCATAATAATCATTCTTTTTTTTGTTTTTTTTTTCATTTTTCAGTTATCGGGAACAGGTTTGAAACGAAAATCGATTTGCCAACGCAACTTCATTTTTCTATTTTTGGGATAAATTTTTAGCCTTGACATAGATTTGCAATATAAATGAAAACGGGAAATTTCTACTTTTTCATTTTTGGAACAGATACATAAATAAAAACTTTTCTCACCGTCAAATCCCAATTGCCATCCACTAGTTGTTAGTCGCCGGTCCCCGGTTTTCGACCGCCGTCCACTCGCATGGAGAAGAAAGAAAGAGATTGTGCATCATGGGCCCTCGGCCTTCGTTCACTGTTCAATGTGCAATAGCATCTCTGGTCACCGAGCACCATGCATTGATCCTCTGTCGTTGTTTGATATTGTAGCTTTAGAAATTTTATATTGTTATCAAACAAATTTTTATTTCGAGAATAAAAATTGTACATCGTTATCAAAAGCATTTCTTTGTTCATAAACTCGTCTAGATAATAAAAATGGTTATCATTCGTGACCTAAAAGTTTCGATGGCCTACCTAACAATTTTTAACCTTGGGAAGATTGTGGGTGATTGCGATTGAAAGGGCTATGGATGAATATTTTCACACCTAGCGACTAGCGTGCCAGAAATTTCTCCAGGCATGCATCCTCTTTAAAATCTCTCTGTCCAAGAAGAAAACAATTGAACTTTGGATTCTCGTTTAATATTTGATTTTCTCCTTGTAATTTGACATAACCGCCCGCCATTCATGAGCACGCGCGAGAAAAGATTAATGACTGATTAGACCCGCCAAATAGGAGAATCAATTTTGAGCTATAAATGTCCAACTCAAAATAGAATAATTCAACTCATTTACTGTAATACAAATCTAATAACTCATACTCAACACATACCAACACGACCTATATTCCTAAAACACTTTCATAGTTAATATAATTTACGACAATTTGTACCCAAATCGAGACTGAGAGTGTGGAATGATTGAGCGCAACTGAAAATGAAAGTGAGAGAGAATGAAAGGAAAGCCACTAAGACGGGTTGGATTGAAATTGTAAATTTATTTATAACTTATTTACAATTTATTTATAACTCATTTAATACTCCTATTATATTTAAATATATTTGTGACTCATCAATTCATATGACAATTCATTTTTTTATATGTGAATTAAAAATTGGGTTTACGACTCATTTAAACAAGTATAGTGACCCTAGAGGGGGACTAGCGGGGGGTGTTGGACAGAAACAAAAGCACACGACTTCCCATGCATTACGAGGGTGTGACCGGAGACGGTGGATCCTACAACGACAGGAGATTTATATAATTGAGAAGGAGAGAGGTGCGATTAGTATTTTAAGGTTCTTAAAACGCAATAATATCTTCTCAATGATGAGCGACTTAAATGTGTGGTTAAGGTTGTCCCTTTTCGATGTCGTGGTGCGGGAGCAAAAGGAAAAGGACCGGTCCTGGGCGGTTTGAACCCTCTGACCGCCGTGGTCGGCCCTATTTTACTCCAGTCCAACTGTGTGCGCGCGCGCACACTTGATGGGGATTTGGTGTTCGACAGCTTGCTGCCTAGACACGAGCGTATACCTAACTTCATTTTAATTGTTTCAATGCGAGTCTCTTCACTGTAGATGTGGTACCATCCACAGGATTAGATGTACACGTGCTTGTGGTGTGGATGGCGATTCTCTAGCGTGGTATAGCCAGTGTAATACTAATACGTAGATGACCAATCACGATATTTCGAGTCCGTTTGATCTTAATATACACAACAAGCTGGCTGGTGTCGAGGAAGTGGTTGCAATAGCATGGAGTATTTCATCTATCCCACGGAGCGGAAGAGGCGAAGCCTCACCCATAGCCAAGGAGGCTCGTCCCTCAATTGTGGCCGAGAAGCGGCAGAGGAAGAAAAGAAAAATTAAATACTAAATGAAGGAAAATATTTTTCAGTTTATTTTCATCTCGGTCAAGTAATGAAAAATAATTTTTCGAAAAATATTTTTCAAAAGCGTCATATTTTTCACAAAACAAACGTTGCCTTAATTTAGAATCTCTCGCTCGTGTAATTTGGAGAGACGTGCATGCCATACGTGGACAAAACAGTTTGCATTTCCATGGAAATTAGCTAAGCACAGTACGTGGACATCCTATTTAATTTTTAGGAAAAAATTATTTATTTCAATGATGATAGGATTAATTTTTATAATTGGGTTTTATCGTAAGAAATTTGTGATTTTGACACAAAATTGTTAGCAATCTAAAATCGCCCCAAAGTTCATTTAACACAGCTAAATTCAGTGAAGTTGAGTCGAAATTTACTCGGCTTAAGACGAACAGACGAAATCAAGCAAAAGCTCCGTCGGACGACAGCCATCGAAAGGGCGGTGGAGATTCGTCCGCGTCCGAACCAACACCCAGTCAGCACGTGAAGCAGCACCCCGTGATGCTTCGACACGTGGGCCGTGTCCCTCCGGTGATCCGCACATGGTGAAAGTCGTCTGGCCCCGCGACACGTAGCTGAGTCAGGATAACCTAATTTATTTGGGGTCTTTAGCCTAGATTTTATAGATGCAGGGAGTCACCAGGTGTTGCGCCCGCTTGGTTGCTTTCCTGCATATAATAAGCAAAGTCCAACACGTGTGAGCCATAGATCGGAAATTTAGTGCTCTAAAAATTAACTTCTCGCAAAAAAAATTAATTTGTTTATTTATACTTCAGTAATCATAATTCTAAAGGAAAGTAATTTTTTTTATTCTTCAAGTAGCTCTAGAATTACTTTTAAAGCAAAAAAAATACTCTAAAAGTAAAAATAAAAAAATAAAACGAAGTTGCATAATTTCACGGATATCTCCTCTAGAAATGGAAGAAATTACTAAAAAAATCTTAAACCTATTACAATTGTGTCGATTCAGTTCTAAACTTATTTTTTTACCGATTTAGTCCAAAATTTTTTGTAATTGTACTAGTTAAGTCCATCCAGAGAATTTTAGCCCGCCGACGACATAATATTTTAATAAATTTTTTGTTTATTGATTTTTTATTTTGTATTTTTTTTCCTTACGCTTCCTTCCCAGCCCACCCAATCTGCGCGTACTCTCTTTCTCTCTCTCTCCACCTCCTCTTCTTCTTCTTCGTGAGTCCGTGACCTTCCATGTATAGTTAGTGGCACCGTGCACAACGACTAACCAAGCCTTGGCCTCAGCTGTTCTAATGGCTCTGATTACCCAATCCTCTCTCTTCTCCCGTCGGAATCCTGACTATCGGCGACATCAATATCGTCAACCAGAGATGCCCCAAGACCCGCCACAACCTCACGATCGACTCCCTCTCGCTCAATTACAGCTCCGCCAGACGTCAATCTTACTTTTTCTTCAACTGCAGTGCTCCTCTTGCCGAGCCATGCTCGGCGAAGGCGAGGCTCGACGTCTGGCTGGTCTAGCAGTCGAACCTCACTTGGCCATCGACACTTGGCATCGCAAGCCTTTGGCGAGGTCAGCCATTTCTCTGATTGGTAACCGAGGTCCGACGACGGTCAGAGGAAGAAGATGGAAGGGTACTAGGAAGAGGCAGACACCATGGAAGCCTCAAGGTAACCCTCAAGGTAACGAAGAAGAAGAGGAGAGAGAGAGAGAGTGAGAGAGAGAGAGAGAGTGCGGATTTGGTAGGTCGGGAAGGGAAAGTAACAAAAAAAGGAAAACACAAAATAAAATTACAAAATAAAAAAATATTAAAATATTATGTCGCTGGCTGACGGACATCCATGTCAACTTCGGCCGATCAAATTCGCTGGATGGACTTAACTGGCACAATTGTAAACAGGTTAGGATTGAATTGACAAAAAAAAATTTAGGATTAAATAGTCACAATTGCAATAAATTTAGTACTTTTTTATTCAGAAAGATTGTCATGCGCACCCTAGACTACTTTTGATTTCCTTTTGCAAGTATAAATTGACTTTTTTTTTTCTGTCATGGAAGCATTTCGAATTATGCTAGCTCTGAAGTTGTTTGCTATTTTGCTTATGGAAAGGGATTAATCTTCGGGGGATCCCACAACGGCCATCAAGTTTAAGCCGCGTGAAAAAAGGCCGTGAACCAACGAGATTAAAAGCCAATCCCAACAATTTTTTTTTTTTTTGTCTAAGTAACAATTCATTCATTTGCACTGAAAAAATAAAAAGAAATATTGCAGTCCAACTACTACAAATTCAAAACAAAACAAACTCTAAATAACAAGATAAATCATTATAATATGATCACACGCTCAAAAATAAAATGTATGATTTCTTTAAACCAAAATTGACACATTCTCCGAATCTGTATCAATAATGACCACACATTTTGAGCTTCATTCATTGCTACGGTTTTGCCTTTTGGCGGTGCGCACCCATATTCAGCATTCCCAACACCATTGTCATGCAGAATAAAAAGATTGAACGAGTACAGATTTAATAATAATAGCAAAAACTTCAAGAAACTACTCTAATCTCCTTCGAAACTGGAGCTTCGCGCTAGTGAAATTCTAAGGAAGCGAAATCCCAAAAATATACACTAAAAAACTCTCTGAAATGGGAGAAAGAACTTTCCAAATTTAGACTATATTGAAAGAAAGTGAAAAAAAAAATAAAGAACTAAATTAGTTAACGAAGAAGGGAGGGGACGGAGAGATCTAACTCAAATCCTCCCCTCTATACATATTTAGAAGAAGGAAGTTATGTGAAGATGAGAGGGAAAACAGAGGGAGCCTAGCAACTAGGGCTTCAGGGGAATCTTGGGGGATTTGAGATCTAACTCAAATCCTCCCCTCCAAAAATGTTTCTGGATCAAAAATCCATTTAGTATTGTAACTTCTAAAGTAGAATTCGTTTGATAAAAAATTTCATTTCTCAAAGAAATTTTTACTACTAAAGTGAATTTTCATTTCTGAAGTTGTTTTTCTCCAATTTAAAAAGTTAAAAAAATACTTATTAACTCAAAAATTACTTTCCGCCTCACATTATTTTCATTATACCTTCACCCTATTTTTAATCACGCTTGCCTCTGCCGATCTCCGTCGTCGACAACCATAGACAATCGCTACCCGAATCACCGTCGCCGCCAATCGACGTTGCGACCACTGTCGCCCATCACCCCTCATTGCCATCCACCGACAACCGCCCATCACTTAACTCCACCGGCCATCGCCCATCGATGCTCGCAACCATCGCAGACCTTCGTCATTCGCTACCCATCACCCCCCGCTGCCAACCTCAACCCATTGCCGACCTCCTTGGTCGCCGCCCATCTCCATCCGCCCCTTGGCCAGTCGTCATCCACCATCGACCGTGACTGCCATCCCCTGCTGCCAACCATTGACCACCTTTGCCGCCTCCTGCGCAACCTGCAATCGGAATAAAAAATAAATTATACTTTTTTGTTTTTTAAAAAGTAAATACTATTTTTTAATAATAATTATTATTATTTAAAAAAAGTTTTAAAATGAAGTGAAAATATTTCGGTCGACCCCAATAATTTTTTATAGAAGATTTTGTGTTAAAAATATTTCAAAAATAGAAATTTTCAAACGAATTTCTCTTATCAAAAAATCAACTTTTGAACCCGAAGTGAAAAAGGGAAAAAAAAATCAAACTTTCGATGAGAAATTGATATCTGAGGTATAAGTGTTTGCCATGCACGGGCCCGGTATGCAGAGGCGAAGATCTTCTTGATCCGAGCCATTCAAAAGTGAAGTTCTTCTTATCCTCGTGAGAGTCCGGTCGGTTGAATAAGCCTCTGAATCCATAAAACACCCCCACGTCAAATTCGGACCCGACGGGCGATCCAAACACCAAGTAACGTTCTGTGCGCGGCGAGCGCTCGAGAATCAAACATTGCGTCTTTCCATCGGATTCGCGAAAAAGGTGCCTGTTTTTGCGACGACACGAAACCGTGTCCGAATTATATTTAGGGAGATCGTGTCGAAATCGATGGTCGTCGTTTGCCCGAACTTAAAAGCGGGGGAATCAAAAGTGGAAGACGATGTCATTTGTGCTTTTTCTAGTCTCCATACACTTGCCGGTTGCCACTTCCAAGGGGGAAATAAAAAAAAAAAAAAAAAACCACTTCTTGGCTTTTGCGAGATTAAGAGTTTTGCTGATGCTTTACAAAAGACGCGAACCATCGTCCATCTAAAGGGGAAAAGCCGATTGTGATGCTCTCTTATCATTAGCTCTTTTATCGCCACGAAGCATCTAATAATCCCCTTCGAAGACATGATAAGAATAAAAACAAGGGGGAAAAAGAAGAAGCAGAAGTCAGCTACTTCCGGATGGGGAATTACATGAAGTTAGACATCTTACCTTGATGCCCATCGCATGATTTTTAAATTATTGGCTTGATAAATGGGTGATCCAGATACGGCCCGATTTTGGATCCATCGTTCCCTCCCCGATTCGACGCCATGCTCACTTATAAAGATACGTGCCGATTTTTGAATGGGATCCCTTTCTAGTTAAGGAGACGTAGTTGCAGGAGTACACGACTTAGGCTCCGTTTGTTTCGCGAAAAGATATTTTCTCCAATTTTCGGCGTTTGGAGGACAGAAAATGAGTAGTCCACAATGCCTTTTCTTTTTTGTTCGGAAATGGTCGAACCAGATGTACCATGCAACAACCTGATCCGACGAGGCCGGGGGGGTGATCGTCGGGATTAAAGTGCCCGAACAAAGAGCAGCTTCTGATAGACTTCTATGGTGGAGATTGGGTAATATGAACCGAACTGGCACCGAATAAAGAGAGAAGTGGCCTCTTGGAAAGGCGTTGGCATGTACGCCATAGGACAAAATCGTGAGGCTCGACATGAAACGAGCTAAAGCAGATAATATCTCAAGTGAGTTGATCTAGAGAAATGCAATACATCTTTGCAACATCTTCGCGTCCAAGCCGAAGTTTTTCGAGGGGGTTGGACTTACAATCCAAGCTTGAATCTCAAACCATGGATCAGCAACGCTCGAGCAGCGTGTTCCTCCACGCAATTCTAGCTCGTACCGATGAAAACGACGGGCGGTCGGAGTTAAAAAAGAAAGAAGGACCAGTGCGGGCGGGAACGTGTACTGCCACTGGAATGGAATCCAGCAAGTGGGGGGAAGCGTGCATGTGTGACTTCGTTACCGCGGCGTCGTTTTGCTGCTGTCCCCTTCTTTCCCGATCTGCTATCCCAACGGAGGAACTTGTGGACTCGAGCCCGCCCTCGCGATTGGGAAAGAGTTGGGGAGCCCATCTCACGTCGAAAGCCTAAACCATGCGGGCCCCGCTTTGTGATTTAACAATTGGGATGAGGTGGGCTCACCATGCGCCGACCGCACGCAAGACTTGCTCCCGTGACTCGGTTGGTGCAATGCCACTCGGAATTTTGGCAAAATCGCGCGAACACCCTTCAAAGATAAAAATTTAATGAGTGAACGAAGATTTTTCTAAGGTCAGGAGCCTCAACAAATCAACGTCGTTGGTTTACCAGGCCAATGCCTCTTTACATAAATAGGGCCGAGCGATGCAAGGTGGGTGGCGGGATATGATGGAGACGTGGTTGCTCTCGATAAAAATGACCCCTCAACGAAATTATTGCCTAAAGCCGTTAATAAGAATCGAACTCACGAGTTTGCGTGTCGAAGCCGACATGCCGACTGGACCACCGGTTCAAGAATTTGACCGTTTCGAATTAGAAGTTCGAAAATCATATTGAATCAACAATAAAAGTTTAGAGACCGGATGTGAGCTTCTCCTGAACCAATCATATGGCCGACGCATGCCCATGAAATTTGTACCTGATGCATCTGAAATATGATTCGGTTCCAAAGTCATAATATCCCTCACTCGAGAACATTCCAATGAAGATTTCAATGGACTGTCCAAAAATTGCTAAATTTATTTTATTTTTGCCAATGCGGTCCTGAACTTTATTAATATACCACTTGAGTTCTATACCTTTTTCACGTTTTTTTCCAATTGAATTAATATGATCAATTTTGGTAGAAAATTATTAACATGGACGTCGTCCGTTCTACGTGGCATGACTAGCTTTGGAGTGAAATTTTTCTATTTTTTTTGCTTAATTTTTCATTTTTCTATTACGTTTTTTTTATTTTCTATTTTTTTTTCCTGTTACTATGGTTAGCAAGGGTCGTTAGGCCCAGTCTAGAAAGGAAAAAATAAAAATTAGAAAATCACTAGAAACATTAAAAAAAAATTATTCTCATTAGCGACTTCCGATCAGAATAGACTAAATGCACTCAATTAGAAAAATACGGTTACCGAATCAGCAAAAATGGAATAAGATTATAACGAGACTTCCACCAATTCTCTCTAATTAGCAATTTAATATCTCCGTGTATACATTGGAGGACGAGGATTAGGTCCGACATCTTTAGGTGCTAACAAGTGGTCACTTCCGGCATCAATTCAAAGAGTCACTCTAGTCACATTTCATTCTATCAATTGATTGCACTTCGCTTTTCTTCAGCATCAATCTGACAAAATTCGATTAGTGGACCCTACCAACATGTATTGTCGCTCTTGTCCATTCAACCACAATTTCTCGGTTTGGACGTACGACTCAACCCCACCGAGTCTGCTCCCCGTACATTCCCCCGCTCGACCCACAGTCTTTGTCGGAGCACATTTATCTTGTTCCTTTCAGAAAAAAAATAAATAAATTGGGCTTTCGCAAAGCCCAATTCCGCATGAGGGTTCGCGAGTTTCGAGGGCCGGATGCGCGTGGATGTAGGATAAACAGGTGTGCTCCACGTCTCCCGCGCAATCGGACAAAACATTGCTCAATCAATCATTTCGAAGACTTGGACGTACGTGGAATTTGTAAACCTTGGGGGAACGAAGGTGCTTTCGAGGTGGAATCCAGAATCCACAAATCGATGAGTTGAGAATTCATTGCAATTGTTCAGAGTTAAGTAAATAAGTGAAATCTGAATAGGTTTTATATTCCAAAAATTATGAAACCCGGACCGACCGTTCACCCCTATATGAACCCACCCGCATGGATAGTCCAATCACCTGCCCGAATCACGCTGATCGGACAAAAGAGACAGATCCGGCATATGCTGTTCCGTCTTTCGTTTCCCCACTTTCTGGGTGTCGGACGTTGTGTTCTGGGTTTTAGATTTGGTATCTTGATTGAGCTTTACAATCGTCATGTGCCCAATCGGAGAAGCGAATGGAAAATGCCAAATATTGAAACCTTTTTTTTTTCAGGAAATTTTTGTACTTTTCTTTTCTTTTCTTTTCTTTTCTTTTTTGTCTGATAAGAGAGCTTGATGTTCCATGTGTATGTGTCGTCCGATTGCGGGGATGGACACCATCATCTCTTTGCCTTCATGAATTTTGTCACGGTCACACACATGATTATCGCATTCATCCAAATGGGGTTGCACGAACAATCGTAACCAGAGAGATGAGTCCAGGCGTCGCACAAAAAGTTCCAATCATTGTGCAAAAATTGACCACCGACCTTCTTCTCCATCGCCACCTCGCAAAAACTATGGAAATGTCGAAGGGTGTCCAGAAACTGAAAAAGAGATTGGGCGAGGGCAATCTCGAGACGAGCGGCTGTCCAGCGGCTCGATCAAGATGCACACACCCGATTCGGGTCGTGGCGAAAGCGATTTCCTTTGGGGCCTCCCCCGATGGCTCACGGCCCTCGACAGTTGCCAGGTTTCCGATGAGATGGGAAGATTACCTAGGTCCGATGAGTCAAATTGAGAGTGGTCTGTGTACCGGGTGCTATCGTGGGCCAACTTTCTCGCCCTAGGTAATTTTCATCTTCTTCGTCGAACTTTTCTTTTCTTTTCTTTTTTCCTTTTTTTTTTGGGGGTATCCTCCAAGTTCGATAAAGTTGAGTAGCCTTCATGTTACATAATGCTTGGGTTCCAATTGTCATAGATTGGTTTAGGATTATTGGGAACATATGGGACAGACCGTACGAGTCCGAGCGAACAGAAGGCCTAAGACCACTCCCATCGGTTCGGTTCGGTTCGGTTCATTAGAATAGATCCCACTGAAAGGCCCTTTAGAAATTGCCCCCTCCTTGTTCTCATTTATATAATGGCTTTGCGTTTTGCAATATGATTCAGCAAGCGCTCCCTCCATCCCATCCCGGCCCAAAAATCGTAAATTGCCAGTCTGCGCTCCAATGATGCGTCCATTGATGTTCCTTTGGATAGGCCGGGCTCGTGGCTCCAAGGACCCAAACAAATTGGGGATCTTGCTTTCAGGTTCGGGCCTAAGCAGATATGTCGAACAGATGAATGCGGTCGATTTGGATCGAGTCATGAATGGTCCTATCTAAATTAGGGGCGAGCAAGATGAGAAGTTTCCCCATCCTTAAAATTGAAACCGGTGTCCGGGAAGTTCTATCTGTCCACCATTTGCTCTCTCCCTTTTGACTTGAACTAAGATTTGGAGTTTCAACTCCACAGGTCAAGCTCGGTCTCTTTTGGCTTCTCTGTATTACTCTTGAGGGAGAAAAACTTTCTGGGCAGGGATCCTTTTTTCTGGATGAAACGCCATTGGTTCTGCAAAGTTTGAAGCTTTGTCTAAAAAACTTTCAGGTTTTTGTGCTCTACTCTGTCAAGATTTGAAGAATTGAAGATGTGAACTAGTGTGCACTTTGAACTCGACCAGTTTCTTTGGACCGCCCGGGAACCGAACCGGGTTTTAGGGAACTTCAATTCGGTCCCCAGTTTTGAAAATTGAGAACCGGTTCCTCCGATCCAATTATCAATTTTTGGGTGGGACTGGATCGGGAGCCATCACCCCTAATCCAAATCGACTCATAACATTTTTATGACCCATTACAACGCAAATTTCCTAATCCGACCCATATTACTAAAAAAATTACATATTTAATCCAATTTAGGAAAACTTGTTTCTTAAAATTTTTTAAGAAAATTATATTGCTAAAATATTATGTGCACTTTCTGTAAATAAAAAAAAAAATATGATTTTTTCTTCTTTTTTTCTACGAAATCCTGCAAGGGCCATGACCCTCGCCTTGTGTCCGGCGACCCTTATAGGATTTTGCAAAAAAAAGAAAAGGAAAAATAAAGAAAGAAAAAGAAAAAGAAAAAATGACTTATTTATTATGACATTTTTTTCGAAAAAAAGATGTCGCTATATTAGAATATTACTCGACAAGTGTCGAGTAGTACAGAGAAGGATTTCAAGCCTAACAAATCCTAAATAACTACACAACAGAGAAAATCCAAAATAACAAAGCATAATCTGCAGTTAAAGGCACAGTCTCATTGCTCAAGAACAGATCTATCACCACAACATTCGGCGGCCGATCACCAGATTCCATGATAAGCACATGTCTAAATCTTCCAATGCATTTGTAATGGCTTGCAGTGCACATCTAGATTCGACATCCTCCTCATGATTGTATAAAGACACCAATATCAAAATGTTGAAAGAATATAGATCAAATATATTTAAAGAACTCTCAAATCTATATTTGAATCTAGTTCGAGAGAGTGAAACCCCAAAAAACTAACCTAAATATAAGTAGGAGAGAAAGCGGACTAATCTCGAAAGAGTTATAGTGCCACGTCAGGAACATTCTCCTCGGTTTGTCGACTACACGAATGGCCAAACCAATCTTAACATATACCCAAAATCAGCTATGAAAAATTATTCACACGTAAACACTACCAGATACAGATTAGGAGAGAAAAGAAAGGCATAATGCTTCCCAAGAGATAATTAGGTAACCCATTAAATTATTAAATAACTCATTTATGAACCATTCAAGCTTGTTTTTAAAACTTAATACAACACATTCATAACCCATTTAAGACCCATTAAATTATTAAATAACTCATTTATGAACCATTCAAGCTTGTTTTTAAAACTTAATACAACACATTTATAACCCATTTTTCAACTCCAGGCCCAAATATGCTGCTGGCCGTCTCCCTGATAAATGGGCCAGAAAGTAGATAAGCAACTTGTAATGTCAATTATTCGAGTGTCGCCTTAACTCGCAAAGATGAATAATTTTTCTTTATCCTCACTTTCTTTATCGCCATCGCCACCTGGGGAGAGCCAAAAAAGAGCTCAAGTCCGAGCCCATTACCATATTCAGTCATACCAATCTTCACTCTAATGATTAAACGAGTGAGTTATGAGCGAACTAGGACATGTTAATTGCTATGTATCACGTCGATTCTCGGATGTGGGATTTTTTCACCACAACTCATCACAGGTGCATCTCAACACTACAAATTGACAAAAGCTATACCTTGTGGTGATTTTGGTTACCTACAATACCTTCCCAAAAGCTGTCAAGTTTGTTTTAGAGGGTTAGACTTTTTGGGATGAAGTTTGTTAGGACACAAACGTAGGATGACGAAAAAGAAAAAGGTCGTTGGTGGCAAAATTCGAGGCTCTATGACCTTGTCAAGCTAAGTATCCCGCCTCAGGTTCCATCTTCCTCCATTTCTCTGGAATTTTCAAAGAGAGGTGGGTGTTTTTCCATTCAATTCCCCTTCATTTCATCTCTCCTCATCCCCATCATGGAAAATATAACTCCTTTGGTTCTTTCTTCGCTCAACTTCCTCTCGCTTCTTTCAACCCAATGAATGCCCGTCCGGTCAAGTTTGAGCCAGCAAACGAAGCACCGAAGCCGAGTTGCAAGATTGACCAGCACTATTTTCTCCGAAGCTTGATTCGGTTGTGTAATCTCAGCAATGAAATTCAACTCGAGTGAGGACAACGCCAACACAGAGGAAATTGTTCTTTGAATCAATTGGCAACACCAAGAATTAGCAAAGCGTACTTTCAGGATACCATCCATGTCAGAGTATCGAGTTGAGTCATCTCGAATTCCGCGAGGTTAGGCAATTTGAGTCGGCATACCCAGCTGATATACTTGGATTTGCGCCGCCGCACCCGACTAACCCGACCAGCTGCCATTCCTAGGCGGATCCAATGGCATTCCGCATCTCAAAAATAAAGGAGAGAGCTCTTTTGACAAGACAACACACATTCGTCCACAAGGTCTACAAAGTCTGCCTTTACAAAAAAACCACGTGATTGACTGTCTCTATACTGAAAATAATATTTCCCAAATCAATATTTACATTCACCAATCACCTCCTCCCCAACCTCCACCACTCTTTTCTTTTCTTTTCTTTTCTTTTCTTTTTTTTTTCCCCCTCTTCCCAGCGGAATTCACAACAACAAACCAAAGAAACACAAAGCAATTCCTTATAAGACATTAACCAGATAGGGGGCCCAAATCCTCTATTTGTTCATACCTGGGTCCCTATAAGGAAGGGGAGAAAATTAACAAAAAAGACCGACGAAAGAACAATTTCTGAAAAGCCAAAGAACAAATACACCATCTTCTCATTCGTAAGGACCGCCTCTGCTCGTTTACATAGTTCTCCCCGATGTAACATCCTCCTCGTCAACTCATCTTTGCCTCGTTGTTTACTTGCAATGATCCATCTCTGATCAAATTCAAGCTGAGATTGTTGAACCGCTCTCTTGAGTACTGCCTCGATGCTTTTCTCCAATCCGTGCCAGCCTTCATCATCGCAGCAAACTCCTCGTAACTGATACGTCCATCCTGCAAATTCCACGCCGCAATGAAGTTAGCGTCAAAGATTTCCGACACGAGGTTTATATCAAGGATGTATGGAAACACTACGAACTAGAGCACAGCGAGACAAATTTACTAGATCAAGCTCACATTTGACCCCATTAATTAAATCCTCAGACTTGATAATTCTGAATCCACTAACTCTCTTCCAAAATCGTTAACTTATAAGAAAAATAAACAAGAAAATGTAAGTAGTGCCCCTGGGGACACTTTAAAACTCATTAACGGTAATTTGAAAATAGTACATATTCCGGTTTGTTAATAGGCAGCTTTCTTGAAGTACATTCTCATTGCCAAAGAATCCTCACGTGCATTTTTGCCTTTAGGGTCAACCATCCATACTTAGTTATGCAATTTGCAGCAAAACCAGCTTTGGTTTGGGTAGAAAAATTAAATTGATAACCAAATGAAAAGCAACAAAGATGAATAATCGCGATGGAAACATGCACATGCACCCAACTAACCTTGTCCGTATCTACATCTTGCATGATGGCACTAACAACTTCTTCACTGGTATCAACTTCATCGGCCAAGGCATCCCTCAATTCTTCAACCTCTATGTATCCACTTTGGTTCAGATCAAACAACTCAAATGCCTTTTGCAGATGATCTTCATTGCCCATCTTTCTCAAGTGAACAGATATAGCAACGAATTCTCCATAGTCAAGATATCCATCCCCGTCAACATCACCCTGCAACAAGCACAGCCGGAAAAGTTAACAAGTCTGGTCCGCTAAACGTCTTTGAAAGCGAAGAACAAACAGTTGGAAGAGAAAAAATCTATGTAGGTAAAAGTTCTCCCCTATTCGTCTTTTATGAAGTTTCAAAATGCACAGGGATTGACATGGATATGCAGTCATCATTTACTACTATTGAGTATTGAGTCACAGATTTGTATGAATTTGCTTGATGAAAGGTAATTGATGTTCTGCATTTGCATTACTTGCACACATCTGAACGCCCATGGCAAAGTTATGTTTCTCCTCGCCAATCACAGATAACTTAAAACAAAAACATTTTTAACCACAACCGCCTCAATCAACAGCAGCTACTAAACAAGAATTACATGAATCGAGTAAGGTCTCAAAGTAGTGTTTAACAGAAACCGCCAAGTTCTCTTTCCTCGTAATAAGCTATCATTCACTAGGCAATCCTATCTGTTGAAAGCAAGCTGATAGGTAAATAACTAGAGTCCAGACTATCAACTCCGGGGAGAGAGAGACGAAAGAAAAAAATAGCGCAAGGTCTCAAAACTATGAAATGCTGTACTTACAGCATCCATTAGAATTTGAAGATCTGTATCAGGGATCTGATGACCAAGCTTGTATAAACCAACTCGTAGCTCGTCAACGTTTATCTTGCCCTTATTGCCTGTGTCCATCAATTGAAATCCCTCCTTTATGCCAGCAACTTCCTCCACAGACAAATGCTCAGCTATTACCTGTTAATTTCCAAGTCCATGCAAATTCAGCAAATGCAACATGCAGGACGTAAAGGAGAACCCATCTTTGTCAACTTTGACAGAGATGTTAGGTGAAGAAAGAAGAATAAGCCACAATAATACCTTCAGAGCTCGTTTCTTGAGCTTATTCATCACAGAGAATTGCTTGAGCCTTGCCCTGACAGTCTCACCCAAACTAACATTTGGGGCCCTCTTTGCATTTTGTACCCAAGTATGATCTGCATTTAACAAGGAAACACGATGAGTTCGAGTGTCCACCCATCTGCCTTGACAGGAGCTAAGCATTATTATTCACCCACAAACAGAAACCAAAACAACAAAACAAACTTCACCTAGCACTTCCTGAGCTGAAAGACGCCTCTTCGGATCAGGATCCAGCATTTTCTTCACAAGGTCTTTTGCATTAGCTGAAACTTTTGGCCAAGGGTCCCTCTTGAAATCCACAACCGACCTGATAATAGCTTGGGCAATTCCTTGTTCCGTCTCTGCATTTTAAGCAAAACATGAGTGCACAGTCCACACTCTAGATTCACTCAGAAGAGAGAACGGATGATAAAACAAAATGTTAATTTGGAATATAATTTTTTTTTATTCTAATCCATTTGAGACACCGAATTTCCAATTTATTACGTCAAAAACTATGCATACTCATAGAAGAAATTTTTGGACGAGATTCCTCATAAATATTAACGCCGTCCCCTACTAGTTTGGGATAAAGGTGACGTTGATGTTGATTCATCATAAATATTAGGAACCAAAAAGCTGAGAAGACCTTTAACGGTAGACTTCAACTCCGACTCTCTAACTTACCAAATGAGCTGGGATTCATGAGATCAAGAAGCCTGACATTTTGTGAAAGAATTCAATACAGGCATTAACTAAATGGTATAGGCATTCCAACTATCTTACGAATCCAATCTCACCAGCAGATCCATCTTTGTGAACTAATGCACCATTTCACTGCAAACCAGAGCAGCCCTAACAGACATTGATGAATAATTCATTCCCAAAAGGAGAAAAGGAAGCTACCTGCCCAAAAAGGTGGGACACCACAAAGCAAAATATAAAGGATCACTCCTGCACTCCAAACATCCACTTCTGGGCCATAATTCCTTCTAAGCACCTCTGGAGCCATGTAGTATGGACTTCCAACTATCTCACTGAATTTTTCAGCTGTAAAAAATCTCTAAGTTCAGTAAAATATCGAAGCTACATAAATCCAATTGGACACGAGAATTCAGAACATTTATGTGATGGGTACCACAAAACTTACCAGGTTTAAAGAACATCGACAGCCCAAAATCAATTGCCTTCAAAGGTGATGTTTCCTTCTTGTTTGCAAACAAGAAATTCTCGGGCTTAAGATCCCGATGCATCACCCCATGCTTGTGGCAAACCTGCAGTATCACAAACAATGACGAACCTCGTAAATCCAAATTCAAGAGTGTAATGCTAGGTCACTCTTTCTATTCTCCTGTAGTGAAATTTATAATAATCTAGTAGCATTCCAACCGGGAATGCCGTGAGATATATGAGATGGCATCATAACATTAGCGCAGATTCTTAGAATCATCAAAACAAGCAAAAAAAGCTAGTCGGTGTGTATCGGCCTCTAGAATTCACACACTTTTCCTGAACATCTTTGACACTCCCAACAGGAAGAAAAGTTCAATACCACTTCTCCAAAATTTCCAGATTTCAAGAATTTATTAGCACCATAATCTGTCAATCGGTTTGAATGACTAGCTAACGGTCTTTCCTCCAGTCACTCTGGTTTATCCAACAAACTTGATACACGTGTCCACCAAGTAACATGCCAAGTGCCACCTAGCTCAGCCAGTAAGGCGAACATTCAACAGGCCGGAAGCAGGATTTCAGCTCCCCACGAGATCGAGTAATAACAATCACACACAAGACATGATAATCTGAATTCACAATCCAAAAAGGGAGGCAGAAAACCCCCAGATCAGGTCTAAGTCTAAGCATTTATGGAAAGAAGCAAGTAGCCCAAAATGCATCGATACAACACACAAAAGACACGCACCTGGATAACTTCGACGATCGTCTTGATCACCGCAGCCGCAGCTCGCTCCGTGTAGTGTCCCCTGGCGACGATCCGGTCGAACAACTCCCCTCCTTCGCACAACTCCATCACCAAATGCACCGCGTTGTCGTCCTCATACGTGTCTTTCAAGGTCACGATGTTGGGGTGCTGGGGCAAGTGCTTCATGATCGCCACCTCCCTCCTCACATCCTCGATGTCCACGGCGGTCCTCAGCTTCTTCTTCAGTATCGACTTGCACGCGAGCTCCTCGCCGGTCTCCTTGTCCGTGCACAGGTACGTGATGCCGAACTCACCCCGGCCGAGCTCCCGCCCGAGCTCGTACCGGAGCCCGATGTCGGTCCCGGTCGGATCCTTCAGGACGGCGAGCTTGTGGCTGCCGCCGTTGACGTTGTTATTGACTCCGTAGTCGATGGCGAAGGGGTTTTGCTTCTTGCCCCTCTTCTCGTCGCCGTCGACCTGGGGCGTGACGCAGCAATTCCCCATGGATGGCGAGATCAAGATCTTTCCGGGCGACTTCGCCGGAATGGGGCGTCCGAACTTCTGGGGTTTTAGCGACCTGCAGATCGGAGACGAGGGCAAGAATCCGACTTCTTCACAAGAATCCGGGGAAAGCTCGAACAGGGTCGAGATCAGATCGCAAAATGATGAAGGGGAGGATCTGAAAGCTGTCTCTTTTTCTCCCCGGAAGAACAGAGAGAAGACGGGCAGGAGGGGAGATGAAGAGAAATTTTTTCTTTTTCAGAATGCGAATTGCGAAGAAAAATGGAGGAGGGAATTTAAGGGAAGGAGGGTTTTGGAGGGAGGGGAAGGAGAAGAGGGTGAAAAGAGGAATATAGCGCGTGACCAGCCACCATTGCTGAAGAACGAAGGTCGGTCAAACCAACCTCAAAGAAACCCAACTACACCCAAAGAAAAAAAAAAAAAAAACTTCCTCTCCCTTTCGCAGACACCTCTCTCTCTCTCTCTCTCTCTCTCTCTCGCTTTCTCTCTCTATCTGTCCATGTGAAGTCTCAGAGGAAGAGAGAGAGAGATTTTTTTTGTTCGGGAGTGTTGTTTACCAAAAATGTCCAAAAACAAGGATCCGATTTTTCGCCCTTCATTGAAAGCGGGAAGAAAGGGCAAAAAAAAAGAAAAATACATATATACACACACACATATATATACACACACAAATAATTTGTAAAATTTGAACTTCAAAGGTTTTTTTTTTTAAGAGAAGAATTGCGCAAATGGGACACGCAATTTACGTGAACAAATGAATTTTTATCCCCCCAAACACGTCATGTTATTTCGGTACATGTACGTCGATGAGATGTATTTCGTAGTGTGGCTAGCTAGCGCATTACATTGGGCGCCTTAACCCGCAAAGAAAAATTTTATTTGTTTTTAGAATCATCGAAGCACCTCGGCACGCGAGAGATGTTGCCGCGCAATTACTCTAATGTTGACATCAACAATAATTAGTAATCTAAAATCCGATAAATGACGAATATTTAAACTGAGAATTTAACGTGGACATGGGTGCCTGTTTACCACAGCAATTAAAAAAAAAAAACAAAGTGGGGGCGAAAATCAATATTCGGACCTACTATTCATGTCCCCTCTTGTACAATTTTTATGCATTGATTTTTGCTGGTCGGACGTCAGCTTGATATCCCAAGGCAAATACTATCAATATCGTTCTCCATAGATCAGAACCACACATGCATGGTCCTGTGCACCATCATTATTACACGCGCCCACGTCATTATTGTCCATAGAGAATATGAATTTTCGCGTCATTAATTTCATCGAGAATTATGGACAGTCGTAATTGTGGCGATCATCTTTTTCTTATTCTCCGCTGCGTTTCGCTTAAATTATTCGAACGACGGTATGTCTGTACGATACAAGCGTCGTCGCTCGAGCTCGACGGGGAAATTGCTCCCGAGTGTTAAGATTAATTGAATCGTGAGGGGCCGTGAATTTCGTGGCTTGATCGCGTCGAACATTTCGCGTGCTCAATGGCCAAATACCCATTTTTGGATTAAGCTTTTGCGAGTTTTAGAATGGCGTTTAGTGGGATTTGGATCACTTAATATTGAGATTTTCTCGACATGCTTATTATTAATCAAATCAGACCGTCCAAATATGATTTGATAGAGGGTCAAGATTCAAAATTTTTCAAACATAAAAAATTATTCCCGTCTAATGTTTTTCTCTCTCTTAATAAATGACGTGATCTATTTTTGATTGTTTATTTTGAGTTCAACGTTTCGATTTGAGTAATGTTAATGACGTCATAAAATACCAAGTAATTCAGATCGGTGAGAAAATGTGTTGATCTTCACGAAAAAGCAGTCGGGAAACGCTACCACGTTGGACAGGTCTTTCTAGAAGCCGGCGCTCTAAGTTATCCGGTCGACACGTGTAGCTGATCCATTGGCTGAAGGGCGAGTCCTTCTAGAAGCCGATCCCCTCTCTAACGGGAACGACGGCAACTGGACAGGAGGGACGAGGGTACTTTCGTCGATTCGCTTTATCCCACTCAAAATAATAGTAAAAATAATAATAATAAGAAGAAGAAATGGCTTCTTCACTGTCCACCTCACCAAAGCTTCCCACAAAAAAATGTCTTCCGAAGTGGTTTTTTCTTTTTTGCGACCAAAAATAAAAAAAAATAAAAAATTAGGTGGTTGTTTCGAACCAACGAATTCCAAAAATACGACAGAGACATAATCTGAATAGTGGTTGAAGATTATCACATCGTCTCGATTGAGTTATTGATATCAGAAAATTAGGTACCAAATCTTGCAATCCGAATCATCTATTTTTTTACGGACGGTCTAGATATTCGATTTTTAGAGAGTAATTTTTTAGATTTATATATATATATATATTTTGTTAGTAATAATCTGGACCATCCATTCATAATACGGACGGTTCGGATTTGAAGGCTAGGGGCTAAAATTTAAAAAAAATATTAGATGATCTATTTCCAGAAAATCGTGGGTTGACTTAGGTATTGTCCTTTTATTATTGTGCATTTTTTTTTTTTTGCGTGACGTGCACTTGTAATAAGGATTGTATTTAACAGTCGTTGAAGACCAAGTGCATGTTTCTTTAGGCATTTCACACGAATCGTCTGGCATGGGAAGTCTATTAGGATATGCGTGCTGCTGCGCAGGATAGCGTCTGAGAATAAGATAATTACATTCTCGAAAAGGTGAACTCGATGCGATAGAGTTACGAGATTTGGGAGCGTGCATATTCCAATGGGAAGAAATGATGAGATGGTTTCACTTTAGTTGGTGAAAAACAAGAGAGGGATTATATTGGCTCGATCACATTCGGTCACGGGTGTTCCCAATCCTGGAAAAAAAAAATAATATCATCGACATGAGAGAAAATACACAAAAAAAATTATTTCCCATTGCAATTGTGTTAATTTAGTCCTAAATTTTTAATTTTTTTTACAATTGAGTCTTGAGCATTCTGTTTTGTGGTAATTTAGTCTGTCTGATCAATTTAAACTCAAAATCATCGACAATCGACATGGACCTAGCCATCCTACGTGGCACGAGCAACGCTGACATTAATATTTTGTATTAATATTTTATTTTTCTTTTACTTTCTTCTCTGGCCGATCGTCGAAGGTGAGGGTCGACAAAGTTGACCCTGCCCGCCACTGGCGATGGCGAACCTCGCCAGATATGGGCCTTCACCTCTTTGTTGTTGATCTCCACAACATGTGTTTAGAAGTGACCTCGATTGTGACATTGTTGTTAATGTCGAATTCGTTGAGCTCAAATCGAGGGAGGAGGTTGGATTTCCCGACGGTGGAGTCGCCAATCCGTACGATTTTGAAGAGGTACTCCTTACCCGGAGCATCATGCTCCGTCCGATTGGAAAATGCTAGAGTTGCGGTGGAGATTAGACCTAGTTCAAATCAGGGTTTTCGCGGTGAAGGAAGAGGTCGTGGACATTTAGGGCAATGAGGCGAAGGCTTAGATGTAAGACATCTTTGACCACTGGCGTAGCTGAGAAAGGAAAAAGGAAAGAAAGAACATAAAAAAAATAAAAAAAATATCATGTTAGCATCGATCACATCACATAAGATCACTGTATATATCAGTATATGTTAGCGATATGATAGCGATTTGTGTTGAAAATTGATCGGATTGATTGAACTGAAACAAACGCAAAAGGTTCATGACTCGATTGGCGAGGAAAAATAAGAAGTAATTATGAGCAAAACTCTCTAAACCCCATTTGCTCCCCTCCCAATTAAATGTTTCCACGCAACTGAGGGCGAGGGGAAGTGATAGAGCATTTAAACGTCATGCCACGTATTCTTCATCTAATAGCTCGAGTTATCGGAAACGGATAGTAATAATCTCGCGAAATCTCGTACCAACGGCCATCGAATGATTCGGGAGGGAGATCCGAAAACGTCGCTTTGCGCAGCCTGAAATTATTTTGCTGGCCTCCGAACGTCCGTTGATTCAAAAGTCCAATCGAGTACGAGATTTCGAGGCGTGTCCGACGATTCTTCGCCCCGACGACGGGGAAGTCAGTGCAGCTCGGTCCTCCTCGTCCATCGCCGTCTCTTCCTTAAAAGCCGCCCCATATGAGATGAGGCTCCGCACCTCGGTGCAGACGGCGTTACGAGGGAGGCCAAGCTCTCTAATTAACTACTTGTCGCTGTCATATTAAATGACGCAGCAATTTTTTCTTTTCTTTTATCGGCATATTAAAATTCGGTACCCCTTTTTAACAGGCGGAAAATGGGAAATGAGATGCGAATGTTCGCTCTCGCTTGAGGG
Organism: Rhodomyrtus tomentosa; assembly: GCA_028455895.1. NCBI lineage: Eukaryota > Viridiplantae > Streptophyta > Magnoliopsida > Myrtales > Myrtaceae > Rhodomyrtus > Rhodomyrtus tomentosa. The sequence continues at coordinate 36,607,699 of JAPCWY010000010.1, forward strand.
GCACTTGCGTCAAAGCACACCCACACTCTCTCTCTCTCTCTCTCTCTCTCCGGTCTCTATCTGTTTTTTTTTTTTAGGGGGGCGAAAGTCATTTCGTGTCTCCTTCAAGGGCTATTTCCCTGGTGGGGGGGTGACTTGGACAATTCACGCGCTCCACTTGAGCCGTCTAAAAAGCACCGTCACCTTTCAGCTGGCCGGTCAAAACTCCGAGATTTTGACTTTGAACATAACGTTGTAAGAATTCTCTCTTATCTTTTTTCCATTTTACCTTTTTAAATTTTTTTTTAGGTTATTACACATGCTGACAAGTCAACAGCCCCTCAAATTAACTAGAGAAATAGATCTTCTTCCCAAATCCAAATGTTGAGGATTACCACACCTGCGCTCAATCCACGTAGACGAAAGAAAACAAAAATTAGAACCCATCATTATTATTATTTTGCATAATTCAACCGACAACCAACGTGATATGTATTGTTAATATTTGAAAGGGTAAAAATATCTCGAAGAAAAATGCGAAAGTGTTTTTTTTTTCCCTTTAATTTCTCAAATGTGCATAGAAAGCAACTTTTGTCAAAGGAAATGCATTTTTTGGGGGGGTTGTTGGGGAGGGGGTTGCGCACATCGTACCAACGGGATGTGACGGGGCTAGCTATTGAAATATGACTAGAAAGTCACGAAAATCTCGCCGCTCTCCACTCTGTATGAACTGGCGTGTCGAAAGCCATAGGGCTTTTATATTTGGAGCATGTACTTTATCTCGATGGTTTGAGTTTGAGCTTGCGAGTGGATACCGTTATTATTATATAATCTCTTTTCCTTGGTAATAACAGTGGAATTAGGTACGTGCCCGCCGATGAAGAGAAGGAGCTCAATGACTGGAGTACAAAAGCCAGAAAGTTGCTTAAAAAACAGACAAAAAGGTGGGAAAAAGGTCTCGCTTTGGAGCGTGTGAGGTTGGAGACGATCGTTGCTGCTGGGTTGTAAAGAAGCAAAAGCGTGGATTCAACAGCGACTGAGCAGACGATTCGCGCCTTTTATCGGCTCCAAAACCCCAAAAAGAAGAAGAAGAAAACAACAAAAAGAAAAAACAAATCATGGGGTTTGGTAAAAAAAAAAATTATTATTCCTTTTGTTAAGCGTGATTAAGAATTGAATACGTTAGTACTAGTCTAACAATGCCATTATTTTAGTTTCTGTTTATACATCACATCATCAATCAAGTAGACCCTATCAAACTTGCTGTACTTAATTTAGTACTCCCCACCGTTGTGTAGGTCTCTTCTCGTGATCCTATCGATGCTACGATATGACTATCTAAAAAGTGGGTTCGAACCCCCCTTTTTTCTTTCGCATTGTAGCTTATTCTAATTCGGAAGGTTTAGATTCCTACTGTCCTAGGGTGTCAGCCTTCGATAGTGCGACATGAAGGTGGTCGCGTATCTTAAAAAAAAAAAAATGTCTTGCCGTTCCTCTTGTAATAATTCTTGATTAGATGAAGTTACTTTCTAATCCACATCCGATCCATCGGCCTTAGTTTTGCCGCTGAGAAGACGGACAGAATAGAAAGGATGACTAATAGAGAGATCTGGTTGCGGGGACCGAGACGGACGGCATCTGCATTTGACTAGCACTGTGCTCAAGTTTCGAGATCCATTTTTGAATAAAAGTCGATCGATGCCGCATTCATAAAAAAACGCCGGTCGGCCACCACATCCACATCCCAACCATTTCGCAAGCCTGCCGCTGTGGGTTAGCTAAAAACCTGGCCGCACAAAGGAGGGTCCATGATGGAATTGAGAGACTCGAGCTGAAAATCCACCCTGGGGACACACCAGGACCGTTTCGAAGTGAAAAAGGATGGAAAGAAAGGAACAACCCTCCCCCCGCTTTTTTTTTTTCAATAGAGCAAACAAAACTTGGTCATCAAGGTCCAAGTCCCAGAACAGCATGCGAGGATGCCAAGTCAAGAATGGTGTATGTGTAGACATGGTCGTCTCGGCAACTTGCTGATGACGACCCGTTCAAATCGAGGCTTCTATCAATGACAAACTAATTAAACCCAATAAGAGGAAACGAGAGAAGGAGGGGTCAACAACGCCGCATTATTCTGAGCTCTTTCTCGTTCTCGTCAGCTTGCACCCAAAGGTCAAACAAAGAAAGCGACACGAATGCGGTAATAAAAGTCGTCCTGATCTCGATATCCAGCCGTTTGATGATTGAGATCATTTTTACCGAATCTGCTTCGACAAGACATCATGGTAGATATTAATCTTGACATAGTCTTCGACGCTTTGCGGACAAAAAAAAAATTATAAGATCAAGACACCCATATTGCAGAACCGTTCACCTTCTGGATGCACACGTGCGCAGGGAAGGACGGTTTATTCTCCATGGGCCCAGATGCGTAGTCATGGGGACTTGGCGGATATCCAGGGAAGAGTACTTGTCGTTCTAGATGTTGGGAAACTTCCCTAATGCGTGGGGAATATGTAAGTAAGACGACATAAGATGGATTGAAGCTATAATCAGGATATGCAAAGTACGGTGTGACTCGTTAATTAAACAGATGTATGCAAGAGCAAGGTTCTAGAAAGATGGCTTTTTGACTTTTCAATCGATGAAATATCAACTCAGAACAGTCAAATATTGTACATGCCATGGGCCCCTGAAACTTTTCCACACTCCCATCGCTAAGACGGAAGAAAGAGACAACAGGGCACTAAAAAGAGGTGCTTCAGAACCGACTCAAGCGGAAACAGCGCAGATTATATGACACCCATATGCAGAAAAATAGAATGTAAACACACAAAGATTACCATGAACTCGAGCGAGGATATACAATGGCTGTTTGACGGCGTGAAGAAAGACATGGCAGTGAGTCTCTGGAAAATCTCCACTGTATGATTCATTCAGGTAGAAGAGTACAAGAGTATATTCTATGTTTTGCTATTGATGTCCAAAATTAGTAAGTAGTACAATTTTACTATGACCTCCAATTGGCAATGATACAGCCCTTGATGTCCCTTTCCTATGTACGAACTCGCTGGGAGTTAGGAAGGTTACAAAAAATGGGCATGATCGGGATGACCAGATGAGGTGGATCGCCAAAAGTAGTTTTGAGTAGAGAGCTTCCAACATTCACTATATACTCTCCCGCAGAGAGAGAGAGAGAGAGAGAGAGAGCAACATGTAAACTTTAATAGATATGTTGCTGGAGTAGCACATGACTAATAAGGCAACAAGCAGATGTTCAGCTCTTCACCTTCACCTCGACTTCTTTGCAAGTTTAGGATTTTTGCACATCCGGATACTTAAAGGAGTCACCTCCACCAGTTCATCTTCCTGAATATATTCTATGCAGTCATCCAAACTATAATCCAATGGTGTATCAAGCACCACTGCAAAAGGGAATAAAAGTATTAATAGATTGGATCAGAGAACGTTAAACTACTTCACAGTGACATCCCAAATAAAAGAGAAGATCGAACTTTCGTTTAAGCAAACCTAATATTAGCCTCTTCCCAGATAACAAATACATGTACAAGATGTAGGTACTAGAGCAATATAACATAGCTGAACTTCTAGAACTTCTGCGACTATAATTGATCAAAGAGGAAAACACATATCCAGATACCCATTGTGAGACATAAATTTTTGACTTGTCTAACCAAAATGCACAAAAGATAATTCTAACTGCAGCTGTTCAATTAAAGTGACATTCTGTCTTCATCAAACGGGAGCAATCAACATCTCAAAGATGGGAAGCAAATTCTTAACATGATAATCTACGAACTTCTCATAAATACTTCTGCCTATTTATTCACAATTAATAGGAAGAAAATGCACAACTTTAGTATAGCTGCTTCTCACCGGTTTGCTCCTTGTTGGAGCGTACGTTGGTTGCTGCCTTTTTCTTGCAGACGTTGAGGGATAGATCCCCTGTACGCTGATGAATTCCTACAATTTGACCTTTATACACCTCCACACCAGGACCAATAAACATCTGCCCCCTCTCCTGAGAACTTGCAAGGGCATAGGATGTACTTGTTCCATCCTCAAATGCAACCTGAAAATTAGTCTTATAGGTCACTGTATAATGGAGTAAGGTAGAGAGAAAAGGTGTGGTTAATAAAAACGCAGAAGTAAAATTTCTGCACATGGTTACAAGTCTCAACTAATAACAAAATTCCGAAAAAAAAAGTTACCAATGATCCTTGATCCCGAGTGTTGATATCACCAGCCCAAGGACCGTAGCTATCGAATATTGTGTTGAGAATAGCTGTTCCCCGAGAAGCAGTTAAAATTGCATTTCGCAGTCCAAGAAGGCCGCGAGTTGGCATCCTATATTTAAGCAAAGTGGTTCCCTCTGACCTGTAAGACACAAAAGTTAACCTAAATTAAAGATCAAAATCATGTTTTTACAAAACAAACTACCTGAAGGAGAGAGACCCTAAAGGCCAAGGAAGCAGCAGCAGTCAGCAATTCAATTAAAGGACATATTGCAAAGAGCCAAGCGCTATTCTACCAAGACTAAAGCTATCTGTTCTATCCCAGCCGCAACTAAGAAAAGTCCACTAAAACAAATGCCTCTGAGTGCCGATTGAATATCGGCACAATCAAAGATCTTAAGAACAATCTGAACATGAGCATGTGAGGGCATCTCATCTCACAAATAATGTCTATTCTCACATAGCATGCAATGGCGTGCAAGACGTTAAAATCTACCGATCTCCAATGCGCAGATTGCGTCATTTATTTTTTACAAAATGGAAGCATAAAATTTGAATAGCATAGCATTATCTACCATACGACCGATGATCAAATATGGTGCCACCAGGCACCAAAATGGCTACGCAAACAACTTCTTCCATAAGAAGTCATTTATGCATCGTCATTTTCTCTACTGCTTCTTACCCTGAAAAGGCAGGGGCACCTTGCGTCCTTGATCAATACAACATTCATTTTGAACGCTGTAGTAAATTTACAATACACTTACACAAAGAAACCTCAAAGTTTGGTCATGTAAATAACAGAAGAGAGAAATCATTTTACAAACCCGATCCCCTGCATATCAAACATCTGCCCACGCCTTCTGCCAAGAAGCTCAACTACAGATCCCATGTGTTCTTCTGGTACCTCCACCGTAGCAATCTGGCATGGATATCAAACATCAAGGTCACCTAATTTTGAAACATATATCTCCATACGAATAGAATCAAATTACCGAGATAGATAGTATCGAGAACCCCAATATCTAAAGCCGAAAAATGGGTTTATTTGAATACATAACAGAAGATGCAGATCATCCAGTACTCTTTCTGGAAAACGGATTCTTCCACTGTATAAAATACAAATTTCGATGGCTTTTGCCACTATAACCTTCCCGACCACGATTTAGACACATTTCTGTTCTCACAAAATTATTTCTAAATGGAATTGGAGACTAAACCGGAATTTCGCCGAGTTAGGTCTACCAGTAATGTCCTCAATTGATTTAAGCACATAGAAAGTCATCCAAGGGTCCGCAAAATTTTAACGTATATCAGTATTGAAACTAATCGTTGTGAAGGAATAGTGATTAGGCACTCACCTCAAATGGCTCCAGCAATTTGTCATTCACCCTTTTGCTAATGACCTTAGGAGGGCCCACCATAAATTCATATCCTTCTCTTCGCCTGAAAGGCATTAACGAGTGAATAGGCATTCATATGTGGGAATGGAAAGGAGAGGGAGCACACTTACATGTTCTCTATAAGAATGGTGATATGCAAGGTACCACGCCCACTGACTATGAAGGTGTCAGAAGTTTCACCATCTTCAACTTTCATTGCCAAATTCCTCTCAAGTTCACGGAATAGTCGATCGCGTAAGTTCCGACTAGTAACATATTTTCCCTAAAAAACAAAATTTTAATTCCCCTACATGAGACTTCCCCAACATTTAAACTATGCCATCCCAATAAGAAACAAGGAAAAAGCAGACAGACCAAATGGCAAAATAATGGAGTGTCCAGGGATAAAGCAGACCATCCTCCATGCATCTAGTAAGCCTTACTCAAGACATAGAGTCAACTATTTTAAACCTTGAGCTATTAAATGAAGGTGTAATTTAATATTGAAAAACTTCAACACTCCCCCACAGTCATAGGCTGGACACCTGATACTAAAGCATGGAAATACATAATAAGGGAGGCCCATAAAGACCTAGAAGGATTTGAACTCACGATCTCACACTCTGATGCCATATAAAATTTGTGGGACCACCACCAAATAATATTAGATGAAGGGTGGTTAAATACTTAAACACTTTAACATAGAAAAAAATTAAACATCTTTTCTCCTAACCTCAAACTTCCCGTCAAACTGCCACAAAGGTTTTACAATTACAACTACAATCAAGCTGCAGAGGGGCACACATTGCCAGACAAATGTAAACTGTCGATGAAAACAAGCTACTTCAACAATTTCCTAAAGGACCTTTAAGGGCCAATTTTACAAGTAAATTGTAATGCAGTAGGAGATGCAATATTACAGAGGATATATCCGGAGACATTAATTAAAGACGAGATTTTTTTAGTGATAGAATATGTGTGCTCTTGTCATGAAATTTTTACATAAAGCATATCCAGTTAACATGTGATAGAATCCCAGTACCCTAAAAAAGAGAACCTAGCAAACAACGATTATCTATAATCTATTCATGCCGCAATTTTATGTTACAATTGACAAGCAGGCCCAGTATATTATTGTTCGAATAGCATACCTCACGTCCAACAAATGGTGATATGTTTATAGAAAATGACATTTTCACAGTCGGTTCCTCCACCTTGATAGCAGGTAATGGCTTTCCTGATATTCTATCAGCAATCGTCTCTCCAATCTGAGCAGATTAGATGCCAGTCATAAAGAAGAAGATAGCCAAACATTATTGCGACCATCATGTAGGAAATGAATAATTACCTGGATATCGTTGATGCCACAGACTGCACATATGTCACCTGCTTCCACACTTTCTACAGGAATTCTACTGAATTTTTCGTACACAAAAAGCTCACTAACTCTTGCATATCGGCAAGAATCTTCTGAAGTGCATACCTAAAGAAGAAACAACTTAAAATATTCAGAAAAGAGGGAAAACTTTTGTTCTTTCTGACAAGCATACAGCCAATTCCGGCCCGCATTCCCAGGGTTGTGGCCTATTACAAGGTCAATAATAGGCATCCAAGAATTTTTGAGACAATACTTCAAATTAAATTCACTCAGGATAAGCAAACAAGGTATACCCATGACAACGACGACACATCTGTAGTTCTGTAAAAGCATTCAAACAGAGACTGAGGATATTCTAGTCGAGCTATATACAGAATAATAGTTGTTAAATTTTAGAGTATTTATATTAAATTTAATTTTTTGTGACAAGTCATACAGAATTTTGTGGATTCAGACATTGAATTAGAATGATCAAATAATTTTCCATTAAGAAGCATAAGATTGGAATCTCAGGTTAATGAAAAAGACAACTATTGACGAAGATCATCTAAGCATAAGTTACTAATCTCTTAAAGCAAATGAATCATCAATACTAAAGCATATACGAAAAATGTCCCAAACTAATCTCATCTCAAGATCAAATTCAAGAAAAAGGTCCATGAAATAGCAGTCAGCTCCTTCACCGACTCATCAGTGCATTTTCTACAAGATGGATTCATTACCAATGAATGCTTCATTAGCATGTATTTCCAATACCAGTGGACCGACTAAAACCAATATGTCCGTTGGATTAGTCTTAGACAATTATCTGATCCTCACTAACTAAGGTTGAGAGAAGTTCTAGCTGTAAACTATCTCTGAAAGACCAGCAAAGCTAGAAGTTCCAAAGAAGGAAAAGGAAAGACGTCCATGAAAAGATTTGAGCTTTCAAGCTGTACCTTCACATCAGTGCCCTTCTTCAAAGTCCCACCATGCAAGCGCCCAATAGCTATTCGTCCTTTATGTTCATCATACTCAATATTTGTGGCCTAGATAACAAAAATTGATTGTCACACATTACTGGATTCATGATATGTTGACAATCAAGCTTATTTAATCGATACCAAGCAAAGTATCTGTAACGTGAGAAGATAGGATCAGGAAGCACTATAATATGATGCTTCGAGAGAACAAGAGACTCGTTCATTTCTACTTATACTTTAGACTTGCTGACCATCATTATGTTAAACTGCCATCATTGTGTAAAAAGGTAACAAGTATCCATGTTCTAGTCTTGTAGACAAGTCCGGGAAATTACTTTTTCTTCCTAGCCCAATATAAGGTGGCACATAATAGCCACATCAGCTAATAACAGTAACAAAAATTGACATGATAGATTTGAGAGGGAGAGAGAGAGGCTATGAAGGCGTAGAACCACTGACAAGCATTTGTAATGCGCCATCTTTGTCAATACTAGGTCCGGGTATACATCTGATTATCGCCTCAAAAAGTGGGCTAAGGTCTTCTGCCAAATTATCTGGGGAAAGTCCAGCTTTTCCTTTAATGCCACTAGCATATATTGCTTGAAAATCACACTGCATGCGCACAACATCTAGATGAATTAACTTCTGATGAATGCAGTTCTAAAGACCCAAAAATAAAAGAGGAAAGGTAACGAACAGTTATAAAATCGCAATTACTCATATTTAGGTTCTGATGGTAACCATATAGATAAGAGTCAAACGGACTTAACAATCGTCATGATGAATAACTCCATCTAGACTACCATAAACTATTACTACTATACAAAAACATTTGAGTAGCCTAGATTTTATCTGTTGACGCGACACAACATAGATATGATTGTCTTCCAGTATATGCCACAAGTACCTGCTCATCTGTCGCATTTAATTCAATGAACAATTCAAAAGTGGAGTTGATGACAAAATCTGGACGAGCAGATGGTCTATCGATCTTATTGACGACAACGACTACAGCAAGACCAAATTCCAATGCCTTCTTCAGGACAAATCTCGTTTGGGGCATAGGACCTTCAACAGAATCCACCTATAAGAAAGGAGTGATGTGCATTAAAATTAGCACTGGAGTAAACACTTATCAACCACACAGACAAAAGAAAGTAGAACAGAGACACTCAACAAAGGAGGATCGACTGTCATTTGATGTAAAGCAACAACTAACTAACAAAGCGCACATGCCTTCTAATAGTATTGATATGCGATTCAAATAAGGCCTTTCTTACCATATATTCAGACGAAAGTATGCTACAGACAAGGGAAGAAGTAGTAAGTTCAGAACTAGGAAATGAAAACTGGTTCTACAAAATCATCAAATGCACAAAGTTTTGAAGTGAACAACCAGAGGAAACCATATTTCTTACTCAGTAACAACCTCTGTCGAATAAATAGAGTCTAGAATCCAGATGTGCCCAGGGTTTCAAATTTCCCTAAATTTGGGTTTAACATTTATCTATAAATGCATCCATTATCCTATCATCTTGCTCTATAGCTATTATCTTATTGCAACACTAAGACTGTCACATCTCTAAAATGATAATCGCCTGATCAATTATGAGATAATTTAGGTTTCCTTTTTCAGAAACCACAAGAACTGCATAGCACGACCAACAGGAAAATGAAAAAATTACCACAAGCAGCACTCCTTCCACCATATTAAGGATGCGTTCCACTTCACCTCCAAAGTCAGAGTGTCCTGGTGTGTCGATTATGTTAATTTTCATATCTTTGTAATTGATAGAAGTGTTTTTGCTAAGAATTGTAATTCCCCTTTCGCGTTCAAGATCGTTCGAGTCCATTATCCTTTCTTGTACGACTTGATTATCGCGAAAAACCTGCAAATGAGAACCGATACTCATATCAGCAATATGTCATTCCCTCGGAAGAGAATGTGTTCCTGGTTCTGATGTAATATTGCCGAAGACCAATGTTTGGAGTCTTTGTTTAGATTACAAAGCGATCTTGAGCTGTGTACCTTGGCTTGCCTCAACATAGAATCCACCAAGGTTGTTTTTCCGTGATCGACATGCGCAACAATGGCTATATTCCTTATGTCTCTTCTCCTCATCAGCTGACTCTTCTTCTCTGCCAGAACAAAATTTCGGCATCAAATACTCTCTCAATGCACTGGTGATCTAAAAATATCCCGCCATTTCTCCAGTCACGAAAATTCATTTCCCACTAGAAAACCTCTTTCCGCCAACTAAGAAATCGGAATCCCGGAACAACGACAAACACAAAATCCCCATGCTTACTCGAACAGTGCGTGATATCAAAAGAAGACTAGAGAGTAGCGAGCATTCAGCCTCTCCGCAATGATAACTCAAGTCGGCGACGGAGTTTCCGAAACGTACCAGTAGGCGTCTCCGTAGTCCGAGTGGCGGAACAGAATATGGGGCGGTGAATCCGACGCTTGGAACGACATCGAAGGGTCTTCCCGGAGGCGAGAGGCGAAGATAAGCTCGAGCCGAGTCCGAAGAGCTGCGTCGCCGACTGAGAAGAAGGGCGGGGACTTCTCGCGTTAGAGCTCGAGCCAGGGTTTAACAGAGCAGGCGAAGTACCGTAGAAGCCGAGCGCCATCTCCATCTTCTTCTTCTGCTGCTTCTCTCTCTCGCTCTCTCTGCAATTGCAGTGTGAGTGAGTGCGCGCGCGCGAGAGAGAGAGCGAAGGCGGAAGCGATTTGACAAATGCGGCCTTTATTGCCTTATTGGTGGCGGTGGTGCTCTTCCTTCCTTCATCATCATATGGGGTTTTTCTTTTGTTGAGGCCCAATGTTCGTCCACGTCGACGGTGCGGCCCCACTTGGAGTGTGACGTGGACAGTTGCTAGTACGTGGCTCCCGTTGATTTGTCACCACGTGCGCTTTTTTTATCTGTATAATTTTGTGGTCGGGATTTTTTTGCCCTGGGCTCTCGGCAGGTCCGACCGCCCGACGCGACGAAGTATCCGATGATCAAGTACAATTATTGTTTGATTCAGCATTTGCTTACTTTGAGTGAATATAAATATTTTTGGGCTAAATACATTTTTCAAAATGTAAATAGTATTTTGCAAAATATTTTTTAAGAATGCTTTTAAAAATAATTTTGACGTAAATGACATTTGGTGAAAAATATATTTTGTAAAGTATTTTTACTTTTTTTATAATAAAAAGTGGTAGCGGGGGCTGGCGACCAACCGCGGGCAAGAGGCGGCAAGTGAATATAACAAATTTTTTAAAAAAATTACATTTGAGATGCAACTTCTCAATGTACAGTACTTTGGCCTACAGGCCTTTGGAGATCATTTGAGATACAATTGCATCTGTCCAAAGTGAACCAAAAAATGAACCAAACAGTATTTGCATTTGGCCAAGGGACTTTACAGCCCCAATGCTCATCTCAAATGTTGAACCAAATAGACTCTAAAAGTCTTGTAAGAAAACAGATACTAAAAAAGAAAACTTTTTGAGTAATTAATGAAGGAATTTTTCCACTCCTTCTCTTCTCTGACCCCATTTGATTCAGCATTGCAGATGAGCATTTGGGCTCTAAAGTCCCTTGGCCAAAGTCAAATGTTATTGGGTTCAATTTTTTGTTCATTTTGGCAAGATGAATTTGCATCTCAAATGCTCTTTAAAGTCCCTTAGCCAAAAATACCTGCTCAAAGTATCTTTAAAGGTACTTTGAGCTAAGAAACTTTTGCGAAATGCAACTAATTTTTTTATTAGTATTTCAACTTTGTCACATTCATCGCCACCACCCACTGCCACCTGCCACACCCCATCAGATCCGAATCGCCTAACCTTTCCTCAGAAGTTTAGACACCTAACATTGCAATCCAGGCCTTCCATTTTTTTACGGACGGCCCAAATATCCTATTTTTAGGGGATAATTTTTTGAATTATATATATTTATTTGTTAGTTATAATATGTGGCATCCATTCATAACACGAACGACCCAGATTGCAAGGTTATGGCCTAACTTTCTAAAAAAGGTTAGACGATCTATTTCCCACCCCATCAGTAGCCACTGGTCGCCAGCTGCCCCCGCCGATCGCCATCGATTGCCGGCCCTTGCCCTTGCCACCTCCCTCGTCGCAATTGGTCACCAGTTGCCACCGCTGCCAATCGCCACCGATTGCCGACAATTGCCGCCAGTCGACGCCCGTCGCCACCGATTATCGGACATTGCCACCAATCGCTGCCACCAGTTGTCGCTGTCTATCGCCGGCGGCTACCCACGCCGTCGTCAATCATCGTCGACTGCCCCAATCATCACCTATGGTCACCAATCAGTGGCGACCGCTGAACCGCCGCCACCGTAATATTTTTTTTAAGTAAAAATACTTTACAAAGTTCATTTTTCACAAAACGATATTTACATCAATATTGCTTTCCAATATATTTTTAAAATACACTTTACCAAGCATTACTTGCATTTTACAAAAGGCTTTTAATCCAAAAAAATTTGCATTTTTTCAAAGTTCCCTAATCAAATGCTAAACCAAACAGGGCCTTTGACTCGGGCACTTCATGCGTCACAATACTTCAATTGTATTATCCTTCGTTTCGCTAACCTTTTAATTTGCTTTAATCACAATTTCACAAAAATGATTCCATTATTTTTTTTCCCCCTCTTTGCCATTTTTCGCTTCAAACGTAGCTTTGGTGTCTCGTGTTCTTTCTATCCCCGTTTTTTTCTCGCAAAACATTCAAATGCAATGTTAGGTTGAAAGTTCTTTTGCGGGTCACCGAAAAAAGCACAAAAGGTAAAAATTAGAACCATTACCGGAAAGAGAATGACATTCATATAAAGTATTGCAAATGTGCCGCAATGTTAACGAGTTGCATATGCAACTTAACAATAAAATATAGATCATTCAGTCTCTTGGCTCCCCTAAAAAAAATGCATCGCGCCTATATTTCAACGTCATGAATTTCTAATGGTCCTTGCACGCGTGCTTAATTCGAGATCTTTATCTTTTTCCATTTACATGCCTAACTATCCTAGTCATAACCCTCACAAGTACCGCCTCTCCTTCTTCTTTTCAATAAAAAGACGTAGGAAGGCGGGATTGACATCATAAATCTTCGATGTCTCGACTTGAGGAGTGGGAAGGCGTGGAAAGAAATGATCAATTACATGCAAGAGAGAGGATAGGGAAGTAAGAGGAAACTCGAAAGTGCGACTCACAAGAAAAGAATATAAAGTTCATGAGCGGGAAAATTTTGACGGGGTGTTAATTTAATTACAAAAAGCATGTAACAAGTGTCTTTGTCGACTAAAGTAATTATTTGATATTGATATAAACACTTATAAAGTGAGGTACGAAATTGTAATGCTATATAAGTGTAAACGCTCGGTTATCAATTCTTCAGATGGAATAAAGAGGAAAGGGGAGAAAAGGAACCAAAAAAAAAAAAAAAAAACCAAAACAAAAACAAGAGGATCTTCTGGGTTGGGTACGTGGGATATTCTAAATAGGGGTCTTAGTCTCTATTGTGGTCTCCACTATCCACGAGAACACTGCGATGATAAGCAGGTCGGGCCGTCCATAGACCCGGCCCAGATTGCACGATCCACGTGCTACCCATTGGTCGCTTTCGGCCTGGGTAATTCAGCCCATGGATCACCCGTGGGTCACGATTGGTTTCGTGGGGCCATCGAGCCAATTGGGGCAAGGTAGATTGGCGGGACAAGATTTGAGTTGTTGGAAATTGGCATTCTACGCACGAGATGCGTCGCGTGATAGTGTCACGTGGAGAAAAAAAAAAAAACTCGGTTGGTGACCGAGTGTCTTGAAAATTCAAATGCCAAATTGATCGAGGCGGGTATCGTGTCTGTGGGCTGTGGAGAGATCAATCGATCCGAGCGGAAAGACTTGAACAACTTGGTTAAGAATCATTTTTCATTCCATCTTTGAGCAAAACCAATCTCGGGTTAGAACAAGTTAAAATGGGTCATTATAGGTCGAATCATATCTAACCCAAATCCACAACTCGACACACCCATTTTTTCTTTTGGGTCATAGAAAGATTTTATTTCATAAACTAGCTCAGAAAAGGGAGCCCAATAAAAGAAGCGTCCGTACACAGAAGATCCCAAAGGCTGTGTTTAATCGCCCGAATTTTTAGTCGTGATATGATTGGATAGGATAGGATATGAAATCTAGAAATTTTGTCATATCATTAGTAATAGAGCCAGATATGTTCATATCATATCATATTCATTGTTTGGTATATACGTATATCAATGTAAAATGAATTTAAAAAAGTACAAGTGAAAAATATAAGAAATTATTGTAATTCACTACTGAATTTAGTAAAGAAAGAATCTTTTTTTATTTTTAATTATTAATCTTTTTTATTATTATTTTGACTCCCTTCCATCATTTCTTAATAAAATTTTTCATTAAATAATAAATTGTACTATTATACTTAAAATATTTAATGATATAGATACTAAGTGTGTGTACATATACAAACTATAAATTATAATGAAGAAAGAAATCAAATTATAAATATGATTTATAAAAAAAATAAAAATAATTTTCTTTCTAACATTAGAATTCAAATTTATTTAAAAATAATTACTATTTTAATTTTATTATATAAGAAATTTGTTATTCAGAAAAATAGTTTTTATTCTATAAACAAAAGAAATCCTATTCATCTTTATTCTACCTCCTCCCTAGGATAATATATCCAAACTATATTCTCTTATATCCTGTTTTATCATATCCTGAGTAGGAACCAAACACAATAAATTTTATCCTATCCCGACTTATATCATGATTGTCAAACGTAGCCAAAGTGATTAGGGGAGGTAAACAAGCCAATTATGGGGGAGTTCATTCATTCTCCGAGCTTTTGTGGCCCAATCAACATATGCATTTGAAACTCTAAGGACAATGGGCCACACATATTTTGGGTTGTGCCGACAGGATCTTCGAACAATCATCCAAAATTGGCCTTTTCTTCTCATGTGAAGTTATCTGCCCTCCCACTTATCAAAGACTTCACGAGATCAAGTCGGTCAGACTCGATTGTGAGGTTTTCGAACTGAAGAGAGCAGCAAGACACAAAGAGAAGAGCTTCGTACATGGCAAGGGTTTCCACCTAAGCTGGAGAAGAAACCTTCACAGACTCCGTGAAACCGGCAACGAGTGTTCCCTGATGATCTCTGCAAAGTCCAGTGAAGGCGCCATCTGCAAAGCTCTCTATTACAGAGCCGTCCACGTTCAACTTGAGTTCACCTTCAGCAGAAAAAGACTAGATCCGAGGCTTGATAAGTGAGAGCTTGCTATTTTCTTTCGACACACCCATTTGATTACCCTAAATACATGCGTGATTCTTGATAAAACTTCCATCTCCCGCACATTCCCTAACGTAGCTTTCATGTACAAACCGTACATATTATTATACTCAAAGAATCAGTTTTGAATTTATTTAACGTCTTTCCATCCAATGACGTTCCTTGCCAATCTATCATTCACGTATCACACTGAGACTTTCATCATGACATAAACATTTAGAAACGTGTTTTTGTTTTGATTTCTCATTAGAAAGCAAGAAGTAACAATACAATTCAATTGAAAAAAATTACCAAAAAAGTCATAAACTTGTTATAATTGTGCTACTCCAACTCTAAACTTTTTTTTGGCCAATTTGGTTCTAAATATTGTCCATTTGTGACAATTTAATCCATCCGGCCAGCATTGATATCGATGCCGGCACTAACGTGACAAATTTTAACAAATTTTCAATATTTTTTTGAATTACTTTTGTCTTTTTCGTTCTTAATCTTCCTCTTCCTCCATCCGATAAAGGAGAAGAGAGAGCCGAGTGGCTAGGCGATCTCAACCTCACTTAGCCACGGCGAGGCAAACTCTCTCCTCTAGCTTGTCGCTGGACCAGCAACCGGCAAAAAGAGGGAAGAAGAAGAAAAAGAAATAATAAATTAAAAAGAGACAAATTTAAAAAAAAATTAAAAATTGTGTGCTGGTAGCACCACACTAGTATTCGCCGGTATCCACACAGCGTTGGCCAGTGAAAGTTGATCGGATGAACTGAATTGACACAAATACAAAAGGTTTAAAACTGAAATGGTCAAAAAAAATTATTAGTGAATCGACACAATTGCAATAGATTTAAGACTGTTTTGGTAACTTTCTAAATTTGAATAGCTAATGCGATTAATTTTCATTTTAGAAAACAATCATGTTGGCGTTTCCATTTGACAAAAGTCGTTTATTCCAAGAGAAAGAGTTGCTATTCTAGTGGTGCGTACACGTCGGCCCCATGAAGATTTGTTCTGAAGGCACTTTCGGTGGTATTTAATTCCGGATTTGCATCCACTTTGATCTATCCGTTTCCGCGAATCATTCGAGGATTCTCTTATCGGTTGCTAAACTAAAGTGTCTAAGATAGCGGAATTTATTCAAACGAAAAACACTACATGCATATATAGTTAAAGAGATGTCTAAGTTTAATTTATATCCAAGGATAAATTACACTAGGCACAATAGAGGCCAGCACATCCACAAAGGGAGATTTCCTATATCTGAAAATATCTTTCTTTGAAGACAAATAAAATCTATACCAAGAACTGGTTCACATGGGAATGTGCGTAGTGGTTCACCAAAAAGTACACGTAGAATGCCAAAGAGAGTTATTCATGTTCAAGCAAGTTTCAACAATACCATTGTGACTGTTACAGAAGCACGAAATCGAGTAATTTCTTGGTCCTTCACGGGTACCTGTGAATTCAATGGTACAAGAAGGGGGACACCATTTGCTGCTCAAATCGCAGCAAGAAATGTTATTCGGACAGTAGTAGATCAAGGTATGCAACAAGCATAAGTCATGACAAAAGGTCCTCGTCTCGGAAGAGATGCAACATTACAAGCTATTCGTAAAAGTGATATTCTATTAAGTTTCGTACGAGTTTTTAGTATCGGTCGTCTGATCACCTTTTGATCTTTCAATTTTTGATAAATTAAAGTGTTGTTAGGTCTAAGATAGCAGATTTCTTGCAACGAAAAGCACTAATTCTTATAATTAAAGCGATGTCTAAGTTTATTTTACATCCAAGGATAAATTAAATTAGACAAAACAGAGACAGCATATCAAAGGGAGATTTCCTATGTCTGAATATCTTTCTTTCGCCACAATTGATGCATGGACAATTGGACATGCTATAAAGGAGTGTGGATTGGATTTGGGTCCGGTAATAAATGGTCCGATCCAAATTGACTCATTGACTATTTACCATCCATTTATTGTATTGCCAATCTTTCGACACATACAGGCCATACCGGACCCATACCCTAGCCCATACCCAACTCGATCCATATTACTAAGTGCTTCTATATTTAATTTCATTTAGCAAAACTTATAAATTCATAAAAAAAAATACATTGCTAAAATATTGTGGATAATTTTTATAATTTTTTAAAAATCCATACATAAAAATAAAATAATAAAATTTCTGATTTTTTTTTTTGCTCAACTTTCGCCGACCACAAGCGAGGGCTGAAGCGGCCCTCACTGGCCACGGACGAAGAGATGGAGTTGGTGCTGAAACTCGGGCCGATGGATTCTAAGCTACTTTAGTGGCATTAATGCATGAGCACGACCCTTCACAATTCACATACTCGAAGCTAATTTCTTCGAAGGAAACCATATCGAAGATTGGGAAGTGTCCGAAGTATGGCGTCCTTGAGGTCGAGAGCTGATTTCTTCAGCTTTTCAGAGAGAGCGAGTCCTCGGCTCTCTTTCCCTGACGACAGTATCTTCCATTGGGGTCAGTCTATGGGAGAAGCGATGGAGTTGGCGCTGAAACCCGGGTTGACGTGTTCCGACTTCGACCCGAGGCCGAGCATGCGCCAAGTTCTTCCAGTGCCGGGATTTTCGTCCATCGGCCTTTCCGCCGGCACGTAACGTTCCCCGCTCATCACGAAGCTTTCGTTGAATTGGCCAAGTCTCGACCGTCCTTCCACGTACATGGGCATTTACGCACTCGTCTTTTGTCAGGGAGAGATGCGATTCCGTGGTCTAATTTAACACCCCTCTCTTGTAGAAACGGATTAGTTGTAAGATGAGATCATGTGCAGATCTAGAATTCGTAAGGTCTATTGAGTCATTCTGGCGCTTGTCTGTGTAAGTATAAAAATCACGCTTTTATTTTTCATATGGCTCAAACTACCTATAAGGATCGCCCAGATCTGGCGAAGGGTTTCGTGGGCTCGCCAGCCGTGGACGAGGATCTGCCAGCGATCCTTGCTAGACTCATTTGAGTAAAAAAAAAAAAAAAGATCAGAAAATCTTTTTATAACTCACTTGATATAATAAGCTAACTCATTTAAAACCCATTTAATACCGATTAAGTTGTCAAAGTTATCCATTTATGGCCCACTTGAATTTATTAAGCAACTTATTTATAATCCACACTCTTAGACGTGAGTCAATATATGGGTTATTTTCTCATTTTGCCACCTCTAGTGATGCATGAGTTTTAGTATCGGTTGTCTGATCAACGTGCGTTGTCGACCTTCTCGCGAGGGAGGGGCCATGCTTTTCCATTACTTTTTGCTTGAAAACTCTGTATTTATGGAATGGACTTTTAGACCAAAGGAGTTTCGTGGAACATGAATAGTGTTTGATAAACAATTACCGTACGCAACCTTTGCATTCCCTCCTATGAAGGAGTTCCTCATGAGTGAGGGAGAATGGATCAGCTAAGGTGATGAAGGACAGCTCAAATGAGGCAATACCGAGGTCACACGACTTCAATTAAACGATCCAGATCTAGAGATTGAGCGTTGATGCAACCCCAAGGGCCGCCGAGGTCCCGTGACGCTAGGCGAGAGGTAGTGCGACCCCATCGACTTGACGTCAAGGTCACATGACCCCAGGCGGCGCATGTCCTATGAGACGGCCCGTTGAGGTCGTGCAACCCCAATTGACCCTCCGCCGATGTCCCTCCAGCTCCTCCGCAAAGTCCGAAACGAGCAAAAAAAAAGAAGGGCAAAAATCTATTTTCGAAATTATCCTCCCCTCTCCGCTCACATAAATTTTCCAAAAGCTTTAAACTTGTGAATTAAATTTTCAGTCCCTTCATTTTCTCTCCTCTATAGTACACCAAACTTTCCTCTAAATGCAAGTTAGCAAAAAAAATGAAATCAAAGTAAAATTGCAATTCGCCAGAGCTCGTGACTTCATAGTAGATAAGCAAACTGAATCAGAGAGAAATTGATTGGTGCACAAAACGACGTCACATCACCATTATGAAAGCAGATGCGCCGGACCATCAGCTTCAGGTCAACGATTAAGCCAAATTGGCATCAACTTCTTCACCCACCAAAGACCCAAGTATGTACAAAAAGACCGTTCCTTCAATTCGTCACCAGCAGACCCCAAAAACTATTTTTACCGAGCATTAAATCCGGCGAATCCCATGTGGATCCTACGCGAGACCTAACGGATCTGACGACCCGGGTTCAATTCAATATACACGACTGCTCGGCAGATGATATTCGGTAATAATACACACCATGCCCTTTCCAAGAAGGCAAATTGATGACACATCGCGCGCCCCCTCCAAAAAGAGTCCTTTGCCAAACATCGATCAATTCACAGTTCCTAAAAGTTGTAAAGACGGTCCAAAGTCCAAACATGCTCGCCTTGCAATATTGCCCCGTTCCTTAAAAAGGTCGGAGGAGGCCTGAAATATGAAGGGGGCACTTATTTTTCCATGCCCATAATTTGACGTGATTACACTCAACACCCTCTTTTCTTTTCTTTTTGCCTTTTCTGACTTTTAGGGTATGTATGTTACTACAACATATCAGAAGAAGGACCTCTTGGCCGGGGCTCGACCGACGGCCCTCATCAGGTTCGCGATCTCGAGGACCCTGGCGACCTTGGTCCCTCGCTTGGCCTCCGCGCTCGCCCGCCTCTCCTCAGCTCTCCGGCGCGCCTTCGCGATGTCGTTTTGCATCTTCTCCAACGCTCTCGCCCTCTTCTCCTCCAGCTTCCTCTGCAGCATCAATCAAAATTCATTCACACCGATAACAAGGGGTCGGGTCACTAACAAGCCAAACCCTAAGCTTCCTACTATTAAGGCCGAAATCCTAATTTTTCAATTTAAGAAAAAAGAAGCGATTAACTTGGTATTAAGGAGAGAGAGGCAATAGACTTTTAGGGGTTAAGCTTAAACTATACTCTCTCAATCATTGGTTTGCATTAATTTGCATACGATTGATGTACATGCATCCAACAAATAGATCGTCTTCTGGTCAAAAGGGCCATCATTTCGGAGTGTTTAGTGTCAACCCACCCCACCAAGTTAGGCTGAAATGAATCAGAGCATGGAACGATTAATTTCAGAAACTGCTCCTGAAAAATCATTTTTTGATCATGCAAGCGCCACGTACCTCGACCTTCTTCATCCAAGAAGAGGCCTTGTGGACCTGCTCGCTCTCCCACCCGCCGATGACGGCGTCCTCCCGCTTGAACCGGTTGTTTATCTTGGCCACCTTTCCGTTCTGCCACGCGCTTATCTTCGCCTCCACCTCCTCCCTCTTCACCCTCTGCACCGTCACCTGGTCTCCCGGGCCGCCACCGCCGCTGCTCACGCTCGACCCCCCCGCGCGTCTCGGAGAGCTGCTGCTCCGCCCAGACTCCTCCAGGGGATTGTTGTCCGGGACGATCGCGAGCGGGTTCGTCTCCTCCGCCGGAGTGCCGTCGTCATCTTCTCCGATCATTGCCAGGTTGCTCCCGTTCGCGTTGTTGCTCGAGGCCTGCTCGGTCTCCGTGTTGATCGCAGAGCCTGCAAGAGGCCATGCAGCTTTCATACCTAGTTCTTTCCAAAGATCGTTTCTCCATCAGACAATGGAATTTGCATCGATCTACGATCGTGAAAGATTTAAACCACACGGCCGTGCGATACGTCGAAGCTTTGGGGAAGTTATCAGTACGACCAGCCTCGTTCTCTACAGAAATTATCTCGTGATGTTCGTGCCCTGTTCCGAGATAGAGATCGGTGGCCTTACCGGCGATGACGAGAGCGTTGAACTCTCTGCTCATGGTGGTGAAGTTCTCGCTCGAGGCCACGTCGCTCCCCATGGACAGAGAGGACGACCGCCCGTGGCTGCCGGTCTCCCACGGGTCCCTCCTGCGGCCAGCGGGGGCGGAAGGCAGCGGCGGGGGTGGCGGGGTCAGAGCGTGGATGTCTCTGAACCGTTGCTCATCGTCCTCGTCGATCGATCCGCTGCTTGCCGCCGGCCTTTGACGGTGATGTTCGATGCTCAGCATTGCAGGGAAGTGAACGAGAGAGAAAGGGGACTAGGAATTGGAATGACGAGGATCATGGTCTATTTGTTCGTCTTTTTTTTTTTTTTTTTTTTTTTTGTATTGTTTTGTCTTGTGGCGTGGTATATGGAGGAATAAGAACCACACACGTGCCACTTTAAAAAAGACGGAATTCGAGTAAGAAATTATTTGGTGGATGTGATACACGTACTGAATTGAATCCGACGTTAAAATTTGTTAATTTTAAGCGAGACAAACATCAGATCTATGAAATTTAACGGCCCAGATGTAATGTACCGACATGAAGGTTTCCTTGAATTCAAGTGTTAAAGATATCTTAGGTATCTTTTAGGGATATATAGGAATTTCAGTATATCTTGATGTGCATAGAAAACAATATATGGGGCCTATTTATAACTTTTATTATACTACTATCTAAGGTAATAAGACAATCATGATACCAAATATAATAAATCAATCATGCATGCAGCAATATCAAATGAGATATATGTATAATAATGATAGATGTATATAATCGAGTAGATATCCTAATATTGCTAGTACCAATAAATCACGAAAGTGATTTTGGTTAATCATCATCCCCTTAATAAAGAAAAGTTAGGTAAGCCTATAGGGGTAAAGAAAAATGACAATTGTATTCACGTGTTTTGCTTGTCGGTTCTTTAAGGGCAGGTATTATCTGCTAATGGTCCTTGAGAAAATTGTCTTACAAGCTTAGCCCTCTTTCCTTTCATTCCTCGGGTGGTCTATGTCTTACATCTATTATACATTGGATAATTTGGTTATATACATTTTAATTATGTCAATTTGGTCCTAAATCGATTATACGACGACCAATTCAGCTGTAAACACTTCAATTGTGCCAATTTAAACATAATCACGTAGTCATTTGCTAATTTAATCCTAAAATTTTTTGTCAATTTTCATAAATCATTGACAAGACACTCTAATCAACGCTGATCATTCTACTTGGCACGATTGGGCGCTAACATGGATATTTTTTTTTTTGCAAATTTTTTTATTTTTGAATTTTTTCTATTTTTCCTATTACTCTCCATCAGGCCTGCTAGCCGCAAGTGACAGCCACCCTCGGGGAATCTAACAAGGGTCAGAGCTGCCCTCATCTGATCCGACAATGGTATTTGAAAAAAGGGGGGAAAACTAGAAAAAGAAAAAGGAAATGGATAATAAAAGAAAAAATTGGAAACATTGTCCATAGCACTTCAATGCCCGTCGTGCCACCTAAAATAAAGGACTTTGATTAGATCACCACATCAACAACTATCAAAATTGACAAATCATTAAAAGGTTTATGGATAAATTGACAAAATATCCAAATATTTATGACTAGATTAGCATAATTGAGAAGTTTATGATTCAATTGATGGTCGTATATGATAGGTTTAAGATTTCTTTGAAAATTTTCTCAATGATTCTATAATATTGCGCTTTTGTGACAGAAGTTTGGCTTCCTTCCTCTATCCTTTAGAGCTCATATGTAGAGTTTTTGCTATCTTCCCTTCTTCTCTCTCTATCCACTCCTCTTTCCTCGAAGTGGCTATCAAACATTGCATGATCTTTGATGTCATTCCTCCTCTCATTCGAACCGGTAAAAAATGGCTATCAAACATTGCATCTCGTAACCTGGTTGACTCAAATAATGGACATTCGATCCATAGATTGTGCTCGGGTGCTCAAACGTCCAAAACAAAACGTGGGTATTTGTTGTCTTTTAGATATGGTATTTACAACTTAACATAGCTTTTAATCGAGTCACTAAACAGTAAAGAAGGAACGTGACGATTTGAGCTAGATATATAAGGAACACGATCCCACAAGCAACGTTTGATGTGCATTTCAGAAGCGGATTTGCAAGATAATATACGTGGGCCAAAACAAGAATCGTCGGCCGAAATTGACGGGCATTGTTGCAAGAATTTGTGACAACGGTCCTTTTGAAAAAGTTGAGTGTGTCTCTGGTTATTTCTTCCTGGTTAGATTTGTAAAATTTATCAAAAGAATCTGTTGATAAAATTTTGTGGTTTTAGTGTCGGCCGAAACAGTTCAGGGGCCCCGCGCATATTAGGCAGTCCCCTCCCGTCCCACTCATGACCTGCACACCTGTCACGGCGGAATTGCCGTCGAGGGCCCTGCTCTGGGGAACACGTGGCGGTCTTCGAAAGGACCCGGACCCACACGGGGAAACCACGTACCTCCTTCCATGCAAAAGGCGAAAGCTCCTCAAAGGTGCCCTGAGCTCATCGAGGCCCTTGGATTTCGATTGGACGATTCTCATCCCGATCCAACGGCTGCAACGCACTGGGTTCACGTGGATCCTATCCGTCTGAAAATTGCTCTCACCAAAAACACCCGCGCGGGCGCGACGTGTACGTCGGCCCGACCGAGAGCGGTAATCCCGGGTTTCCTAGATGCCCACGTCTCACGTGTTAATCAACATTATCTCTTTGCCCAAGTGACGTGCCATTAAATAATCTTCGACCAAAAAAAAAAAAAAAAGAAAAATTATCTCTACATGCTTACTTTTCGCATTTCCTTACATTTCTTTATGGTCTTTTAAAGCACGAATCAAAAAGGAAGAAGACGTTCGACGAATGGGTTGCCTACACGTGGACTTCTCCGAGGGAATGTAGAATGGAGATCATGGGGTGACGTAACGGGAGTCCGAGACGGGACATGTGTCCTCCATTAGAGGACAAGCGCTTGGTGGCTTCTGTTAAGAAAAGCTGGTGATGAAGATGGCGACTCGCTCTTCTCGTGGTTTTTTTTGTTTTTTTGTTTTTTTTTTTTTGGGGGGGGGGGGGGGTGGCGACTGGCATCTGGTGGTTAAATCACACTGAAAAAATCGTTGCGTTTTGACGGCGACGTTTGCGGTTCAAATCCGAGGCTAGGTTGGCTGTGTTTTTACCTTTTAGGGATGTTCCTCCGCTGCTAGACTTGGGTGGGCCCGTTAGGGTAGTTGTCTCCGTGATGTGAGGGTACGTAGGTCAGGCCCATGGACCCGAGTCGAAGCCCGTGAAGTCGTTAGGTCCGCCGTTTTGATCGGGCAAAACCGAGCCTCGGCCCAGTCACTGGGAGGTTGTGATGGCCAGCGGACGGAAGGCATAGTTTTAGCATGGACGAATAGGAAGACGGACAAACACGCTGTCGCCGGATTTGGTCGGGCCAATAATGACGTTCTTCTAGGATGGGTTTAAATTCAAGTTCCCCTCGCCCCTCGCTAAACTTCGGGAGAAATCCCACTTCAATTTAGATACCGAAACACCTCGTTACTAAGTAAGACCGGACCCGATTGGAGTCCTCGCAGGAACTTATCCTCTTCCTCGAGGCGATCCTCGAGCACCGTAGCAAGAATGAATTCCTGGTATTGCACGTGACGTGTCTCTATGAAATGCTAGACATACAGAGTCCCTTCCAATTTATCTATTCCTAGCCTTCGAAACTCATTTTAACTTAGTTAATTTCATGTTCGAATTTCTTCGGTGCAATCTTCAAGTATTCCAATGGATTGAGCCCAAAAGCACACCTCGGACGAATTTGCAATTTTGGGTTCTTCACCATTTTGAACAAGACTGAGCCCGACACAGGTTCTGGAATGTGAATCCTGTTAGTTAGGCCAACAGCCCACTAAAGCTGTATATATATGATTAGGCATATTCAGTAGACAGAGAATCCTTATATTCAAGATATTGATTACGCATATTATGAGAATATCCGTGACATTAAGAATTGCGTGACTTAATGAGCAGCGTGTTCTTCACGAAGCCCTAGTTTGTTTGCTTGTTTTTTTTTTCCCTCATGAGTTGGCTACTTGGTTATTTGCTTTCGCATAATGGGGATTGATGCTATTCCCCTCGTTCGTACGAGGGGACTTGCAAAACCAGTGCATCGTGAAGAAAAATTGGGGAGGATGGTGGCGATTCGAAAAGGTTGCCAGGAATGGCGTAACGATTCTGATTCGTCGACGGCGAAAGAAGAGAGTATGACTAGAATGAACGGATTTTACGTAGTTTCTTTCGTGATATCGCAGAATGAATTTTTTTTTTTATTTTGTTGTCGTCGATAGAAAGATGAAGTAAACTGATAAAAAAAAATGAGTATGGGATGAACCGTTCCAAAGTTGGTCCAGATTTCACCTAGAATTAGGAACTTGCTCATCCGAACCAGTTTATTAATTTTAGGAATGTATGGCCTATTATGCATAGACTGGGACCTCAAACCTACATTGTCATAAATTTTAGAGTACACTTATGTTTCATGTATATTCTCAATAGAATAATTGCGGAGAATCATCACCTCTAATGAACACCATTTCCAGTTACAATCCACTCACCAGAATTCATATGTAGACTGCGTATCTCATCCATATGCACTGACCCAAGATACACACGCATAGATACACGAATCCTTAATTCATGGAGTTAAAGAATTAACACACATTGTTTCGGATTTATCGTCCTTAATGAGGAATTGCGAGAATACGATGCTCAAGAGCTTCTCCTTTATGAACCTCCTTATCACTGGCTTCAATGAGACGGCCCATCACTGTCGCTTTAGACAATTCTATATATGAAGTTTATGTGGATATTAATGTTTAGAGGATAGATTTGAGCTCTATTTATAGAGAATGAAACCTATCACTTCATTAAAAATTAGGTTCATATCAACCCACACTATCTAGTCCCATATCTGACCTATGTAGCACGGATACGCCGATTGGGAGAATTTTTGCGTATCGCACCCAGCGACACTGACGACACAGCCCGGACACGCCCAGACACATAATAATACATATCGAAATGTCACTGTTCCGGCGAGTCGCCGATCATCTTCTCCTGCCAAGGGGAGCTGACCGGTCAGCGCTGACATGGTGCGCCACGTAGGCGACCACGTCGGCGGGTGGGGCCACTTGACCGAAAAAATAAAAACCTAGATCGAACGATCGTGATTTCGCCAAGTGTTGCGATCTAGGATTTAAAAAATATATATAATTTTTTATAATTATAAATGATTTTCGAAAAAAAAATCAAACTGACGGTCATCATGACGTTAAGTGGCACTTAGAAATACGTCGTATTTAGGTTTTTTTGATACCATCAATTAAACCTAGATCGAACACACCAGGGGAGGCCACGTGGCGCATCCTAGAGCATCAAATCGAGGATTTTCGATATTATATAAAAAAAATCAGCCGGATCAGATGGTCGTAGGTTGGCCACGTGTCACGATCCTGTCCTTTTAAAATTTCACAAAAAAAAAGGAATACATTTTCTATATTAAATTCAGAAAATTAAAAAATAGATTCGGTGGCTGAAAATAGGCCACGTAACACATGTGGGACGTTCGATCGGGATTTTCGTGTATATATATAAAAGCGGATTTTTTTTGGTCTACATCGTGGGTGAGGTCGTCAAAGGAAGATAGGAGGGAGCGGAGGGAGTCGATCTTGTTTTGGGAGCTATCGTCGGATGATGGCGTTGGCCATTCGCACTCCGAAGGGGATTGGACGAAGGATAAAAGAAAGAAAATCAAGAAGAAAGGAAGAAGAAGAAGGGCATGAGAGAGAGAGAATGGGGTGAAGGGTTTGTCACACGGCAGAGGGAGAGAGAGGAAAAGAGAGAGTGTGTCAGGTAGAGTCACGTGGGAAGAGAGTCGGGGAGCAACCCGGAAGGAAAGAGCCAAATGACTCTTCCCCCCCTTTTTTTTTGTATTACCTGTTCGGAACCGGCGAACCCAATTAATGAGCCGGTTTCGATTGATCAACGAGCCGATTTCGAGTCTAAATTGGCCCGTGGCCATGTATATATTTAGGACAAGGCTAAGTCCCACATCGTATAGTGCACACAGTGGTGTTATAGTCCAAGGAATTAATGTGGTACCACGTAAGCAAACATGTAATTTTCAATTGCAATAGTAATCTGATGACTGATGCTGTGAGATAAACCTATGAAATGAGGCATGTAATGAAGCCACTACGAGCATACATGTAATTTTCAATTGCGATAGTAATCTAGGGACTGATCTTGTGAGATAAATCTATGAAATGAGGCATGTAATGAAGCCACTAAGAACAAGTTTCGGATTTTTTTTCTTTGACAAATAAGATAGCAGCCATTGGTGTTTTCTCAGGGTTCTCCTATAGCTGGATCTTTCGAAACCACAAGAATCCTTAGTTAGAATGGGATTCCAACTCAGCACTCTTTGAGATTTTGAGAAAGATACTTGACACATTAGATAAAGCACTACATGGGTCGACACGCACAGTGCCTAGTATCCATCGTTTACGGCTTGCAGTGTCTATTCCAAATGACAGCATGGCATATTTCTTGAAAAAAATTACCTAAAAAAGTTTCAAATTTATTGTAGGGATACTCGTTCAATTTTGAACCTCTTAACGTAGTTAGTTTAGTTTTAAACCTTTTAATGATAAAGAAAATTTTCAAAAAAAGGCTGGAAGTAGCCTAATTTTCTCATATAAAGGCTTGAAGTCGACCTTATTTCAAATAAGAGCCTCAAGTGCCTCATTATCTCAAATAAGGATCTGAATTAGATATTATTTTAAATAAGAGCTAATAATAAGAGCTGAAGTGGTCTTATTAGTCTTTAAAAAGGCCTGACTCACTGATAATAGAGGGATTTTGGCCATTTAGTATTTTTACTATTTTCAATATTTTTTTATTTTTTCAATTTTTCAAAAAAATTAAAAAATAAAAGTAAAAAAAAATAGAGATATAAGTAGGAGGGGCTGATCTCTAGCCTGTGGCTGTAGCCCTACTATTTTTTTTTATTTGGTCGGATTGTAGCCTTACTATAGGTGGGGTCATCGATGCCCAAGCGAAGGATGGCGACCTTGCCGACTAGAAGCGAGTCAAGGGCTGTGACACTTTCCTAACTCTAAGCGAGGGTCGTCGGCCCTCGCTCGGGTCCAAGGGACAGCCGCGACCTTCAGCCGGATCATGGCAAGGGTCCCTAGAGGGCATCCCCTTTATCTTTTTTTTTTCTTACTTTAATTTGTTTTAGTCTTTAATGTAATTTAATTAAAAATTAGGTTAAATTATGTTTTGATGAAAATGCCCTTAATCGGCCGAAATATTTGGCCGGCTGGCGAGCTTGGGCCCTTATTTCAAATAGGCATAGCCACTTATTTAAAATGAGAGCACTAAAGGTTCTTATTTGAAATTTTTTTTCATGATTTGACAATATAATCATTTCGATCAGTTTTCATCGAAAGTCGCTAATGTGGATCTTAGCCATCTTATATGACATAATGACCTTTGACATGGATAATATTTCTTTATTTTTTATTTTATTTTTTTATGTTAACTTTTTTATTCTTTTTTCCCCTTCTTCCTCCGCTAGTAGCTGGGCGGCCAACCTCGCCTGATTGAGGAAGAAGCGAAAAGAAGAAACAAAAAAAAAAGAGAAAAAAATCCAAAAGAAACATATTAAATTGTTCACGTGAGCACTGGCTATACCACGTAAGATAACTTGGGTCCATGTCGGCAAGGCTATATTGGCAAATCATCATAAGGTTTAGGACTAAATGCCAAATTAAAAGGTTATAACATAATTAGCATCCGCATAATAGATATATGATTTTTTTCTGGTAATTATTCCTGAAAAATCCTCAACTGTAGGTGTCATTCCCAATTCTTCCTTGAATTTTTTCCAAAAAAAAGACGAAGGTTAGATTCAGTCCCAAATATGCCCAAACTTTTTTGTATTAAACAACTCACAAACCTAAACACTAGTCCCAAAATCTGCTCCCGTTAACCCTTTGTGCATGTATCATCGGTAGTGGTCCCTAATTTCTATATCAAAGAATGATATCGTTTTTGAGATAAATTTTCACGTCATCATGCTAATGTAGTTTTGTTACCAAAGTGGAATTACCACATCAAATAATTAATGAAAAACCTTTGGATGGAGGATTAACAGGAATAGATTTATGACTTGATTGAAAGCTTGTGATTATTTTTTTGTTTACAAAAAGTCAGCGAACAGTTTTGTTTTGAATAACAGTGAGCAAGATTGACTGACCGGTCTAGAAATTGCCCAAACTGTACCAATGGGTTTGGTCTCATTCTGGAAGTCATCGGTCTGGTCCCAGTATCTTAAGATGTAAACGATGTCAAGACAGTTCAGTTTCCTGTTCTAGGGAGAACAACACCGATTGACAGCCTATCCGGATCGATAATTTTTCTTTTTTATGAACCATTTGAAACCAAATTTAAAAAGACGAATCCAAGAGATCATATGACTAGAAAGAATGAGCATATAAAAGATAAATCCAGCTTTCAATTCGAGCATGTACTGTGGCTTTGTCGACAGAGAACCAATAGAAAGACCGAGAAATCCGTGTAAATTTATATGGAAAAAGTTGCTGGTCACGGAAAATTCATGAGCTCAGAAGTCTTATGTGACTGTTTCAGGCATAAAAGAATCCATTCTGGAAATACATGTGTTAATTACAAGCTATTCCTTTTATTAAATAAGTTAAAGCACTTGAGTTAATTTCTATTTACTTTTTATTTTTATTTTACTAGTTTTATTGGATCGCCGGGAAATCGGACCAATCTGGACCATACTCACCCCTTGAAAATAACTTTCCACATCACCTTGCTGAGGCAAGATTTGTCACTAAAGTGCAAATGCCATGTCAAACAACTAATGGTGATTTGGACTAGGAGTCAATGGGCCAAATTTGATTCTATATTGAAAGTTTATGTATTTTTTTTAACAAAAAAGGTTCAGAAAAGATTTGAGAATAAAGTTAAAGTTGGTGATTTTTTTAGACCAAAACAAAATTTGGGCAAATTCAGGACTCGCTTTTTTTTTTTAACAAGAAAAAATTGGGGCAGAATGAGGACCGTACCAACTTTTTTGTTTTAAAGAAAAAAAAAACTTTAGAATAGAATTATGACCGAATCTAGAATTTAGGGTTTTTATTAAAGGAATGAGGCCTTGATAACATGGTATGATTCCAAGAATATAACAGAGTGTTGCCCGCGTGGTGTCGAATTATACAACTAGTCGGGTTTAATAATTAATCTCATATCATAAAGACGAGTTTTAATTCATTTTCACGTGCCGCAAAAAGAATATGTTCGTGGATCATCTTGACACACATGTTTAGATTTGCATATATCTACAACTTTTAACATTTTTTGTTAGGCTATGAGTTATAAGGACGCCCTCACCTACATAATAGATATATATCTTGACTTTTCCGATTAATACATACTTGGGCGAAATCGAGAATGTGATGTTTACGATTTGCCAATTTACTAAACGCATTCATTAAACTACCTGAAAGAAAATTTAGGAAACTTTTTACGATTATAGATATTTTGATATAACAAAATCTAAGATAACTCATGGTGGTAATTAATTTTAAAATAAAAAAATGCAATTTTAAAAGTAAAAAATCATTACTTAGAGCAAGTTTTACCCAAACACGTCTACACGTACCGCTTGAGCTGGCTTCCTGTGGGCCTGAGGTATGAACTCAGGGCCAACCCTCAGCTCAGTATCTGCATCTAACTAAGCCCAGGATACAAAAAAAAAATTATTAGGGTTAGGAATATTCTCATTTCAAAGGCAATTATTGGATCCTATACGAGAAAATAGTGTATCGATTTTTTTTTTAATTTATATAGGCATTAATTGTGGCCTAATTCCAAAAAAAAACCTCCAACTTTGATATTTGTTCCAAAAATATCCATAACTTTTTTTTGTCTCCTAAAAAACCTCCAACTTTTGATTTTGTCCCAAATTTACCACAATTATTAAAAAAAAGAAGTGTTTCGCGCCCAATTGAATAGAACCATGATTGTTCAACAAAGATTAAAATGTACTTTCAATTGTTTCGAGGGGAAATGTTTGACACATTGCAGCCGCATTCATTCATTTCGAGACATAATTGAGTTATCCTAGATTCACATACAAATTTCAATGGGAATAATATATTAACTAATATTCTTCTTATACTTCAAATCTTTACCGAAATAGTGATCACAAGAAAGCGTTGGGGGTAGCAGCTTATCATCACAGAGGCAGGGTTGGTAGAAGCTTGTCGTCACAGAGGCAGGGTCGGCAGCAGCTTGTTGTCACAGATGCAGGGTCAGCACAATGTTCCTCGGTGGAAGGCTCGATTGGCATCAAGGATTATCAACGGGTAAGAAGCCGATGACGAGGGTTGTTAATGTCTCGGGATAAAGCCACACAATCAGGCGACGATTGAGAATCACTTGGAGTTTCGACAGAAACTAAATGGCCGACGTCGGGGGTCGTCAGGAATTCTACGAGATGGGTTTTGAGGATTTTTTTTTGTGATTGGACTGGTAGATTTGGGACAAATTCAAAAGTTGAAGGCTTTTTAGGAGATAAAAAAAAGTTGTAGATATTTTTGGGACAAAGGCTAAAATTGAAGGTTTTTTATGAGACAAAAAAAGTTATGTATATTTTTGAAACAAAGTCTAAAGTTTGAGATTTTTTTTGGGATTGGGCCCATTAATTGTATAAAGGAAAATCTAAATGGTGGTATCAATTTTATGATTCTAGATCACTCCTTTCCAGATGACGACATAATGAAAGAAAATAGAGAATTTTTTTACGGCTCGACGCTAACATTATTCTAAATGCCTTAACTCTTTGTATCTCTTATTGTGTAAAATCCTTCATCTTTTGGGGCACATGTTCTAGATTACTCGGGAAAGCTGTTTTCATTTTGTGTGTGAATTTTTTTTTTTTTGGGGGGGGGGGGGGGGGGTTGAGGTTGATCTATCTACGTGTTTAACGCAATGTGTTTTGCAAAGAGTTATAAATTCAAATACATGCTTTTTCTCTCAACGAGTCTGCCGAGGGCTGCGAAACTCTCGTTAGATCTAGGCTAGGGACGAGACCTCGTCCATGGCCAGCAAGATTCACTGACCTTCGCTTGTGGTCGCGAGGGTTGAGCGGCCCTTGCTATTCTGAAAAAAAGGAAAAGAAAATAGAAAAAGGAAAAGAAAAAATTAAAATAAAAACAAAACAAAAGAAAGGAAATTAGAATTTTCTATTACTATATATTTATATTTTATTTTTGGTTAAAATTTCCCACAATGTTTTACCAATATAATTTTTAACAGCTCACTATTTTTTCTAAAATGAATTAAATATGGAAGTAAAAAATTTCCCTCCATGTGTCAAGTCTAATTGCATACACCTAAGCTCTAATCACAAAAGCTCAGCTGTTCAATCAGGCCTTCTCCCTCTCTCTCTCTCGATCTAAATGGTCTCACATAAAAAGATAAAGGTGCACTTGAAACTAGAAAAAGTTCTAAAAGGAATGAGCTAATTGGATGACTTCTGGAAATTATGAAATGGAATTATTGCTGTCTTATATTTTGTTCTATGACATTTTCAATATAGCTATGACAACTTAATGTTGAACTTGTACAATTGCAAGAAAATGGTACTCTTCCCATATGTCCAAAACTTAGTCTCTCATCACAAAAAAGAAAGTTTTCTAGTCTCTTATTATATAGCTTTAATCGCGCACCAAGATAAGTCACTTGAACACCATAATTTAACAGTTAAAACCCATCAAAATATGACACTTTTCTTGAATTGGACATTCTTAAACCATTTTCCCCTTTTTTTCTATTTATATGGAGTTCCCTTTATAGTAATTGGGTGGATGAAAACATGTTATCACTTAGGCTAGCGAAGTAACTTCCGTGCCGCCGAAAAAGAGCTTATCAGTAGGAATTGGATATTTAGAACTTTTGGCATGAATGGACTCATTGTCAATCTAATTTCCTTTTTGTAATCGTGGGGGGTGTTGCAAAAAATAAATTACCTAATTAAAAATGCTAGTGACAAGGATGTCATGACAGTAATGGATAATGAGTTTATGTTATCTTAAATGCATATAGAGTTTAACTCTTATAAGTTCATGAGTTTTATAATGCTTATGCTAGAAAACTGTATCTAAAATTAGAATTTTGTATGAATGGAAGAATAGTAATGAAAGTGTAATTCTTTAGAATGTGATTAAAGATTGAAGTGAACAAAATAAAATAGAAGGAATTAGATCAATAAATATCTTTTCAAATTTATGACTATTTTAATTTTGGATTTTTTTCCTTTAATTTTACTTCTATCGAAATTGTATTATTTATGCAAATTGATTTTTCAAGAAACCGGACAAAAAAATGTTTTGCACGCTTTTTTCTCTGCGTCTCCACAACAATATCATTGCCCCCACCATTGTCATTCATACCGTTCTCACTTTCCCTAAACCGCCTTCCTTCTATGGCTTTTCTACTCGCCATCCAGGGACAAGAGCCAAGAAATGCACATCCGGTGAGGCGGGTAGTTGGCTCATGTCAGTAAATAATCAACCTTGCTGGCATGATTTTCTGCTATATATGCGTTTCCCCTTTACAGGTGACGTTTATAAATCTCCATACGCAAAACTATCAAGAAATAATTTGTTAGTGTTCGAAAATTTATAGAGGTTCCCCCATTGAATCATTTAGTGGGTCAAATCACTCGTAAATCAGACCACCAACAATGATCCTCCGCCAACAAATGATGATGCTCCACGAGGGGATCCGCCCGTGGATCGACGGCGGAATCTGGTTCAAAAACACTAGGATTATGTCTCTGTGGACAAGAGTTTAAGAGTATTGAGAACATAAAATTGTTTATGTGAGTACAACAATCTATTTAATTTATAAATTTTGGACTGTGCTAACACTGTTGTGGAACGCATTGCTGACGTCGCAGGCCGAAATGGGGCGACTAACCGGCTTCAAAAAGCAGTAGACTTGATAAGAGCGCACGAGGAGCTAGTGCTGAATTAGGACATCGATACACTTAATGCACAGTCACTTTGACAATCGTGGCCAGCTTACACGCCTAATCATCGGCGGCGACGCCGATAACCGAGTGACGTCGAGAAACATGGAAACCTTCCTCACAAAGTGGGATTGCGATAGAAGCTACTTACTTTCCACATCTAAGTGGCAAGTGAGGAGAAGATGTGGGGATTACCGAGAAGATAATGAGTAACCGAGAAGAGAAGGAGACACAAAGCACATATGGGAATAGCCCGTTCATAATTTTCTCTTACTATATATTTATTTTTTATTTTTGGTTAAAATTTCCCACAATGTTTTGAAAAACCAATACAATTTTTAACTGCTCACTAGTTTTTCTAAAATGAATTAAATATGGAAGTATAAAATTTCCCTCCATGTGTCAAGTCTAATTGCATACGCCTAAGCTCCAATCACAAAAGCCGACCTGTTCAATCAGGCCTTCTCACCCTCTCTCTAGACTCTCTCTCTCGACCTCTCTCTTGATCTCAATGGTCTCGCATAAAACAATAATGGTGCACTTGTGACCAGAAAAAGTTCTAAAATGAATGGGCTAATCGGATCACTTTTGAAAATTATGAAATGGAATTATTGATGTGTTATCTTTTGCATATAGAGTTTAACTCTTATAAGTCCATGCGTTTTATGATGCTTATGCTAGAAAACTGTATTTAAAATTAGAATTTTGTATGAAGGGAAGAATAGTAACGAAAGTGTAATTCTTTAGAATGTGATGAAAGATTGAAGTGAACAAAATAAAAAAGAAGGAATTAGATCAATAAATATCTTTTCATATTTGTGACTATTTAAATTTTGGATTTTTTTTCCTGTAAACTCACTTCTATCGAAATTTTATTATTTATGAAAATTGATTTTTCAAGAAACCGAACAAAATGGTGTTTTGCATGCTTTTTTCTCTGCGTCTCCACAATAATATCATTGCCCCTACCATTGTCATTCATGCCGTTCTCATTTTCCCCAAATCGCCTTGCTTCTCTGCCTTTTCGACACGCCGTCTAAGGACATGAGCTAGGAAATGCACATCCGATGAGGCGCGAAGTTGGCCCATGTCGGTAAATAATCAACCTTGTTGCCATGATCTTCTGCTATATATGTGTTTCCCCTTCAAAGGTAACGCTTACAAATCTCCTTGTGCAAAACTATCAAGAAATAATTTGTTAGAGCTCGAAAACTTATGGGGTTCCCCCATTAAATCATTTAGTGGGTCAGATCACTCAAGAATCAGACCACCAACAATGATCCTCTGCTAGTAAATGATGATGCTCCGCTAGGGGAGCCTCCTGTGGATCGGCCGCATAATCTAGTTCAAATACACCAGGCTTATGTTTATGTGGACAATGACTCTAGGAGTATTGAGAACATAAAATTATTTATGTGAGTACAACAATCTATTTAATTTATAATTTTAGGACTGTGGTTACACTGTTGTTGAACGCACTGCTGCTATGGCCGGCCGTAATGCGGCGGCTAACCAGATTCAAGAAGCAGTAGACTTGGTAAGAGCACACGAGGAGCTAGTGCTGAATTACTTTGAGTAGGCTAAGGACATTGATATACTTACAGGCCACTCACTTTGACGATCGCGGCCAGCTTATACGCCTAATCATCGATGGTGGCGCCGGCAACGGAGTTACATCGAGAAACACGCGGAATCTTCCTCTCAAAGCTGTATTGCGATAGAAGCCACTCACTTTCCACTTCTAAGTGGCAAGTGAGGGGAAAAGGTAGGGGATTACTGAGAAGAGAAGGAGAGTGGAAATAGCCCGTTCGCAATTTTTCTATTTTCTTTGGATGTTTTTGTCGTCTTCTACTATCTTTGTTCTTCAACAAGTTTTCGCTTTCGAGGATGGTTGAAAAAAAAAAAAAGAATTACGTTGTCATGGTGCACGATTTCTATGTTCGATGTTATATGTTAAAATATATATACCTGATGTCGAGCTTCTTAATTTGATCGTAACTTTTAAAGTTGCACCGAACCGAATAACTAATTTTTCGAATTTCTCCTAGTCAATAGAAATTTTCTATAGTTGAATCTGTTCATGTCAACCGTACCATGCTATCAATTGTTTAGGCTTCATAATATTATTGTAGTTACATGTATATTGGGTATTTCTATAATTGTGTTTATTTATACACTTATTGTACTTAATCGCTCATATAAATACATCTTATACAACCCTAGTTTGGGTCAAGCCATCATAACACTATGTCGTTATTTCTTTCTAACTCTAACTTCAACATGGTATCAGACCAGGAAAACGCATCACGTTCTTCAACAATTTTGTCCCAAATTAACAATTCTTTTGTTTCAATTGCCACTTCAACAATGTTCGATACATCTACGAACTTTTACTCTTCTCTACCATCTTTCTGGGCATAATCTTTTTTTTTTTTTGTTGCTAATCTCAATTGTCCATCACCTCTCAATAATATACCGCCCGCCTTCGCATCTTTTTCTCTTTTCTCTACTACTCCGATCTCTGTTGCTGCTCAAATTACTAGCGTGCAATTAGTCTCACCATCTCTTATTCTTCCCAACATTACTAATCTCGTCTCCATCAAACTTGATGTGGATAATTATTTTTGTGAAAATCTCAGTTTGAATCGATTTTGATCTGCAACGATCTGCAGGGATATGTGGATGGATCTTTTCCGTGCCCGCAGAGGTTTATCAATGATCAGGTGGTCGTCAATCCTTCTTATTCAATTTGGGTCAAGACGGATCAATGCGTTCGCAGATTGATTAACTCAATCCTTACAGTCGAGATTTTTAGTGAAGTTCATAATCTTCGGACATCCTGGGAGATTTGACTTGCTCTAGGCCGACGCTTTAGAGATAGATGTGCGACCAAGTAAATTGGATTGAAGCTTGATTTTCACAATGCCGTTAAGGAACTCGATCAGTCAATATCTGATTATCTTCAGCATTTGAAGTCAATTGTGGATTTTTTCACTGCAATGAGTTGTCCCATCTCTTATAAGGATTCCATGATTCAAGCTCTCAGCGAGTTCTCGTTAGATTATGATCCTTTTGTCACAATGTTCATCAATGGTTATACTATTCTTTCCTTCAATGATTTGCAGTCACGCCTCTTATTACAAGAAGAACGATTTCTCCAAAAATCGAATCTCATCTTCATATGATATTCATCATACTTTGATTGGATAGTTCACTTCACCCAATCAACTGTTTCGAGGAAGTCGTAGTGGACGTAATTTTAGGGGCCAAAGATCTGGTCAAGGTGGACAGTTCTCGCGTGATCAACCGATTTGGAAAGCCTTCAATGATCGGTTTAATTTACAGTCATTCTTTGTCCCCTATGTTGATCGGTTCTCACCTTACTCCAATCGATCTTGTGGTGGTTTGAGGCCCTATGATCCTCCATTTACCCAGGGAGGCATTCTTGGATTTAGGATTTATCTTTCTAGTCAGATCCATAATGGAGTTGGGCACACTGCGCTGCAATGTCGGCAAAGATTTAACCATGCCTTCACTACAACTGATCGATCGGACTCTTTCTCAGCTCTATCAGTTGGTGATACCTCTGATCCGATGTGTTATCTTAATAGTGGAGCGTTGACACGCATGACTAGTGAAATTGGTAAAATCCTAAATCTTAGATCCTTTTATGATTCGACAAAAGTTTTAGTTTGTGATGGTTATTTATTACCTATTAAGCAAGTCGATAAAGCTTATTTACATATTGATTCTCGATCTTTGCTATTATCATCTATCTGTCATGTTTAGGGGTGTGCATGGTCTAGGCTGGTCCGATCCTGGCATGGAACCGGGGATCGGATCAGTAGTCTCGATCCCCATATTTTTGGGATCACAAACCAGACCAGGACCGGCAGTCCGGTCCCTGCCCAATAGGACCGCTAACTGTAACTTCCTGCAGTATTTTGAGTTCGTTGGATTGATTATGGAAGAAAAATTTTCTTATTTTTGAAATAAAATTTAATAATAATAGGGGACGATGAAGATTGAAGTATCTCCTGCAGTAAATTAAGATTTTTATTTTCAATTTTTTTTTATTTTTTCTAATTATATATATATATATATAATTTTATATTATAGGAGGTTCGGTCCCAACACATGGAACCGGACACTGAACCGCCCAATCACTGATCCCACTTATTGGGACGAGGACCGAACTGCCCACCTCAGGAACCGAACCAACTCGGCAGGTCCGGGCCAGTCTCAGTCCGGTTCAGTTTGCACACCCCTAGTCATGTCCCTAATTTGCTCTTGATCTTCTCTCTTGGTCATTCAACTTTGCCGTAAAAATTTTTGCACTATTGATTTCAATGGTTCATCCCTTTTTTTGAAGGATCAACGAACCAAGAGAGTTTCCTCCAAGCTGATTCTTCTCATGGTCTTTATCCGATTTCAATTCCTTGGTGTCTTCTCAATTGCATCGTATCTTCTTGGCTTCTTTTGCTTCACTCACTCATCGGCTTCTTTTGAGTCGTGTTTGCAATTCTAGTTTTAGGTCGGTATCATGTGAGTCTTGTCTTGTGGGCAAATCTCATCGAGTGACTTTTGAGTATGTTAATCATCGTGCTTCTTTTCATTTAATTGTAATTCATTCTTATGTATGTACGAGTCTCATTTATCCAATTCTAATTTTAAGTATTTTGTGTTATTCGTTGATGACTACTCTCGGTTCACTTGGATTTTTCCGATGAAAAAATAAATTTGAAGTGCCTACTCAATTTCATCGCTTCCATTGTTTCATCTAAAATCTATGCAATGCACATTGAGGATAATGTTAGGGGTGACATAACTCCTCATCGAGCCGTCCATTTTCTATTGAACAGTCAACAATCGATCGCGTCAATAAAAAAAAATTCACTCAACCAAAAAGCAATTCATCCATCAAAAAAGCAAAAGGCTATTCAACCAAAAAGCCCATAACCAGCAGGTTTCATTCATTCTCTAGATGAAATTTGCACTTAATTTTCATATCAGATTTCAAAGGCAAGATTACGTCTTATTTTCCCGCCCAATCCCAAATCCAAAATGGGTAGGACTTGAGAGAGTGGGCTACATTGGAAAAATCCTCCGTCTTGTCATGATCACAAGCAAAAATCGAAATATATGTGCATCCTTCTTAAATCGGACATTGGAGTTGGGTTGGGCATCGGGACCACGTTACGAGAATCTTAGTTGCAAAATGCCTATGATCAAGTCTATCCTTCCAGATCAATTCAAACTAAATTCGAAAATATGATCGACGAGATCATCACGGCAATCTCATCATCATGTTAGCAGACGGGACGTACCCCCCCTTCCAGATCAAGCGGCTCCTTTGTCGCCGGGCCAATCAATTGCGCGGGGGTTCCGGGGAGCGCTAGTTAAAGCAAAGAGGTGGAAAAACATGGTGGGGCAGGGGCGGCAGCCAGCAGTTGGGGGGGGGGGGGGGTTGGACACCGACCCCACAACGCCTTTTGTTTCCGTAGCGTGGCTTTTATGCTAAAGTGACGATTCAACTTGCTCCGAATTGATGTGTCCCGGCGGGGCCATGACGTTCATGGTAAGATTCGGACCGCCGAAGTGCGGACCCGATTCCAATTGGTTGGCGAATTTTCCTCGAAACATGGTCAAATCGTGACAGAAAAGATAAAGCTGGACGCCTTTGGATTCTGGCAAATCTGAAGTCGGCACAGCTTTTTGTTTTTATTATTGATTGCTCTATTGCAATCTTTTTCAAATCAACTTGACCCCGTCAAGTACGTTTAGTTTAGATTTTTTAAAATAATATGCGAGAGAAGAGAAAGAAATTGACCATTCAACACTTTAAAGTGTCATTGATAAAAATAAAAACTTCAACAATTCTCGAATGGCCAAATAGTCACATCTTTCTCATGCGACCCTATTGATAAAAAGATTGAAAGAATGGGAACAATAGTTTTATAGGTACGAGATTCGACTCCCCTGCTCTGTCAAGAAGCAGAGCAAAAAATTAGAGAGAGAAATTAGTGCTAGAAGTGTAATAAATTAAAAAAAAAAACAAAATGTAGGCACATCTTTCGACCCTCATTAAAAAAAAGGGAAAAAAAAAAGAATGATAGGCACATCCACTTGCCAAGTGGGATTTAGGTTAGAACCCAACATAACATGGCCTGACATTATAATGTTTACGGTTCTTTGAGCTCGAGCACGAGTTACCTTGAATGTACTTATTTCTCAAATACCTTCT
This sequence comes from Rhodomyrtus tomentosa, assembly GCA_028455895.1. Taxonomy (NCBI): domain Eukaryota; kingdom Viridiplantae; phylum Streptophyta; class Magnoliopsida; order Myrtales; family Myrtaceae; genus Rhodomyrtus; species Rhodomyrtus tomentosa. The sequence goes on from JAPCWY010000010.1 coordinate 36,648,131, forward strand.
CATAACGACTAATCTTCTAATAAATTATTCACGTGCATGCAACATTCGCATACCCTCTTTCTCCCTTGAGCTGCTAATCGAGACTCCGGCTCATCTTGAGCTCGATCAAGCTTCTTGAACGCCTTCGGGATTGGGCTTCGGCTTCCAAGGCGCTCTCTCACGAGCCTGAGCATCCACGTCCTTTCTCCCGAAAGCGATATATATGACAAAAGCGTGTACATCTCGATTTGAAATTTGACCAAGAAAAGAGTATGTGTCGAGAAAATGAAGTCGTCGATCTCGTATGTGTGTGGGGATGTTTCTTTCTTCCGTCGAGGTCCGAGTTACCGAAAATTCGTGGTCACGTGGATTCCAAACCAGCGAACGGAGGCATGATTCTCATCGCTCCTTTCCCAATTTTTCCAAGTCAAATGGAGGGAAAAAAAAAAAAAGATGGCCGAGTGTCCCTCCTTTCTTTCCATCATCGCGGGGGATTTGTCTACCAAGAAACCTCCCCCGCCGTTGAATTCTTCCCAAAGGTGGCTTTCAATAATGGGTCTACACCCGACAAAAATTTCACCTTTTTTATTTTATTTTATTCTCCTCCTCTCGATAATCATGCGACTTTGCCGATAAAGAAATTGAAGAGTGGGGACGTTGGTTGATATCATAGACGTGAGGTTAACTCTCGCGCGGCTTGAAAAAGTAGTGCAAAAAAAGGAGAGTTGGAAATTGCATAGATTAAAAAAAATCAAATTAAATCAGAAATAAAAAGAATAAATATTAAATAAAAAAAAGGGAAAGAAATTTATGGAGAAGCTTCCCAAGAACCTCACGAGTCACGAACCTTAAAAGAAAAAAGAAAAAAAGAGTAAATTAAAATAGGAAAAACCGGTCTTCCTTATGGATTCCATGAATTGAATGCGACCAAGAGCCACCACCTCCCCCCACCCCCATACCCTTTTTTTTTTTTTTTTCTCTTTCTCTCTCCTCTTTCTCTCTCCTACAAATACTAGAATTGCTCCGAAATCTTCCTGCGACCTCTTCTAGTGATTTTTTTTTCCTCCTTCCCATAATTATAATTATTTTTTGTCCGAGTTCGTGTCGATTTCGGCATTCCGAGGTCACTTGAGCTCGAAAAAGCGCACGCCATCATCGCGTGCTCTCGAAGCATTCGGTTTTTGGCTCTCCTCTTCTTTCCCTCTTCGGGCGTTGGTGTTGCCGGCTGACAGCCAGGACGAGCTCGAGCTTCGCTTCCCCGTCGGAGAAACAGCCGCCGCCGCCGCCGCCGCTGCCGCCGCCGCCGCTGCCGCCACGCGAAGGTATTCCGATATGGGGTGGCTTTCGTTTGTCTTGGTGGTTTCGGACCTGATTGCTTCGTGATCTGTGAGTTTTTCGCTTGATTGGAGGTGGGAGTCTGTTTGGCGCTATATTTTTGCATCAATCCGTTCGGTTCTTTTTGGGAGGTCTTGAGCTTGTGTTGAAAAGGGAATGAGCTTCGTCAATGTGGCTTCTTTGGCTGTTCTTTACATCTTTCTCCTTAATATGGTTTTTTTTTTCGCGATCCGGTTTGTGAATTGCACGAGTCTTGTTGCTTCGGCGTGGTCTCCATGATCTTCGAGGTTAATGCCACTGACAGCTTTGTGTTTTGGTCCGTCCGTCCTTGATCGATGTTTTTGTCGGTGCTTTTCGTGGATTTTTTTGCCAAAGTTTTCTATTTTCCCTGAAGCCTCATGTGCCGATGCTTGCATCAATGTTAGATCCAGGGAATACGGACGTTATCTGATATTTTCTCTCTCGGTGCCTTGTTGAGCAGGGGTTCTTTGGAGTGAAGAATTAAGATTCTCAATGGTGAGCCTCTTTAAGTTTAAATTTGCTTAACAGTTGGTAAGAAGGAGAGAAGGAGTTTCCAAGAACAATGCAATTTAATAATGTTTCGCGATTCGGTGATGTGATGTGTTCCGCTTGATGGTTGTCAGGGAGAAGCTCCCGCTTTTTGCTATGTGAATCTGCCGAAGGAATTTGTGAATGGAAATACTTTAAAGTGCAAGAGTGGCGAGACTGCCACCATCATTGGGGATAAAACAGTATGATGCTATGATGCTCTGAGTTTTTATTTCCCTAAAACTTTTCCCTGAAACCTACATTTGTTCGTATGATCAGTTGGCTTCCAAAGTGAGGGTCTTTTTACCTAATAAAAAATTTCTGGCCTTTTCAGTATGTTATCGGGGAATCTGATGGGGATTCAACATCTCTGGGCGTCCAGATATTTGATAAATCGACAGCACAATGGTGAGCTTCTAACTCCACCCAGGGAGTTGGGTAATCCTTACCTTAGTAACAGTCGAGATCTGTAATTGATGGTGAAGTTTATAGGGTTCATCCTGTTGTACTGGGAACTAAACCGAGAGCTTCCAAAGGCCATTCAGCGGTACTTCTGAATGAGGACCGCATATTGATTATTAAGAAGGGAGCAAGCCCAGATGATTGCACATGGTTCCTTGAGGTCTGTCTTTTGCTACTTATTTGTTCTTTTAGCAGTTTATTTTTATGATTCTTTGGGGTTCATCGACTGCCGGACCCAACTAGCTTGGGATAAATGTGTCATTGATGTTGATGTTGTTCTTTTAGCAGTTCCAGCCTAAACTCTGGTTCCTTGTTTGCAACTTTTATGGTTGTTGGATTCACTTTCTGTCTTAAGATATTAATGTGACTGAACTCTTATAGCTGAATACCCAATATGTCCGAGATCAGAAGACAATGCGTGGTGGGAACACTGAGGTGGTCGCCTGGAGTAAGGGTGTGAGAGGCAATGTTGAGAAGCCAGTGGTGATTAGTGGTCCTTCTGGTGTGGGCAAGGGTACCCTGATATCTAAACTTATGGAGGAATATCCATCGTTGTTTGGGTTTTCTGTAAGCCATACGACCAGAGCTCCAAGAGGTATAGAGAAAGATGGGGTCCATTACCATTTCACAGAGAGAAGTGTCATGGAGAAAGAGATAAAAGATGGAAAGTTCCTTGAGTATGCATCGGTTCACGGGTCTCTTTATGGGACTAGTGTCGAAACGGTTGAAGTTGTAGCTGATGAGGGAAAGGTATAGGTTTCTGCAAATCCATGCTTAAAAATAGTTTGTAGCAAGTCAATCTAACAGCTATTTTTTACCAGTGCAGCCTCCCCTTGTTGAAGAAGAGATTTTCGACTCTTGGTTTTTGTTTTGGTGATATATGCAACATCTAATGTTATGTATTTGCCGAACTTGCTATCTGTTGATTTAGGGTACCTTGTTTCTCTATGTTTGTTGCGATCAATCTATCTGCGCAATTTTCCATTCGATTGAGATTTTTTGCCGTCTTTTAATCTGAAAATTTCATATGACTTTTTAGAGATGCATCCTTGATATTGACGTTCAAGGAGCAAGATCCATCCGGGGAAGTCCTCTGGAAGCTATTTTCATCTTTATTTGTCCACCCTCCATGAAGGAGCTTGAAAAACGACTTCGTGCCAGGTTAGCATTTTAACATCAAGACACTCATGTCCTTGTGCATTTGAGATATTGGTTTAATTCAGCACATTTAACAGGGGAACCGAAACTGAGGAACAGATTTTAAAGCGTCTTCGAAATGCTAGGGCAGAGCTTGAACAAATATCATCGGGCCTTTTTGACCATATTTTGTGCAATGACAACCTTGAAGAATGTTATCAGAGACTCAAGGTGATTTTGCTGTTTCCTTTTTAGGTTGTGCCGCCAAGATTTATAATCACTCAGGAAAATTGACGAACAACCTTGTGACGGTTTAGCATTCTTCTGTGGTGATTTTTCTGTTGTGTAGGAACACCTGGGACTAGATGGAAGTGTAGGAGTAGCCTCCAAACCAGGTGAAAACATCTTTGTACAGCATACATTTCGCAATTAACATCTATATTTACTAGCTTGCTTTTGTAAATGAAATTTAACGTGTTCAAATCCTAATACAGTGTCTACAGGGATTGACCTGCCTGTGGACCATTCAGTAACAAAATTGGATAATAAGATCATTATTGATTGTGGAACCCCGGAGTTGGAGAAGGCATCCAAGAATCTGTAAAATCTCTCTCTCTCTCTCTCTCTCTCTCTCTCTCTCTCTCTCTCTCTCTCTCATATGGGTGCTTTTGAGTCTATCCTTGTGCAACATGAACTTTAACTCGTTGCGGTCTGGCAGGATTGTGTTGGACATCTCCTGTCTCAAGGGCGGGGCACCTGGCCGTACAAGGGGTTTAGACTTGTATGCAATTGATTCACTTTCATATGGGTTGAAAGAGGTCAGATAACCAAGTCAGTGCCTGCCATTCTCCTCAGCTCTTGCTACTAACTACGTCGATTTTGGGGTATTGTCGTATCTTAACCTTCTAACATCAGAGCCCGAGGTTGACGAACATAAGAGCTTTACATTCATGGACAATTGCTGAGACCTGATTTTCTAGATTCTTTGGGATTTTGAGTGGCATGCTTTGTTTCTTGTGAGTGTCTGAACAATTTTTATTTTCCAAAATGGGCATCGATGACTTCTAAGTTACACGGGTCATCTACGAGCGGCCCGATGTATTGCCCTTTAGAAAGTTGATTGTTTTGGGAGGGAAAGATCTTGGTGATAATGTTGGAAAGCAGGGCATTCTTTCTCTGAAATAGTAGTCAGCTGAGAAGCAACCTGAAGTTGTGATACTCATAATCTTGATTCTTGACCTCTATATACTGTTGACTTTTGATTGTCAGCGTGCATTTATGCAATCGTGCGATGAATAGGTTTCAGAAGATTTCGAAGAAATGAGAGATATTGATAGTTCAAAGTTCAAATTTGCAATAAAAGAGCGAGTGAAATGTAACATCTTAAATGAAGAATACAATTTCGACCAAGAGTACAATTTCGACCAAAGATAGTGGAGCACTAGTCTATATGTAGGTGAGAAGATAATTGGACTTCTTACCACTAATGTAAATTACAATATACTTAATTTCAAAAACTGTGACCCTATGCAGTTATCAAGCATACATCTAACATTCTTTCAACCTTGAGTTTGGAGAAAAGATCCAGAAAATGCATAGGCAGATGTGTCTTCATGAAGACATTATCACTTTGTCATTTCAAAAATGTGTTATCACCAGATCGCGAAAAACATCACGATATGCTACTTGGATAGCATTTCAGTTGCAATGAATGACTGTTGTGCTATTATGATGCACTCCCATGTCTTCTAGTTCTCATTGCAACCATAACAACTCCGCTATAGTATCGACAAGAGCGCAATATTTTGCTTATATGCTAGAGCGAGTAACAATAGTCTGTTTTTTTGTTAGGCCGCGACGTATGTGAGTTACCCAAAAATTAACGGTAGCCCCTAGTGGAGCGGCGATCTTGGAGGTCCCTATCCCAGTCAATATCAAAATAAGCACTCAAGTGCAATGTCAAATGAGTAGAAAAGTGAATACCTAGAATAATGTACGGTTGATGTTGAGAAGAATTCAAAAGACTGCTGCAAAATGAGTCGTATGAGGCGCGGTTCTGTGGTGACTGATAAGTTGAGCAGCATATACGAAGTCAAGTAACACTGAGGTATATATGACTTCCGATTAGCTATCGGCAAAGTGTAGGATTTGATAGAGAAGTTCCATCTTTGGCATCAAATACGGCATTTGTCTCAATAGGAGTTGTAGAGACCTTATTGTGGGTGAATCTATCTCGAGAAAGGAGATTAGTGCAATAATTTGCTTTTCAAGATAATTACCAGAGAAATCTAAATTAACCTCCAAGCTAAAAAAGTAGCTAGTTGTTCAAGATCTTTCTTTCAAACTGTTGATTGAGATATTACTGAGTGCTAAAATACTAGTATGACTATCGCCAGTAATAACCATATTGTCCATATAAGAGAGCAACATGATATACCCACACACCAAACGAAAGAACATGGTCATAGGGATTGGATTCGAAGCCAAGAAATTTTATGATTGAGCTAAACTTGGAATAACATGCACAAAGAACCTGTTTCAGGCCATAGAATGCTTGACATAATTGACACCCTTCATTGGAAGGGTGAGTGTATCCAATACACACCTTTGTATACCTACTATATTCGGGAACTAGATAATTGTGAGGGTGCATTTGTTTGAAGGGAAACTTCATGATAGGGGAAAATCTTTTCCATAGAAATTATTTTCAAGGAAAATAGTTAATTTTCATTTGTTTGAAAGTTTAGGAAATAGATTTCCTTCTTGCCAAAAAGGAAAGTCAATTTTCTCCTAATCTAAGCTTGTTGTTCTCAATCCACGAGAAACATTTTTCATAAATCTATTAGCTTTCTATCATTTAAATGCTGAAAAGTCGAACTCGAAAAATACTCCTTTGACCAAAAGGACTGAAAGTCTAATTGTCCTCTCAAACTATATGTAGTAGACTTGTACTCTTCAGGTAGTACACATAATATTTACATCTCTTTTTTATCACAAATCTCAACATGATATCGAAATCAGGTTCAGGTTCGATTTATTTCTTGTGTGCCTCCACTCCATTCGTCAAATTCAATGTGTCATTCCTAAATGACTTACACGTGAGAGGGGGTATCCTTTGGCGAGGGAATGCTGAACCGGCATTTGTCAAATTGTTTTCAGATTTCAATATAACCCTTTCAGGGTCTAGGCTTTTATTCGCTCTTTATACACCTCTATATATATACACGCGCGCGCGAAGATAGTACAGTCGGTCAGATCTTGTGGTCGTCGGAACCAGATGGATTTGCCGGCTTGGCTTTATGTGAACCAAGAGAAGTCAAACCTGACGTCGTCGAACCCAAAGGACCGGTAAAACTCCCAAATTTCGGGTCAATACGCAGCCGTCAGCGTCACGATGTGCAACGTGGAGCATGTCCTGCTTGGAAATTTGTGGAAAGGGTACCCCATGAAGGGCTTCGTGTAAAACGCACATAGCACTACCATCGTACCAATAAATTGAGCTCTGGACAACGACACATAGTCGCCTTATCCCGTTACTAACCCCGTTTAGTCTTTGCTAGAGGAGTTAAATGAGTCGCCCGTATCGAAAATTATCCGATCTATATTGACTTATTTAATCTATTTTGACTCATTTTCATGCTATAAAAATTTCTTGACACATATCGGACCTGACTCATATCGTTAAAATACCTTCATATTTAATCTAATATAGAAAAACTTACTTCTAATAAGTTTTTGAGAAGCTAGTAAAACATTGTCGATAATTTTTATAATTTTTAAAAATAAATTTTTTTCATTTTTTATTTGAGTTTAAAAAAAAAAAATCTCCTAACACTAGCGAGGGTAGCGATGGTTGCAGGACCTCATCGATCACAAGCGAGGTCCCCCAACCTTCGCCAACCACAGGCGAGGCCCTCACCCAAGCGGGACACATGGCCAGCCCTTGATTGGTGTCAGAGAGGGTCAGCCAGACCACTCACCAGATTTCATAAAAAAAAAAAAAAGAAGAGTAAATAAATGAATTATAGAACCTTATGAATCTCTTGAGATAGGTAACTTATTTGTGATCCATTTAAAACCCATTTAATCTCCACACACACAAAAAAAGTCATTTAAGATCCATTAAGTTGTTAAGGCTGCATTTGGTAAGTTTATGTTTCTGGAAACATATTTGAAACAGAAATATTTTTTTTGTGTTTAAAAACTGTCCGACCTATATTGACTTATTTAACATGTTTTGACCCATTTTCATACTACAAAAATTTCTTGACACATATCGGACCCGAATCATATCGTTAAAACACCTTCATATTTAATCTAATATAGGAAAACTTACTTCTAATAAGTTTTTGAGAAGCTAGTAAAACATTGTCGATAAATTTTATAATTTTTAAAAATAATTTTTTTCATTTTTTATTTGAGTTAAAAAAAAAAAATCTCCTAACACTAGCGAGGGTAGCATGGGTTGCAAGACCTCGTCAATCACATGTGAGGTCCCCCAACCTTCGCCGACCACAAGCGAGGCCCTCACCCAAGCGGACACATGGCCAGCCCTTGCTTGGTGTCAGCAAGGGTCAGCCAGACCACTCACCAGATTTCATTAAAAAAAAAGAAAATTAATGAATTATAGAACCTCGTGACTCTCTTGAGATAGGTAACTTATTTGTGATCCATTTAAAATCCATTTAAACTCCACACAAAAAAAAAAGTCATTTAAGATCCATTAAGTTGTTAAGGCTGCATTTGGTAACGTTTATGTTTCTTGAAACATATTTGAAACAGAAATATTTTTTTTGTGTTTCTGTTATAATTTCTGTGAATAGAAACACAATTGGTAAGTTAAAAAAATTATTTGTCTCACCCCAGCGGCGATCGACGACCGACGGCGATAGTGATGGCTTGTCCGAGCTCGCCCTCAAGTTGTTTCTAAAAAATGTTTCAAAACTCATAAAGAATTTTTTTTTTTTCTTTTTTTGGCTTCACTTTTTGAACCTTTTTTTACCATACACGTTTCTGTTCCGAAAGTGTTTCAGGAACACTTTTGGAAGAGAAACAATTTCTAGGGATTATTACCAAACGCAGCCTAAGTGACTTGTTTTTGACCCGCTTAAGTTTGTTATGCAACTCATTTACGACCCATATTTTTAAATGTGAGCTAAAATATGGGTTCTTGACTCATTTTATCACCTCTAATTTTTAACGGTAATAAAGGAATGACGGAAAACATAAAATGGACCTCGGAATAATGACTACTTAACGAGTCGTTTATACCTAATATCCACTTAGAATACGTGCCTTGAGCAAATCGTTAAAACTCATTACCGAGGGTGCTCTCTTTCTTGTCGCGATGTTTTAATCGACAACACCGTTATGGTCAACGCCCTCACGACATGAGATTTACCCACCGGTCGTATTGGAACTTTAAGTTTATACGTCCATTCATTCGCCCTCAATCCCAACTCGCGCGGGTCGATAGGAACACCGCCCTAAAGCTCGTTTCGCTCCATGTCTCGAGACACACAATTCATCTTCGATCTTCGAGCGATCGGTCGCTACTTAGGAACAATTTCTAGCGGCTTGCGACCCGACATGCCATGCTGCTGCTTAGTCAGGAACGGGCGCCGTTAATGCGGTTTTCCGGTTGGGGAAGAGAGCGTGCAGGCGATCCTTTTTGGCTCTCTTTTGAAGAAAAGGTGCAAACTTCAGTAAAGCCGTGAGGCTCAGAGCGCAACGCGTTTGATCGTGTATTTGGCCGATCGACCGCTTTCGGTGATTGGAACTGGGGGAAGCTTCATGGAATCGACAAAGACAAGCTCGGATCGGATTCTGCCAGCCAGAAAGGTATGGCACGAGTGGGAACATACAGGCCTCGGCCGGCAAGTGGATCTCCTCGTCGCCTCAAATTTTTCTCTTTTACTTAGGACCCTCCCGGTATGTGATTGTGTGACGAATCTACCAGCTTTCGTTTCTCGTGAACGAGACCACCTCTCCGCTTCCCAACCATTCGGCACATAATAGACGATGGCGCTGGCGAGAGCAATATGGTTAGATTCGGTGGCTAATCGAGAATGATTTGCAGGCTCGGCGCGAAACCTGTTTCCCAGGCTCCCTTCTGTGAGCTGATCTATTGGGTCTTGACCTCAACTCATACACGAGACATTGATCAGACCATCAACCAATCCTACGGGCAACAAATGGTTGATGAGTCGAATCCCTGAACTCGGGAGCCCTCCGAAGACGAAAAGAGGGAGCGAGTTACGATGTTAGTCCAGTATAACCATTTGTACAGACGTCGGAAGTCCAAGGTGATAAGAAGATGTTAACATGATCACATGAGCGATGACCATAAACATTACGGCTTCTTTTCCCACATGACCACTCTTTACATTGGAATTACACCAACAGGCAATAATGCCGCAGTCCCTCGCGCGTACGTTGCGAAAATCCAGTGCGAAGTACTTCATTCACCAGGCGGAGGCAGGATGCTGCTATCGATTGCCACAAAGCGTGAAAGAAAAGAAAGTTGAAACTCTTTTTTTTTTCCCACTATTAGCTGTGCCATCATGTACCCATCCCCATGGTTGCTCCTGCAAGAGGCTGTTCAGAGCTATTTCCCCTCGCAATCTAACTTCAGCCGCGTCATCTCGGTGAATACCAGCACGAAGGCGAGTGAAATCATGTATTGTTTGGGAAACCCGTGATACAGTTGCTGCTATGGTTTGCCCACGCATGAAGCGCATTTCGAGCACGAGGCACATTTTCTTTGCTAAGGAGACTGGTCAGCGGGTCCTGGTTCAAAGATAGGAAGGAAGGCACCAGTTCGGAGCTCGACATATTGGATTCATCGGCTGAACCAGTTCCCCTGGAATCGCTGCCAACATTACCTTCAGGAGTTGGATTGTTCACGGCATTCTCTAGCTTCTTCGTATTTAAAAAGCGGCCGCCACAGCCTCTTGCTCTTCTCATAGCGTGCAGATGCCGGGACTCGTGGAGATAGGGCTGGGGGGCAAGCCAAGACAAGGCAAGGGAAAGGGTTCTTACATGGAAGTATGCAAATGCTGGGAGGTTTCGGATGTACAATGTTGTTTAGGGCGCCGAAGATTCTATTCGATTAGATCAAAGGATACAGCGGAGAAAGTACCTTCCTCGCTCTAATCAACTTCCGATCCAGCTCGGCCTTGGCTCGCCACTGCCTTCGCCTCAGGATACCATGGTACTGCTTGGCATTCACATAAACAGGTTCCTCCGCCAGTCCCAAGGGCAACACCAATCTGGAGGAGTTGGCCCCGAGATACTGAGAACACACCTGCGCATAGTGCAAACCATCAAACTCATTGTGTACGCTCTCTGTGCCCTCTCAGGCTCTCCCAATCAGCTCAAGGCTTTAGAATCTGAGTTCACAACTACCGTCGAGTAGCACTAAAGCGGCTAAAATGAGTTTGTTCATGACGGTATCATGCCGTTCCTGCTCGTTTTCAGGGTCTCAATAATAGGCTAAGATAGAACTAAGCTAAATGTTCTCAACAGCTGGCAAGAGGGAGCACCTACCGATATCTGAGGTCCATATGCCGGCGTAACTCCGCCATGGTATTGCTCAGAAAATTCGTATGATCCACAGGCCTGCATGGAAGTTTCTTATTAGAAACAGGGACTCCCCTTCCAGAATATCACTTACGTCATGTTCGGAGACTTGTTCCCACTAGAGAATACCGGTTGAAAATCGATAGGAAAGTTGATTGCAGTACGTGAGGCTAACAGTTCATGAATCTGACACCGTGGAAGGCGTGTAATCGCCACACCACTACTCGCACAGAATACAAAATGGATTTGTGAGAAAGAGAGAGGGATTACAATCAAGTCGCAAACTGGCTGGGACAGCGGTGTAGCATAGTCTGTCGATGTTGGTAGCACAATCGAGACACCATCTGTTGAATGTCTCTGCTCTTGTCTATAGACTCCTGCCATCGGTGCTCATGTAAATTATAAAAGCTCACACGATCAGGAAGATAGTAACATTCCTTTTACTCATACTTGAAAAGCTAATATATAGTTGCAGAACCTTAAAGCCATGGGACAACCACATACTCGAGTACCTAGAAGCGTTTGGGGAACTCAAATTGAAGCAACACATTCCATTCCAAACGAAGCGAACTAATTTCACGATCTTTAGGTCGATGCATACTTGCTATCTGGAAAACTTGCATTAAACTCTAGAAGATTGTAGTTTCCACTATTATGCAACCAACCAAATCCTAAGAAGAAGGCACACAAAAACCAAAACAATATACGAATAAATTCGTTACGAGACCTGCGCAAACATACTTTCATGCCATATTCCTCACTCTTAAGTGTAAAGGCGAGATTTTTAACATAGTCTAGGCAAAGATTTTAAATTCCATCTTTCCAGGCCTGTACGAAAACCGGAAATTAGGCACAGGAAAGAGTTCGAACGTCTCAGCATCTAGACATTGCACCTGCACAGCATTCGGCGATTTAACTAATGCATGTGCATACTTGAATCTTAACATGACATAGCTTTCCATGCAATAATAAACTTTCTCCTGCAATAACTTGGCATATGAGAAAAACAACATTAACAGTTAAAACCTTCAAATAAACTTGTGTGCTTGATTTTATGACTTGTCCAATGAATTACCACGTGTAGGAGTTCAATGGCCATATTCATTTTCTTCAAACACAGTGACATTACCTGATTGGGACACCTCCGCAGGGTGCCTATGTAGGTTAGCATCGTTAACCTCTAGAGCACCTGTTGACCGTAATTCAGTAATTTTAGTCCCTAAACCGATGTCTGAATTTTTTCCTGTCGGCAGATCATCCAAGCTTTTCAACATATCCAAGAAGGTAGCCTGACGCCTCGTGTGGGAATAGAATGGATGCAAGCTGCCTCCATTTGCATTATGATCTGCCCCCAGTTTGTTATTCACGTCCCTTCCCATCTCGATTTCTTATCTCAACTCAAGTACAAGCAACCGGAAGAAGAGTGTTCACAGCAATAGTTCCTGCGGAGATGCAGGAAAAGCTTAGGTTTACAGAATTAATGATTCCAATGCAAGAATAAAATCTGCAATCCGTGAGAAGCTCGTGCAACGTCCTCTAAGCTGGTTAAACAATTCAAATTCATCTACCGACTCGGTGTTTGGATTGATTTGTAGGCCTAGGCGGGTCAGCGGCCCTGATGGGAGTTCCCTGTACAGTCCGAAACTAACACTGGAGAGGAGGTTGCAGCATTTCAATTCTCTGAATCTCCTCATTTGGATCCCTGGAAAATTCAGTTCTGTATGCTTTGCCTCAAGGTGCTAGGTCAACCAATGGTGAGAGGATGTATTCAATATTGTTTACGAATTGAGAATGATAAACAACAAAAACAAGTACTAACTACACTTCCATCTACAATTTTTAAGCTTTTAAATAGTTGAATAATAGTCCACATGTTCCTATATTAAAACTCTAATGACATTTCCCAAATCAAGAACTTGAAAACTTTATAAAGAACATCTCCAATCCTACTAGTGAAAAGAATTCACAACGCGGAGTCGATGATACACTCAATTATCAACACTAATGACTCCTAAAACCAAAGGCGAAGACACAGACAGTATTGCTAAACAAAAACATAAATCAAATCCCGTTGCCAAAGCACCAAATATAAATCACATCACTTTACTCCCCTTTAAAGACATCAAAAATAATAATAATGTTACTAGCTTTATCTGATTAGAAGTGCAAAAAATGCATGGTACACAACAGGACTTTAACGTTTCTCGCGCTGTTAAGAGTCAGACTAATTACTTGCGAATGCGATCTTCGTAAAGAGCTAATTGTGTCGCCTGACATCAATTTGAGTTGCAAACACACAACCTCAGGACCTCAAAACCTAAAACATAGTTCTTAAAGAGTTGAAGAAGATATTCTGCTAGATACATAAACATGTAGCATCGAATAGCTAAGAACACTTGACGTTCGATTCCCCCTAGTCACTCAGGCGACAGACCAGACCAAGCTAATGTTCATATTCGATTCGACCGACCGCCACACGGCTAAAGTCGTACTTAGTGACCAGAACCCCGATATACAATAAAATCTCAAGCTGATCTGACTTCGGGAAGCAATCACTCGCTTTGATCTAAGTAAACACCAAACCGCATAAGCAATTCGTCCGTAGAAAAACAGGTCGGAGACGAATCAAATTAGGGCGATCGAATTTTTGCCTCAAATGATCTTCTCGTTCAAACCGTGGCATGGAAAATAAAAGGAAAACTACCTCGAAATATTATCCATAACAAGCACTTGGAAAGCAATATCTGGTCAAATCCTCGTAGACATATGCAGACACACATGCACATAATACTTCTCTCACCACTGCAAACGCTGAACAGAAGCCAAAAACAAGAAGCGCATGCTGTGAAATATGCATGCAAGAAAGTGTACACGTACATAATCATACGCCCCGCGACTTTAATTTAAGCTTCGATCAAATCATGGACGACACAGGAAGAACCCAAAAGAAAAGAAAAAAACACGATCTTGCGAAAAATCGAAGCCGTAGTTAACCAAATAGCCTCGGAAAGTTCTTGAACTTCCTCCATACGTACGTACATACATCCATACTCGTATGAACTCCACAACAAGGCAAAAAGAACCGGAAAAGAAGAAGGAAAAAAAGGTCCGAGAAGAGGGAACTCGGCAGAGTCTTACTTCTCCGACACAGAACTACGACCAGCGGGAATCCGCAGAGCTTCTTCTTCTACTGGGGAGGACGACGACTCGATCCTCAGCCCGTCGTTGAATCCGCCAGACGTATGGAGCGGAGACGAAGAGGAGTGGGGAAGTCAGTACACTAGTAGTATCCCAGCACCGCAGAGGGACAGAAATAGACCAAAAATGAGGAACATGGTCAATCATTTTCCGCGAATAATAATTTAAAAAAAAAGGACGTTGAAAAGTAAATTTTGATCTTTTAACGGACAGCTGGAAGTGCCCGTAAAGCCTCGTTGCGCCGTGTAATGACGTCAGCGTCCGTTTGCTTCCCCCAAGGGACCAAACTCCGCCTGCCGATTTTTCTCGAACGGATGACGTCATTTTGAATAAAGCAAAATTGCACGCCTTATGAAAATGAAATTAAGGGTGAGCATGGTTTCATCATAAATTTCGAAGTTTAAGATATAAGGAAAGCAACATAAAACAAGTCTTTCTATTTTTCGTATTTTATGTTACTTGCAATATTGGCGTCCAATAATGAGTGCATGATTGGAACGAGCTTCAATTTTCAGCGATATCTATTATTGAGACTTTTAATTTATTAATATTTCGTATTCTTTGTAATTCTAAGTATGAATAGTAGTCAGTGAATTGTAGCGATAAATTATGATTATTAGAAGTGATGATTCACTTTAATTGTTGAATTAAGAATACGCGCCGAAATTTGAATATACTCAACAATCGACCATAGAACCTATGATGGGATAGGTTTCAAAATATGATGGGTAGGTTTCAAGTTCAAAAAATTAGGAAATCGATTCTATCCTGCATCGCTCTCTCATAAATGAAAGCGAAGCGAGTCAATAATTTATCAATCAAAGAGGAAAATCAGCTGAATTTTTTAAAACAAGAAGAAATAAAATTGTGTGAATTTTTTTGTGGGGTCCTGAATAATTAAAATGGGTCAAATGCGATGAAGAAAAATTCCCATATGAATAGTCTAGCCCACCCTAACGCTAGTGGACCTTACTTGGGGGGGGGGGGGGGGGTGGCATAAGTCAATAAATGTGATTTGTAAAGGCCGGGAATTCGTACAATTTGTGTTCCTGAATTCCACGACAGCAAGTTTGAGAAAATGGGCTCCTTCGGAGAAAAATATGAAAAAAAAATATGATTAGTGTTGTAATAAAGTCGATAACTTGTGGCGAGGGTCTCTAATTAGACATGAGTGGTTTTGAGAAGTAGGGCTACCTGCCGTTCGTTGATTATAGCCATGCGGAAACAACTTCGGCGCCAATTTGCTCTTCGTGGAAACGAAAGCACGATCGAATGAGAGTTTTTTTTAACTGCCTTGGGAAATCTTTCGAATTGTCACTGGTTAACTCTTTGGATTTTTCGTCTTATGACTTTCACGACGATTTCTCTCGGCTCGACGCTGGCACATAATTGTATAAATAGAAAACCCAAAAAAAAAAAAAAATTTGTCCCACACTTATATTAGGTGTCCGTGGGACAGATCAATTGGCCATTTTGGTAGTCGAATTTTCCCGAACACGCATCGCAAATGGGATCGTAATTGAGTGTATCATGTCGAACTGACCTTATCAATGAATGAGTGCCCAAATTTGACCGTGATTAAAACGTTGCCATTTGTTTTTTTATTTGTAGAAAGTCAAGGTGAATAGAGGTGAGTGTGGTTTTAAGGTAGAATCTGGAGTCGTACTGCTGTGGAACTTATTCGGTTCCATATTTCAAGATATGATGATAAGTTTCAGATCTAAAAATCGATGAACTTGTTCCGGTGGGTAAGTTTTAAGTAGATGAAACTCACAACTTATAACATGTAAGATGTTTGTACATATCTTCGCACGGTATTCTTATCCAACGATGAGTGTGGAATCTAAAATCACTAACCTGAATTTTCATTTTTAGTAATATTTGTGGGCATAAATATGGTAGGAGTGCCAATGTTTGTACACGATATTCACTTTAGTGTCAATTTTTTTTGGATCAATTAAATGTCTATTTTTATAAACGATTATTTAAGTGTCAACTCTGGTGAGGTTGCCGGAATTAACACTGAAGTGATTATTTTTTTTTTCAGTTTGGCACTAAATGATCTTTTTTTTTATCTCTTAGGTGTTGATTCTTAAAAACAAAAAGATCATTTAAGTGCTAACTCCGGTGAGATAACCGAAATTTCTTGTTGTTGGTACTTAAGTAATCATTTTTTCTTCAATTTGACATTTAATTGATCTAAAAAAAATACTGACATTAAAGTGAACGTCGTACATAAATATTGACACTCATGTTGTACTTTTGCCAATATTTATGACAAAGACTTTGACTTTGTTGATGTATCATATTTGAGTTGCGGTTAGTGTATCTCATTAAAAGTAACAATTCATCGTAATCATTCAATTAAGAGTACAGGTGAAATCTGGATCGATCAATGACAATGTATGTTTCAGATTTCAAAATATGAAGAGTAAATTTTAAGTTCCAAAAAATGTTGAACTTGTTTTTATGGGTAGATCCAAAGTTTTAAGTGAAATCTATATGAAATCTGGAATCGTTCATTCTTAAAAATCATCATGGATTGATAAGTTGGGCATTCGGAAAGTCTTGCTCGTTGTCGCCCATTCCGCACACGACGGAGATTCAATCTACGTGCGCCTAGCGAGCCGTGAACTCCATAGTCATATGTCTAATTAGAAAAATCATTTTTTTGTTAACTTGTGAATAATTCCACGCAGAGAATTGTGTCCCGAAATTGGTGGCCAAGAGAGAGAAACTAATGAGGCATCAGCACCTAGCAGGAGGGGGGCAAACATGTCCCGATGTATCAAAATTATATTTTAATCACGCTGATTAACGTTAACCCCACCCTCATCTAAACAAATAAAATTCGAATTTTCAAATCGCCCCTTTCGAAAGCAACCTTGTACTGATTCCGCATCCACATTATTCCCCGCTACTACGTGTCCAGCGTCAGCGTGCAACGTTCAACTGCAAGGACATGTGGGGGGCCCCCCGCCCCAACGGCACAAGAATGGGACACGTGGTAACCGGTCCCGCTAGTTAACGGCGACGCCCCCTTAGGCTGTCGTGGCGTTAGGTGACAGGGCTTGTCCTTTTATTATCGGGGGAGACCGGACAGGAAGTGGGGCCACGGGCAGGCCACGCGCGGATCTCGCGGCGGAGACCGTGAAGTCAAGCCACGTGCCCCCACCGACCCGCAAGGCGACGGCGATTCGCTCCACGTGGATTATTCGTAGAAGCTTTGGGAGAGTGTGGGGGGTTAAGAAGAACGGGCAAGTGAGGGGCCTGAGGAGTGAGGACCACGTGCCCCCCCTTCCCGTCACGAGCGACGACCAATGAATGGAAACCCCAAGGTGGTCGTCGGAAGAAGAGGCAAAGTTCGAGGGCTTCCGATCGACCCTCCGAGGAATTACGCAGAGTTTCAAGCGCCGTCGTCTTCGGTGCTTCAGACTTACTGTTCGACAGGATAGCTGCAGGTTTCAGGGTGGCAACTTTGAGTTGCAGTCACGTTGTGCTCCACTTTCGAGCGGTTAATACCAGCGGGGAATCGGTCCTCACGAACCGAGCGGTATGTAGCCGGAGCAGTACATTCATGAGACGACGGATAGATCAAATCGAATATCACTCCGACCGTAATAGATAAGTTTAATCCGTTTTTAGTCAGTTACATTTCAATGCGAATCTAGCCTACTGGACTCATGTCACTAGCTCATACCTAATTTGACCCGTATTTCTAAAATGCATTTTCAATTTAATCCAATTAAGAAAAATTTAAACTCAAGCAATGAGCGAGGGATAGAGCGAGGGCGAGACATAATGAGTATGGAGTCATATAAGTGAATTGAGTCTCAATAAATTGTAAATCCTATCACGATCAATTTAACACTGGTACCATATTTAAATTCTATGACTCATTTATTAAAAGTATAATTAATACATCATGGGTTAATAGAGTAATTTTGAGGCCTGTGACTTATTTTGAGGTGGTCTAGGGCACGGTGTCGGTCTTCTGTTCATGGTCTTGTCCTATCCATGCTCGATGGGACCGTGGACGATGGCCAGGACTCTCCAGCCGAACAAAGCATATTCATCTGCTTAATAGAGTTTTTATTAACTGCTTAATAGAGTTAACAAAGCCAAGAAATGAGACAAGAGAAGGTCGCATACACATGGAAGTGCTTGCATGCACTCATTGTTCAAAACTCCTCTTGCTTCCGCTCGCTCGCTCGCTCATGTATGGTCTACAAAAATTGTAAGCAGAAACCCAAAATTTTACGGAGAGATCCGCCAACCGGTCAAGTAGAATCAGACTTGCGGCGACAAAGCGAGCGCCGGAACAGAAACTTTCAGCAGACCACGCTAGCAGAAGCAGAACCATATCTATCGACCCTACAAAACTACCAAGAGCTACTCTCATCAGGCCAGGCCTAATCTCGCAGCGCGCATTGCCAATGCTGGTTATGGCCCCATCTTCGCGTCTAGTACCTAACAGCAGACTTGAAGTTTCAGCCGCCTCATAACAAACCGAAGGACCCGTATATCCAGAAAAGAAAAGGGCAGATTACGTCGATGCTTTACGGAATGCAAAGAGGAGGAACGTGTCTATATCGGGGTGAGTGAAGAAGGTTGCGGGAGATTTTCTCGACGAGCCACTCGGAGCCGATGATGACGCCCTCCTCTTCTTCATTGGAGCCGGCGGACAAGACAGGATCTCCGGGGCTCTGAACTTTTCGGCTTTCGGCGTACGGCAATCCATTGGTGGAACGTCTGTTGTTTTTGCCCGGAGGGGCCATGACAGAGAAGCTCTCGAGGGTTCCTCTGCTTCTAGGTATAGATGTGAACTGATGAATCAGCCGAAGGACCGCGATTTAAACTGTAACACAGAAAGGAACGCGAACCGCTAATGTATGAGTCGCTTGTCTCGTGGAACGGTTGGATCATTCATGGATTCTAGTTGAACTCTCGTTCCAAAAAGGAAAAAATGTGACCTAAGAAGGAAGCGCCACTCTAGTGTTTTCAACCATGGCTGCTTGAAAGTGTTGAAACCTGGCGACAACAACAATCCAAAGAAGCTCTGTTTTTATCCATTTGAATACTTGGGAAAGTTTTCCGACCAAAAAAAAAAAAGACAAAAGAATACTTGGGAAGGTTTCTTCATTCTCTCAAAGTAAGATCCAGCCCACGGTAGCAGCTAACTGCTTCCACTGACTAGCTGATTAAAGACTCATTCAAATCTCTGCCAAATCAAGACAAGAGAGGAGCGCAACTTTTCAGAATGACACCATCACTTGCGACCTAATGCCAGGATGAAAAATGCACTCTCCTCGAAATTTCGTTGATGATGATCAGACAGAGATCATAAATAAGTCAGGATGATTAGTTCTTGCATCTTATCCGGTTCCCGTTAAGCAGAGCAAAGTCAGGAAATGTCAGCAGGTAACGGGGGCACACGAAACCTGGTGAAAGAGAGCATTATTGATACTTAGACATCATTATCCCGTTTAGTCACTGCTAAATCCAAAGAAGTCCTTGTTAAAAACTTGCACCAGATGAAAATTATGCCAATGAGGACTAAGATTCTCAGAGACTCCACCTGACGATGCATCAAGAGATATTCTGAGGTTTTTGCACACTACCCGGTTCTAGTACTTTCAAAAACGACTGCTTCATATTTATGGAACAGATGAAGCAGCAGCACAACCAATTCCAAGAAGAAAGGAAGCAGTTACATAAGAATGGCAGTTCATACAAAACACATCCACATGCGGGCATATGCACTCATGGAGGGAGGGAGGGAGAAAGAGAGAGAGAGAGAGAGAATTTACAATTGCTGAACTTGAGAAGAGATATCAGTACATTTGCTTTATACAAAGATTTTAGACACCCAACAAGGGCAAGTCAATCAGAGGCCTAATCCAAGCTGAAAGGCTTAGCTAATCCTACCACAAAAAAAGAGATGGATAACAGGAAAAAAACTTCAGAGGCAACAAATTCTATGACTCTGAGCCAGACCTGGAAGATTCTTCTTCCTGCAATTGCCTCTCACGACAAAAAGGAGGTGGCGGGGGGTCAACCGTCAAAGTACCCTCTAACACCTTAACAACCTCACCCATTGATGGTCTCAACCGTTCATCGCTTTGTAAACACCAAAATGCAATCCTCATGACCCGGTTCAACTCTTCTAAGCTAACCTCGCTCTTTGTTCTTTTATCTACCACCTTCTCTACCTGCCCAACCATCATTTCCTTGTAAGCCCACTCACTTACACTCCTGTGATCTCGACATCCGCTGACCAAAGCGACCACCAGCTTCCCAAAATCCTCCACATCCCTCTCGGCCGATATGTCAGGGCTTAGTACTTCACCGTGAATTATTGAGAGCCCAAACTCAGAGACTTTGGCGTCTAGATTCTCGTCCAGCATAATGTTTTCACATTTCAAGTTCCCATGACTTATAAACTCTCTACATTCTGAGTGCAAATAAGACAGCGCCCTTGCCACGCTCAAACACACTTCCATCCTCTTTTTCCAAGTTAATCTCTTACTCAGCTCAGGGTCTTCGATGTACTTCTCCAAAGAGCCGTTTTTAGAATATTCGTAGACCAAGTACCGGTGAATAGACTCGCAACAATAGCCCTCCAACTTTATGAGATATTTGTGATGAATGCTTCCCACTCTTGAGACCGCAGCTCTAAACTTCCTCTCCGCCACAGTTGCCTCCACATCTTTAATTGCAACAGGCTGCCTATTTGGAAGCATGCCTTTGTACATCTTTGGCCCAATTTGATGCTTAAAGTTTCCAGTGAGTTCTTCGATCTCCATGAAAGAAAACACAACCAAGCTCTTTGAGTAAAGATCTTTATAGGCCAATGCAGGTCTCTTCCAAATCCAGTTACGCCTTTTATAAATATAGAACCCGACAGCTAACTGGACTGCAAGAACTGTAACAAAGGTTCCAGAGGCAGCTCCGGCTAGACAAGGAATGCAAAACCTATAAGATTGGTTGACAGGGATAGGCGCCAGAGACGATCTTGGATGACTTGGGTCAACGGCAATTGGGTCCGAACACTTCTTAACAAAAGAAATCGAACTTAAAGATGGGTCCGTATAACCGGTGATATAACGAGAGGTCTCGAATCGACATTCTCCCGATCCATCATTAGTAAATGTTACAGCTGTGCAGAGTGGGTCCTTCAGGCACAAATCTTTGCATTGCAGTAGACTACTTAGGACGACTGAATCATTCACTGGATACATCCCATGAAGAAAAGTATGCTCATAGGAAAGCATGATAGAACCAGATTTGCATCCCTGCTGATATGGAAGCAGACATTTCGTGTAACTTGCGGAAGCAGACTTAAATGGACACACACAATCAGGTAAGCCTGAACTGTTGAAAGAGCATATTCCATAATCCCCACAAGTTGCAAAGACGTTGCATTGATTATCAACCGCTTGCCAGACTGATATCCAAGAGGCTGAAGCTTCTCTCCATGAGTACATACGTAGGTTACCATCTGTATCTAACCTGAGAAATCGAAATTTCACGGTCTCACTGTGATCTTCCCCAAAAAGAGAATCAATAGGCTTTGAATTCCTATTTAGAAGCAGCAGAGCTCCATTAGCTGTGAGGACAGCACTAACATTTGACTTTGAAACGCTTCCAAAACTCCAATATTTGACATCAGTCTCCCATCTCAGTTGTAACTGACCAGACTCATTCATATAGAGGCTGTAGTAACTTGACACTGAATTCACCTTCTGTGCTCTGAGTGTTCTGAAGACTGATAATTTCTGCCCCGGAAGAAGTGTGTTAGATGGACTATCAAAACTCTGCCAAATTGTGTCCCCCTTGTCATTGAGAAGGATAAAATTGCCGTCATCATGTAGAACGGCTGAAACTACTGCCAATTGACTTGTTTTACTGCTCCAAACAATGGTGCTTTCTAAGGAATCAAACAGGATGAGTTCTCCATCTTGGGTGAGCTGAAAATAAGATTTGTTTCCGACCATGATCTCAGCTCCAGCAACCCAAACCACCTTTTGCTCATAAGCAGGAATAGAATCTGAATTGAAACGGATGCCGACGCTATACTGAAATGACTGAGGTGAGCTGTTATAAAACCCAAGTGCAAAATCCCCGTTGGAGGAGACCCAGAAGTTATTATCTTCAA
Source organism: Rhodomyrtus tomentosa (assembly GCA_028455895.1). Taxonomy (NCBI): domain Eukaryota; kingdom Viridiplantae; phylum Streptophyta; class Magnoliopsida; order Myrtales; family Myrtaceae; genus Rhodomyrtus; species Rhodomyrtus tomentosa. The sequence goes on from JAPCWY010000010.1 coordinate 36,670,530, forward strand.
CCGAAAGTTTTGAACCTAAGGGAACTTCTGAAACCACAGTGGACGATAGCAGGAACCCAATGGAGAGGTAAATCCACAAATACCAAAACTCAACCTGTTTAACCATTCTTAGATGCTAAGATTTGGGAAGAAGGTACATACATGTACCAAAGGGCCAAACGACAAAAGCTTCAGGATAAGCCAAAGTGACAAACACCAGTCAGAGAGTAATCATGTAGAATTAGGCAAGATGATTGACAAACCTCAAAATTGTCAAAGCAAACTATAATGCAGATGGTAGCCAACAGTAATTCCAAGAAAATTGCATCTTCCAACCGCAGCAAATCAACAAGGAATTTCTCCGAGGTAGGGGCACATTTCAAAGATAATTAGGTGACATCAACCGAATTTCTAGAATCCCATGGCGGTTTCGAAGTGAAGTGGACACAATTCAACGGGAAATCCAGTCGTCGGCGTTCGGTACCTAAAAAGACGGTCAAAATCAGCACCCAAATCAAGAAGCCAGCTTGGACTACAGAACCTGGCCCTGTGTTTAAGTAAACAGGCACAGGGGTCCACTTAATCGTCAGAGTTGAATCCACTGGAACAATAAGGGAGATGAGCTCACAAGATACAAAGGAGTTACAGCGTTGGTGACATGCGGAGGTTGAAAAGGAATTTACTTTTTTAATAAAGTTGAAAATCAAGCGCAATAAGGGGTCCCAATCAATGCAAAACCAGCTACTCCCTTGCGCAATGCCATCACTTTCATGCTACAGAAGATAGTGTTGACAATCAGGATGTCCAGACGGATAAGTAGAAAACGTGATAACCCAGCAACATGCGCTAGATTAAAAGTCAAAAATCGAAGCGTCCTCATCTTACTATAGGATCTTACTCCGGCGCATGAAGACCACGAGGTTGAGACCACTAAAACGTTTCCGACAGTTCATTTTCGAGACACCCAGAGATTATCACGAGGAAGAAACATGAAAAACAACCACCAAGCCACAACATTGAGCCCAACATAAAATCGCAAATGCAAAAGAGGAGTAAAGAGCAAGGGCCTGACCTGAGTGTAAGGCAATGGAGCCCCGACCGACTGGGTCAGGAAAAGGAACCCAGGAAACAAAGCACTCTCTCTCTCTCTCCCTCTCTCAACCCAAACACAAAAAGAGGAAAAAGATTACGGGGACAGGAATGTGCCTGGAAAAGATAAGTTAAAAGGGGCTTCAAAAAACGGAATCTTTCTGGAAAAAAAAAAAAAAGGAAGGCAATGTGGCCGGAAAGCAGTCGGAGAATGGCCGGCCGCCACAGAGAGAGAGAGAGAGAGAGAGAGAGAGAGAGAGAGAGAGGTGGGAGTTGCAGAGACCAGAAAGTACTCTCAGAGCAAAAAAATGAAGACAGCTGTGTGAAAAAAGAGCCGACTTTGAGTCAAAAAACACGAGGATCGCCCTTCATTTCTTTATTACATTACAGTATGGGTTTGGGGATGGGATTAGCTGATATTCTGGGGACTGGGGACTGGGGATTAGGTAGGGCTCTCACCAGACGGATGCCGCTCGTGAAGGAATCCAATGGCTCTTTTCGGCCGCTTGGAGGAAATCGGCTTTGGACACACTCTGTCCCTCCCTCGCCCTCTGTTCTCGCAGATGTTCAGCTGAAAATGACTTCTCGGAACTCGGAATCCCCTTCCTCCGTTGCCTTCTTTTTCCCTGTTTCGAAGCGAGAAAGCAAAGATGAAGAACGAAGCTTTGAACGAACGCGACCAAGTTGAGGAGGGAGGAGGGGCTTACCTTCGTCCACGGCTTAACCGTTCAATTCGATCCGTTCCCACTGAATCAGTGGCACTGATATAGGAATGGTCTTGAAAAAAGCACTTTCGATAGTTCAATCAGTCTCCGCCGACATAAGATTAACATGTAATTACGAGGTTAATCCGAACACGACCCTCGAGCAGGTCTCTACTTCCAACTAATCGTTCTAAATTTAATGAGAATTAGGTGACTGCACCATCACCCTAGAGCATTAGACAATGACGAAATAGGTGAGGAGCAACACGATAAGTACCTCGTGCAAATTGTCTTTTTGCATTTAAGTCAGATTATGTTTCGTTGGAGCTTCGCTATATAGAACAACTTGTAAGTTACAACAATCACGCATCTTATTATCGTCGTCCAACGGCCGAGATTTAGCATCTAGTCGATCTCTCCGTCAACCTACGTCATCTAACGGTCGATGATCGAAGTGTGGGGGGGAGAATCGGCCGAATCGGCATGGTCAAACAGGTCCCGAATGAATATTAAAGCTATGGAGACGGGTTTCAAAGTTCCAAAATCGCAGGTTCAAATCTTTTAGGTCACACTATCTTATACTGTGCACCCTACGCAAAATACCTTGCCAAAAGGTCCGACATGCCTTGTATAGTTTTATCCCGGGTAAGTGTGTAATTAACCATTCGAGATTTTATCTTTTTATTTAGGGTTAATATTTCGAAAAACATCAAATTAGTACACATATGATAAAATTATCCAGAATTATTTTTTTTTACAAAAAAAAAACTCCTAATTATAATATTTTTGACAAATATATCTCAAACTAATTTTTTTTACCGCTAAAAATCACAATCTATTACACTTGCGACAAATTTATACGGTCATTTTCGTTAAATTGGATTAATATATCACAAAAAACCTCAAACTAACACACATATAACAAACGAAGCGTAATATCCCAAATCGATGCATCTGTCAACTGTCGCGTATCATCCAACTCGGTAAATTGGACGACAAAATTTAACGAAAAGTAACAATTAATAAATTTGTCGCAAATGTAATGATTTGAAATTTTTTATGGAATTACTAGCCCTTTTTCTTTATGAATTTTTCAAATTTGCAATGTGTGAAGCTCCGATTAATCAACAATCTCCAGCCCAATTTAGAAATCACAAATCTCCAGCTTCGTTTTTCTCTCTCTACGTAGTATTATAGCCATCGTGGATACCGGAAGGTCGTGAAGGTTTAAAAGACGGAATTCCCTTCGGAGTGACAAATTCCCAAATTCCTAACATTATTAGGAATAAACTAACAAAAATCCCAAAACAATTCCCCGGAAGCTCTCGCCCTTAACCGATTCGCAAATAGCCTCGCAGCCTCGGTTTAGTCCTTAACCGAGGCTGACAAGGGTCGATTGCAGTCCATGGCCACTCGTCGACGACCGGTAGAGGAAAAAGGAAAACATCAAAAAAAATTAAAACATATTCTTTTTAGAGTAATCACCGGAACGAGCGAGCTGATCCAAAGAGATCAAATTCTTTCGAGAATCTCGTTATGATTTTCACTTTTTTAATCTCAAAGGATGTCGGTCGCGTCGTCCACCACAACAACCAAAAAGACTAGGGAGAGAGTCTGCCGTCGGGTATAATTCTTAGTGATACGTAGTCCATAATTCACATCATGGCAAAGAAATACCCTTTGTTGCGCTTATGTTCTTACATGTCCACGACGAGACAGCCACCGTACGCACGCGCGCATCATGGCCGCGAATTTCCTTCTGGTTCCCAAAATTTAAAATTGCTAATCAATGATAAAGATTGACGCAAAAATCCCTGAACCTTTCCCCATTCTCTCTCTCTCTCTCCACTATAAAGTCGCTTTGCATAAAGATGGATCGAGACCAGATGAGAAATGACTAAGGAACTATCCTTACTGTGGAAAAAACAAGAGGCTGCTCTTGATTAAAAAACAGAATAATAAATAAGTATAAATATTGCGGAATCCCACTCCTAATCAAAAAAGGGTCATGTCAATCCAATTTATAAACTTACCGTACAAATATCGTTTCGATCTTTTAACTATTCCAACTGACTTTGGTCGAAAATTATTAACACAAACATCTATCGCCTTACATGACATGACTCACGTTGACGTAGACAAAATTATAATTTTCTAAATAATTCTAATTTTTTTTCTTTCTTCTTTTCGATGTGGCTAGAGAAGGCTCGACTGAACAAAAGCGTCGTAGCGCTTGCCAGATGCGACAAGACCAGATGCAGCGAGGGTTGAGCATTCGCTAGATTTGGCAAGAGTGATCATCTTTAAGGATTGGAGAAGGGGTAACAGGGAAAAATGAATAAGAAAAAAGAAAGAAAAGAAAAATAAATTATGAAAATTTTACAAGGAAATTGCGTAAATTTCTTTATTCGTGCCACATAATCGTTTCCTATCAAAATTGACTAGAATGAATACGTTGATAAATCGCCAAAAAATTTAGAATTAAATCGACACGATTAAGTTGTTTAAGACTGAATTGGGAATCGGTGGATTTGTGGACAGTTTTCTCCGCAAAACCCTAATTCTGTTAACGAGTGCTATGAACGCCCTAATATTGTTAGTTTGTGTCGTTTTCGATGTGCTGTCCTTCTCGTGTTATGTGTAATCAATACACGAAAATACTTTCTTATTCGATATAATTAATCAATGCCTTGAGAACACACGTTAAAATTAATAAGATCCCTAAAAAGACATCCCTACTGTAAGCACGAGGGTTCGAAAGGGGACAAATTCAGGATGGCCAAGCATGGCAGAGGACAGAGGCTGCTGTTATCAAGATGAACACACACACCCACACACACACACAAAAAAAAGGGCCATTAATTTCCTCTCGACACTCGATGGCGATCTTCATGATTTCTTGTCCCGGTTGCAATTTGCGAATCATTGCTGTTAAAGAGGAAGAGATCATGGAAAACAGCAGATCAAAGATGAGACGCCGCCTCGTCCTTATCGAAGCTCAGGCGGTGGCGTTTTCTTTTATAGATAATTATTTAAAAAAATAATATAATTATTACGTGGCGATGGATTTAGCCCTAAAATTTTGAAAAAAAATTATCAGACTTAAATCTTTCAACTATTTATTGATTTTTTGTTAAATTAAATTTGCACGTTTAATACTATCGGTGTGGAGTTCGACTCCTGCGCCCGAGTCAAGAGATGCAGTGAAAATTATATAAAAGAGAGGAGAGTTAGAGGAAGGACAGACATAAAAAAAAAAAATTATGAAATGAAGAACGTCAGGCGGGCTGGAATTATAACCAATTGGGTAAAGTAAAGTGTCTCAGTGCCGTAGGCCGTTGCACTTCCTTCCAAGGATCCACGTGACCGGTCCATGAGATTTCTCGTTGTCTTAAACGGTCCGACCAGGGGGGACATTCAGACAATTATGACTTTATAAATGACCAAATCATCTGGCGCAATTGCTTCGATCTCGTTGAAAGATGGTTCTGGAACCTCCTCCTTATATCATTCGGACCGGACTCCCATGATCTTCGCGAAGTTGATCCATTTTCAGCATAACGACCTGTCCAACAGCAAGGAGCAACCAGCATAAAGCGAGGCCCAGATCATGAAGCCCATGAAGTATGGATGGGCTTTCGCTAGTAGGTGGGCCCTCTCTTCTCTCTCTCGTATTCGATCCGGGCGACCCGACCACGTTTCTCGTCGAGCCGATCGCCTGGTATTCCGTGCGCCTCCTCTCGCTCCAGATTAGTTTCGGCACGCGTGAGATTCAACCTTAAAGTGCCACCTAACTACGTCGTCAAAGGATTTGCTCGGAAGAGTGGAAACCTAACTTTTTCTTCGATCTCAAATCAAATCAAGTTTGTCAAATTTAGTCCTAAATTTCTAAGCGATGAAAAAAAAAGGGTGCGTGACCGATGCGATGGACTTCATGGAGAGAGATGAAAAATGATAGCAACCCCTCACCTAATGGGTTAAAAATCAATTATCGGATTGCAAATTCGTGCTTACTGTACTCTTAATCGAGATTCCCAAGCTTCGCCGGACAATGTATTAAAAAAAAAAAACCAAGGAATTCGTCTCTGACATTTAGAGAACCACAAGGTTAGGTAAGTAACCCTTTTTTCCCACATGTTTTCGGACTAAAGAACCGAGAAGATTAGGTAAATTTTCCTTAGCCCTTCTTTATTTTTATTTTTATTTTCGTAAAACCGGGTTGTTTTTTCACATGTTCTCGTATTATTATAAAAGTCCCATCCGATTCATAAAAACCTGGAGCTACTCGGTAAAGGAGTCGTCGCCCGTGAAATCGAACCCTAGAACTCCGAGGGTCGTCCCTCGAGTGAGATGCCGAGATGGCTCAACTGCGGCACCGACCCCCGTCGGCCGGTCCAAAGGGGAAGCTCTCTATGCATGTGAAATGGACTAATGGAGCAAATAGGCCTTTAACCCACGCCGGAACAGACGTCTTTTTCTTGTTTTTCTAGGGGGACTAAGAAAACTAAACATTGTACCGAGATGGGCAACGTTGGACTCGATCACGGTCGATGAATTCGGCCGCGGGTCGTCAATTGCGGCCGGGGGTCGAGCATAACACGGAGCGAATGAGGTTTCGATTTTGATGATCTCAGCTTCGAAGGACTTTTCCGAAAGTCATTTGCGACATTATTCGTCTGGGGAACATTGGCGTTCATTGTTCAACCCTAATTTCCCATCACGGATGAGTCCTGTCGACCCTTTAGCTTTTCACGTGGTCCCACGTCTTTCTCGATTTTTTTCATCTTCCGATTTGGTTTCTTTCCCTCGCGATCACCGTCGTTTACACGATCAACACCCAATCCAGAAGCATTTTTCACGCATGTCGACTTATCGAAAAATAGATAATTTCCCTTTTTTCTGCGCGCATTGTGTGGCTCGACAAGTGCGAACAGGAATTTCTTCTTCTTAAAAAAAGGAAAAAAAAAGGAAAAGGAAAAAGTGGCGGAGTTAAGGAGAACAGGGACGCCTCCTTAAAAAGCGACAAAGGAGGAGGAGTGAGAGGTCCAATTTAAGTCCAACGTCAAACAGGCATGTCTTCGATTTCCATCCCTTTGAGAATATTTTATAAAAAAAAAAAAAAAAAAAAAAAAAACTTTTAAAAGGGAGAAATCGATGACTGGATAATCATCTGATCGCGACGAGTGGACGGGCTGGATCGTCCCATCTGGGGAGATACTGACCAAGAGCAGAAAGTCCCCCCCCCCCCCCCCCCCCAAAGCCCACGCCGGCGGGGCCCACCGGTGGCTACTCGAAAACTCCCCCTTCGAAGTTCTGATGCTCTAAATCTCGTACACACGATGGAACACCCCCCACGGGGTGATTAGAACCGTCGACGCAATGGGTCGCAGCGGGTGTTTCGTGACGATCCGGATAGGGGGCCCCACTTTTGGTTCCCGCCCGAGCAGCCAACGCCATCCCCCGCGCAAAAACTTTATATCAATATAACATATATTTCATTCATATCAATTTTCTCTCTCCCTCCTCGCGATTCGAGGGACACGAAGCGCAAAAATCCGACCGGTGAAGAGTCATCAAACGCCCAGCGAGTCCCGTAAAGTTGCTAATGTAATACCTTGAATCCGTTGTTGGTGTTGCCGGCACGAGATCAATTTCGCCAGCGACCGATGGGATATCTGGTGACATCCGGTTTTCGAGCTGAAACTTTCCTTGCGTCCAATCATCCTGACCCAAGATCCATTTCACCAGCAACCCGTGGGAAGAATTGATCTCACGACATCCCAATTTCGAGCTGAAACTTTCCTTGTATCATGCCAACCCAAGGAGTTAAATGTGGTGTGTGCCCCTTGTCAATACATGACAATAAGGCACCGTGCCTTCAATGCGACCTTGTATCGCTCGAGTGTCAATCCAAACATAGGTGAATAAAGTCACGTTAACTTGTACGTTGCTAGAATTGTTGTCTAATGTCGCTTGATAATAGGTCTTATATTCTTTTTATATTCACGTGATATTGCTTCATTTGCTAGCGTAAGCTTTTTGGGTTGGAATTTACAGCGTACAGGTTCCATCTGGAACTTAGAATCTACTTGTCTATAAAGGTGATGTAGAACAGTTGACATGAGATTTTCTTGACAAATTGAATCGCCAGAAGTCCGCGATACTTTACCGGTAATTTCGGATCTTTGATCAAACGATCTCGGATCATGCTTAAAATTGATCGATTGAAGCGAAACGGCCGTCTAATTTAAAGTCGCCGCTTTGCTGTGAGATACGATAGATTTTAGTATTTCAGAGTCGTTTAGATCAATTTTGGGACGGTTTTCTGTTTTAGGCAATTTTGAATAATTCAATTATTTGTCATCTTGATTCAGATTCGCTTAGATAATATTAGATTATATTCAATTAATGTTATCTTTTGTTATCTGCATTCCTTTTGAGAGTCTTATCTATATATATGGGCATCCTCTCTTTGTAATATTTAAACTTTGATTAATTGAATACAGTTTATTCTAATGAATTGATTTCCAGTTTATTACTACCCTGCGTCATTTGGTATCAGTGCAAGGTTTCTCCTTGTGACGATGACAAAGAACGCGAATCAACAAACCTTCGTAGTTGAGGATAATGAGCCTATTTCGCGTGAGGAATTTACCCAGTTTGTTGAGGAAACTCGATAGGCTCTGCAAGATCACCAACGGACGATGCAAGAATTACTTGCCGCCATCCAACGGTTATTTGCCAATCCTACCCCTAATCCTAATCCTGGCAATCTTGTAGCCGGGGGAATTCATGTCGCTCATGATCCCGAAGTAGTCGTGGAGCGAAAGACGAATCTTCGACAAAGACGACAAGGTTATGTCGAGGATTCAGAAGCAGAAGGTGAAGACGAATTCCTAGATGTCCCTGTTCGTGGAAACCGTCACTATAGGGACGTCTTAGATGAACCTGTTCGCGGAGGTCGACGACAAGGAGTATATCGACGAGAGCTCGATCAGTATCAACTAAAAGTCGATCTTCCTACTTTCAACGGTAATTTAAATATAGAAGATTTTATGGATTGGCTTTGAGAGGTAGAGTTTTTTTTTTTTTTTATGCCATGGAAATCGAAGAGGATCGTCAAGTTAAGCTCATGGCGTATAGACTTAAGGGTGGTGCTTCAACCTGGTGGGAACAGACACAACTTTCACGGCACCGACAAGGGAAAGCCTCTATCTGGATTTAGAATCACATGAAAAAATTGTTAAAGGATCAATTCCTACCTCCTAATTTTGAACAGGTTTTGTTCCAGCAATTTCAAGCTTGCAAGCAGTGAAGTTGAACTATTCAAGCCTACACCGAAGAGTTCCTTAAACTTTCGGCCCGCAATAATCTAACTGAATCGAAGACACAACAAACAGCCGGGTATATCCATGGTCTTCACTTAAATATTCAAGATCGTGTTTCTTTGCTTGTACTCTGTCGAGGATGCATAAGAAATGGCCAGAAAGGTGGAATTACAGTTGGAGCGGAACAACTATTCGAACAGAGGGAGAAATTACACCCCACGAGGATAATTTGCATGAGGAAAATCTATAAAGTCGGGTGAGTCTTCTAGTAGGCAATTCAACAACACAAATCGAAATTCGGGGGTTAACATTGAAGCGCCTAAACCCACCGAATCCCCTACATCAATGGCTCGTGAAGTTGCTTTGAATCTCTGTGTAAAGCCCTATCCAGGAAAGTGATTTAAGTGCAATGAACCTAGGCATCGTTCCAGTGATTGTCCGCGACGGAAGATGGCAAATCTAGTTGAACTTGAAGATGAGCTTTATGATGAAGATTGGAGGGATGATAAGGAGATAGCCGACGAAGAAGGGAAACATGTTAATTGCGTGGTTAGACGGCTGCTGTTAACTCCATAGAAGGAGGATTCACAACGGAATAACATTTTTCGCACCCGATGCCCTATACGTGATAAGGTCTGCAACGTTATTATTGATAGTGGAAGTAGCGAAAATATTGTATCGTAGGCACTTATTGATCATCTCCAATTGAAGACTAAAGCTCACTCTTCACTCTATACGATTGGCTAGATTCGTAAGGGGCCAGAATTGAAGGTGACTCAGATTTGTCGTTTGTCTATTTCTACTGGGAAAACGTACAATGATACGATAATCTGTTATGTTGTTGAGATGGATACATGTCATGTCTTGTTAGGACGGCCATGGCAATAGATGTTGATGTTACTCACATAGCACGTGAGAATGTTTATTCGTTTGTGTGAGAAGGACGAAAATTACCCTTTGTCTCTTGGATGAAGCTATTCGTATTTCGCAACCCTCTCAGGGACAGGATAAGGGTAATGCGGCTGGTGTTCTACTTAATGTTCGTAAGAGGAAGAATATGTATTTGATTATTGACGATGGGTCTAAGTAGGAAACCATTGTGATCCCAGAAGTTTTGCAGCTTTTGTTGAAGGCCTTATCTGGTATTACTACTGAAAACCTACCTGATGGACTACCATCATTGCGAGACATCCAGCATCAAATTGATTTTCTACCCGGCGCTAGTCTACCTAATCTTCCACATTACCGTATAACCCCGAAGGAGAATCAGATATTAAGAGAAAAGATGGAAGAACTTTTACGAAAAAGTTTTATTCAAGAAAGCATGAGCTCTTGTGATGTTCCTGCTTTGCTTACACTGAAGAAAGATGGCAACATGCGGATGTGTGTGGATAGTCGAGCGATAAACAAAATTACTGTGAGGTATCACTTCTCTATTCCTCGTTTGGATGATATGCTTGACAGGTTGTCTGGATCAAAGATTTTTTCAAAGATCGATTTGAGGAGTGGTTACCATCATATTCGCATGAGACTTAGGGATGAATGTAAGACGACGTTCAAAACCAGCGAAAGACTTTATGAATGGCTAGTCATGCCATTCGGACTTAGCAATGCTTCTAGCACTTTTATGTGTCTGATGACGTGAATCCTTAAAGCTTTCTTGGGCAAGTTTGTGGTGGTTTATTTTGATTATATACTTATCTATAGCCTAGATTAACAGCAACATGTAGAACGCCTTCGAGATGCTTTGCAGGTTTTGGAAGGGAATCAACTTTATATTACCTTCCAATTGATTCCCTTCCAAATGCAGTTTCATCGCGAATCAATTGTTGTTTTTGGGATCCATTGTTAGTGTAGATGGGCTTCGAGTTAATGGAGCGAAGGTTGCTGCCATTCGAGATTGGCCTATGCCCAAGACTGTTGGGGAAGTACGAAGTTTTCATGGGCTGGCAACATTCTATCGCAAGTTCATCTGTAATTTCAGTACTATCTTAGCATCTATTACGTAATGTTTAAAGAAATGGCAATTTAAGCGGAGTGAAGAGGTCGAGGCGAGTTTTGCCTTGATAAAATTAAAGTTATCTACCTCTAGAGTGGAAATTGGCACAGTCTTATCATGGGAAGGGAAACCAGTTGCTTATTTCAGTGAGAAGTTGAATGAAGTTCAACGACAATGGTCCACCTATGAGCAAGAATTCTATACAGTAGTTCAAGCTATTAAGCACCAGCAGCCTTACCATTATCAACGTGAATTTCTATTGAACACTGACCATCAAGGGTCAAAAGCATTTAAATAGGATGCATGAGCAATGGGTTTCTTTCTTTGAACAATTTAATTTTGTGATTCGACATAAGGTTGGTCATTTGAATAAAGTGGCTAATGCTTTAAGCAGTCGAGCTGCTTTACTTGTCACTTTAACAAACGAAGTAGTGGGCTTTGAGATTTTGTGTGACTTTTATGCTGAATATGAAGATTTTCGAGACACTTGGGCGAAGTGTCAAGCCGCTGGTTCTGAAGGTGATATGATTATTCATGGTAATTACTTATTTTGTGGTAATAAGTTATGCATCCCGCGTAGTTCTCTTCGTGAGAAATTGATTCGGGAATTACATGGTGGAAGCCTTGGAATACATCTAGGGCGTGATAAGTCTATTGCCCTGGTAGAGTAACGTTACTTTTGGCCACAATTAAAGCGCTATGTTGAGCGTCTTGTGCATAAATGTCCTGTCTGTCAGGTTGCAAAAGGGCATTCTCATAATACTGGCCTTTATACGTCGTTGCCAATTCCAATTGGATCTTGGGTGGACATATCCATGGATTTTGTTCTGGGACTACTGCGAACACAACGAGGTATGGATTCTATCTTTGTGGCAGTGGATAGATTTACGAAGATGTCGCATTTTATACCATGCAAGAAGACATCCGATGCTTATCATGTTGCTAGTCTATTCTTTCGTGAAGTTGTTCGTTTACATGGTGTTTCCAAGATGATTACCTCTGATATGAATACTAAGCTCCTCGGTCACTTTTGGAGGACTCTATGGAAATTATTTGGTACTAATTTGCAGTACATCAGTTCTTTCCATCCTCAGACTGATGGGTAGACTGAGGTAGTTAATCGGACAATGTCAAACATCATTTGCTGCCTTTGTAGTGACACGCCAAAACAGCAGGATCAATATCTAGCACCAGCAGAATTTACTTTCAAAAGTACAGTTAATCGTTCCATTGGAAAATCACCATTTGAAATTGTTTATGGTCGTATACCTCAGCATATACTTGATCTGGTTCCTCTGCCTAAGGTTCTTAGTTATAGTGTGGCGGCCGAAAATTTGGAGGCGAAAATTGTGGAAGTTCAAACTGATGCTACACGCCACCTTGCTGAGTCCAATGCAAAGTATAAGGAGCATGTTAATAAGCGATGTCGTTCCAAGACTTTTGAAGTTGGCGATGAGGTCATGGTCTTTCTACGCAACGAGCGTTTTCCCGTTGGTACTTATAACAAGCTGAAGAATAGAAAGATCGGTTCTTACAGAGTCGTTTAGATCACTTTTCAGATAGTTTTCTATTTTAGGCAATTTTGAATATTTCAATTATTTGTTATCTTTGATTCATATTTGCTTAGATATATTGGATTATATTCAATTAATGTTATCTTTTGTTAGCTGCATTCCTTTTAGGTGTCTTTATCTATATATATGGGCGTCATCTCTTTGTAATATTTAGACTTTGATTAATTGAATACAGTTTATTCGGAGGAATTGATTTTCTATTTATTGCTACCCTGCGTCATAGTTCCTCATTTTTCGAAACCTAGAACCTATCATGCATATCTTGAAACCTCGAACATATCGTGTTCCAGGTTCTAGAGTTGGCTCTAGATTCTACACGGGTTCTACATATATTCTTGGTTGAATGATCATTGTGACTAATTACATTTAATGACTACCATCTACTACTAAAGTCTACTAACCATAATTCATATTTAGACACAAAAAAGTACGAAATAATAACAAAGTAAAAGTATCGATGATAAAGTAGTTCCGGATTACATACTCATCATTATCCTGATAAAATACCTTAGAATGACGTGAAGACATATACTAAGAAAAAAAATATAAAAGCTTGCTTTAGGTTCCAGGCTCTAGTTCCGGGTTCTACTTATCTAGAACCCGAAATCAACCCGTTAGAGCAGGGTCCCTAATTTTTTAAACCTGGAACCTATCTTATATATATTGAAATCTGGAACCAATCGATGCCACTGGCCCTGTTCTACAAGTTTTAAGTTCTACCTTGGAACCATGCTCACTAAGGGTGTTAATGAGCTGGGTCACGACCCGACCCAAGCATGCCCGAACGGAGTAGTACCACAATCGGGCTGAATTCTTTTTTTTTAAAAAAAATTAAAGTCAATTAATAAACCCATAAAATGAAATAATACAAAAAATTAAAATAAAAAATTGATATTAAATAAAATCGGGCGGGTAGCGGGCTCAAGTGCCAAACTCAGTCCAAAAAAGCTCCAAAATTCAATAAAATTTCGGATCGAGCTTGTACGCCTACCACGGATATATTTGACATTCCTGACGCTCACTCCGAGGAATTTATAATCTACTCGATAAAATTCCGGATGACGACATTTATGCATGCCAATATAAAAGTCCACGTGTACGCCCAAAATAAGGATGTGGACAAGATAGATAGAGCTTTGCTTTTCGATCGCACGGGCCCCACCTCCACCACAAGAAAGTCCCTTTCGACAGTGTCGACTTTTTAGGGTTTTGGTTGCGGGGGGCATCGGATTTGGGTTCTCGGTTGGATTTTTGCGAATTTTTTTTCCAAAGGCATATATACTATATAGTATTTATTTGTTCTCGTACTTATAGTCATATGAAAAAAAATAAATAAAGAGGGTGTCGTCGCATTCTTTGGCGACGCTACATTTCCTAAATGAGCAAAAAGATACGGGGAAAAGAAAGAAAGAAAGAAAGACGGGTCCATCATCTTATCTAAACATGCAAGTGCACCGAGAATTAGTGCTCCTCCGTGTCCACGTCGAGACGGGCAGAGACCATGATGCTAATCGCGAATTATGTCACGACTGATTTTTTTTTTTAACGAGAAAATGACACAAATAATCCTTAAATTTTGACAGAATGTGTAATGTGATCCTTGAACTTTTAATTTGCTCGATATAATCATTGAACTTTGACAGAATATGTAATGTGATTCATAAATTTTTGACTTATTTAATTTAGTTCTTGACTTTTGTGTACATATTCAATTTAGTCCATTGATCATACGAAAATATTTATTATTATCCCTTATCTTAAATTAATAAAAGGATTACATTAAATATTTCTCTATAGTTCATAGACTATATTGAACACGTAGCAAAAATCTAGAGACTATATTGAACAAACAAAAAGTTCAATGATCAGATTGAACGTTAGAATCTCACCGCTCCTTGTCCCGAGCAATAGGATTTAGTTACCACATCGGTAATTTGAGGGAGAAAGAATCTTAGGACTACTAGTTGGGTGATTTTAGGTCATCTGCCCCCCCTGATGGTCGCTCTTAGAAAGTACTTTTTTTGCATGGTCATCGACTGAACTTGAGGATGGAAATAACGGAGGTACCGATAGAGCGAGAAGTCGGGTCTAGTCTCGCTTCTGTTTACAAATTTCCCTTCTCCTTTTTCTTCCATTAAAACCCTCAAACTTATTTTTTCGGAGTTTAAAATATTTTCTTCATAATTTCTGCAGTTTTTCTTTTTATTCGACTCTTGATTGTGCCGGCACCTGTAAATATAATAATTGATATGAGTGGGATGCGAATGTCCTGCCACGTAAACATGCAATATCGAGGCAATTAAAAACGCTCTGTTTGCCTCGTGAAAAATGAATTGTTCGGAAAATATTTTCCTGCGAGTGATTGCTCGTGTCGCTTGCACGAACTAGTGAATTGAAAATTATTTTTTTTTTCACAAAAATATTTATGCTTAAAATCGTTGTTGAGAATGAAAATATTTTTCCATAGATCAATTATTTTAAGCGATACATGCGATAAATTTTATGAATCGTTAATTTTTTGTGAAATAAATAGAATCCAAAAAATGTGAACATAAGATAATCATGACAAACCTCGAACATATCTCGAACCTAATCGAAACCGAAAAAGAGGACGTGACTTAAGGCATACAAGCATATGAGATTTTTTGACAATTGTTCCAAATTCCTAGCCCACTTTATGCCTTTTTTTTTTTTCTCTCTTGTCGAAATACTTTCAATTGATGGGGAATCCACAAGACAAGATAAATACTTTGGCTCGCATCGATACTTGTCTACAACGCCGGTTACGATGAAACGCATCAGAGGCTCGACGTCTTATCCCCGAACAAAGACTGCCGAGAGAGGGGGGCCCAAGCTAAAGTTGCCGATATAAACTCAAAGCTAACGGGCTCACAAGTGCTCGCTCGCACGATATTTCGTCGATTACCAACTCGATATTTCTCGTACTCCCGACCCGCGACCCGCCCGCATCAGTCGCGCAAAATCGAAACAACCCGAGCATTCAGCGTTACGGCTGTCTGGGTGTCCGATCCGTCGACCCAAAACCAGACAGCTCTTGAAAAGGGAGAGGGACAAGGGCCATCCCCCCATTTGCTTAGAATTCGGACCACATTTGGGTCGATTTCGACCTATGTTTCCCGAGGACGGTTCCAAATTGATTACTTAGATAGCCAGATACGCTTGGCCAATCTCGTGGGTGGCAGTTATTTTCTGTTGCGATTCCGGCGGCAAATCCAATGCCTGCGGGTTTTTTTTTTTATTTCCTCTTTTTTTTTTTCGATTGGTTTAGGTTTAATTAGGGTGGGCAATTACCTAGGGGTTTCTTGGAAGTGGTTAAACGTCCTCGTTCCGGTGAAAGGGAAAGGATTCCGAGGAGACCAACAACAAAATGTTCATTGTCACCAACGTCCCGTGATATCATTTTCTCATTTGGTGATGCCGCACATCCGTGTGACTTGACATTTTCTCTTTAGTATAATTTAAGTTTTTTTTTTTTAAAGGTTTGCTTATAACCATGACTTGACGTGCATTTTGCTGTTGGTATTTACGGGGGATTTCATCAATTCGTTTCGCCCATTGAAAATTCTAATGAAATGGTGGGATGCGGTCGAGCTCTAAATCTTGAAATCGATAAAATGAAATGCTCATTTGTTGTTTTCAATAGAAATTTAAGACTCAACCACTACCGATCAAAATGTGGTCGAGAGTCGTACTGCATTCTATTTTAGTATTTTAGAGCGTGTTTTTCTCTTTACATCCCGTGTCTTTCGTATTTTTATTTTTCAAGTTTCAATAGGCCTTTAACTTACAAATTTCATGAATGAAAATATGTGAAATTGACTCTTGAGGGATTACAAAACCATTCGAAAAATAGTCTCTGTCCTAATCACTTTGAAAAATTTAAATCCGTAGATTGATATGCTCCTTGACTGTGTTAAAACATTTAGCATTTCTTTTTTTATTCATACGTCTCTCTTTGAATTTGCAAAGTTGAAAATTGGTTAGGAGAAATCGGACTTGCATCTCTTTCGCTATGATGTCATTTGCAGGTTGTCAATCCAGGAATCGTGATTAGTCTCCACTCGATGATAAATACGTGCATAATACTATTTTGTCATGAGGCATTCGTTTATCAATGATATTGTAACTCTTTTTCCCAATACCTTGAACGTTAACCCAATGCATAACGTTGTATCTCGAAATTTTAATTTTGTTCAATGTGGTCTATGATCTTATAGCCTAACGCACAATGTCATCTCTAAACATTTATTTTATTTAACATGGTTCCTAAGCTTTTGATAAATGTTTAATCTAGTTCTTACACTATATGAAAATATTGATTGTCATTTATGTGTTAATTTAAGTTAACAAAAGACTGTTGACTTGACTCCCAATCGGCTGAGTTTGAATGGTGTAAAAAGAAAGTGTTCTACGTGAATTATCAAGGTGAGATGCTCAACTTAAATCACGATATAGTAGTCCACATCATTGAATAGCATAAACGGCCACTTTATCAAATTGAACGAGTTAAATAGATTAAAAGGGTCATTATAACCAAAACTGAGCTAAACATCCTACATAAATAATCAACGCCTGTGTTCTTTCTTTATCCATCGCTCGAATATACTGAATTGAAAATCGAATCAGTAAATTATATTAACCAGAACTAATGTGAGAACAATATCGAAAATTATTATATAATTCATAAACAAAATTGAACATGCGCGAAAAGTTCAAATACCGTATTAAACAAAATAAAAATCTATAGCCTTTTTTTTTTCCAACTCACTGGATTACTTGTCTGAATATTTCCACGCATTGAACAACAGCGGTCATGAAAACAACTCCCGTTACATATGCGAAAGAGATAAATAATCAGTTTATTTTCCTTTCGTTTTTTTGGTCAAATGCGGCGGCTTCCAATAAGGTTTCCGATTTTGCTCTAAGAAAAAAAAAACCCAAATTTTTTTCTTTTCCCTTTTTGCACGACAGGATTTTATCTTCCTGTTCTACCCTTTTTTCCTCAACGCGCCACGTCACAGACGCCTGACTTCGTTTTCAAATTTTGTTATTAATTAGCCAATTAATCATTTTAATCGTCGGAAAAATTAATCGTGTTTTACCTTTTACGTTTTTAATCCTCGTTGGTGCTCCATGCGTTTTTCTGTTCCCCCACCCCCAGTGGGCCAGTCCCACACACACACAGACTCTCACGCCTTGTGATTTGACCTCACAATTAACCGGAATTGACCACAGCCTCAGGTCCGTCCCCCAGTACGGTTCGGAACAAGCCTCGCTCCATCTGCCCTCTGATTGGCGGACGCCAGACGAGCCATTCCATTATAGTTCAATCCCCCCCACCCCCTGCCCCCCGGGCCACCGGCCCAACCGGTCATCTCGTCCCCGCTTTTATGTTTTATCTCACCTAACCGGTCTTCCTCCCTGCCTTTCCACCTCCCCCAACCGGTCTCCCAAACCGGGAAAAATGGTAATTCACTTGTGGTCAGACGTTTGATCATACGGGTCCCAAACCCAAATTAATTCGGACCCACCAAAAAAGAAAAAAAAGCCTCAAATGAATAAATTATTTAATTCGAGTCACATACTTGATACTCCAACAGAGTGCAAGAACGACTATTCCAAGAGCACTTGGTATTATCCATTTATGATCCGTAACTCAAATTGATTCACGAGATAACCGTAAAAATCGGAGTAATGTTATTCTATAATGTTGTTATAATATCGGGATACGATTAAAAATTGGCTCTTATTGAAAATGAACATACAAATGGACCTTTAAGTAAATTCGATTTAAAACTAATTACATTGTGCGATTTCAATCCATCAAGAAGTAGTTCAGGTGATTTCGCGCACGTCTCTTAGTATTTGTACTCGATATACGACATGCTAATTTGGATGAAATTTGATCTAATATTGTTAGTTTCGAATTGATCTCATTGTAGTCATTATTTAGGAAGAGGGACATGAGTGATTTGAATCTCCAATTTAGAAGAAAATGGGGTGGGGATGTGTGACGAGAGAGTGAAGTTTCTCAATTTGCGCACCGCACATGACGCACGCGACGTGGATATGGTATGATAGAACCAGACAAACTAAAAAAAATTGATCTTGCTGTATAGTTTCTCGTATTTTCGTATCATGTCAAGTACGCTCTCTCATTCGATCAAAAAAGGTGCGCTCTCTTGACCCCCCCAAAAAAAAAGCCAGACGCGTGCTCTCTCCTCCCCGATTGGCCCAAGTCGTCGACACTTTTAATTGAATGCTTTGCGGGACCAGGACTCATGCTGACGTGTCGTTGACTGAGTGGATAAGACGGGCTCCTCCCTAGGTGTGTACGAGGACAATCTCGTAAATGCGCGCAGGCTTTTTGCTCAGCCTTGAACCGCGACTCCACGTGGCGCGGACTCCTCCGTAAGCCCGACCGCAGGGGACCGCCCCCCCCCCCCCCCCCCCCCCCGGAATTTAAACGGTTCATGTGGCGTGAATTTGGGTTGAATTTCCACGTAATTTGACCAAAAGAGGGCGGGGGTGTGGGGGCCTCTTTGCAAGAGCCTCCGCAAAAAACCTTTAGCGGAACGACACCGTCCCAATAGGCCCTGGCCCAATGGGATCTCGACAACTGGCCAATCGCATAGATGCCACCGGCCGCATTTACGGTTTTGCCCCCGGATTCGCACGCGATGACGTGTCTGCCCTCGGCTATAAATATCCACAAAATGGCTCACGCCGAGAATTGGATTAATTAATTCGGGGGATTGTCCGTCCCAGCGCGTCCGCTTCTCTTCTTTAAAATTTTCCTCTTCTGATGCTATTGGATAGGCGATTTTATCTAACCCCAGAAACCAACAATTAAAAAAAATAGAAAAAAAAGTAGGTCAATAATTTTTCTTTTTCTTTTCTTTTCTTTTCTTTTCCCTTTCAACAATTCATTTTTGCCTAATTTTTTTCCCTGCGCATGCCCTTGAAGAAGGAGGAGGGACTTGGGAAACAGAGATGGAAGACGAAGAACAACAAAAGAGGGGCCTCTCTACTCTCTCTCTCTCTCTTCTCTCTGCTTCTAACGGAGTCTCTTCCTTGACAGACAGGGTTCTCTGTTTCTCTCTCTTCTTTGCGAGCTTCTGAGAAAGTTTAGTTCTTTTTTCCTTCCTCCCTTCTGGGTATCACTGTGAAGCTCCTTTTTTTTTTTTTTTCCTCCCTGGGGCAATCCGTTGTTCTGCTTTGGACTGAGGGGGCCAGTAGCTTTAGATCTGCGAGGTCTCTCTTGCCCAGTGAGCTGGGTTAGTTCAATCGGTAAGATTCGCTTCGATCGCTCTGCGTTTTACTTCCGCAAGATCTCTTTTGGTGTTGTCGTTGGTCGCATGCAGAGGTATCTGGGTTTTTGCTCCATTTCTTTTTTGTTCTTTGAGATGTCCCTTGCTCGGTATTAGTACAAGGTTTCCTAGTCCTGCGGCGGATTCAACTCTGATCTGTGCTACGTTGGCCCCGACAACCGCTGTATCCGTCTCCGTTTTTGCTGTTCTCGCCGGGTTTTGTTTCTCCTCTCCGGCTCTTCTTTTCTCCTCTCCGGCTCTTCTTTTTCCTGTAAATAAGGATTTTCTGTGGATTTGCGTGAGACCCTCATTGTTGTTTCGCTTCCTTTGGTTTACGGTTATACCTTCTCTCGTTGTGTGTGATGAGTGTGAGTTTTGTTGTTCTGTTGACTGATACACGATGAAGATGTGTTCTTTTTCTTTACTTTGGGGCCAATAGTGAAAAATAGATTGAGCCAGATGTTCAGCTTCAGGTCGAGTTCCGATTTTCAAACAAAGTTCCTTTTTTTTTTGGGATCATGATTTGTCTGTTTTTGTTCTCGAATCTGCTGAAGTGGACAATTGTGGCGACTGGAATATCGATTTAAGCTTCTGGTTCTGTCTGAAGTTGTTTGGCTGACATGCAAATTGATGGGAAAATGAAGAAAATTTCGGCTAATGCTTAGTTCGATTGTTAAGTGTCTTGGCCCTCCCTTTTGATGGCCCTGGGGATTAAAACGCCTGCTGAACATTCTTATTAGGAGGTTTTGTTTTCAGCGTTTACTTCTCATAGATGGGTACTGATGTCACTTGATTAAGTTTCTTAGGCGGCTAACCATATTGCCTCTTGTAATATGGAGCAAGTCCGTATTCTAGGGCTGCCTTATCAGGATTGGTGTTGCTGAAACTGCCAATTTTTTTTTTCATTACTCCTTAACAGTTCAGCCACTTAGGTCTGAAATCTTCTTTTGTCATCAAATCAGCGAATCTGTTTTCAATTTTTTTTTCCCTCTAATCATTCTTCTTCTATGCTGATATTGTTAGCACCTGAGCTTCGGGTCTTGATATTGTTATTTGCTATTCATGCTGATGGGAAAATCTGATAGTTTCCTCTTTATTTCAGACTAAGAAAGCATGTGCAAGCGATTGGTGTGGTAATACTCGCCATTCGGTCTGCACTTAAGTATTCCCTTTTTTGTGAGGAAGAAGATCCCGTTCTCAGCCATGAGTCAACTTACCATTCAGACTGAGGACACCTTTGCCAGCTTGCTTGAGCTTGCTGCTAACAATGACACAGAATCTTTCAGACGATGCGTGGAACGTGATCCTACGAGCGTAGATGAGATTGGGTATTGGTATGGTCGTCAAAAGGGTTTGAAGCAGATGGTCAATATGCAAAGAACTCCTCTTATGGTGGCTGCTACATATGGTAGTGTTGATGTAATGAAACTCATTCTTTGCCTATCTGATGCTGATGTGAATAGAACCTGTGGCACAGATAAAAGCACAGCCCTTCACTGTGCTGCCTCAGGTGGTGCTTTGAATGCTGTCGAAGCTGTGAAGCTGCTCCTGGCAGCTGGTGCTGACCCAAGTTTAGCAGATGCCAGTGGTCACCGGCCTGTGGATGTTATTGTAGTTCCTCCAAAGCTCCTTTCAATTAAATTCACTCTTGAAGAGCTCTTGTCGACTGATGGATCTGTAAGTGAACGCAGTCTGAGAGTGTCCGTTGCCACTTCCAATTCAACCTCTTCCCCACTGTCATCTTCTCCGGAAAACGGTTCCCCAGCGTCTGCTAATTGTTCTTCACCCAAGCACTCAAAGTTAAGTGATGTTCCTGTTCCTTATGCATCAGAAAAGAAGGAATACCCGGTGGATCCATCTCTTCCGGATATCAAGAATAGCATTTACTCAACGGATGAATTTCGAATGTATTCTTTTAAAGTGCGCCCTTGTTCACGAGCTTACTCCCATGATTGGACGGAGTGTCCCTTTGTTCATCCGGGGGAGAATGCCCGTAGAAGGGATCCAAGGAAGTACCACTACAGCTGTGTCCCTTGCCCTGATTTCCGGAAGGGTGCTTGTAGACGTGGAGATATGTGTGAGTATGCTCATGGCGTTTTTGAGTGCTGGCTCCATCCTGCCCAATATCGGACTCGGTTATGCAAGGATGGTACAAGTTGTGCTCGGAGAGTGTGCTTCTTTGCCCACACGGAGCAAGAGCTGCGTCCATTGTATGTCTCCACTGGTTCTGCTGTCCCGTCTCCTCGCTCAAGTACTTCTGGAGCTGCTGCCATGGATTTTGCTGCAGCCATGAGCCTCTTACCGGGTTCTCCATCGTCGGTGTCCATCATGTCCCCTTCACCCTTCACTCCTCCCATGTCTCCCTCTGCTAATGGTATTTCACACCCATCTGTTCCCTGGCCCCAGCAAAATGTCCCAACTTTGCATCTTCCCGGAAGCAATCTTCAGTCCAGCCGCTTGAGATCTTCTCTTAATGCGAGAGATATTCTTCAGGAGGATTTTGACTTGCTGTCAGACTATGATGTGCAACAGCAGCAGCTCCTAAATGAGTTATCTGTCCTTTCACAACAATCTATGGGTCCTAATTCCTTGAACCGTTCTGGTCGGTTGAAAACTTTGACCCCCTCAAACCTTGATGATCTCTTCTCTGCCGAGAGCTCATCCCCTCGCTACGCCGATCAAGGACTGGCTTCTGCTGTTTTTTCACCAACGCACAAATCTGCAGTGATCAATCAGTTTCAGCAGCAGCAGCAGAGCTTGTTATCACCCATCAACACAACCTTTTCTCCTAAAAGTGTTGACCATCCTTTGTTGCAAGCTTCTTTCGGGGTTCAATCTGGGCGAATGTCCCCTCGTAACATGGATCCCATCTCTCCTATGAGTTCTCGTGTGTCAATGTTAGCTCAACGAGAGAAACAGCAGCAACAATTACGCAGCCTGAGCTCTCGCGAGCTTGGTTCCAATTCAGCTGCCATTGTGGGTTCCCCCGTGGGTTCTTGGTCGAAATGGGGAACTACAAACGGGATACCTGACTGGGCCGTTAGCGCAGATGAACTAGGTAAGCTTCGTAGGTCCAATTCATTTGAGCTTGGGAACAATGGCGAGGAGCCTGATCTCTCTTGGGTTCAATCACTCGTTAAAGAATCTCCTACTGAGATGAAAGAAAAGCTTTCATCGACTCTCTCTGGTGTTCCAGCCCCCGTTTCCTCCAGCGAGGCTCCAAATATCAGCTCGCAGATGGAATCAGTTGATCACGAAGTGTTAGGAGCATGGCTCCAACAAATGCAGCTTGACCCGCTTGTGGCTCAGCAAAACTAGGTTGTTTTTTTTTCCTACATGGCCTTGAGGACGTAGACAGCGGAAAGTTTTTTTTGGTAAATACTGTTTTTTCTGGGAATTTTTGATGGTGGTGGTGGGCCTGGAAGAAGATAACGAGGCAGGGAAGGGATAAGTGAAGTCACTGGAGAGACGGAATTCATTTTTAACCATTTTATCATTCTATTACAACAGAAAGTAGGGAAAAAAATAGGAAGACCCTCTGGGTTATGAAGAGAACTTATACCCAGGTTAGGTGTTCTCCTTTCTAATATTTCCTTTTTTAGGTCCATATTACTGTCGTTTCCTTTTTGCCTGCTATCATATTTCATTAAAAATGGAACTGGGGGACTAATGTTTGTTCCATTCTTTTGCTCTTTTGATTCATTTGCGCCCCTTGGGGAAGATCAAAAGAGAGTTTATGAACATTTTCTTTTGAGGATATTTTTTTTTTTCCATCTTTGTGAGAATGGAAGTCAAGAGGGGGATGTGATATGTCTGGTGTTGTAGTATGAAAACCAATAACTAAGTGTCACCAGTTACTGCTGGTAGCAGAGAAACTGGAGAAGCTATGATCCTTTGATGTAACAATCCATCAAACATTTTAATACCTTTATTTTTTGTTTCCTCATGTAATCCCCCTTTCGTGATTGCGCGCGCTCTCTCTATCTCTCTCTCTCTCTCTCTCTCTCTCTCTCTCTGTTCTTTAAACCTTGAAAGCTTCTTCAAAAGTGTCTTGCTTGTCGATCAGTTAATTATTGAAGAATGTCATGGAAAGCTGTGCTGTTGTGGATTTCCCATGTTGCACTAAGGGGATCGCACTTTGGGACTGGTACGTGGATGGGTGAAAGCTCTCTTTTTCATGGAAAAACCAACCATAATGTATTCTTTAATGAGAATACCAGCAGTCCACTCTTATCAAGAGCACACTTTTCAGGGAGTTTGGTGGATCTTGCTTCAGTGGAAGATGAGGTTGAGGCAAGTGTTATCGTTGTTGATTCGTTCCCTCTCGACGTGGGCGTGGGTATCGATTGGATGTGACAAGTTACAAGTAATGTAAATCGAATGCGGCTATGATGGGGAGTCGAGTGGGCACTCTTTTATATCCAGTGGAAAACAGAGCACGTTATTTGCATTTTGAGATTGCCCATTCTGTCGGGATATGAGCCAAATACAGAGCACAAAATTGCTGATTAGATATAAGGGGTGTTCATGATTACGTCCTACACTTTTCTGGGTCGATGCCAAGATCGGCTGGGAAAGCAATTTCCCTTGGAAAGTTGTGGCTTTTGCACTTTTCTTTTCCTTTTGGAAAAACTGGGGAAAATAGACAGGCAAAGAGAAAAGGGGGGGCAGAGTAGGTGTGCGTTGAGAGGAAATTTGAGTCATTCTTTTATTGGCGGGGGACGCCTTTCGGTGCCTTTGGGTTCTCCAATCTCTGACAAAGAGATCAGAATTGAGAGAGAATGATCAGTGAAATCTTCAGAGGGAGAGAAAACGACAGCCACAGCTCGGAAAGAGAAAGGGATGGGGTTGCGATTTGTCCTGTTTTTCCTTTCGTGGATGGAGAATGTGAATATTTCTTGGCATCATATTCATAGGACTAAGTTCCTAGTCCTTGGTCTTGATATTGTATTTCTAGAGTAGGTTTGTCGCCATGCATCTTGTTTGGTAGCTAGAAAGCATCGATTTGGGCACCCACAGCAACATTGCGTAATGGAGCTAACATTCTTCCTGATTTTACATCTTGGCCCGGTTCACAAAACATTTTCATTTAAGCGATTGCAAAAACTGTCCCTACGATACAATTGCTAGGATACAGCATTAGCAAGTGACTATTATTTGATTGTTCTGACGTTTGGATGGTAAGATGTCGGGCTCTCCCCTATACAGCGACTATTATTGGGTCGTTCAGACGCTTGACTGGTAAGATGTTATGCCAAACAGGTCGATTTCAAGTGCCCGCTCCTCGCACAGTCTGCCACGAAAGGGCACGTACCTAACGGTCACGGATGATCCAACCAGACCAGCTCAGAGGAAAATCTCGCTAGTGCTTCCTAAACTGGAACCATCGAAATTATAACTCTGGTTCTATATCAGTTTCTTCAAGGGTAAAAACTCGAGCTGTATCAACCCTTTGCCAACAACGAGACCAGAGGATATGTGTAATTGAATGACCGTTAATACATGGAAAATAAAACTTTTATTGCGGTATGATTTCTATCACTTCAAATTGAGGGGAACAATCTACATACATGTGTGGAGGGATCACGTCAAGGAAACAATACGATGATAGTATCGTGCGACGGGTGTGCGAGTTGGATCCAAAGTGTCAAGGAAACTGCGTTGGAATGCAAAAAACCAAATGACAAACGAAGGTCGAGGCTGCCATTAGTTCTTTAGAAATCCCCAAGGTCCCATCCCAGCACCGATCCTGCATATTTCCGAAAATCGGCGTCTGGTAAGATGAGAATTCTCATTTGTAACTAGAATCATCACTAATGCGATCCACTGCTATTAGAAAAAGCCCTCTATTCTGTAGTGTGTCCATATTCAAGTCATGCATAGAAAGAGAAACATGAGAAAACATAAAAATTAGAGAGCGAGATGTGTATCTTGTGGCATCTAGAAAGAGATATAAGGCGCAAAGAGCCTTTATAGGAACAGAGCAATACCTTAAGAATCCAGCAAATGCCCTCAAAGTCATATAGATGGTCAAAGCGATCCAAATTCCTATGAAGCCGTGAGTTGAGGACAGCGAAAACAAACATACAATGCTCATTACAGCCACCAGCACCTGCAAGTAAATAAAACAAAAGAAGTTGAGAGAGAGAGAGAGATGCGCTGTTTAATTTGCTCAAATGGTGAAGGTAACAAAGCCCTTTCTTCTATTTTTTTGGTCAAAAGCAAGGCCCTTTCTTAAAAACTATGCTTTTGTCCGCACACAACTACAATACCATGTGGCGCAAAGCATAGTACGATCTCCAAAACGACAGGATCTTTAGTCGCATACCACTTGACACGCACCATTGAGTAGGCAGAATATGCAAAATCAGACGCGCCGTAGTTGATTCCGTCGAAAACAAAGGCTAAAGCGTTGATGGGTTGAGTCACTGCAACAAACTAACAAGCAAAAGGTAAAAAATTCAGTTCCGGTACAACTCAGTCTCGGATGATTCCGAAGATTTTTCTTGAACTTCAAGGCCAGGGGAAGGGTGATACCGGAATCCCCACACTAATGAGATGTAAAACACCAACGTCCTCCGTAAATAATCTGGAAGCAATCTGTAACACCATGACAAGGACAACAGAGAGAACTAGCCCCATGACCAAACCCAACTGCATATCAAAATCAAAGGCATTTCAGAATATAAGGAGCTGAACGAAGGTATTCCGTCAGGATAAGGATTTGAATATACCTGCAATACACGAGACGCTGTTGATGTCGCCTTCTCATAATCTGCTCTAGCGAAAGCACTTGCAAGGATTGCCTGAGAGAAATAAAGTTCATCTCAAACTATTTGAGAAAGAAAAATTGGAAATAGTTCACTAAAACTAACTCAAGGCTTTATTGGGGAAAACATAAAATTGGTCAAATAAATATAATGGTTTACAGTGCACTCAATCAGTTAAGACGTATAGGTCTGAACTGAGTTAGAGGTCATCAGATTCAGGCATCAGCACTATCACCTCAAAACCTCCAGATAGTTATCCTCATATGCTTATCAGATCCTTCAATTAGATCGTAAATCTCCCCGGGAAACTATGGAGCTCTCCTCCGAGCACTTATTCCAGACTTATAACAGAAAGGCAACAAAGGAGATAGGTAAATTACTAAGCCAGCAAATACCCCAACTCTTAAGCTGATGCAGTAGAGCAAGAAGATGGAAGACAACAGTGGAGATGTGATGAAACTATGAGTCAAGTAACTCTTGTTCAAGGAATTGAATTGAGAAAGCCATCTAAGATAACTTCTCCCACTAAATAATATTCCAGTTAGCAGCTTTCAAGTTCTAATACTTGCCAAAAATGCATACCTATGTGTCTGTTGGCATTCATCAATGCATCAATTTCTTTAGATAACACCTTTTGAGTATAAGATGCAGAAATGACATTGAGAATACTAGGGAAGACTGCTTCTGCTGTTTCCAGCATCTACCATTTGATGTTGATGCATCACTTTATATCTTCAAAAAAATGATACGGGAAAACTATGCATGTTCATCAAGGCATTTCTTTGATTTCGATGAGACCTCAATTCAGAATGATGTCTCTTTTACTTGTTTCAAGCATTTATTTTCCGTTTTACCGAAACATAAAAACTCAAGCTGCCCATTTCTTACTTGTCCAGCAACAGCCAATCCGTCAGCAAGCAAAGAAGTTGCAAGCCAAATTTGCAGGCAAACTTGGAAGGCAGCCATTGATGTTGCTCCATGCCTGGCAGCCAATGATGCTGCCAGGGTAACACAAAATGTTGCAGCAATTACTCTCACAAGCAAGAGAAATCCTGGAATAAAAGGCACCAAGATAGGTCAGCTTAACCACTAAACCAAAATTTCATCATTTATTGCAAACATTTGTGTTCATCCACATACCAGACCCGTAATGGAGAAGAAGCATTCAGGCTTTCACAGGGAAAAGAATTAATTGGACTTAGTACTTCCCACAAGGAATGAACACAACACAAGTTTGAGATAACGTTGTGCGAAGGAGAATGTCAGGACATGTCAGACTTCATAATCAGAATTGGAGAAGATACAAATGCAAATGAAAATAATCCAACTCTTTAGTCCTTCAATGAAAATTATCAGTCGCACAACTAACTCAAACAAAATACATATAGAGAAAATGTGCCACAGCATTCATGTGATATTTCTTGTCTAATGTTCTTCGCCAGATTGACCATTATTAGCTCTTCGCAAGCAGTGGTTTTATCTTTTTTTATTTGCATAACTTCAGTGAATCAACTAATCATGTCCTTCGTTTATGGTTAAAGGAAAGAAAACCAATTGTGTCCAATCTAGAGAGAAAACTCATAATACCACATAGAGAAAATGGTGTTGCCATCTGCTAAGAAATATTACACATTCATTTATTTGTAAATTATTAAATCAATTTATTTATTTATTATTATTATTTATTTTTTTAGCTGGCATCATTCATAAGATTGAAAAAAAAAAACAATGCTGGGTATTGCCGAAAGTGAGGATGGACTTATAAAGAATTGTGCACACCAAAAAAATACAAGAGCTGACTAGCATATAAAATTTACCATTCCTCAGGAATCGCTCAAACTTGAGATCTTTAATGCTTGGAGGTAATAGATCAACTTGTGACATTAATCTCCATAGCAGTATGAGTGCAATCAAATACCTAACAATAGCAATCTACCATGTCAGAGAGGAAAACCACCTAGAAATTTGCGGCAAAAGTACAAAACAGAAGGGGAAAAAGCCTATTTACATGAAGAACTTACTGAGAAATAACATGGGCAATTGCTGCACCGCTGATGCCCATCCGGAGAACAAAAATAAATAGAGGATCTAAGATAATGTTTGAAGCGTCGCCCACCACTAAATGGAAACCAAAAATCCTGAATTAATCTTTAAAACCAATTAAAAAACACAACTCTGATTTGCAGTAGTAACAAAAATTGTATACATTAAACTTCTGCTGATGCAAAATTGCAAACGCTATATTATGTGGACAATATTTTTTTGTGAGTTCCTAAGAAAATATCTATGGCCCATTTGCTGGCCCTGCACAGTGATAGCGATTCCAAAAGGTAATGTCTAGTAGACATACCACACTAGATACGTCTTCCTAAATATCCAAGAGACAGGAATTTATCTCGTCATATTGCTGAGCCCTCCCTGGTTCATGTGGACAATACATTTTTGTGAGTTCCCAAGAAACTCATATCTATGGCCCATTTGCTGGCCCTCCACAGTGATGGCAATTCCAAAAGGTAATGTCTAGTAGACATACCACACTAGATGTGTCTTCCTAAATATCCGAGAGACAGGAATTTATCTCATGATCTTGCTGAGCCCTCCCTGAACCATTTTATCGATCAACAACTTTGGATAAAGGCTGGAAGGTCTTATCGAAAAAGATATAGTCACCAAAAGTGAAAAAGAAAGTAAAGCAAAGCGGAGGAGTTATTCCTTTGGGAAAAGTGAGCTTTATGTCATTGTCTGCATTCGACTCTACCTATAGATATGCAAGTTGGCATCATGGAAGGAATGCCATGAGCGATGGATCCTCATGCTTCACCACTTTGTATATGGTGCTTACAACAAAGCTCTTGCCTCTTCAGGGTACTTGGTGCAAAACAAAACCTCGGAGGTCTGAATGCATACATTGAAGCAATCAGACCCCATTAAATGTATCTATTCAAATTTCCTTTTTGCCAAATTGGATAACTAAACACAAAATGACATGATATAGGAGACATCCAAGCCGCTCTATAAGAGGCAGAATGCAAATCCACAGTAGACTAATGCATTGGCTTCTTTCTTTGGATGCTCACGCATATCCATGGCAATACCTAATTAAATTTTGTGCTAGCACCAAAAAGTCCACGTAGATAAAGAAAGTTTGGCAGAAGGAGCCTTCAGCTCACCTGTCGCATACAGAGGAGTTTTTGTATCCTTAAATCCTCGAAAGATTCCTTGCATGGCCAAAGAGAGAAGAACAGCCGGAGCACCAAGTGACCTCAATATTAGGTATTTTTGGGCAGGCATTAGCATGGGTGAGTCCTGCACCAAGAGAGATCCCGTAGTCTCAGTATAATTAGCCACATGTACCAAGTCGAAGGCAAACAATTTGCTTGACTAAAAGGTACAATGCAGCCCATTAAGACTGGAAAAGCAGATCAGTTTTGAAAGTAGTATGACCGAATCTCATCAATACAAGGCACAATGTGTTCCTCATAATAAGAGCATAACCGAAAAAACAGAACTCACAGACTTCACACCCATGAAGTTTAAGATTGGCTTGGCAGCAAATATGAGGAACAAAGTTTGCACTATCCCAAGAACGCTTCCAATGACCAACGCCGACGAAGCTGATGAGATATGTCTTCTCTTATTGTCAAGATTATCCATTTTATTGGAACTTGTACTAGTGGATGATGACTCGCTCGTAGGATCTGGCAAAAGAGAGATTCATTTTTCAAACATGTCAAAAAAGTGGCGCCGATAACAGAAAATCAAAATGACCAAAAAGGAGGAGCATTAGTTATCAATGTGCTTCCGAGGAATTGAGGAGGCTCGATAGAAAGGAGATACAAATAGAGCATACCGCTCTGAGGTAACAGCTCTTCCAGTTCAACATCCCTTTCCTCGTAGACAGGTAACCATTTGTCTCCATTTTTGTTTTTCTGTGCTTCAATATGCAATCTCTCTATGGTATCTTCTTCGGCAACGAACGAAGTTGTAATACTGACTAGAGGGAAAATTGTAATCTTTGACACTTGATTAAAAATGGCAATGGCAACTCCTACAGCTGCAAGCTCAGTTGAACCTGCATATACCCCACCCAAGATTTCGAAGAAGGGAAGTCACATCATGAAATGGCGGAGAGATGTATTTAGTCATTGACAGTCAATGAAAGAGATCTAGAGAACATTTCGGGTTTTCCAGCACATTAGAGAGAAAAGGCACATATGCACAACAAGAAAGCACATTCTCATACTGTTTTTTGGGTAAGAAATTTTTTTTTTTGGGTAAGTACATTCTCATACTGTTCAACCATTCATATTTGAAGATTGAAGAAAGAAGCACAAGTTTCGAAATTCTTGAGTATTGAAACATAAAATTGCAAACTGAGAACGATTTTATAAAGTTTCCGTCAAATTTCAATACTCCTAAGGCTGTTCCAATGATTTTGATAACATAGAGAAAATAAATACCAATAACAGACAAAATAAAGTCTTAGCATTTGCACACCCTTATATATCAACAGTGTGGGTATTTAATCTCGAACAGAATCGACAAGATGACAAAATAGCATGATCCATAAGCACTATCAGAAAAGGCATGATCCGCATGAAATATGAATTCAGTCACTAAGATTGTACGTTCCTCATCTCCATAGCATCGTGAATTGAAGCGCTCTTCCACTCTTGGGAAGCGAATTGGCAGTGAAAAGATGAAAGCTAGGCCACGAGATGTTACAATAGATATCAAGTAAAAACGCATCACACAACAGTCTCCTGAATAATAACTAAAAAGAGGAGCTGATGACCGACCTATGTGGCCAATGAACGCCGTATCAATGAGAGAAGCTACGGGATCCGCTGCTAAAGCCAAAGCTGCCGGGAGCGCAATCTGTGCTATTTCAATGCCGAGCTCATCTTTCTTGAAAACGTTTCTGACCACCGCATTCCACATGACAATTAGGCATAACATATTGTATACTGGATTGAACTATTCATTGGATGAAAAAAAAAAAGCTCCAACGACAAAAAAATGAATGGCAAAAGCAAAATGACCAGTGATCTTTGACAGGAGAAGCATGCGCTTCTCGCACGGTATAACCCTAAATTGGCATGACAACATATATGGAATTCAGTCGTATTCATGCACAAAAAACATGACCTCTTTGCAGTTGTGGTAACACCTGGCTGCTAGCCCAGATTACAATTCATGAAATGAAAACGATAACATCAGCAATGACGATGGAAGAATTAGATGGGAAACTGGAATTTCACTCAAGAACGTCAATTCAAGATGCGTAGGTACCGAAAATGACTACCTCGCGTCCTTGAAGAACATAGACAGAGGCATCTCCCTAAATTGTTCTTCCCAAGACAGAAAACACCCTCGACCAAGATCAGAGTCTCGAGAAAAATGAAGTCCCCCAACACTTCAGGAATCACCGAAAGTTGACCATTTTCAGCAAGCAAGAACAAGAACTGGGGTAAAAAGAAAAAAACCGACTTTCAAACCGAACAGGAACCTCCGTGGAATCAACAGAGTCGGGCTTTTGCCATTAAGAATTTCTAGAACCAGAGTGGATGAGCCAGGCGACATGCAAATATTAAGAAAGATTCAATGGGGGATTAGGAAGTGAATTGAACGATGAGCATTGAACAAAACCGACTGACCACGGAAATGAGAGCGAGCCTCCCCTAGATGACGATGCCCCAGATGACGGCGGCTTTCGAATAACAATAATAATAATAACTTTCAAACGTGCGATAACAGTCACATCTTTATTTCATGGTTGCAGCGAACTTCCTGGGCGAGGTCGCAGAAATCATCGACAAGATTACCGCGGAAAATACGAAATGAATCGGGCGCCCATGGCCGGTCCTCGGGGAACCTCGGACGTGGTTAAGCCCGTAAAGTTTCCGTTTCTGGAATATTTTTTTGAATAGAAATATTTTTTTATGTTTTTATTATTGATTTCGATTTTTGAGAATAAAAACGCGTTTGATAAATAAATAAAAAATATTTTCGAAATAAAAAAAAGAATAGAAACGCATTTGGTAACTTAAAAAAAAATTATTCCTAATTTTTCACTTAATTAAAGAGACTATATATATAAATTAAGATGTATTTGTCTTTTTAACTTATTAAATCAAATTAAGTCTCATTTGTTCAATTTACTAAATGAAATTAGACCGACATATGTGTAAGCAATTTATGCACGACTTATTAAATTACATTATGGACCAAATCAATTAAGACAACAAAATTTGAAAGAGAAGGAGCTAATTGGAATTGAACAATAAGAACATCAAATATGTTTCATAGATAGGAAAAATTACAATTACAAGTCATAACAAATGTACCCAAGTAGTTAAAAATATAATTACATCATTGAAAAATACAAAGTCATAGAATTTCAAGTATATTGTAATCCCTTGCCATTTTATTTGCAATATTTTTCCTAAGTGAATTCATCTCATTTGCCTGCACATCTGATACGCCATCAACATTCTCTTATTCTGTAGACACATATGTGTAGTTAGGATCACCATAAACGGAAAAATTTTTGTACATCCTATCTTGATCACTAATATAATTGTGAAGAGTAATGAGCGCTTGCTTCTGAATTGGAAAGTAATGCATGTGTTGCAATATAAAGAACCATTTATTCAGTGCCCCAAATGCTCTCTCAATGATGTTTGAAGTGAAGAATGCCTGTGGTCGAACATTTCTCTCATTGTCGTAGGTTGTCTTCCTCTACCTTTATAATAATTCAAATGATACCGTTCACCTTTAAATGACATAAAAAATCCTGGAAGTGTTGCATAACGAGAATCTACCACGTAATATTCGCTACAACAAGGTACAATAAAGAATTGTTATGAAATGCACCACAATATGATCATAAGCAAACTACTACCGATAAACAAAGAAAATACCTTTTGGTGGTTGAAGAAAATTCTGTTGGGTATATTCGAGTGCGGCCGAAAGCACCCTACAATCATTCGCTGATCCTTCCCATACAGCATACACGAAGGTAAATTTAATGTCAAAGGAACAAACATATAGCACATTTTGGGTGGTGGTACATTTCCTATTTCTATATGGGACCTGCTTCGACCTAGGCATAACATTACTAATGTGCGTACCATCAATACCACCTATGCAGTCCTGTGATTTTATAAAATTATAGTGTTATATAAGATAATCAATTACGGCTCTTTTTTGATGATGTAAACTTAATATGAAAAACATGGATCCAAAATAATCTTCCTCCGAGACTACATCAAAAGAAGGTGCATTGATGACTTCCTTTGAAAGTTTGATCATTGCTTTTAGCACTACAGTAAAATACATGCTAACTGTTTCTGAAGAATGTTGGAATCTCTCAGATAAAATTCTCATGGAACTCTTGTGACCAATCATCAGCAAAAAGATATCCATTTGTTCATCCACCTTAATATACGGATTAGCTTTCAACCAACCCTTTCCACTCATTAAATCATATGGATTTAGAAAAACATGTATTTTCAATCTAAACGCCTTGTATATTCTATCAGAGTGTCCATGAAGAATCTTGCTTACCCATTCAGCTCCTGCTGGTTTACTGTCCTTGCATGGTTCTTTCGCATGCAAACATTGGTCCAGCATCTGAGCATAAATTCATGAACGTATTATCGTAATATGAAACTCATTCAAGCATGTTTCAACTGGAGCTAACTGTCCGATAGACACAATACTTGATTCCTCTTCCATGGTACCTATACCATCACACAAATATAACGACATTAATATAGGCAACTAAAAAAGAATACAAATTTCACGCAATCCATCATGCTCATTGCAAATACAAATAAAAGAGTCTCAACATGAATATCCTTCAAACCAAACAACATCCTATGATATATTTCGTCACAAAATAAAATGAAACCGAACACCACATAAAAATCTACAATACAATTCCAAACATCTACTAAAGATTTTCAATAAGTGCATACCTCATTTCGAAGGTGCTTGTGATAAAAGCCTCGCTCCATTCAGCACTAGCATATGCTTTGTCCACTCTGTTAGCGTAAAGAACATCGTCCAACTCATGTATCTCAAGTAGAATCGTGAGGTGGCCGATGAGGACTTGATCATATCTTCAATGACTTTGCGAATCGTGACGTGGCACCGCTTCAAATCTTGCTTCCATCCTCCATAGATGGTAGTGTGCCAGTTTACTTCTGCTCGATCATCCATTCATTTTCAAAAGAATTTTACTTGTAATTCTCGTATCATTTTAATTCACGAAAAATAAATAAATGAACAAATATTTTTGAAAAAGCAGTATTTATGTTGTTTATAAATAAACAAAAATAATTTTATTACTTTTCAAAATATTTCCACATAAATTGTAGTCGAAACTAAAAGCATATTCTAATCGAATAATTATTTGAGACGATACTGTTGATTAAATCATGTCCTGCACGAGATGGCAATATGAGTCAAACAATCAATTTATTAACTTAGTTTTAGTTGGCCAAATCGAATATGGATTGCTTAAAATTTTAAAAACAAGTACAAATAGATTTGAAATGTTAAAATCTAACTTTAGATGACATGACTCGCCGCCGTTGCGCTCGAGACCGCCATTGCTCGCGCCCATTGCTGCAATTGTTGTTTCCACTAAGCACCGCGACCATCCTCTATTTTTAATTTTACATCTTTCTCCTCAAGATTGAGGAACTTCGGAGTAGAGGTCCTAGGGTGGGTTTGGTTTAACTTTGGAAATGGATTTTGGGTAAATGCAAATACATTTAACTCAAGGGACTTTGGAAAAATGCAAATGGTATTTGGTAAAAAAACTCATTTGAAAAAAAGTTTTGAGATACCTAGTGTTTGGCAAAACAAATTTGCAAAATAGTTTTTTCTATCATATTTAGGGAAAATTTCAAAAAATGGCCTGAAGTCCTCTCATTTTTTTAAATAAGGGCCCTAAGTGAACTTTATTTTAAACAAGGGCCTGAAGTGTTATAATATGTTTTAAATAAGGATCTGAAGTAGTCATAAAGTTTCAACAAAATGCCTAGCCTAAAGAGCATTTTTGTCATTTCTCATTTTGATTTTTTGTTTTATATATTTTTCCTTTTTTTGATTTTAAAAAAAAGGCAGCCACAAGCATAAGGGTTGCCCCTCCCGCTTGCAACAATCGGCCCGCTGCCGATGGTGGGTCGATGGGCACGACCGAAGGCCGGCAACCCTTGCCTAGACCAACGGCCCTTGTCCACGACTTAACGGGGATTGCCAGCCCTCGCCCTAATAAGGGGAGGGGCCGCCCCTCTCCTAGTCAGGGTGGGGGCCGGTGACCCCCCGCCCAGATCTGGGAGAGGGCTCGACTCTCTCCCGATTTTGGCGAGGGCTAACCGGCTCTCGTCTTTGGTCGGTGAGGTCGCCGCCCCTCCCGGATCCGTGCAGTGGCGACCAGAGCCTCTCGCATCTCTTAGTTTTTTTTTGGGGGTTAAATTTTAAAGAAACAAAAAAGGAAAATTTAAAATATATAAAAAAATCAAATATAAAAAGGCTGAAATGACCTTGAAATCAAACCCTTTTTCGAAATTTCATGACCAGATCTTTATTTGAAACAATGTTCATTTCAGGCACTTTTTTTAAAAATCGAGGTCACTTCAATCCTTTATTTGAAAAAATAAGAGTACTTGAGGCCATTTGTTGAAAATTTTCCTCGTATTTATTTAAATAAAAAATAATTTAAAAAGAAAAAAGCCAAACCTACACCGGCAAGCCAGATCTAGCTCGCCAGCGGCAATGGGCTGAGGCCGCCGACGGTCATGCGAATCCCGACGAGGGTCATAAAGGGTTGCATGACCACCAGCGGCCATCGCTTGGGCCACGAGATAGCCATCGCGTGACCCTCGCCTGCACTAGTGAGACCTCGACGACGTCTGCCTTGGGGTTACGTGGCACTCGACAACCACGACCCCAGGCGACGAGGATTGAGGTCGAGCAGCCCATGGCAATCGTTGTTTGGGCGGTTTAGGCAACCATCGCCGGGGGTCGCCCGACCCCAAGCGACGGCCACCAAGGGTCACACCGCCCCTGGCGGCCTCGGCCGATGTCAGCCGGCAACTCAATGTGGTTGGGTTGAGCATTTTCAAAACTCCTTGGACCTCTAAAAACTCTTGAGGAAAATGCAAGTCATTTGGCAATCATTGTTAGGGGCTTTTGACATGAAAATTAGCCTTGAAAATGATGAATATTTTTTGTCATTTTATATTCAAAACAAGTTAAATGAGGTGATTTTGGATCGAACTATTTTTGATCCGGCGGATCCCGACCTCGACCCCGAGATCCCGATCCCGTCCATCCATCGATTTGAGTGCAATGCCCGGTAGCATCGGTTTACCTTCGGTAAACTGTCCATCACGAAGATACGAATTAGTTCGAAGCTAGAACTAGAAATCACGAGAACACATGATCGATTTTCTGACCAAATTTTAACTTTTGCCTCCAAATTTATTTTGGTCATTTTCCGTTCGCCGGAGGGCGAGAAAACCCAATTTCCAAGAGCGACCTCAACTCGCTTCTCTTCGCGCCAAAGCAATCTCGTCTCGCCTCGACCAGTTGCGATGGAAAAGGTAGTGGCGGAGGAAGAAGAGGAGCGACAGTCGCTATGGCGATCGAGCTCCGAATCGATGGTCGCACTCACTCTCGGCAGAGTTTTGACCTCTCTCCTCTGTGCCCGCTCCAGGAAGCTCCGGGACGCCGCCTCTCGCTTCTCTCCCGAGCTCCGATCGTTTCCTACTGGTGCGTCGCGGGTTCTCTTCTCCTCTTCTCCTCT